>JAHDVF020001422.1:0-1362500 GCA_022606425.2 Lepidostoma basale | reverse complement strand
CTAGCGGTAAAGGAACCAGGAACAAAAATACTAACATCCTCCAGCACGTCCTTTTTCGAAATATCCACTAATTAATCTAAATTACCGCATTATTAGATGCCCATCTCTTCGAAGGTGGGGAGAGTTGGTCCCAAGATTCTCAAAAATAATACCGTGGGATTGAGTCACAGATCACATTTCTATGTCATTAAAACTACTTTCTTTATTTTTTGTCTGCTCCAAGCTGTACTTCCGAACATAACCATTTTTCTCTCATCTATTCGTTTCTATGTCCAAACCATCTCAGGGATCTTTTTTTAATTTTGCTTATGGAGCAATCATCAATCTGCCTTTCATTTTTTCTTTATTTTTTTGTTTGGTTTTCCTTCACAATCATCTCATATATAATATATGAAATCGAGTATATAATGTAATTAATTCTTGCTTATCATTACGTACACACCTCAGTCTCTGTAAATCTTGTTATGAATCCATTCCTTAATACTAATTATTATAGCAGGGTACTACTGTTCCACATTTTTTGTTAGAAAACCAATTAGTTTTTTTTTTATAAATACATCAATTACTCCAAAACATAATTATCGTGACCTCATAATACAGCCAATGAGTGTAGTTACCTCCAACCATTTGGTATTCATTACGGAACACAGTTTATTAAGTGCCGAAAATGGGGGTGACATTGGCCTGTTGCGTAGATTTTTAAACAATCTGAATTTTCTATATAGTTACAAAACAATATAATATGAATATCAATAATGCAAATATTGAAAAAAATAAATATGTATTCTTTTAAAATCGACTGATGGTTGTGGCTTCGACCGGTTTCAGCATCTCGCTGGGGTCTTCTGGTGACATCAGAAGATGGCAGCAAAGTGCCGAAATTGGTCGAAAACACAAACATCAGTGTATTTTAACTAAATATTATATACAATTTAAAAAGATTTTTTATTTTCATTATTTATAATGAACTTCTACCATGAAATTTCCATAAACAAAATTATCCTTTTATAAATTGATAACAAAAATAAAATTATGTTTGTATTTAAAAACATTTATCCACTTTGCAACAATTATACAATTTAAAAAAAATAGAATGATTTGTAAACAAAAATAATTGGCCAATTGTAAACATAAATGCCAAAAAGATTGCAGAGATTTTTAAATTA
The DNA here is from genome assembly GCA_022606425.2 of Lepidostoma basale. Classification (NCBI taxonomy): domain Eukaryota; kingdom Metazoa; phylum Arthropoda; class Insecta; order Trichoptera; family Lepidostomatidae; genus Lepidostoma; species Lepidostoma basale. Next base: position 1,361,334 of record JAHDVF020001422.1, on the reverse strand, counting down.
AAGTATAACATAATCATAATGAAATAAAGGATTTGAATTTGAATTCTCAAAATATTCATAGCACTTTGGTATGAAGCACTTTATTTGTGGTGTGGCATTATTAAAAATACTTTTACTAGTTAATTCATTACTTTATTTTGTCAAAACCAACCGGTTTTGCTCCCGCCAGAGATTTGCCAGGGTTACAATTTTTTTTTTTGTAACTACAATACTACAAGTTTGTTTTGTAACCGTAACGAAGCTCCGACGGGAGCGAAGCCGGTTAATTTTGTCAAAAATAAAGTGCTAGTAAAAGTGTTTTGAAAATTATTTATAAATATTTGGTGTTGAAATTATTATAATAGTAAAACGTTTAAGAAGAAATTTTGTAAATCAAAATTATTTTCGGCATGTTATTGAAATTACAAAGTTAGTAAGTGTTCGTTTTAAAATATACCCCATTCGTGAAAATTATCCCCGTTTTACCGGTATTTGGTATCGTACAATGAAGGCTGGAGGAGATAATTAATAATATCCGAGCGCTGGACAAGCGAGCGAGTAAGGACATATAATGCTGGATAAACTGACAGATTGCTATCATTTTTCATTACTTGTAAATGAATATGCTTCTAATTAATTTAAAGCTGATGTACTGTCAAATCTTTTGTAATAGGAATCACTCGTAATACGGCTATTGGTTTTCAGAATGCCACACATGCTTTATAATTATTCGATAGAATAGACCAAGAATAGAGAGAGAAGAGAGACACGGATACAAGTGACATTACAATCCTTAAATTAACAGTAACACGGATTTTTACTGGCCTTAGCTCAACATTTATTTTATATTTTAGAAGTCACAATTTAAAGCCTGGGAAAACGTTTTTTTTAGTAATTTTATATGTCAATTGCCTCCTCTTGTTTTAAATGTCACTTCTAACTTGTTATTTCAACACTGGACTTTCGTGAAAATTTGTACTCATGAAAATTATCCAAAATCTTAACAATTTTCGATCAATCGATCTCTGTGATACTGGCCAAACCGCTAATTAATAATAAAACAATGAACTTGTGGCAACATTTATCGATATAGGGATCCAAATTTTATTATAAAAAAGTATAAAAAGTATACATATATAAGTAAATATATTTTATTAAATTCATTGTACTATATATAAATTATACACTTACAATTATTTGACTTCAACAATAATGTAAAACTGCATATTAAATAAGCATTACCAATGAAAACGTCTGTTTTCTAGATGTTTATTTTAACTAACTTGCAAACTATCACGCCATCTCACCGAAGGGGTACGCAAAAATAATGGACTGCCACACTTTTATTTCCTGACATACATCCATACATCGTATCATCCATGCACGTCATTTTCTCCGACTCCTCACGTGGCCGACATTCAATATTTGATTATAATTTGAAGTAATGACATGATTCGCTTTTCTAAGGCATTTTCAAATGTCTTTTGACATCGATCTAATAAATAAAGTATACGAATTGCATACAAAGTAGGTAGTATATTCTTCCCTTTTTAATGAAATGTATATTTTGAAAACGTTTATTGTAAATTGAAAATATGATAGAATGGCACATAAATATTACATAGTAGAGTTAAACCGTAAAATTCTCGCGTGACCTATACAGCATTATTTCATCTAAGGTATTGTGATTGTTACATCCAATATAGTCTGCAACACGTTAGCACAGCTTGCGATGGTGTCACTTCTTTAAATTTATCTTCAGATAACTTGCTATAAAATCAATTCTTGAGTGCGCAGGCTCACAGACAATGTTGTTTCACTCCTCTTTAACGCATATTACTTGAACGATAAATTATTTTTATTGCTCAGGCAATTTGGTATTTATTATCCGAATGAGCTGACAAATAGTGAGATATTGCTGGCTTTAATAACGTAATACAATACAAATATGATATTATAAAATGAAGGTAGCATACTTTCTAAGCACCTATGAATATAGAAGTTTAGTACGGAACTGGCAAAATCTAAATACAAACTTTGCTAATGATCATTTATTAAATAAATATATAAAAATACACAAACATGTTCAATATCATAGCTTTTGTGTTATGGTAATATGTATGTTATTTATAGTTCCTTGAACAATAAAGTAAAACTCCATCTTCGTCACCTTGTCTCCATCCACTGCTGGACGTAAGCCTCTCCACCCCCACGTCATCTCTCTCGGTCACTTTCCAGTGTTCTCCAGGCCCTTCCCGCCGTCCCCATAATATCATCGCTCCACCTGGTTGGCTGTCTCCCGACACTTTTTCGGCCCAACCTTGGCCTCCATTCAGTAACCCTCTGACTCCATATTCCATCATCCCGTAGACACACATGACCAGCCCACTGCCACTTCATCCTCGCAATGCGTATCCCTACATCGGTGACCCCCAATCTCCACGTTGGGTATATGATCTCTAAGCGAGATACTCAGCATGGATATTTCCATGGCCCGTTGTGCATCTTTGATTTTGTGCATTGCTTCTTTAGTTAACGTCCAAGTCTCGCATCCATAGGTCATCAAAGGTAACACACACTGGTCCAGCACTTTTGTGGCATGTCCGACTTGAAGATGTTGCCCAGCCTTCCGAATGCAGACCAACCGAGCTGTATTCTCCTATCAATCTCCTTGACTCGATACCCTCTTCCAAAAGCCAAAACTCAATATTAAATAATTCATATTTATGAAACCATCTATTTTCTAGAAGTTTTATTATAATTTAGTATATGTAAATGACACAATTCACCTGACTAAGGCATTATAAAATATCATAAAAATGAACAATTAGGCATTATCAAATATTTGATAATGCTTTAACCAGGCAAAACATGTTATTCACATAAATTATGTGAGTAATAACTTGTAGAAAACGGACATTTTCATTCATATTAATCAGGTATGTAATGAAGTTTATAATATTTATTATTGTCATTAATGAAAGTTATTGATTTTATTATAATATTGTGTGTTTTTTTATATACCTTTTAAATACAAAAGAAACTTAAAATTTTCCTTTTGTCTTCTTCTTATAAGGAGTATGCATTAATTCGTGCGGTTTTCTAAGTGAGGACGTTACTGGTATTATTTCGCGTCGTGTTCATCCGTGGCTATATTCATTTGAAAGCTACTGTCAATGCGCGTCTTTTTCAGTATATGTCATTTGGTTGAAGCCTAAACAACAATTGTTTCTATTCATTTGAAAATGTCGAAATTTGTGCAAGAAAAGTGTTTTTCCGGAGAGTTCTTCTTCATTACTTTAACGTGACAAAAAGAGCTACCGAAAGTCATCGTATTTTAGTGGAGGTTTATGGTGACCATGTTCTAGCTGATCGAACATGCCAGAAGTGGTTTGCACGGTTTAAAAGTGGCAATTTCGACTTAGAAGGCGAAGAACGACCCGGACAGCCATAAAGTTTGAAGATGAAGAATTGGAGGCATTGCTCGATGAAGACGCGTGCCAAACGCAAGAAGAACATGTAAAATTATTGGAAGTTGATCAAGCAACCATTTTCAGACGTTTAAAAGCATAGGAATTCATCCAAAAGCTTGGAAATTGGGTGCCGTATGAATTGAAGCCAAGAGACGTCGAACGCCGATTCTGCATGTCGGAAATGTTGCTTGAACGCCACAAAAAGAAGTCATTTTTGCATCGGATTGTCACTGGTGATGAAAAATGGATTCATTAGGTATTATGAGCTGTTGAAATCGGGTCAGACGATCAAAAGGGACCTTTACCAAACACAATTGATTCGTTTGAAGAGAGCGATCGCGGAAAAACGCCCAGAATATGCGACTAGACACGAATCCATAATTCTCTATCATGACAACGCTCGGCCACATGTTGCAAGACCGGTTAAAAACTATTTGGAAAACAGTGGGTGGGAAGTTCTACTTCACCCGCCTTATAGCCCAGACATGGCCCCTTCTGATTACTACTTGTTCAGATCAATGAAGAATGCCCTCACCGGAATACGCTTCACTTCAGAACAGGGTATCAAAAATTGGCTCGATTCGTTCTTGGCCGTCAAACCGGAGAAGTTCTTTTTAGGATAGAATCCACAAACTGCCAGAAAGATGAGCAAATGTCGTAGCTTTCCATGTACAATACTTTGAACATTGAATATATAACCATTTTTTCACAATAAAGCCTTAATTTTCGAAAAAAACGCACGAATTAATGTATACACCCAATAAAATGCCATTTAAATAATTATTATTATTTATTTTATTGAATCACTCTATACATCATTATAGCGTGAGCCAAATGGATGTAAAGGGTATAGCTATCCTATTGATTCTCATGACATGTGATAGGTAGCTCGTGAATTCTCATTCTTCACCAGACCAAAGACAGTGTGACAATTACACTGCCACCGCCGGGAATCGAACCCGGGACCTTCGGCGTGACAGTCAAAAATCTTGCACTCTACCACGAAGGTCGCCAATTAGAATGAATTATAAACGGTTAAATGAAATAACTTTGATTTTTTGTACCACAATTGTATTTTATTTTACGCGACAGTTGTTTCATCAACCTATGTTGACATCATCAGGTGTTACAATAATATATCAAATGTAAAATTTTCGTGATTTTTCGAATCTTTATGTGTATTTGTTCCTATGTCAATTTGAATAATTTCTTTGATATAATTTAAAGTTCTTGCTGAAATTGATTTAGGTACCTAAATATTTTAATTAAAAAAAAAACGGTTAGTTACTATTTATAGGAGAAAATTTTAAAGGTGGAAAATATAATAATAATAATAATAATAATAAAACAGTAATTAGAAGGAACAAATATACATAGTATGGAGTCAAAAACGATGAAACATAATAAATTAAAAACGATAAACAATAACAGAAAGTACATAGATTGTACCGTGGTGCATTCTCTACGCAGACGACATAGTTTTGATTGCGGACTCGGCAGAACAATTGCAAGTTACATTGAATGAGTGGGCAGATGCCTTAAAGTGTAATGGACTACGCGTTAGCAGGAGTAAAACCGAATATTTAGAATGTGAATATGAGGACATCGCTACAGATTTGGCTCATGAAAACACAATTCACATTGGAAATACTCCAGTTAACAAGGTGTTCCAATTCAAGTATCTCGGGTCGGTACTTACTGCGGACGCCAACGTAGACACTGATGTCAAACACAGGACAAACACCGCCTGGCTCAAGTGGAGGTCTCTATCAGGTGTCCTGTGTGATCCAAAAATTCCAATCAGAACTAAGGGCAGAGTCTACAAGACTGCAGTGAGGCCCGCCATGCTATATGAAGCAGAGTGCTGGACCAACAAAAAAGTCCACGAAAGTCGAGTCCACGCTGCCGAGATGAAAATGTTGAGGTGGGCTGGAGGCGTCACAAGGCTGGACCACGTTAGGAACGAATACGTGAGGGATAGCTTTAAGGTTGCCCCAATAACGGAAAAATTAAGAGAATCTCGACTCCGGTGGTACGGTCATGTGATGTGAAGAGACAGCGAGCACATTGTCCAAAAAGCCCTCAGCATTCCCACAAAACCAAGAAGAAGAGGTCGCCCAATGGCAACATGGTGGGCCAACATGGAAAAGGAGCTCCAACGCGAGAACCTGACAGTGGAAATGAGTGAAAATAGGAAAGTTTGGCGTTTTCGTACGAGGAGGGCCGACCCCAGATGATGGGAAATGGCAAAGAGAAAGAGACATAGATTACATTAATAGGAAAGGCGACAAAAGTTGAAGGTAGTATTATTATCTTTTAGCTAGATGGGACAGGGGAAAAGTTTTTAATGTAGTATATGCTAATTGGGAATAAGAAGGAATTTGGTTATTTATAACATTTTTTGACCTTAATAATAATAATAATAATAATAATAATAATATGCCAACTTTTAAAGCGCCGTTTTTGTGATGTAATCACCTCAAGGGCGCATTAAGGCGTGTTTTAAATCTCAAAAATCTAAATCAAAAATCAAAAATCTACACCTTATATGAATGAATTATATAAAATATGTTAACCGATGTCTGCCCAAATGATTTCCTATGTATTTTACTAGAATTAAATTTCGTTCTATTGTTCTCATCCTTTAACTCATCCATCGCTTCATTATAAATTGCATTAATATCTGAAAAAAATAACCTACACATAGTATATACGTACGTACATAGATATATATTAAACATTCGTAGCAATATACATATATGTCTCAGTAGATGCATTGTCCTGCTTAACGCCAGCCAATGGTAACGTTCCATCAAGCATTCATTAAAATGATTGGCAGAACCAATTAATATTGTGACCAGGGCCGCATCTCCGGAGGCTGGAACAAAAGGCCAAGGGAATTATTTCATATCTGAAAGAGGACGGATCAGCAAGTCTCGAGGGCTTCTTTATACCTATGTGGGACTGTTCTTAGCCGATCGCTTCAAATTTAAGTGAACGTATTATAATTTACATATTTTTTTAAATTACATTTAATTATATTACCTATCTTAATATCGTCAATACCAAAATTTATTTATTCATTTAATTGAATATTTGTACAAGTATATATAAGGTCATCTGATTTCATTTTACTTGCGGATATCTGTTTTATATATATTGTATAATAAATACGAATGAAAACGTATGTTTTCTAGAATTTTTACTATATTTTTTGTGAATTACATTATTCACCTGTCTAAGGCATTATCGTAGATTAGAAAATTTGTTGGGATAGATAAGGTGTAAACTATAGAATTGTATTGAAATTTTCTTTATGAATTTGAACGCCGTTTATTCCACTTTGGACATCATATCAACATTTCTACACTTCGAAAAAATAAACGGAAAAAAACTTTTCAAAATTTTTGAAGAATAGTGTTTTCATTATTGATCAGTTTACTCAATTGCTAGATCAGTTTGTAGGTATGTGTATTTTGGGATTATCGGAAAATCCGTTTAGCTCGTCTCTTCGGACCAACGTTTCGGAGATTGTTGCGGTCTCGATCTTCAGGGTGGTTATACATTTGTTGTGCTCTCTATTGGCTCTGGCTCTCCGTAGTTCGTCTGCATTACTGACCCTATCGGTCCACATTTTCCACTTAAGGAAATTCAATATCTTTATAAAACATAATAAAAATATTAAAACACAACAATGTTTCGGAGGTGACCTCCATCTTTAGTTGTCAGTATGTAACTGTTATATATTTATACCTGAAGATGGACGTCACCTCCAAAACACTGTCGTGTTATAATATTTTTATTATTATTTTATAAAGATATTTCATAAACTAAAGTGGAAGTGTTTGTAATTCCAAATTAGTTGTTATGTTATATATTATAATATTTCATTTTAGTTTCACTCCTACCAATCAGAGAGCGCCGTATCAACTAGTCCGGTACGTTTTGCTCTCGTGGAGTCTGATCACCTCGCCCGGAGGGAAAAGTTAATGAGATAAGTGGTTAAGTATGCCGGGACCACCCCCCGCCCCTTTTTAATACCCCAACACCATCCAAGGGTTAGTTTGAACTCATTCATCACCCAAAGAGCTGCGTTATTGGTTTTAATTTACTATAATCCAATCAATGGTTTATTTGTATGATTCCTTAGTTTAACGCATACACGATCTAATCAATATAACAGAACATTTTAATTGTATGAGTTATTTATTTTCTATATTTTATATACTTAGTTAATATTTTTTAAAGAGATGTGGACAAATGATACAGTAGTTTGAATGGATGTCAAATCAAATCAAATCAAATCAGTTTATTAACTCAAAAGACTTTACAAACAGGAAAATGTTTAAGGCATCTATTGAGTACAGGTAAAATATTATAAAATTACAACAAAGTACCAGGAACGCATTAGAGATGGTTCGACATTACGAAGACAACATACTTTCTAAAGTCAAGAGTATTTGTCCCCTGAATGTACCTTCACTAATAAAAAAGACGTCGATCTCCGAGGAGACCGCGTTCAGCAGACTAATTGCTCTTCCCACCGGTGTCACCAGAGGCAGATTGGTTCTTGTGGCCGGTTGGTAAAACAATCTGTGCTGTCGCTGTCGGAGAAATCTATCAGGGACAAAAAGGCCAACACTCTCTAGCACGGCCGAGTTCTCGAATAATCCCCTGATTAATTTAAAGAAATGGGTTATGAGATGCCCATCTCTTCGAAGCTGTAAAGAATTGGTTCCGAGCATTCCTAAAAAAAATGCCGTGGGATAGAGCCACGGATAACTACCATACTCTCTCATGTAGAGATACCTCAGAAATTTTTTCTGAACTCTCTCCAGCATAACGGAATATCTCGCCTAGTGAGGACTCCATATCACAGAACCACTTTCGAGTCTGCTCCGAACCAACGCGTTGTATAGGACTCTGAGCATATTGGGATTTCTGAAAACTCTTCAGGTCCGAATGATGAAGCCCAACATCTTCAGTGCAATGTCACAAATCCTCTCGATATGTGCACGAAAAGTCAGCCTACTCTCATAAATGATCCCAAGATCCTTCATCGTAGATACGTGTGTTAGTTGCTGGTTGTTCATTGTGTATCTATAATACACAGTTCTCAATGCTCTAGTAAATGATAGCATAGCGCACTTAGAGACATTGAAGTACATTTTTTTACTGTGACTCCAGTTAACAATATTATCAATGTCAGACTGGAGGCGAAGACAGTAGTCGGGATTGTTAATTTCTAGGAATAATTTCAGATCGTCGGCAAATAAAAGAAATCGCGAGAAGTTTATCACCTTCGCAATATCATTTATGAAGATGGTGAAGAGGAGTGGCCCTAGGTTTGAACCTTGTGGTACCCCTGAATTGACAAGAAAAGGTTCCGATTGAAAAATTCCGTATGAGACGAATTGTTTTCTACCCTCGAGGTAACTAATAAAAAACATAATCAACTGAGAAGAGAATCCAATTTGAGACAGTTTTGCTCTCAGAATGTCGTGGTTCACAGTATCAAAGGCCTTTGAGAAATCATTATATGAACAGTCAACTTGGTGACCATTATCTAAGGCTCTTGTTATGTATTCTGTGAATGCCATGAGATTAGTTTCAGGAGAGCGCCCCAGGGAAAGGGTGATATTAGCACAGGAGGATGTGGACATGCACACTAAATCATGACAAGAAAAGGCAGACGATAAACTTCGTTTCTGAAGTAAAACCGGCGATAGACACCGGGTATTCCAAAACGGCCCCAGGAGATATATTGAGAGCTTTCTCAAAGAATGATTTATAAGAGTTACTTTAATTTAGGATACATATTCTAAAAAACATTTTTCGCAAATATCAAATATATCCCGTATTTTTATATATTGGATAACAAAAGTTTTTCTTCTATTTTCGCCATACTTTGTGTTGTTATGATGGTTTATTTCTCTTTTTTATTTTTTATGTACTTTGTATATACAACACTTATATTAAAAAATAAAATTACATAGACTTGTTTTGGACAAACAGTCTTTCTTCGGTAAAGATACATTTTTAAAAATATTATAAAATTGTTTACATCATCTGACAGATGTTATAAAGATTTGTACACAGTAAACAATTTTATAATATTTTTAAAAATGTATCTTTACTGAAGAAGGACTGTTTGTCCGAAACATGTCTATGTAATTATATTTTTTAATATAAGTGTTGTATATACAAAGTATATAAAAAATAAAAAAGAGAAATAAACAAAAGTTTTAATTAAATATTAACAAAATATGTTCATTGTTGAAAATCAAATCAAATCAAATAAAATCAGTTTACATTTTTTTTATAAACTTTGTTTACAATACTCACTTTTTGAACAAATTAAAATTAAATATTAAACATGTTTTGGACTACCCAGCCCTTCCTCAGTGATATTATTTTTAAAATATTATAAAATTGTTTAGTTTAGAAGACAAATACTAAACAATTTTATAATATTTTAAATATCTATATATTATATCCCTGGGGAAGGGCTGGATACTCCGAAACATATTTGATATTTAATTTTAATTTCTTTAAATAGTGAGTGTTGTATACAAAGTATGGCGAAAGTAGAAGAAAATCAGTTCATTTTCTCAAAAGATATTAAACGCAACAATTTTACTTTAAGACATCTATTGAGAACAGGTAGAATATTATAAATATGTAATACCAGGAACGCACATAAATCAAATATTAAATGTCGGCCACGCGAGGAGTCAAAGAAATCGACGTGTGTGCATGACACGATGTATGAATGTTGAGGAAGCGATAGAAATATGTCAGGATAAAAAAGTGTTTCAGTCCCTTCGTTTTGCCTACCCCTTCGGGGAGATGTCGTGATTGTTAGTTAGTTAGTTAGTTCACCAGGAACGCATGAGAAATGGTTCGACATTAGGAATACAAGATACCCTCCAAATCAAGAGTATTTGTCTTCTGAACGTACTCTCACGAATATGAAAGACGTCGATCTCCAAAGCGATCATATTCAGCAGTGTGAATGCTCTCCCCACCGGCATCACCAGAGGCAGGTTGGTTCTGCATGCTGGGAGATAAAACAGTCTGTGCTGACGCTTCATTTCCTAACTCTAATGATACTAAATATGTAATGAAACTCTAGAAAACAGACTATTCCATTAGGATTAAATGAAAATATTAGATTACGTTTAAGGACCTAGTTACTGGAGCGGAGTCATAGAGAGACACCGGTGGTCTTAAACGATTTCGGAGAAAACTCCATTCAATAAGCATTATTTCAGTTTTGAAATATTATTTTAATACACGGTAATTCTTATGTACTCTGCGCTCATTTGCATACATAAACCACACTCATTCATAAACAAGATTACGTATTATTTGAACATAGTCAAAACGCATTGTAATTTTCCGGTTCTCAGTCATTTAGTCAATGGTACTAAATGAACTTCGGGTCTAATGAATATTTCGGGTATCCATCATTGCTCGCGCCTAATGACGTCCCACGTGAGCTGTACTATAATTCCTGGCTTATTAACCTGGACATAAACACTGAAACTAATTATTTTAATATCGTGCCTACCTAATTGCGCAGCAATGTTCATTTTGTATGTTTACACAATATATGGCACCCTATGGTAGCACCGCGATATATTGAATAACTGAAAAAGACGACCTTTGACAATATCTCGAGACAAACTTGTAATCGAATAAACAATTGCAATCATTCTCATCGTAAGAGGGTGTCCACCGGGAACATGGTTTAATATTTTGATTAAGAATTTTAAAATATTTATGAAAGTCACTATATCTCAATAGAGATGAAGATGTAATTTTTTTGGAAACAGAATATGGTAGTCGAGGCGTTTACAGGACTTATGACCTGTCATTGGTTGGGTTAAGCGATCACTTTATGTTAACAACATTCCCCATTCGGCCCTTCTTACGATCACCACGTCTGACAATTTTTTGGAACTTGTATATAATTAAAGTGATCGCTTAACCCAACCAATGACAGGTCATAAGTCCTGTAAACGCCTCGACTACCATTCCCAAAAAAAATTACAACTTCGTCTCTATTGAGATACAACTAACCCTTAAAAATAATTAACCCGCAATGGGTAAAAGTATTTGTCTACAAGTATTTGTATACATTCAAAAAACAAATTGTATAAAAAACTTTCACTATAGTTACTGTGAAAACCAAAAATTTTGATCATATTAAATATCATGAATAAGAATCTCTAGATTTATGGAAAACATTGAACATATTAGTATGTACAGATAAAACAATGAAATATTGTGAATAAGAGACCAAATACACTAATAAAACGTTGTGAATAGATAAAACATAGGACGAAGCATTGCAAAAGCTCCCCTTGCCTTGTTGAGTCTGTAGGCTACATTCTCTTCCGTACCTCCCGAGCCCGCTATCATACTAACGAGGTAGCAATAGCTGGTCGTGGTCACAAGGGTCACACTGTGGAGCAAGATTGGGGTGGAGTCATTTGTGGTCAATCGAAGGTCTTCTGTCTTGGACATGTTAATTTTGAGACCCACTTTTGTCGCTTCTTCGTGAAGTCTACACAGTTTCTGCTCTGCATCCACCCGGTTTATCGAAAGAAGACAGAGTATAGTCTAGATCCTCCAACTGGGTATCATGAATCCACGGAATGCCACGAGGACTGTCACATCCTTTAAACCCCCCTGTGAAGAGTAAGGGGGATTATAGACATCCTTGTCGCACTCCCGTACTCAGTTTGATGGTCTCAGAAAGTTTACCCTGGTGCACTACGCGGCAGGAACAATCCATTAATTTACTAATAGTGAAAACCCTAAAATTGAGACAATAGCATTATGTATTTTTCTTGTAACGTTCATGTCCTTCGGATTCTTAATACGAGTATTTACTCTAGCAATTTGAAAATAATTTAGAACACTTTTGTTCTTTGTTTTTACACCATATTACTTTGTTTTATCGAACCAGCCGATTTTGCTCCCGCCGAAGCTTCGTCAAGATTTCAAAAACAAACTGAAAAATAATGAACGGGAAACGGGGTGTTGGTGTGGCCTAATGTATATGAAAGAGGTGATACGTGAGAAATTTATTGGAAATAATGAAATTATTTTATGATCAAAATTTGAATCATGATGAAAATTTTACGTTACGACAATGAACATTATTCATGCACTATGTAAGTAAACAATAATTAAATATAAATTAAGTATAGAACGAAACTGCTCTGTAGTCATATTGCTAGTCACTATTGCTTTGACAAAGATCGTGATCACCAGATAAATGTGATCTTATCTGATGATATGTCAACCATGCCTAATCGTATTATGAATTCTGCATGGTAATGCATATTTTCGTAACTATTACCTGATTTCTTGCAGATAATCAGGTAATAATAAATAAAATATAGCAATGCTTCAGCTGATTCAAGTATTATAGAACATATTATAGAATAGGGAAGATTTTTTGAACCCAAAACAAACCATAACAATCTTACAGGGTGAAACGATTTAAACTAAAGCATACGTACTCGTATATAGTCTTGGAGACTAACCAACTAGCTAACTAACCATTGCGTCGTTTCTCCAGGAGGATAAGTAGAGAGGATGGATCGCTACACTTCTCTATCCTGTCATACCTCTAGAATTCTTCTATATTCATACATCGTGACATGCAGGCTCGTCGATTTTTCCTTTATCCATTTACACTTCTTCTTCTTCTTCCTGTGCCGTGTCAGGTCCCCCCGACGTTGGCGATCACTCCGGCGAAAACCTCCCTGTCCTGCGCTGCCCGAAACAGGTCATCCACCGTCCCCATTCCGGTCCACTCTCTAATGTTGCGCAGCCATTTTGCGCATCCATTTACACTGCTTATATACAACTTTAAAACTATTCTTCTCTCATCCATTCCACCAGGTCCAAACCATCTAAGTCATTTTATTTTTCTTAGGATGCAATAATCTGCCTTGCATTCCTTCCTTATTTCTTAAGGTGTTAGCACTATTTTTGTCGACATAAAACAAAAAAGTGATTAAATTCATTTAAAAATTCTTCTAGGTTTTAATTTATTGTTTCTTTGAAAAAATTTTAAAAACTTCATTTAAAAAATATATATAAATGAAGACGTCCGTTTTCTAAAAGTTTAATTGTATTTAATGGGAATTACATGTTTCGCTTTGCAAGGGCATTATCACGGTACGATAGGTTTATCACTTTTACAAGATACATATCAGACGACGACGATAGATCGATAGACCTTCGTGGCCGAGTGGTAAGTGCATAGATTGCCACCCCGAAGGTTCCTGGTTCGATTCCCGACGAAGGCAGTGTGATTGGCACACTGTCTTTGGTCTGGTATAGAATTCACGCTACAATAAAATGGCTAGGGATTAGCTACCTATCACATGTCACGAGAATCAGTATGATAGCTATAGTACATTTTACATCGATTTGGCTCATGCCGTCATGATGTAAGGAGCGATTCTAAAAAAAAAGATTTGTTGTTATATGTTGTGATTAACTAACTAACTAAAGAATGGACTGGCACACTTTTCTTTCCTGACATATTTCTCTCGCTTCCTCATTGATACATCGTGTCATGCACGCGCGTCGATTTCTCTGACTTCTCACATGGCCGACATTCAATATTTGGTTTATTTGATCGTGCCAAGTTTTCCTCGGTCTTCCTCTATTTCTGGTTCCATTTACATCATTAACATATAATTTTTTACCATTCTTTCTTCATTCATTCTTTCCATATGTCCAAACCATTTTATTGATCCTTTCATTATTTTGTTCATGACACCATCATTCGCACCGCATTCACTTCTTATATTTTCATTCGACACTCTATCATACACAGAGTATCCACACATTCGTCTAAGAGATCTCATTTCTACTACATTTATTCTACTTTCATCCTTCTTTTGCCAGTTCCATGCTTCGCTTTCATACATAAGTGTCGGTAGAAGAACACCATTGTGCACTGCCATTCTAGCTTTTTTGGATAGATTTTTGTTTGCGATGACAGCTTTAAGTGCACCATTCACTTTGTTGCCTGCCCCAACCCTTCTTTCAATATCCCTCTCCACTCGCCCATCTCTTGTTAACATACTACCCAAATACACGAACTCAACTACTTGCTCCAAATTTTCACCATTCACGCTAATGTTGCAGACTGTCATAGTTTCTTCCTTTTCAAAAATCATTACCTTGGACTTATTAACATTCATCATCAGATCATTTCGCATGCATACCTCATACATACAATTCACCAGGACTTGTAGTTCATGCTCGTTGTCTGCAAGAAGGACAGCGTCATCCGCACAACAGACAACAATATTAGTGTACGAATCGAAGTGTTCATTGTTGTATCGGGCATGTGGTGTTGTCCAAGCATGCAGGTAATTGTGTGTGGATCTGAAGAGCCAATTACCGGCAAATCTCCTAGATCGACAGCCCGTCAGCCATGCGCGTCCGCCGGGTCCTTCCATTCATCATCCCGGCTAGATCCCGGCTAGTAATAATTTTTCTGTTGATTTTGGACTTATTTCATTAGCGGAACGCTGCGGGACGCGTGCTCCATGGGAACGTCGAGCGATCGGAAACCATTAACTAAAATATAAAATTCTGAAATCCTCTGCAAAATAATGTGTGATATAAATTATATAATATTAATGAAAACGTCTGTCTTCTAAAAGTTTTATTATATTTTAGATGGAATGATATGTTTTGCCCTTCTAATGCATTATCAAATGTTTTGATAATGATATAAAATATAATAAAACTACTAGAAGACAGACGTATTCATTCATATTAATTATTTAATAGAGAGTTTACATCATTTTTCAAGAAACTATAAATTTATTCAGGATTGTATTTTTGGGAATTAAATATTTCGTTCTTATGAGGATTCAAAACAAATCAATGTTGTTTCTTGAACAATAATTTTGAACTACGTATTCAATAATTAATACGATTGAAAACGTCTGTTTTCTGGAAGTTCTTTTTTTATTTTATGGGTATGAAATGTTTCGTCTTACTGAGACACTGATATTTGTTAATAATAAATAATAATTTCTTAAGAGGAATTGGCCTCATGCGAAGTCGACTCTCAGCTGTCGATCCATCTCTTTGATGGTTACCCGGGGGTCGTCTACCTTGGGGCTGGCCGTGCAACACAATGAAGGGGAGTCTGGATAGATCCATTCTCCTCACGTGTGCATACCAGTATCTTCTCCTTTGCCTTTCCCACCTAACGACATCCTCGACCTCGCATATCTCCGTTATCCGCGTATTCCTTATCCTCTATTGCAGTATCTTGCCAGATATATATCTGAGCGTCTTCATTTCTGACAAACTGAGGGCGTTTTTTTTATATTTTTTTATTTTCATTATTTGAAATTTACTCTTACCAAGAAATTTCAATTAAAAATATTAATTTTATGAATACAGACGTAACATTAACATTTTATTAATGAGTCATTTACTTTAAAATTGGCTATTATATTTTATACGATAAGTAAGCTTAATGTTTTATATACGTGTATGTTTTTTCCATATTCACTACCTTTTTAATAAGACATTTTAAATTTATAAAATATATAAAAACACACTTAGTTTTTTAACAATAAAATGCAAGAATAAAAACAATTTAAAAATCAGACAAATTCTGTCGCGACAAATTGTTAAACATATTAATTGTTTAAGGGTTACAATTTTTGAGAAATTTAAATTTAAATAAAACCTTTAAATTTTCGAAGAAACTTATGAAAGCGCATATTTAATTATATATTACATAATTACTCGATTTTTTTTTAGTACATTAAAATAACAATTTAAAAGGTACGTTTCTCAATCGTTGGCGACCCCTCCCATTAGGAATATCTACCCCACTAATTTAACAAAAAGGTGTTTCAGCCTAGGCAATGGTCAAAAGGCAAAGCGCCGGCTAACAAAGCGATTATTGTTTTTGGAAAATAAAAAAAAACGTAAAAAGCTAAATTGGACCGCGGCAGATGTGAGAACAGTATGGCCGCTGAATTTATTATCAGAACTGAAACCCACTCCGAACTTATCGAATAATATATTTTTTTATTTGCCTTTCGTTCTTGTGTACATCGTTATTTATCCGAATGATTTAATAACGAGAATTTAGAAGCAATTATTATTTTTTATAGCCGTCGGAACACTCAATGCTAACGAGGAGTGCTATGAATTGATAAAAATTGTTAATTTTTTAATAAATGGCTGTTTTAGGGGCAGATGTGTTTGAATTTAATCTTTTATTTTTATTTTACCCATTCCAGAAAAAAGGTTACAAATCAATTTACACGACATTAATAACCTATTTCATTTCATTTTCATCTAAATATTAATTGATAATTTTATATCATTTTTAATGTATACAAATACTTGTGGATGAATACTGGATTTTACCCATTGCGGAATTTTTTTTTATAAGGATTAATTGTATCTCAATAGTGACGAATATGTAAATTGTTTTCTGGGAACAGAATATGGTGGTCGAGGCGCTTACAGGACTTATGACCTGTCATTGGTTGTGTTAAGCGATCGCTTTATGGTAAACAACATTCCCCATTCCGTCCTTTCTACGACCATCACGTCTGACAAATTTTTGGAAGATGTACATATGGCGATTGATGATTGATGTCTCGATGATGTCCACGTCTTAATCAGAATCACAACAATAAAAGAGAATTTGTTGTATTTACAACAATGATATCAAACCATCACGTCGTTTCCCGCAAGGGTGGTCAAACAGAATATCTTATTCTTCTTTCGGCGCCGTGTCAGGTCTCCCCAACGTTGGCAATCATTGCAAAAATGGCATCTCTGTCCTGCGCCACTTGGAACAGGACAAGAACAACACTTGAACTCTTGTAACACTCTTTAATGTTCCGCAGCTAAGACAACTACCTTCTATCAATTCCCCAAAGTCTCTCCACTTTACCCATTAATATAAGTAGAAGAAGGTGGTACTTTTCTCCCCTTAGCACATGACACAAATATGAGACCTTTCTAATTTTCATACTCGACAACAGCTCTTTTTTTTCTCTGGCTCTCTGTAGTACATCCGCATTACTGACCCTATCGGTCCACGGTATACGTAGCATTCTGCGAACACATCTCGAACGTTTCCAACCGGCTCATTACATTCACTCTCAGAGTCTAAGTTTCGCAGCCATATAGTAGAACAGACCATATATAACATTTAATCATTCTGTGTCGGAGTTTCAAGTTAAGATTATCGTTGCAAAAGAAGGTTCTCATTTTATTAAATGCAGCTTGTGCAACTTCAATTCTGCATTTTATTTTAATGTCCGGGTCAAGCGCTTTAGTGAAAATGCTGCCGAGGTATTTAAGGAATCGCAATATTAAAGTATTATTAAATTGACTACGTGTTTTTTAAATCCGTCTTTTTCTATATTTACTCATTTAATTGACGAAAATGGACGAATTTAAAAGTTGATTTTATACTTGTCTATTGACAAAGACATAAATTTTCCAAAAGTTTGATTATATTTTATGGGTGAGACATTAGTCGCCTTTTCTGGGTATTTTAAAATCTTCTTCTTCCATGTTGTAGACCTATGTGGTCTGTTCTCCAGAGTGTTGGTCCACCTGTGAGGTAGATTCCCAGCTGCCCTTCTATCTTTTAGAAGGTCTTCCACGAGGACGAGTTCCATGAGGCTGATTATGTAATGCAATATAGGGGAGTCTAGTGGTGTCCATTCTTCGAACATGACCGTACCAGTCCGTTTTTCGCTGTCTGCTCAATCTTATAATATCCTCAACCTCACATAATATCTATCAAGGCAAAACATTTCAGGTTCGTAAAAAATAATAAAACTTCTGAAGACAAATAAATAAATTCAAACAATTTTAAATGGGAACTTTTACATCAAAGTTCAATCAATTCGAGTTTATATTAATTTATTCAAAATATGTAAAAATGACTCCACAAAATATTTAGCAGACATTTTTATTTAAATAATGAAAACGAAAAAAATATGTAATGAAGAATTTCTTTATAGTACATATTTAGATTCCACTAACTTTGTGGCTTTGACCAGTTTCGGCAGCTCGCTGCCATCTTCTTTACCAGAAGATGGCAGTGGGCTGCCGAAACCGTTCGAAGCTATGAACCTATGTGGAATTTAACTAAATATATACTATAAAGACATTTTTTATTAAAATTTGTTATTTTTATTATTAACAATGAACTTATTCCATAAAATTTGAAACAATTCCATAAATATTTTGATATTTATATTTATTTGTTCATATTGGATAGTTACAAATCGCAGTAGTTACGTTGAAATGATCTGTATTCTACTGCGACGGTGTATTCACTACGTTCATGGCATATAAAGCGTCAGAGGTACTCAATAAATTTTGAATAATTGCTCTCCTCACCCCGAGTCCCGTCTCCGCCCGGCGATGCAAAGTGAGGTCAAAATATTGGCTTTTCTGCCCCCCGTTGATTCAATTAGCTGGCCCGGGCTTGTAATACACACACGGGTAGGAAATACACATAAAAAACTAAGTATTAATGTTTTCCTATTCATAAATCAATGATTGAAGTCTTCAGGCCGGTGAATTTCATTAATTATGTGGGATCTATTACCCGCCCAGTGATTGATTTGAAGAAATTCATTTAATTGATTTATATGCGTACGCTTGATCGACTGCTTCAGGCGCGGATTTGGTATCCTCAAAAGACAGATAATTATCTGGTTTACAACAATTATAATGTTTGTTCTCTATGAGAGACACATAAGTGTCTTTCCGTGACTAGTAAAAGGAGAAGAAGAGAAATATCCCAAACCACATGCTACTCTCTCGGACCCGAACTCTACAATATAATGAACCTCACATATCTCTCTTATTCTGGTGTTCCTCACGCGTCATCTGTTGCCACCCTGTCTAGCCAAGTGTCCAGCCCATTGCCATTTCAATTTTGCCACTCGGTCCATGACGTCAGCAACCCTGGTGCGGCGTCTGATTTCTTCATTCCTTATGCGGTCACGCAAGCTCACACCAAGTATCTGTCTTTCCATGAACCTCTGTGTACACTTGAGCCTGTGGACACTTTTTGCTGTAAGAGTTGTCGTCTCTAGCCCGTATGTCATCATGGGCAGTATACACATGTCGTAGACCTTTCTTAATAAATTACTACAAATGTATTATTATATTTAGACATAACTAACTAATTAACCATCACGCCGTCTCTCCAAAGGAGAAGGCAGAAATAATGGACCAGCACACTGTTATTTCCCGACATACTTCTATCACTTCCTCAACAGTCATACATTGTGTCACGCAAGCACTGTTTAAGAAACAATAAATTATCTTGTCTATATTATAATTTTTCACGCGTTTCTGGTATTACCCTTTTCTTATTTTAATAGATCTGACGATCTGTGGCTCAGAAATCATGTCCCCTGGGATGATGTGGACCAGCTGTCCTTTCGTCTCTTAGGTGGTCTTCCAGGTGGACGGTGTCCGGAGGGGATTTCGTAAGCGAATTCAAGTCTGTCACTATCCATTCTGGCTACATGGTCTCTCAGTAAACGATAGCCTCTATTTCGCAAGTTTTTCTTATGTCTGCGTTACGGACACGATTTCGGAGAGTATTTTCAGTAATTTATCTTAGAACTTTCATTTCAGATATTCTTAGTTTCGTACGGTGTCGGTCCGTTCTCAAATATATGCCTTAAACTTAATCTATAAACATTTGTAGCATAAACGGATGTCATATGTGTATCAGAACAGAGATGCCTTCGCTGCAGTGATCGCCAACGTTGCGGGGACTTGACACAGCACCGGAAAAAAGTGAATTACATGTTTCGTCTTTCTAAGGCATTATCAAATTACATTTGATAATGCCGTAGAAAGGCGAAACACGTCATTCACATAAATTATAATAAAACTTCTAGAAAACAGACGTTTTCATTCATATTAATAAAGAAGAATTCTCGAGAGGCGTTTCATATTAAATCTTGTGACAGGGTTTTAATTAATTTAGTCCAGGCCTGATGCTGGCCTGACTGGCAGGCAGTCGTTAGTTAATAACCAGTTAACTGATGGATGACTTTGGTTTGGACAATTCAAAGAGAGAAAGAGCTTGTAGAACAGAGAACGGTGGCGCTGTTTGCTCCTACCACTGAAATCACTCCAGCCTAAAAAACATTGATTAATTTATCTCGCATTTATCTTTACAATACATGGATACACGGCACTACCTATTATAGCTTTTTTTCTTTCCAAAGAGGTACACGATGTTTTTGTTTGGAAAAGTTTAAATTAACGAAACTATACGATAAAAGCACCACAGATAATTGCAAAACACCGCATATTATTACTATAACAAGTAACTAACTAATTATCTCACTAATCATCACGCCGTCTCTCTAGAGAATTCGGCAAAAATAATGGATATGTCATGATGGGTCGCACACAAGTCGTATAAATTTTCACTTTGCTGCTGATCTTCATGTCAGGGTTTTTCCAGATTGGTTTCTTCGAGCATCCTGAAATGACCGCAGCCTTGTTTACTTGCCCCATCACTTCACATGGTTGATGCGTTTTCCCACACAAGTCCACTCCCAGATATCAAAAATTTTCCACTTGTTCCACTGAGACACCCCCCACAGACACGCTACATCCCACCCGAGCTCGAGAGAATACCATACTCTTGGTCTTTGCTACTGATATGATCATATTTTAACATAATCGATATCCCGATTTAGGAATATTTTCTAAAAAATTGTTTATCGCCAAATCTCACTAATTACTCCATTTCCATTAAGTCGAAATCAAATGTTCCTATCACTTGCATTACTTAAGTATTCTTCTTTTTCCGCTATCCATTGCCGCTCCCATCCATCCATGTCCAGCAATCCTCTTCAGATCGTCAGTCCAGCGGGCAGGGGGACGTCTAACTCTGCGAAATCCTGTACGCGGTCTCCACTCCAGAACCCGTCTCCCCCATCGGCCGTAGGTTCTCCGACAGATATGGCCAGCCCATCGCCACTTCAACCCGCTTATCCTCAGACCTACCTCAGTCACCTTGATTTGTTGTCGAATAAATTCGTTTCAAAATCTGTCCCTCAAGGTTATTCCAAGCATGGCTCTTTCCATGGCGCATTGGGCGACCTTGAATCTGTAGACCAGACCTTTTGTCATTGTCCATGTCTCGGTTCCGTACGTCATGACTGGCAAGACGTACTGGTTGAAGACTTTAGTCTTGAGGCATTGTGGTTTTTTAAAGGTGAGACATGACGTAATTTTCCAAAGGCTGCCCAACCCAACTGAATTCTTCGGACCTAAATATGCCAAGTATTATTTGAATAAAGTACAATAAAATGTAATTTGTTTTAAGATAGTGGATGCAGGTTAATGCTTAAAGAAGGCAATGAGGTCTGCCACTTAAAGAGTGGACAGGAATTACAAGAGTTCAGAATCTGTTCCAAGTGACGCAGGACAGAGACGCCTTTGCTGCAGTGATCGCCAACGTTGGGGTGACCTGATAAAGCAACGAAAGAAGAAGAAAATATTATGTTTGAACACCCTTGCGGGAAACGACGTGATGGTTTGATGTCACTGTTGTAAATACAACAAATTCTCTTTTATTGTTTTGATTCTGATTCTGACCATTGTGCACTGCCATTCTAGTTTTTTTGGATAGGTTTTTTGTTTGCTATGACAACTTTAAGTGCACCATTCACTTTGTTGCCTGCCCCAACCCTTCTTTCAATATCCCTCTCCACTTACGAGTAGTTCGTAATATGCCTAAGATACGCAGTTTTTCCTTATTTTTATTGAAGTAAACAGTTTAGAATCCGTTATTATATTTACTTCTCAACATTTCTTCATTCTACACTCTTCCCGTCCACAGTATCTTGAGAATGCTCAAGAATGTCAATTAAAACTAGAAGGCAGTAAAAGTATTCCATTGATGATAAAAAATAAATTATAATTTTAAATGTAATTGATTGAAATAAGGGATTGGAAAAAAATTTAAACGTTTTATTTTATTAACACTTAATTAAACACTCGTACTTGGTATACAACCACTTAATTTGTGAAGTGCCTCACAAATAAAGTGGTTGTATATCAAGTACAAAAAGAGTTTAATTAAGTGTTAAATATGTACAACCACCAAGTAATGGCTTCTAAACAAAGTTTTATTTTATTGTTCACAGATATGCTTCAACAATATTGAAGTCCATCCAAAACGAGTCAAAAAGATTGAGGAAAGATGAAGTAAGTTATTTTGAAACTCTCATGAAAATTTGAAAAAAAAAATTGTTGTGAAAATTCCATGTTATCTAATATTATATTTATTCCAAAGTAAATTCAAAACAAAAGTTGTAGGCAAATAAAGAAGAAGTTATTTAAATTTTAACCGATCATTAAAATATAATGAACTGGGTTGGTTGCATATAATTAACCCAAATCAAATTTAAAATATTTAATTACATTTCTTTTGGATAAAGCGTTAGTGCTTTAAAATTCTATAATGAAAATTTTTTTATGAACTAAAGCACTATTTTCTACTTATGTATACAATATTTTTCTTTACATGTTTCTAATGTTCTATACCTTCATCTTCGAAAATCATAGTAATTTATACGAGTATATATATTTTTAAAGAATAACACCAATGATTTAAATCGATGATATGATATTAGAATTTATTTTAAAATCTTCAGTATAAGCAGAAAATAGCTCAATCTTATGAAGAAGGAATCTGGTCGTGTCCAGGCTCTAATCCAACTCTCCTGGATCAGGAGTCAAGCGTTCTATCCCGTAGACCACCCCCGGATATTATTCAAGAACACCTGAAGCAAATGTTGTAGTTATCATTTTTCATAACTTGCTGCTGTAGCATTCCAGTTTGCTGCACTTTATAGTCGATATAATATATTTTTTCTCTTCACTCTTCACGAAAAGTACGCACTATTGCATCTGATCTTGGAGGGTAAGATTGAGGCTCGACGAGGTGTTGGGAGAAGGCGGATTTCCTGGCTGAGGAATATCCGATAGTGGGCAGGGCTAAGGACTGTGGGGGAGCTGTTCCGAGTTGCCCAGGACGGGGAGGCCTACTCAAGGGTGATGGTCAACGTTGGGGAGACCTGACAGGACACGAAAAGAATAATAATAATAATTCGCTGCAGTACTTTCCCATTTGTGATTCTTTGTGTCTATGATATTTTAACATTCAAATAATTACAAACTTTGAATGCTCTCTTGTTTAGTTGGGTGAGATTTTTCAGAGAATAACCAAATTCCAATTTGATACGTGAAACATATTCTTTGTATGTAATATTGTGGTTGTGCTCGGGCCTCGAGTAATGTATCATAATGCCGCTATTAGAAGCACGTACTTTGCCTAAGTCTCACGTGCTAAGTAATGGGTCTGTCACGATCTTTGGCTCAGAGAAAACCAAATGTGTTTTAATACGTACCTAATGAAGAAATAGTAATTATTTATATTGAGAGTTCAGTGGGCGTCCGATAGGAAGCAATAATAGTTTTATAACTAACTAACTAACTAACATATTAATTTTCAACGTTTTGGTTACACAATATGTATAAGTGATTTTGTTTATACCACTTATTTTTTTTACTATTGACCGGTTTCAACTCTTTCAATGTTTAAGGCAGAGTTTACGTATTGATCAGTCAACATTTTTTTTAAGCTTGTACAAGTAAAAATTTTTTTTTTGGAACTTAATATTTAATGGATTTGATAGTATAGGGTGTTTTTAATAGAGTTTGGTTTTTAAACTGGCAACATTATTTCTACAGACCGTCAATTTGTCTGTTGACAGTTGATTTGTAGTCAGTACGTTTTGCCATTTTAACCAGTTGCTCAATAAAGGTGTCGAAAATTGGACTTCACGATTGCGCTTCATTCGAGCTAGCTCGCTCATATGGCCAAAATCATATTTAAACAATAAGGGCTTAAAATTATCTATTAAATAAAGTCAATATCACAGACATTCACATTATTTAAAAAAAAATATTGTGAATTTGTGTACCTCTAAAAATAACACTCTTTATATAACAATGTGTATAAGGGTGTTTTCAAAATGAAAAAAAAAACACATTAAAATAAAGTTGATGTCAATGATATTGGCTTTATTTAAAAGATAATTTTATGCCATTATTGTTTTAATATGATTTCGGGCATATGATCACCACGGCTAGCTCGAATGAAGCGCAATCGGGAAATTCAATTTTCGACAATTGTCGTCTTTGTGGGTGGGTATTATCCACCAGAGTGTACGTGGTGTGAAAACGATCCATGGTCTTCCGAATAATTTGCTCGGATGGACGATTATGTCAACTGTAAAATGGGCGTAGTGCACGATAAATTTGGCGAACCGAACCAAGATTTAAAAAATAAATTTGCACAATTTTAAGCGCTGTTCTGACGTCAGTCTGTTTGTGGTAAAATGGCAAAACATGTTGACTACAAATCAATGGTCAACTGTCAAATTGACAATCTGTAGAAACTATGTTGCTTATTTAAAAACCAAACCTTAAAAAAAGCACCCTATTTACAACAACGATTCTATTTGTTGGAACTCAATATTTTAAGGATTTGATAGTACTAGGAAAGAAAACATTTTATAATAGTGCTTTTTCATTTATTAAATACGTTAGGTTGATGATTATTAGAATGACAACATTAAGTGCTCCTTTCATTTGTATGTTTTTTTTCGTATGTATGATTTAATTGGTGTTACATCATGGTGGATACGTGGAATATAAAATAAATTAACACAAAATTGTCCGGATCGTCCAGCTGGCATGTGCACCATAAAAAAATCATTTTTTGTTACGTTATTTTTATTTTGTTATTTTATTTAATTTTATATCATTATATTTTATATTATTTGTTTTAGATTTATTTTGTGAACGTTGGACGATCGAAATCTGCGCGGGAGATGCCTATTGGTGGCGATGAGGTTTGCAACCCATCACACCGCGTCTCCCGCGGCGGCGAAAAGAGAAGGGTGGAGTGCCGCATCGGTTAGAGTGTGGCAGTTCATTCTTTCCGCCTACCCCTTCGAGAAATCAGCGTGATGGTTAGTTACTTAGTTAAGTTAGTTACATCATGGTTTTTTATACAACAACTTATTTTAACCTATTAACTGTCGACATTTTTTTTGCTGTTGATTCTCGTGAGATGTGATAGGTAGCTTATTTACTTAGGTGCTTGACCAAAGACAGCGTGATTTTTTTCTTTTCACACTGTCGTCCCCGTGAATCCAACCCGGTACCTTTGGAGTATCAGTCATAGCTGTTGCATCTCTGCCACAAAGGCCAAAAACATTGATAACAACATATTGTTTTCTTACACTGTCGAAACTTTCCGGTGAGAGCGATACTGATTAGTAAATTGTTACTTATTTTACATAAAATGAGTATTCAAATTTAATTCTTCAAACAAATATTTGGAATCACTTATTTATATATTTTTTAAAATGTGAAATAGATTAACATCGTACTGTTTAGTTAAAATTAATTACATGTATAAACTTTCACCCAATTAAAATAAATCTATGTTTATAGTTTGTTATAACTTAAATGTATTTATTTTTTATTAAATCTTGTCGTAATTTTGTATTCGTTTAATTGTTTAGTTTAGTAAGTTATATAATTTTATGTACAAATTTTTAATAACTTAAAATAAATATACGAGTATATACTGGTTATAATAATGTTCGATAGAGCCATTAAATTCATAAAAAGTAGAATTTCCGTAATGATAGACCTCTCACGATAACTTACATTAAATTAAATTTAAAAAAAATATGTAGTAAAAACAAAATATTCATTATTTGTAAAATAATTTAAAAACTCTTAATTTTTCAAAAAGTTATTGAGTCGCCACTGGTATAATCTGTAAGCCCACCATCAGTACCATTGCTCTAGCGACCGGAAAGTATCGATTATAATTACCGAAATCATGATGTGTTTAAAATCAATTTATTTTATATCTAGCCCTGGTCTATATTTAAATCCTTCCTCGTTTTATTTGTTTAGCAGTTTTTGATATGGCAATCAAAATTATAATTATAACCCACGGCTGAGGTTAATTAAATGTGTACGCACCACCTGACGTCCCTGTGGCCGGGCATAAGGGTAACCAGGAACGGCTCGTGCTTATTTATACTTATAAATAAATATCAATTAATTATGAAAAGGATGCACACATGGACAGAATGGATAAAGATATAATGGTAACGAAAGTATATGTAAACCACGTAAACAGAACCAGAAATAGAGAAAGACTGGCGCGATCAAATCAATCAAATGTCGACCACGCGAGGAGTCGGAGAAGTCGACGTGCGTTCATGATACGATGTATGATTGTTGAGGAAGTGAGAGAAGTATGTCAGGAAATAACAGCGTGGTGGTTCATTCTTTTTGCCCAACCCTTCGGGATTAGTGAGTTATTTATAAATATATGAAAAATCCAAGAACCCCTATAAACCTCAAATAAAGGCCGCATTTTGCCGATGTTAGCTTACGGGTTTGAAAAGATAACATGGACTTAGAGAAGCCTAAATAATTTTAACCATTTTAGTGCCAAATATTATATATTTTTCCAAAATGTTCTAAAATGCAAAAGAAAGGTCCATTTTTTATAAATAATTTATATAAACAAACAAAAAAATGTGTTATTTCTGTAAAAATACCGCAATATTCATATTTCTTTCAACATTCTCTTTACTAGGTTTCAAACTATGATAATAAAAACACGTAAATTAAATACTATTAATCTAACTACAAGGCTTGACAAGGCAAGGGGAGCTTTCGCTATGCTTCGCCCTGTATGGCGCTCCGGTATCATTTCGAGAAAGCTCAAGCTCCAAGTATTCAGCAGTAACGTTAAAAGCGTACTGCTGTACGGATGTGAGACTTGGAAGTCTACCGCAGACGTTATTGGTAAACTCCAGGTGTTTATAAATAGGTGCCTTCGCTCAATATTCAAAATCTATTGGCCCCAAACAGTGTCAAATGCCGTTCTCTGGACCATAGCAGGCGAAAAGCCAATTAGAGAACAAGTCGCTAGGCGCAAATGGCAGTGGATCGGTCACACTCTGAGACGGAACCCAGCCTGCATCGCTCAGGGCGCACTAGACTGGTCCCCTACGGGGGGAAAGAGAAAGCGAGGCAGACCTAGAGCCACCTGGAGAAGAACCCTGCAGGACGAGGTTAAGGCAGCAGGTCTCACTTGGGACGATGTTAAGCATCAGGCATGCAATAGAGTCGGGTGGAGAAGATTCCTTGAGGCCCTATGCACCACGGAGGTGTGACAGGACAAAAAGAAGAAGAATCTAACTACAAGCGCGATGGCGCTCTTCGACATTAAAACGGTTAAAATTGTCCAAAGAGGCAAATCATCCAATTTATTATTAAGGGGGCTTCATTCTCTATACTGTGCGCGGTGTTGAATTTTAACAGATAGGCTGCTAACCTTGTCTGTGACCCCTCCTCCTTTTTAAGGGACAAAGCAAATGGAAAGAATGGGCACTCAAAAATTATAAGATTCTTCTCTACATGGGAAACCAGAGGGAAGAATGATGTTTATAACTATAACTAAACCATAACCATAACTCCCAGCGCCTTGCCATTGCTCTCCTCGTACTATTAATATTTATTTAGGCCGCTGACTGCTGCTAGTCTCCGATGTAGTGAAGATGGTGAAAGCGGAGAATACGGCGCGATGATACTTGTGTAATAAAAACAAGTTTTATTATATTGCGGCGATCGGTGCAGGAGTTGAAGCGAAGAGAGTGGTGACAGTAGCTCAAAGCCCTTACAAGGACTGGTTTTCATGTAGGTAGGAGCGCTAAAGCCTCCCGACGCGCAGCGAGTGAATGCGTGAGTGAGAGTGAGTGCCGATTCCAAACACGACCGGCATATATAACCTCCGTGGCACCAATTAACTAGCGATAGCGTTCTCAACGGTTTTCCGTTTCTGAGAATTTCAGTTCACTCTTCGCTAGTTGCTGTTGCCACGGCGTTATGATTGTCTTTAACAATGGCGCGACAAACGAACATTGTTTCCGAGAATACTTCGGTTTATTTTGTCAGAGCCACTGCACACACATCTTTGTTACTATGCGCTTCCACTCCTTTCCGACCGCCTTATTTATTTAAAAAAATGACAGAAATAAATTAAAACTTAAATTAATATAAAATTACTAACATTAATGAATAAAATGAACATATTTGTAAATAATGAAATAAAATAAGAATCTATTTGCTTACGTCCGATACAACCACAATGGCAAGAGAAGAGAGATATAAGACCCTCTTTAGAACCATTTCCACGACACATGTATAAGAATATCTTGCCGTTGACACGAAAAAGAAGTTTTTGAAAAAATCTAAACTAACTAACAATCACGCCGTCTCCCCGAAAGGGTAGGTAGGAAGAATGGACTATCACATTTTTCTTTCCTGAAATATTTTTCTCGCTTCCTCAACATTCATACGTCGTGTCATGCGCGCGCGTCGATTTCTCTCGACTCCTTACGTGGCCGACATTCAATATTTGATTTATTTGATTGGGCCACGTGCCACTCTATTTCTGGTTCTATTTACATCGTTAACGTATAATTAAAATTAGTTTTAAAAAATTGTTATAAGTTATAATAAAAATTAGTTAATTAAAATCTAACTAACTAACTAACTAACTAACCATCACGCCGTCTCCCCGAAAGGGTAGGCAGAAAAAATGGACTATCACATTTTAACCGATGCGGCACTCCATCCTTCTCTTTTCGCCCCGCGGAAGACGCGGTGTGATGGATTGCGAACCTCATCGCCACAAAAATAAAAATTAAAAATTAAAATCTACGTTAAATAAATTACAATAAATAAAATCTTAATGTCGTGCCTCCACTGTAGGTGTCGTTTTTTAAAACTATTTAGTTGTATGCAGCAGAGTTGCCCCCGAATGGCGGAGAGGGCGGCGCGCCCCGCCCCCCGCCCGCCACCCACGAGACGTAACTGTCAAATTTTTTAATTAAATTATGCCCGGCTTTACTTTTAATGGGTTTTGATTAAAACGCAATAAAAAACTGTGTTAAATGGGTTGTATACCCAAATCTCATTTTTCTCTGATGTATCTTCGGGCCTTAAACCTGAATTTTGGACCAATTTATTACGTACTAATTAAATAACTTTCGAATTCAAACAATATACAGACCACAGATGGCCTTCGTAGCAGAGTGGCAACACCTATGACCGCCACATCGAAGGTCCCGGGTTCGATTGCCGGAAGTGATAGTATGAATTGGGTGGTGATCTAGAGGACAGAAATCTTGGCTCTTGATCCAGGGAACTTGGGTTCAAGCCTGGATCCGACCAGATTCCTTCTTCACAATGATTACCAATATTCCGCTCATATTGGAGATTGTAAAATAAATTCTAATATCATTAATTTAAATGCATGATTTTTCTGTTTTTTTTAAGTCTATTAAAATATAATAAGTAACTAACAATCACGCCGTCTTCTCGGAGGGGTAGGCAGAAAGAATGGGCCGCCACACTGTTCTGTCCTGACATACTTCTCTCGCTTCCTCATTGATACATCTTGTCACGCACGCACGTCGATTTCTCCGACTCCTCACGTGACCGATATTTAATATTTGATTGATTTGAAAAAATAATAATGAGTTTACTCTCTCACCTAGACGAAGCTGCGACAGGAGCGAAACCGGTTGGTGTTACCAAATAAAGTGGTTTAGATGCAAAAACTAAAAGTGTAACACCACAAATTAATTTATTGTTTCTTGAACAATGGTGTAAAACTCCATATTAAATAATTAATACGAATAAAAACGTCAGTTTTCTAGAAGTTTTATTATATTTTATGTGAATGTCATGTTTCGCCCTTGCATCTGAAATGCAGAAGAGAAAAATACATCAATTGAGTCTACGCACATAGGATGGTCACCTTGAACTATGTAAAATCATTTGTAAATAATTTGTAAAAAGTTGTTTTTCTTAGAAACACTTTATTTCGTCCCACCTCAAAAACCTATTTTTTATTTATTATATATAATATCATTTAGAATCCCCTAACTATGTAAGCATTGTCATAAAATTTCTTAATGAGTTTCAAGAAACACATTCCAATATTTCTGGACCTACCCAAATAATTATTTGTTAAAAATGTATAAAGTCACATCAATTTTCGTTAATTACCATATTCTGCTCCATTTACTAGTGTATATAAACTGCAACGAGTTGAAGTTTCGTCACATTTGATAATGCCTTAGAATGGCGAAATATATCATACCCATAAAATATAATAAAGCTTCTAGAAAACTGACGTTTTAATTCGTATTAATTACCACAAATAAATTTCTTCATACAAAAGTTTTAAATAATAAGGTGCTTGAATTTCTAAAATATATTAATACCAGCTCATATTACATATCGGAAATCTGCATCATTGAAAACCTTATTGGAAACCCGATGGTGTCATATTGTGATGAACATGTCTTCTGCGATGGGCATATTGTTTGTACCGAAACGTTGTCCTCAAAGCCTTCGCGGTAGCCAGCCTTTGAGCCTGGAACAATCTTCCTGCAGACCTCGAGTGCATTGAGAACCCGCTAGAGCTAGATCGAGACTCAAAAGCACATTTTAAAATTATTTTTCCTTGGTGTTAATATTGATCTACTGTCTCAGGCGCTGCGCCTCATACTCAATATTAAACATACTTAGGAAATTGAAAATAACTTTGTTTAATCCACTAAATATAAAAAAAAAACAAAAAAAACACGACATGTTACTTTTTAAATCGAATTTTAAACGCGTTTTTTTATATTAGTCTTTCTTTGTTTAGTTTTTATTATATTTTTACACTTGAAGATGGAGGTATCCTCCCAAATATGTCATGTTTTTAAATATTTTTAAAATAATTTTTAATAATACTATGGAATTCCACAGTTTTAATTCTTTATCGTTTAATAACTTAATAAGTTTGTTTTTAAATAGTTTGTTACATGATGTGAGTTAATTTATAAATGAAAACGGTGCTTTATAAATTATTAAATTTATTTATTTTATTATTTAGTATTACTTTGTACTCATGGTCTGACGTGTAAATATTGAATTCTTTCTAACGTTACTTTGTGAAGGATAAGTTATTTGTATTCGAATTTATATACAAAGAGAAATAGTTATAGAACAATGCTACTTTATAGAATGTATCCAACAAACGTAGAGTTTGTAGATTTAATCATGTCTTGCAAAAAGTTGATCCATCTATAGAAAACGAAATCATTTCACAAAAACTAATTATCCTGCCTATTGAAATGAATCGACTGAAAATTTCAGGGCATTGATATCAAGATTAACAGAAACCGAAATGGTTCCACAGAAGCTTGTTCCAAAGGAGCCATTCTTGCCCTGTCATAAAAATAAATTAATTCCTGTCCGTGATCCGCCGATTAGATCTTTATTAATATGTTTATTTCTCTCGGCTTACTTCTATTACGTAATCTAGGTAACTATGCTAAACTAATATTAGTAATATCTCAGAAGATTAATCAGTAAATTAATTTGTAAACGGCGTATGCAAGGGAAGTGGGTTCCTTGGCGTTTCTTTGCGTCTACTTTTACCATTTCCAAAACAAGTTTACTTTACTTTAATGGCTTTGTACAACGTAAAATGTAATGATTGATTGGAGCGTGTACTTATTAATACGTGTATTATGCAAATCGCTACATAAAATATTAATTAATTCGGCCATTATATACGTACCCACTTGTAATGCATAGCTACCATATAATTATTGATTGTAAATGATCAACAGATTTCTAGCAATAGAGATAGAAATGTTTCAAACTTTTTATTTAAGCATGTGAATAGTTTACCCATTTGATTCTATATGTTTCATTACTCTAAGAAGGTGTATAATGCATGGAAGGTGTGTTTTTTTCCCACTGCATTCCTCTTTTTTTTTTTTAGATGGGAGTTGCTTTATTTTTGACCTTGCTTATAATGTACAAGGCTTATAATATCGTCAAATGGATCTTTCTGCAATTATTTAATCTTAATTTGTTTCAAAGTGTTGGGATCAGGAGGGATATGCTAAAGTGGACCAATCAGGAACTTCTCAGCATTTGCTCTTGTAGAGAGGAAACTACTTAAAACTCTCCAGGAGAAGCCGGCCTGTTGACAGTAGTCATCAGGCCTTCCGTTACACTAGAGGAGTGTTCGGCACTTTGTGTCCTACATTGGTTTATCTTACCAATTGCCTGCACTCTTCTTACCATGAATGAAACTACCTCTTGTGTCAATTCCTTGTGAACCATCACCTTTGGGATATCGTTTAGATCTTCCCCTTGGCTTCTACATCGCGCCTCCAGCTGATGTCTAGGAAGGTTAAAAATTCAAAAACTGCATTCCTCTTGGGCATGCTGGGAACCAATAGTCTACACAGATAAGGAGAGATGGGTAATCAAACACTTACCCATATCTTCAGACTTATCAGGGGATTCTTTGAGAATTGCGTCATCTTGGTGGGTATCCATTTTTATGTTCCGGATGGTTATCTTCGACGGCGTCACAACATACTGTTTTATCTCCCAACATGCAGAACCAACCTGCTCTGGTGATGCCAGTGGAACGAGTAATCAAATTACTAAACATAATCACTTCGGAGATCGACATCTTTCATATTAGTGAATGTACGTTCAGAAGACATATACTCTTGACTTTAGATAGTTTTTTGTATTCCTAAAGTCGAAATATCTCTCATGCGTTCCTGGTATTATGTTGTATATATTATATTTTAGAGATTCTGTAAGTCTAAACGCCCTCGGAAGGCTGGCCATGTAGAAAGGATTCCAAAGGGTAGAACACCAAAAATTATATCCAGGTGGGTGCCCCGCGAAAATAGACCAAGATACACAAAAAAACTCTTTCGAAAATGGAGTTTTCATTCGCATCTAATGATTATTTTTGTGATATAAAAACCATCAAAATATATTTTTTATTGCTATCCTTCCTTTTGTGTGTGTGAATCTTTTTGCTTGAGTTTATTATGAAAAATTATTATTTAGAATTACACATTGATATTATGTAACATAATTGAATCCACTCTTTCACATTTTACGGAAAAACCCTTACATTATTCCATTTTCCTTTTCACTATTCATACGTATATATGAGTTCAGTATAATTATGTTTATAGAAGGAAGTGGTTGGGATTATGATTCTGCACCTTTAAGGAAGGACTCGATAGCTGTGATTCTTTACACATTTTTTTATAACATAATTCAATCATAACTAACTAACTAACTAACCATCACGCCGTGTCCCCGAAAGGGTAGGCAGAAAGAATGGACTGTCACACTTTTACTGATGCGGCACTCCATCCTTCTCTTTTCGCCCCGCGGTGTGATGGGTTGCGAACCTCATCGCCACCAATAGGCATCTCCCGCGCACACTTCGATCGTCCAACACCCACAAAATAAATCTAAAACAAATAATATAAAATACAATGATATAAAATAAAATAACAAAATAAAAATAATTTTACACAAAATGTTCTTTTTAGACGGTGCACATATTGTCTATTTAATTTATAATATGTTCCACGTATCCACTGTTTTTTTAATTTAGCACATAATGTAATAACACATAATGTTTTTTTCGATGTTGCACATGTTGACATGGACGATCCGGACTTTTGTGTTTATTTAATTTATGTTACACGTATCCACCATTTTTAAAATTATCTGTAATAAGGCACTTAACCAGCAAGAACTTAAAAATAATATTGAAGAAATTATTCAAATTGTCATTGGAACAAATGAAAAATTTATTTTTAAACCTGTCAAAATTCTTTATAAAAACGATAAAACTAACATAATTTTAACAGCAAAACAGTACAAACGTATTACGTGTCACAATTAACTATTATAAAGTGCGGCAACAGTTAAATTGACCAAAACAATTCACTTAAACACGAAATATCTCCAAATTTACAGGAGAACCGCACTACATGAACCAAACCCAATTTTCAAAATCAGAAATTGTCATTCATTCTTCTTCTTTATTCTTCAATTCAATCATTCTTCTTCTTATTTTTGTCCTGTCACATCTCTGTAGTGCATAAGGCCTCAAAGAACCGTCTTCACCCGACTTTATCGCACGCCCGATATCTAACATCACCTCAAGTGAGGCTTCTGCTTTAACCTTGTCCAGCAAGGATCTTCTCCAGGTGGCTTAAGGTCTGCTCCGCTTCCTCTTTCCACCCAGAGGGGACCAGTCTAGTGCCCCCTGAGCGATACCTGCTGGGTTCCGTCTCAGAGTTTGACCAATCTACAGCCATTTGCGTCTAGCAACTTGTTTTGTGATTGGCTTTTCACCTACCATTGCACAGAAAATGGTTTTTGACACTGTTTGGGGCCAAAAGATCTTGAATATTAGGCGAAGGCTCTTAATTAAAACTACCTGGAGTTTTCCAATAACGTCTGTGGTAGATTTCCAAGTCTCGAAACTTTACAGCAGTACGCTTTTAACGCTTCTGTTAAATATTTGAAGCTTGAACTTTCTCGAAATAATACTAGAACGCCATATAGGACGAAGCATAGCGAAAGCTCCCCTTGCCTTGTTGAGTCTGCTGGCTACATCTTCTTTCGTACCTCCTGAGCCCGCTACATACTACCCAGGTAACAAAAGCAAAATTCAATCATTACTAAAACTTGGCTAATGAAGAGGGAATCGGGTCCTATACAGGATTGAACCCAGCTCCCTTAAATCAGAAACCAAGCATTCCGTCGTTTTGTTAAGCACATTTTACAAATAAGAAAGTTTTCTCTCATTGCCAGTTACGTTATAAAGGTTTTTTTGCCCTTTATAAATATGCGTGAATAAAAATTAATTAAATTCTGTAATATATAAACAAACAAACCATCACGCCATTTCTCTGGAAGGGTAGGCAGAGAGAATATACCGCCGCACTACTCTATCTTGACACATAATTATAATACATAGATCCTTATTGCATATAAAACAAAGCATTTATACAATTAATTCGAACGAAAACGTCAGTTTAATAGAAGTTTTCTTATATTTTATGGGAATAACATGTTTCGCCCTTCTTGTTTATTATACATTTTATAATGCCTTAGAAGGGCGAAACATGTCATTCCTATAAAATATAATAAAACTTATAAAAAACTGACGTTTTCATTCGTATTATTCAAATCATTTATGTCTATAATCAGTTTTAGATAATACCCTTTAAAAGTAAGTTTTTTTTTTAAATATTAATAATAAAAAATGTAAATGATATATTTTTTCTTGCTTATCAAGATTAAATAAAACTAGCCGAGGTCTACAACTTTCTCTCAAGGAAATGAACTATTTTATATCTATTTAATGATGTTACACTCTGTATTTTGTTCGTTATATCCAGCATTTTGTGGTCGTGGTTATTGGTAGTAATTCTATTGGAATTCTGAAGATTTAATACAATTGAATGTTTTCTGCGCCGTAGTTTTTTTCTTATGAATTGATTCCGATTTATCGTGTTAAGAATACAGAAAAACCTTCCGTGTGGTCTGAAGGGATCAGTTGCGATGTCAAGTTTTTGTGTTGATCCCACAAGCCCCCGGTTAGATCCTGTCCGCTAATGCTCAGTCATTTCATAGTCTACTGGGTATGTTCCAGACGTATTATATATAGTCTGCAGTCCCAAGAAATAATTTTACAAATATTCTAATGGAACAAAATTCGCAACTGCTATGATATCTCTAAGTAGGACTAGTTAAAAAATGTAATAAATTTTGATAATAATTACATTTTATAACAATGTTGACAGAAATATTTAAAAAATCACAAAGATTACATTTTAAACATACCTATATCCAATCGTAACATATTTTCAATTTTTGATTTATTGATTATCGACCGCCTAAGGATTCGGAGAAATCGACGTGCGTGCACGACACGATTAATGAACATTGAGGAATCGAGAGTAAACCGGGTGGTGGTCTAGGGGATAGAACGCTTGGCTCCTGATCTAGGGGACATGGGTTCAAGCCTGGATACGACTAGATTCCCTCTTCATAATAATGAGCTATTTTCTGCTCCCATTGAAGATTGTAAAATGAATTCTAATATCATTGACATAAATCCTTAAAAAAATGTCTTTTTAAAAAAAAAAGTATGCCATGAAAGAAAAGTGTGGCCGTCCATTCTTTCTTCCTACCACGTCGGGGAGTCGGCGTGTTGGTTAGTTAGTTTTGTTTGATATATATTTTTTAAAATATTTAAAACATTTTAAATACATAAATATCAAAAATAGTTTTTTGACACTGGATTAAACGTAAAATTAATATTAATGTAAATATATATTTTTTATTAATGATTACCTTCTTCTTTCTTACAACTAACTGACTAACGCCGTCTCCCTACAAGGGTAGGCAGAAAGATTAGACCGCCACGCTAGACTTGAATCTTTAACATTCTTACATCGTGTCATGCAGGCACGTCCATTTCTCCAATAAGATATAGGTATAATATAATAGTATAACTCCACGGAAGGCCTATTTACGGGCACAAAATAAAAATGAACGAACACATATTTTGTTTCATAACGACATTATTCAAAATACATCGGAAAACGATTTTTTTTTAAATATTCCGTATCATATTGAAAAATTATTGTAATTTATTGAATTGTGTCTTCTTCTTCTACTTCATGTGGTGCAAGGACATTTTTTCTCCGTTTTCTTATTATTATATATTCTCTTACTTCGTCTCTCCGAGACAGCACTGCAGCCAATAATATCAAATATATTAGCAAAGGTGCAACAGCAGGTTTAGCATTTGATTGTTTTTTTCGCATTAGTTGTAAAAAAACATTGTTTTTATAAAATTTTAATTGTATTAAACTGTTATATGTCTATATTGTATGTTGTTTATAGTTATGTCCATCTGCAAAATATAAGATTAAAAAATACGTCATGAAAACCATTTTTATTTTAAAGGTCCGCAAATATTTTTTAATTTTTTTACCGGTGCGCTGATGTAAAAAGGTTGGGGAACACTGCTATAGGATAAGTTTTTCTTGGTTTAAAAAATAAATAAAAGACGTAATAATTTAATACTGATTTATTTCAAATAAAAATATATTCTAAAGATATGCTTCATTAAATTAGTGATAGTTATAAATTATTTTACAAATTCTTAATATTTTTATAATACTTAGTTAAATAAAACTAAATATTCCTACGCGACACCTTTATAACTTTTCGTTTTGTACATATTTGATTTAGACATATAAATAATTAATATTCTACACACTACAGTAAATACTATATCTAATACATTTATATTTATATATTATATTACACATTACTTAATTTATATTACAACATTATTCTTAGTGTATTTCATATTTTATTGAAAATTTAATATTTTAATAAAAAACAACACTATTTGTTGCAATCGCTTTGAATATAAAATTGATATCTTAATTTAGATAGGACGATTTTTATAGTTGATTAAATTGTTAGTTGGTACTTCAGTAAAAATAATATCGTTCAAATTATATATTATATAATCACAAAAAAATGTGCTGCAGTGCACATCAGATCCGTATTTAATTTAATGTTTAGGTTGAGGAGATTTCATGACTGTTAAAAAAAAACAATTTTCAAATAACACACATATTTAAAGATTAATTGTATCTCGATAGAGACGAAGATGCAAATTAGAAACAGAATATGGTGGTCGAGGTGTTTACAGGACTTATGACCTGTCATTGGTTGGGTTAAGCGCACGCTTTATGTAATACAACATTCCCCATTCCGCCCTTCTTACGACCACCATGTCTGCCAAATTTTTGGAAGATGTATATATGCTACAATGTAACACCACACTTCACATTTTTTAGTTCAATCTAATAGATGGCGCTAGTGTAGATTAATTTAAAAAAAGGACAAATCTTCTGTCAACAATCTTACCTCAAACTAAAAATATATATGTGTACAATGATTAAATGTGCTTGAGTTTTTACCATTGCTCTGGTAATTCTTTGGAATTCATTAAACTTAATTTTTACACTATTTAACCCTTAATTGGATCAAAGGAATACATTGCCCACTTGATATTATCCGTTTTCCTGTAGATAATGGTTAATATAATTAAGAATGAACATATTTATCGATGACCAAATATACCGAATTTTAAAGTTCGGACATGTTAGAAGTCGGAAGAATCGACGTGAGTGTATGACTCGCTACATGTACGTGGAGGAAATTAGAGAAATGTACAAGGATCGAGTAGTGTGGCCCAATTGAAGGTTACAGTTTTTCTACAGAATCCCTCATTATATGTATACATATTTTAAGAGCAGTATTTTGGGGATAAAAATAGCAATATAATTTTTTTTTAAATACCTGTATGTGTAATGTAATTGAAATGTAATTAAATAAACATTACAAGATAGATGGTAGTAACAGGACAGAGTTATTATACATATGAAAAATATCGCATATCAAACTCATCACATTTTGACCCATCCTCTTTCGATAGTTAAATGATTTTTAAAT
The DNA here is from genome assembly GCA_022606425.2 of Lepidostoma basale. Lineage (NCBI taxonomy): Eukaryota > Metazoa > Arthropoda > Insecta > Trichoptera > Lepidostomatidae > Lepidostoma > Lepidostoma basale. The sequence goes on along the minus strand of JAHDVF020001422.1, from coordinate 1,322,236 downwards.
ATATTTTATTCAATTAAAATATAATGTCTGTTTTACAATTAGTTACTAAAATAATTGCTCACAATATTAGGACGGATAGAATTAAAAATCTATACATATTATGTATTAAGCTTAATCTAAATTAAATTATTACAATTTATCATAATAGACCTCATTGGACGGAATCGTTTATTTTGATTGGACGATTTTTATAATCAATATAATATAATGTAAATAATACTGCAAGTACACATTTTTTTTTATGTGAGCAAAACACATATACAATACATAATCTATTTAAAAACGGTGCATAACATATTTAAATATCTGAGCAGCATTTTGAGCACAATCGTCAAATAAATATTTTAAATTGCGATTTAAAAAAATATATATTATTGACATTTGTATTTTTGCAATAATATTGACACATCTGGCATTGCACATGACGGGTTTTAATACAAGACCTGTAGACAAATGTTTTTTTTTTATGGGTTACTTTTCTACTTTTGAGTTTATTTACAGTTTATGGAAAAAGAAACTAAAAATAGAAACCAAAACGGCGTTATAATTTCTTTTATATTCGCCATCACTTTGTGTTGTGGATTCTTATTTGAATAACTTTTTGGAAACATTGTATTTTCACAACACTTTTTGAACTTTTCACAGACATGTTTCGGGACACAAACTCCCCTTCTTCAGTGTATGGATTTTAACCACTGGTTACAATTCATAAATTGATTCATAAAAAAATCGACATAATGGTATTGCATAGTCTGAACGCTTTAAGTTTGTCAAAAATATGAATGAATTTATTTAATTTCCAAAAAAATATTATTTTTTATGTAGGTATTATATATAATATTATAAGAACCGGGTGTTTTACCATCACCATTACATATAGGAACATAATTTAGCAACTGCTATAAATGCTCTTACAAATTTAAATACATTACATTACATTTTTTGAAATATGATAATAATTTAATATTAAAGAATTTATTTTTCTTCACAAAAAATATATATCACGCATATTTGAAAATTAGTTACAATGATAATAATCATAAATAACATATTGTAGTCATGTTGGTAATCTTACAAAACAAACAAAAGATCTTGTCGTATCACGTGGACAAATGTTGTAGAAAACGCCGTCTATAAATTACAGATCACAATAAAAAAATTAACTTAATGTTTTTGGAACAAGAATGTTGAACTCAAATAATTAATACGAATTAAAATGTCACAGTTAAAAGTGTTATAATAAAACTTCTAGAAAACCGAAATTTTTTAAATAATCAAATGATTTTACTGAAATATCTTGATGGAAGTTCATTTTTAATAATAATTAACACTTTTGTCTTTATTTCGATAGTGACCGGTTTCGCCAGGCTCACTGGCATCGAGAGACTGGTGTTTATATTGCAAACTGAGTCATTTTTATACCTACAGATCAGGGGTGGTAAACATGATTCTATTCAAAAATAATCTTATGATAATTAACTGAATTTAAATAATTATTCAAGAGGATTCGTATTCAATATACTGGAATATCTTTTTTTATTACAGCTGACATGTTTATAACGATTGGAAAATGTTGTGCTTTTATTTTTAATGTTACTGAATTTAAATATAATATGTTATGTATTTTGGTCCAGACGTTTTCATTCGTATTACGAGTAGATATTGGATAAGTTGACGCCATTTTTATGATTAAATTTACATTTGTTGGGTTTATTGACACAAAATTAAAAAATGTGCTTGAGCCCAGTAATTTCAAAGTGTTTTTGAAGTAAGTGTGTAAGAACTGTTTTATGTACATAACCGTCGAAGCGAGAATAATAATATAACAGTGTAAATCGTAAGCATTCCATAATCAAATTTGAAAAATATTTTAAATTCAGCTTATGAGATCACCGTGGCCGTTTTGCCGCAGCATCTCTAGCTTCAGTTCGTGCTCTCTGGCCTTGAGTCTCAGGGCGGCTATGCTGGAGCTCCGCCTGTCCACCTCCGGTGCCCCTGGAGACGACCTTCCCCCCGGAGAGAGCGGAGGAGACTGAGACGAGTACTCAGGCATCGAGCTATTTAAACCCATCATCTTAGGTCTCTGCGCCGCCGAAATATTAGCTAGAAGCGTCTGGAAGGAACTAGCAGCAGCCGGATTGTATAAATGTCCCATCCCTTGTGGAAATAAAGGCGGTGCTGCCCTGTGGAATGGGTGGCCCGCCCCTAAATATCCGGCCGGAATAACAGGCCCCGCGTGGAGTGGAGGGTAGCGGAAAGAAGCCAAGTTTCCGTCGAAGGGCTTTCTGAAGTTGAAGCCGAGGTGTGTGAAGGGGTTGGGTAGAGCGGTCTGCGCAGGAGGTGCTGGGGATCCGCCGGGGAGGTAAGGGTTGTAAGGGTGTCCCTGGGGTCCAACCTTCTCCTGTTTTCTCCATTTTGCGCGTCTGTTTTGGAACCACACCTGTAACAAAGAGGGTATTATATTAATAGAGTCATTTTATTAACAAAATTATCCAGTAAATTGTTTAATATTGCTAAAAACATCCGTTTTTTTTAAATTATTTATGGCAGAATTTATGAATTTTATGACAAACAAATGTTTTGCCTTATAAGAACGTTATCGAATGTATGTTTGTATCACTCTCATACTCTCATGAAATATATTTTAATAAAACTTCTAGAAGATTGGCTGTTACGTCATTGTTCAAGAACAATAAATAATAAATATATTGTCAATTTGTGATTGCATCTATATCATCTATATTTCAAATAATTTATATTTATATTTCTTATTTTATATGGTTTACATTACAAAGTTAACATATTATAGAAAATTAATGTTTGGTTAAAATATCAAACAGTATTACTATTCATATTTGATTTAGTTATCAAGAAGCGATTCCAATGACGCGAAAACATAAAAGTATGATAAATATTCAGTATAATATACAGTTTTAATATTAATGTATAGTACATTAGTTTGAATAGAATTAAGTATTTGATAAAATTCTCGATCGTCGCATTATGCGTACAATGATCGTTACTAGATAACATCACTTCATAATAAGATGCTCTGCAAATTGCCTTTTTCAATTGTTGGATAATAACAGACATCTACATTAAAGGGCTCCTTCCCTATCTGTTAATCGTCCGGCGTAGAACACGTATAATTCTTTTGAGGTAAGATCAATATTACACTGGAAGTTGCAAGGAAATACTGTACAGAATGTGCTGTAAATCTAATCCGAAGGCGTGTCAAACGCCTATATAAGAAGTGAATGGAGTGTGATGAAAAGCCTTATGAACAAAATAATGATCATTTAAATCTGTGAACACGTGGAACGATGAATAAAAAGTTAACGTTAACGACGTGAATAGAGCATGAAATCGAAGAAAATTTAGCATGGTCAAAAATGGCATTTGAAATGTTGGCAAATGAGATATGGGAAAAATCGACGTGTATGCATGACACGTTGTATGAATGTTGAGTAGTCTAGATAAGTATCTCAGGGTGGAACTTTGTGGCGCGCCATTAACTACGTCATCGTTTTCCATAATGTTACTTCTTCTTCATCTTCTTCTTCCTCAGCCTATTCCCGTCCACTCCTGGATAAAGGCCTCCTCCATTCTCTACCATGTCACTCTGTCTTGTGCAGACTATATCTAGGTTATTCCGACGTGTCTGTTCAGATCATCATTCCACCGTAGTTGCGGTCGCCCTGAACTTCTCTTTGCCGTCCACGATCTCCAAGTCAGCAGTCTTCTTGTCCATTTTTCATCTGAGCTTCTGGCTACGCGACCTGCCCATTGCCACTTTAGAGTCGCTGATGTCAGTGACCTTTGTTTTTTCTCTCACCGTATCGTTTCTGACTCTGTCTCTTAGGTTTATTCCTAACATAGCTCTTTGGGTCACTCGTAGTTTCTCGGCACTTTGTTTGGACAATGTTACAGTTTCAAGATCATAAGTATCAACTGGCAGAACATAGGTTTGAATCATGTCAACGAAAAAAGATTCATTACTCTATTATGGTTTGCGTTAATTCTATATTAGTATTAAGTTCTGTAAGAATGATAATGGTACAATACATAATTGTGTGCGTTCTCTTTCTTTTCGCCCCGCGAATAAATCGAGCTCCCCTCTTCCACACAAGTTAATTATCGATTAAAAGGAACATGCATATATGACATGTGATATCGACAGCTAACTGAGCCAATTAGAATGTCAAATATAATTACAGTCCGCAAAGCCATTCCTTGCAAAATATCTAGATACAATAAGCCAACGTGCAGACAAGAAAGCTCGCATTACAAGGTAATTATTGGCTGGCCGCCCGGCGTACGGTGTACGGTGTGCGGCGGGCGCACATAACGCAACTGACATAACAAAACAGATACGCAACGTTAACTTTACCTATTTAATCATTGTCGTCAACTTCTGGTGACGGTCTCCAGACGTACCAATTGACTTCTGTGCTTCTATATTGTGCATGACCTATTTCTTCTGCTTAATTTACAACTTTGTATTGTAAATTCTACCGACAAATATTGTGAAAACTTGTTTATTGTTTCATAAACAATTATGTAAAACTCCATATTAAATAATTAATACCAATGAAATCGTCTGTCTTTTTAAGGCATTATAAAATGTTTGAAATGACATTTGATAATGCCTTAAAAAGGCGAAACATGGCATTCCATAAATTATAATAACACTTCTAGAAAACAGACATTTTCATTCGTATTAATTATGAAAAATGGTTACCGTATTTTTCAAACCATAAGACATTATTTATTGTTTAAATAATTAATACGAATGAAAACGTCAGTTTTCTAGAAGTTTTATTATATTTTATGGAACACATGTCATTCCCATAAAATATAATAAAATTTCTATAAAACTGACGTCTTTATTCGTAATGATCATAAGACATTATTTTACTCTGAAATTTCAACCAAAAATTGAGGTGCGTCTCATGATCCGATGTGTCTTATGGTCCGATGTGTCTAATGGTGCGATGTGTATTATGGTCCGATTTGTCTTATGGTCCGATGTGTCATCATAACATAATTTATTTCTTCTAAAAATACATAGACACATTTTGGGGTGCGTCTTATAGTCCGATGTGTATTCTCATCCAAATCATTTTTTTTTTTTCTAAAAAATGATGCATACATTTTGAGATGTGTTATGGTCCGATGTGTCTTATTATATTCATATTTTTTTTTCTTCTAAAAATATAGAGATACATTTTGGGGTGCATCTTTTGGTCCGATGTGTTTAATCGTCCAATACACAGTTTTTTTTTTCTAAAAATGTATAAATACAAAACATTTTGGGATGCGTCTTATGGTTCGATGCGCTTTATCGCAAGCATATTAGGTAATTAACACAATATCTACGGGAAGATTATTTATTAACCGTTTGCAAAACACTGTTTTTCTTTACATTTGAATTTATTTTTTTAGACATATATCGAAGATATAATATTATTCCCGCATCATCGGAAGAACACCCAACATTCCCAATTATGGGGTTTAATATCTTCGAAACAACTCGAGAAAAATATACTCAAGGAAAAACATGTGTTTTAATCATTGATAAATCAATTAAAAGTAAAACTTCAATGATACACAATAATTGTATTCCATTACAATTGTGCTCATAAAGTCGCTGCAGGGGGGCTTTTGTTTTCGGATTATAACTTGCATTTATTTCTTTTGCAGTGATCAATCGACATATGAAAAAAACGCGTTCGAATTTTAAAATTCCAGTAGCCCGTAAAGTAACGACCCACCGCCTTGTACGGACAGGGCTGGGAGCAACTTCTCCGCCAGCACTAATTGTAATGTTCTCTGGCAATTTGTACTCGTTTCGCAGAATACGGAATTTAACCATTTTAATTCCGTCCGCGAAACAATTATCCGCTCGCCTCATAACACCGCGTTTCAATTAAGACTATCGAGGATAATTTGTATTAACACCTGTTAATCCATCATCCACGAATACACCAAGAAATATGAGTTAGAATCTTCGCCTACTAGAAAAACCGTTAAAGTACATGCGTGGACTAGGTTTTGCATATATTTAGAATATAATGTTATATGGCCACGTTAGAAGTCGGTGAAAACGACGTGCGTGCATGACACGATAAATGGGACAAACTCTCTGCAGCTTCGAAGAGATGGGCATCTCGTAACCCATTTCTTTAGATTACTCAGGGGATATTTCGAGAACTCGGCCGTGCTGCAGGCTGTTCGGGTTTTTGTCTCTGATAGATATCTCCGACAACGAGAGCATAGATTTTTTACCTACCTGGCGCCAGAACCAACCTGCTTCTGGTGACACCGGTGGAAAGAGCAATTAATCTGCTGAACGCGATCTCCTTGAAGATCGACGTCTTCCATGGTTCTACATTAGGATAGTAGGTACTCTCCAAAACCAAGAGGATTTGCCTTCTGAACGTACTTTCACTAATATGAATAACGTCGATCTCCGAGGAGACCGCGTTCAGCAGATTAATTGCTCTTCCCACCGGTGTCATCAAAGGCAGGTTGGTTCTGGCAGCCGGTAGGTAAAACAATCCATGCGGTCGCTGTCGGAGATATCGAACAGGGACAAAAAGCCGAACACCCTCCAGCACGGTCGAGTTCTCGAAATATCCCCTGAGTAACAAAAAAAAATGGGTTTCCAGATGGCCATCTCTTCGAAGCTGCAGAGAGTTGGTCCCAAGCATATCCAAGAGAAATGCTGTGGGATAGAGCCACGGATAGCTATCATACTCCATCATGTAGAGATACCTCAGAAATTTAGAAGATAATGCGTCCTTAGCGCAAAATTTAAGTGACCCTTTCTTCATTTTATTTAGAACACGTACATCTGCCCTGCAACTGGAAAATGGATGAAAAAGACCAGGTCGGCCTCCTGTAACGAGGATGCCCATAGTTAGGAACGACCTCAGGGCGCTGGGAGTGCACAGACAGATGACCCAGGATTGCGAAACTTGGTGGAGCCATATTAGGACAGCCGACCCCAAATAACCGAAAATGGCTATGCGAAAGAAGAAGTTATTTTCTTTTCTTCGTTCGGTATGTAAAATAGAACAATACTTAAGAAAATAAACAATTGTTCTGTCGGGGTTAAATGCATAACCCAGATAAACATATTTCATGAAGAAATATATGACACGAATAAACACAAAAACGCTGACCCAAGACTTAATTATCAAATTCGATGATTCGCGGGCCCTGAATTCTTCAAGTTGGTCACTAGGTCAGGTCATCGGATCAGGTCATCAGATGACGAAACCAAAGCATATAAAAGCAGTACTTCCGAGCACCCAATAGGATCAGTTACTCTTACGACTTCTAACAGACGCGAGATATCGGACTCCCTCCGACGCCGAGCTACGAAGCTAAGGCAGTCCACTCTAGACGTCAGTCAACTCTAAACGTCAGCCAGTATCGCGATCTCGAAGAGACACGAGTCTCCACTACGCAGTCTACGTACGAGAAACCTCCGACGACTCCTCGCTCCAGCCACTCGACGATACCGCCCAGCGAGCCCTCATCCTCTACGACTCACTACCGGACTCCGCCCCGCTGCCATTGACATCCAGCCACGCTCCATCACGAGTACATCATACGGTTACGTGTAATTACTTGTGATCCGCAATAAACGCTGAAACCTCCGCCCTCTTTCAACTCTCACCACAAATCCCCACAGTGGTGACCCCGACGACGGCCTGTCATCACCCTCACAGTTCTAATAAAAACAAATAAAAAATAATGTTGACATTTGATAATGCCTTAGAAGGGCGAAACATGTCATTCCCATAAAATATAATAAAACTTCTAGAAAACTGACGTTTTCATTCGTATTAATTACTTTCATCATTTTTTACCAGCTCCAAGCTTCACTTCCATACATAACGGCTAGCACTAGAACTCTGTTATGTACTACCATCTTTGCTTTAGTTGAAATATTTCTATTTGCAGTGATGACTTTGAGAGCGCCATTAATTTTGCTCCCACCACCAACCCTTCTTTTGATATCCTTCTCCATTTTTCTCTTGTTAACATGATTCCCAGATAAATAAATCCGGTAATTTGTTACAGTTTCTATAGTTACAATATTTTATATGGGGGAGATATTCGGATTTTAGATAATTGCGCCGCATTTTCTGTGCAAGTGAACGGTTAGTGGGTTATCTGAAACTAATGAAATTACGAAGGAATCAAGGCAGCGACCCGCCATTTTCTCAATGAGCGTTTCATTCGATTATCCGTAAGATCGGGAGTATTGAGTGCATAATAATCGGCGGCCACAATGGCGTTATTATTTATTCAGTTCATTAATGGCCAATTGGCCATTAATGAACTGAATCTTGGCGGAATGACTGAAAACTTGGCGGAATCGGGTAATTACCCGATTCCGATTTAGATTTCGTGTTTTTGTGCCGTGAAATTCGATGGATATTATTAAATTATTTAAATTTTCCCGCCGTAATTACACTTCAGCGGTGAATACAAATGAGTGTAATTGAATTTGATCATATTTCGGATAGTGGGAATTATTTTTTAATCCACGCATATTAATTTTCTGGTTTCATTCTGCCTTGTCCTCACGTCTATGGTAAAAACGTTACTAATTTAAAAAATAAAAATTTCAATTAATATTAATAATGGTGTAGGTATACTGACTTGATAACGAGTACGCTGATGTTGATAAAACTAACCAACTAACCATCAAACCGTTTCCCCGGAGGGGTAGGCAGAGAGGGTGGATCGCCACATTATTCTATCCAGACATAACTCTCGCGCTTCTTCCACATTCACACATCGTGACATGCGCGCTCGTCGATTGTTTCTATTTCTAACATGGCCGCCTTTCAGTAATTGATTAATTTGGTCATGCCATGTCTTCCTTGGCCTTCCTCGACTTCTTTAACCATTCACACTACTTGTATTCTTCTTCTTCTTCAATGGCCCTACAGCCCATATCGAGCCTTAGCCTCCAGGATTCTTCGTCTCCAACTCCTCCTGCCCTCCGCTTCGACCCTCCAGTCTGACACTCGTTACAATTTCGCCCCATCTCTCCCAACTTCATCCTCCCATCGCGGCCTTGGTCATCCAATTCTACCACCTGGGTGCCACTCCAGCAATCTTTTTGGGGTTCGCGATGACGGCATCTTCTGCACGTGACCGGCCCACCTCAGTCTATTCAGTCTGACGTGGGTGGAGAGACTGAGAGCTTTGTAAATATGGTCACACTACTTGTATACATATATTTAATCATTCTTCCCTCATCTATTTATTCCACATGTCCAAACCATCTTAGTGACCCTTTCTTGATTTTATTTATCACACATTCATCCTCCTAACATTTTTTTCTTACTTCATCATTAGAAATTCTATACATACATTATTTTTCCACACATTTCCTACGACCTCATTTCTACGGCATTTATCCTACAGTTGATTATATTGTTTTTAAAGGTTCCATCCTAAGGATTGAATTGCAGCAAGTCTAGCAATTTTGCTGGTTCTTGGAATAACACTCGGGCCTTTATATTATAATGTGGTAGTTTCCCGTGGCTTTCCACTTTTTTGTATACAATAGATTAATCGACTTGTAGCATGGTTGACTCTTAACATTTGATTAAACTAGTCATTCGGTTAGTCATAATAAAATGATGTATACAACTTTTTAGCTATTTTTTGATACATAGCATGAAAATAAATCAACATGAGTACTTAAAGCAAAATAAAACGTTTAAATAAGGTAAAGACAGAATCTACAGACAAAAAAATCACTTCTTTCACATACAGAATACGAAAACAATTGAAGGCGCACAATAAAACATAAAATATATGAATTATTTGTTATAGTTTTTGCGTCATTTGTTTTTATAAGATTTCTTTCAAATGAAAATGGGAATACAAATATTGATAACATGAAGTGTATACGTCTCAAAATCAACGACGTTCTTTTTTTAAAGTACACGCGATTGAATATTTTTTCAATTATACAAATGAAAACGTCCTATTAAGGCGAACATGTCCCTTAAAGTAGAGCTTGAATAAAATAAATTACAATAAATACATTTTTAACGCGAGTTTCCATCTTGACCGCGCGTTTTGCGACAGATTTTTTGTACCCCCTAAGCATGTTTTTTTAATAGTATTCAAAGTGTGTTTATAATGACGTAAATAAAATATGGAATGGATAAATCCACCGTAAAAGATTCCTAATGAAACAATTTTTTCACAGAATCTTTTCAGAAAGGTGTGTTACGTAATAAAATTGCTTCAACAAAGAAAATAAGTTGCTCCTTGCGTGGACATTATCAAATCCGTCTAATCTTTTAGACGTTTTCAACCACAAGAAACGATCACGCCGTTTTCCTGGAAAGGTAGGCAGAGTGAATGGACCAAAGAAATAGTAAATGTTAATATTTTAATAATTAATACGAATAAAATCATCTGTTCTCTAGAAGTTTTGTTATGTTGTATTTTAGAGAAATGACATGTTTCGCCTGTCTAATAGATACATTATCAAATATCTTGGAATTTTACATCACGGTTCAGGAAAATAATAATAATTAAATTTTATGTATTATTTCTTTAACAATGATGTCAAACTCCATAATAAATTCAAATGATCACTTGATAATGCCTTAGAAAGGCGAAACATGTAATCAACATAAACTTTAAGAAAGCTTTTAGAAAACAGACGTTTTTGTTTGTAGTAGAAATGAGATATCTTAGTCGAATGTGTGTAAACTCTGTGTATGATAGAGTGTCGAATGAAAATATAAGAAGTGAATGTAGTGCGAATGATGGTGTTATGAACAAAATATTGATAGAATCATTAAGATAGATTGGACACATGGAAAGAATGAATGAATAAATAATGGAAAAAAAGTATACGTAAACGATGTAAATGAAACTAGAAATAGAGGAAGACCGAGAAAAACGTGGCACGATCAAATAAATCAAATATTGAATGTCGGTCACACGAGGAGTCAGAGAAATCGACGCGCGTGCATGACACGATGTATGAATGTTGAAGAAGGCATTGAAACATGTCAGGAAAGAAAAGTGTGGCAGTCCATTTTTTTTGCCTACCCCTTTTAAAATTTACTTGAAATATTGCATTCCAAAGACAAAAAGTGAATGTTATTTATAATACAATATAATTAAAAAGTAGTAATTAAAGAATTAAAGAACACAAGCTTTCGTTTGTCGCATGTCTCAAAATATCTGTAATTCACGATAACTGCTACCATAATTCTTTAAAAAGCCATTAAAACGTAATGAATGCGCGAGTGTTTCTGCAACTGAGTTACTTTTCCCAGGAGCCGAGTCTTACTAAAGATGGACCTGTCCACATAATTGCGGACATTTACACGGTAGTGCAGTGGCAATAATTACACGCTGCTGGCCTCTGCGCGGCCTCGGGGAGGAATTTCTGATAAAAACCTAACAGAATGTACAACTCAATCGGAATACACACTAAATTAAGTCGTTTGTTTTTAGATATGCTATTTAAGACTCAAATAACATTGATGTGCATTCTGAAGTAATCAGCTGTATGTTAAAAACAAATTTCAAACAATGTATTTCCAGTAACAAACAAACACAAAAAGTAATTTAATCCTACGGAGTTGTTGGCTATGCTAATATTGTTTTTTTTTTACAATAATGATATATAACTCCACATTTGATATTTCATACCAATTGAAACGCTAACTTTCTTAAAGTTTTATTATATTTAAATTTTCTTATAGGTAGCATGTAATTGGCCTTATTTTGTTGTCTCTGTGTGTTTATATTAATATACTGTATTTGCTGTTTGTTACCCTCAATAATAAATAAATAAATATTGACGACCTTCGTGGCTGAGTGGTAAGTGCATTGACTGCCACCCCGAAGGTTCCGGGTTCGATTCCCAGATGGATTTTATTTTTGGATTTATGGGAGTTTTGGAGATAATTAGTGAACAAAGTCTATATATCTGGGCAGCAGAATAACGCTAGTTAGGCGCTCAAAGGCAGAAATTATAAGCAAGCTAGAGCAAGCCAGAACATTCTTCAACAAAAATACGAAGAAACGTGGCCGAGTGGTAAGTGCATTGACTGCCACCCCGAAGGTTCCGGGTTCAATTCCCGGCAATTGCAGTGTGATTGTCACACGGTCTTTGGTCTGGTACAGAATTCACGTGACAATAAATTGGCGATAGATTAGATACCTATCACATGTCACGAGAATCATGATAGCTATAATACCCATTACATCGATTTGGCTCATGCTGTCATGATGTAAAGAGCGATTCAGCAAAATAATAATAATAATATGTTGTTTGTCTTGGTAGGGTATTATGAAATGACATTATCATCCACAATAACTATTGAAATTAAAATATTATACATATTTTTATTTTTTACAGAAGACGATATCAAGTTAAAAAGGTCAAATTATATATAAAAAAATCTTATTAACTGCAATTATTTTTTATCGCAAACTCATACTTCTTTAGACTACAATACATGAAAACAAAAAAAATATTACGTATAAAACAATTTATTTTATTTATTAAATAAATACAAAAGTCCGAATCGTCCAGCTGGTGTTATATTATTTTTATTTTATATCAATGTATTTTATATTATTTATTTTAGATATATTTTGTGGACGTTTTACATACTAATTGGTGGCGATGAGGATCGCATCCCATCACACCTCGTTTCCCGCGGGGGCGAAAAGAGAAGGATGTAGTGTTCCATCGGTTAAAGTGTGGCAGTCTATTCTTTCTGCCTACCCCTTCATGGTGGTTAGTTAGTTAGTTAATCGTAATCATACCAAGATGACCTAATTAACAAAACAATTATAATTAATGAACGCGCTAAATTATTCTGAATAGTTTTAATTGTTATAACCAAAAATATATTCATGATTTGATTAATGATATAGAACGAGTTTTTTTCTAGTATCATTTTTCACGCAAGTCACGCTTACATACGCGTATGGATCGGTTATAATATTGACAATCACTATAACAAGATACAAAAAGGTTCCCTTTGAACCCAGACAAATTGAACTCAATGTATTCTTCAATAAAAAAATAATAAAACAATGTTTATTTTAAATAAGCAGACTTCTTGGCCACCTCTTCAGGTTTTGCACACAGCTTTAATGATACAATTTTTTTTACATGTTGTATAAATACGAAACGAACATTAAATAATACAATAGAATAAATATATTACCTGTATTCTTGCTTCAGTGAGACCAATTTTCATTGCCAACTCTTCCCTGAAAAACAAAAAAAAAACAAGTTCATTAGAGGAATTAAACATTTGGCACAGACTTTCAGATTATCACGTATCATGAGTTAACTTTACATTTATTTGAGCTATTAAAAAAAAAAAAAATTTCGTGAACAATGATGTAGAACTCCATATTTACATTTGTTAATGACTTAGAAAGGCGAATCATGTCATTCCATAAAAAAACTTAATTAAATTCCTAGAAGTCAGACGTTTACATTTATATTACATTAATAATAAAGATGGTCATTATTATTTTATGCTGCGTGAAAGTACGTTCAGAAGAAAAATTCTCTTAACTTTAGAGAGTATCTTGTCTTCCTAAAGTTGAACCATCTCTCATGCGTTCCTGGTTCTTTACCCTTTCTCAAATAGATTCCTTAAACTGTTTTTATGTTTGTAATGTCTTTTGAGTGAATAAAATAAACTGATAAAATGATAAACTGATAGTTAAGCATATTGAAATATATTTTTTGGGACCATAAACTAAAAACTCCAATTAACAGGCCGCCTTCGTTTGAATATTCAATATTCACGGTTAGAGCTGAGAGTTAAGTAAAGCAATTATACATGATCCTGCAATTGATGTTTAATGCAAAATCTATTATGCAACTAAAAACCAAGATTCCCACAGAATTGAGAATAACTCCAAGAGAATGAATCATGCAGACGTACCTACTTACTTACTGAATCTAATTATTGTTATCATCTGTCCATTGTAATTGTACATAAAACAGTGGCGCGCCATGAAATTTGAAATATTTATGTTTTTAATCAATTAATTCATTTGTTTATTTAAATATATTCAAAGAATTACATTATGATTTTCCAGTACACTTATAAACATGTAAGAGATACACAATAATATGTAATTCATAATAAAATAATAAAAAAGCGAGAAACAAAAGATGCATGACAAATTAATAAAATGAAAACACAATTTTAATATAGACAGTGCTTCCCTCAGGTGAGCCAGACTTTCACAAAATAAACCCGTGATGTTTTCTTCAAGTTTCATTTTAATATTTTAAATCATTTGAGTGATTGCAGTAAAACAGACACTAATATTTATAAAAAAAAAACTGTTTGTGCAGTTCCATTCTATATGACATATTGATTGCAACGAAACTGCATACAAATCGGACGTGGGTTCAAGCCTGATTACGACCGGATTCCTTCTTAACAATTAAATATTTTCTCCTTATACTGAAGATTGTAAAACAAATTCTAATTAATTTGATTTGAATTTTTGTTGTTATTCTTTAAAAATATATTTGTTCTTTTATTTTGTTCTTAGTGTATATTTTGCTTCTACAACTACAACATTGGCGCTACAGCCCACTATGGGCCCCGGCCTTCTCCAGAATTCTTCGCCTCTCTTCCCGGTCGATCGCCGCATTCTCCAGTTTGTAACACCAATTGCCCTGAGGTCCCCATCCACACCATCCATCCACCTCAGTTTTGGTCTTCCTACACTTCGCTTTCCATTTGGTCGTGTATTGAGAATCTTCCCTGGGACTCGATCTTCTTCCATTCGTTGGAGGTGTCCCAACCATCTAAGAGGCTGTATTTTTATAAACTTCACTATTTTGGGCTCGTTGTAAAGTCCTTCCAGCTCCTGGCTATACCTCACTCTCCACACTCCACCTTCACAAAGAGGCCCAAATTTTTTTCTCAACATCTTCATTTCAAAGACCAGCAGCGCATTTCGTCCATTTTGCTTTTACCATTCATTTGTGTGTTAAGTATCTCAAAATTTTAATTTTATTACAGTATTTCGAGAGGTCCGAGCCGAAGAGACCGGAGCAATTAGGACCCTGTACCGGTCTAGAATGACTAGAGTAAGATCTCCAGGAAGGCCTATACAGCGCCTAATGGACAATGTTCTGGCTGATCTGGCTAGGTTGGGCGAATCGGACTACTGGGAGCAAAAGGCGCAGGTTCGAGGATAGAGGCTAAAACTCTTCAAGAGTTGTATGGCCATAGGAAGTAAGAAGTAAGTAAGTTTTTGTTTTATAATGTTTATTTAGTAGTCTATTACAAGTAATATTTTTATTTTGTTATTTTATTTTATTTCATTGTATTTTATATTATTTATTTTAGATTTATTTTGTGGGTGTTGCACGATCAAAGTGTGCGCGGGAGATGCCTATTGGTGGCGATGAGGTTCGCAACCCATCACACCGCGTCTCCCGCGGAGCGAAAAGAGAAGGATGGAGTGCCGCATCAGTAAAAGTGTGACAGTCCATTCTTTCTGCCTACCCTTTCAGGGAGATGGCGTGATGGTTAGTTAGTTAGTTAGTTATTACAAGTATCTTTTCCTTTAATTACTTTGAATTCGATTATTTAGTGAGGGCATCTCGCACCATTCGACAAAGGTCCGCTACTGGGTTAGGGCCGTCGCTGTGCGCTGGTCGGTAATTGTACCGCGTTCTTATGTAATAAGGGTAATTGTGGAATGAAAACTAATTGAAAATTCATGCTGATGACATAATTTTTCGACGAATTTAAATCTGGTAAATGCACCAGAAAACGGACTTTTACTCGGTCATTTAAACAACGAAAAAATAATTTTCGGAAAGGAATAATTTACTTTAACAATTAAATTAAATTACTCGTTTTTGTCATCCAATTATACGGTTCTTAGAATGTCTACCATCAAGCGAAACATATGAAAATACATTCATTAAAATGTAGTTATAGTAGCGTTTATTATATCTGATGTTTATGGCGGGTATAAAGCTAAATAACAACTTGCTTGCTTCACTTATCTTAATGTTCTAGTTGCTATCTTTGAAAGCGTCAACACTAATTATTATATTTCTCTGCTTGCAGAAGCTAACTATCCGTGGTGATGCCACTGGAAAAACTAATTAATAACATGTTTAGCAAATTAGAGCAAGAAAGGGTAACTACGTAGCCTATTTTACACGTGTACTGAGGGGTATAACATATTAATTGATTTCACTATCGGAGGTGGCTGTCTTGTTAATAAAAACATTATCATGGACCAATTTGAGAACTATCGAAGATATATATCTCACAGTTAAAGAAAGAGAGGAATTTTTATTTAAAAATGAAAGTCAGTGAAACAAAATATGAAATTTAAACGGCATTTAAAAGAAATTACGAGTCTGAGTTATTTTAAATGGCTTGCTTACTAAACAGTATTAATTGATGGTTGCGGTTTTAATTTGGTAAAACTCCATTATAAAATTAATGTATAATAAAAGCGCGTTTACTTTTTCGGTTTTACAATGATTTATTTATATATAAAAATATATAAACAATAGTTACAAATTTGCGGCGTTCTCAAACTAAACTAGTTTGAGGAGCAAGGCGATACAAATTTGCAGCTATTGTTTATATATTTTTATATATAAATAAATCAATGTGAAATTGAAAAAGCAATCGCGCTTTTATTTTACAGTAGTATTAATAATATTCGAACGATGAAGACGAACACGTAATACAAAAAAGAAGGCTTAAATGCGGGTGGCAGAAATGCGCATACTGAGGATGATAGCAGGAAAGACTCTTAGAGATAGTGTGAGGAACACGCCTATCCGCAAAATCTGCAAGGTGGAAGATATCGTAAGATGGGGCAGACAACGCAGAAGATACTGGAATGCGCACGTGCAGAGGATGGATCCCTCCAGAATCCCACGTTGTGGTGCATCAGATTCCTGTTAGCTACCGTCCCCCCAGAAGACTGCCAAAGAGATGGAGGGATAGCTGGGAATTAACCTCCCAAGAAAGGCCAGCTTGACTACAGGAACAGACCAAAGGTCTAAAAGAAGAAGAAGAAGAATATTAATTAACAAATGTTTGATAAACTAAAGGCGTTAACATTGTGGAATTCCATAATGACGAAGGTAAAACCCGATGGTAAGGAGAGTAAAGGCTTCGAAACATATTTAGAAAAATGTATTTCAGTAGTGGAAAAAAAAACAATGTTTTAATTCATAAAAATCGTCATTTATCAACTAATCGTATTATCTTAGAATGTATCATAGTTTTGATCTTCTTTGAAAAATGGAATATGCTGTATTTGTTTCTACAAAGATTGATATAAGTATAAGAAAGGTTTGGTATACCTTATGAATAAATTGAAAAATATAAGTAAGTACTTACAAATCGTGATAACAAGTATTCTATTGGAGAGACACCGGGGAGTCGAGAGTAACCTCGCATTATGGCTATTTGCTGGTGATAATTCCAACGATTTTCTTGAGACCTGAACTGCCAATGCATCTGAGAATATTGTATGTCAGAGTTAACCCGGCATAGGACTACCATGAAAAGAAGTCACTATACTTGATTCATCATTAAGAAAACTGGCATAAAATAATCCAGAAGTAATTGAAGAATATATGCTTAATACTTACGACAGAACTTTATCAATAAAGCGAGCTTCTTAAAAATACTACTATGAACTATCTTGGAACATTTTGATCGGGAAATCATTGCACTATTGTTATCGAAATCAGTTGAAAAATGTGATAATTGTAGAATTCATAAACTAGCTAACTAACCATCTACGCCGTTTCTCCAAAGGGGTAGACAGAGAGCTAGCTTCCTCTACGTTCATACAACGTAAAATACACGCTCGTCGATTTTTCCGACATTGAATGAGGGCCGCTTTTCAGCATATGATTAATTAGGTCATTCCATGCTTTCCTTGGTCTTCCACAGTGTCTCTTTCCGCTCACGCTGCTTGTATACAACATTTTAACCATGCTTTTCTCGTCCATTCGTTCCATATGTTCAAACTATCTTAGGGATCTTTTTTTTAATTGACTTATGATGTAATCATCTGCCTCACATTTTTTCCTTACTATCGTTTCCCAGCACATTCGTCTCAGTGATCTCATTTCTACGGCATTTATCCTACTTTCATCCTTTTTTAGCAGCTCCAAACTTCACTTCCATACATAAGGGTTGCAACTAGAACTCCATTATGTACTGCTTTCTTTGCTTTACTTGATAAAATATTATATATTTCTATTTGCAGTGATGACTTTGAGAGCGCCATTTTAATTGTGTTCCCAGCACCCACCCTTCTTTCGATATCTTTCTCCATTTTTCCAACTCTTGTTAACATGCTTCCCAGATAAATAAATTCATAAAACATATATATTATATGTAAAATAGGAACACGTATCTTTAATTCCATCTGAATGATCCAAGTAAGAAACTAAATCAAGCTTCTGAATATTTTATCTCTTTGTATCGATTATTTTTAATATTGAATTAAGTGTATGAGAGAGTTATACGTTTTTCTAATTCTACCTGAAAGCTATAAAGCCTTAAGTGATTTTTTGTCCTAAATGATTTATGTACATATTATGTTACTATCGACACAATATCCAGTCTTCTTCTCCGGTCTCAATCTAAAGATTGGTCTGCAGCAAAGCGACGCATCTCCTCTTCCACTCCGCTCGGTCCTCGGCACCCCTCTTCAACTCCGTATAACAGGTACAGCCCATATCTCGGCAAATCTGGTCTAAGTACTCTTGGCGAGGCCGTCCTCTGCCAATCGATCCCTCGACCATTCCCTCCAACACATCATGCAGGAATCATTCGTGTCGCAACACATGACCAATCCATCTCTCCGCTATGGTGTTCAACATGTGCCTATTCTCTTCAACTCTGCTGAGAACCTCCTCATTTATAACGTGGTCCTTCCATGAAACATGGGCAATTCGTCGGAAGGTTCACATTTCAAACGCCTCCAGCCTTTTGCGCTCTCTTTCGCCCAAACACCAAGTCTCGCAGCCGTATAGTTAGACACTCCACACCAATGTTTTAATTAGTTGTTTTCGGAGGTTTAGGTCTATGTTATTGGACCCGAATATTTTAACTTTCTTGTTGAAGGCAAGTTTAGCCTGATGGATACGACTATCGACATCTTTCTTTGATTGACCATCTCATGTAATGCTGCTCCCCAGGTAAACAAAAGTCTTTACGTCCAGAAGAGTCCAGTCTAAAGGGTATGATATCCAGGACACAGTATAGTATAGTAAGAAACAATCCTCAATACATACAATTACGTGATCATCATAATTCTTTTCGGCCAAAAGTTCACCTAAGTCTTAATGGCTCTCATGTACAGAAATTATTATTTGAATGAATTGATTATTTGATACTAAATAGATTCGTAATTCGGATTAATTTTTTTGTTATTTTTTGTTATGCTTTTGTTTGTTATTTAAATGAGTAGACGGCAAGTTAACCCTGTGCATACAAGTATATAAATCCATGTGAAAATCAAGTGTAATAGTAATAATGTCAGCCGCTAGCGCGCTCAGCCGCACAGTGGTGTAATGAGATCTATTAGGCCGGCGAACACATCGCACAGCGGGGCTTGTACGTGATCTATGCGGACAAGAGATAATTAGTACAATCTCCTCGTGTTGGCTGCCAGGGACCTCTCGGCCGGAGAACTCCCATTCGCCGGTAATTATGCCCGCCAGGACCGAATCAGAACATCTTCTTCTTACCAATTGAATTATTAGTATTTTTCTCAAAATACCTTCTTCAATCCTTCTTTTTTTTTTAGTTTAGTTCGTATGACCTGTTAATGACGGTGGACTGTCCTGGGCTGACGATGTCCAGTCATCTCTCCATCTTTTTGGCGGCCTTCCTGGTAATCTCTTGCCACTTGGGTTTTCATCTTTAACATTTTTTGCAATCCTTTTATTCTCCATGCGGTCCACGTGGTCTCTTCAAAAGCGCCTTCTGCTTCTTCCCATCTTACTATGTCCTCAACACCACAGATAGCTTATCGTTTCATTTCTGATTGGATCTCTGATAGTTTTGCCTGCAATGGAGCGTAGGGTTCGCATTTCTGCTATTCTAAGAAGGTTCTTAGTTCTATTGGTATCGGCTTTGACCTCTATTCCATACGTCATGATGGGGAGGACGCATGCCTTGTATATCTTGACTTTACTTTCAGTTAGCATATATTTGTTCCTCCATATGATGTTGCGCAAGCAGCCAGCCATCTCTGTCGCTTTGTTGGTTTGTGTTCGCACTTCGTCATATAGGTCACTGTGGCTATATATCTCAACACCTAGTGAATCGCATGATTTGCTCAATAGGTATATTATCGGTGATCAGTTTACATCTGAGCGGCTCTTTTGATATCGTTAAGCACTTTGTTTTACTATAAGAAATCTTCATGTTATATTTTTTACTTGTAAGGTGGAATTTGTAAAGCATTCTCTGAAGGTCATCTTCATTATCTGCTAGTATTGCAGCGTCGTCGGCATAGTATACTATATTTATAACATTTTCCCATTCTGTAACCTAGGTCCAATGAAGACACTTCTTCTATTATTTTATCCATGTGAGACTGTCTTGTACTCCCATAGAAGCCCAGAAGCCCGGCTTGCGAAAGAAATTTTGAATCAAAACCTCTTCTGGCTTACAGAGGTTCAGCTCTTGTGGCTATTCCTATTACGTTTGGTGGAAACATTGTTGGAAGGTGATTTGGTGGGTTGTTAGTTTATGCGGGGGCACGAATTCTTAGATTTGGGTGTTTTAATTCAAATTTTCTTATGCAAGCCGGGCTTCTGGGCTTCTATGGGAGTACCGCCACTGGGTGGTACATATCCTGCTGGAAGGTGCCGTGAAACGCCACCTTGCACGATAATAGAAATACTTCCAGTAAATCCGTATCCCTGGCATTTTAATGTAGTTCTTCTGATCCCGTGAGTCCCGGGCAATGTGACCTTACCATCAGGGCGTATGGCATATATGACGTATCATTTTATCTCTCATCTTGCAGAACCAACATGTGTATGGTGATGTCCGCAGGGAAAGCATTTAAACCTCTAAATTTAGCCACTTAACAGATCGACAGTTTTCTTTAGAATTACATTTAAAGATTTTGGAAAAGTCCGCCATCATAGATTGTCTTGTACTCCAAATTGAATGTTTATGAGGATGCCAGATGGAGGTTTATTTAAATTCAGAACCTGATTGATCACTTTGAAGATGTTTGTAATATTAAAAATAAAAAAAAGATGTAACCATAATATAAGAGGATAGTCTGCCTCCTTAAATAAAGCTATGTCTGTGAATCTTCCTCGTAAACCATCCAGATGAAAACCTAAGAACACGTGGATGATTCAGTACAATAGCGTCTTGCAGAGAAATGGCTTGAGTGAAGGCGATACTCAGAAACGTAAGAAGTACAGCTTGAGATCGAGAAGAGCCGACTCCAACTCAACACAGACAAGAAGAAGAGTCTGCCTCCTTATCGTCGAATATCACTTTTATATAACTGGTTGATAAAAATTTAGTTAAGAATATTTAGAAAAAAATGGGTCAAATAAAAGCAATTCTTTAAAAAGACGTGAAAAGCAGAAAAATATAAAACCCATGTTCTTAGTAGTGTTATGTGAATAGGTGCTCTTTTGCTCTCCGGATAAGATCACTATCCCTTGAGCTATGTTAGCTGTGATCATTTGTATCCAAGACTATTATTTTTTAATATCGATCATCAGAATTATTTAAATTTTATATACCGAAAACATTGATGTCGGTAACAAAAATTTCGTGATAAAAAAAAGTTTTTGCAACTGTTATAATTTTTATTACATATTTTACGAATATTTTTTTTATTGTTTTAAATATAAATCTTATTTTTTTACAGAACCGTCAAACCACAAGATTTGGTGAACAGTTACCATAGCTTAGCAAATGGAGTACAAAGTCGGTAAGTAAATAATTCTGCAATGGCGTTGGTGGCGTTGGTGACAATTTTTTGTTTCTGACTGATTGAATTAATATATTTATATTTTTCCAATGCGTATGCTTTAAATCTATATTATTTTAGAAATATAATTTAATAATAAGTATTAGTAAGAGACGTAAACGGAACTTAAAAATAGTGGAAGATCGCTTAAAAACGTGGCACGATCAAATAAATAATATATTAAATATCTGCCAAGTGAATTGTTGGAGATATCGACGTACGTGCATGACACGATGTATAAATGTTGAGAAAGCGAAAGAAGTGTGTTAAGAAAGAACAGTGTGGCAGTCCATTCTAGCCTGCCCTGGATTGCAACTAGTTATCAAATCAAATCAGTTAATATCTCAACTGTTATTACAAACGATATTAATGTTTAAGGCATCTATTGAGTACAGGTACTACTACTTCTACATAATTCTCGGCGCTACATCCCAGTGTGGGACTTGGCCTCCTTCATTGACTTCTGTCCCCGGTCATCTCTCTCCATTCCCCAGCTCCTTCCATTTTATCCCAATCTTCTTCCACACAATCCGCTCATCGTTTCCTCGGCACCCATCTGGATACAATTTTTGGTGTTCTACCCTCTGGCATTCTTTCTACAAGGCCAGCCCACCAGAAGCGTTTGGACTTACAGAATCTCACTTCTTTTTCCTAGTTAACCAGTACTATTGAGTACAGGTATAATATAATATATACAATATAATACCAGGAACGCATGAGAGATGATGCGACATTAGAATGACAAGATACTCTCTAAAGTCAAGATTATTTGTCTTCTGAACTTACTTTCACTAATATACTAAGCTGGTTTAAGGTTAAAGAATTTGCATTGTGAAATATTTTGAAGAAAACGTATATACGTATTTACTAACTGTTATCCATAAGTATTTTATTTTTACAATTTAGCTCGTGTGTTATTTTGTATACTACTGTAGAAGTCAGGAGTGTATAATGTACCTTTTTTTGTATGATTTTCATTAACTGATTATGATTAAATTATGAACATGAAACAAAGTTTTACTTATTTTAAGGCCCCTGTAATATTTATTATTATATTTCTTTTGAATTATATTTCTTTTGAGTTCCGTTGCCAAAATAGTTTGAGAACCACTGTTTTAGATGAAACAAAAGTTATGCGTGAGTGCACGTTAAACTCAGATATTTAAAAATTATAGAATGCAAGGCCCTTTTGTATGGAAGTCAAGCATGGAAATGGCAAAAGAAGGATGACAGTAGAATACATGCAGCAGAAATGAGAACTCTTAAAAAACTCTTGTAGTAAACCACACGCAAATGCGCCCGCATCGATTTCTTTCACTCCTCGCGTGGCCGAAATGAAATATTTGATTGTTTATATCGTCCCACGTTTTCCTCGGTATTCCTCTATTTCTAGTTCCATTTACGTTGTTTACATATTATTTACCATTCTTTGTTCATTCATTCTTTCCATGTGTTCAAACTATCTCAAATATTCTTTCATTATTTTGTTCATAACATTTTCATTCACACTGCATTCACTTTGTTTTCTAGTTTCATATCGATATTGTATTTTTGTTAACCTGTTTATGTCAAAATGACTAACCTTAAATGTTTTTCGTTTTTTTTTTTAAAGACTAACATCAAGGATTTATATCAATGATATTAAATTTTATTTTACAATCTTCAATATGAGCAGAGAGTAGCTCATTAATATGAAGAAGGAATCTGGTCGTATCCAAGCTTGAACCCATGTCCCTTGGATCAGGAGCCAAGCGTTCTATCCCCTATACCACTACCCGATTTTGACTTATTTGTGTATAAAAAACATAAATAAACAAATTCTTATATTTGCTTTTGATACTAATATACAGATTTACACACATTCGTCTGATCTCATTTCTACTGCATTTATTTTACTTCCACACTTATTTTTCTAATTCCATGCTTCACTTTCATACATTGGGGTCGGTACAAGAACACCAGTATGCACTGCCATCTTAGCTTTTTGGTTAGGCTTGTTCATTTTAGGTATATTTTGGTTTAAATTTTCATTGTTCCGGTACTGATGGGTGGATATTAAAATTGCATCGGTCATTGGAGTCGCCACTACAATGTAGCCGTGGCGGGTTTATATATTGTAATTGATGGTGTACGAGTATATATATATTGTAATTGATGGCTGTGCAATGGTTATAATTGACGAGTGAGCGGTAATAGTGATTAGCGATGCCGAGTAATTGGATAATCATGATTATCTTTGCTTCATTTATATTACCATAAAGTTGGCACAATCCTACGTGATGCATTATTTATAAGAAAAACAACAGTCATAAACCAAACAATCTAGAATTTATGTCACAGCTAATAAGTTAAGTATTTTATCAAATGTGTAAAGGTTACCCAAAAGCTTATAAGTTATATGGTGAAATTACGTTGAATGAATGAAATTGAATACAGAGTACCGCAGTCTCGAATCAAAAAGAAAAGGTACATTGATGATCTTAGGATTTAAAATTCTCCGTAATCTCTTTGATAGCCCATACCTCTTAGAGTGTTATGGCTTCAATGCACCGGACAGGTATGCTCGCGCTAGAAGACACGATCTGTTGTGCATACCGCATAGCAGAACAAATGTCATGGCGCAGCATACAATGACCCGGGGTATGGTGCTCTTGAATGAGGTGTCAGTCGATGTGAAAATTCTCCAATTGACCTATGCGTCCTTTAAGGATCATATAGGTACATACCACAATTGCTGATATATGTGTATTATTTTAACATGTGTGTCATTGTGTGTCATATTTTAACATGTGTGTTATTTTTGTAAAATGTATGTATTTTAATTTGTATTTATGTAAAATGTATACAGTAATTGGGTTCTAAAGACCTGTTGTGTACAATAAAAAAAATATATTGCAATGAATTCAGTGACGCCTAAATATATGTAGGTATAGTCGTATATTATAAATATATACATATGTACATGTATGTACATACAATGCATTGTTTGTCATTTTGATTTGCTAAAGTTATGTCAATGAATGAATAAATAATTGTAAAAAAGTATATTTTAACGATGTAAACGAAACTAGAAATAGAGAATAATCAAGAAAAACGAGATACGATCAAATAAATCAAATATTGAATGTCGGCGATGTGTAGGGTCGAAAAAATTAACGTGCATGCATGACACGATGTAGTGAAAAGTGAGAGAAGTATGTCGGGAAATAACAGTGTCACGTCCATTATTTCTGCCTACTCTTTCGGGAATACGGCGTGATGGTTAGTTAGTTTTGTCAATAAGGTATATCAAATGTGATAATACCTTAGAAAGGCGATATATGTCTTTCTCATAAAGTATAATAAAACCCTTAGAATATAGTATTTTTCATTCGTATTAATTATTTAAATTGAATCACTTTGCGCCGCTAAAATGTCAATAATGTAAAAGATATCTAATGAACTCACCTAGTGAATACGTCAGGGTAGTGCGTTCTCGCAAAAGCCTTTTCTAGTTCCTCAAGTTGGAAGCTCGTGAAAGTGGTCCGATAGCGCCTCTGTTTCCTCTTTGGTGCAAACTCATCCATCTCTCCGTCGCTGTTGTTATCCGAGGGGTTGCTGTGAGTGCTTCCAGGGGGGCCGGATCTCTCTCCGGGAGAATGCATCCCGTGATGACCATCGGGGGGCGTGTGGATACGATGACTGTCAAGCGGGGAGTTGATAGAGCGGTGATTGTCGTGAGGAGAATTGATGGAACGGTGATTGTCGTGAGGGGATATCGAGCAGTGGTTATCTAGCGGAGAGTTGATGGAGCGGTGGTATCCGTCGTGCGGCGAGTGGATGGTCCTTCTCCCCTCAAGCGAGGGGTGTTCCGGCGGGGTGTGCAGGGTGCGGTGGATGTCGGGTGGTGAATCTGAGGCAGGGGGCGGCCGCGGGGAGGCTTCCTCGGGCTTGGCCTCCTCCGAAATACCCATTGCGGGGGAGGCGGGTATCGTGGTTAATGATGGATGCAGACGCGTCTGATCTTGCACCAGGAACTCTGGAAAGAAAAGGCTTCATCAGAAAAGAGATATTTATGCATCACATCATTTACTGATAATAATTTTATTTTGAAAAGTACCAATTAATTTCATTATATAGTCTTTATAATAATGTATTTTTATTAACCTTTTATTTAAACAAATTTGTTTTTTGTTATTGTTTGCAGATATTGTTTTTTGAGAGCTTTGCCCTAATTTATCAGATAAAGCTCTAAAATGCGTAACATGTCATTAAAAATCATTATTACAAAGGTCGCAAAAACATTTAAAAAAATAAAACTTCGTTTTTTTTAATGCATATATAGTTAAAATCCACTAATGTTTCTGTCTTCGACCGGTTTAGGCAGATTGCTGCTATCTTCTCTATCTGCCACCAGAAGATGATGTTCATTATTTACAATGAACTTCTACCATGGACATTTTTTTTTTACAAAAACATATATTTACATATACTTTTTTATATCCTCTTAAATGTGTTACGTGTGTCCTGTTAGAATTGTGAAATTGACATTTTCAAAACATCGTTAATTAGTAGACAAAATTTTATAAAAAGGATCTTGTGTCCAAATTCTTCTGGCCAATTTCTTTGTTGCCGCACTTTTATACGAGTAATTTTTAGTAATGGAACTTAAAACATTTGTGGTGTTTTGATGTTCAAATTAAATATTAGTTTTTCGATTATGTGGAGAGCTTTTTTGTTTAGTTATTTTATTTTGTGACATTGATTTTTTTATTATTTGTTTTAGATTTATTTTGTGGACGTTGGACGATCGAAGTGTGCGCGGGAGATGCCTATTGGTGGCGATCAGGTTCGCAACCCATCACACCGCGTCTCCCGTGGGGCAAAAGTGAAGGATGAAGTGCCGCATTGGTGAAAGTGTGGCAGTTCATTTTTTCTGCCTACCCCTTCGAGGAGACGGCGTGAAGGTTAGTTAGTAAGTTAGTTTATATTTAGATATTTAATATAAAATCTTACGTCATTGTATGTACTCATATATTGGTGGTTTATAAAACATAAAAAAACATTACTTTTATTTAATTAAGGAGTTATTTTTCCACGTTAATGTTAACTTTTTAATACTTTGTATGTTATCAGTTTATATATTGTGTGTTAGACAACTAGTTTTACTCGTGAACGAGCTTTATCAAGGCGATGTAATAATACTGAATAATGTTATAATATAAATTACAAATATAACATTAGGAATAGCTTCTTAAATAGAGTTTCGTAAAGTTTAACAGCCATTAAAATAGTTTGCCTCAAATAACTGTGGAAACGATTTAAAATAACGGAACGCATTTTAATAAAATATAAAATTAATGTTTTCACAACTATCGAGACTAACTAACTAAATGACCATTACGTATTTTTTCAAAGGGGGCAACTTGAGAGTATGGACGAACATGGAATTATCGTGAGAGTTTTTAATTATATATTTAATTCTTTTTTACAGTAATTATAATTATTATTCTACCCAGACATGCAATGTTGATTTTTCTTTCTATTTACATGACCGATATTTAAAATTTCGTGCTTCCTCAATCTTTATTGATTTCGTGATCCATTTACATAATTGTCATTGTGTAAAATTCACGTAAAAAAAAATATATTCGATATCTATCATATGTCACGAGAATCAATATGATAGCTATACCCTTTACATCGATTTGGCTCGCGCTGTAATGATGTATTAAGTGATTCAAAATAATAATAATAATTGTTATTAAAACTTATTTTAATGTGTAGTAAAATACTTTTTAAAGAAAATATGTGAATAATTAAATTTTTTATTGAAGATGGCAGTAAGCTGCCGAAACCGGTCGACGTTGAAGACAAGTGAAAGACCACTAAATATATAATAATAAAGGAACTTTATATATATTTTTTTATTACTTTTCATTATTGAAAAATATTATTCAAATTCGAATTATTAAAAAAAAAAAAACTTTTTTTTCCATAACACTTTAGTTAAATAATTGCGTAGATGTTCACGGTTCGCAATATGTTTTTTGTGATTTTGGGTAACAACGTGTGATTTCTCCTTCTCGACCAAAGTTTCGGAGATAATTGCAGTCTTCATCTTCAGGGTAATGTGGTGGTGGTAATCCAAGGTAATATGGTGGTGTTACCACCACCACATTACCCCGAAGATGGGAACTGCAATGATCTCCGAAACGTCGGTCGAGAAGGAGAAATCACATGTTGTTACCCAAAATCACAGAAAACACACTTTAGTTAGTTCGTTATATGTTTAATTTACAATCAGTCGGTGTACTGGGTACATGCAAATCACACAATGCGCTTCGTTCAAAACACTTTAAAAAAATTAAATCCCTTCGCGGGTAGCGGTTCGGTCGGCGCGCGGAGAAATTTTTCGCCGTCATTAATGGTCATAAAAGCATTTATTTAATAACAATTTAATGGCGAGATGTTTTTACTAACAAATAGAAGGAGTCCCAATTATTCGACCCTTTAGCGACACGCGATGCTGGCGGAGGTAATTGCCCGCCGTTTTACAATGTAAACGATGTAAAAACGTCACTCCATCCAGCTCCAATAAATTAAACAGCATTTCTCAATTATTCACTTCTTCTGTGTCTTATCCGATTACTTTTTACTCGTACGCAAGCCATTATAAAATAAACTCATTGAAAGCTAAAGCATTAACACTGTGGATCTCATAGTAATACACTTAGAAAATTTAAAATAACTTATAATAAAGCGTGCGCTTAACCCAACCAATGACAAGTCATAAGTCCTGTAAACACCTTGATCATCCATGTTCAGTTTCCAGTTTACGTCTTCGTCTCTATTGAGATACAATTAAAATTTGAATTAACCACCCTTTGGTGTAAATCCAGGATTTGTATACAGGTATAAGTATACATTCACAAATATTTGGTCTTCAAATATTCTGGTCAAAATTCTTTGGCATATAGAATGGAATAATACTCCTAGCGGCTTCTAACAATATGTTGGTCAACAGCCTTCACATTGTGTTAATAAGGTAGTTTGCTAAATGCCGAAAATCATTCTCCATAGATGGCGTTAGTGGGTCGGTTGTATAGGTTAATTCTTGAAAAAATTCACTAGTGCAACCAAATCTACATAGATGGCTGACTGAAACTGCCACGTGAAGATAAATATGGATTTTGAAGTATATATACATCTTCCAAAAATTTGTCATGCATGATCACAAATAACAAAGGTGGAATGGGGAATGTTGTAATTACATAAAGCGTGCGCTTAACCCAACCAATGACAGGTCATAAGTCCTGTAAACACCTTGATCATCCATGTTCAGTTTCCAGTTTACGTCTTCGTCTCTATTGAGATACAATTAAAATTAAAATAACTTTGTTTATTTTTATCCACAAAATGTTTCGGAGGATACCTCCATCTTCAGGTGTAAATATATAATAAAAACTAAACAAAAAAGACGAAACAAGTCATGTTTTTTTAATATTTTGGGGATAATAAACAAAGTTATTTTCAATTTCCTAAGTGTATCATTATAAAATAGTTTATACCTACGTAATTTTCGGTATTGATTTTGTATTAGGACATTGTTTATTGAGTAATGTTGGAAAACTCCATATTTAATTATAACATTATATGTGAATTACATGTTTCGCATTACTATCAATGTTTTGATAATGCCTTAGGAAGAAGAAACGTGCACTTTGCAAGACGAAACATGTTATACATATTCTAAAAAACAGACGATTACAGTCGCATAAATGATTTTATATGGAGTTTTATTGTACATCATTGTTCAAGAAACAATAAATATCTTCTTCTTCTTCTTCGTTTAGACCTTTAGTCTTTTCCTTCAATCAGGCTGGCCTCTCTTGGGAGGTCGACTACCAGATATCCCTCCATCTCTTTGGCAGTCTTCCGGGGAGACGGAAGTCAGTAGGAATCTGATGCGCCACAACGTGTGGGATTCTGGTGGGATCTATCCTCAGCACGTGCGCATTATCTTCTGAGTTGTCTGTCCCATCTTACGACATCTTCCTCCTTGCAGATTTCTTAGATAGCCGTGTTTCTCACCCTATCTCGAAGAGTCATTCCTGCTATCATCCTCAGCGTCTGCATCTCTGCCACCCGCACTTTAGCCTTCGTTCTTGTGGTATCCGCTCTGGTCTCAATGCTATATGTCAGTACAGGCCTTACGCAGGTTATTTCTATTCTGATCTTACTGTCATATTTTAAATAATTAATACGAATGGAAACGTTTGTTTTCTAGAAGTTTTATTACAATATAATTAATGGGGATGACACGTTTCGCCTGTCGTAAGGCATTATCACATTTGACATTTAATAACACCTTAGAAAGGCGAACCATGTCGTTCCCAAGAATAATAATGAAACCACTTGGAAACAGACGTTTTCATTCGTATTATAAATATCATATTAATATAATCAAAACAGTATTTTGACGAAATCATCGATTAAAGTAAAGCCATTTGAATGTCGCGATAATATATTTATATTATTTGAATAACAATTAAAAAATAGCAGTGCACAATGGTGTTCTTGTTTCGACCCTTATGTATGGAAACGAAGCGTGGAATTTGCAAAAGTAGAAACAATGCAGTAGATGAGAATATACGAATGTGGAGAAAATCGGTGTATGATACAATTATTTCAAAAAGTTATTAAAAAAATAAACAAACCATCACACCATTTCCTCTGAAGGGGTGTGCCGAGAAAATGGACCACCACACTAGTCAATCCTGACACACCACATTCATACAACGAGTCATTCGCGCACGTCGATTCTTCCGACTTCTAACATGGCCAAACTTTAAATTTTGATTAATTTGGTCATTTCATGTTTTCCTCAGTCTATCTCGACTCCGTACTGCATTTACATCGTTAACTTATGCTTACTTTCTCCATCCATGTGCTCCATCCGAACTAACGCAGAGATCCTTTCATAATTTTGTTCATTATGCCTTCTTCCGCTCTACAATTCTATCTAATATTAGGATTTGAGATTCTGTCGTACATCGTTCTACCACACGTACGACTTATGGATCAAACATTAAAAACAAATTATTCCAACAATAATAATATATGTATTCAGCCATTGTGTACACAAAACCTTGGAATAATTTTCGCAATTTGTAAAACTTTGAGAATGGTTAAATTGCAAATGAACTGAGTGGCATTATTAACCCCGCCATAATTGGTATGCAGGGAAATTAGTAACGGCAAACTAGGACAGGTGCTCCGGTACATTCGGTATCTCCTACCTGTTCCCGGCGCGGCGGTACCCTCTCACGATAGAGCAGGACTTTGCGGGTGCCCTTAACGTCACGTGATTGTACCATACATTTGTACACATGGGCACCAATTGGTGCCAAATCAATTACTTTAAAATCGTTTGTGGAATTAAATATATTAAAACAAATAAAATTCAAGATCAATACGTAAATTTGTTAGCTAATATGACGAAATCATAAAAAAAATGTAATGCAGATGATCGCATTATAAGTAAAAATAAAATAGGATTCCTGAAATGGTTTGGACATATGGAACGAATGAACGAGAGAATAATGTTAAAAATTTTGTGTACAAGCTGTGCGAGTAGAAAAATAAACCGTGGAAGACCAAGGAAAGCATGGCGTGGCCAAATTAATCAAATACTAAAAGGCGGCCACATTAAATGTCGGAAAAATTGATGATGTATGAACGTAGAGGAAGCTCGAGAGGTATGTCAAAACTGAGTGGTATGGTGGTCCATTTTTTCTCCATACTCTTTCGGTGAAACGGAGAAATATAAATAACTTCGAATTAAATCGACTTACTCGACGACGAGTATGATTTATTAATGTAAGAATTTTAAAGAATCAACTCGGTTAGAAAGGAACAGTGAGGCGGCTGATTATTTCTGCCTACCCCTTCGGAAAGACTATGTGTTGGTTAGTTAGTTCATTTGTGGATTAACTAACTTTCTTAAGAAATTGTAGGGAATCACAAATAGTTTATTTATTGTTTCTTGAACAATGATCTAAAACTCCATATTAAATAATTAATACGAGTGAAAACGACAGTTTACTAGAAGTTTTATTATATTTTATGAGAATGCCATGTTTTGCCCTTCTAAGACATTTGATAATACCTTAGAAGAGCGAATCATGTCATTCCCATAAAATATAAAAAAACTTCTAGAAAACTGACGTTTTCATTCGTATTAATTAATCACAAATAGGTTTGGAATAGAAGGAAAGACGCACATTTGGAATACCTTTTCACAATAAAATGTATTCTAAAAACAAATGTCAGTTTATTCCAATTATCATTATCAACAACACTTTTTTACGGTTGGTTTTGATTATTCGTTATTACAAAGTAATTGCAAACATTCCCCAACACAAGATATTGCTATTCTCTTCAATAGCCGTATAGTCTTAGGTCGTAAAACGGGCATATGTTACAATTCTAATAACCGGTTATTATCATAATCAATTATGAAAAAGTTCAAAATTCTACCTGTTGATAAATAAAACAGTGGCGTTCGTTTTTATTTTATTTCTTAAGCCACACTTAATTGGTGAAGAATTATCATTTATGATATTTAAAATGAAGTACTTATATATTATTTACTAACTAACTAACTAACTAACCATCACGCCGTCTCCCCGAAGGGGCAGGCAGAAAATAATGAACTGCCACACTTTTCTTTCCTGACATTTTCCTCTCACTTCTTCAACATTCGCGTCGATTTATCCGACACCTCACGTGGCCGACATTATTTGATTATTTTGCTCGGTTTTCCTCTATTTCTAGTTCCATTTACATCGTTAATATATACTTTTTACCATTCTTTCTTCATTTATTCTTTCCATGTGTCCAAACTATCTTAATGATCCTTTCATTATTTTGTTCAAAACACTATTATTTGCATCGCATTCTCTTTTTATATTATCATTCGACGCTCTATAACACACAGATTTTACACACATTCATCTAAAATATCGTAATTCTACTGCATTTATTGTACTTTCATACTTATTTTGCAAGTTCAGAGAGAATGCTTCTAATACTACTGATTTAAATCCTTGGTGTTTGATTCTCTAAAAAAAATATACGTTTTTAAACATAGGTTGAGTTTTATGTTCCAGGCCGATTTTTAAAATAACATGAATATTAAATGATTATAAAAATATTATCATTCCATACATAATGGCTAAGATCACACAATCAATAGGTAAAACTTAATTTTTTAAATTGTCTTTCATTCAAAAATAATTTTAAAAACAACAGCCTTAATCTAGCGAGTAGTAGTATAGTGGATAAAATGTTGCTATTGAATGATAGTACGTTAGACAAGCAAATTTTTAATAAGTTGTCAATTTTCTTTTTTAAATTAAATAAAAAAAAACGTGAAGGCAAAATAAATAATGGATGAATGAAGATTATGTTAATTGTAATCAGTACATATTTAAAAAATATATAAATGTAAGTACTTTTCAGATGGTTTCGACACATGGAAAGAATGGTAAAAAGTGTATTTTAATGGTATGAACGGAACAGTAAGTAGAAAAAGGCTGAAGAAAACGAAGTATGATCAAATCAATCAAATTTTAAATATCAGCCACGTCTAGAAATCGGCGCGTGTGCACGACACGATGTATGAGTATTGATGAAGTGAGAAAAGCTTATCAGGAAAGAATAGTAAGGTAAACTTCACTTGAACCCATTCCAATATTTTTTTAAAAAGCCTTTTGATACTTATTGTATAAAATTTGAAGAAATGAGGATTTAATTTAATAATACTTTAAATACGAGTAAAAAACGATGTAAACAAATATGAAATAGAAATAAAGGCTGGACATTACAAAGATGCCTATTGGTTTAAACATAAAGCAAAGAAAATAAGCAAAAACTTTTTTTGTTCCATATTTCATGTACCACGGGTGACATCTTTAGGGTGACGTTTGAACTTCACTATATTGATTGTATCTCAATAGAGACAAAGATGTAAATTGTTTTTTGGAAACATAATATGGTGGTCGAGGCGTTTACAGGACTTATGACCTGTCATTGGTTGGGTTAAGCGATCGCTTTATGTTAACAACATTCCCATTGCGCTTATTACGACCACCACGTCTGACAAATTTTTGGAAGATGTATATATGCTACAATGTTGGGAAACACTTCAATATTTACACTATATTATTCAATCATTACACAGTTTTGCAGAGTTATTGGCCTTTATGTTTAAGACCAATTGGCATCAATTTTTGACTTTTTGTACACTTGGCACCTTTGTAATGTCCAGCCTTCAAATGTTTTCAATAGGGTTGTAGGAACACTGATTAAAATGAGAACTTAATACCAGTACTTGTATAATCAAATGACAGGAAGCTTTGTAACGCTAACGTGTTTTGTCAATACGGTTAATTATAATTAAAATAAATTGTAAAACAATAAGCTCACTGCAATTTCAGCCTCCGTTTGTATGGAATAATTATTTCACCGGTCGTCATGGAACGATCGATGGTAATAAATATAATTGCAGGAAACCGTGTACAAAGTAAACGTGTTGATTGAATTACTCAACCATTCTTCTTTCATTGTTTACCTTTGCAGGTAAACTGGTTGCGGCGCAATGATACTTTTTACTGAAACTTGCTCAATTGCGAGCATGGCTTGTATTTGCCTACAATGTAACCAAATTATGTTTTATAATGCCCGTAATAAGTTTGCTATCATCGCGGGTGATTGGCAGCCTCACACAATTGCACTCTATTGCGATCCTAATTAGTGGCACGATTATCAAACGCGTCGCTAGCCATTAATTTATATCGACTAACTCGTGTGTGCGTACATCATCGGGACAATTCCTCGATTGATAGAATATTGCTGGCGGTATGGTATCACCCCACACCACTTAACCAAAACAGAATATGACCTTCAAGACTTCAAAATTTTACTTCTATTGATAATGTCCTAGCTAGGCGAAACATGTTAATCCTATAAAATATAATAAAACTTCTAGAAAACAGACGTTTTCATTCAAATTAATTATCCAAGATTTTTTTTTTTAAGAAGACTAACATCAAGGATTTATATCAACGATATTAGAATTTATTTTACAATCTTCAATGTGAGCAGAAAATAGCTCATTAATATGAAGAAGGAACCTGGTCGTGTCCAGCCTTGAACCCATGCCCCCTGGATCAGGAGCCAAGCGTTCTATCCCCGAGACCACCACCCGGTATTGATTAATCATTTTTAATTGATTTTCATTATTATTACAATACAATAAACCATTTTTAGAACATTTCACATGTGTGCATCAATTATGCATCAAATTAATATTATATCTTCTTTTTCTTAGTGTAGGCCTAGTGGCCTGTTTCTTAAGAGGAATTAGCCTCCTGCAAAGTTGACTCCCAGCTGTCGATCCATCTCTTTGGTGGTCTGCCCGGGGGTCGTCTACCTTGGGGCTGGCCGTGCAACACAATGAAGGGGACTCTGGATGGATCCATTCTCCTCAAGTGTGCATACTAGTATCTTCTCCTTTGCCTTCCACACCTAACGACATCCTCGACCTCGCATATCTCCCTTATCCGTGTATTCCTTATCCTCTCTTGCAGTGTCTTGCCAGATATACGAGTATTTCTGAGCGTCTTCATTTCTGACACTCTGAGCGCGTTTTTTGTGATCGTGGTGTCCGCCCTGCACTCGATCCCATATGTCACGATAGGTCGCACACAAGTCTTATAAATTTTCACTCTCAGTATTATTTCTGACATAAAACTATTTTTTAATGAGTTCCTCGGTAGAAGTTCTTTATACTAACTAACTATCTAACTAACCATCACGCCGTCTCCCGAAGGGGTAGGCAGAAAGAATGGACTGCCACACCTTTCTTTCCTGACATATTTCTCTCGCTTCCTCAACATTCATACATCGTGTCATGCACGTGCGTCGATTTCTCTGACTTCTCACATGGCCGACATTCAATATTTGATTTATTTGATCGTGCCACGTTTTCCTCGGTCTTCCTCTATTTCTGGTCCCATTTACATCATTAACATATAACTTTTTTACCATTCTTTCTTCATTCATTCTTTCCATATGTCCAAACCATCTTAATGATCCTTTCATTATTTTTTTCATGACGCCATCATTCGCACCGCATTCACTTCTTATATTTTCATTCGACACTCTATCATACACAGAATATCCACACATTCGTCTAAGAGATCTCATTTCTACTGAATTTGTTCTACTTTCATCCTTCCTTTGCCAGCTCCATGCTTCGCTTCCATACATAAGGGTCGGTAGAAGAACACCATTGTGCACTGCCATTCTAGCGGAAGTTCTTTATAAATAATTAAAATGTTATTTGCGCATGAACCCCACAGTGTTTATCAGAATTAAATAAACAAAATTGTAATCTATTGTAATTTTGTGTGTTTACTGTGAATCTTCATTACTTATTTAAAGAATTTACTTTGTGGTAGGTGTTAACAAAATAGTATTGGGTAGAGAAAATCAAACCGCGGAAATTGTTGACCGAAGAATTTGTTTCGATCGGGCTGCCTTCTAAAAGTGGACCATATATTGAAAAATCCACAAACCCCTATAAACCTTAAATAGAAGGTGTTTGACTGCTCGTCCTAGTGGTATTAGCATATGGATTTGAAATTATAATATTCTCATTAAAACGCCAATAAATTGAGAATCGTCACCACTATTAGAGCCAGAACAGGAGTGTCGGACATCATCAGAAGAGTGGCAGCGCTAGGTAAGCCTTGTCTCTCGCAGCTCTGGCTATAGTTGGACAAAACGCCTCATTTGCTGGTGTCCTGTGAAAGATTAATTACTGTTTATAGAGACGTAATTAGAAAAATGAGTTTCGCATTATAATTTATTAAGCAAATGCATTTTTAATGCGAGAGGAATTGATTTCTGGTTAAGATGATAATGTAATTACCGCCGACACGAACGTCTAAGCGTTGCACAATATTTGTGTTAACTGCAAAAAGTTGCTAGAATATCTTCCAACTGGTTCATTGCGTTCATTGTTGTTATCTGGACCTTGAACTTTTCCTATAACAAGGACTCTTTATTTTTCTCTGTTAAATTGTGACATAAAACAAGTATTATAAACAAAGTAATCAAATATAATATACATAAGATAAACAAACTGACTCGGTTTCTGGCCTTCTTATTGCTTCAATGAAGTAGCAATGCAACAGTCTTTTACGATATGTTTAATGAGAATGACATGTTTCCCCTTTCTAAGGCCTAATAATGCGAACAGACCAAGGATCTAAAAGGAGAAAAAGAAGAAGTGAATGCCTTTAATTGGCGAAAAATGTCGTTTTCATAAATTGTAATAAATCTTCTAGAAAACAGACATTTTCATTCGTATAAATTATACGTTTTAAGTATCTCGTATTGTTGAAAGCGTCCCCTTTTTAGAAGTTTTATTAATATATATTTAAAAGGCGTGTTCTTCATTTGATAATGTTTGAAGTTCTCATCAATATGACATTTAAAAAAATACAGCATTTGATACCATTGTGTCTTGTTAATTAAATCATACTTTCACAGGTCACGATTCGTATAAAATCCATTAAGAGAATTAAGACTTTTTAAATTTAGATACATAGGATTGGATATGTTTTGCCTCCAAATTCTCCATCGGGGCCCTTTCTGTTTACTAATTTATGTCACCGCCGTTCTGATATCTGATGGAGATGTTATCCCGCTGGACAAAATTTCTACCATTCCTCAAGCTCTTACAATCTAACAGAACCGGAGCGAGAGTCCCATAGTACAAAATTACTGACGTGCTACATGTAAACGTATAGATTTCTTCTTTTTCTTCAAGTGCCCTGTCGGGTTCCCCCAACGTTGGCGATCACCTCGGCGAACCTGTCCCTGTCCTGCGCCGCTCGGAACACTTCCTCCACACTTCGGATGCCGGTCCACTTTCTCACGTTTCGCAGCCAAGACATCTGTCTTCTACCGGGCCCTCGGCGTCCCTCAATTTACCCCAAAATATCAGTTAGAGAAGGTGGTACTTTGAAGGCAGTACATGACCCAGATGTGAAATCTTCCCAACCTTGATAGTTGATAACAGCTCCCTGTCAACTCTAGCTCGCCTCAGGACTTCGGTATTGGTAACCATAACCAGGAAATTCTGAGCATTCGGCGATAGAGACACATTTCGAATGCTTCCAGTATGTTCATTGAGTTGACTTTTAAGGTCCACGTTTCACATCCATACAATAAAACAGACCACACATAGCATCATTGCATAAGAGTGATTTCATTTCATTAAATGTAGCTCTTGCTGCCTCAATTCGGCATTTTATCTCTACATCTGGGTCAAAAGATTGTGTTAGTAGGCTGCCGAGGTATTAGACTAATAAACATAAACTATAAAAAAAATACCACCACCTTCTGCTGGTTCAGTTGCCTTGCTGCGAAATATAAGGGATTGGAAAGAAATGACGAGAGTTGGGGACCTTTCCAAGTATTGCAGGACAGAGATGCTTTCGCTGCTGTAATTGCTAATATTGGGGTAACAGAAAAAGAAGTATGAACTAGGAAACAAATGTTATTTTTCCTTAGTATTAACATATTTGTCTAAATCTTAAAAAAAAACGAATTCCGAGTATTGCTGCAGAAATCGTTTGAAAATTTAAAACCGTGTAAAGTGCAACAAAAAATAATTTGATGACTTTTTTGTTTAATAATTTTATAACATATTTCACCTAGAGCCTTTTAAAAACACTCATTGTTTCTATAAAAATTAGCAAAATATTCGTAATTTCAATAAAATATACACGTACCTATTCAAACAAACAAACTATCACGCCGTTTCCCCGCAGGGATAGGCAGAGAGAATGGGCCGCCACACTACTCTATCCTGGCAAACCTCTCTAGCTTCCTCCACATTCATACAACGAGTCATACACGCACGTCGATTCCTCAGACTTCTAACATGACCAACCTTTAAAATTTGGTTAATTTGGTCATGCCATGTTTTCCTCGGTCTGCCTCGACTCCGTACCCCATTTACATCATTAACGTATACTTTCTTAACCATTCTTTCTCCATCCATGCGTTTCATATGTCCGAACCAACGCAACGCACCCTTTCATGATTTTGTTCATAATACCTTCTTCCGCTCTACATTCCTTTCTTAGATCAGCATTTGAGATTCTGTAGTATATCGTTCAACCACACATACGTCTTAGGGACCTATTCAATATATAAATTTCATTAATTCAAAAATGGGTAGATTCAAAATGTGACAGAATTTATTATGGTATTCCAGAATGTTAAGTTTATCTAAAATTTATATGTTTTTATAATATAACGAAACGAAGTTACCTAATTGATTTTTATGTGGTTTAAAAAGTGTTGGGTTATTAAAGTCCTGGGTCCGGTCATGCACGACGAACATTCCAGCATGCCCTCTGTCCCGACTATGCTTGAGTAGCATCATCAGCACCATGCCCCATTAAAACAGTCATCATCGCATTCCGATGCAGTTATGGCTAATTCATTCAATTGCCCGCCACTGGTTTTGTTGTGCATATTTGTGTGCCCTCGCCAAAAAATTAAAGAAGACGTTAGCGCGAAGCAGTGGTATCGCATCGGATATATCACAAAAGGGGGTATGGAGCTGGCAAAATAAGAAGAAAAAAAAGTAAATTAAATTCTAGAAAATCATCGAGAATGTTTAGAGCCTCTGTATCAAGGGTAGAAATAGCCATGATGGTATTCAACATCCGATAGGAGAGAGGAAGAAGAATAAATTCGATGGAAATGAGTTTTCTTTTGTGCGGCTAATCTTTCAAATGAAATTAAAACAAATCAAACAGTTTATTTTCTCAAAAGATATTACAAACAACAATTACTGTCGAGAACAGGTAAAATATAATAAATATATAATACCAGGAACGCATGAGAGATGGTTCGACACTAGGAACACAAGATACTCTCAAAAGTCAAGAGTATTTGTCTTCTGAACGTACTTTCATGAACATGAAAGTCATCGATCTCCGAGGCAATCATGTTCAGCAGTTTGATTGCTCTCCCCACCGGCATCACCAGAGATATATATGATAGCGATCTTTATATGATAGAGTTCCAAATGCAGATAAGAAGCAAAAACAGTGCAAGTGAAAGCTTCATTAAGATGGTTTAGACACCTGGAAAGAATATTGCATTAAATAATGGTGAAGAAAGTATTCATCAAGGATGTGAAAGAATCAAGAAATAAATGATGACCGAGAAAAGAAGAAAAACGTGGCATGATCATATCAATCAAGTTTTAAATGTCGGCCACGTGAGGAGTCAGATAAATCGACGCGCATGCGTAACACAAAGTATGAATGTTGAGGATTCGAGATGAATCCATATTAATGGCGTATTTTTACACATAGGTGGTATTTTAAGCTTTATAGATATCTCCGAGTTCATGTTTTTGTGATGAATCTATTGTCATTATTATCTGTTTCATTTTTTTACTTCTGTAGGGTTATTTTCCTTGCGATTTTTGATATTCTTTAGTTTATTTTCATTATGTATTTATCACCTGGTTCAAAATGATAAGAAAAAAATATATACAAACATATTTTATATCCAATAAATTCATGAAAATTTTAAATTCATTATTGTTCCATTTCTTTTTTATCATTATTCATAAACTAATTAAAATTAATTGAATCGTCAGTATGATTGTATTATTGACACGCAAATGTCGATTCTTGTTTTTAATTGGGTTCAATTAGCCAAATCATTCTTTCGTCATTAATTGCCGGAGTTTGTTAGAAAAAAGTCCTCGTTTGGTATTCCTGGCTCACAGTAGCCGAGAAATGTAGCCGGCCTCTGCAACTCAAATTCTTAATTAACTTTGGTGTTTTTGTTCCCTTTGGTAATGTTTTGTCGATACAATGATGTTGGTTCAGGATTGCCACGCTCAGTGGTGGCCGATGATATTTCTTTTTCTTTTTCTTTCTCAGTCAATTCCCGTCCACTCCTGGACAAAGGCCTCCTTCATTCGCTTCCATATCACTCTGTCCTGTGCAGACTGTATCCAGGTTATTCGGATGTGTCTGTTCAGATCATCCTTCCACCGTAGTTGCGGTCGCCCTGCACTTCTCTTTGCCGTCCACGGTCTCCAAGTCAGCAGTCTTATTGTCCACTTTTCATCTGAGCTTCTGGCTACGTGACCTGCCCATTGCCATTTTAGAGTCGCCACCCGGTGGATGATGTCAGTGACCATTGTTTTTTCTCTTACCGTATCGTTTCTGACTTTGACTCTTAGGCTTATTCCTAACATGGCTCTTTCCATGACTCTTTGGGTCACTTTGCCCATTGCCACTTTAGAGTCGCTGATGTCAGTGACCTTTGTTTTTTCTCTCACCGTATCATTTCTGACTCTGTCTCTTAGGCTTATTCCTAACATGGCTTTTTGGGTCACTCGTAGTTTCTCGGCACTTTGTTTGTACAATGTTACAGTTCCAAGACCATAAGTACCAACTGGTAGAACGCAGGCTTTACATATTAATAATCATTGCGTTAATAATATACAAAGAGAAAGGACCGCCATACTTAATTCTTAAAATCCTTGTATACATTTGTGCTGTGTGTAAAGTAATATAATTGTCACGTCGTAATTAAATCCACAACCCCTTGTTTGTGAGTGAATGTCATTAATCGCTGCGCTACGATCTGGGCTGTGGCAATAAAAAGGACATTATATGTGTAATAAAAGTGCATTCACTCACTCTCTCTGTGTAAGAGTGTTCAGTTAGCTGCGTTAATAATCGCAGGAAATGTTTGTGTCTTAATTATGTTAATTCTGCAACAGCGATTGCAATAGACCTGTAAATATTGCGCGTGGTTTCCTCTTTACTTAAACGCTTGTACCGACAATTTATTATATTTTACTACATACTTAAAAACGGGAATAATTTAAGGTGAAACACGTATGTGTAAATTAAGCAATGGTCTCTTGCATATCTATCTATTTGCATAAATATCAATCCAGATGGTCCCGGGTTACTAGAGCTTTCCAAGTTTTTAATACAAAAAACGCCAATTTTGATTAAGATGTTTCGAAAATCGCATTCAAACAGTTTAGTGTGATTTTCTACGGTTTGATATGTTTTACCTCATAAAACAGCTATGTTTCATCTCTTTGCCTCACTTATATTTCTCATATCTGTCTCATCTTTATTTCTCATCTCTATGTCTCATTTACGAGTATATGTCTCATCTCTATGTCTCATCTCTACCTTATCACTATGTCTAATTTCTATGTCTTATCTCTATGTATCATCTCTATGTCCTATCTCTATGTCTTATCTCTATGTCTCATCTCTATGTCTCATCTCTATTTCTCTTCTCTCTTTCTCATCTCTATGTCCCATCAATATGTCTTATATTTTGTCTCATCTCAATGTCTCATTCCTTTCTTTTACCTCTATGTCTCAACTCTATAACTAACCTCTATATCTCATTTTTATGTCTCATCACTATGTCTCATCTCTTTGTCTCATATTTTTGTCTCATCTATATATTTTTTCATCTCTTCAACAAATTTTTTGTATTTTATGTGAATAAATAACAAAAAATGTAAGTTAAAAAATATCATTGAAAAATTGATGCTTAGATAATGTTTTCATAAGTTAAAACCATGATATCGTGTGTAAAACTTTTTGACCAATTAAATTTCAAAATATATTACATATCCTTTATGGAGTTTTAAGCATTTATCTTGCAACAACTATTTTGTAGGATATGTCAATGTTTCTCAAAACGTGTTTTTTCTTTAGCTATGACAATACAGAAATATATAGAACAACGAAAGGATGTTAAATGCAGATATGAAAATAAGTAGGCACAATGTATTATGCAGATTTCTGCAAACATGTTATTATTTTACAAAGCTAATTAGCGGAAATAATATATTGTACCGACATCCGTCTTACACGTCCTTACATAACACAATTGAAACAAAGTGAATAAATAGCATTGTCCTAAGCTTACTTAGTAGCAGACTCTTCAATTACTTGCTATAAAACTGCTTAGTTGCGAGATAAATAATTAATGTTCCTTTTAATCTTAATAATAATCAGTGTTATTAAAAATACGTTCATTAATGAAAAGTCACGTCTATATTATAACATAAAAACGCTATCTGACAGTTTATGCGTGCGTACATAATCACAGTTGATTGATTAACTATAATAATCTTGCGCATATCCGTGTTTTGCAGATTCCTAAAGACTGATGTTTCGGAGATTAAATTATCGATCCAGAAATCTTCCAGCTGGACCGCACTGCCGAACGACCAAATCAGATCATCTTCGTGCATGT
The DNA here is from genome assembly GCA_022606425.2 of Lepidostoma basale. NCBI lineage: Eukaryota > Metazoa > Arthropoda > Insecta > Trichoptera > Lepidostomatidae > Lepidostoma > Lepidostoma basale. The sequence continues at coordinate 1,278,772 of JAHDVF020001422.1, read as the reverse complement.
CACAGTGCAGCAAATGCATACTGTCATGTGCAGCATGGATTACACCATGCCACAAATACAGATCCCTTACCACCCTGGATATTACCACATCTCGCCATGTTATCCTGGATTGTACTGGTTACCCCTGGATTCACCACTCTTCCTACTGACATCATCAAAAGCAGGTTAGTTCTGGGTGAAGAACGTGGAATGATTAATGGCATGAAGTTACTGCAAATAACTCTGAAGTAATATATAAACCTTGGGACTTGGACTTGGATCTTCTGGCTTACAGAGGTTCAGCTCATGTGGCTATTCCTTTTACGTCTGATGGGAACATTGTTGGAAGGTGATTTGGTAGGTTGTTAGTTAATGCGGGGGCATGATTTGTGTGGCCCGGAGTGTTCCTCTGAAGGAGGATCGGATTGTGGCGGCCTGAGGTATTTGGGTCGTAATTTGAGAGGTCTTTTATTGTGGGGTTAGAATGTGAAGGGAGTCCTTTGTCAAAACGTTCGGCGAGTTTCAGAATGAATTCATGTATATTCGCTCCAGAATGAAAGATTTTTCTCAATAGAGATTTTAAAAATATGTATCATGTTGCCCATTGCTAACGTTTGATTATGCACGACACACTTCGCTCAGCAAACTCCTCGGCAATAGGAAGATACGTTGAGCCAAAGCGTTGCCCTAGTACAAATTTCGGGGATCGAGCGTTTGCGGTAACCGGTCCATCAGCTTGGAACAATCTTCCTTCACACCTCAGATGCATAAATGATCCGACAGATTTCAGATCTAAGCTGAAAACCCATATTTTTTATATTTCTTACCCAATTTAAAACCTGCATATTTTGGTCTATTATACTTTCTAATCGGTCGAGAATATCAATCAGATGGAGCGTTCACATTTAGATTTAAAACACGTCTTAATGCGCCCTTGAGGTGATTACTTCACAAAAACAGCGCTTTAAAAGTAAGCATATTATTATTATTATTATTATGGTGACCGAATTGTTAAGGCTTCTTCTTCTTCTTCTTGGTGCACAGGACCTCGAGGATCATTCTCCACCCGATTTCATCGCACGCCTGATGTAACGCCATTTCAAGTCCTCAGAATCCTACTGCCTTAACCTCATCCTGTAGCTTTCTTCTCCAGGTAATTCTTGATCTGCCTCGCTTTTTATTTTCACCCACAGGGGACTTGTCTAGTGTGCCCTGAGCGATGAAGCCTGGGTTCCGTCTCAGGGTATGACCGATCCATAGCCATTTGTATCTAGCGACTTGTTTTGGCCTGTCATGACTGAGAGAAAAGCATTTTACACTGTTTGGAACCAAAAGATCTTGAATATTTAATTATATTTGTTTTAATGAATGTTACTTATTATTAGACACAATCGATATGTACAATTTATATATGTGTACATTATTTATTATTTAATGAGTAGCGTTACGATTTTACCATTAAATTTATGGTCAGCGTCAGTGATCTGCAGTTGAAACAAAAAAAAAATACTAAGAAATGTGTAAGTAAAGATTTTTGGAATAAACTAACTAACTAACCATCACGCCGTCTCCCCGAAGGAGTAGGCAAAAATAATGAACTGCCATACTTTTCTTTCCTGACATATTTCGCTCGATTCCTTAACATTCATACATCGTGTCCAGCACGCGCGTCGATTTCTCTGACTCCTTACGTGGCCGACATTCAATATTTAATTTATTTGATCGTTCCACGTTTTCCTCGGTCTTCCTCTATTTATTGTTCCATTTACATCGTTAACAGTTCTAGTGTCCAAACCATCTTAATGATCCTTTCATTATTTTGTTTATAACACCATCATTCGCACCGCATTCACTTCTTAAATTTTCATTCGACACTCTATCATACACAGAGTATTTACACATTCGTCTAAGAGATCTTATTTCTACTGCATTTATTCTACTTTCATCCTTCTTTTACCAGTTCCATGCTTCGCTTCCATACATAATGGTCGGTATAAGAACACCATTTTTCACTGCCATTTTAGCTTTTGAAATAAATTTATAAAATTTTCATATCTTATATATTTAATTTCTTACTGAATTTATTAAGCTATTTACCGATCGCAAAACTTCATGCGAGAAAGCTGCCAACAATGTAGAAGCAACAGACTTGGTGTTGTTGATTTTATTCACATATTCGATTAATGGAATGTATAAAAATAAATTAGATAGAAAATCTAAAAGTGTGCTTCAATAGTACGGCGGTATTTACTATGCTTGCTTGGAGTGTGCATACGTTTTGTGTGAGATTGAATCTAGCGAGCCTGAATAGACCGAGAAGAAGTTTAATGTATTCCGTGGACCACGATGTAATCCATTTTTCCGCTCGTAAATTGTGTTTGTAAAAAGTGGGTGCAAAAACTCCTCAACGGAGCGCGCTGCTAGGTTCTCTGTAAATATTTGGCCGGCGAGCGAGTATAAATAAATGAAAGAAACTCCAAAAAAGGCAGAAACCTAATCTGTTTCATGGACTGGCGACGTTTTTGTTCTTTTGTAACGACGGTTTTGGAAACTGATCGCTCGAAAATCCTGCAATTACTTTGCGGGTAATAAAATATCACAAAAACGCTAATTCAAACGACTAGAAAAACACGCGCTAGTTGCAAAAATGGCCGCGACACGAGACCCGTAATTCAATCAATTAACTTCGATACACGAAACTTTTTGAGTAAGTGGTCCGACTTTCGATGAGATTTGCTTGTATAATATTGTGTTTATTTTCTTCGAAACTAATTCGTTTTCCTTAGGGCGTCCGTGCGTGATAAAATCCGCCTTCACTTCACAATACGAAGCCAGTAAATTTGTGGCTAATTGCTAAAAGGTATGTATAACCACTGCAGTGCTATGGTAATACAAGAATGTTACGTTGACTTTTTTGTAAAGTGTAATTGTGATTACGTGTCCGACTATATTTAATCAAATTTGTAGCGTGAAAAATTATTCTGTAAACATAATAGAACTTTCGATTGTATAATACAGTAGCGCTGTATCTGCAAAAAATCTTTTAACTCAACTTCTCAAACGGAGGAATTTGTTTAATGCATCGCTTAATTTATAATGAGATGTTAACTCGTAAGTGATAAATTGATTTTTTTTTGCCTATTTTTAATTGTGAATTTAAAAAGATACAGCTTTTTTGCATTCGAGCACTGATTAAAAATATACTTGTTTGATTTTATAATTACATTTTTCACTGTTTTTATGGTTACTAAGTAAATCGTCAATAATGGGAGTCATAATAAGTGGATAGGGATTTTTTCGTTCAAATTGTATAAAATCAATAAAATTAAACCTGTGGCGGTTAAAAAAACTTATAATTGAACTGAGATTGTTATTCAAAAGTACAAAAGTTCCATGGTTTAAAAATGGAAGGAATTTTTTAAGTTCAAAATAATCATAGAATAAAAATGGGATGAATCAATGTAAGAAACTCCAAAATGAAAGGGTTTGTCGTTGAAAACATTTGTGACATTTGTATATTTTAATATTGACTATTTAAAATCTAAATTTATTGTCAATTTTCGGTGTAAATGGTTTTTAAAACTGATGGGTACATATTAAAGTACTATATGTCGTTTTTTCTTCTTATATTATACTCTTAGAAGACCACTAGGGCCTGTTTGTTTAGAATTTACCGCTTTTTGCGATGTGGACTATCACATGTCTTTCTTTCTTTCGGGGTGTCTTCTCTGGTTTCAAATGAAAGACAAGGTGTGGTAGTCTTTGGCCTCCATTCTTTCCACATGGTCTTTTCAGTATCTTCTTCTTTGTCTCACCCCCCCCTCCTCCCATTTGACAACATCCTGGATATCACATATTTCTCTTATCGTGGAGTTTCTCATTCTGTCCCGTAGAGTCCTGCTTGTTATTTCTCTTGGGGTTTTCCTCTCTGTGGTTATGAGAGGTGATTTAGTGCTCTTGAATTTTTTTTAATTCCATTTTTCGTAGTTTTCTTCATCTTCTGCTTATTTTTCTTCCTGTTCATCTTTTATCAGAGGTTAGAAAACATCGTGTTTATTTTTATTTTGAATCTCTAAACAGGGATGTTGTTCTGCAACTGAACGATTCTCGAAGGTTTTCTAGACAGGATTTTCTTCTATCTCGACACTTACCATCGATTAAGATAATTTTCTTGATGTAGAATTTTAGTTTACATTTTAAATGTGTGATATTCACTCAAAACGAGATGTTCATGTGTTGCGATGTACTTGTTCTAGCGCGGTATTTTCCCAAAATTACGAAATAAATAGTATTAATTTTAATATGATCTCAGTAGGGTTTATTAATTTGCATTGAATTTCATATACTGAATCTAGTGTATTCAGCTTTTACATAATAAAACAACCTCGTATATGTGGAGTCTAGGTTGAAGATAAAGCCAAATGGGTCCATTGATAATCTCAGCAATCCATCAATATTATGACACGTGACATATCATAATGGAAACATGATTTATGACTAAGGAATACATGATTATGTTATTCATACGAAACGCCGAGACCACCATATTAGACATGATGAAAAACTCAGGATTCGTGCTGCCAATTCCCGATGCAAATTCAGTAATAGTGATATCAAATGCACATTAATTGACTAGACTCCCACTGACACGCGTCTATGGGTATCACGTATGGACTTTTTATGCATATTAAACAGTTAAACAAATAATTATTAAATAAAACGTTCTTCTTTTATATTCGCCATCACTTAGCGTTCCGGATTAAATTTAAATAACATAAAAAACAGTATTTTTTTGCACTTTTTATAAAGGGACATTTCGGGACACAAAAGCCCTTCCTCAGGGTATAAATTTTAATACTTTAAAATGGTACGATGAGAAAGGGCTTCTGATAAAATACAATGTTTTCAAACAAAACAATGTTTTATGTAATAACTGCTTCAACTTTTGTATTTATTTTAACATCGACAGGTTTCGCCAGGCTGTCTGTCATCGACAGAATGGTAAAAAGCGTCGTATTATTTTATTATTATGTAAAATGAACTTCTATCAAGATATTTCAGTAAAATCATATTATTACTAGGTATATATTAGTTATTAGTTTTGACATTAAATCAACTTGCATGAAAACATTTGCAAATGGACTTCCGTGAATACCTTTCAATTTATAAAATTTCCTGCAAGTTATAGTAAATTGTAAAATGTGGCATGATCGAATCAATCAAATATTGGTATCTGATATCGACGTGTGTGCATGACACGATATATGTATGTTGATTAATCGAGATGAGCATGTCAGGATGGAGCAGTTTGGCGGTCCAATCTTTGTTCCTACATATTCGGGGAGATGGCGTGATTGTTAGTTAATTGGTTAGTTATGTTTTTAGTAAATGAATCGTATTCTGTACCTATATATGACGACCTTTGTGGCCGACTGGCAAGTGCTATGACTGCCACACAGAAGAGTTCGATTCCCGGCGTTGACAATGTCTTTGGTCTGGGGTAGAATTCACGTGACAATAAAATTGCAATATGCTATAATAAGCTACCTATCACTTGTCATGAGAATCAATATAATATCTATACCCTTTACATCGATTTGGCTCACGCTATAATTATGTAAAGAGCGATTCAACAAAATTATAATAATACATATATAGATTTACATTTTAAACGATTCACACCAAGGTCTCACGTTTTCCCTTGTTTTAGTAATATGAATCATGCTTACGTGTTTATAATTGTAATTAATTACTAATTAAACTTGTGGTAATTCAATTTGCTATTAAATTGACAAGCACAAGTAAGGCTATCAGAAATGTGATTAAATTCAATTGATTAATTATTACAACAAATCGATTGTCCTTCAAGACCGTGACAAGTGGGATATCGTAATATGTCGTAAAATCGCTGTATTATAATTATATTAAAAAAAACACTTTATTAATGCTTTGTGTGTAGTCAATAAAACTGTTTAGATATACAAAATGTTTAATTTAAAATAAATAATTTATATTTTGAACAAAATATATTGTTACTAATTTGCTGCAAGTGTCAGGTCATTCCGCCAAAACAATTGATTATCTAATAACACTTCTAGAAAACAAGTCTTTTCTTCAATACGAAATAGTGTACTAAGACATAATAATACAAAATTTGCAGAGATTATAAGTAATGTAATACATTATTTATTGTTTTTTGAACAATGGTATAAAGTTCCATATATATTTAAAAAAAAAAAGACTAACATCAAATATTAGGTCCTTACATATGAAATTGGCGTTTTGCCGTACTGGCAACTTTGATCTCAAATATCTTCTCTTTGGTTAGGAATTCCAAATTCAAATTTATACAGCTATTTACTCAAGTATTTGTGTTTCGAAAATTATAATTCATTTGTTTTTTCCTCAATTGTTTTTTTTCTTTGCGTCACTCAGTTTACAAAATGGAAAACTTGAAATATCGCGTTATTTACGAGTACGAGTTCCACCGTGGCACCAGTGCTGCAGAAATGGCTCGAAGGATTAATGATGTGTATGGCGACGGTGCCGCAAAAGAAAACACAGTGCGTTTTTGGTTCCAACGTTTTCGTTCTGGAAATTTCGACCTGCAGAACAAGCCCCGTGGACGGCCGGAGACCAAAGTTGATAATGAAGAATTGAAGGCTATTGTGGAAGCGGATCCATCGCAAACCACGTCCGAGTTAGCTGCAGGCTGCGGTGTTAGTGATAAAACTGTTTTAATCCACTTGAAGCAAATTGGGAAGATGAAAAGGCTTGAAAGGTGGGTACCTCACGAATTGAGTGAAGCAAATCAATAAACGCGCGTTGACTGCTGCGTAGCATTACTCAACCGGCACAATAATGAAGGGATTTTGAATCGAATCATTACCTGTGATGAAAAGTGGATCCTGTATGATAATCGGAAGTGCTCATTGCAATGGCTGAACCCTGCCGAACCAGCCAAACCATGCCCCAAGCGAAAATTGACTCCAAAAAAGTTACTTGTGAGCGTTTGGTGGACTAGTGCTGCTGTCGTTCACTACAGCTTTTTTAAATCTGGCCAGACGATTACGGCATATGTCTATTGTCAGCAACTGCAAACCACGATGGAAAAGCTAGCTGCTAAACAACCGAGGCTGGTTAATCGCTCTAGGCCACTGCTGCTTCATGATAACGCTAGACCACACACTGCACAACAGACGGCTACCAAATTAGAAGAGCTTCAATTGGAATGTCTAAGACATCCACCGTACTCTCCGGACCTTGCCGCAACAGATTACTATTTTTTTCGAAATTTGGATAACTTCTTGCAAGGGAAAAAATTCAACTCCGATGGGGCAGTCCAAACCGACTTCAAAGATTTTATTGATTCCCGTCCGAATGATTTTTGTAGTAAAGGGATCGATGAACTACCTATGAGATGGCAAAAGTGCATAGATAGCAATGGTGCATACTTTGATTAAATAAATATATTATATTTAAAAAAAATCAACTTTATGTTCCTCCCATACAAAACGCCAATTTCATATGTAAGGACCTAATATTTAAATCAATGATATTAGAATTTATTTTACCATCTTCAATATGAGCAGAAAATAGCTAATTATTATGAAGAAGGAATCTGGTCGTGTCCAGCCTCGAACCCAAGTCCCCTAGATAAGAAGTCAAGCGTTCTATCCCCTAGACCACCACGTGGTTATTAAATAATTAATATAATTGAAAACGCCTGTTTTTTAGGAGTTATATTTAATTTTAGATGGAATGACATGTTTCGCTAAGGCATTATCAAATGATTATCATTATCGTTTGATAATCCCTTAGAAGGCCAAATATGCCATTCCATATAAAATTTAATAAAACTCCTAGAAGACAGACGTTTTCAATTATAATAATTAATATAATCTTCTTCTTCTCAGTAGTATTCTTCATGATTAAGGGTCGTGTCCATCCTGTAAACCATTGACCATGGCACGCCATGCGCTCCTGTCACCCGTCAGTCTCCAGGCTGCAGCTGATGAGAGACCAGTCAGATCCCTGATTTGATTGGACCAGTGACTCGATGGTCGTCCCTGTGGTCGCATTCACTCCACTTTGCCCATGATTATAAGCTTCCCAAAATTGTCCTGATCTCTTCGGGCTATGTGTCCAAAATATTTTAGCGCTCTCTGAGAACACATCCGCAAGAGTCATGCCTTGATACCCAGCTGGTCAATGATTGACTGGTTTGTTCTTCTTGCCGTCCAGGGTATACGCAGCATTCGCCGCCAGCACCACATCTCGAAAGTATTAATTTTGGACCTCTCTGATGTTATCATAAATTTTAGTTATATACATGTATACAATACATGTTAGTTATATATAATAAATCAAACATTTTATTTATTAGTGTAACGGAAAATATAAATCAAATCTATTGTGTAATTTAGTCCGGTCATAATTAATACGATTGAAAACGTCTGTTTTCTAGAAGTTTTATTGTTATATATTTTTTGGGGAAATGCGTGTTTTGCCTTTCTAAGGCATAATCAAATGTTTGATAATGCAAAGCGAAACGTATAATTCCCATAAAATATAATAAAACTTCTAGAAAACAGGCGTTTTGATTCGTATTAATTATTTAATATGGAGTTTTACATAATGTTAGAAGTACAGAGAATTGATGCTTGACCAGTGGATAGGGTTATAGTAAACAGCAAAATATTTAATAATAATAAAAGTTTTGAATAGCAATTGAATGTTTATCGTATAAACGATAATATTATGATAACGAGCATCATTACAGGGTGATTTGCAAAGCAAATTGTTTGCGGTGAAGGTGTGATGTTCCTTGTACCTACATACTTGTACCTGTATGGGCAATAAATAATAATGAATGCCTGTCAGTATATTTATCAGTAGCGGCATATACTGCTATATTCACGCTAATGTAAAGTTGACCAAATATGTGTATCACGTCTGTTCCTATAAATCACTAAGGCTACGGCCACACCGAAGTGTTTTGGATGGTGACTCGCTTGCTGTCTGTCAATGACAGAGACTAATTTAACAGCGTTGTCATAATCTTCTTCTTCTTTTTTTTGTCCTGTCACACTTCCGTGGTGCATAGGGCCACAAGGAACCTTCTCCACCCGACTCTATCGCATGCCCGATGCCTAACATCATTCCAAGTGAGGCCTGCCGCCTTAACCTCGTCCTACAGGGTTCTTCTCCAGGTGGCTCTAGGTCTGCCTCGCTTTCTCTTTCCCCCCATAGGGAACCAGTCTAGTGCACCCTGAGCGATGCAGGCTGGGTTCCGTCTCAAAGTGTGACCGATCCACTGCCACTTGCGTCTAGCGACCTGTTCTCTAATTGGCTTTTCACCTGCCATAGTCCAGAGAGCGGCAATTGACACTGTTTGGGGCCAATAGGTTTTGAATATTGAGCGAAGGCACCTATTTATAAACACCTGGAGTTTACCAATAACGTCCGCGGTAGACTTCCAAGTCTCACATCCGTAATATGAATATGTTGTCATAATAATGAAATAAAAAAGTCTGCCATGTTAGAAGTAGGACATACGTGTATGACTCGGTGTATGAATGTGGAGGAAGCTAGGAAGGTGTGTCAGGATCGAGTAGTGTGGCGGTCTTTTCTCTCAGCTTGCCCCTTCGGCAAAACGGTGTGATGGTTTGTGGAGTCTGTTTACATCATTATTTAAAAAAAGAATAAATAATGCAATAAATCATTATCAAATTGGCATTATAAACGCATTTTTAAATAAAAACAATTGAAAATTGTTTTTAAATTGTGTATTAAGATAACGAATACAGAAAATTAAATTAATACATTCAGTGCAAAAATAATACGGGGCTAAAGCCGCAACTGAAGTGATTTTAGCTACCATAACATTCATCGTGCTATGCACGCACGTCCATTTTTCCGACTCCTCACGTGACCGACATTTACAATTTGATTGGTTGGATATTACCACGTTTTCCTATGTCAACCTCTATTTCGTGCTCCATTTACATAAAAATCACTAGCTAATAACAGTAATTTAGTTCAAATAATCTGCTGTGTATACATGTGGAAAGTAACGGGAATTTACCACATTAATTTGTTAAACTTTGCTGCTACCATACCCTTGGATTAAAACTAGCAAGGAAAATAATGTGCTATCTAGTTAAAGTACTAGAAGATTGATAGAACAGCGTATTTGCGCGTTTCAGTATGAACTGTATAACCAATAATGCTATAAAAACAGGCAATAAAATACCCACAAAACGCCGGACGACAGACCGCATCCTATCCTCCTCGACTACTTTTCCATTAGTAAGTGGGTACCTGCTTACTGTATCCACTTACTAATGGAAAAAACTGTGTCATTATGTTTTACGTTGTTCAATTTACTTAATAGGAATAATACGCATTCATTCCTCTTTGGTATAGACTAGTGGTTCCCAACGGGGTTGGTTCTACCCACCAGGGGGTTATAAAGATATTTAAGTGGCGTTTTTAATACAACCCAAATAATAATTAAATAAAACGATGTTTTTTAACTACTTCCACATTTGTCTTTATTTCGACAGCGATCGGTTTCGCCAGGCTCGCTGGCATCGACAGACCGAAACCGGCCGCTGCGCGCTTTCGAAATAAAGACAAAAGTGGAAGTAGTTAAAAAACATCGTTTTATTTAATGATTATTTTAAATGAACTTCCATCAATAGATTTCTGTAAAATAATTTGATCCAACCCAAGTTTTAGGGGGACCAGGCAAACTATCCCCTTTGGATAATACTAAGCATGATTTGAATTGATTGATTAATACCAAAAATATAATTTAGTTTATTTCACGTATGAAAGGGGTCATGGAAATATAGCTTTAAAAGTGAGGCTTCGATAAAATAAAATAAAAAACTAAATAAAACGGTTTCAAAAAAATTAATGGCGGGAGTTAGTATGCTATTTTATGAAAAGGTACGTGCGAATGTCTTTTGAAACCCTGACGAAGCTCCAGCGGGAGCGAAACCGGTTGGTCGTTGGAAAGAATAAATTGGTTTAAATTCAAATTTACAGTTTTTTTTTTATGAATTAAAACATTGTTTTTTCCACATTTGAGTTTATTTTCCAAAGCTTTACACCTTCATTATCGAGAGAACGATATAAACGTTTATATCGTTCTCCTGATGATGAAGGTGTAAAGCCTTCGAAACATGTGGAGAAAAATAAACTCAAAGGTGGAAAAAAGTTGGACACATGGAAATAATGAATGTAGATGTATATCTAAACGATGTAAATAGAACTAGAAATAGAGGAAGACCGAGGAAAACGTGGCACGATCAAATAAATCAAATATTGAATGTCGGCCACGTGAGGAGTCAGAGAAATCGACGCGCTTACATTACACGATGTATGAATGTTGAGGAAGCTAGAGAAATATGTCAGGAAATAAAAGTGTGGCAGTCCATTATTTCTGTCTACCCCTTCGGGGAGACGGCGTGATGGTTAGTTAGTTAGTTAGTTTATTAAAATTTCTAAGTAAATTTCTTTCTAGTCTTTATAGCACCCCTTGAACTGTAAATTATGAGGCATTTTCCGGGTTTATAATTCCCCTCAATCTCTCAACCGTAATGATTAATTTCATGATCATTACTAATAGCGAACGTTTTTAATTCGAAAATAAAAACAATTTGTTCGTTCCTCTTAATGGCCGGATGATCTGTAACCTTTGAACTGTGACCTCCTCGACTTGATGAACAATAAAGAAGTGTAACTGTGAAGGGTTACGGATAATGCTCCTGGCTGGCTAACTAACACCTGCCGCTACCAGCGACGTTCCCTCACTCTGCTGCCTGCATTATCGTCGGACTACTCGGGGGCAGGTTTTACAAACGTGGTGATATATTTATTATTAGGTATTTCAAATTTTGTTAAAAAGTTGTACACAAGCAGCGTGTGTGGGAAAAGAAGCCGAGGACGACCGAGGAAAACATGGCCTGACCAAATTAATCCATTACTAAAAGGCGGCCACATTCGAAGTCGGAATAATCAACGTGCGTGCATGGTACGATGTATAAATGTAGAGGAATCCCGAGAGGTATGCCAAAACAGGGCATTCTGGCGATCCATCCTCTCTGCCTACCCCTCCTGAGAAATGGCGTGATAGTTAGTTTTTTAAATTTTTTTTTAATCATTTGAAACTCTGTCGTACATCATTTTACCACACGTCTAAAGGATCTTGGAACAGAGGGAATTTGTGTATTTAGGTAGCATGTTCACAGCGGATGGCCGAATGGATAGTGACGTCGAAAGAAGGGTTGGCACGGGTAACAAAGTGAATGGAGCTTTAAAAATAGTTATTGAAAACAAGAATTTATCAATGAAAGCGAAAATGGCCGTTCACAATGGAGTTTTGGTCCCAACCCTTATGTATGGAAGCGATGCATGGAACTGACAGAAGAAGGATGAGAGCAAAATAAATTAGGTAGAGATGAGGGGTCCCTAAGACGTTTGTGTAGTAGAACTATGTACGACAGAATCTCAAATGCTGATATTAGAAAAAAAATGTAGAGCGAAAGAAGGTATTATGTATAATACAAAATTATGAAAGGATCGCTGCGTTGATTCGGACATATGGAGCGCATGGGTGAAGAAAGAATGGTTAAAATAGTATACGTTCACGATGTGAATGAAGTACAGTGTCGAAGAAAACGTGGCATGACCAATGGCATGATGATAGTGAAGCAGATATAGAAAAAATCTTGGAACGAAACAACACCCTGTATGAATGTAGCTGAAGAAGTGTGTCATTATTAAATATTAAGCGGTCCTCCTTCTATTCCTACCCAGATTTAAATGACGCTACTCTATAAATTATTTGGTGTTGGAGCTTTCTCGAAATAATACTGGAACGCCATACAGGACGAAACATTGCGAAAACTCCCTTGCCTTGTCGAGTCATGCTTACTGATCCTACTATCATACTAACGAGGTAGCAAAAGTTGGTCGTGGTCAAAAGGGGGACACATTTGAGCAAGATGGGGGTGGAGTTTTGTGGACAATCGTAGGTCTACAGTCTTGGCCATGTTTATTGTTGAAATGCATGTATTCAATGTGTACCGTCTTAAAAACTGAGTCCCGATAGCCAGCATGGCATGGAGTGCGACTCGAGTCGACGTGTTAATTGGTACGGACTCTTTATCCGACGATTCTTCGGGCATTCTTTTCAATTTGGTACATTCGTTCCGGAGAGAAATTCTAAGCCCAAAAACGGATCACGAGATAAATTGATTACGTAAATTAGATAGCAATCTACATTGTTCACGGCAAACAAAGAAATCCTAGCGGCTCTCCCGAGTCATCGGGAGATGTGAGCGTGGAACAAAAGAGATGAATTTGAACGAAAATTTTCAATTATATTGTACAATCTTAAACAGTTGAAATCTAAACTACATATTATACACAATTTTTAATTGTTAGCTGCGTTTTATTAAAATAAATTATAAAGATAACGAGTTATTATTTATGAGATAATATAGGTTTGGTAGCTATCCAAGGCTTTATTCCAGTGCATCCCTTTTGGGCATGCTGGGGACCAATAGTTTACAAATAGAAAGGGATGGGTGCACACTTACCCATTTCTTCAGATTTATCAGGGGATTCTTTGAGAATTCCGTCATCTTGGAGGCTATCCATCTTTATGTTCCGGATGGTTATCTTCGACAACGTCAGCACAGACTGTTTTATCTCCCAGCATGCAGAACTAACCTGCCTCTGGTGATACCGGTGGGAAGAGCAATCAAACTGCTGAACATGATCACTTCGGAGATCGATGTCTTTCATATTCGTGAAAGTACGTTTAGAAGACAAATACTCTTGACTTTGGAGAGTATTCTGTATTCCTAATGTCGAACCATCTCTCATGCGTTCCTTGTATTATATATTTACTATTTATATTTTACCTGTTCTCAATAGATGTCTTAAATTAGGTATAATAATTGTTTGTAATATTTTTTGAGAAAATAAACTGATTTGATTTGATTGATTGATATTTAATAACATTTTTAAAATCATTGATAAATCTTTAAAAACAGTCACTGAATTCAAATCAAACCAAATCAGTTTACTATCTCAACAGGCATTACAAATAATATTAATATTTAAGGCATCTATTGAGTACAGGTAAAATATAATATATACAAATATAATACCAGGAACGCATGAGAGATGTTTTGACATTAGGAAGACAAGATACTCTCTGCAGTCTTCTAACATACGTGAAATGTGATAATTTTCGTATATTTTTTGATACACAAATTTAAACAAATGGATTACTAATACCATATTCTTAAATTTCCACATGTAGAAAGAAAGCAGTATTTTTTTCTTTTCAGATAATTTATTTCTCTTTGCGTAAAAATAGTCTAGATCAGCTGGAGGGCAGTCAACTTATCTATTACCCGCTAGAAATGTGGATAATCGCAAACCTTTAATTAAACTGATCAAATCGGTATACAAATCTAGGTGTCCTTGTAGACGTGACCGTACCGAACGGCTAGATGATAATATCTTTCAGAGAACTCCGATCAATCGCCAATCACGCGTCACGGGCAGTGCGTCACGGAGTAGTGCGTCACGGGCCAGTGCGTCACTGCGTCAGTCTATCGCCGTGACGGAGAGTCGCGCACAGATTACTCATTGTCTTATTGTCTGACACTGAATGGGTGGATTTAGTTTGTCACTGGTAATTGATTACCAAAATATTTACACACCTTCCGGCCAACAATAGGCGCGTTGACAATTAGTATTCTTGTACATTTAATCGGAAAAATAAATTAACTAGTTTTAATTACAATTAGTAGGTAGATGCATGTACACCTGGCGTATTTAATAAGATACCATAAACGTGGTAAAATGATCATCGATAAGTTATTGTATGTGTCTCCCCGGAGGGGTAGGCAGAAAGAATGGAACGCCACATTGTTCTGTCGTGACATACTTCTCTCGATTCCTCTACATTCATACATCTTGTCATGCACGCACGTCGATTTCTCCGACTACTCACGTGACTGATATTTAATATTTGATTGATTTGATCGCGCCACGTTTTCCTCGGTCTTCCTCTATTTCAAGCTCCGTTCTTCACCATTCTGTCTTCACTTATTCTTTCGATGGGTCCAAACAATCTTATTGAATCTTTATATTATTTTGATCATAACACTTTCATTCGCACCGCATTCACTTCTTATACTTGCATTTGACAATCTATCATAAACAGATTTATCACACATTCGTCTTAGAGATCTAATTTCTACAGCATTTATTCTACTGGCATCCTTCTTTTGCCAGTTCCATGCTTCATGTATGGAAACATAAGGGAACGGGAAAACAGACGTTTTCATTCGTATAAATAATTAATACGAATGAAAACGTCAGTTTTATAGAAGTTTTATTATATTTTATGTGAAACCTAGTTTATAATGTCCTAGCAAGGCGGAATATTTTACTTTATTATAATATTGTAAAACTTTCAGGCAACATAGTTTTTCCAGAATTTTATTATAAATTTCCCAAAAGCTCTTGATAAAAACATTATTTTGATTTTAATAAAGGTATTCATTTATTTATTCATAAGGTCCGTTTGTTTATTCGTCTGACTGTCACAGATATCATTGGGTACGTATCGCCATTGTCTGTGGTCTAATGAATGGTTAGATCCAAGCTTCCTTCCGAGAACAGACAATCGAGTCACAGATTAAATCAAATAATCAATACCAATTACTCGCCATAAACCGAGGATCAGGGTTTAATCTTCCCGGCACTCAGTCGGCGCCGCCTTCGTCAATACTTACTCCTTTTCACGATATTTGTGGTAACAATTATTGAAGGCAATAACGGCATAGGCTGCAGTTGTCCTGATACTTCATTTTTTTATCTATGGTGTTCTTGTGCCGACCCTTATGTATAAAAATGAAACATGGAACTGACAAAAGAACCCAATTACTGTATACAACTACAAGTCCTGGTGAATAGTATGCATGGGGTATGCATTCGAATTGATCTGATGATGAATGTGAACAAGTCCAAGGTAATGATTTTTGAAAAAGAAGAAATCATAACAGTCTGCAACATTAGCGTGAATGGTGAAAATTTGGAGCAAGTAGATGAGTTCGTGTATTTGGGTAGTATGTTTACAAAAATAGGCGAGTAAAGAGGGATATTGAAAGAAGGGTTGGGGCAGTAAACAGAGTGAACACTTAAAGTTGTCATCGATTACAAAAATCTACCAGAAAAAGCTATAATGGCAGTGCACAATGGTGTTCTTGTACCGACCCTTATGTATGGAAGCTAGGCATGGAACTGACAAAATAATGATTAAAGTAGAATAAATGCAGTGGAAATGAGATCTCTTAGACGAAGGTATAGAAAATCTATGTCGATTTTTTCGACATCGAAGGTGACCACTTTTTAGTATTTGATTAATTTGATCGTGCCGTGCTTTTCTTTCTCTTGCACGGCTTCTTTTACTGCTTGTATATAATGATTCAACCCTACTCCTCTCATCCGTTCGTTCCATATGTCCAAACCATTTCAGGGATCCTTTTTTTAATTTGACTTATATAGCAATCATCTGTCTTACATTTCTTTCTTATTTCTTTGCTCGATATTCTATCAACTATCGTTTTCCCGTACATTTTTCTCGGTGATCTCATTTCTACGGTATTTATCCTGCTTTCATCCTTCTTTTGCCAGATCTAATAAGAGTTAGCACTAGAACTCCATTATGTAATGCAATCGATGGTTACCAATGAAATCTTGATGCGTCATAAATTTTTGATATATCATCAAAAGTTTACATGTGTCATACACAATTTGTTAAAAGCTGGAAAAGTCTTTAGATATTCCAAGACAAAAGATGATGGCAGTCTATCATCTCTGCCAACATCTTCGGATAAATAGCGTAATGATTAGTTATTTCGTAATTTTATTTTGTGTTTGACACCATTGCTTAGGCGACAGTAAATAACAATATGAACGCTTTATGTAACAAGTAAATTTGTGATGTTAACTATACATAATCAACCCTTATATTCATTTAATAATATATTTCATTCGATTATGGGGTGTTTCCCGATCACAATTAACCTTTCAACCCTCTACAATAAACTAAACCTGCTTATACCTATTAAAAAAAAAACAACCCTTAGAAATAAAATTAAATGGGCGTTTCTATTAGATAACTACTCCCCGGTATATTGCATTCACCCGATCGTTTTTATACAACCATTTAAAAAATGTAATTGGAAAGCAGACAGGTAGGTAATTTGTATTTCGAACATATGGAACATTGTTTGATCGGAACTGGCGGCGGTAAACGTCAATTTCCGGTCTTTTGATTGGACGTTGGAGCTGGCACGTGACTCTCGTAATTCAAATTGTGAATTCGATGGAAATTATTGATTTTTTGCAGTGGGTTCATGTTAAAATGCAAAGAAGTCGATTTATGCTTGGGATATGTATATATAAGTTATTTATTTATGGAAACATTGTACTATCACAACACTTTTATGCACTTTTCACAAACATGTTTCGAGACACAAACTTCCCTTCTTTAGTGTTTGAATCTTAACAGTTAAATGAAAGAGAGTTATTACTTATAGATATACTAAATGACGAGTAAAAAAATTGAGGGGGGAAATAATTAAATTTAACGGCAGGGTAAATTGTTGTTTAATTGGAATTATGAGACAGAGGAAATAAATCAATTATGGGACTAGAAGTTAAGTTTTATTGATTTTTTATAATATCTTCGTTGTTTTTAATGGCCCTTTTTTAATTTCCAAAATTTCTATATTATTTAAAGTTTTCTATCTATTATTTATGTGTAAAATTTCAACCCCGTTATCTTTGTTAAACAAATAATCTCTCTCAGTGAGATTATTTGCACATTCTGAAAGGCTATTATTAGATAAGAATCTTAAATGTTTGTGTTAATAAGGTAGTTTGCTAAATGCCAAAAATCATTCTCCATAGATGGCGTTAGTGGGTCGGTTGTATAGGTTAATTCTTGAAAAAATTCACAAGTGCAACCAAATCTACATAGATGGCTGACTGAAACTGACACGTGAAGATAAATATGGATTTTGAAGTATATATACATCTTCCAAAAATTTGTCATGCATGATCTTCTTCTTCTTCTTCTTCGATGGCCCTACAGCCCATATCGAGCCTTAGCCTCCAGTATTCTTCGCCTCCAACTCCTCCTGTCCTCCGCTTCGACCCTCCATGCATGATCACAATAACAAAGGTGGAATGGGGAATGTTGTAATTACATAAAGCGTGCGCTTAACCCAACCAATGACAGGTCATAAGTCCTGTAAACACCTTGATCATCCATGTTCAGTTTCCAGTTTACGTCTTCGTCTCTATTGAGATACAATTAAAAATCTTAAATGTTCTTTGATTCTTAAATTAAAAATTCGCGTTTATTTACGTATGTAGAAAGATGAGCAATCATTGCATTTTATGTTTAAAACAACACTGTTTTTTTAAATCATATAACATTAGACCAAAATGTCGGTTCCTACAAACAAACTTAAATGTTAACAATCATGAAAGAAAATATATCATATAACACCTATTTTGAACGTTACTTCTCCCTTGGATATACTATATAACTCATGACATGTAGATTTATAATCTTAATTTTCAGATATTTTCAATTATGAGAGTCAATACGTTCAGAAAACAAATACTCGTACTCTTAACTTAGTGTACCTATCTTGTCTCCCTATAGTCAAACCATCTCTCATGCGTTCCTGGTATCATATATTATATTTTTAACTATTTGTTCTCAATAGATTAATCCTTAATTTTGCTTGTAATATCTTTTGAGAAAATAAACTGATTAGATTTGATTTGAGTTGAAACAAACTTTTTTTTAAAAGTTATAGGCATGTTTTGATGTAAGGTTTTAAATGGTTTAAAAAATATTTAGTTTAATTCCAATCACGATAATTCATCTGCAAGCTTTCGCACGTTTTTATTTTGTATTACAAAGTATGAAAAACAAAAGCATATTTCATAATTTAAAATAAAAAAGAAAGCCATTTTCACTGAGCGAATAATGAGTGTTTGTACATTTATTTATTTGAAGAACAATAAATAAATATTTATGGCGGGCACTCATCTATCAACAAAGGAACATAAAATTGTAAAAGCACTAAATCAACCAAAATGGACTTGTCGGGCTGTTAATGCAAATTTAAATATGGAACAATAAAAAGGTCATAAACAATTTGAGTGGCTCTCAGCTGTCCGGCGCTCTGGTCGCGAGGCTACATTGTGATTTGTTTACTCTTGGTGGGCAGGACCGCACGCTTTCATAAATCAATTTGAAATTCGAACACAGCGTTCAAATGTTCGCTTTCGGTTTGAACAAAAACGAATGCCAAACTTAATCGTTCGGTTCCAATGTTTGAATAAACGGACGTAAAAATATAAAAAGTTTTTGTTGAAATTAATTGAATATGGGGCATGTTGCCAGACTGGTAGACCAAAGATGGACCAGAAGGGTAGTGGAGTGGAGACCTCGGGAAGAAAGACGAAGCATATGAAAACTACCCAAGGATGGTCTGATGACATTAGAAAAATTACTGGCTGGATGGGAAAGTCACAAGATAGGAAAATGTGAAGATGTAAGAGGGAGGCCTACTCGTATGTCCAGCAGTGGACGATATCGGATATATAAATAAATAAGCAAATAAAATATCCAACAATTTGTTAAACGATAACAAATACATATTTAATTTTATCTCAATAGAGACGAAGACGCAAACTGGAAACTGAACATGGATGATCAAGGTGTTTACAGGACTTATGACCTGTCATTGGTTGGGTTAAGCTTTATGTAATTACAATATTCCCCATTCCACCTTTGTTATTATGATCAAATCCATATCTATCTTCACGTGTCAGTTTCAGTTGGCCATCTATGTAGATTTGATTACGAAAATCATTCTCCATAGATGGCGTTAGTGGGTGGATTATATAGGTTAATCTTAAAAGATTCACAAGTGTAATCAAATCTACATAGATGGCCAACTGAAACTGACACGTGAAGATAGATATGGATTTGAAGTATATATACAGCTCCCAAAATGTGTCATGCATGATCATAATAACATAGGTGGAATGGGGAATGTTGTAATTACATAAAGCGTGCGCTAAACCCAACCAATGACAGGTCATGAGTCCTGTAAACACCTTGATCATCCATGTTCAGTTTCCAGTTTGCGTCTTCGTCTCTATTGAGATACAATTAAATTGGAATTAACCACCCTTTGGTGAAAATCCAGGATTTCGTATACAAGTATAAGTATACATTCACAAAAAATAAATAGGTACATATTTATTAATTTTATCTACAAGTTAACAGACAACTATCGAATTTAAAAAACTCTTTAATGGTCTCTTAAGATCATTACTCACTATTTCTAACATAAACGCTTCTCACATTAACACTCTTTAAGAATTAGTTTAATGTTTAAATAAATAATTTTCATTTAAAATTAATTGCATCTCAATAGAAACAAAGATGTAAATTATTTGGAAACAGAATATGGTGGTCGAGGCGTTTACAGGACTTATGACCTGTCATTGTTTGGTTTAAGCAACCGCTTTATATAATACAACATTACTCGTGATGTGTAAAATCCAGTATTTGCCTACAAGTTTTTGTATGCACTAAAAAAACATAATTTTCATCTAAATTCGCCCGATTGCGTGCTCCATTCACATCGTTCTCGTACACGATCTTCAATTACCTACTCTTACACGAACACTGTGATCATTTTACAATTTTTAATATTTTATCTGTGCTTTCAATCAATTCCGACTTCTTTTAACTAAATTTCAGACATTGTGTATTATGTACATTGAAGTAAAAAAATTCGTAATTATTTTTGTTGTATCTTATATTTCTATTTACATGGGGTTTAAGTGGCAGCCCTTATGTATGAAAGTGTAGCTTAGAATTGGCAGATGAAGAATGAAATTTGAAAAAATGCTGGACGGTTTTTAAAGCGCTTCACTGAATGGCACCAGCCTATATATCTTAACTTTGTGTTGATGATAGTTCTAATATGCGACAATCTACGCTTCGATCAGCATACTCCTCGGCAACGGGCAGATTAAATATATTCCGTCCGCCTGGAATATGCTTCCTGCACGCCTCAGATGCATTGACAATCCGACAGATTTTAAATCTCACCTAAAAACCCACCATTTCAAAATATCGCATAAAATGTAAACAACGGTTATCTGGTTGCTGGTGTAACATGCAGCTCTCATAACTAAAAACATTGTCAAAGCGCCCTTGAGGTGAGCTATTCACGAAAACGGCACTTTACAAATTAGGCTAATTATTATTATATTATTATATTAAATGCAGTAGAAATTAGATGGCTAGAAAGAATGTACGGAAAAAACAATGTGAGATAAAATACTGAAAAAATGAAAAAGGAATGTAAGGCGTGTGAATGCGCCCTAAATGAAATCAAGAAAGGGTCGCTAAGATGGTTTGGACATATGGAATGACGGGATGAGGGAATAATGACACAGTGATTAAAAATATATATACATGTAGTGTAAACGGAAAGAAAGTCGGGGAAAACCATAGAAGAGTAACTGAGTTATTAAAAGGCGCCACAGTGTGTGAATATACAATAGACAGTTATGTCATTCTCTCTGCCTTCTGCTTCAAGGAAACGGCATGATGGTTAGTTTATGTGTATCTTATATTGTGCATTTTTAAATGTAAGCGGTTTGATATAGTTTTTTTTGCTTTAAAAAAAATGATACGTGTAATATTCTGCAGCCGGCCCTGTGGAGGTTTCAGTGTTATTGAGTGCTTGTAGTGAGCTCGCGAGATAATCGCCCCCTCCCCGGCCGGCCCAGGGCCCACTAAATCAACTCGCATATCACCACTAAAGCATTCTTTCAATTTGAAACACACTTTTTGTTTTATTGTTATTCATAAGTGGGTACCTACCTACCGCCTTCATAAAAATGTCGTTATGTATAAAAGGTACACCACATCGCACGTTTCGGATAAACACAATTTGTGCCGCAAATGACACGATAAAATTAAGTGTAATATGTCGCTCGCTATGTGACAAAAATGGCAATAGGCAGGTCACGTAGCCAAATAAACAAGAATACTACTGACTTGGAGACCAAGAACGCTAAAGTGAAGTTCAAGGCGACCGCAGCTACAATGGAAGGACGACCTGAACCGACTCGTTGGCATAACTTGGATGCAGTTTACATAGGATAGAGTTACGTAGAAGTGGTTGGAGGAGGCCTTGACCAGTAGTAGACAGAAATTGGCTGATAAATAAGATGATTACATAGGTTGGCAAAAGTGAACATAAAACCAAGTTACGTTATTTCATTTTAAAATAAAATTTACGGTTTTTCATTATGACTGTTTATCAGGATGCTTTCTGTTTCAAGTCAATCTTCCACGATACAAACGTGCATATCTTTTAAAAATACATAATAACGAGTTTTTTTGTTATACTATTGTTTAATTGTACGATTTAAAAATAGTTTCATAATTTTCATCAAATTCGTTATAGAAACAATTTCATTTACTTTCGAATGAAGCATTTAATTTGTGGTGTGGCATTTAAAAAAATAATGTTAACACACTCTTATTATTTTTTACACCAATTTATTTTATGTTAAAACCAACCGGTTTCGTTCCCGCCGGAGCTTCGTCAGGGTTACAAAAGACACAGCGTCTTTTGTAACCCCGACGAAGCTCCAACGGGAGCGAAACCGGTTGATTTTATCAAAAAATTAAGTGGTGTAAAATATAATAAAAGTGAAACAATTTCACTTTTCATAAAATTCTTGTAACATGTGAGGTAACTCATAAATGTTGGTTATTTGGAGTAATGTTTTGCAATTTCCACATTCATATTTTAAAAACTTTACAAAAGAAAACAACAACAACAAACCATCACGCCGTTTCTCCGCAGGGGTAGGCAGAGAGAACTCTATCCTGACATATCTCTCTAGTTTCCTCCACATTCATACAGCGAGTCATACACGCACGTTGATTCTTCCGGCTTCTAACATGGCCAACCCTTAAAATTTGGATTAATTTGGTCATGCCATGTTTTCCTGGGTCTACCTCGACTACGTACTCCATTTAATCGTTAACGTATACTTTTTTAACCATTCTTTCTTCATCCATGCGCTCCATATGTCCGAACCAACGCAGCTATCCTTGCAACGCAGCGATCCTTTCATAATTTTGATTATAATACCTTATTTCGCTCTCCTTTCTAATATCAGCTTGAGATTCTGTCGTACATGGTTCTACCGCACATACATCTTAGGGACCTCATCTCTACCGCATGTATTCTGGTATCTTCCTTCTTCTGTCGGTTCCATGATTCGCTTCCATACATAAGGGTTGGGACCAGAACTTCATTGTGAACAAAAGAAAACAAATGTACTATATATACTGAAAAGACCAATGCACATCTAAGACAATTTTTTTCTTTCACAACCAAACGGTATAATTTTTATTAATATGAAATCAATTATTAATTAATAGATAACATATAGATAAAAAAAATAACGCGTAATGAACATTTCAAAATGGTTATTAAAACACTATTAACTATTCAAATAAAACTGCAAAATGTACCTTTATAAGAAAGAATTCGGGTCGTTTCTTGGGTTAACCCTTTATCAAATCGTGCGTTCTATCCTCAAGACCAGGCTCCAGTACTCTTATATATTTTATTAGTAATGAATATTGATATTACAATAAATATTTATTATGAATTTACTTTTGGATCAAACCAAACCTAACACGACAGTATAATAGAAAAAAAAATCTATTGGCATTCAAAAAAATATTTCGAACATGTTATCATTGTAAAAATCGCTGTGACAAACCTAAAAAAAGAGAGAATCTCTGTGATTTCGAAAATGGAATGTCATAGATTCGCGAGCCATAGACAATGGCGGCTTGTCAGAGACAAGGGGGTGGGAGGAGGCGGCGGGGGTGGTTCTGATAAGGCTCCATTAAACCACGTCGCCTGCTAATGGAGGGACGCGATAACCGATCACTTTTAAGGGGTAGTTCAACATGGACCACCCCGAAAAAAAAATTAAATTAAATTATTATGAACGGCGAAAATGTAAGGCGGATAAATGCGTCCTAAATAAAATAAAGACAGGATCACTGAGATGGTTTGGACATATGGAACGAATAGTTGAAGAAAGAATGGTCAAAAGATATGCACAAATGATATGATATGGAATGACCAAATTAATCAAATACTCAAAGGCGGCTACCGTGGTATGTTCGAAGTTGGAACAATTGAGGCGGGTGCGTATCACGGTATGTGAATGTAGAAGAGGCAGGATAGAACCGTTTGGCGGTCCATCCTCTCTGCCTACCCCTCCGGAGAAACGGCCTAGTAGTTAGTAAGTTAGTTTTATAAATATAAACTTAATTATTCAATTTTGACTGAATTTCAACATTTGATAATGCCTTAGAAAGGCGAAACATGTCATTCCCATAAAATGTAATAAAACTTCTAGAAAACTGACGTTTTCATTCGTATTAATTATTTAATATGGAGTTTTACATCATTGTTCAAGAAATAATAAATTATTTATTCAAATTTATTGTGTTGGTGCAAACGATATGGATATTTTATTTTTAGAAAATATTATAAATTAAATTGAAATAATTAATGACCCTTAGAATTTGAACCCCCCCACCTGTTAGTGTTGTCCCGACTAAATGCTCGCCTTGTGTCTGTTCCCTTGTCTCCTCCGCCGTGACTCACCGTCGACACTTAAGCTCACAATCCGAGCGCCAATTCTTTCGCAGACAATATGGAAAAACCGATGCGAATGTGATTCTAAAACGCTGTATTTAATCAAATTTGCATAACGGAGGTACAGGTTACAAATTATCATTTGCACAGTCTGAATAGTAATAAATTAAAATAAGGATATGTTTTGTATTATACTATCACATTAGACTTTCGTGTAAACAATCCATTGAGAAAAAAATATACAACAAACTCATTATAACAAATTACGCTACCTCAATAGGAATATCAATTCGCGATATGCTTTTATCGTATTATTTTATTAACCACCCTACGTTTTTGAACGTACGTGATACGTTCACTTTGACTGTACTGCGCTATCCCGTATCACGTACGCGCTTGAGAAAAAGTAATGTACCTAAAATATAAACTGTTAGGGATACGCGCGTGTGCCAACAACACTTGAGTGCAAGTCTTCATAAATATGTTAGTTTTACAAGGGGCAGGCGAAGTGTGCGGCCGAGTATTTGACGATTCGTAATTTAAAAAAATAAAATTAATATATAATTAAATTTAATCAATAAAATATCTGCTTGTTTTTTGCACGTTTCTCGGAAAATAACCTGAAGGTAGGGCGGTTTAAACATAAAAATTACGAGTTATCAAGTTGACAACAACAGCAACAACAAACGAACACGCCGTTTCCCCGCAGGAGTAGGCAGATAGAATGAACCGCCACACAACTCTATCCTGACACACCTCTCTAGCTTCCTCCACAATTATAAAAGGAGTCATACACGCACATCGATTCCTCATGACCTCCGACTTCTAACATGACCAACATTTAAAATTTGTTTAATTTGATCATGCCATGTTTTCCACGGTCTACCTCGACTCCGGACTCCATTTACATCGTTAACGTATTTTATTTATTTATTTTTTATTGTTGACACGCTCTTTTCATCGTGACAGCATGAGCCAAATCGATGTAAAGGGTATTATAGATATCACAGTGACTTTCGTGACATGTGATAGGTAGCTAATCTGTCGCCATTTTATTGTCACGTGAATTCTACACCATCAAATCAAATCAAATCAGTTTATTTTCTCAAAAAATATTACAAACAACAATTATATAATAGTTTAAGGCATCTATTGAGAACAGGTAAAACCTAAAAAATAAATAGGAACGCATGAGAGATGGTTCGACATTAGGAATACAAGATACTTTCCAAAGTCAAGAGTATATGTCTTCTGAACGTACTTTCACGAATATGAAAGACGTCGATCTCTGAAGCTATCATGTTCAGCAGTTTGATTGCTCTCCCCACCGGCATCACCAGAGGCAGGTTGGTTCTGCATGCTGGGAGATAAAACAGTCTGTGCTGACGCTGTCGAACATAACCATCCGGAACATAAAGATGACCAGACCAAAGACAGTGTGACAATCATAGGAATCTAACCCGGAACCGCATGTTACGATGTATGAATGTAGAGGAATCTGCGAGGTATGTCAAGAGCAGCATGGTGGTCCATGAGGATGGTTAGTTAATTAGTTTTGTGATGCAGTTCCACGCTTCACTTCTGCGGATAAGAGTGCGTAAAAGAATACACTGTTATTAAATAACGCACTTCATATTTGATACCTAATCAGTATTATAAGGCAGAAAACACTTGTCTGTCGGTCCAATGAATATTGGTTCGATCCTAGTTATTATACGGTTAACATTAATAGTTTGAGACATAGATATATGTGTTTTAATATTTTTAAGAATGTTTTATGGCCATATTAACATTTTACTTAATTTTACGATCGTTCCGTCGGTATTTTATTATTTGTAAAAAAACCTTTATTGATATATTTAATAGGATTTAGTGAATTCTAAAAGGGACCTGCGACACTGTTTATGCTTGTTCATATGTTTACGGTCGTAAATTATAATTATATCGGCTCTTGTGAAGAAAATCTAAAAAACAAACGACACCCGTAATGGCCGCGGCTTTGTACTCAAATTTTCGATTCGAAACGTTTGACTTTTTATTTGAAAATTATTCTGAATTCGAAATTTAAATTGTGTTGTACCTATTCATTGTCGTATAAAAATTATGTCCCTCCCTTTTCAAAGTGTCAAATATAAAAGCTAGTGTTAAAATTACTTTTTTATTATTGTTATTTAACTTTTTTATTATTTTCGTGTCGTAAAAGTATCATGTTTTCAATTTGATTAATTTATTGCTGTAATAAGAAAGTAAATACAGAAAATTAATTATTATATTTAAAAATAATTATACAAAACTTTACTAATGTTTAAACCGTAAATCTTTGAGCTCGTATGTATAATTCTTCTGTGCGGCCTATGTATTTGAACTCCTCCTAAATGGATGAATCGATTTTGATGAATTTTTGTGTGTGTGTGACATTTAATAATACCTTCTTCTTCTTCTTCGATGGCCCTACAGCCCATATCGAGCCTTAGACTCCAGTATTCTTCGCCTCCAATTCTTTCTATCCTCCGCTTCGACCCTCCAATCTGACACTCGTAACAATTTCGCCCCATATCTCCCAACTTCATCCTCCCATCGCAGCCTTGATCGTCCAATTGGTTTTCTACCACCCGGGTGCCACTCCAGCAATCTTTTTGGGGTTCGCGATGACGGCATCCTCTGCACGTGACCGGCCCATCTCAGTCTATTCAGTCTTACCTATGTGGAGAGACTGGGAGCTTTGTTAATATAGTACAGCTCGTCATTATGCAGCACTCTCCAGCCTTCACCGTCATCTGATTTGATAATAGGTACCCTAGACAGACGAAACATGTCATTCATATAAATTATAATACAACTTATTATACTTAGATATTATATTTTAAACAGTGTTAAATGTTGAGTTGTCAATTAAATTTTCATGAAATGTATTAAAATTATTCACTATTTCTTTTCCTTCTTAGTTCAAGCCTTTTGGCCTGTTACTCTCTCCGTCAAATTCCTTCTTGAGAAATGGACTACCAGTTGTCTTGTTGGAAGTTGTACTTGGAGTCTTCTTCTGTAAGTCTACTGTCTCTTGCTGTTCTCACTACCCTTGATTCTACCATCCTGGTCATATGTTCATTCCGGAACCTTCTTGACGTTCCCATCTTACACTAACTTTGTCTTTGCTTGTCTGTGTTTCGTATTTTGCTTCGAAGGGTTTTGGCAGCAATGCTTCTTATTATAGTATCTTGATTTCGCTGGTTCAAGTGAGGCTTTTGATTCTGATAGCATCGGCTCTGGATTCTATGCTGTAGGTCATTATAAAATGGACACAGGTCTTGAATATCCTCACCTTGGTTTGGATGTTTATATACATTGAATTCACAATTAATCTATTTGATATAAATCTAACTAGCTCATTAATAGTTGCAAACAGTTTTGAATTAATAGTCCATAAAATAAATAAACCGCATTGCATCTTGCATACATCTGAGTACTCTTTATCTTTATTGCGCTAATCGCCGTATCTATCAGGTAAATGGGTTTGTTTTAGTTACTTAACGAATTGATATTATGTTATTAATTAAATAATATGTATGTGCAGCCATGCAGCCTACATAACGGGTATGTGCAGCCAGTACCTACAGTGTGATTCATAATTAAATGTATAATATATTAATATTATTTTATAGTTTATAATTTCTTAGTGTTCTAATGTTTCTCCACGTAGTTGATTTAACAAACAAACAAACCATCACGCCATTTCCCTGCCGGGGTAGGCAGAGAGAATGGTCATCCACACTACTATATTCTGGCACACCTCTCTAGATTCCTCCACATTCATACAACGATCATACACGCACGTCGATTCTTCCGACTTCTAACATGACCAAACTTAATTTTTTTATTAATTTGGTCATGCCATGTTTTCCTTAGTCACACTATTATTGTGTACTCTAAATTGTATTTTTTTATCATTTATTATTCGTTTGACATCTGAAAAAAGGAAAAAAATTAACTTGTAGGTATATATAAAATAATAAAACACTTTAAATTTAACCCCGGTATCGTTATTATAATTTATGCCAACTAGTTTCGCTTGGACCCAAGCTTCACCAGGGAAATAAAATAACTATAAGTTATTATAATACAATAATTTAAAACTATATCTTTGCCGTGATGAAGCTCGAGTCCAGGCGAAACTAGTTGGCATCGATTATATTAACCGTGGTTAAATGCAAAGTGTTTTATTATTTTATATCTATAAGTTGAAAATGTCAAACCACATAGTGAGTGCTTCATATTTCATAAGTAATTTTGAAAAAAATAATAACTCTTACACCACCTTTCACTCCACACTTTCCTTTTACAATGTAAATATAAAATGTAATGAAAGTAGAATAAGATCTCTAAAAATAAAGTATAGTTAAGTTATAAATGAATGCAGTGCGGATATAAAATAAAGAAAGGGTCATTAAGATTGTTTCAAGGAAAAATAAATAAAAATAATTTAACTGGAAGCTTAAATAATTAATTCGAACAAAAGTGTCTGTTTTCTAGAAGTTTTATTATGATTTATGTGAATAGCTTGTTTCGTTTGATAATGCCTTAGACAGGCGAAACACGTTATTCACATACATTATAATAAAATTTCATTTAAACATATGTTTTTTTCGTATTAATTATTTGAATTGTTGAAGGAAAATATCCACTAAGTACCAAAAAAAAAAAATTGTAAGTATGCAGTTTTGTTTTATATGACATATAGAACGAAACTGCATACTTAGTTTTTTGTATTTTTTTTTTGTATTTAGTGCCAATTTTACTGCAACCATTAATTAAATTTAATATTAAGTTTTACATCACACAGTCAGTACACAGTGATTGTTCTATAGATTGAATAATAACCCGGCAGATATAAACTGAAATAATATCTGCAACGTCGATTGGTGATGAACATAATATGTTCATCTCCAATCGACGTTTTATGTAGGTACTTATTATGTATCAACATATTATGTACTTATTTACTAAAAGTATGAAAATACACATGCTTTTTTATGTTATCAAACATTGTTTGGTTTTTTGATAACACTCGGAATAAATGAAAAGAAATGATGGATGGAAATTTGGTTTACATCTGTGACTGCCACCGTTGGTCCAGTGTGTGTGTGTGATATAAATTGGACCCGCCGTCAATTAGGTTGGGTGCCGAACTAGCGCCGCCGCCGGCTGTCGTCGAATCTACTAAACGGAATTGTTTTATCGCGTGTCATCCCCGCCCCCGCCCCCTGCCAGCCACCCGCCCCCCGCACCCGCAGGGGGACGATTAGGAGACACAGCGTAAAAGGAAGAGTGTAAAATGTTTCAGGGGCGGCATCTCCCGTTCAAAATTCAAATTTCAAAAAAGAACGTGACTCATATTAAAAGGACTGGAGGCAAGGAAGGTACCTCCAACTGTGGTTTTACTAGATGAATGCAGTAGAATAAATGCAGTAGAAATGAGATCTGTTAGACGAATGTGTGGATACTCTGTGTATGATAGTGTCAAATGAAAATATAAGTAGTGAATGCGGTGCGAATGATGGTGATATGAACAAAATAATGAAAGGATCATTAAGATGGTTTGGACATATGGAAAGAATTAATGAAGAAAGAATGGTAAAAAAAATTATATGTTAACGATGTAAATGGAACCAGAAATAGAGGAAGACCGAGGAAAATGTGGCACGATAAAATAAATCAAATATTGAATGTCGGCCATGTGAGGAGTCAGAGAAATCGACGCGCGTGCCATGACACGATGTATGAATGTTGAGGAAGCGAGAGAAATATGTCAGGAAAGAAAAGTGTGGCAGTCCATTCTTTCTATCTACCCCTTCGGGGAAACGGCGTGATGGTTAGTGAGTGAGTGTGAGTGAGTAATTCCTTACTAAGTAAGGAACAAGCCTAGATAGTGCAGCGAGACTGACGAAAGGGCGTCGCTGCGTCCTATAACAGTCGGAACCTTATATGTGGTTTTACTATAACTATAACACCCGGTGTCCCTGGAAACGACACATAGTCGACTAAACCATCTTTCCGACTCTTCACGTGACCTTCATTAAAATCAATCGTTGGCGACCATTTCAAATATACATTTTCATTTATAATTTTAACGACCTTTGTGGCTGAGTGGTGAGTGCTTTGACTGCCACACCGAAGGTCCCGGGTTCGATTCCCGGCGATAACAGTGTGATTGTCACACTGTCTTTGAAAAATGGTGATAGATTAGCTACCTATCAATATTACCACAAAAAATGTACACAGTAATTAGATTCAACGGCCTATTGTATACAAAAAAAACGTGTAACTCGTTTTTATTAGACAGACGTTTCGGATATCGTTGCAGTCAACCACCACCCTAAAGAAACGTGTCCAGAAAAAATTTAATCTAAAAAGGAAAAAAACAGTTTTAAGGATTAATTGTATCTCAATAAAGAGACGAAGATGTAAATTGTTATTTTTATTTTTTTTGGAAACAGAATATGATATTTTGAGATACAATTAATCCTTAAAAATGATTAACCCGCAATGGGTAAAATCCAGTATTTGTCTACCAGTATTTGTATACGTTCAAAAACAAATTGGAAAAAACGGTGTTTGTTGTGTTTTTGGGTAACACCGTGTGGTCTGGGTAACTCCTTCTCGACCGACGTTTCGGAGATCGTTGCAGTCTCCATCTTCAGGGTAATGAATGTGATATGTGACCACACGGTGTTACCCAAAAACACAACAAACATATTGCTGCTAACCGTGAAATTCTACGCAATTACTGGAAAAAACAGTGTTTTAATTCATAAAAAATCGTTATTATGGAATTCCACTGAGTACCTAAGGTAAAAAAATTAAGAGTTAAAAAATCATTGTTCAACTAACTAACAAACTATTTGAACACTGTTCTGTCCTGACATACTTCTTTCGCTTCTTCTACATTCATACATCGTGTCATGCACGCACGTCGCGACTTATCACTTGACCGACATTTAATATTTGATTGTTACATCATTGTTTAATCTTCTTCTTCTTAAAGTGTCCTGTCAGGTCCCCCCGACGTTGGCGATCACTCTGGTAAACTCCTCCCTATCCTGCGCTGTCCGGAATAGCTCCTCCACAGTTCCGAGTCCCGTCCACTCCCTCACATTGCGCAGCCAAGAGATCTGCCTTCTCCCTGCCCCCCTGGGGCCGTCTATTTTTCCCTTCAAAATTAGATGCAGCAGGCGATATTTTTTGTTTAATAAATAAATAAAATATTATTGTTTAATAAAACATTTAATTATAAAATATTTGCGGGCGCCCCTGGAGAATGTCCCGCCGAACATTAGTGGATAGATATCCAAAAGGAATAAGCCGATAGCGTCGGCGGTGGAAAACGTAAATGAAAAAAAATGTCGGCAGCAACCTCGCTCGTGTGCCCCATGTGTCATTTGATTAGAACCGCCGAGAAATATTTCAACGCATTCCTGGAATTTCAAAAATCGAATACTCAACGAGATTAATTGACCCGGACTCCTTTTTTTTTGTTTTGCTCCTATTGAGACACTATCGACTTCGTAGCAAAACATTTAAAAGATTTTAGGTTACTCTGATATACAATTAATAGTACCTACCTACCTGTTAACAAGTGTTTAAAAAAAACACTACACACATTCTATCACTATGTGTATTATTCACTTTTGTTTAAATAATGAATGTATAACTCCAATTCAAATCAGACCTTTTGAAATTCACTGAATATAAACAGTATCCAAAAAAGCTAGAATGGCAGTGCACAATGGTGTTCTTCTACCGACCCTTATGTATGGAAGCGAAGCATGGAACTGGCAAAAGAAGGATGAAACTAGAATAAATGCAGTAGAAATGAGATCCTTTAGACGAATGTGTAGATACTCTGTGTACGAGTATGATAGAGTTTCGAATGAAAATATAAGAAGTGAATGCGGTGCGAATGATGGTGTTATGAACAAAATAATGAAAGGATCATTAAGATGGTTCGGACATGTTTGGAAAGAATGAATGAAAATGGTAAAAAAAAAAAATGTTAACGATGTAAATGGAACCAGAAATAGAGGAAGACCAAGGAAAAGTGGCACGATCAAATAAATCAAATATTGAATGTCGGCCATGTGAGGAGTTAGAGAAATCAACGCGCGTGCATAACACGATGTATGATGTTTCAACTGTTTGGATTTTTATGATTATTTATACATATTTTTCTTTAACATTTTAACATTTCTGCAAAATTTCCATAAATAATGTAATTTAATTCTATGTACAAGGTTGTTTTTCCGTTTTACGAGATATTTGTTTTTTCTTGTACCCGACATAATTATATTTATTGTTTCTAAATCAATATTGTAAAATATCATATAAAGTATTAAAATAAACGAAATCGTCTGTTTTCTATAAGCTTTGTTGTGTTATATGCAAGTGAAGCCTTGTTAGGACATTATTAAATGTACCTAACAAGGCGAAATATGTCACTCGCGGATGATATAACTATATTTTAATCAGCGGACTCTTAAATCTTTATTATATAAAACTAAGGTATTTAAAAACAATTTACAAGTATATCAGAATGGAAGAATAAAAGGTCTTACAAGTGGCCAAAACACTATTTTGATAGCTAATTATTCTTCTGCTTCACAGAAGAATTTTTTTTAATCTTTCTCAGATCCATAAAATTGACTAATTTTTAT
This sequence comes from Lepidostoma basale, assembly GCA_022606425.2. Lineage (NCBI taxonomy): Eukaryota > Metazoa > Arthropoda > Insecta > Trichoptera > Lepidostomatidae > Lepidostoma > Lepidostoma basale. The sequence continues at coordinate 1,245,240 of JAHDVF020001422.1, read as the reverse complement.
ATTTCATCAAGCTATGGATACTTTGACCACCGTTCATGTTTTGTGCAATATCGTATACCAATAGAATCGTGAATTTCAAAACGAATCGAATAGCACCACATACGTTATACACGCTTTGCATATAAATCGAAAGAAGATTTCTTTAACTAATTCTTTAACAATAATGTAAATCTCCTTATAAAATTACTAATGAAAACGTCTGTTTTCTAGAAGTTTTATTATATTTTATGGGAATGACATATTTCGCCTTCCCAATAAATTTAAAAAAAAGAATAACATCGATTATTTACATAATTCAACGGCATTAAAAATTATTTTACAGTCTCCATTTGATAATGCATTATCATTGCATTATTAAATGTTTGTTAAAAATTCCTTAATAATGTCATTCATATATAATAAAATTAATCTTCTATATCCATTATGGAAAAGGGATGTTAATGTATACTTCTTCTTCTTTCGGTGCCGTGTCAGGTCCCCTCAACGTTGGCGATCACTGCATCAAAGGCATCTCTATCCTGTGCCACTTGGAACAGGTTCTGATCTCTTGTAATTCCTGTCCACTCTTTAATTTTCCGCAGCCAGGACAGCTGCCTTCTACCAATTCCCCAACGTCCCTCCACTTTACCCATTAATATCAGTCGAAGGAGGTGGTGTTTTTCTCCCCCTAGCACATGACTCAAATGTAAGACCTTTCTAATTTTCACATTCGACAATAGCTCTCTATTGGCTCTGGCTCTCTGTAGTACGTCTGCATTACTGACTCTATCGGTCCATGGTATACGGAGCATTCTGCGGTATATCCACATCAGTCGAAGGAGGTGGTACGTACTACTCTGTTAAAATCAGAAGGAACTGGTTTCAAAATTGTCTTATAAGTTTGTTTTAAAAATGTATAATTCCAAATGGAAAACATAGCAAAAAGAGTGCTTGACGATACAGTTTTAAATGAATAGCTGTTGGTTGTGTCGTTATTGAATGTTCCCGAGCCGGCACTGCAGCGCGTCTCGCCGAGGATTAAAAGGAGCGATTAAGGAGCAGACCTATAAAACACGGGCAGATAAATATGTTATATCGCGTAGGTACAGCTAATGGGCCAGGGTTCGAGACCGGGCGACTGCGTGTAGTATTAATTAAGCAGGGGACCAATAGCAAAAACACATTTAGATTAAATTATTTGGGGCGATAAGTAATTAGTTAGGATCGTGGTGAAACCAGCCTCTGCATACTGCATTCCGCGTTGCTATGCCAACGGAATCCGAAATCAAATGGTGTATTTTTATAACCTAACCTAACCTTACCCAACATTTCTTTCCTTTTAAGTTCAAACCGAGGGATTGGTTTGCAGTGAATAATTTGACATATTTTGCTTGTTATTAAGATGCCACTGTAACCTTTTTAATGTGGTAGATTCTCTTTGTTTTCCCAATTACGACTAAAACCCAATACATTATTTTAGCTATCGATCGTCACGTGAATTCAACCAGCCCAAATACAATGTCTGAGAAATGTTTTTTTCTTCGAGCTGTCATCGCCGGGAGTCGAACATCCTTCCACCGTAGTTGCGGTCGCCCTGCACTTCTCTTTGCCGTCCACGGTCTTCAAGTCAGCAGTCTTTTGGTCCATCCCTCATCTGAGCTTCTGGCTACGTGACCTGCCCATTGCCATTTTAGAGTCGCCACCCGGTGGATGATATCAGTGACCTTTGTTTTCCTCCAAACAATCTTAACATAACCTAACAAAATAAACAAAGTCATGCCACGGTTTTTAATTCAAAATCGTGGCATGATATTGCTGGTATGGTAATGTTTCGCATTAATTGTAAATACATACTTCTCTTCTTCTCAGTCGTATTCCTCATGATTGAGGGTCAGGTCCATCCTGTAAACCATTGACCATGGCACCCTATGCGCTCCTGTTACCCACCGCTGCAGCTAATGAACCAGTCAGCGCCCTGATTTGATCGAACCAGCGGTTTGGTGGTCGTCGCTTTCCTTCCACTTTCCCTATAATGATGAGCTTTTCAAAGTTGTCCTGATCTCTCCGGGCTATGTGCCCAAAATACTTTAACACTCTCTGAGAGCACATCCGCGAGAGTCTTCCCCTGATACTCAGCTGATCAATGATCGACGTATACAATTTATTTTTACCTATTATATTGATTCGCATGACCTGTGATAGTAGCCAATCTATCTCCATTTTATTGTCACGTGAATTCTACACCAGACCAAAGACAGCGCGACAATCACACTGCCATTGAAGGGAATCGAACCCGAGACCTTTATTATGCTAGTCAGAGCTCTTATATCTCTGCCACGAAGGTCGCCGGTTTTTTTTGCTGTCCAGGGTATTCGCAGCATTCGCCACCAGCACCACATCTCGAAATCTTAAATTTTGGACTTCTCCGATATTTTTTTTTCTAATCAAATCAAATCAGTTTATTAACTCAAAAGACATTACAAACAGCAAAATGTTTATGGTATCTATTGAGTACAGGTAAAATATTATTAAAATATTGTAGAACATAATACCAGGAACGCATAAGAGATGGTTCGACATTAGGAAGACAATATACTTTCTAAAGTCAAGAGTATTTGTCCCCGGAATGTACCTTCACTAATATGAAAAACTTCGATCTCTGAGAAGACCGCGTTCAGCAGACCAATTGCTCTTCCCACCGGTGTCACCAGAGGCAGATTGGTTCTGGTGGCCGGTAGGTAAAACAGTCTGTGCTGTCGCTGTCGGAGAAATCTATCAGGGCCAAAAATACCAAAACCCTCTAAATTTAAAGAAATGGGTAATGAGACGCCCATCTCTTCGAAGCTGTAAAAAATTGGTTCCGAGCATTCCTAAAAGAAATGCCGTGAGATAGAGTCACGGATAACTACCATACTCCCTCATGTAGAGATACCTCAGAACTTTTTTCTGAACCCTCTCCAGCATAATATCTCGCCTTGTGAGGACTCCATATCACAGAACCACTTTCGAGTCTGCTTCGAACCAACGCGTTGGATCTCTTAAAACTTTTCCGGTCCGAATGATGAAGCCCAACATCCATACAGTATATTCATACAGCTATCTGATATTTTAAGAGCGAAAGATAATAAATAAACATCTTATAATTGGCCAGACGTCCGTTGCCATGGTTTCCATCTAAGCAGGCCCCGTGATGGGGGAGTGCTTGACAAGTTTTTAATTGTGATGAAATTAATATTAAGGCCATCGACTAAAACTGAACGATAAATAATTTTCCATTATCCCCGCGGCGAGCCTCCTAGCCGCTAACAAAAAATCTGACACACCATTTATAATATTTTACTAAATTTACATAATATTAATTAAGGCTGACCAAGTATTCTAATTGGACCGGATACCTACAGGGCGTGCCGTCCGTCAGAAGATGCCCGAGTCCTGCGGAAGATATCTTCGGAATACCCTGTGATTCAAAGCAAACAACAATAAAATCAAATGGATCGATTATTTTTAATTGAACAAATGGAATAGTATGCTTTTACAGAGTTGGATTGGTATTTAATTTTGAAAATAAAACAAATGTTATTGTAAGTTGTACGAATGAAAACACCTGTTTTCTAGACATTTTATTATATTTTATGGAAATGACATGTTTCGCCTTACTATTTCATAATACCTTAGCAACTCGAAACATGTCATCAATATTACCAGCAGAACACAAACAAGAAGGAGAGCGATATTTTTCATTTTAACGAAACAATGTTCTAGAGATGAATATTACAAATATTGGAGAATGTCACTTAGGAGAGCGGCATTTTTCATATTAATGAAACAATGTTATAGAGATGAATACTCCAAATATTGGAGAATATCCCTTAAGAGAGCGGAATTTTTCATATTAACGAAACAATGTTCTAGAGATGAATACTCCAAATATTGGAGAATATCGCTTAGAAGTGCGGCATTTTTCATATGAATGAAACAATGTTATAGAGATGAATACTCCATATATAGAAGAATATCCCTTAGAAGAGCGTCATTTTTCCTATTAACGAAACCATTGTATAGAGTTGAATACTCCAAATATTTGAAAATATCGCTTAGGAGAGAGGCATTTTTCATATTAACGAAACAATGTTCTATAGGCTGTTTATCGTAAGAATACCGTGTGACGGCCTGTGCCGCGCATACTCCGCCCATTCCCCCCTCTACTAGCTCTCAACACTTTCAATCCCAGGATACTAATAAAAGTGAAATATTTTAAATAATAATTTGAAAATTTATTCAACAATCTATTTATTTGATAATGGTTTCCTCCTATAGTTTGGTAAACTCCTAACGGGCGGCTTACATAAAAAACCGTCACGCTGGCCCAGGGGTCGGATTAATTTAATGACCCTAAGTACTTAATTGGTGTTTTGCCGACAACATTGAAAATGTATACACAAATATAAATGTTCACATGAAATTGCATGTAAAAAACCTAAGAAATGCTAAATTAGTAAGTTCCGACTCGACACAATACAGTTAAAGTATAAAGGCCAATTCTTTTATATATGTTCTTTGGGATAGTATTAGAAATCATATCTTCCGTTGCCAGACACTTTGCATAGTGGCAAACCCTCGCCAGACACCCTTAAACTTCAATTTGCAAAAAAGCTGAATTTTACATCTGTTACTTCTGTAACTATAAGAAGACGTTTCCTCAGTAGCCAGACAGTTCTGATGGTTCCATCACCCTGCAAGACTAACATAACTTTCCTCATCCCAAGTATCAAAAATATATTGATTGTTATACTATAAGAGCTGAATTTTATATATGTGCACTGTGTGTCACCAATACATCCGGACATCAAAACGTTTGCTTTATGTTCACCCGTGTAATGTATTTTTATTTCACTCTCGCTACTACGCGCACAGCCGCGTGGAAGCGAGACAACTGTATTACCTAAGCATTGCTTCAATTAGTGTTCTATGCGTAATCGGCGCAATTCACGCAGCCGATTTCGGCAATTGTATTGTGACAGTGATTCCAAAACTTTTAATTATATTTTTATAAATATTGGATATATAATACATTCCAGTGAGTATAGAGTGTAATGCTCATTCATAATTTATCTGAACAATGCTTATTCATAATTAATCAATAGTTTATTCAATTTTTTTTTCAAACATACCGTAGACTGAAGCGACCAAGAAGATTTTGATAGCGACTTCAAATTATTGTGTGATTCAGATATTAACATTTGTCATTAAAACATGTTTTTGATTACTTCAGTTTTTTAATTCATTTAATGTTTTCTTGTGTATAATTGTGTAATTAAAATTAATCAACTCTCAAATTTGGAAAGTACTGATTCATGAATGTTTTCTTAGTAATGCCTTCGTTTATACAAATTTGTCATTATAAAAAAACAAGTGTTGTTACTTTCAATTTACTAACTAACTAACTTACTTACCATCACGCCGTCTCCTCGGAGAGGTAGGCAGAAATAATGGGTCGTCACACTGCTCTGTCCTAACATATATCTCTCGTTTCCTCTACATTCATACATGTTGTCATGCACACACGTCGATTTCTTCGACTCCTCAGGTGACCGACATTCATTATTTGATTGATTTGATCGTGCCAAGTTTTTTATTTCATTCGTGTTCCTGATTCATTAAATGTTTCCGTATGAACAATTATGTAATTATAATTAATCAAATCTCAAATTTGAAAATTAATGTTTAAACGACAAAAAATATTATTTGTATTACTCCCGTTTCCCGTTCCCATTGTTCATTAATGTTTTCTTTCTTATGTATAATTATTTAATTAAAATTATGCATCTCTCAACTTTGAAAATAAAGATTCATAAACCATTTTTCAGTCATGGTTTATACACATTAGTCAAAATGATATTATTACTTCCGTTTTACTTATTCATTTAATGTTTTTTTTTACATATATTAATTTAATAAAAAATAAACAACTTCAAATTTGAAAACGAAAGTTTCATAAATAAGTTTTCTTTAAAAATATAGACCCATGTTTGGAAAACACTGGCGGTGCGGTGTATCGAAGTATCGGTGTATCCGGTGTATCACTCATTTAATGCGTGTCCATCTTTCGCCGTGCCCGCCCGCGCCGCCCGGTTACAAGTTCATACTTGCTACTTCATACTTGCGTATTACTGTTGCATGGAATATCCGGTCAGTCCAAAAGTTCGTGCGCATTTTTAATTTTTTTTAAAATTTGAAACAATGAAATATCTACAATGTCTCGCCATCTAATATGTAGTTTTTAATCCATAAGTATAGAAGGACTCTGATTTTGATGTTTACATTGAATGAATTTGTTGTTTAAACTCATTGTTCCAGCCTAAACTCAGCTCGTCGCTTTAGCCGAAACCTGCAATCGGTCCTGGCACTCACATAAAACACGAATTCATTAGGTCCAGATTTTGTTCCAACCTTTATATTAAAAGGTTGCAACCACATTTTCAAAAAACCACTGTCCATTATATTTAATCGATCGCTACAAACGGGTGTCTTTCCGGAACTTTGGAAGATCTCTAAAATCTCTCCAGTTTTTAAGAAAGGCACAAAATCTTGTGTTGAAAATTATCGACCAGTAGCAATTTTATCTACACCTGCGAAGGTATTTGAGGCGTTAATACATCATTTTATTAACCCAAAGATAGAACCATTCATAATTAATGAACAGCATGGATTCAGATCAGGGCGTTCAACCATTACAAATTTGATGGTATTTACGAACTTTGTCACTAAGTGCCTTGATAAAGGTGCACAAGTCGACTGCTCGTATAGCGATTTTTCAAAAGCGTTTGATAAGGTGGACCACCAACTTTTGCTTCGAAAGCTTCAAAGGATTGGCTTTAGTGACAATCTGCTCAAGCTTTTCTCTAGCTATCTAACATCTCGAAAACAATATGTGTCATATGGACTTTTTCAGTCTTCAGCCTTTCACACCTCATCAGGGGTGCCACAAGGGTCTAATTTAGGACCATTGCTTTTCACGATATTCATAAATGATATTTCTAACGAAATAAAGTTTTCAAAATTTTTATTATTTTCTGATGACATAAAAGTTTTCTCTGAAATAGAGAATCCCTCAGATTGCTTGAAGCTTCAGTGTGACATTCAGAGCATAACCCAATGGAGTAAACGTAACAAATTATTCTTCAGCGTCTCCAAGTGCTTTGTTATGTCATACACACGGGCATCGAAAACATTATACTTTCGCTATCTTATGGATGGGGTACAGCTTGAAAGAGCTTCTACATCCAGAGATCTCGGTGTTCTGTTCGATGCTCAATTATCGTTCAATCTTCACATAGTTGCTCTATGTAATAGTTCCATTAAAATGCTTGGATTTGTTTTCAGGAATGCCAAGATATTTTCGAACACACAGGTACTTCGGGTGTTGTATAATTCCCTGGTAAGAAGTCGGCTGGAATATAGTTCCGTTATTTGGTCACCGCCTGGGATCCGATATTCTCTGATGGTGGAGCGAGTGCAGAAAAAATTTCTGCGCTTTCTTTACCTCAGGGAGCGCGGTTATTACCCGTGGCTCTTTCCGACTGAATTCTTGCTAGGTATGCTAAGCTACCAATCATTGGAGAGAAGGAGGAACATTCACTTGGGAGTTCACTTCTTTCAGCTGATTGGCGGCCGTATACAGAACTCGGATGTCCTGAGTGATGTAGGTCTATTTGTCCCTGATAATTACCTTCGTCAAAGACAGCACAGATTGTTTTATTTGCCACGCTGCAGAACCAACCTGCCAATGGCAATGCCTGTGGGTAGGGCAATCTTATTGCTTAATCGGATCGCCTCGGAGGTCGACATATTTCGTGATAGTGTGAGTTGCCTCAGGGATGCAATATCAATGTTATGATTTTTTCTTACTCTTAAGCTTAATTTTTATTTTTTTTAATGCTTCTCTGTTTATAATGTAATTGCAAACGATTTGGAATTGTATGTCTGTAATGTTTGTGATTATTATCAAAATAAATGAAATTAAATTAAATGAAATGAAATAAATGCACATGACGCAACCTAAATGCATTGTCTAAATAATGCGGGAAATACTGCAATTATGTTTCCAGATCTTTTATAAATTCCTTTCTAAATTACAGGCTAATACAGGTAATAACTAAAGAATATCTGCTAATATTTCAACTTTAATGTCTTGTTGCTAAGATCTTAGTTTGATTACGAAATAGCCTAAACAATCATAATTGATTGAAAGACGCCCGCGATTGGTAAATATCAAGAAAGTGTCATTTCATCATGATAATGCTAGAACATACACGGCTCGGAAAACGCCACCAAAAAAATCTGAATTTGATTCGGGGTTTTTTGATTTGATTCGATCAAAATCAGAGTCTTTCTATAGTTATGGAATAAAAAAGCTACCTATTAGATGGCGAGACATTATAGATAATGAGGGAAAATATATCATTGATAAAAATAATAAATTGTGTTTTATTTACAATGTTTAAATATTTTTCAATGCGCACGAACTTTTGGACTGACTTGATGTTTGTATGAAGCGACTATCCTAAAGAGCCCCGATTCGGAACACGCGTAATTTTTTCATACTTCGGGTGAGGAATATGTTAGTCTGGCAGGGTGATGGAACCATCAGAACTGTCTGGCTACTGAGACTTCTGTCTTCTTATAGTTACAGAAGTAACATATGTAAAATTCAGCTTTTTTTCAAATTGAAGTTTAAGGGTGTCTGGCGAGGGTTTGCCACTATGCAAAGTGTCTGGCAACGGAAGACATGATTTCTAATACTATCCCAAAGAACATATAAAAGAATTGGCCTTTATACTTTAACGAAAGTAGGTTGCTATTTTGCACACCTTTGTTACCTGATACCTGCCAAAGCCACTATGACCTAAACTTCATAGTTGGCCATCGTTCCTACCTGTGTTGGGGGCATGCGCTGCGAAACTTTCAGCTTTTATAAAATGACGGAAGTCTAGCGGCCACGGGCTCTTAGACTCATAGTGTAACGGCAGCACAAAATGACTTATACCCGAAGATAAAAATTTATTATTTTGAAACTTATGATAATCTTTTGTTAATAAATATAAATATGTATATTGAATTCTATGTGGCATCAGATTTATCAAGTCGGCCAAGAATTGACCCGAAGTTGAAAATATCATCATCGCCATAAAAATAAAAATAAATCTAATTTTCCTCGGATGAATTATCCGAAATGTCAAAAAGTAAAGAATCGTTCATATTATTATCTTCGAGCTCATCAATAATGTGATCCAGATTCCAAAATTTTTGTTCAATACCAATGGTATGTTTAACAAAATTGTTCCAATTTTCTGGTGTAACTTTCTCAATGCCTTCTTGCATGAGTCTTTTTACATCATTAATTTTAAAAGAGGTATTGTTGACTTTAACGTGGTGTTTTACCATCGACCACACTAATTCAATCGGGTTTAATTCGCAATGATACGGGGGTAATCGAAGCACAGTTTTGTTATCTTCGCTTGCAGTGACATCTACCACATACTTGTCATATATTCCCCTGTACGAGCTGGCAACCCGCAACAATTCTGCTTTGATCATTGTTGTGTCAACATTTACTTCTCCCTTTTCTTCGAGCCACTTAATTATATTATTTTTGGTCCAATTTTTACTTGGAAGCTTGTCCAATTTGACAGAATGGTATGGGGCATTATCCATCACGATGATGCAATTATCATCTAGTGATGGCAAAGTATTTTTAAACCATTCCAAAAATGTTTCCCCATTCATTTCGTCGTGATAGTCTGCAGAATTTTTTTTCGATTCAAAAATTAACAGACCATTCGGAACAAATCCTGCGGCACTTCCAATATGTAGTATTATTAACCGTTTTCCCTTACCCGTTGGATTTAAGGGTCCTACGGAAAGGCCGCGTGCGAAAGCATCACGTCTCGATTTGACGGTATTATCAACCCAAAGTTTTTTTGAAACATCGCCTGCATTTATCCAAGTTTCATCGAGGTAGTATATCGTACGACCTTCCCTACGGTATTTCTCAATAGCTCTTAAATAATCTCTTCGCCAAAGAATCAAGTCTTCGCGCTCCGTCATCATACTGTTGCGTTTTCGAATACAATATTGAAAACCCAATTCTTTAATTATCTTATGGAAAGTGCTTCGCTTAAAGTTTGGTAAGGAATCGTCGTCGTTGATTGACTGCAAAACTTTATTAACTGTGGGATATTGCTTTTCCAAGTAAAAAGTGTGAATCTTCGATCTAATGGCGTTTTTATCGAATTCATCGATCGTTGAAAATATACTCTGTCTACGTCTCTTTTTATTTGGCGATTTCACTTCACCGGTTCTTGAATATCGTAATAAAGTATTTTTGACAGTAGACTCCCCAATACCAGTCTGTTCAGAAATAAAGTGAATTGCACACGTTTGAGAGATATTGGGATCATCAGCTAATATCTTTTTATAGATATTTATAACCATTGTGCGCTGAGGTTTGTGCACCACCTATAAAAAAATATAAATTAAATTAAGTAGAAAATAAAACAGATTTTTTTTAGACAATAAATAACTAATCCTTACCTGTCCTCTTTTGTTCTTAACGATCGGCGAGAGTGAATTTGGATTTATTGGCGGCGCATCCATTTTAATATAGGGACCGAATAAGTTAATGTATTTCGACACACGACAGGCGGGAAGACACTGACTAAAGACGGCTCGGCTAGCCGGTAGTGCTGCGAGGGGGTGAGGGGTCGTAGCGGGGGCGGAGAATGCGCAGTAGGAACCAAATTTCGTCTTTCTACAAGGTAATCTTATGGCGGATCGAGAATAGAGATGAATACTCCAAATATTGGAAAATATCGCTTAGGAGAGCGGTTCTAGAGGTCCAAATATTGTAGAATATTATTCAGGAGAGCTACATTTTTCATATTAACAATATTGGAGGATGTTAAGCCTCCTGTGTAGGATTTCCTTTTGAGTTCTTGGGTCTGCGTCCTTCCAAACCAAGAAAAAAATTGTAAAGTATATTTAGAAAAAAATAAAATTGGAATTGGAACCAGTATTTACGTTTTTCACGTATGTGTTTACAGATATTTCTTACTATTTATTTTATAAATTTATCTTGTTCCTTTTTCATCCGATTTTGACAGCTAGTGTGCTCCCTGAATGTTATTGCCCGGAGCACCACGCGGTCATGTTAGTACAGGTCAGGATCGATCCTGTGTATTATCAGATTTATTTATTTCATTTTATTTTTCCTACCAAGTTCCTCCGAAATTGATTTATCACTCGGGAGAAAGCCTCTCGATCCTCCGTTTATGCGAAAAAGTTTCTTAGAAATTTCCTATACAATTCAATTTATAATATTTTTAAAACTCGTCTTAAAAATAGTCAATATTTCATAATATCATTAGTTATTATAAGGTCACACCCCTAAACTATTACATTATCTATTGACGAAGTAGGTACCTACTTGATCGTTTTGAAGTTTACTAGGTAGTTACTTTACATATTTATTTATAAACTAAATATCAGATAATTTTTCACTATAAATAAAATAATATATAAAAACTAACTAACCATCACGCTGTCTCCCCGGAGGGGTAGGCAGAAAGAATGGAACGTCACACTGTTCTGTCCTGACATATTTCTCTCGATTCCTCTACATTCATACATCTTGTCATGCACGCACGTCGATTTCTCCGACTCCTCACGTGTCCGACATTCAATATTTGATTGATTTGATCGTGCCACGTTTTCCTCGGCCTTCCTCTATTTCTAGCTCCGTTCACGCCGTTTACATATACCTTCTTTACCATTCTGTCTTCACTCATTCTTTCCATGTGTCCAAACCATCTTAATGACCCTTTCCTTATTTTGTTCATAACACTTTCATACGCACCACATTCACTTCTTATACTTGCATTTGTCACTCTATCATATACAGATTTGCCACACATTCGTCTTAGAGATCTCATTTCTACTGCATTTATTCTACTTTCATCCTTCTTTTGCCAGTTCCATGTTTCACTTCCATACATAAGGGTCGGTACAAGAACACCATTGTGCACTGCCATCTTGGCTTTTTTGGATAGGCTTTTGTATAATATGTTGTTTAACAAAATGTTTTTTTTTAAACTTCAGGTAGGCATTACATTTTATAATTAAATATTCTTAAATCAAAATTATCTAATAATGTTTTTGTGTGAATACAATTATTTAAAAAAAATCCAAATATTTAAATGAACCAATTAACTGCTTAATTTAAAACCCTTTTCATAAAAATTCTTTAATATGAATTTGTCTCATGCCACTTCATACACAAAATCCGCCCTGAGCATCTTTTAAAAATTAGAATTCAGTTTAAAAAAAGAACGTTTTTTGTTGTTGCTAAACCCGAATATAATTTAAACGCAACCAGGGGCGTAGTCCCGGTTAGCTTTCCGCTTCATTGTTTTTAATTAACTTCAAAACGGGTTGATTGATGGCATTTTTTGCCCAACGGGCGAAATAGGTTAACTCCCGAAGGATACTTCGGGACTGTATTTGTTTTATTAATGATTTTTTATAGTCCCTGCTCGATAAATTATAGCGCCAGAAATATATCGCTTAACACATGTTTTAGATTGTTTAGTCGTGTTTTAAATTGATAGATAAACAGTACATAAATATAAGTCCTCGATAAACTACAAATTTACGATAAAACATTAAAAAATATTACGAATGAAAACGTCTGTTTTCTAGAAGTTTTATTATATTTTATGGGATTGACATGTCACACATTTGATAATGTCTAAGAAAGGTGAAACACGCCATACCCATAAAACAGAATACTTCTTGAAAACAAACGTTTTCATTCGTACTAATTAAATTAATTGGAGTTTTACATCATTATTCAAGAAACAATACATATGTTGTTAGTTAAAATATCTTAGTAGAAGTTCTATATAAATAATGTATAGGTACCTAATAAAAATAAAAATATACATGTTTAGTTTTATTCCACATATTCTTTGGTTTCGACCAGTTTCTGCAGTTTGCCAGAATATGACAGCATGCTTTCGAAACCAGTCAAAGCTAAATAAAAAAAATGGAACCAAAATAAACTTATTTTAAAATAAAGGTCTATTGTCAAATATTGTTTTTATCATTTTTCATTTAAAAAAAACACATGTTAAAGTTATTAATGAGTATTTTGGGATCTTGGGAAAATCAGTATAGCTCGTCTATTGAAGATGGAGACTACAACGATCTCCAAAACGTCGTTCCAGAAAGACGAGCTATACGGATTTTTCCAAGATCCCGAAATACATATTGCAACAAACCGTGAAAATCTATGCAAAATTATTTATGTTGTTAAATGAAATTGTAAATTATCATCGAAAATAACGATTTAATTAAACTTTTATAATATGTATTTACTTTTATTCTAATTGTTTTTTTAGTTTAGACCGGTTTCGGCAGCTCGTTAGCATCTTCTTATCTAATGGCTGATCCACCAAAGTAAATACAAACTCAAGTGGTGATCTAGACGAAATAATGCTTGGCTCCTGATTCAGGGTGCATGGGTATAATCCTCGAGACCACCCAGTTCCTTCTCCATAATAATAAATTATTATTTCTACTCAGATTGAGGATTGTATTTAAGCTTCGTCCTAACACGTATTTAATTTTGATGAAGATTCCTGTATTCTAATACTACTTTATTTTTATTTTAAGTATACATGTATCATAAGTCATTAAAAATAGCTAAATGATACCCAAAACGCCATATGGAAGGAAAATATAGAATTGTTTATTGTTTCTTGAACAATGGTGTAAAACTCCACATTAAATAATGAATACGAATGAAAAGTCAGTTTTCTAGAAGTTTTATTATATTTTATAGGAATGACATGTTTCGCCCTTCGAAGGCATTATCAAACATTAGATAATGCCTTAGAAGGGCGAAACATGTCATTCCCATAAAATGTAACAAAACTTCTAGAAATCTGACGTTTTTATTCGTATTGATTAGATACAATTGTGTTTGTGTGGTAATCTATCCTCTTTGTCTACAACCCAGGAAGTAATGGGTTATGAACAATTAATTATCAAGTGACGCTTATAGAAAAAAACATAGGTACCTATTATAATTTAGTGTACAACATCAAATTATTTAATCCTTTCATATATAGTATAAGCTTCCTCGTCTTTATTTAAACATTAAACGCGCGCACGAAGTCGGCGTTTTTTTTAAACAAATAAATGTTAATTAAAAAGCTAAAAATATATATTTTATTCAATAACAGAATGCAAAAATACGGTTGTATTCTTTCGAAATTAATGTTTCTAAAGTGTCTATTAAAAATATTCATAATTTTTTTTATAGGTACAAGCATATTTAAAAAAAATGAAACTAACCAGGAACCTTCCTAGCCTACTTTAACTTTTATAGATTTAATGACAACTTTGAAAGGTCTTGGCTTGCTAAGTTTTTATATATTATATATTTCGTACCTATATAAAAGAATATGAATAATTTAGATATTTATGAAATATTCTAAAGCAGATCCTAAACTATAATTAATAGAGCATATAGCGAGTACCTACCACCAAATTAACTAGATTTTTCGAAGTATCGTGATACTTACCTTCTGAGAAAGATGAATTGTTTTTTTGAACAAATTATAATTTTTTATATTACGTTCATTCTAGTTAGAATCTAACTTTGGTTTTCTCTTTCTTTTAAAAAAGATGAAATACATCAATTTATTTGTATTAAAAGGGCAAAATTTTACCTTACACAATTTTGTTTCTAGTGGGGTAAAAATACAAATGTACCTACTTTTTTCAAAATAAATTATTTCCAACAAACGACACATATTAATACATCAATTTATTTAAGTATTTGGGTAGGAACTGAATTTAAAAAAAAAATCGGTAAGTACTCACCCTGTGGACGCACGTAAATCACCATCAAATCACTTCAGTCTTATTATTGCAAAAAAAATATAAAAAGTACTCTTGGTTAACACAAAAAAGTCTTCACAACCTTCACAGCGATGTGTATTATATTGAAATGTGGAACTAGGCACTCTTTAGATATGTCGTAGTTCGAAAACAAACAAAAAACCAGGAATGCTGAATGTATTATGCCGCGCAGAAGAAAACATTAATTCAAATCGCGTCGACGCACTACGCTCCGCGGAGGCTCAACCAGTTATGAACTAAAGTCCAAAGTAGTTCTCTTTGACATCAGTCATCTATGGAAAAGAGAACAATTTCAAATCGAGCCAATCGCCGCGCGGCGAGGAGGCGCGGCCCACCGCGTCCCCTCCCATTAGACCGCGGCTCCGCCCCCATGCCTTTAAAACACAATGGTACTCTTTTTTTCGCTTACATTAATCATGCGTAGGTGAAAGGGGGCACTTAGACGAGTGTAGGTACGTTTAATTACGAGTGTTTGAAGCGTCATTAATTATTATTCCATTTTTTTTCACATGCGACGTTTACAGAGTAGAATGTGCCCGCCTATATGGCATGGAGCGATTAAGCTCGTGTAATACATGTCAAGTGTGTAATTAGGAAGGTATCGTGATAGATAGCGTATTGTTATGTAGATGAGTAGGTACCTACCTAGCGATACGCGAACAGCCAGGGTAGGTAGGTACTGCCTGGCTAGTGCCTACTCGGATATTTAAAATATATACATGAATCCCTGAAAGGATCCCTGAGATGGTTTGGACATATGGAACGAATGGTTGAGAGTAGAATGGTTAAAAAGTTGTACACAAGCAGCGTGAGTGGAAAAAGAAGCCGAGGACGAACGAGGAAAACATGGCATGACCAAATTAATTAATTACTAAAAGGCGGTCACATTCGAAGTCGGAATAATCGCCGTGCGTGCATGGTACGATGTATGAATGTAGAGGAATCCCGAGAGGAATGCCAGGACAGAACATTGTGGCGATCTATCCTCTCTGCCTACCCCTCCGGGTAAATGGCGTGATGGTTAGTTAGTTAGTTACATGAATCTGATGTGAGCCATATTAGGAGAGCCGATCCCGAATAACGGGAAATGACCAGGCGAAAGAAGAAGCCATGAATATGTAATCCTACATATATTTTTATTCATATATTGCTCATTTACCAAGTACCTACATGATTTTTAATACCTCCCAACTGGGGTAACCCGTTCTAGGGAGGCATTTTTAACAATCGCTTTATAGCTTCTTTACAGCTTCGAAGAGATGGACATCTAATAACCCATGTCTTCAGATTAATTAGGGGATACTTTGAGAACTCGGCCGTACTGGAGGATGTTGGTCTTTTTGTCCCCGATAGATATCTCCGACAGCGACAGCACAGATTGTTTTACCTACCGGCCGCCAGAACCAATCTGCCTCTGGTGACACCGGTGGGAAGAGCAATTAGTCTGCTGAACGCGGTCTCCTCGGAGATCGACGTCTTTCATGTTAGTGAAGGTACGTTCAGGGGGCAAATACTATTGACTTTAGAAAGTATCTTGTCTTCCTAATGTCGAACCATCTCTAATGCGTTCCTGGTACTATGTTGTATTTCTATAATATTTTACCTGTACTTAATAGATGCCTTAAACATGTTCCTGTTTGTAATGTCTATTGAGTTAATAAACTGATTCGATTGATAATCGCAATAGAAAAAAAAATACAAGAATGTGGAACAAAGCATAGCTTAACATGTACCTACGACTATATCATTACTTTAAAATTAATGTCTTTTATTGTATTCTAACGCTATTTTAATCACAATTTTCTTATTTTTAAAAAAGTACCTATTCTATTAATTTTTTCGAAAGCCAAAAGTTTTCAATTAACATCTTCTTCTTCTTCTTCTTCTTCTTTTGATATATCTGACGATCTGTGACACAGAAATCATATCTCGTCGGATGATGAGATCCAGCTGTCCCTCCATCTCTTAGGCGGTCTTCCAGGTGGGCGGTGTCCGGAAGGGATTTCATAGGCGGCTGTATATGCGAGTCTGTCACCATCCATTCGGGCTACATGGTCCCTCCAGTATCTTCTTCTGGATCTACTCCACTGAACGATATCCTCTATTTCGCAGGTTTTTCTTATGTCTGCGTTGCGGACACGATCTCGGAGGGTTTTTCCAGTAATTGATCTTAGGACCTTCATCTCCGATGTTCTTAGTAGTCCCTTGGTTCGCACAGTGGCAGCCCGCGTCTCTACAGCGTACGTCATGATGAACATACTTTAATTAATTTATAATTTGATTATAAATTTTGATAATAATTCTGCCATTTTCTTATATCTGGGTGGGTCCGTTTTCTTACAAGGAAACGAAATTACAATGATAAAACATCACAAAACATATATAGGTATATAAATAAATGAGCGGAACCGACAGATGTTTTCCTGCCCGAACGTTGGCTTGCCTGTTTAATATTGTAACAATTTATTAAGACACTGAAAATACTGAAAAAATTTAGGTATCTATACAAAATAGTTTTTTTGTCTATAGCTTGACAACGACTATTGAAAATGGATTTACATTTAGCCATTTAATTATACAACAAGTAGACGAGTGGTTTATAAAATTATATAAAAATAATTTCGAAAAATATGGAACCGTATCATGCATCTGGCAAGTAATATACAATAATAAATTTTAGATTGAACTAAAAAATGTGAAGTGTTTCTCAACATAGTAGCATATATACATCTTTCAAAAATTTGTCAGACGTGGTGGTCGCAAGAAGGGCGGAATGGGGAATGTTATATTACATAAAGCGATCGCTTAACCCAACCAATGACAGGTAATAAGTCCTGTAAGCGCCTCGACCACCATGTTCTGTCCCCAGAAAACATTTACATCTTCGTCTCTATTGAGATACAATTAATCCTTAAAAATTATTTACCCGCAATGGGTAAAATCCAGTATTTGTCTACAAGTATTTGTATACATTCAAAATGTTGAATAAAATATCTGTTATGAATCTGTTTCGGCTTTGAACACTTAGAAAACATTACCCGTATTAAGAAAATACAGAGTGTTTTAACGTGAGAAATATTTTATACTCTCATTGGTGAAGAGAGTATAAAATATTCGGGTGGTGGTCTAGGGGATAGAACGCTTGGCTCCTGATCCAGGGGACTTGGGTTCAAGCCTAGACACGACCTGATTCCTTCTTCATAATAATGAGCTAATTTCTGCTCACATTGAAGATTGTAAAATAAATTCTAATATCATTGATATAAATCCTTGATGTTAGTCTTTTTAAAAAAAAAAATGGAGAACGAAATCGAGGAAGACAGTGGAAAATATGACACAATGAAATGAATTCAGAAGTGGGTTCAGGTGGTGGTCTATGGGATAGAACGCTTGGCTCCTGATCCAGGGGACTTGGGTTCAAGTCTGGACACGACCAGATTTCTGCTCATATTGAAGATTGTAAAATAAATTTGAATATCATTGATTTTAATCCTTGGTATTAGTCGTTTTTAATTTAAAAAAATAAAATTAAAATACAAAATTAATAAATAAATAAGTTGGCCACAATAAGAGTGGGAAAAAATGATGAGCGTGTTCCTATCACTTTGTAGGCGTAGGAATGAGTGATAGTCCAAACTCTCTACCCACCCCTTTAGTAAAATAGCTTTATAGTTAATTTGCTGTAAATTTCTAGTAATAATGATAATTATATGTGTTTTTAATTAATGATAATTTGAAATTATATTTATAATTAATAGTGAGTAGTTACAGCTCTAGCAGCGAACTACAGAAACCAGCCGGAACGATGAGAACAGGTGAAATAAACATGAATGATTTTTAAAATTGGAATGGACTCTTTTATAATCAATAACCGATACAAAACTAACAAACAAACCATCACGCCGTTTCTTCGCAGGGATAGGCAGAGAGAATGGACTCCCACAATACTCTATTCTGACATACCTGTCTAGATTCCTCCACATTCATACAGCGAGTCATACACGCACGTCAATTTTTCCGGCTTTTAACATGGCCAACCCTTAACATTTGATTAATTTGGTCATGCCATGTTTTCCTCGGTCTACCTCGACTCCGTACACCATTTACATCGTTAACGTATACTTTTTTAACCATTCATTCTTCATTCTCTACATTTCTTTCTTATATCAGCATCTGAGATCGTGTCGTACATCGTTCTACCACACACATCTTAGGGACCTCAGCTCTACCGCATTTATTCTGCTCTCATCCTTCTTCTGCCTGTTCCATGCTTCGCTTCCATACATAAGGGTTGGGACCAGAACTCCATTGTGAACGTAAATATTTTGTAATAAACATTATTTAAATTAATTTTGAACATACTTGTATTTTCCGTCATCTCTGCGTATTCCTTCAGTAAATATTTTTTTAAGTCCCAAATGAAATAATATAGAACAAAACAAATAAAAAATCTTTCAAAAATGCATATCAATACGTACATTTTTAAATCGTCTTAGGAATGAAATCACCTGCTTTCGGAAAGTGTCACTAATTTCCAAGCATCCTGTAGAGATAATTGAAATAAAAATTAATTATTTTTTGACCCTGTAAAATTTTAGGCGCCAGGGAAGGGAGTGCGGTGGCTGACCTCCCCACAAAGAGAAGTGTCAAGTCACCCCCGTAATAGGGGTAGGTGGGTAGGAACTGGGGCTAATTAATTTCAAGGGTAGCCTTTTTGAATATGGAATACAACGAGCAACCGATCGCGGCGGCTGTTATTCAAATAACCGATGCTTCGGTGTCCATTGTAAGAGACGTTTACAAAAAAAGTATTGTGTTTTTTTTTCTGTTGGGTAAATAATTTAGACTTGCTAATTTGATTGTGTATTGCAAAATCTTTGCCCGTGTCCCCGGGGGGTAGGTATAGAGGATAGACCGCTTTTTATCCTGGAATAGGTACCTACTAGCTTCGTTTATGATTCAAACAAACTGTTTTTGATCATTTTAGTTATAATCTGTATCTTTTGACGGCAAGTTTCTCGAATGATGTTGCAAAGATAAACCCTGAACGTTATCGCATTTTTCTAGGAAAAACATAAATACGAATGAAAACGTCCGTTTTGTGGACGTTTTCAAATGTCATTTAGTAATGTCATAGACAATCGAAACATGTCATTCACATAAAATATAATGACACTTCTAGAAAACGGACGTTTTCATTCGTATTAATTATTTAATATGGAGTTTTACATAACTAAGAATAAATAAGATTTTTAGATAGTCCTATGTTTTGGCCGAAACATTATAATCTGTTAAAATACAAAACTTTATTCTCTGAATCACCATTGTATTTTTATTTTACGCGACAGCTGTTTCGTCAACCTATTAAATAAAAATATATAAAAATCACGAAAATTTGACATTTCATATATTATTGTAACACCCGATGATGTCAATATAGGTTGACGAAAGAGCTGTCGCGTAAAATAAAATTACAATTATGAAAGGTATAAAAAAAAGTTTTTTTAATTTAACAGTTTATATATGATTTTTAGATGTTTAATTATGTTTTATGGTATTTATTATCTCTCGAACAATGATTTATAAAACTCCGTATATTTTATAAATGAAAATTTTTATTTTCAAGAAATTTTATGGGAATGACATGTTTCGCCTTGCTAATGTGTGTGTTAACTAATGTCAATACGAAATATTCCATTCCAATAAACTACAATAAAACTTCTAGAAGACGTTAGTATTAATCTATTAAAATGGCGACTAAAAGATTCTAAGCCAGAATTATCGACGTTGCACAGGATGCTGTATGAATATGCGTTAAGAATAATTGATACTCTGGTGATCTATCCTCTCCATATCCAGATAAAATATTTATCAAATCAGCCAATTCGCTTTATAAATCTGATTACAAATGACGCGATGTAAATGGACTTGTAAACCGTTCATTTTACAAAGTTAATTAAAGAAATTTTAATAAACGCTTCGATCAATCACGAATATACCCAGTCCACAGTTTTGATTCTAGTCCTCAATGGCGCGCGGTGAAACTTTTTTACTCAGTACTCAATAATTATATATTCAGATTGTGATCAATATTTTAATAATTCAAATGTAGGTACATCAGTCAAGTGCAGATATCATACTAAATATGTTTCTTTTTAACTATGAAGTTCAAAAAACGGAACATTTTCTACAGCGCCCTTAGATGAGTAATTCATAAAAATGGCGCTCTATAAATTATCCCATTTATTTGTAATGTAATAATAAATGTTGATATTCGATATTCGCATTAAATTGTGTTGTTTGGTCTAAAGCATTTACTAACATTAACAATTCATCATTGGTCTCATAAAAAATAAATCTGGTACGACCAGATTAATTCTATTATACATCATAAAGAGCTATGTTTTACTCATATTGAAGATTACATAATAACTTTTAATACCTTTGATTTAAATCATTTGTGTTAGTCTCTTTTTTACATGATAAAAAAAATCTTATATGAGAGACATTTTCGCCTTGCTAAAGCATTATCTATCGTTTTGATTTGATATTTTCATTTCAAGAGAATATACGAGTATGTCACTCCTCTTACAAACAAACAAACCATCACGCTGTTTCACCGCAGGCGTAGGCAGAGAGAATGAACCGCCACACTACTCATACAACGAGTCATACACGCACGTCGATTCTTCCGACTTCTAACATGACCAACTTTTAAAATTGTATTAATTTGGTCATGCAATGTTTTCCTCGGTCTGCCTCGACTCCATACTCCATTATCATCATTAACGTTTACTTTCTTAACCATTCTTTCTCCATCCATGCGCTCCATATGTCCGAACCAACGCAGCGATCCTTTCATAATACTCTACATTCTGTCGTATATCGTTCTACCACACATACAGCATTTATTCTGCTCTCATCCTTCTTCTGCCAGTTCCGTGCTTCGATTCCATACATTAGAGTTGGGACCAGAACTCCATTATCAACGGCTTTCACTTTCATTGATAAATTCTTGTTCACTCCTATAAAATATATAAAAACTACTAGTAAACTGACGTTTTCATAAATTTTAATTATCAAATCATATTACTAAATGCTTAAAATTACGCATTAATAAATGCTTAAAAATAATAGAAAAGTCGTAATAAATTTGTACATCTGTAGTAATATAAACTTCAGATATTTTAATGATAAAGTAAATCAAAGGTTTTTACACGAACGTTGATTCACTTATCTCGAGCGCATATTTGACGATGCCGTTTAGCGAAATTGCCACTAGCCGCCCCTGGGCAGGCACCAGATCGTGACTGGGGCATGTGAACCAGCGCTATGATTACATGTGACATCAATCACCACCCATGCCACGTTTTTCAGTTGTTACTGTATCTATCAAAACGGAAGACATGACAAAAAACCCATCAATTACATAGCCATAAATGTTATTCTCTAAAACGTTAGTAAATCTAATTTTAATTATTCTTGCTCAGGTTTAGGTTAACTTCCGTAACGACATTAATGAGCGACAAATGCGGAGTACACTAGTGATGTCCCCACAGATAAAGTTAAGCCGGTTCGGAATGCATACCCATACACTAACCGATTTAACTATAATTACAGCATTAACTAGAAAAGGGCGTTGTATACTATCTGCAGTCGTAAATGATTTTTGTATTTCAATATTCGAAAATCATGAGAAATATACAAAGTCGACCCGGGTTCGATTCCCGGCGATGGCAGTGTGATTGTCACACTGTCGTTGGTCTTGTGTAGAATTCTCGTAACAATAAAATAGCGATAGATTGGCTACCTATCACATGTCATAAGAATCAATATAATAGCTAAAATAAATTGTATACAGTAAATTGGGTTCAAAAACGACCATGTATACAAGAAAAAAAAACAGATCAAGTATTTGTCGGCTATATACTCGTAGAACTGTGACAAATCAAATCAAATCAGTTTATTTCATCAATAGATATTACAAAATTAATTTTTAAGGCATCTATTGAGAACGGGTAAAAAATTATATTGTGTATAGTATACCTACTACCAGAAACGCATGAGAGATGGCTCGACATTAGGAAGACAGGATACTCTCCAGAATTAAGAGTATTTGCCTTCTGAACGTACTTTCACTAATATGAAAGACGCCGATCTCCGAGGAGACCGCATTCAGCAGATTAATTGATCTTCCTACCGGTGTCACCAGAGGCAGGTTGGTTCTATGTCATTTTGAATAATTTCTTTGATATGAACAAATAGACATAAAGGTTCAAAAAATTTGACATTTGATATATTATTGTAACACCTGATGATGTCAACATAGGTTGACGAAACAGATGTCGTGCAAAATAAAAATACAATTGTGATACATGAAACAAAGTTTTTTTAATTTAACAGTTTATAATGTTAAAGTATCATAGTGTTTCGGTCAAAACAATGGACTATTGAAAATATCTATGATTAAATGAAATCAAAAACCGTATTTCGTGATTTTATTAAATTTATTTTCATTAATTTGTAGTTCACATCTGTAACAACCGGTTCAAGCAAGCCGGCGCTAGCACGACTGGGACATCACTAGATGTGAAATATAAAACGGTGACATTATAGTTAATTACCTGCAATGGGAGACAAGAGACAAGGCACCAGGAGATCATGAGTAACGGTGCCTCTTGCCATTGTATTGCCGTGGTCCGGTTACGCTAATCTGGAGTTGGAGACTGACAATCATGAGATCGCAATCTTGGGAAATTTGGTCCTAATAACGCTCTTAAAGTGTAGTTACATTTGGGTAATTTGAGTGGTTTGAATTACCACATAACGTAAAACAATAGGAACTAATTATAGTTTACCTATAAAGAGCACTGATGGCTCTTAATACTCGTATACCTGTATTTTTTTAGTATTCGCAATAATACAACTCTTTCTATCTTTTTCTTCTATTTCTTCTTCAGCTTATTCCCGTCCAGTCCTGGACAGAGGCCTCCTCCATTCGCTTCCATGTCATTCCGTCTTGTACAAACTGCATCCAGGTTATTCCGACGTGTCTGTTCAGATCATCCTTCCACCGTAGTTGCGGTCGCCCTGCACTTCTTGTTGTCGTCCACGGTCTCCAAGTCGGCAGTCTTCTTGTCCATTTTTCATCTGAGCTTCTGGGTACGTGACCGGCCCATTGCCATTTTAGAGTCGCCACCCGGTGGATGATGTCAGTGACCTTTGTTTTTTCTCTCATCGTATCGTTTCTGACTCTTCTCTTAGGCTTATTTCTAACATGGCTTTTTCCATGGCTCTTTGGGTCACTCGTAGTTTCTCGGCATTTTGTTTGGAGAATGTTACAGTTTCAAGACCATTAGTACCTACCAACTGGCAGAACGCAGGTTTCATAGACTTTTCGTTCAGGTTGATCGGTATTTTCCAGTTTTTAAGGACTCTTTCTGTAGTCACCAGAAATAAGTAATAGTTCTTCTTCTTCCTAGCCTTGTCCCATTTATTTGAATTCTTTTCTTGTATGGCGTCTCCTGGACTGTCTGCACTGGGTGGCGTCTAGTGGGATTTTCTCCTTTGAGGCTCATTTGAATGAGTCCCATCCACGTCAACCTGGGCCTAATGCGATCCGCCCTTCTGAGGGGTGTCGGATTCCTCGCTGGGGGAGAAGTGGCACCAAGTGGTGCCCGTTCTCTCCTCTTGGATTAATTTTATTTTATTTCGTACATATTAAAATGTTAGGCTCCCTGTGTTCCTGCCCCTTGTTTCCATGACCAATGTTTTATCTATTTCTTTAGAAAAAATATTATTATTTTATTTTATTTATTCTTTCCTTCCGTTCCTCCTCCCGCCCACCTCAGCATCCTCATTTCGGCACTGTACAGTTTGTCCTCCTGCTGTTTTTTATAAGTGGCCCACTATCCAAATTGTTATGGCTGGTCGCACAGCCGCCTGTACATATATTTCTCATATTTTACGTGGACCGTCATTCGCTTGTCACAGAGAACCCCCAATAAGTTTTGTTCACAGAGCATACTAGATAATTTCTCAGCCCTTCCATATTCTATAATATGTTAAAACTAACTAACCATCTGGTACGCAAAGATGTAAACCGTCATACTGTATATCTTGATATAAATTATTAAACACGACCAGTGGTAATATTTTGCTCTATATTTTTGTACCCCTCCATTAATATTGTTTAACGTAATCAGCTTTCGGAAACATAGGCCACATCCTTAAAAAACGGAAAATACTGATCAACCTGAAACGAAAAGTGTATGAAACCTGTGTTCTGCCAGTTGGTACTTATGGTCTTAAAACTGTAACATTGTCCAGTGCCTAGAAACTACGAGTGACCCAAAGAGTCATGGAAAGAGCCATGTGAGAATAAGCCTAAGAGTCACTGACATCACCCACCGGGTGGCGACTCTAAAATGGCAATGGGCAGGTCACGTAGCCAGAAGCTCAGACGAAAAATGTACAAGAAGACTGGAGACCGTGAATGGCAAAGAGAAGTGCAGGGCGACCGCAACTACGGTGGAAGGATGATCTGAATAGACACGTCGGAATAATCTGTATGCAGTCTACACAAAACAGAGGAGGCCTTTGTCCAGGAGTGGACGGGAATAGGCTGAAGAAGAATAATAAGAAGAAGAATGTTATCAAATTTCTTGCGCTTTAATAAATGTTGAATATTTAAAAGTAATAATAATTTGGCTAATTTGTATAGCGTCGTATTCGTGAATAACTCACCTCAAGGGCGCTTTCAAAATGTTTTTTAGTCACGAGAGCTGAATCTGACATCAACAACCAGATAACGGTTGCTTATATTTTATGTGATATTTTGAAAAGGTGGGTTTTTAGGTGAGATTTAAAATCAGTCGGATTGACAATGCATGTGAGGCGTGCAGGGAGCATATTCCAAGCGGACGGACCTGCCGCTGTGAAAGCACGATCATCGAAATTTGTCTGGGGGCTGCGTTTTGGCTCAACTAATCTGCCTTTTGCCGAGGAGTTTTCTGATCAAAGCATAAAGCATAGTTTACACTGGATTCTTTCAGGACACTTGAGCCAGTAAAAATCATATCAGCATGCATAATAATTAAATGAAAAAATATTTTTTTAGTCCACTGTTTTGAAAACTAACGTGTGGATTTTTTTAGACGAATGTGTGGATACTCTGTGTATGATAGAGTGTCGATTGAAAATATAAGAAGTGAATGCGGTGTGAATGATGGTGTTATGAACAAAAAAGTGAAAATGATATGTTAACGATGTAAATGGAACTAGAAATAGAGGAAGACCGAGGAAAACGTGGCACGATCAAATAAATCAAATATTGAATGTCGGCCACGCGAGGAGTCAGAGAAATCGACGCGCGTGCATGACACGATGTATGAATGTTGAGAATTTGAGAAATATGTCAGGAAAGAAAAGTGTGGCAGTCCATTATTTCTGCCTACCCATTCGGGGAGACGGCGTGATGGTTAGTTAGTTAGTTAGTTTAAAAGAACAAAGTATTTTTTTCTTGAAAGAAATCTTTTTAAGGTCATATTTAGAACAATTTATAAATACAAATTTGAAATTGTTCTTTAGATTGTTTGAAACCGGAGTAAGTACTTTTAGTGAGCGAGTGTTGTGGGTAGGTACCCTGGCGGCATTATCTCGCAATATCTCATTATTATTATAATCTAGAGCTAAGCAGATGTGAGTATTGTGCGCGGCTAACTGCCGTCTTTGTACACTGTACCAGGTGAAAGAATCACAACTCTAAATACAAACGATTTCTCTTGATGAATGTATTGTGAGCGGGCGGGGGGTACCTGCCCATAATGGGCGCTACTTTTACTCCCGAACAATTCAAGTAGCCGGCCCCGCGTTTCACAACGGACTCCGTTCGTCTGGACGCCTTAAGGAGATCGTCCTATACTTATAGTTCATAATGGATTTCTGGTACCAACCCTTAATGGATGGAAATTAAATCAAATCAAATAAAATCAATTAATTTTCTCAAAAGACATTACAAACAACAATTACCCATAGTTTAAGGCATCTATCGCAGGTCGCTCTTCGCTAGTTTCAATCCAATGGATTGGTTTGCTGGTCCTTGGGATGCCACTTGGGCCTTTAATGTGGTAGTTTCCCGTTGCTTTCCACTTTCCACTGCTAACTTGGAGACCGTGGATGGTAAAGAGAAGTGCAGGGCAACTGCAACTACGGTGGAAGGATGATCTGAACAGACACATCGGAATAACCTGGATGCAGTCTGCACAAGACAGAGTTACATGGAAGCGAATAAAGGAGGCCTTTGTCCAGGAGTGGACGGGAATAGGCTGAGGAAGAAGAAGAAGAAGCTGAAGAAATATTAAATGATTATGCTTATGATTTGATTATGCCCTAGACAGGCGAAACATGTCATTAAAATAAAATATAATAGTACATCTAGAAAACAGTCGTTTTAATAATTCAATGTGGAGTTTTATATCATTGTTCATGGAACAATAAATTGCATTCTGCATTTTGCACTCTGCATTCACTTCTTATATTTTCAAATCATTTGTCATTTTAATAATATTATAAAAACTAACTAACTAACCATCACGCCGTCTCCCCGAAGGGGTAGGCAGAAAGAATGGACTGCCACACTTTTCTTTCCTGACATATTTCTCTCGCTTCCTCAACATTCATACATCATGTCATGCACGCGCGTCGATTTCTCTGACTCCTCACATGGCCGACATTCAATATTTGATTTATTTGATTTATTTGATCGTGCCACGTTTTCTTGGTCTTCCTCTATTTCTGGTTCCATTTACATCATTAACATATATTTTTTTTACCATTCTATATTCATTCATTCTTTCCATATGTCCAAACCATCTTAATGATCCTTTCATTATTTTGTTCATGACACCATCATTCGCACCGCATTCACTTCTTATGTTTTCATTCGACATTCTATCCACACATTCGTCTAAGAGATCTAATTTCTACTGCATTTATTCTACTTTCATCCTTCTTTTGCCAGTTCCATGCTTCGCTTCCATACATAAGGGTCGGTAGAAGAACACCATTGTGCATAATAATATTATGTAATTACCTAAATTCATATCATACATGAAAATTCTAAGAAATAATAAAGTTATGACGAATTCAAATCATAAAGATCATTCTGCGGCACTATATATGGTATGTGGCGAGCCAAGTAGCGGGCCCCCTTAAGCGCCGAGGCAATCTCATAGAGTCATGTGACAGAATCGTCCCACAAAACGAAATTAGGCAGTCATAATTAAAATGATATTAAACATTCGTAGAATTAATTTCTCGAAATAAAGTCCATTGTTGCATTATTCTAATTACACCAGCCGGAGATAACTGCTGTAGATAGGTGCTGGAGATAGGGGCACCGGATTCGGGTCGCTGATATCATCAATTTTTTGTTTACTTACACAATCGAAATTTAGAGTTTAATTTGATGTCGGGTTACATGCGCGTATCAGTACCGCAGAGACATTCTCTGTCATTAGCGTACTGGATACTTTGCAACCTGCAATTGACACTTTGGGTGTTTAACTGGGGATACTGGATCTACAGAATTGACACTTTGTATGTTTTAACTGGGGTAATGGATCCTCGCCAGCAAAACCAACAATTGACACTTTAGGTGTTTTCATTGGGGTACTGGATCCACTGAAATATGCAATTGACACTTTGGGAGTTTTAACTATCGGTACTGGATTCACTGAAACCTACAATTGACACTTCGGGTGTTTTAACTGCGGATACAGGATCCACTGAAACCTACAATTGACACTTTGGGTGTTTTATCTGGGGGTACTGGATCCACTGAAACCTACAATTGACACTTTGGGTGTTTTATCTGGGGATACTGGATCCACTGAAACCTGCAATTAACACTTTGGGTGATTTATGGTAACTGGAGGTACTGGATCCACTGAAACCTACAATTGACACTTTATTGGGGTACTGGATTCACTGAAACCTGCAATTGACACTTTGTGTATTTTAACTGCCCAACTTCTCGTGATTAAAAATCACTAGAAAACCCGTGATGGCCTTAACATTACATTATAATTAACTAACTTCTAACCATCACACGGTCTCCCCGAAAGGGTAGACCGAAATAATGGACCACCGCACTGTTATTTAGTTACATACTTCTCTCGATTCCTCAATATTTCTTCAACTCCTCAAGTAGTATTCACGTGACAATAAAATGGCGATAGATTGGCTGCCTGTCACATGTCACGAGAATCAATATATCAGCTTTAACAAATTGTATACTGTAATTGGGTTCAAGCGACCTGTTGTATACATAAAAAAAAAAAAAAAGTAATAGTAGCCGATATTTAATATTTGGTTTTCCTCTATTTCTTGTTTCATATTCATTGTTCTTTATTTTTTATGTTTTGCATCTGATTCTACTTACTTTATTAATATAAGCCCTTATGGCGTATATACAATTAAAAATACTTTTTGTTAATTTATTGTTTCTTAAAAAATGATGCCTTAGGCAGTCGAAACATGTCATTCACATTAAATATAATAAAAATTCTAGAAAACAGACAGAAAAACGTTTTCCTTCTCGTATTAATGCATTTTTTCTTGTGAAAATTAACTTTCAAATGGTGCTAACACATATTGCGGAGCCAGCCTTTCGCTCTGCTGAGTCCATGACTTCTTCAAATACTTCATAAATAAAATTAATGTTACATCAAATATGTAGTTAAGTATTTTTTAATAATAACGATGTAAATATTCATCAGCTCATATGTAGTCTCCTAATGGTTTGATTGGTATGATAGGGCAGAATATTATCTAAAAATATTTTTGTTATCAAAACATCAGCACTGTTGCCCAAGCGAGTGCTTCCTGAATCAGATGAGTTCATTAAATTAATTTACGTATTTTTAATATTGAATATGATTAACGTAACAATATGTTGTGCGTGATACTTTAACTACGTGATATCATTTAAATTGGGTACTTTGCATAAATAACAAAATTATTGTGGTGCGTAGCTACTTTCCATATTAATTTTTAATATATCAATATAGAAAGATAATAAGAGAGACGAAAAAAGAAAGTTTAGAAAATAATGAGTGAATTAACTAAACCATGTTTATACAAGCAATTTTTAGTTTATTACAATATATTTATATTTTTCTTTTTTATACAACAACAACAACAACAAACCATCACGCCGTTTCCCCGCAGGGGTAGGCAGAGAGAATGGACCGCCACACTACTCTATCCTGGCAAACCTCTCTAGCTTCCTCCACATTCATACAACGAGTCATACACGCACGTCGATTCCTCAGACTTCTAACATGACCAACCTTTAAAATTTGATTAATTTGGTCATGTCATGTTTTCCTCGGTCTGCCTCGACTTTGTACCACATTTACATCATTAACGTATATTTTTTTAACCATTCTTTCTCCATCCATGCGTTCCATATGTCCGAACCAACGCAGCGATCCTTTCATAATTTTGTTCATAATACCTTCTTCCGCTCTACATTCCTTTCTTATATCAGCATTTGAGATTCTGTCGTATATCGTTCTACCACACATACGTCTTAGGGACCTCATATCTACCGCATTTATTCTACTCTCATCCTTCTTCTGCCAGTTCCATGCTTCGCTTCCATACATTAGGGTTGGGACCAGAACTCCATTGTGAACGGCCGTTTTCGCTTTCATTTATAAATTCTTGTTTCCAATAACTATTTTTAAAGCTCCATTCACTTTGTTACCCGCACCAACCCTTCTTTCGACGTCACTATCCGTTCGGGCATCTGCTGTGAACATACTACCTAAATACACAGATTCCCTCACCTGTTCCAAGTTCTCTTCGTTCACACTTATATTACAAACTGTCATTTGCTCTTCCCTTTCGAAAACCATCACCTTTGACTTTCCGACATTCATCGTTAAATCATTTGACTTGCATACCTCATACATTCTCGACACCAAGACTTGTAATTCGTCCGCACTATCCGCAACGAGAACGGCATCGTCCGCGTAAAGCAGACAGTTTACAGACAGATCACTCATCTTAGCACCAGCATTTTTATACACTTTGTATATACAACTCTTATATTGAAAAAATATAATTATATAGACATGTTTCGGACAAACAGTCTTTCTTCAGTGAAGATACATTTTTAAAAATATTATAAAATTGTTGTTGTTTGCATGATCTGACAGATGTTATAAAGATTTATTTTGGAACGTTTATGCTTTTGTTATAACATTAAGAAGTGTTTTCTGAACTCTACATCTGATATTCGCGATAGGTTAGAACATAATATCATAATAAAATCTATTTTTATTATAATATTATGAAAGAGCTCTTGTAGCCGACATTGAATGTTTGATTGATTTGATCATTTTCATGTTCAATCTTCCTCTATTTCTTGTTCTGCTTACGTCGTTAACAGATACATTATTTCCATGTATCTAAAACATCATGATGAACCTTTCATTATTTTGTTAATAACACTTTCATTCGTACTACATTCACATCTTATATTAGCATTTGGCAAATCTCTTTTCTAAAGCATTTAGTATTGGTACTTTCAACCTTCTTTTGCTCGTTCCATGCTTGACTTCCGTACATAAGGATACCCCGTAATCATATATTATGCTTGTATTTGACTCGCTATAATGTACAGATTTACTTTATATAGAATCGGAAAATTTCCTAGACACACCTAATATCAGAGACATATCAATTTAGCACGTCTAAAAAAACCCGACATCCTTGTTGAGGTCGGCGTGTGTCAATTACAGTTCCAAATTTTGAAAAAATAAAGCGTAAAAAAACATAAGACGATCGTTTCCGGTGTCGTGTCGATAATCCGGGTTAGGTCGCCAAATTAGGTGCCAGAAATTGGCAAAAAAAGGGAACCCCGGGTGGCAGGGCCCTAATGACAGGGCCGGCGGACGTAATTACTAGCCGGCTCTCGCAAGGGCCGGGGTACGACCACTGTTTAAGTTATAATGCGCGGGATTTTGTTTGCATTTTTTTTGTTCTGTCGGTCAAGGACGGGGCAAGCGATATGCTAGATATTCCTGCAATTCGCAGATCGGAAAAATCGACGAGCGTTCGTGTTACGATGTTTGTACGAGGTATGTCAGGATAGAGCAGTGTGGCGGTTCATCCTTTCTATCTATTCCTCTAATAAAAACAATTATAACATTTTGAATGTATACAAAAACACCTAATCTTAATAGATGGCGTTAGTGTAGTTTGAACTAAAAATGTGAAGTGTTTCTCAACATTGTAGCATTTATACATCTTCCAAAAATTTGTTAGACACGGTGGTCGTAAGAAGGATGGAATGGGGAGTGTTGTTAATGACAGGTCATAAGTCCTGTAAGCGCCTCGACCACCATATTCTGTTCCCAGAAAACAATATACATCTTCGTCTCTATTGAGATACAATTAATCCTTAAAAAAAACAATTATTATAACCAAGATTATACAAAATAAAATTAATGTTTAATCTATATATGGACAAGTACACGAAAGAGCTGAAAGGGTTGGAAGCAGGTGAAAAAATGGAAGATGTGTCAGTAAGCTGTTTGTTGTATGCGGACGACGCTGTGCTACTTGCAGACAACGAGCACGAACTGCAAGCCCTGGTGTCTAGTATGTATGAGGTGTGCAAGCGATACGAATTAATGCTGAATGAGAATAAGTCCAAGGTAATGATTTTCGAAAAAGAAGGAAACATGACAGTCTGCAACATTAGTGTAAACGGTAAAAATCTGGAACAAATGGATGAAATTGTTTATTTAGGAAGTGTGTTTACAAAGGATGGGAGAGTGTAGAAGGATTTTTAAAGAAGGGTTGGGGCAGCCAGCAGAGTAAATGGTGCTCTTAAAGTCGTCATCGCAAATAAAAACCAATCCAAAAAAACCTAAGATGGCAGTGCACAATAGTGTTCTTGTGCCGACCCTTATGTGTGGAGGTGAAGCATGGAACTGGCAAAAGAAAGATGAAATTAGAATAAATGCAGTTGAAATGAGATCTCTAAGACGAATGTTTAGTAAATCTGTGTATAATAGAATGTCAAATGCAAATATAAGAAGTGAATGCGGTGCGAATGAAAGTGTTATAAACAAAATAATGAAAGGGTCGTCAAGATGATTTGGACACATAGAAATAATGAGTGAAGACAGAATGGTGAAGAAGGTATATGTAAACGACGTGATCGGAGATAGAAATAGAGGAAGAAGAAAACTTGGCACGATCAAATCAATTAAATTTTAAATATCGTTCACTTGAGGAATCTAATAAATCGACATGCGTGCATGACACGATGTTTAAATGTTGAAGAGGCGAGAGAAATATGTCAGGAAAGAAAAGTGTGACAGTCCATTCTTTCTGCCTACACCTTCGGGGAGACGGCGTGATGGTTAGTTAGTTAGTTAGTTTACATATATAAGTTTACATTAGGAATGGTAATTGTGATAAATAATATTTGTTTTCACCATAGATAAAAAAAAATCTATTGTATCACTGAAAGTATGAAAGTCCATTTACACTAGACAGTGACCGTAACGGCACCGTAACGTCACCGACGTAGCCTTGAATCTCACCGACTCGTTATCTCAAATGCTTTGATAAAATCGCTATCGGTGGGTTGATAAGAGACGCGCAGATGTAAAATTGACACTTATCAACTCTCCCGACGGCGATTGTATTATAACATTTGAGATAAGTCGGTGGGATTCAATCGGGTGGTGGTCTAAGGGATAGAACGCTTGGCTCCTGATCAAGGGAACTTGGGTTCGAGCCTGGACACGACCAGATTCCTTCTTCATAATTTACGTAATAAGCTATTTTCTGCTCATATTGAAGATTGTAAAATAAATTCTAATATCATGGATTTAAATCTTTGTATTAGTCTTTTTTTAAATAAAAATGCTATCTCGGTGACTTTACGGCGCCACTACCATCACTGTCCAGTGTAAATGGACTTTAAGAGTGTGGCAGTCCATCCTTCTGCTTTATAAATGGCGTAATTGTTAGTTTATAAAATGCATCCAATTGTCTAGCCTCGCTGTAAGAAGTGTGTATCGGTAACCGAAATGTCCGAGTACACAAGAGCAAATAAATTATGAAATTTCATTTGTGTAAATCGAGTGCGATCCCTCCGAGTTTATTGACATTAGTGGTTAGTGTTGTTTGACTTACTGTCCACCGAGGGACGTGACTCCGCTCTTGGTGTTGAAATGTACGAGTAAAGACGAGACAGGGAGACCATCACTGACAAAAAAACGGTTTACCGGTTAAATTTACACTAATTAACTTTTTATTTTATTTCATATGAAGCACACTTAGTTTGTGGTTAGACATTTTTAACTTATATATAAAATAACACATAAAACACTTTGAATTTAACTCAAGCCTCATCAAGGCAATATTTTATAATAACACTATAAATCTACTTAGGAAATTGAAAAACTTTATTTAATCCACTATTTATTAAAAAAAATATTAAAAAACACGACATGTTTCGGAGGATACCTCCATCGTCAGGTGTAAAAATATAATAAAAACTAAACAATGAAAGACTAATAAAAAACCCATTTAAAATTCGATACAATAATTCAAAATTCAAAATTAACTAACTAACTAACATAGTTAATTTTGAATTTTGAATTATTGTATCGAATTTTAAATGGGTTTTTTATTAGTCTTTCTTTGTTTAGTTTTTATTATATTTTTACACCTGAAGATGGAGGTATCCTCCGAAACATGTCGTGTTTTTTAATATTTTTTAATAAATATAGTAAAATTCAAAATTAACATGAGCTATTTGTTGTAAGTAGGTACTAACAATAAATTACTAGTAAAAAATAACCTACTTATAACATATAGCCCAGGCTAATTTTTAAATTTGAATTATTGTATCGAATTTTACACGCGTTTTTAAAACATGGCACATGAAATATAATGATACTTCTAGAAAACTGTATTTAATACCGTTATACCGTTTAATATGATTGTTACCGCTAACCGGAAGGTTTCAGCATCCCTGCACGAGACTTCCAACACTCTGTCTCTCTGCATCCACCAAATTACCATCCGAGATGACGGGAGATCCAATACCATTCTGATTAGTTTCGTATTTCAATTTATTTGTCAATAAAAAATGCTTTGATCTATTCGAGAATCGTTTTTTTCCTATCGAATCAAGATAATCGGGAATGAGGTCATAACAATGGCCAATACCCACAAGCACACATCAAATGAAGAAGTTTTTGTTATTAATTATATTCGTTTAACTTTCGATACATTTTTTTTCCTTCTGAATTCATCGTATAGCGCTGATATTTGTACTGTTAGGACATTATAAACCATCAATCGTTTGCCAAATTTCAATTGATAAGAATCAATTTATTTGATAGATGATAAGTGAGATGCTGCCACAGTTCATGATTAGTTTTTATCTACAAATAACTCTATAAACTGTAAGATATATATTTTTTAATTTTCATATGAAGCACTCACTTTGTGGTTACTCATTTAAAAATATAAAATAAACAAAAATACTTTTTATTTATCCACGGTATGGTTATGATAATTTATAACAACTTTGTTGTTATACTGCCCTGATGAAGCTTGGGTCCAAGCAAAACTATTTGGCATCAATTATAATAACCATGCCGTGGTTAAATACAAAGTGTTTTATTATTTTACATTTGAATTTTTTTTTAGTATTGTTTATATAAGTATACGAATTTTGTGTTTCTTAATTATATGCGTGATATATATTTTTTTATTGATTTTAATATTTATTGAATGTATCGTTAGAGGACTCTCAAACTGGTGTTTTTTTTTAACTACTTCCACTTTTATTTGTCTTTCTCTTTTTTATATACTTTATATATACAACACAAACTTAAAAAAAAAGTTTAATTACATATCAGACATGTTTCGGACAACCGGTCCTTCCTCAGTGATATTATAAAGATACATATTTAAAATATTATAAAATTGTTAACAAATATGATCAGTTATGACAGATGTTATAAAGATGTATTAAATAAATATGTATCTTTATAATATCACTGAGGAAGGACCGGTTGTCCAAAACATGTCTGATATGTAATTTTTTTTTTTTAAAGTTTTTGTAGTATATACCTACAAAGTATATAAAAAAGAAAAAGACAAATAAAACATCTACAAAACAAAGTATGGCGAACATAGAAGAAACTTCCACTTTTGTGATTATTTCGACACTGACCGGTTTCGCCAGGCTCACTGGCATCGACAGCCTGCTGTCGATACCTGCGAGTCTGGCAAAACGCTCGCTGTCGAAATAATGACAAAAAGTAATTTAAAAACATCATTTTAATTTATTATGACTTAAATTTAACTTCCATCATGTGATTTCAGAAAAATCATTACATACATATATAATATTGTATTTAATATTACATAAATATTTTTGTTGCATTATATAATAATGGAAAATATTCTGGTTGATCGCCTAATGGATAATGTTCTGGTTGATCTGGCTAGGTTGGACGAAACAAACTGCTGGGAGCCAAAGGCGCAGGATCGAGGAGCTTGGAATAAAATCATCAAAGAGGCTAAAACTCTTCAAGAGATATATGGACACAGGAAGTAAGTAAGTAAATACTTACAAATGTTAGAGCCAAGGAAATCAAGGGGAATGCGTGTCACAATATACAAATTTAAAATCTAGAGATAAATTTCAATGAAAAAAAGACTAATGGCCTATGTATATTTTATTAGTTTGTACTTTTTAAAGCTATTAAATTATACATAAGAAATAATTAGGAATGTTTTTTTACAATTTGAATAAGTAATCTAAAACATAAATATTTTTAATGGTGATCATCA
The DNA here is from genome assembly GCA_022606425.2 of Lepidostoma basale. Classification (NCBI taxonomy): domain Eukaryota; kingdom Metazoa; phylum Arthropoda; class Insecta; order Trichoptera; family Lepidostomatidae; genus Lepidostoma; species Lepidostoma basale. The sequence goes on along the minus strand of JAHDVF020001422.1, from coordinate 1,208,373 downwards.
CGCAATTTACTAAATTTTTTGTTGATGTTCTCTTTATAAAGGTAAAAAATAACGTGATATTTTCATTGCAATTAGAAGTAAGGTTTATATTAGGTTACGAGTACCTAAACCAAAGCATTCAGTTCCCATGACATTCACGAAGAATCTGTAAAATATATTTAATAACTTATTATATTATATAAAAATATAAAAATTAACCGATTATCTCCACGGATACACCACATTAAATTGTGATAAGTTTAGGCTTCAAACATTATTTATTTAACACTTTGAGCCGGGCCGAATACACACGTTTTGTGAAGGGTTTCTTAAAAGTGTTATAATTATGAAAATACGGGGTTAAATCAATCAATCAATTGAAACTTTTCGTAATTATTTTAAATTCTTTCATATATCATTTTTGTATGGTAGTTATGCCAACATTGGCCTTTATGGAGAGCCTCATTGCAATGTTTGCACATACCTGTATGCCGGGTCCCACTCCTATTTTTGTGCTTCGCACACACTTTGCACGTTCGAAGGGTTTTTTTCCTTTATTTTTGGGGATGGTATAGCTATTAAAATACGCTTGGACATATCCCCTGACAACCTGCTTGGTGGATACTGCAAGTTTTGCACTCCTGCAAGTGGACCCGGTGACTGCAATACGTGGTCTCCAGTAGGCGAAAAATTATTGTGTAAAACTAAATTACAATAGACGTATAATGATAAAATTCACATTTTTAGACGACTGGTAAACCACATGAAAACACGGGACCGAGATACAACGCTTGGTTATATAATTACGTGTTTACACGGCTCCGGATAATTTTAACCTTTATGAAATGTTAGGTTAGGTCAGCGAAATCACACTAAAAATGTTCTCACACAAAATTCCCAGTAATAAGGGTTAGCCGCGATATAATTGCATCCTCAATAAAAATCCATACGGATTTACAACCCTCTCATCACAGTTCTGTGAATGAACAAAATTACTTCCAAAAAATATGTCACTACGGAAAATAGCACAAAAAATAGCAATTTTATTTAACCACAACATAATAAGTGGTGTACCTTCCGCCAGGGGCGCATCTAGGGAGTGAAGTAGAGAAATAATCACACGATACATTATTCATTTTATTACACTTAGTTTTCTAGTTCCAACTAGTTTCGGATGCTCTCTGCAATCTTCTGTCCGCCTCCGAAGTTTTTAAATGTCGTGTCACGACTAGATTATGGCCATGGAGTCTACGCCAACACTCCCAAACAGCAAACGAATAAACTCCAGTCTGCATTCAATGCAACAGCAAGACTGATAGAGGACATTGCGAAGAGTTTTCATACCTATAACGAAGCATCTTAAGGTAGAGTCCGTTCACGACAGGGAGATCGTTTACAATAGTACGAAGACAGTGCGTTTACAAAAAATCTAGACTCTATTTTTATTTTATTTTTTTATGATTGGAAAACCAAAAAAAATTTCAATCGTATATTTAAACATTGAAATAAATAAACGTGTCATTTTTTTATTTTTTATTTACAAAAATGCTATCGGCTTAATTGTAATAATTATCAAAATTAAGTTATTAAAATTATAATTTGCTTATGTATTTTTTTCCTGGAAAAGCGACTAAGGGTGAGATTAATAATAATAATGTTACTTTTTTTTCCTTTATTGGTTTTTATTATTACAATATTTGATCCCTAGTGTATTATAAAATTTCTTTCTGGATTGTGTATTTAAACTGTACAGAGCTGACTCAGTCAATATGGGATTAATCAATAATAAAAATAATATTTCAAAAATACTCCTGCAAAACGAGTATTTTTCGAATCACCGAGTATAAAAGCTATTCACCTAAAAGGCGCTATACAAATTAGCCTAATTATTATTATTATTATACGAGATGCCAAATACGTTCGGTTCCCTCCATGTCTCGGAACGTACTGACGCCGTGCGGCTCGTTTGACTCGGCAACCAATTAAATTGCAGTAACTATCACCGCACTCATATGATACGAGATACGAGATCTTCAATTTGTGAATGAACTCTACTCTATTGGTTGAAATGTACAGAAAAAATACAATACAAGCTAAGTTGGACTGTTTTTAAGGCGTTGCCGTTGCATGGAATAGCATCAACTTATATATACGAGTATCTAAACTCAGCACCAACGAGAACCTGAATGTCAGACAGTTTACAATGTGATCAGCGAAGTCTTTTGCGATTTGGTAGATTGACTGTGCAAAAACACTGCCCTTACACAAACTTTAGCGACTGAGCCTTCAAGGTAGCCGGCCCTTCAGCCTGGAATAAAATTCCAGCAGACCTCAAGTGCTTTGAGAATCCGTTAGTGAGACTCAAAACGCACCTTTTTAAATATCCTTACCTGATATAAATGTTGATAGACTGCGTCAGGTGCAACTCTCATACTAAATATGTTTATTTTTAACTAGTTCATAAAATTGAGCATTTCCTGCAACGAACTTAAGATGATTAATTCGTAAAAATGGCGCTCTATTAATTATTCAATTTATTAATATTATTATAATATAAATTATGATGCTATGTTTTTACAGTATTCCTAATTAAATAGTCAAAAAATATTTATTCAACATTGTTTTTTCATTATTTCTGATATCAATGTTTAGACAACAAAAATAGTAATATACGAGTATTTGGATTGATTGAAAACGATTGGCCTTAGAATCATTATATTGTACAACTATATATATATTTTAAATTAGTTCATGGTCATTAAGATGGTTTGGACAAATGAAAATAACGAATGAATAAATAATGGTAAAAAATTATATGTTGAAGTGTTTAAATGGAATTGGAAATAGAGAAAGACCGAGGGAAACGTGGCACGATCAAATAAATCAAATATTGAATGGCAGCCACGTTAAGAGTCTGAAAATCGACGTGCGTGCATGACACGATGTATGAATTATATCTGCGTACCCCTTCGGGGAGACGGCATGATGCTTAGTTAGTTTAAAAAAAAAGATAAATCCTAGTTCTGGCCTGGCTGGTACTACAATACTTGCAAGATTTTTTTTGAACATTCTATCAAGGGATTCACATCCTTATGCAACAGGTAGAAAACAAATATTTCCCTTGATTGTTACCGTCGCTTATGACGTTGCGCAGTCGGCGTATTGCATCCGGATATGAAAAAGACAAAGTACTTATTAATTTGCACATTGAGCAGTTTTTATTATTATCGGAGAATGATTTCCTTATCCCAATTATACTCCCAATTCTAACCCAACGATTCCCAACCGCAAGTAATCAAATCAATGTTGATTTGATATGATTGCCGAATGTCCAAACATATCCATATAAAATTATATTAGGTACGCTTTGGTATGCTATTCCATCAATCTAATTTAATGATCTGTTAACAACCTATAAACAATGTTTAATCAAATCAAATCAGTTTATTTCTCTCAAAAGACATTACAAACATGTTTACAGTTTAAGGGCAGCGACCGGTTTCGCCAGCCTGGTGAAACCGGTAGCTATTGATATTTCGCCATTTTATTGTCACGTGAATTCTACACCAGACCAAATACAGTGTGACAATCACACTGCCATCGCCGGAAAATGAACCCGGGGCCTTCGGTATGGAATTCAGAGCTCTTACCACTCTGCCACGAAGGTTGACAAATCTTCGCTTCTTACGGCGCCGACATTTGATATTTGATTGATTTGATCGTACCACGTTTTTCTCGGTCTTCCTTTTGGCTGGCTACCTATCACATGGTATAAGAAACATCAAAATAAAAGCTAAAAATAATGTGTATACAGTAATTGGGTTCAAAACGACCTGTTGTATACAAGGAAAAAAATGGTCTATGAAAACGACAAGCGTGCATGATACGATGTATAAATGTGGAGGAAGCGAGAGAAGTATATCAGGACAAAACAATGTGGCCGTCCATTTTTTCTACCCACCCCTCTGGGGAGATGGCATGATGGTTGGTTAGGTTAGGTTAAGTTATAGTTAAAATAACAAAATATAAAGCATTTATATATCCTTACATACAAAAAATAAACAAATCTCTTTCAGTTCAGAGATTAAAGTCGTCTAATGCTCCATTAGTTCACACTCAGTCTAAAACCTTACAAAAGTTAGTTTAAACTCTAACTCCAGTTTAATCTGCGTAATTTGTTGAAAGTAATCTTGGGGTAATAATTAATCTTAGGACCTAATATACGGAGGTCAAATGACCTTATAATGTCTCATTTAGTCGGGTTTTTTCAAATCCCGGAAATGTCTCTCTGGGTGTGCAGTTGGAGCCCTTGCCCTATTATTAACAAAACACCGCGACATCCTGCTTTCACCATATACTCGTACTTGTCTGTATTTACTTATAATCTTTATATATGTGTGGCATTTACAAAAATTATAAAACCCATTTTAAAAATTTACTTTTAAAAAGTTATTAATGATAAATTTCGTTAACACTACTGCATGATGTAAGATGGAGCCAGAGGGTAACTGAATGGAGGCCAAGGTTTGGCCGGAGAAGTGTCGGGAGACAGCCTACCAGGTGGAGCAATGATATCGTGCAGACTTTGGGAAAGACCTGGTTTAGAATGACACTGGCGAGAAACTGAGAGGGATGGCGTGGGGTGGTGAGGCTTACGCCTAGCCGAGGATGGAGACAAGCTGACAAAGATTCAAAACACTAACAAAATTACAAAATAAACTAAAAAGTTTAAAAAAAGATGCCACAGTGTTAGTGAAGCAATGTTAGCGACTGAAGTTTATCAAAAATTAATTAATTAATTAACTCTTATTTTAACTTTTGAGTTTGTTTTTTGACATGTTTTGAAAATTATATACCTTCATAATCGGGAGCACGATCTAATGAAGACGTAAAACCATCGAAACGTATCGAGACAAATAAACTAAAAAGTGGAGAAAATAAGAGTTTGTATTAATAAAAAAATATGGAATTCCACAGTGTAAACGGCTCAAGTTTAAATAAAAATAAGAAACATTGTTTGTGATGATATAAATAAATAAAAGCGTCTGAAGAAAGTATAAAGTAAAATTAATATTTACCAGCAGTGCGAATTACAAATCGTGGAAGGTCAATCAATCAATTAGTAAAAGCGGTCATGTTCAATGTTCGAAGAAATCGATAAGCGTGCGTGTAACGATGTATGAATATAAGTGAAACTCGAATTGTGTACTTTTGCTGCTGTATTGCTATGTGTGTACGGAGAGTAGCGTAGCTTAAATGTAGTCTGGGTCCCCCTTGGTTGCAAATATACATATATTATATAATCAAATGATTTTACTGAAATCTCTTGATGGAAGTTCATTTTGAATAATAATTAAATAAAACGATGTTTTTTAACTACTTCCACTTTTGTCTTTATTTAGACAGCGACCGGTTTCGCCAGGCTCGCTGGCATCGACAGACTGGTCGAGTCACCAGTCTGTCGATGCCAGCGAGCCTGACGAAACCGGTCGCTGTCTAAATAAAGACAAAAGTGGAAGTAGTTAAAAAACATCGTTTTATTTAATTATTATATACATATATTATTATTAGCGCCTATAACAGCTTCGGGTAACGGAGAGAGCCCTCTATGGCTCTGCCATTAACAAAAGGGAAGCTCGAGAGGTATGTTTCACAATCAATTCTCTCGGCAAAACAGCGTGACAATAACAGAAATATTTTTCGGGGTGAAACCGTGGAAATTTACGTTCTTACTTAGCGTGACAATAAGTTCGTTGTACTCGTATAATATACGAAGCTCAAACATAAAAAAAAATGGATGCAAATGGCAGAATATCAATCTAATAGGACAAAAACAAAGTATACCATGGCATGTAAAATCTTCATTCGAACATTCTACATTCTAAACTTAAATATTGAAATTTATTCAGATAAGATGTACTAAGGCGGTATACGATAATTAAGTTTTGTACTTCACTAGATTTTGGTACAAAACAAATATTTTCTACGTTCGGTCTACAATCATTTTTACCCAATCAACCGGAGAAAAAAGTTTTTTATTGCCGATAAATCATAATTTATCGAATCGACGCGATCATGTCGTGATCCATGGAGAAAACAAATAGATCGATCAGTCTTCGTAATGTAAACAATTTCATGCGCTTTTGTCTGTGGTCACTTTCTAATGAGGTAGGTACCGCTAAGTGAGTAGGTATCAAAGATTATTTTATTCTCTAAACCAAAGTGATTGTCGACGTTTCAAATGTGATTTGAAAATTAAATGTTTTTTTATTATTATAAAAAAGGCGAATTTCAATAAAATTATCGTAGTAGTTGGTGCTTTTCCTATCTACGAGTATATGTTATATAAAAATTAATGTTTGTCTGTCTCTGATTTTCTCAAAAATTACTGAACCGATGTCGCAGAAAATTTCACAGTTTGTTTTTATTAGCCCCAGGAAGGTTTTAAGAGTAGTTTGAATGAAATCCAATCCTCTTGTTCTTTTAGGAAAATTCGATTACTTTGAAATTTTAGTATTAACCGATTGCTTTGAATTTTTGACACAATGTTGCATTCGAATACACGCGTGTTTTTGGGTGCTCTTCTTCTACTTTTAGAAAAAAACGATTGCTTTTAAATTTTGATATTTACCAATTGTTTCGATATTTTGACACAACGTTGCGTTAGAATGCGTGCGAGTTTTTATATAGGTACTCTCATTATTCTTCTTTGAGGAAAAAAAACCATTGCTTTGCTTTGAAATTATGATATTAACCGATTGCTTTAAAATTTTGACACAACGTTGCATTCGAACACGCGTGTTTTTATGTTCTCTTCTTCTACTTTTAGCAAAAACCGATTGCTTTGAAATTTTATTATTTACTTATGAAAACCAAAGAGTTCCCGGATGTCACAATACAGCAATCTGCTTCCAAGACATAGCCATAGCTGAGAGTGAAGTTAATAATAGAAGGACCCACAGCCTGAAAATGAGGAGAGCTGACAGTTCTAGTTCTGGTTCCAACCAAACCATGGATGCAGGAAGAATAGTTAGAGAGTATACGAGTACATTAACAATACTGAGGAAAACATGGTATAACACAATTAATCGAATTTTAAAGGTAAGGCATCTTGAAAATCGGAAAGATTGACGTGCGTGTAAGAGTCGCTGTATTAATGTGAAGGAAAGTAAAGAGGTGTGTCAGGATAGAGTATCTAATGTTCTGGTCCATTCTATTTGCCTTCCCTTCCGAGGAAACGAATTGATGGTTTGTTATTATTATTTTTTTTTTTATGTAATTCGTTAACAGCACTTCAAGTAATTTTTGTTTATCTCGTTGATAAAGTAATTATTCAATAAATTGTTTTAAATTTCTTAGCGTAGGTACAGGTCGTGACGGCAGTATTATGTTTAATCTGAAAATATTTAAAGTGTTAACCCGTTAGTTTAAAAATACTTTTATTCATCAACCTTAAGTGTTTGTCGGTGATAAGTTTACTAATAAAACAACAAAGATAGGAACAAAGGATGGACCGCCACTCTTCAATCGTGACGTTAAAAACAAAGTTACATGAACGAACATGACCAAATTATAATTTGCTAGATTTGTCTATGTCATGTCACTAAGAAGAATGTGCTGAAAAAAATGCATGATAAAATACCCAATGAAGTAATGCTTAAATCTAATCTTCATAGATGGCGCTGGTCTGTAAATTGAGACCGACATGTGAGTTGTGGTGTTAGATATTAACATATACGAGTATACAACTTCCAAAAATTTGTCAGACATGGTGGTCATAAGAAAGGTAAAATGGGGAATGTTGTATTACATAAAGCGTGCGCTTAACCCAACCAATGACAGGTCATAAGTCCTGTAAACACCTCGATCACCATATTCAGTTTCCAATTTGCATCTTCGTCTATATTGAGATAAAATTAATCCTTGAAGTAAGAAAGGATTGCATTATATTTTAAAAGCATTAACTAATGGATTTGTAACATTTGGTAATGCCTTAGGAAGGTAAAACAAGGCATTTTTATTAATTATAGTAAATCTTCTAGAAAACAGACGTTTTAATTCGTATTATATAATCTTATAGCAACTTCGACAGATAAACCATCGTAATCCGTTGTCTACTATGTACTACTTACCCATCAAGTATATAAAATTAAATTATAAACACAAACCGGTTTCGCCCCCGCCGGAATATCGTCAGGGTAACAGAATAAAATAATATATTCTGTTACGCTGACGAAGCTCCGGAAAGAGCGAAACTGACATAAAATTACTTGTGATAAGAAAGATGATGGCAGCTTCTTGATATTAGAATTTATTTTAACTAACTAACTATTTAACCACCACGCCGTCTCCCCGAAGGGGTAGGCAGAAAGAATGGACTGCGACACTTTTCTTTTCTGACATATTTCTCTCGCTTCCTCAACTCATACATCGTGTCATGCACGCGCGTCGATTTCTCTGACTCCTCACATGGCCGACATTCAATATTTGATTTATTTGATCGTGCCACGTTTTCCTCGGTCTTCCTCTTTTTCTGGTTCCATTTACATCGTTAACATATAATTTTTTACCATTCTTCCTTAATTTATTTTACAATCTTCAATATGAGCAGAAAATAGCTAATTATTTTGAAGAAGGAATCTGGTCGGGTCCAGGCTCGAACCCTGGTCCCCTGGATCAGGAGCCAAGCATTTTATCCCCTAGGCCCTAGACCACCACCAGATTTATTGTTAGACCAGAAATATGTTGGTTAAACCGACCATTTTTCAAACTGCTTGAAAGCACGCACATTTTTAGGTTCGGCAAGTTCGTTTAAGTACCTACCCAATTAGTTGTAAAAAAAATAATAACATAAAATGTTCGTTTGATTAAAACCACCCAAGTGAAATATTATTAAGAAATCTATCAGTGACGGGGTAATCGATTAAACCACACCACTTTTTACGAAGTGCGGTTTGCAGTCGATTCTGATTGGTCACGCGAAGTGTGAGGGCGAATCTTCGTCATTGTATTCAATTATTGTACAAAATACTTTATGCCCACACGCCATGATCAAACAAAATGAATTATCAAACAAGAAAATTGAAGCCACCATATTGAAAACATTTATTGTTAGATAATGCATTAGACATTAAAAAAGGCGATAGACTAGCTACCTATTGAAAAAAAGTGTAGGTACAGAATAATTGTGTTCAAATAATATTCAAATGAATTTAACTGAAATCTCTTGATGGAATTTCATTTGAAATAATAATGAAATATAACGATGTTTTTTTAACTACTTCAACATTTGTCTTTATTTCAATAACGACCGGTTTCGCCAGGCTCGCTGGCATCTACAGACTGGACCAGTCTATGTGTAGGAATCTAGAGAGGTATGCCAGGATAGAGTAGTGTGGCGGTCCATTCTCTCTGCCTACTCCTACGGGGAAACGGCGTGATGGTTTGTTGTTGTTGTTGTTCAGATAATAATTACTTAGTGATGTCAATTATTCTTATTTCAATATGTAAAACAATCTCGATTGTTTGCTTTGGAGAATTGTATGAGATTCGATATGAAAGTAATTTAATGGCAAGATAATGCTGTCGGTGTGAAAGAATTATTGTATGGTGGGTACAAGATTCACACGTGTGATGGGTTGCTCGCCTCCCCGCGCCAATAACCATAAACCCATAGCGGGCAATCACATAAACTGTAGTGGGCATTGGCGTATCGTAAGTTCATGGTTATGATGTCCCGCGTTTAGGGTACAGATTCACACTTGTAACAGCACAAGTCAATATTCAATATATACGAGTACATTGATGTTCCTTTATTATCAAACCATACACAATAGATTTTTTAAGTAGGCGAACTTATGTTGGAAATGAACAAATCCAAATTCTAACTTATTTATTTCTTCTTTAACAATAATGTAAAATCTCTTATTGAATTTTGATTATGTATAAGTAAACATATGATTTCCATAAACTATAATAAAACTTGTAGAAAACTATTAATTACCAAATTCTAATGTTAGGTAAAATGTAATTTTTTTATTCCTAACGTCCGACCATCTCTCAAGCGTACCTGGTATTACCATATGTTGATTATATGTAATATTTACCTGTACCTGTACTCAATATATACCTTAAACATTAATGGTGTTTGTAATGTCTGTTGAGTTGATTGATGTGATATCTGATTTTAATAGTTTTAACCTACCTAAAAAATTCGATATTAAAAATCAGGAAACCTAAAATTGTGTGTGAATACATAATGTTTTATATAAAACATATGATTCAGTATGATTTTATAAATATTTACTAATTTGAAGCTTGAAGACCAGAAGCAAGAGCAGACACTGTCAGAACTAAGCATCTCTTAAGAGAAAAAATTAAAACATTGCTACCTATTGTGAGGAGGACCCCTAGAGATAGGATACACATTGAAGAAATTTGCAAATCCTGCAAAATTTAAGACACGGTGAGATGGAGTAGACAAAGAAGGCGATTCTGGAGAGTCACATCGAGAGAATGGATCCAGCAAGAATTCCTAAGATCGTGATGTACGAGACTCCAGAGGGCCGTCGACCACCAAAGAGATGGAGAGAAAGCTGGTCGTCTTCATCACAGGAAGAAAGTGAATATCCTGCATTAACAGATCGCAAGATCTACAATCAGAAGAATAATAAAATACATAATGATTTTCAAAAACGTTAAAAAAACGGATTTTACAAATAAGGATTTTAGTTGTTTTAAAATCGTAAAGAGTACAATTTTAACCAGTAGGTATGTGAATAAATTCACACAAATTGAATACTTTAAATACCGATATTGTAAGGGTATATTCTAACGCGATATTCACAGAGATACAGCAAGGAATAAATAGATAATGTTAGTACCTAATCATTTGTGTATACCGTTAACTCTTCAATATACCCAGTTTAGACAAATTGATTTTCTTTCCTCTCTCCGTACGGTGTGAGATACACCCTGGGAACCCCCCTCCTCCCCCCACTCCGCCAGTTCCCCTTCCCCCCGCTCCCGCCCAATAATGATATCACCGTGACCAAGCATGTAATTTCATCACATTACATACACATTTTCACAGCAGTAATTTAATATAAATGTTTTGTTTTCGATACCACATTGTAAAGCTGAGTCCGCACGGACTGTTTTGTTTTTACACCAATTTCATGGCGGCTCAGGAAAACGATTCAGTTAACACGTAGAGCGTCAGATTGCGTGTGATATAGACATATTAATATTTTAACGAAAAACTGCTAAACTTCTACTATTTGACGGTTATTTTACTAATTAATCATTACGCCTTCTTCCCCGGGGGCGTATTCAGAAATAATTGTCACCATCTTCTTATTCTTCTTCAGCCTATTCCATTCCACTCTTGGACAAAGGCATCCTCCATTTGCTTCCACGTCACTCTGTCTTGTGCAGACTGGATCCAGGTTATTCTGTTATGTCTGTTCAGGTCATCCTACCACCGTAGTTGCGGTCGCCGTGTACTTCTCTTTGCCGTCCACGATCTCCAAGTCAGCAGTCTTCTTGTCCAATTTTCGTCCGAGTTGGAGTCGCTACCCGGTGGATGATGTCAGTGTTTTCTCTCACCGTATTCCTTCTGAATCTGCCTCTTAGACTTATTCTCAACATGGCTTTTTCCATGACTCTTTAGGTCATTCGTAGTTTCTCGGCACTCTATTTGGACAATGTTACAGTTTCGAGGCCATACGTAGCACATGTCAGAACAAGCGCTTCATAAACTTTTATTTTTTAAACTGTTCTACTATGGCTATTGAAATTTCTCTCAATTCATACATTGTGGCATGCATGCTCGTCGATTTTTTTCTAATCTACTTGTCTCAGATTTTCAATATGCTGATGTTTCAGACTGATTTCAGATTTTTCTAAAATCATTACCTTAGACTTTTTCAACTTCATAATCAGATGATTTCACATGCATACTTCATACATACTATTCACCAGGACTTGTAGTTAATGTTCTTTGTCTGCAAGTAGGATAGCGGCATCCGCATTCAATAGATAGCTTACTGACTAACTAAATAACTAACTAACTAACCATCACGCCATTTCCCCGGAGGGGTAGGCAGAGAGGATGGATCGCCAAAATTCTCGGTCCTCCTCTACATTCATACATTGTACCATGCGTGCACGCATGTCGATTATTCCGACATCGAATTTCTTTATTATTTCATCGTTCGGTATCATACAACGTTTTCCCGCACATTCTTCTTAGTGATCTCATTTCTACGGCGTTTATCTTGCTTTCATCTTTCTATTGCCAGCTCCAAGCTTCACTTCTTGATAGTAGCTTACTGACTCTCCACTTATTTTGATACCTACATCCAACCCATTCAACACTTTCATACATTTGAAAAAATATATTATTTTGAATATTATCGATTTGAAAGAGGGTGAGTGTGGACTCGCCTCGATAGCAATCCCACAATAATGTACATTTATTGGTTGTAGCATCACGAAGCCCGTACTTAATCAGATCGGCCGCGCGAGCAGCTCTCCGTACCTGCGCAACCCATTCCGGGATAATTTGCCTAATGTCCGTCCGTTTACTTTTTTGTTGATGCCCGATTAGCCAAATCACAGGCCTGGGTTCGATTCCGACCGATGGTATCCATTCTCTTAGCACCGTATTAGGGCGAGATGAGATGGGAGTGCGCTGGCCGGGAGGTACTTAGATTCTATTATAGCATGTGTTGTATCATATGTAATAATTTCATTAACTTTTCTTCTATGATCTCCATACTTTGTTGTAGATATTTTATTTGTCTTCTTTTTTTATATACTTTGTATATACAACACTAACTTTAAAAAAAATAAAAAAATAAATATCAGACATGTTTTGGACAACCCGATCCTTCCTCAGTGATATTATAAAGATATTTAAAGTATTGTATAATTATTTCACTTTTTTATATATACTTTGTATATACAACACTTACATTAAAAAATAAAATTACATAGACATGTTTCGGATTAATTATTTGTCCGGGAATGGACGTAATTTTCCTGGTAATTTTATTATTTTTTAATATAAGTGTTGTATATACAAAGCATATGAAAAAGAAAAAGAAAAATAAAGCATCATAACAAGACAAAGTATGGCATATATAGAAGAAGATATTATAAAATTGTTTACAAATATGATCAATTTTGACAGATGTTATAACATATTTGTAAACAATTTTATAATATTTTAAATATCTTTATAATATCACTGAGGAATGACCGCGTTGTCCGAAACATGTCTGATATTTAATTTTAATTTTTTAATAAGTTAGTGTTGTATATACAAAGTATATATAAAAAGAAAATGACAAATTTCATTAACATGTATTACATATTTTTCTATAACACCCTCTTATTATTCTTCTTCCTCGGCTTATTCCCGTTCACTCCTGGACAAAGGCCTCCTCCATTCGCTTCCATGTCACTCTGTCTTGTGTTAATCCGACGTGTCTGTTCAGATCATCCTTCCACCGTAGTTGCGATCGCCCTGCACTTCTCTTTTCTGTCCACGGTCTCCAAATCAGCAATCATCTCGTTCATTTTTTATCTAAGCTTCTGACTACGTGACCCGCCCACTGCGATTTTAGAGTCGCCACCCGGTGGATGATGTCAGTGACCTTTGTTTTTTATCTCACCGTATCGTTTCTGACTCTGTCTCTTTGGCTTACTCCTAACATGACTCTTTCCAATGGCTCTTTGGTTCACTCGTAGTTTCTCGGCACTTTGTTTGAACAATGTTACAGTTTCAAGACCATAAGTACCAACTTGCAGAACGCAGACTTTTCGTTTCAGGTTGATCGGTATTTTCTGAATTTAAAGGATGTAACCCATGTTTGAGAGATAAAATGCAGAATTGAGGCAGCAAGAAATACGTTTAATAAAATGAAATCACTCTTCTGCAATGATATCGTAAACTTGAAACCCCGCCAGAGAATGATCAAATGCTATGTGTGGTCTGTTTTATTGTATGGATGTGAAACGTGGACCTTAAAAGTCAACTCAATGAACAGACTGGAATCATTTGAAATATGGCTCTATCACCAAATGCTCAGAATTCCCTGGACAGACATGGTTACCAATACCGAAGTTCTGAGTCGAGATATAGTTGACAGGGAACTGTTATCAACTATCAAGGTTCGGAAGATTTCACATCTGGGTCATGTACTGCGTGGGGAAAGTACCACCTTCTCCAATTGATATTGGAGGGGAAAATTAAGGGACGCCGAGGGCCCGGAAGGAGACAAATGTCCGGGCTGCGAAACGTGAGGGAGTGGACCGGCATCCGAAGTGTGGAGGAGCTGATCCGAGCGGTGCAGGACAGGGACAGGTTCGCCGAGGTGATCGCCAACGTTGGGGGGACCCGACAGGGCACTTGAAAAGAACCCATGTTTCCGAAAAAATACAATATTTAAAAAAAAATTTAAATGTGAATCAACAATACAATGTGATGTGTACAACATAGAAGAAATATTTTTGTATAATACAACATCAGTCCCATCTCTTTTGTATTATTAGGAAAAGTAAACCATTTTACAGTGCAGCCAAATTGCCGTACAATTAGCTCCGGCACATCAATGATTGTGATTGTGATTGCGATGGCAAGGTGGAGCAGAAGACGCCGCTGCTCGGGTAATTGCTTATTTCTTGGGTGTACATTCGCACCTCATTATTTTAACGCCAGCTCCAAATGTGAGCATATTCGTAAATACTCCCAACCGCTCTTCGTCCTCCGCCCGTGCGGTGAGCTCAAATTGTATTGACAGACCGAATCAACGGAAGATGGAACACCTCAGCCGGGCCGGTGATTATCCCTGCTGGATGTGGTGAGCCGCACCTGCCTCTAAGTGATCATACCTTCCCAGTGGCGTGCGTGCAACAAATTGTACCATACAATAACTCTGAAATACTAAGTCAGGTCTCTAGGGTTGAAAGTTAACACAAAATATAGAAATAAAACATTATAATAACTTGTAATAACCTTGAAATAATCATCAACACATAATATTTTGAAACTATTATACAAAAATAAAGTGAAAAAATGTTTGAAGTCTTAAAAAACAATTAATGATAGAATACCTTAAAAATGAAATAAGAAAGGAATGTAATGTAACTACACCAATATTGTTTGTACTTATCAAACGAATGGATGAAGAGAGAATCGTGAAAAATACAGGTATATAATTATACAAGTAGTATATTTTGTGTGATTTGGGGTTACAACGTGTGATTTCTCCTTCTCGACCGACGTTTCGGAGATCGTTTCAGTTTCCATCTTCAGGGTAATGTGGTGGTGGTAATCATTACCACAACATTACCCTGAAGATGAAGACTGCAACGATCTCCGAAACGTCGGTCGAGAAGGAGAAATCACACGTTGTTACCCAAAATCACACAAAACATATTGCTGCCAACCGTGAAAATCTACGCAATTATATACAAGTAGTGTGAATTAAAAAAGAAGTCGAAGAGGCTAAGGAAAACATGGCATGACCAAATTAATCATTTCCTTATAGGCGATCATGTTCGAAGTATGAACAATTGATGAGCGTGCGTGCCACGGTCTTTGAATGTAGAAGAGTTATATCAGGATAGAACAGTGTGGCGGTCTATCCTTTCTGGCTACCTCTCCGGGCAGATGACGTGATGATTAGTAAGTTAGTAAGTTGGTGAATTTAACTGTAGATTGAGCCTTCCCTTCGTCCGTCCTTTTCCAATGACTCCTGCCTTCCGCCCACGCTCCACCCCTGGCCAAGTGATATCGATTGTGTTGGCTTCACAGTGCGTGTTTACATTTCACAATTTAATGGTTTGAAGCGAAAGCGGCATAAGTCACAAAAAAAAATCTCATCTTTTAAATCATCGATATTTACAACCGCTGCTAAATTCAAACGTTAGATACCCAGTTAAAAATGTGGGTTTTAAATTTATATAAATAGAAGCCACCAGACTTTTGATTGAAAAAAGCTTTACACTTGTTCTTTCAATCAGTTCAATTAATTTAAAATTAGCGCAAATAAACGCCACATACTCGTTTTTACGTCGTACAGTACCAACAAGAATGAACTTGCGTGTCACTGTCACTCGGTACGCAATGTTTAAAATATAAATGATTAATAAAAAAAACGTTTTTTTAAGTTTGGTGTGAATTCAAATTTGAAATGAGTTTTTTATGAATCAAAATAACATTTTCCTTTTTTCGCTTTCATGAATTTATTTATTTAGACACTGAAGACGATAGCAGGCAAGCCACTAAGAGATCGCGCGAAAAACACCAGAATAAGAGTGATATGTGAGGTCTAGGATATAATAAGATGGAGCAGACAGCGAAAAAAGAGACTGATACGGTCATGTTCAAAGAATGGACACCACCAGACTCCCCTATATTGCATTGCATAATCAGCCTCGTGGGACTCGTCCTCATGGAAAAATGGAAGGACATCTGGGAGTCTACCTCACAGGAGGAGCAACACTCTGGAGAACAGACCACATAGGTCTACAACAAGGAAGAAGAAGAAGAAGAATTTATTTATTTACAAATATTATTCTAAAAAAGAACACAGAAGCGCGTTTTAATTTTAATACATAATATTTAAAATGATATGATGATATACGGACATTGAGTCAAAATGTTTATTTATTGTTTCTTGAACAATGATTTAAAACTTCACATAAAATCATTAATACGAATGAAAACTTCTGTTTTCTAGGAGTTTTATTTTATTTTACTCTCATAACGTGTTTCGTCTTGCTAAGGCATAATCAAATGTGTTTCCTTAATCAATAAATCACTGTTCTATCATTGCTAATTACGATGGTTAAAGAAACAATAAATACATGATTTAAAGGCAGAAACTCAACATGAGTGGTCTGTTTCTCGGTTCAACAAGTCGATGATGACGTTGTATAATAATAATAATAATAATAATAATAATATGCTAACTTTTAAAGCGCCATTTTTGTTATAATCATTAAGACGTGAAATCTAAAAATCGAAATGTGAACGCTGCATCTGGGTATGAAATATGAAAAAGATGAGTTTTCAACTTGGATTTGAAATCTGCCCAATCATTTATGCAAGTGTGAAGGGAGATTGTTCCAAGCTGATGACCCGCTAACTACTAAGGATCGATTCCTGAAATTTGTACGAGGGCAACGCTTCGGCTCAACTAATCTTCCTGCTGCCAAGGAGTTCGCCTAGCGAAGTGTGGAACAAACAAAGTAACAAACCATCTCGTCGTTTCCCCGCAGGGGTAGGCAGAGAGAATGGATCGCCACACTACTCTATCCTGCCAAACCTCTCTAGCTTTCTCCACATTCATAAAACGAGTCATACACGCACGTCGATTCCTCCGACTTCTAACATGACCAACCTTTCAAATTTGATTAATTTGGTCATGTCATGTTTTCCTCGGTCTACCTCGACTCCGTACCCCATTTACATCATTAACATATATTTTTTCTTAACCATTCTTGCGTTCCATATGTCCGAACCAACGCAGCGATCCTTTCATAATTTTGTTCATAATACCTTCTTCCGCTCTACATTCCGCGAAGTGTGAATGTTGAATTTAGGCTGTCCGTTATACAGAGTTCGGATATATAACTTGGTACCATGGTATAGTCTGTAAACGTTTCACTAATCTGAATGATACATTTGTTTGAATTTATGTGTTCCATTATACACCTGAACCTTTCATTTTTACTCCAGAGAAAACCACCTTATCAAATTTGCTTGCGTTCAATTTTATATGCCAGGATTTTAATCCATAAATAAAAGTGCATAAGAGCTGTTTTTGCATTTTCTAGTAATTTGACATACGCTCCATAGCAGCGGTTGTTGTGGGTGTAGAATTGACGTGTTTACAATGCAAATTACCCAAATTAGGTACAAGCAATTGGAATCGAAATGGCGAAGCTTATTGGACGTAAAATGGGTGATTTACCACGCATTCACTCCAAGTGCGAATGAAAGCTTGCAAATCATTTTTCGATATAATCATTTTTCAGTTTGTTTTGCGTCTAAATATTACGTATAAAGTGTACGAATACGATTTCTACTATGATCTTCTTCTTCTCGTGTCATGTCGGTACCTCTTCGAAGTTATGTAAAAAAATCTGCCCTTGGTCAAATTAAACACGCTACCCACAGTTCCAAAGCCACTTGATTCCTTATGTGGAACAATCGTCTTCTACCCACTTCGTAACATTACTCCACCTATCCTTAGAATATAGGTTCTATCTCTGAGTATTTTTAATAATAATAATAATTTACTATTTAGATAGGTAATCCATTTTTTTGACCGAAGCACTATGATACTTCAACATTTTTAAATGTTTTAAATTTGAAAAATTATCACAATATCACAATATGTATCACAATTTATTTGTTTTTATGAGTTATGAATTATGCAGGTATCATCAGGTGTTGCAAACAACTATTATTGAGTTGCTTGTAACATCTGGTTTTCAATTTTGATGAGATTGACTTGATTATACGAATTTATTAATTTTGATAAAATTGTCGCAACAGCTGTTTCGTCAACCTTTAGCATCATCATGTGTTACAAATAACCCATTATTATCCCTCAAAAATAGTTGGTGAAACAGCGGTCGCGACAATCTCGTAAAAATTATTAAATTGTGATAGGTACGTGAAATAACTAACTAACTAACTAACTAACCATCACGCCGTCCCCCCGAAGGGGTAGGCAGAAAGAATGGACTGCCACATTTTTCTTTCCTGACATATTACTCTTCACTCAACATTCATACATCGTGTCATGCACGCGCGTCGATTTCTCTGACTCCTCACATGGCCGACATTCAATATTTGATTTATTTGATCGTGCCACGTTTTCCTCGGTCTTCCTCTATTTCTGGTTTCATTTACATCGTTAACATATAATTTTTTTTAACATTCTTTCTTCATTCATTCTTTCCATATGTCCAAACCATCTTAATGATCCTTTCATTATTTTGTTCATGACACCATCATTCGCACCGCATTCACTTATTATATTTTCATTCATCACTATCATACACAGAGTATCCACACATTCGTCTAAGAGATCTCATTTCTACTGCATTTATTCTACTTTCATCCTTCTTTTGCCAGTTCCATGCTTCGCTTCCATACTTAAGGGTCGGTAGAAGAACACCATTGTGCACTGCCATTCATTACATATTTAATTTTGAAACACGTGAAATATGTGTTTCAAAATTAAATATTTAATAACTTACGTTTAAAACCCTTTCTGGCAATGGGTTATCAGTCCAGTGCGTTCAGTGTTTCTGATATATCTCCGACAGCGCCAACATCGATTGTTTTATCTATCGGCCGCCAGAACCTACCTGCTTCGGGTGACACCGATGGGAAGGGCAATAAGTCTCCTCAGTTATCTACATCTTTCATATTAGAACACAAATATTTTTGACATTATTCAAAACCTAAGACTAACCCAAAAAAAATTGGGTTAATTCTTAAAAATTCAAACCATCTCTTGTGCCTTCCTGATATACGAGTATTACCTCTTCTCAAATTGATGCCCTAAATTGTAAATATGTTTGTAATGTGTTTTGAGAACAATAAACTGATTTGATTTGATTTATTTTTATTTTTAAGATTAGCATGGAGTCTCAATTTTTGATAACCAAATTGTCTTTCTTCTTACCACGTTGCTTCCACACATATTCAAGAAGTTGATTTTTCTAGAACATTAGGGAATGTTTATCAGCCATCATTCGCTTTGTAGAGGCCAATATTCCGATCGGCATATTTCCACAGCCGAAATATTAATTTAGGGAGTCGTAAAAGAAATAAATCGTTTTACTGCCAACAATTTGGTGGTGCTGGAACAATGCAACGGTCGAACCGTCTTAATGTCGCCTTGAACTAAAGTCAAATTACTTGAGACAACGATAGAAAACTAAATTTTTTATTTGAATTATTATTATTATTATTATTTTGTTGAATCGCTCTTTACATCATGACAGCATGAGCCAAATCGATGTAAATGGTATTATAGCTATCATAGTGATTCTCGCGACATGTGATAGCTAGTTAATCCATCGCCATTTTATTGTCACGTGAATTCTACACCATACCAAAGACAATGTGACAATCACACTGCCCTCGCCGGATATTGAACCCGGAACCTTCGGGGTGGCAGTCAATGCACTTACCACTCGGTCACGAAGGTCGTCAAGAATGAAAAGGTTTTCAAAGTAACATATGAAATATTTAATTATTCTTCTTGTTCTTCTTTTTGTAGATCTTCCGATCTGTTCACGACAGGATATCAGTAAGTTCCAGTGATGAAGACGTCCAACTTTCTTTCGATCTCTTCCTCTGTGGTCTCATGAATCACGATGGAATCCTCGCTGGATCCAACCTCTCATCTTGATCTCTCCAGAATCGTCTACTCTGCCTACTCCACCTCACAATGTCATCATCATCAATATTGCAGGTTCCACCGATCTCTCCGTTAGGTATCCTATCACTAATGGTTTTACCCACGATCTTCTTCTTCTTCTTTTTGTCCTGTCACACCTCCGTGGTGCATAGGGCCTCAAGGAATCTTCTCCACCCGACTCTATCGCATGCCTGATGCTTAACATCGTCCCAAGTGAGACCTGCTGCCTTAACCTCGTCCTGCAGGGTTCTTCTCCAGGTGGCTCTAGGTCTGCCTCGCTTTCTCTTTCCCCCCATAGGGGACCAGTCTAGTGCGCCCTGAGCGATGCAGGCTGGGTTCCGTCTCAGAGTGTGACCGATCCACTGCCATTTGCGCCTAGCGACTTGTTCTCTAATTGGCTTTTCGCCTGCTATGGTCCAGAGAACGGCATTTGACACTGTTTGGGGCCAATAGATTTTGAATATTGAGCGAAGGCACCTATTTATAAACACCTGGAGTTTACCAATAACGTCTGCGGTAGACTTCCAAGTCTCACATCCGTACAGCAGTACGCTTTTAACGTTACTGCTGAATACTTGGAGCTTGAGCTTTCTCGAAATGATACCGGAGCGCCATACAGGGCGAAGCATAGCGAAAGCTCCCCTTGCCTTGTCAAGTCTGCTGGCTACATCCTCCTCCGTACCTCCTGAGCCTGCTATCATACTACCGAGGTAGCAGAAGCTGGTCGTGGTCACAAGGGGGACACCGTGGAGCAAGATTGGGGTGGAGTCATTTGTGGACACTCGTAGGTCTACTGTCTTGGACATGTTAATCTTGAGACCTACTTTTGCCGCTTCCTCGTGAAGTCTACAAAGTTTCCGCTCCGCATCCACCCGGTTTACCGAAAGCAAACAGAGGTTTACCCACGATAGGTTTACCCACGATAGGTCGCAATATTTTCATTTCTGCTATTCTAAGGAAATATTTATGTCTGGAAGTGTTTTCTCTCGCTTCGCTTCCGTAAGTTAATATGGGCACGATGCATATTTTAACGATGGCAGCGAGTTGCCGAAATCAGTCGGAGCGCAAATAAAAAAAAATGGCACAATTTTTTTTTTTACTTTATAATATTTTATTCTTTGAATTCCGACCGGTTTCGGCAACTCGCTGCCATCGTTGCGGTGGTATGAATCTGTGTACTGTGTATTGAAGAGTACTTATTGAAATTTCTTTGCAGAAGGTTTTTTAATTAATTAAGATTATATTTTCTACATAAAGAAATTGTAGTATGTATAATAAAATTGAATAGTCTAATAATTATTAAACCACAATTATTAAACATTGATTACATTCAAGTAAATTACATTGATGAGGAGAACTGTCCAAACCCATAAAAACTTCAACAGGGATAAGACAAGAGACATGTTTGTTGTGTTTTTGGGTAACACCGTGTGGTCTGGGTAACTCCTTCTCGACCGACGTTTCGGAGATCGTTGCAGTCTCCATCTTCAGGGTAATGAGTTACCCAGACCACACGGTGTCAGGAGTTACCCAGACTACACGGTGTTACCCAAAAACACAACAAACATATTGCTGCCAAACGTGAAAATCTACGCAATTACAACACAAGAGACAGTTTGAGCCCATTTCTTTTCAACCTCATTATGGATGAAATAATAGTACATATCACATCACTTGGTTTGGGATACTGCATAGGGAAGGGTAGTGAGCGTCATATGCTACGCGGACGATGCTGCACTAATAGCAGAGTCGGAAGACGAACTGCAAAGACTTTTAAATAGATTTCAGACATCGGCCGCCAACTTCAATATGATGATCTCAGTTGAAAAAACCAAAACCATGACATTCTCAACAGAACCCTTAGGATACAGGTTATCCTTAAATGACAGAATGCTGGAACAGGTTGCAAAGTTTAGATATCTGGGAGTGGATCTGCTCAGTCAAAATGAACTTGTCAGTGAAACAATAGGACAAGTCAACAAGGCTTCGGCGGTATCAGGTTGTCTCAAGGATATAATATGGAAAAACAAGTATATGAGAACTGACAGTAAGGTCAGAATATATAAAACCTGCGTAAGGCCTATACTGACATATAGCATTGAGACCAGAGCGGATACCACAAGAACGAAGGCTAAAGTACGGGTGGCAGAGATGAGGACGCTGAGGATGATAGCAGGAAAGACTATTCGCGATAGGGTGAGGAATACGGCCATCCGCGAGATCTGCAAGGTGGAGGATGTGAGATGGGGCAGACAACGCAGAAGATACTGGAATGCGCACGTGCAGAGGATGGATCCCACCAGAATCCCACACGCTGTGGCGCATCAGATTCCTGCCGGCTGCCGTCCCCCCGGAAGACCGCCGAAGAGATGGAGGGATAGCTGGGAGTCAACCTCCCAAGAGAGGCCAGCCTGATTTCAGGAACAGACCAAAGGTCTATAAGGAGAAGAAGAAGAAGAAGTAGAAGAAGAAGAAGATTTCCATTTTCTAAGAGTTTATATATCGCCTCTGCAAGAATAACGTGACATTTCGAAAATCAAATCCGCCGTGTTCAACTTTATTTTCTACTTAAACATGGTATTTTCAAAGTGAAAAACAGAGAATTTATGAGGGAAAGAGACAACACAACAGTAGTATATTGTGTTGTCGCGTTGTCTCATTCAGACGGGTATCTTGATTCATTTTTCAAATTTTAAATTTTTCGAGATAACGCGTTATTCTTGCAAAGAGGCGATATGTAATCTGATATTGCCCTAGCAAGGCAAACATGTCCATAAGAAATATTTTAGAACCATAAATTTTCCTTGTCATATTTTTTTGATTATTTTCATTTGTCACTTTCTCAAATCAAATATTCGATAAACTTAAAGATTATAGCGTTATGAAAGACGATTATTCAAATTTTTAACAATAAAAATAAATTAAGATGATTTATAAAACAAACATAAATCATCAATATCCTTCATCATCAGGAAAACGGTTAAAATAAGTATGGTACGCTTGACTCCTTATCCGGAAGACGAAGCTTCGACCTCTCTCACAATAATGCATTAATTAAAAACATTATTTAAAAAAAAATGGTTATGATTATCACTATTGAAAACCTTCGTGGTAGAGTGGCCAGAGCTACGACTGCCACAACAAAAGTCCCGGATTCGATTTCCGGTGTTGGAAATGTGATTGTCACACTGTCTTTGTGGTGTAGAATTTACGTGCGATAAATGGCGATTGATTATCTACCTATCACATGTCATGAGAATCAATATAATAGCAATCTGTAAAATAAATTGTAAACAGTAATTAGGTTCAAGCGACCTGTCGTATACAAATAATCTTTAATAATAAAAATATGTTTTTTTAACTACTTCCACGTGAAGAAGCGAGCCTGGCGAAACCGGTCGCTGTCGAAATAAAGACAAAAGTGGAAGTAGTTAAATCTTCTTCTTCTTCTTCCTTATTGTAGACCTATGTGGTCTGTTCTCCAGAGAGTTGCTCCTCCTGTGAGATAGATTCCCAGCTGTCCTTCCATCTTTTAGGAGGTCTTCCACAAGGACGAGTCCCATGTGGTTGATTATGCAATGCAATATAGGGGAGTCTGGTGGAGTCATTTCTTTGAACATGACCGTACCAGTCCCTTTTTCGCTGTCTGCTCCATCTTATAATATCCTCAACCTCACATATATCTCTTATTCTGGTGTTCCTTACGCGATCCATGAGTATCGTCCTCAGTGTCTTCATTTCGGAAGTCCTCAAAACTTGTTTGGTCCTTACTGTGTCTGCCCTTGCTTCGACGCCATATGTTATTATTGGTCTTACGCATGCTTTAAAGATTCTCATCTTATTCTTAATGGCCATGTAGCCAAGTAGTTAAATAACATCGTTTTATTAAATTATTATTTAAAATGAACTTCCATCAAGAGATTTCAGTAAAATCATTTGATTATCTTAAAAATAATCTTTATTTCTTACAAATAATCTTTCTAACTAGAGTTCCACATGGACGACGGGCGGGTCTAGGGATTGAATGAGCGAAGCTGACGAAAGGCACCGTTCACCTATAACATCTTCGGGTAAGCGGTGGGAATCCTCTACGTCCTATATTGTATATGAATAATAATAATAATAATAATGATATTAAATAATTGTGAAATTCAGACACAATTATATAAATTAAATGAAAAACAAAGACACGGCCATTAAGAGTATGATGAGAATCTATAAAACATGCGTAAGACCAATAATAACATATGGCGTCGAAGCAAGGGCAGACACAAACAAGTTTTGTGGACTTCCGAGATGAAGACACTGAGGACGATAGTAGGCAAGATACTGAGAGATCACGTGAGGAACACCAGAATAAGATAGATATGTGAGTTTGAGGATATATAAGATGGAGCAGACAGCAAAAAAAGGACTAGTATGGTCAGGTTCAAATAATGGACACCACCAGACTCCTCTATATTGCATTACATTATCAGTCTAATGGGACTCGTCCTCGTGGAAGACCTTCTAAAATATGGAAGGACAGCTGGGAGTCTACCTCACAGGGGGAGCAACACCCTGGAGAACAGACCTCGTAGGTCTACAGCAAGGAAGAAGAAAAAGAAGAAGAAGATATAAAATTAAATAATTATAGCTTTTTCTCGTGTTAGATATCGAAGTTTAATTTTACGGAGAGCTTTTCTTAGCTAGTGAGACTTCTTGTCGGTTCTGCTTTGCCTTCAATGTCCCCGGGGAACAATAGCGTAACTCAATTATATTTTACAACAAGTAACTTATTAAGAGTTGTTTGTCTTGTATTCGTGAGATTATATTATTGCTCTCCTAATGCGGTTTGTGGTCGGGCTCCTAAATTGGTGTTTTAAACGAATTAAAATAAATTTAATTTCGTCGGTACTATGATTTTCCTTGAGTACCTACCAAGGTTCCTTGTGAGTAAGTACTTTTTTAAATTAACGTTTACGCGTAACTTTATTTTTAACTGCTACAAAACTTGAGAAAAGCTCGAGTAGAGACTGTTTATTTCGGGGAGAACGTTTGCAACGTGAGTGACAGTGCATTTACAAAAAAATTGGATTTTGTTTTATTTTTATGAATAGAAAAAAAATGTGTCAAAAATATTTTATATTCAAACATTGAAATAAACAAACATTTTTTTATTTTAATAATAATTAAGTCCAATAAAATTTTAACGTTTATTGATTTTTCTTAAGAGTATGACTACACAATACTACCAGTGGCGGTACTCCCATAGAAGTCCAGAAGCCCGGCTTGCGTAAGAAAATTTGAATCAAAACCCCAAAATTTAGGTAATTATGCCCCCGCACAAACTAACAACCCACCAAATCACCTTCCAACAATGTTCCCATCAGGTGTAAGAGAAATAGCCACAAGAGCTGAACCTCTGTAAGCCAGAAAAGATTTTGATTCAAAATTTCTTACGCAAGCCGGGCTTCTGGGCTTCTATCGCAGTGGCGATATTCCCATAGAAGCCCAGAAGCCCGGCTTGCGTAAGAAATTTTGAATCAAATCCCTCAAATCTAAGTAATCATACTCCCTTATAAACCAACAACCCACCAAATTACCTTCCAAAAATGTTCCCGCCAGACGTAAGAGGAATAGCCACAAGAGCTGAACCTCTGTAAGCCAGAAGAGGTTTTGATTTAAAACTCAAGCCGGGCTTCTGGGCTTCTATGGTAGTACCGCCACTAAAAACTACACAACATTAAAATTCAAAGAACTTCCTTGTTTTTATTTTTATTATTTCAAATATCTAATGGTGTCCCCGCTAATGGTGTCTGAAAGTTGGAAAATTATTGTTGTTGTTGGAATTCTAAAACAAAACCACAAACATAAACATGTCCTTCCACCGTTAATATTAATTCATTTTTATAATTTCGACATAGAAGTAATTTTCATGATGGCGCCTACCACCGTAGATCTCTGGCTGAACAGAATATAAGTATTTTTTAACTCCTATCCCACACCTATTTCATCCAAACAATTTCAACGCGATGCATGATCATACGATCATGCAATCATTCAAATGGTCAAAAACCAATATACGCCATTGTTACTTCACATGGACGAACTCGGTAAAATTGGAAAACTTTGAACCGGAATATGAACATTAATGTTAGAATTTTGGGCGAGTTCCTCCATTGCTCTCTGAAGAGTAAGGTTGACTGTGAAGAAAGACAGGTCGATATCAGTTAATGAGAAATGTTAGAGTCCTTGCCCGATGACAGACCACCGTAACCAAACTCCTTTGGGGCATCAGATCTGGTTCATCAGTTCCATTACTCCTTGCACCACTCTATTTTCATCTCTTTCATTCCCAGACCACGATCTAAATTATTACCGTATGCCTTATCAACAATAACCATTTACCACTAAATTATCCACCATCATTCAGTCCTTTACCCCTCCCGCAACCATTGAGTATAAAAAAAACCTCCCTGATAGCCCACTACCTACTCCGCTAAACAAAATGGTCTCACGCAGGCACAACTCCATCCAGGCACTGCTCTTCTTCTCTTCCTCTCGGAAACATTTTTTAAAAATAATAAAGCTGATCCCATCATCCTCTGCAATGTTGGCCCTAAATGATCTTCTATTCCCTGACCAAGAATAAAGTAGAACTTAAGAAAAAACACTAAATCCTCTCTCTCCTTATTCAGAAATGCATTCCGGGCGACGCATCTAGCCCAAAACAACTACCAAATCACATTTTCATCTACGTTACCTAGAGACGTAAGAGGAATTGCCATTAGGGCTGAACCTCTATAAGCCAGAAGATCCAAGTTCTAAGTTTCGCCTTCTTAGACCCAGGAACCGATCAAATAGCTTTCTAAAACCAATTCTAGAGGTGTTACTCACACAAAACCAACAAAGCAATCGCGTTTACATTATAATTTACAAACTTATCAGATAAGTCAATACTTAATATAAT
Source organism: Lepidostoma basale (assembly GCA_022606425.2). Taxonomy (NCBI): domain Eukaryota; kingdom Metazoa; phylum Arthropoda; class Insecta; order Trichoptera; family Lepidostomatidae; genus Lepidostoma; species Lepidostoma basale. The sequence goes on along the minus strand of JAHDVF020001422.1, from coordinate 1,180,986 downwards.
TCACAACGCCCGAAATATGATTGGTCTTAAAGGAATAATATTTTTTTCGAATTGCCGGTTTATCTAAGTGCATGGACATGTCGCTTGTAAAACATACTGTATCTCGTTTATAGCCTTCAGAATGGGTGCGATCATAACAGTTTTTTTATCTAAGTAAGATGCGGTCTCCGAAAAAACATTAATGTATTTATATTGACATACAATAGAGACAATCGAGAGGTATATTGACAAAGGAAAATAAGATATACAATAAAACAAAAGCCAACAACAAAGTAATTCTTGATTATTCTTCTTCTCAATCGTATTCCTCATGATTGAGGATTGTCTATCCTGTAAACCATTGACCATGGCACGCCATGCGCTCCTGTCACCCGTCAGTCTCCCGGCTGCAGCTGATGAGAGACCAGTCAGATTCCTGATTTGATCGGACCAGCGGCTCGATGCTCGTCCCTGTGGTCGCCTTCCCTCCACTTTGCCCACGATGATGAGTTTTTCAAGGTTGTCCTGATCTCTCCAGGATATATGTCCAAAATATTTCAGCACTCTCTGAAAGCACATCCGCGTAAGTCTTGCTTTGATACCCAGTTGGTCAATGATTGACTGGTTTGTTCTTCTTGCCATCCTGGGTATACGCAGCATTCGCTAATTCTTGATTCAATCCTTATATATTAGGTATTTTGGAAAGTTCGGTCCGTTTTACAACAAAGGGCTCTCGCTGCTTCAAGTCTTCGAATCTGACAGCCATTTTTTTTAGTAAGCTTAGGCATCTGTCAATTAAGTTCAGTTCGCAAATGTTTGTCATTCTCACAAAAACATTTGTTTTATCGCTCCTTAAAATGTCGACTTTCGTGGTTAATAAGAAGCATTTGCGGGAAGTTCTGCTGTCCTGTTTCAATTGCAAGAAGAGGTGCATTAAATGCTTGTGTAAGTTAATGGCGATCATGCCCCATTGGATAAATCATGCAGAGACTGGCATGAACGCTTCAAAGCTGGTGATTTTAGCGTTGACTCCAAACATTGCCCTGGAAGATCGAAAAAGTTTGAAGGCAAGGAATTGTAGGGTTTACTCGATGAAGATCCAACTCAAACACTTAAACAACTGGCAAAAGCATTAAATATTGGTGTGTGAACAAAAGTGAGTGAACGTTTAACGGCCATGGGAATGACCCAAAAGCAAAGCATACCTCTCGGGCTTCCTCTACATTCATACATCGTACCATGCACGCAGATCGATTATTACGACTTCGAATGTGGCCGCCGTTTAGTAATTGATTAATTTGGTCATGCCATGTTTTCCTTGGTCGTCTTCGGCTTCTTTTTCCACTCACGCTGCTTGTGTGCAACTTTTTAACCATTCTTCCCTCATCCATTCGTTCCATATGTCTAAACCATCTCAGGGATCCTTTTTTAATTTTATCCATGATGCAATCATCTGCCTTACATTTCTTTCTTATTTCATCGTTCGAAATTCTATCATACAACGTTTTCCCGCACATTCTTCTTAGTGATCTTTCATTCTTCTTTAGCGAGCTCCAAGCTTCACTTCCATACATGAGGGTTGGCATTAGAACTCCATTGTGTACTGCCATCTTTGCTTCTGTGGATATATTATATTTATATTTCCAAATTTATTTTTAGTGGAAAAACATCAGGATAACTTTTTAAACATTGTGTTTTCACAACATGTTTCGGGACACTGACACCCTTCCTCAGTGTATCAATTTAAAAAAATCTTTACTGAGAAATGGTATCTGAGTTCCGAAACATGTTTGTAAAAATTGCAAAAAAGGATTGTAATAATTTTTATTTTTTCAAAAAGTTATTCAAATATGAATCCACAGCACAAAGTGATGAAAACATTATTTCATTAATAAAAATATATTAATATCGAATAGTGTTTCAAAAGTTGATGATTGGAATGCCTGCAATATACTTGGAGTACCTAATCTGGAGATAGCCTGGTACCTACTCCAGTACTTACTTAGTTTAGTACCCGTTTCAATTCGTACAAAAAATAATCATTGAAACCGCAAAAGATGTTCGTTAAATCAACATTAAACTGTAACAAGCTTCAAGAATTTCCAGATCATCCGGAGTTTTGTAATTTTCAATTATTTTATGTTCAGAACGTTAAACATCATTTGCATAATTGCATTCTTGACTTGTGAGCCAGGCTTACATTACACCCGTCCCGCTCTTCGACGACTACGCGTAGCGGTTAGTGAGGGACGGCGCGAGAAAAAATCCAATTTGATCTCTTTAACTAACCGAGATTTGTGTACTTCCTAACCACACAATTATTGTTAATGACGAGTTTTTAATGTCAATTTTGAATTATGTCAAACATCTCAGTTTGGTCCTAAATCTGTGTCATGAACAGACTGTGAAAGCACCGGCGAATAATCCGTTTTTAAAAGTATTTTTTAAATGTCAATGCTATTGGTAATGATGTGGTCTTTGATACAAAATTATTTTGTAACAAGTCACTTAAAAACCCCAGATTAACGGCATTCATAACTTCTTCTTCTTCTTAGAATAAAATAATTTGTAGGAATGCATATCATCTTTAACTATTTCATGTGGTGTTTTAGGAGACAAAACTCCTGATCCAGGGGACATGGGTTCAAGCTTGGACACGACCAGATTCCTTCTTCATAATAATGAGATACATTTTACACTTATAAATATAAAATATACATAAACAGATAAATATAGCCGCAAATAAAGTACCAACAGGAAATCGACCTCCAGGAAGAACACCCAAAAGATGGCGAGACAGTTGGACATCTACATCCCAGGAACAGGCTCCGAGAAATAACAGGACACAGTCCCAAATAAAGCAGAAGAAGAAGAAGAAAATTATTTCTTCTTTATTCACCATATTTTGTGTTGTAGATGCTTTATTTCTCTTTTTCTTTTTATATACTTAGTACATACAACAGTTATATTTAAAAAAATTAAATTACTTAGACATGTTTCGGACAACCAGTCCTTCTTCAGTGATACATAAATCTTTATAACATCTATCAGATCATGTAAACAATTTTATAATATTTTAAATATGTAGGTATATTTTTAATATGTATCACTGAAGAAGGACTGGTTGTATATACAAAGTATATAAAAAAGAAAAAGAGAAAAAAATACACTTTCATTATATTAACCACGGTATGATAATTAAAATTGATGCAAACTAGTTTCGCTTGTACCCAAGTTTCATAAGGGCGGTATAACAACTATTAACTAACTAACTAACCATCACGCCGTCTCCCCGAAGGGGTATGCTGAAAGAATGGACTGTCACACTTTTCTCTCCATATTTCTCTCGCTTCCTCAACATCGCATCATGCACGCGCGTCGATTTTTCTGACTCCTCACGTGGCCGATATTCAATATTTGATTTGTTTTATCGTGCCACGTTTACCTCGGTCTTTCCCTATTTCTAGTTCCATTTACATCGTTCACACATACTTTTTTTTACCATTCTTTCTTCATTCATTCCTTTTCATGTGTCTAAACCATTTTAATGATCCTTTCATTATTTTGTTCATAACATCATCATTCACACCGCATTAATTTTTTTATATTTTCATTTGAATCACATACATTGTTGATATTATTCCTTCATTCTTTCTTTTTACGACACATACTTACTACGTTTATTCTACTTTCATCCTTATTTTGCCAGCTCCATGCTTAACATCCATACATGTGTCCATAGGTGCAGAGCCTCCAGAAACACGGGCCCCGTAGCACTCGCTATTTCTGCTAATTGGCTAATCCGGCACTGGTTCTATAAAACAAATGCCTTAGCAACGCGATACATATTACTTCCATAAAATATAATAAAACTTCTAGAAAGCGGACGTTTTCATCAATATTAAATATCTAATGAACTTTTACATATTTGTTCAAGTGACTATTGTGTATATATTTATAAATAATTCATTTTGTAGGGCATAAATGTTTCATTGAATGTGTTACTGCAGTTCGATATAAGGCAAATTGAAAGATTTTCACTCTTATTCTAATACGAATCGTGAGTTGCTTAGAAATATGATAATAGAGAAGTAGTGTGCACAACCAAAGAGAGGGTAGGTATTCGCGAATGTGAGAAAACGTTCCATTTTGAAAAAGTACTCACCCGGGAATATTACCAGTTGTGAGAATGCGTGTAGGTACTTCTACAATCAACTCCATTTTAAATTAAAGAACATTCAGAATCACGATTGTAACGTTGCCAACATAAATAATATTCAAATCCATAAAGTAGCACTATATTAAAGTACCTAAATAAATATCGAAGTTCCAGATAAAAACACTCGTGATATGTACTTTTAAAATGGGGTAAACAAAATAAATATTGTGCAAGCTTGGATGGTAGTGCCTTATCTCTCAGTAAGTGAATTCTATTTTATAGATCTCTCAAACGAAAGTGTTTAAGAATCTAATAAATCCAAGATAAAATTATTGAAGTTATGCAAAACATAATCAAAGGATCTCTTGGTAAATATCTTATTTTTCTTCCGATTGTAAATCTTGCGATCTGTTTGTGCAGCATATCAACTTTCTTCCTGTGATGAAGACAACCAGCCTTCTCTCCATCTCTTTGGTGGTCGTCCTGGTGATAGACGGCCCCCTGGAGTCTCGTGCATCACGATATTAAGAATTTTTAGATAAATATCACATTGCATAACTTATTGGTCATTTGCTTGATCGAAAGAATACACGTTTAGAATGAAATAAACAGATATAAAACCCTATGGTATCTGCAAGCCATCATCTGATTGAATATAAAAGATACAAAAATGTGATTTTACTTAAGGATATTGTATTTTTAAAAAATATTGGACTTCCACGTTTTGTGTTGCGTCATTTGAGTAAATATTACACAATATTTTTTCCCAACGCTATATTTTACGGTTTACCATAGACATGTTTCGGGTGTTTCTCATACTTTCTCGCTGTAAAACGATGACATTTTAATTTAAAAATTAGATTTTGCATCCAAAATATCCATGTGCTATCCAGTAAAATTAAGTCTGTGCAGTTTTGGTGAAGAGGAATCGGTGTGTCATGAAAAATCTATTATGTGTACAGTTTCGATGTAAAATGTCAAAAGAAGAATTATTAAATAGTTGAATGACTAGAAAAAATGTTTAACGGTTATTTTTAAATAAAAATAATTGAATAAATGCAGTACGAATGAGACCTTTTAGACGAATGTGTGCATACTCTGTGTATGACACTGCCATCGCCGGGTATCAAACCCGGGACCTTCGGGTGGCAGTCAAAGCACTTACCACTCGGCCACGAAGGTCGTCAGTTTATGTGTTCCATCCTTGTCAAGGGGAGTGCTAACCGTCTCTCCTTTCAATAGACACATAACGTCATAGCTCTTGCATCAGAGAAAAATTTGTTGTTTATCAGGTGGTGGTCTAGGGGATAGAACGCTTGGCTCCTGATCCAGGGGACATGGGTTCAAGCCTGGACACGACCAGATTCCTTCTTCATAATAATGAGCTATTTTCTGCTCACATTGAAGATTGTAAAATAAATTCTAATATCATTGATTAAATCCTTGTATTAGTCTTTTTTTAAATAAAATAATAATATATATATATATATATATATATATATATATATATATATATATATATATATATATATATATATATATATATATATATATATATATATATATATATATATATATATATATATATATATATATATATATATATATATATATATACTGGCAATTCAAATGACATATAATAATGCCTTAAAATAATACATAAACTACAAAAAAAAAACTTAGAAAACAGACGTTTTCGTTCGTGTTAACTAATTGTTTAAGTTGGTGTAATTGTTATATTTTAAATTCGGTATTCAAATTTAAAAACAGAATATTTGTATTCGGTTGGCCAAGATGGGGAGATTGTGAGATAGAGCAAGTGGCCGGGTAGCAGGTAAACAGCGGAGCAGTTAATTAGTTTAATAAATGCAATTTCACCGCGGAAAACGATTCTCGGTAACTAATTTACTGTGGACACATTTCAGGCGAGCTGTTCAAATCTAATTTATGGATTACGCGAATTCATTACCAGACTCTAATTAGATTTTAGATCGCGGATCAGAGAGTTTTGATTGTCAAGGCGATTGTTTTATTATACCTACAATATAAATTTGAATTAAGCATTGTTTGATTAAAATCCTTTTATTTTTAAATATTAAGTAAGAAAAAAGCTTTTTTTCTAGATTTTCTAAAGCGTCCCTTACACGATCAGCAATATTGACAATACATTATGTTATTGACAATAATATTGATCGTGTAAGGTGATAAAGAGAGTATTAACGATCGATATTGAAGCGATATTGATAAAATCTAGATTTTCGGATCTCTGGGCGTCAATATTTAAAAGTGAATATTTAAAAGTAAATATTGTCAATATTATCTATGATATTGTTCTCTCAAGGAGTAAATATTTGTATCAATATTATTGACAATATTTGTTTTGTCAATAATATTGAATTTACTGAAATCTCTTGATGGAGGTTCGTTTTAAATAATAATTTTAAATAAATTAAATAACTATAATTTTAACACCTGATGATGTCAACATAGGTTGACGAAACAGCTGTCGCGTAAAATAAAATACAATTGTGATACATGAAACAAACTATTTAATTTAACAGTTTAAAATGTTAAGGTGTCATAGTGCTTCGACCAAAACAATGGACTATTTAAATAATAATTGAAAAAAAATCGTTTTTTTAAGAATTGCGTCCACTTTTTGTGTATTTCGACAGCGACCAGTTTTGCCAGGCTAGTTGACATCATCAGACAAGTCAGTCATAAAAAAAATTGATTATTTAATTATTCTATATTTATTGTTTCTTGAACAATAATGTAAAACTATATATAAAATAATTAAAATTAATGAATCGTTTGTTTTTAAGAAAAAAATATTTTATGTATTATAAATGACTTGTTTCGCCTTACTAAAGCATTATTTAATATTTTGACATTTGATAATGCGGAAACAAATGAGAAACACATCATTCCCATAAAATATAATTCTAAAAAACAGACGTTTTCATTCAAATTAACTGTTTAACATGTCATAATCTAAAAAAAAGTTTTCTTATTGAAAATATACGTCCACAGCAGAATTATCTAAGCAGAAAATATTTAAAAAAAATACTAAATGCCATTAAGCAGAAAAAAAATGTTAACGCATAATTAAGCTGATTTTAGGATAGTCGCGGGAAACAAAGTATTATCAAATTCTAAAATTCAACCATGTTCGAAATCACAATAATTAATATGACTTCACAACAAGCTCTATTGGCGTGTAAGAATCTAGAAAAGCGCATAGAAGAGTGTGGCAATCTATCCTCTGTGCATACCCTTCCGGTGAAAAGGCGTGATAGAACGGTTGATTTTTAAATTAACTCGATTTAACCGTTAATTTTACAGTTTTAATTTCTAACGACAGGTCTCAAGCAATGAAAAAAACTTAAACAAAAAGTCAACAATTGCAGGATTCATCCTAAAGTTTTTAAGTTCTCAGTCCATTGTAATTAAAGGCAAATGCTCTCAAATAAGCATAAAAATATTACAGTGGCGTTCAACGATAACTTTATTATTATTTTTATTGTTTCTTGAACGATGTTGCAAATCTCACAATTAAGTAATTAATACGTATGAAAACGTCTGTTTTATGGAATTTTTTTTCTAATTTATACGATAGGCCATTGTTTTGGCCTTCAACATTATTTACTGTTAACATTTATAACACTGTTATGTCATGATACCACAATTTTTATTATTCACATTTTGAGTGTCGTGACAGCTGTTTCGCAAACCGATGGTGGCATCATCAGGCATTCATTCCAAACAACTCTTTTGATATCATAACAGTGTTATACATTTTAGTACTCGTATTTCGGCCAAAATTGTATGATTACAGACGTTTGAATTATTTTAATAGTATACTTTGAAATTAAATATTATAATAGTTTAATACAATATCTAGTTATAAAAAATAACCAGTCATCTGCATTGAAGAAGACCTGGTTCAAGTATCCGAAAGCCCGATCCGTTTGATTTATATAGGAATACCTTTGAGACGAGAAAGAAGAAGATCGGATAGTTCAAACGGATAGTGAAAACAAATAAGGCAAAATCTTTTAGATACGTCATGCTCTCATATTTATTTGAGTTAATATTTTATGAAACTTTCTTCTATATTTGCCATCACTGTGTGTTGTACGTCCACATTTGAATAACTAGAAATATTAGAAATTGAAAAGAAATTAAATATTAATTTAAAAAAACCAAATAAACTCAACTTCAAGTCCGATACATGATTTGTTTCCCCTTTCCCATAATTTAAACTAAATTACAAATAACCCTACTTCTAAACATAATTCCCTCCCCCCCACCATCTTTTATAATTTTTTTCTTTTATTTATTTAGTACATAAGTAACAAATTGTTTCATAATGCTGTTAAAATTTCTACACTTTGGAGGGGATTCTGTGTCCCGAAACATATTTGCGAGGAGTTAAAAATGTTGTAAATATTCATTTGTTGTTGAACAATGATGTGATACTTCATATTCAATAATTTATAGAAATGAAAACATCTGTTTTCTAAAAGTTTTATTATATTTTTTTGTGAATGACATGTTTCGCCTATCTAAGGCATTATCAAGTGTACATTTTTACACATTTGATAATGTTTTAGACAGACGAAACATGTCTTTCACATAAAATATAATAGAACTTTTAGAAAACAGACGTTTTTATTCGTATTAAATACGAGTATATTGTAAATATAATACAAGAATTAATTGTATCTCAATAGAGACGAAGATGCAAATTGGAAACAGAATATGGTTGATCGAGGTGTTTACAGGACTTATGACCTGTCATTGGTTGGGTTAATGGGTGAAATCCAGTATTCGTGTACAAGTATTTGTATACATTCAAAAAATGTTGTACAATATAATGTTTCCCAAATTTTATTGAAATATTATAAAACGTTTAAATTTTTAAACAACTCACGCTCCGCCAATGCAAAAGTGGTTGGCCAGATACCGAGACCGTTGACAATGGACCAGCACAAATATTTGGACATCAGGTCCAGGGTGACTAATCTCTCTGATTAAATTCTAAAAAGACTGTACTTGTCCGAATCACAATTCACAATCTTCAATTAGGTGGCCACTGGTCGGTCAACGATGAAATCTGTACCTACTGATTATAATTAGGAATTATTTTTGTTAAGTAAGTACTAAGATTTAAATTTTTTGTAATTTTACGAATGACTGACTTTTCCAGTTGTGCTTTTTTATAATTATTATTTTTAATATCAGCAGAGTACGATGATGATAATTATAAAATAATCTAATTATTTTTGATATTTACCTAACTAACTAACCATCACGCCGTTTCCCTGGAGGGGTAGGCTGAGAGGATGGACCGCCATACTGTTCTGTCCTGATCTCTCTAACATTCTCCACATTCATATATCGTAACGTGCACGCTCGTCGATTTTTCTGACTTCGAATGTGGCCGCCATTCATTATTTGATTAATTTGGTCATGCCATGCTTTCCTTGGTCTTCTTCAGGGATCCTTTTTTAATTTTACTTATGATGCAATCATCTGCCTTTAAATTAACAATTAAAAATTGCATATTTATAAACATTCAAATAAGGGATTTTTTATTTATAAATAACGTCAGTAGAAATAACACCAATAATTGCATAAAATTATCTATTATATAAAGCCAATATCATAGACATTAACATGTGTTTTTTTTTTCATTTTGAATATGTATTGTATACCTCTAAAATAACACAATTTTCCTTGAAATTTCAATAATAACAAAAACGTTTTTATTATAATTCATGGTTTGATTTAAGAATTACTATACAATCCTTAATGCAAGTAGAAATAAAAGTTCATTATGATAATGAAGCAACCTGGTTGACCCAAGATATAACACAGGTCAAAAATCAAAAATCAAAAATGGATAAAAAATCAAGCGTTTTGTCATCTTGTCCACCATTATGTTTGTTTTGCAATATGTCCGTAAGATATGTAACATTTCAACATAGTCGGCATGGCGTGCATAAAAACTAACTTACGAAGCATTACGCGGTGTCAGAGGGGATGAAGATTCCTTTACAATCATATATCGTAACATACACGTGTGTCGATTTTTCCGACATTAAATGTGACCGCCTTTTAGCATTTGATTTATTTGGTCATGCCATGCTTTCACTAGTTTCCACGACTTCTATATCCACTCATACTGTTTGTATACAATACTCGTATTTTAACCAGTCTTCTCTCTCATTTGTTCAATATGTCCAAACCATTTCCGAGATCTTTTTTAATTTTACCTATGATGCAATCATCTCCCATACGTTTGAGAGTGATAGCGTACATTAAATAGTAATAATAATAATTTTTATAAGGTATAACTGTATTATTGCAGGTGCCAAAATTAGCGAGATGTCAGTATGCTGTCTGTTGTTTGCGGTCGATGCTGTCCTACTTGAAGACAAGGAGCATGAACTACAAGTCCTGGTAAGTATCCATGGGGTATTCATGCGAATTTATGTGTTTATGAGTATGAATAACTCTAAGGTAATGATTTTCGAAAAGGAAGGAAGAATAACATGACAGTCTGCAACATTAGCGTGAATGGCGAACTTCTGGAAGTAGTGGATAAATTTGATTATTAAGGAATCATGTTTAAAATGGATGGGCGCGTGGAGAGGGATATTGAAATAAGGATTGGGGTAGACAACAAAGGACACACATAATATGTCATGTGCACATAATATGTCATCGCAAACAAAACTCTATTCAAAAAAGCTAAGATGACAGTGCACAGATATTTTCTTGAATCTACCCTTAAGTATGGAAGCGAAGCATGGAACTGGTAAAAGAAGAAAGAAAGCAGAATTAATTAAGTAGAAATGAGACCTCTTAGACAAATGTGTGTTTAATCTGTATATGATAGAGTGAACTTCTTTCGACTGATTGGCTGTTGTATACACAATTCAGAAATCCTGAGTGATGTAGATCTGTTCGTATCTTCGACAAAGGGGCCATAGATTGTTTTATCTCCCACGACTCAAAACCAAACTGCCAATGGTTATGCCAGTAGGTAGAGCAAAATCTTTGCTAAATCCTTCCAGCTCTCAACACTTTTAGACAAATATTGTAGATAAAAATTAATGCAGAAAGCCACTTGATGAAATATAAACCTTGTATATCATAAGCAAGGTAAATAATAATGCAACTCCCATATAAAAATAAAAATAAAACACTCTGCCACGAAGGTCGACTAACCAGCTACTTTTTCTAGCAAGTCTTCTAACAACTCCAAGTCTTCTTAAATCAACTCTAAGACTCACTTCCTTAAATAAGGGTCGGCACTAGAACTCTATTGTGCATTGCCATCGGTTGTTGTTGCTTGGTGTTTACGGCTTATATTAGTTAGTTAGTTAACTGTATTGGTCGTGGAGACCCGAAAAGCTATTAACCTTAAGTGTCATCTTCGGGGGAAAATGACCACGGGTCGTCAGGCTCGACCGCCGCACTGTCGCGCTCCTGTCACGGTCCGTCACGAGCCGTCTCCTCTGTCACTGCGCGTCAAGTCCTGCACGCCGCCAGCCCGTCACGAATGCGACTGGAGGGACACACGGCCGTCCGTGACTGGACACTGTCTATGAAGATCCAATCGGTTTAGACATCCAAATAAACAGAGTAGATTCGAAAATCGAATGCAGCGCGATCAATGAAGTACGATGTACGAGCTGTTTACATATTTTTTTAAAGAACTGAATACGTTAACATTTTATATTTTTTCCTTCTTGTTCCTCTTCTATCGGAAGTTGGACATTTTTTTTATGTATACGAGGATTCACACCGCTCGTACAACCGCTCGTACAACATAGAGGATTCACACCGCTTGCGCTTACCTGAACTTGTTATAGGCGAACGGCGCCTTTCGTCAGCTTCGCTCATTCGTCCCTTGTCCCTGCGGGACTTACAATAAAAAAATTACATGTGAGATATCAAGAGAAACCCACGCCACATTTAATCTACTACTATTTTCCTCTATTTCTCGCCTTTTATCCAAATTATAAAATATAAAAATGGACACGAAATAACAGAACGTTTGAACCCAATTAATGTCAACAATTTACTTTTATCTACTATTATCATGACATGTGGTTTACTTATGAGAATCAATGTCACGTAAATTCAATCAAGTCACCTAAATTCTTCACCGGACCAATCAAGTCACATAAATTCTTCACCGGACTAAAGCAAGCGTGCCAATCACATTGCCATCATAGGGAATCGAATCTGGAACCTGCGATGTGACAGTCGTAGCTCTTGCCGTTTTGCCATGAATTCGTCAACATTTTTTTTGTATACAACAGATCGTTTGAACCCAATTACTGTATACAATTTATTTGAGCTATTATATTGATTATAATGACATGTGATAGGTAGCCAATCTATCGCCATTTTACTGTCAGGTGAATTCTACACCAGACCAAAAACAGTATGACAATCACACTGCCATCGCCGGGAATCGAACCCGGGACTTTTAGTATGGAAGTCAGAGCTCTTACCACTCTACCACGAAGCTCAACATTTAATTTTCATTCATCATTTTTCTTTGGCTGCAGCAGTTTTAAACAATTTAGTATTGCAAGTACACAATCCTCGAATGTTTTTAGGCAAGATTTTCTTTTTCTCCGGACACTTTGTTTTATATCAATTTTACATTGGATAATCAGTTGAAGCATTGTATTTATCGTTTCTCATAACGTGCTAGAATTATTCAAGTTTCCGCTGCTTTATGTCAAGATAGATCTCGCACAATTTTTGAAGATTTTGGCATTGACGCTCATGTGCTTGTATTATCTTAACTATGCACGCACGTCGATTTCTTCGACTCCTCACGTGACATTCGATATTTGATTGATTTGTTCGTGCCACGTTTTCCTCGGCCTTCCTCTATTTCTAGCTCCGTTCACATCGTTTACATATACCTTCTTCACTATTCTCTCTTCACTTATTCCTTCCATGTGTTCAAACCATCTTAACGACCCTTTCATTATTTTGTTCATAACACTAACGCATTCACTCCTTATATTTACATTTGACACTCTATCATATACAGATTTACTTCACATTCGTCTCAGAAATCGCATTTCTACTGCATTTATTCTACTTTCATCCTTCTTTTACCAGTTTCATGCTTCACTTCCATACATGAGGGACGGCACAAGAACACCATTATGCACTGCCATCTTAGCTTTTTTGGATAAGCTTTTGTTTGCGATGACAACTTTAAGGGCACCATTTACTCCGTTGCCTGTCCCAACCCTTCTTCAAAAATCCTTCTCCACTATCCCATCTTTTGTTAACATACTTCCTAAATAAACAAATTCATCCGCTTGTTCCAGATTTTCACCATGTATTATCTTACGTATATTATATTTTTTGTCACGTTTATGTGTAACGGTTTTGATTTGAAACGAATTTTTGGAATAGATTACTTTTTCACGCTTCCAAAACAAAATTTAGTGAAATGCAATAGATCCGCACCGTTCTGAAATATTCCAGTGACGTCACAACCCACATTTGACATTCCTCACACAAAAGAGGGTCCACATTTTCCATCAGCTTCCCGCTGGTGCCAGGCGAATCATGTGGAACGAAATGGCACTAATCTCGAGTCCACCGAGGAATACTTACGGGTGTTTTTTTCAAACAAAAAATACAATTGTCGTCGTTCCATTGGTTCAAGCAGCGGCATGAGTGTTCGAATTCTGAATTTGAATTCGTTCGAGAACAACTGTAGTTTAAATATTGATTTTAAGAACTGCCAATCATTATTTTGGCAAGCAAGCACCCGGTGCCACTAAATAATTCGATTTTTCTGAAGCTAGTGGAAATAAAGAGGTGTCTATAAACCTGAAAACTAAAGTCTATGACTCGTGTGTCGTGTGACGGCTTATGGCCTGGAAACTATGTCCAACACTGCCAGAAGCTTCTTCTTCTTCTTTCGGTGCCGTGTCAACGTTGGCGATCACTGCAGCAAAAGCATCTCTATCCTGCGCCACTTGGAACAGGTTCTGAACTCTTGTTATTCCTGTCCACTATTTGATGTTCCGCAGCCAGGGCAGCTTCCTTTCTACCAACTCTCCGACGTCCCTCCACTTTACCCATTAATATCAGTCAAAGGAGGTGGTATTTTTCTCCCCTTAGCACATGACCCAAATATGAGACCTTTCTAATTTTCACACTCGACAACAGCTCTCTATTGGCTCTGGCTCTCTGCAGTACGTCTGCATTATTGACCCTATCGGTCCACGGTATACGGAGCATTCTGCGGGTGTATCCACATCTCGAACGATTTCAACCGGTTCATTACATTCACTTTCAGAGTCCAGGTTTCGCAGCCATATAGTAGAACAGACTATATATAACATTTTTGATCATTCTTTGTCGGAATTTCAACCTTTGTCAGAGGTCCATTGTGTGTGAGTAAATAATGGCTCCGGCCAGAAGCTTACAAAGGATTAAGTGTGTTCAGCGAGCAATGGAAAGACACGTGTTGGGAGTCAGCCTCCGTGATCAGAAATGAGGAGATAAGACGTTGAACAAAGGTTATCGATATCGCAGAAAGAACAGCAAAGCTAAAATGGCAGTGGGCGGGGCATGTGGCGAGACAGGATGAGCTCAGGTGGACACCTACAATCCTGAAGTGGAGGCCTTGGAACCACCAAAGACCACGAAAAAGGTGAACGGGTGATATTATCCAACTTGCATATCGTAGATGGCAACAGATAGCCCAAGAAAGAAAATGTTGGAAGAGTTCGGAAGAGGCCTTTATCCAGTAGTGGAGTAAAATTGGCTAAACAGATAAAGAAGAAGTGATATATTCATACTGTTATCCCACGGCCAGTGGCGGTACTCCCATAGAAGCCCTGAAGCCCGGCTTGCGTAAGAATTTTGAATCAGAACCCCTAAATCTAAGTAATCATGCCCCCGCATAAACCAACAACCCACCAAATCACACTCCAACAATGTTCCCATCAGACATAAGAGGAATAGCCACAAGAACTGAACTTTTGTAAGCCAGAGGAGGTTTTGATTCAAAATTTCTTCTGATGCAAGCCGGGCTTCTGGGCTTCTATGGGAGGAGTACCGCCACTGCCCACGGCATACCTATATAATGTATTAATCTTCTTCTCCTTTTCCCTAACTTTTGTCCCATCTATTTGTGGTTCGCTCTTCTTATATCACGTCTCCAGGACTGTCTGTGCTGGATAGTGTAGTGGGTCTCGGTTTCTTTTAGGCTTCTGTAGATAAGTCTGTAGATAAAAGTAAATAATAATGTGGAAAGCAACGGGAAACTACCACATTAACGGCCCAAGTGGCATCCCAAGAACCAGCAAAACTGTTACACTTTGCTGCAAACCAATCCCTTGTATTGATACTAGTGAAGTGAAGATAAGTCCCATCCACGTCAACTCATGCCTACCATTTAATCAAGGTTACTGGTCCGTCTTCATCACCATCCCTGATAAAAAAGTATGCACAAGACATATGAAATTTATTACTAAATTTAAATTTACAAAAAACATCTGATGTTTTTGGGATAAATTTATTCATATCTTTACAAAATATCTAAATTTATTTATCCTAAAATATCCATTATGATTCCGATACACATATCGGAATCATAATTTAAATTGGAATAATTACCAATATTCGACTAAATCACATATTCAGATACTCTGACCATGGAGGAAACTTGAATACTTCGGCCACATTATGATAAACGATAAATATAAAATGCTGCAACCGATTACCCAAGGTAAAATTAAAGGAAAAAAAAGTGTCCGGAGAAGAAAATCTCAGTAAGAAAACATTCGAGAATTGTTAAGTTACATTATAACATCATTGTTTAGAAGAACATTTCCGGCGAACGTTCTGTATAACCTAGGGTTAAAAAATGCTATTGTTAAGATCGGAACGTGTCAAGATTGCAAGGATTGTTCATGGATGTGAGCATGTCACGATGCGCCGTTCTCACTACCCCATAGCGATCAAAGTTAATCATCATACGATTTGTAGTTTAAATAGTTCCTAGTTCACGCCACGGGGCCGGACAACGGCGAATCAATTAGCGACGGACGACTCGCGGTACGTCTCCAATCGGGTCCATTGTGTGTGAGTAAATAATGGCTCCGGCCAGCACGGCCAGCATCGGTCCACCAATCAGAGTGCGGCCAATCAATTACACCGACTACCATCTCCTACCGAATGGAAATAGTACGCAAACAGTGATGTTTTCATGAATTGAGGAAAGCATAATCATATTTGTGGAAGTGAAGCTGGAAGCTAGCCGAAGATATCTAATGAAAATGTACGGGAAAACAATGTATGATATAATACCGAACGACGAAATAAGGAAGAAATGTAAGGCTAATGATTGCATCCTAAGTAAAATTAAAAAAGGATCACTTAGATAGTTTGGACAAATGAAACGAATGCATGAAAGAACAATAATTAAAAATTAGTAGACAATTAGTTTGAATAAAAAAAAGAAGCCGATGGCGTCAAGGAAAACATGGCATGGCCTAATTAATCAATTACTAAAATGCGATCTCATTCGAAGTCACAAGTCACGGGCACATCAGAAAAAAGCTCGAGAGGTTTAACCATCCATTCCATCCTCTCTGTCTACTTCTCCGAAGAAACGGCGTGATGGTTAATTAGTTACGTTAAAATGCTTTCTCCATCCAAAGACGAAAGAAAATATTTTCACAATTTTAGAACACCAATCTGTCTCACGGTAGTAGGGCGTGTATCATCGTTTTGTAAGAAATATTGCTAAGAACACAACAAGGTAATTGTTCGTGACAATTATAATATAATATAATATTCCCAATATAAACTTATATAAATGATGAATATGACAAAGACAAAACTAATGACTAACACACAAATTGAAGACATTAAAATCCACAATAAAAATGTAGAAGTGGTGGATGAATATGTTTACCTTTGTCATCTGTTGGCTTTTGGAAGAGAGAATTAAGTCAAGGAGATTGATAGGAGAATACAGCTTGGTTGGTCTGCATTCGAAAGGCTGGGCAACATCTTCAAGTCGGACATGCCACAGAATTAAAAACAAAAGTGCTGGAGCACTGTTTGTTACCTGTGATGATCTATGGATGCGAGACATGGGCGTTGACTAAAAAAGCAATGCACAAAATTAAAGTTGCACAACGGATCATGGAAAGATCCACGTTGGGTATCTCGCTTAGAGATAAACCCAACGTGGAAATCAGAAGACTCTACAGGGTCACCGACATAGGATACGCATTGCAAGGATGGGGTAGCAATGGACTGAGCATGTGTGCCGACGGGATGATGGAAAATGGAGCCAGAGGGTTACTGAATGGAGTCCAAGGTTGGGCCGAAGAAGTGTCGGGAGACAGCCTACCAGGTGGAGCGAAGATATTGTGCGGACAGCGGGAAGGGCCTTGAGAACACTGGCGAGAGACCGAGAGGCAGTGGATATAGACAAGCTGATTAAGAAACTTATATAACTTTTGAAACGAAAATAAAATAATGTATAATTTTTAAATAATTTTTGAAAGTCCGGAATTATATTTCATTAATGAAAACGGCTGAGGTTTTCCGTGTTTTCCTTAGCTAAAAGGCGAATGTCTGAACATACATCATCTATTTTTCTCATTAACATCTATTTTTTAATTCCACACAAATTTGAAAGTTCCAAAATCACTTCCATTATTTTAGGTCGGTAATCCATTTAACCTTCCTTTAAATCGTCAGAATTAAGACGACGTCCGTTTCAAAATCTCATTTCCTTTCGTTTTAGGAATTTAATGAAACATTGTTTAGAGCGGCCATTTTGTAAATTGGTCGTGTCTCAGCGCGATTAGGCGGCCAATCAAATAATAAGTATAATGTCAAACATGATTAGGGATAGCTCCTTTATTAAAATCCGAAATTCAATCACGACTCGGCGAACTTGATACATTCTAGCTATACAGGATGATTACAAACTAGGCATTCATTTAAAATGATTCGGAATTATATTTTAATATATATTTTTTTCTAATATAAGTATTTAATGTTTTAAATACCAACCGGTTTCGCTCCACTTAAAGCTTCAGAAGGGTAACACAATAAACTATATGTACTGTTACTCTGGTGATACTGTGGTTGGAGCGAAACCGGTTGGTATTTAAAAAAATAGTTAAGTGGTAGAAAAACAAAACATACATTTAATTTTTTATTTTATACATAAGAATGTAAATGTTACGTAATATAAAATATGTGTCCATACGACAGTATATTACTAACTGTTAAAGCGTTTAAATATATATTTGTTAAAATATATTATAATATAAAACGCTGTTTATGGTATCACATTTTTATTTTATTTTTTTTATTTTTCGCTACAGGTAAAAAAAAAATTAAAAATTATGATACCATAAACAACGTTTTATATTTTAACAGTTAATAATGTTGAAGTTGCTGAAGTATCTTAGTGTTTCGGCCAAAATAATGGACTATTTAACCGTCGCGTTGCCATGTGGTAAATTGAGTTTCCACTGCCAATTTAAAGTTGATTTTCTTAAAACCTATGGACCCTAATATTATAAAAAAAATTGTAATCCTCCATTGAAGTGTTCTCAATATTTCGTAATAAAAAAGCAAAAAATTACTTCCTTCATCCCAAAAAAAATATTTTCTAAGACTGCCCTCACCTTCATTCGTGTTAAGGTAGAATTTGTTTTGGTAATATTTACAACTTTATCAAAAGTGACAAATACTTACTCGCTGTTTTGAACGTATTATAAATTATATCTTTGACCTTTTCAATAGGTACGTAATAATACCGACTGGATGAAAACGCAGCACGTAAGTTAATAATATCAGAACTGTGAAAATATTAACACTTTACCAAAAGGGACAAATATTAATACGTACTCGTTGTCTTGAACGTACCATACATTTTGCCTAGGTGCCTTTATCATCGCCCCGCCGGCCCGGCGCTCAGACAAGTTTCGACCCGACCCGACCCGATGTCCCAGTCGCCCGTATGCTATGACGCATTACATATCAGAAATCGCATGGTTCCAGAAAAAAATTAATAATGATATGTTTTTTAAATAATCCATGTATGTTATAGATATCGATCTATTTCTAATGAAATTCCCTACAAGATGACATAAATTAAATTTTGATTCATCTAGTCATATGCTTGATATTTAGATAAAGTTAGCGGTAAACTGAACTTACCACATGGGAGCAAGCGTTTTGTTTTGAACACGGTACGTTAAGGGTTAATAAATATTTGATTATCAATTCAACGAGCATACATTAATAACTTCGTGAATGTGAAGAAAGAGCATTGTGAGGAGAGAAGAAAATAAATAACAATAGATTTAATACTGTTAATTGTTTCTTGAACAATGGTGTATGTTAAAACTCCATCTCAAATAATTGATACGAATGAAAACGTCAATTTTCTAGAAGTTTTATTATATTTTGTAGGAATGCCATGTTTCACTCTTTTAGGGCATTATCAAATGCCTTTGATAATGATAAATACATTTCATAATGGCTTAGAAGGGCGAAACATGTCATTCTCATGAAATATAATAAAACTTCTAGAAAACTGACGTTTTCTTATTTATATCAATTAATACGAATGAAAACTGACGTTTTCATTCGTATTAATTGATTTAGTCCTGTATATAAAACCTCTCCAGATGAATAAATGTGGCATGTATTTGTATAAACAAATTACACAATTGAGTATACGAATATGTTTTCAACAAAAGATCACTCGGATGGTTTGGATACGTGGAAATAATGAATGAAGAATGAATTGTAATGGCAGGGAGTCACTCAATTTAAAATTGACCATGTTAACAGTCGGTAAAATCGGAGTTAAAGTATTAGGTCCTTACGTATGAAATTGGCGTTTTGTCGTACTGGCAATTTTGATCTCAAATATCTTCTCTTTGGTTAGGAATTCCAAATTCAAATTTATACAGCTATTTACTCAAGTATTTGTGTTTTGAAAATTATAATTCATTTGTTTTTTCCTCAATTGTTTTTTTTCTTTGCGTCACTCAGTTTACAAAATGGAAAACTTGAAATATCGCGTTAGTTACGAGTACGAGTTCCACCGTGGCACCAGTGCTGCAGAAACGGCTCGAAGGATTAATGATGTGTATGGCGACGGTGCCGCAAAAGAAAACACAGTGCGTTTTTGGTTCCAACGTTTTCGTTCTGGAAATTTCGACATGCAGAACAAGCCCCGTGGACGGCCGGAGACCAAAGTTGATAATGAAGAATTGAAGGCTATTGTGGAAGCGGATCCACCGCAAACCACGTCCGAGTTAGCTGCAGGCTGCGGTGTTAGTGATAAAACTGTTTTAATCCACTTGAAGCAAATTGGGAAGGTGAAAAAGCTTGAAAGGTGGGCACCTCACGAATTGAGTGAAGCAAATCAACAAACGCGCGTTGACTGCTGCGTTGCATTACTTAACCGGCACAATAATGAAGGGATTTTGAATCGAATCATTACCTGTGATGAAAAGTGGATTCTGTATGATAATCGGAAGCGCTCATCGCAATGGCTGAACCCTGCCGAACCAGCCAAACCATGCCCCAAGCGAAAATTGACTCCAAAAAGTTACTTGTGAGCGTTTGGTGGACTAGTGCTGGTGTCGTTCACTACAGCTTTCTTAAATCTGGCCAGACGATTACGGCAGGTGTCTATTGTCAGCAACTGCAAACCATGATGGAAAAGCTAGCTACTAAACAACCGAGGCTGGTTAATTGCTCTAGGCCACTGCTGCTTCATGATAACGCTAGACCACACACTGCACAACAGACGGCTACCAAATTAGAAGAGCTTCAATTGGAATGTCTAAGACATCCACTGTACTCTCCGGACCTTGCCCCAACAGATTACTATTTTTTTCGAAATTTGGATAACTTTTTGCAAGGGAAAAAATTCAACTCCGATGGGGCAGTCCAAACCGACTTCAAAGATTTTATTGATTCCCGTCCGAATGTTTTTTTAGTAAAGGGATCGAAGAACTACATTTTGAGATGGCAAAAGTGCATAGATAGCAATGATACATACTTTGATTAAATAAATATATTATATTTAAAAAAAATCAACTTTATGTTCCTCCCATACAAAACGCCAATTTCATATGTAAGGACCTAATATTTTAAATTACAATAGACAAAACAGAAGATTGTGTTAGTATATTCTCTCCTGTTGAGAGAATTGACGTATTAGTCGTTTTCATAGTTCGGTTAAAACAACAGTTCAAATTATAATATAAAGACGGATTTATTATGGCATAAAACTGTGCTTAGTTTATTTCACCAATTAATTTTAAAAATGTAAAAAATGATGTTTTAATCCAAATAAAAAATCCCTTATGGAATTCCACAATATTAAGTATTTTAAGTTTATTCAGTATTTTAAGGTATTGGAGGTATGTAAACTTTGACTTAAAATTCTTGATTCTTGTAATCTAATGCGTTTATTTACGTTAATATTATGACAATGATCGAATGTTTCAAATATAAATAGAGCGAACACGAAATTTTCTTATCAAAACCGAATGAAAATATTATAGATCTATATACCACCTCCTTTGACTGATATTAATGGGTAAAGTGGAGAGACGTTGGGGAGTTGGTAGAAGGCAGCTGTCCTGGCTGCGGAACATCAAAGAGTGGACAGGAATAACAAGAGTTCAGAACCTGTTCCAAATGGCGCAGAATAGAGATGTCTTTGCTATAGTGATCGCCAACGTTGGGGGGACCTGACACGGCACCAAAAGAAGAAGAATAGATCTATAAAACAATACGTATTTTAGTAATTAAAAAAAACTCTTTCGACTTCAGCCGACCCTGTTTCGATTGTATATAAAGTTCATAATAACCCTGTATTTAGTTCAATTTGCAATGGCGATTATGCTTCACGCAAAATCGCAATATAATTTGGAAGTCAAGTTAACAATTGATTACTTTGATAAAAGTTTTCATTTCTATTTATTCGCTGCTTTATTTATACATAATAAAAAGTTTGTAATGCGATTCTGTCGGACGGAAACTATTTAGCCTCACTGGCACGAGTCACAAGACAAAAATAAGACCGATTGTCTTAAGAACACGCCTGGAAAATTTTATTTACGGAAAAAATTAAATTGATATTTTATATGAAACATCACAGTCATTATTATATGGTATATTTCTTATCACAGGTCTATAATGTGTTCGCCTTCATTTTAACTAACAAACATCACGCCATTTTTCTAAATGTTTAGGCAGAAAAGATGGACCACCGTACTTCTATCAAATTCTAAACATCATACATTGTGTCATACAAGAAAATCAAGTCTTCATTAAGTTCGCATAGCTGACATTCACATTGTTATATTTTAATATTTTTTTAAACAAATCTGTTCATGTTCCCAAACTATCTTAATGATTATTTTGTTAATAATGAAAATAAAATAAATCAAATCAAATCAGTTTATTTCATCAACAGACATTACAAAATTTATTTTTAAGGCATCTATTTAGTATAAGGTATCTTACCAAAGGAATTTTGTATAATTTTTATTCAAAATTCCTTTGGTAAGATACCACTACTTGGTGACAGACCTAAATATTTTTGTATTCGTTATGCTCGTACTCACGCGCAATAGGACATTATTATCATTAATACTTGGTGAATTGACGTTTTGAAACATTTTATTAAACTCTTTTTAATACTTTGTATAAAAACCACTTTATTATGAGTAAGTAGCGCCAACCAGTTTCACTATGTAGCGAGCTTCCTCAGAGCTATACACAAAACTGTTTTTTGTTTGTGCCCTGAGGAAGCTCGCTAAAGAGTGAAACCGTTTGGCGCTACTTACCTACTCATAATAAAGTGGTTTTTATACAAAGTATTAAAAATATATTTCATTTCATTTTTAGTTTAATTCCACTTAGGTTTATGGCATCGGTCGGTTTCGGCAGCTCGCTGCCATCTTCTAGTCGCGACCACAATCAATCATCTTTATATATACTATAAATAAATGTTCAATGTTTTTATTATTATTTTCATTATATACAATAAACTTCTACCGTGAAATTTTGAATAACAACATTAATCTTGTAAACATTCGGATGAAGCACTTAATTTGTGGTGTGACATTATTAAATAAAATAATAATACACTTTTAGTCATTTGTATCTAAACCACTATATTCAATCTTATATTTTCTTTGAAACTGTTATATAAATATGTATCATACATTAGTCAAAGAGATCTCATTTCCACCGCATTCAGTCTACTGTCATCATTATTTTGCCATCGCCGGAAATTGAACCCGGAACCTTCGGAGAACATCATTCACTATGTTGCCTCGACCAACGCTTCATTTAATATCCCTCTCCACTCTCTAGTTATTTAAATTATTAATTTCGGTGCGTATTTTGATAACTACCAAAAAATATATGTTTTGTGTGATTTTGGGTAACATTGTGTGATTTCTCCTTCTCCATCGATGTTTCGGAGATCGTTGCAGTCTCCATCTTCAGGGTAATGTGGTGGTGGTAAAGAGTGTGATATGAGTTATGTCTGCTAAGCTACATCACTGGTGTACCATGTCGCCGGCAGTGTGTACACTAGAACACTATGCAGACACAACTCATATCACACTCATTACCACCACCACATTACCCTGAAGATGGAGACTGCAACGATCTCCGAAACTTCGATGGAGACAGAGAAATCACACATTGTTACCCAAAATCACCCAAAACATATATTTTTTGGTAGTTATCAAAATACGCACCGAAATTAATAATTTAAATGATCGATCAAAATTTTAATATGTTTTTTTTTTTCAAATATAAAATATATTCTAGAACGACTTGAACATTTGAAGGAAATGCAAAAGGCATCGTGACGTAAGCAAAAAAACAAAACTTTGATCAAAAACATGAATTAATAGAATCTTTGAACAGTGAATGAAATTTATACCAAGTACCATAATATTATTTATCATAGAAGTGATCTTACCGGATACAGAAAATCCAGGATGTACAAAACTAACATTTTGATATACTGTTTTTTTTTACAGTCATATTAAACTCCTCATTAATCAGATAACGAATTAGAAAAAAAACTTAATACTGTTTCTTGAACAAAGATTTTATAATAAAATACAAATCATTAAATAATACACAAACCGTTGAATTAAAAAACTTAGTTTTATGTATCACAAATGTATTTTTATTTTTCGCGACAGCTGTTTCGCCAACCTATGTTGACATCATCAGGTGTTACAATAATATATCAAATGTCAAATTTTCGTGTTAACATAGGTTGAAAAACGACTGTCGCGAAAAATAAAAATACATTTGTGATACATACCTACTTTGATAACAAAGTTTTTTTAATTTAACAGTTTATAATGTTAAAGTATCATAGTGTTTCGGCCAAAACAATGGACTATTTCATTAAATAATCAATACGAATGAAAACGTATGTTTTCAAAAATATGTATTATATAATATCACGGGGATGACATGTTTTGCATTACTAAGGCATCAAAATACTTGTTAATGCATTAGCAAAGCGAAGGCGAAACTTGTCATTCCCATCAAATATAATGAAACTGATAGAAAACAGATGTTTTCATTCGTATTAATTATGAATATTAAGTTAATTATTCATATCCTAACAAGACAGAATACATTGATCTATTATAATATTGTAAGGTTTTAAGAAAACGTGTTTTTTCCCTCAATATTAAGAATAAAAGTAGTTAAATACTAACTAACTAACCAACCATCACGCCGTCTCTCCGAAGGGGTAGGCAGAAATAATGGACTGCCATTGTTTTCTTTCCTTTATCTCGATTCCTCAACATTCATACATCGTGTCATGCACGCGCATCGATTTCTCTGATTCCTCACGTGGCCGACATTCAATATTTGATTATTTGATCGTGCCTCGTTTTCCCCGGTCTTACTCTATTTCTAGTTCCATTTACATCGTAAAGGTATAATATACTTAAATTCTATTTACAATAATGAAAGGATCATTAAGATGGTTTGGACACATGGAAGGAATGAATGAAGAAATAATGGTGAAAAAAGTATATGTTAACGATGTTAATGGAACTAGAAACAGAAGAAGACCGAGGAAAACATGGCTCCATTATTTACTGCCATCTTTGCATCAGTGGATATATTTCTATTTGCAGTGATATCTTTAAAAGCGCCATTATTTATTTCCATGCACCAGCCCTTCTTTCGATGTCTTTCTCTATAGTTTTGTTAAAAAAAATATTATTTTAATGTTTTTAATGTTCCATACTTCCAAGCCCATGTGTCGATTCTTTAAAGAAAATAATAAAATAATATAAACATACACATGGATGTTAACCATTTCCAATATAAAAACTTTAAAATATATTTATTTATTTTCGATAACTTGATTATTTATATAACAATTTACTACTTGCGTAGGTACATAAAGAATGTGTCATGTAACACCTACATAGTAACTATAATAGACAGTTTACAATACTTTTATTTGCGAATTAACCCTATCGAAAAACTTGTGTAAGTTCACAATACTATTAAGTATTAACACAATATGAAGTCACGAAAATCTTAAATTTGTTTGTATATAGCTACTGATTCAATGAACCATATAAAGGGATAATAGAGGATCATTTGCAACAAGAAATATTTTTTAAGAACAAAGAAAAACAAACAACTAAATCGACGATGATAAACAATCACTAAAGTCAAAAAACGAGTATTATTTTAATGAAACGTCCTTTTTATCCGGTTGTCACATAATATGCATAAATCTCGACCGTGTAAAGGCAGGATTTAAAGTACGATAGAACATGTATTACCAGACTGACAAACGATGCAAACAATTGTGTGACTTGTTCTTAAAAGGGGTGATGTATTTTTATTGTAGTGTGTGATTTTGTATCATCTTTTTGACTATTTGGTAGGTTGCTGGAGCGGCCCGTGAGCAAGGTCTGGCAAAAGAATTAATGGAGAAGCGGAGGAAGTCGTGGCTGGCATGACAAACTGCCGTCAAGCAGAACCAATTACAGCACCGCGTAAACCGGAGGTAAGTACACACTAAACAAATAACTGGAATCCACGGAGGCGGGGGCACCAACCTTAGGCAGGTGAGAGGCTTATTAATTTATTGATTTCATTTGACAGTGTAAAATGGCTATATCACCCTATTTACCATATTACATCTGGAAGTAAAGCATACTAGCAAATAAAGAAGAAAAATAGTAATATCTCTCTGAAAAATATTTTTTTTAACTTTTATTTATTAAATTAATAAAAATAATTTAAAAATAAAAAAGACTAATATCAAGTATTTACATTAATGATATTAGAATTTATTTTACAATCTTCAATGTGAGCAGAAAATAGCTCATTATTATGAAGAAGGAATCTGGTCGTGTCCAGGCTTGAACCCATGTCCCCTGGATCAGGAGCCAAGCGTTCTATCCCCTAGACCACGACCCAATGAAAAGGTTTTTAAGATAATCAAATGATTTTACTGAAATCTCTTGATGGAAGTTCATTTTAAATAATAATTAAATAAAACGATGTTTTTTAACTACTTCCACTTTTGTCTTTATTTAGACAGCGACCGGTTTCGCCAGGCTCGCTGGCATGACCAGTCTGTCGATGCCAGCGAGCCTGGCGAAACCGGTCGCTGTCTAAATAAAGACAAAAGTGGAAGTAGTCAAAAAACATCGTTTTATTTAATTATTATGAAATGGTTTATTATAATTTTTTACAAGTGTCTTTATCAAGTGTCTACATTTGACATTTGATAATGCCTTAGAAGGGCGAAACAAGTCATTCCCATTAATTATAATAAAACTTCTATAAAACACACGTTTTCATTCGTATAAATAATTCAATATGGAGTTTTACATCATTGTTCAAGAAACAATAAATAGATCAAATTAAAATTGAATACAAACTCCGGTATAAGTAGAAAATAAGGAAGATGTTTTTTTCTATATAGGTACTACAAAAACTCCTGAAAAAGATGACATCAGGAAGGAACATAGAGCAGAAGAAAATTATGATAGGATCATTGTATAGATTTGGATATTTAAAACGCATGAATGAGGAAATAATGGGTACGATAACGATGTTAATGGAATACAGAGTCGGGGGAGATATGACAAAACCAAATTAATTGAAATTTTAAGACGGGCATATTTGAAATCGGAAGGATCAACGTAATTTTAAGACTTGCTGAGAGACGTGGAGGAACTAGAGAGGAGTGTCAGGATAGAGAAGTTTAGTGGTTATTTTAATAAAATATCACTGTAATGGTTTGAACACGTCGAAAATGTTTAAGAATTTATACGATGAATATTATAATGAATTTGAGATGAGGAAACTATAGCTCGAAGTCAATCTAGAAAATCCAACGTACGTGCATGACACGTGGAGAAGGCGACATAGGAAGGTATAAATCAGTGGCGGTCCTTTCTCTCTATAAAGCCCCATTAACGTTTATTTAATTATTAAAATACGTAGATGTTCGTAAATTTATTTTTTATTTTTTAATGTGTAAATAAAAATGTAAAACTATAATTGAAGAAAATGTAAATAATGAAAACAAAAAAAAAGAAGACAAAATTTCCACTTGCTTCCACTTGTGTTTATATTCGACCGGTTTCGGCAGATTGCTGCCATCTTCTGGTCTTCTTCACCAGAAGATGGCAGCAAGAAACATAAACACAAGTGGAAGCACACTAAATACATAATAATAAAGAAATTTTGTATAATTTTTTTTTTTTGTTTTCATTGTTTAAAATTAACTTCTATCAAGAAATTTCAATTAAAAATATTAATTATTTTAAGAAAACGTAGGTTTTCCGGGATGCTACTAAGTCGGTTGAAGTATGTTTTTCCATTAAAATATAATATGTATAACTTCTTTTTTCTTTAAAATAATATCTGTGTTTAATGGAGAAAACATTGAAAGCAGAAAAGTTTGAGTATCCCTTCCTGCCTTATATCAGAACTAACGAAGTACGAGTACCATGGACGAGAGCATAACCAACACAGTGACATCTGTCTCCTGCTACAAAAAGTATAGTAAGAATGACTTGTTCGGGGACAGAAAGGCATAACCGGACACGGTAAATTCAATAGATTAACTTTTCTTTAGGCCATTATTAAACACAGGGAAATTCAGTTTTTTATAAACCGATTCACGGAACCAATAACGCTGTTTCAATACACTTAACCTTAACTCGAAATTACCATCCGACGCTGCGGCGTAACGTTCACGGCGCGGCGGGATGAAGGGACGCCCGCGCCGGACCGAGGATTTTCAAAATCTATAGAAATATGGACATGATCAACTATAAAGCATTTTAACGTTATTGTATTTTTTTATTAATATGTATGTATGAAAAAACGATAGTTTTCAAGGAGTTTTATTATAAAATTTATTTATGACATTTGATAATGCCTTAGAAGGGCGAAACATGTCATACATAAATATTATAATAAAACTTCTTGAAAACTATCGTTTATTCATACATATTTATAATTTAATATGGAGTTTTACATCATTGTTCAAGAAACAATAAATAAGTATTTTTTTTAGTTTAATTCAGCGAACTGAAACTGGGAGCAACATTTATGTAAAAAAAAATATGTATTTATTGTTTTTAGAACAGAAATGTAACCGTATTAAATTACTAATATGAACGAAAACTCTGTTTTCTTTATAGAAACATATATCGCCTTTCTAAGCCAATGGTCCATTTTTATTTTTAAATATTTAAATTTGAAACACTGTTACTACGTATCACAAGTTATTTTATATGAGTTTCTGGCAACAGCTGTTTCTCTAACCTGTGTTGGCATCATAGGTGTTACAAACATCTTAAACGATGTTGAAAATATAACAGTTAATAATGTTGAAAATCTTTGGAAATTAGACGAACTATCCATTTGGTTGTAAATTTTTTCAACTGATTCGTGGTCGAATACATAACTCTGATATTTTTAATGACTTGACTTTGTTTGTCCCTTATCTGCGACAACGACAACATTGATTATTTCACCTGTCACTGTGTAGAATCAATCTACCTAACGTAATGCCCGTGGGCAGCGCAATAATCCTTCCAAACCGTATATCTTCGGATGTCGACATTTTCAAGATAGTGAGGCTACTTTCAGAAAGCATTAATCTCTTATATTAAAATTATATTTGCTTTTCTTGTTTTTTCTAATTTTACTACATTGATCCTTTTTACTTCTTCTTGTTTCCATACTTGTTATAATTTTGTTTGATTGTAATCATAAACGCCTTGGAAAATGTCCGTAATTTTTATGATTTTTTAATTAAATTGTTTCGGCCAAAACGATGTTACTTACTTACTTCCTATGGCCATACAACTCTTGAAGAGTTTTAGCCTCCTTGATGATTTTCCGCCAAGCTCCTCGATCTTGCGCCTTTTGCTTCCAGCAATCCAATTCGCCCAACCTAACCAGATCAGCCAGAACATTGTCCATTAGGCGATGTCTAGGCCTTCCTAGAGGTGTTACTCCAGTCGGTCTAGACGCGTAGAGGGTCTTGATTGCACTGGTCTCTTCGGCTCGGCATAAGTCCGGCCAAAACTATGATTTTTTAAGTTAAATGGGGCTGAATCGACATTTTTGGTTAAAAAATGTATTACTGAATAAGAAATTCCTCAGCAATTGACGCGTGCAATGTCCCCCAATCATGTTCGCTGCGCCTGTGACAAAAATAAACTCTACCAAGTTTCTGTTGGTATCGTATTTGATTGTACAATCTGTTCCAAATAAAAAAAACTAACATTTGTTTTATTACCTATTTGTCAAAGTATTTTAGTTATTTATCAATAAAGTCTTCATTTTGTTAATGGAGCGTGCACCGGGTATGGACGTCAGAGAAATTCGTTGTCAATTCAAATGGAATTCCGTCCGAAAAAAGTTAATGAAAATCCGATTTGAACACAATGAGTAATCAAGTTTGTCGTGATCTTTCCAATAAACGGTGGAAAACGTATCGAAGAGTAAAAAACACCCTGTAGTATATTATTATTAGTACTATTTGTGTATCAAATGGACGGGAGATTGGTTTTTAAGTTCTGGGTTCAATACTCTAGTAGTTCATTCTTATTTACATGCAAAATAGTGATCTTTGTATTTTTCATTCGGTAAATTATTAAGATGAAAAAAAGCAAACTTCTCTTTAAATGTAACTGGTTGTTTGTATTAACCATGAAATGCATAAGTTGTTTTCGTGATATTAAAACAATTTGAGTAGAAAATGTTACATTTAAAATGCTAAGTTTTCTTATATTATAATATGATAATATATCTGTTGTTTTTATTGAACAATATAATCAATAAATAAAAGTGTGTATTCTACAAATACTAGGTTTTTATTTAGATAGTCCATTAAGACACTGAGGACGATAGCAGGCAAGACACTGAGAGATCGCGTGAGGAACACCAAAATAAGAGAGATATGTGAGATTGAGGATATTATAAGATGGAGCAGACAGCGAAAAAGGGACTGGTACGATCATGTTTAAAGAATGGACACCATCAGACTCCCTTATATTGCTTTGCATAATCAGCCTCATAGGACTCGTCCTCGTGGAAGACCTCTTAAAATATGGAAGGACAGCTGGGAGTCTACCTCACAGGAGGAGCAACACTCTGGAGAACAGACCACATAAGTCTACAACAAGGAAGAAGAAAAAGATTGTTTTGGCTGAAACACACATTGTTTTACTTTTAATTTAATTCAAGAGTGAGGATATTCCATTAATAAAACATTCCAATTTTTATAAGTATAAAATACTAATAAATTATTTAAATTTTAAATTTATTATACAATCTCCTATATGAGAAGAAATTAGCTATTATTATGAAGAAGGAATCTGGTCGTGTCCAGGCTCGAACCAAAGTCGCCTGGACACCCAAGAGCCAAGGATTCTATCTCCTAGACCACCGCCCGATTAGATTTTATTTACTTTGTGGATGGTATTTATCGTTTTTTTAACAATGGTATAGAGCTCCAAATCAAATAATTAATACGAAAAAAAACGTCTGATTTCTAGAAGTTTTATTATATTTTATGGAATGACATGTCTCGCCTTTCTAAGACAAATCAAGATTAAGATATCAAGCTAGACATTTGATAATTTTAGCAATGTTACTCTCATAAAATAACATAAAACTTTTAGATTTTTTTTTAATCCGTATTAATTGATATACCTGTAAATTGGTTTTATTCAAATTGATCTGCATGAGACAACAGACAGCAGCTACAAATGAACTAAAAATTCAGACATACACAGACACTGGACCAGGAACTTCGACAGATATCACTTACCGAATGCACGAACTAAGACAGGACAATCGAGGATATTGAACAATGGACTGAAACTTTACAATGAACTACCAAAATACACAAGGAGTCTCACTACAACTCTATTTTAAAAAAATACCTGAAACAATTCGTAATTAAAAGTAAAATCTAAAAATGTATCCATATAACCCAATTGGGTTCTTTAAAAAAAAAAAAAAATCAGGAAATATTCTAATTAACGAAGATGATTTTTTTATATAATGTTGTTTACTCAATTTTATAAAATAATTGTAATTTTCAATTATAGTATAAATGACCTTTTCCCGAATAACAGTTATAGCTCGGATGAATATATAATAATAAGATTTTTCCGTACAAAGAATAACAAAACAAATACTATATTTGTATTGAAATACTTATTTCAAATAAGAATTTACGATTATGTGAATTTCAGTTCAATAAACTAACAGAAACGCAGAAAGGATGGACCGCCATAATTTTATAGTCAGCATTTTACACACCCGCATCGATTGATCAAAATCATCTTGGCGCTATTTAGAATTTGATTGATGCAGACCTGCAGTATTTGCCACGGTCTTCCAAAGGTTTCATACAACGTCACATCGTTCACGAAATCTTTGATTTGGTTTAAATTATCTGAATGATGCTACAGTATTTTTTTAAATATATCTATCGAAACTAGAAGAATAAGTGTATGAAATCTCTAATAATAACAATAAAATATTTTGTAAAAAATATAAACGTATGATGTTTGATTTATTTATTATAGATTTGTTTTATTTATAAATATATTGTATTTTTGTTTTATTTTCTTGAGTTTCTTCATAATTGGACAGGAAATTGTACGTTGTTTATACAATAATTATATCTACTTTTGTATGCATATATAATTATTGTATAAATTTTTCGTATTATTATTAAAAATTATTTAAACACGACTATTTATTATTTAACATTTTCATTTAGGATTTATAACAATTATCTCTTCGTATGTTCACAGAACACGGCATCTACTTTTATGAACTAACTCGTGGATACAATCACTCGTAGTTATTTTGAAATATAGTTCATATCGATAAAGTATCCAACTTCATTGCAAGTTATTAATATGAATGACAACGTATGTTTTCTAGAAGTTTAATTATAGTTTAATGGAATGGCATGTTTAGGCTTTTCAAATTAATTTGATAATGCCTTAGATAGGCGAAACATGTCATACCCATTCTTCTTCATGATGGTTATAATCCTGCGGATTGGTCTGAAACAAACATCGCTCGTTCCCTCAACTCAGTCCTGTCTCCTGCCAGTCTTTTCATCTCTGTGTAGCTGCCACAGCGCATGTCTTTTATAACTTGGTCCATGTAGGCGGCTTTTGGGCGACCTCTGCATTTCTGCCTTCAGCCAGTATCTCTGCAATAGTAATAGTAGGCCTGCATGCCTGATGTTATGGGCTATCCAGTTTGCTATCACCTTCGATAGCTCAGTTGGTAGAGCGGTGGACTGCAGAGGAAACCCAATAGATATCCAGTTTACTCGTTGCAGGGCAATCCTTTGACTTGTTTCTCTAGCCCTTCACAATACCTCGCTGTTTTGGATGTGCTCCGACCAGTGGAT
This sequence comes from Lepidostoma basale, assembly GCA_022606425.2. NCBI lineage: Eukaryota > Metazoa > Arthropoda > Insecta > Trichoptera > Lepidostomatidae > Lepidostoma > Lepidostoma basale. Next base: position 1,147,789 of record JAHDVF020001422.1, on the reverse strand, counting down.
TCCCATTACATGTATGTAGCACCACAATAATTTCAAAAGCAGCTAGACGTCTGCACTTACTATGACCAATGGTCCATGTTTCGCAGCCATACACTAGCTCACTCCAAATAAAGGTCATGATTGGATTTTTTATAATCCTCATATTAATACAACAACATTTTAAATGTATACAAATTCTTGCAGACAAATACTGGATTTCACCCATTGCGGATAAATTATTTTTATTTTATAAGGATTAATTGTATCTCAATAGAGACGAAGATGTAAATTGTTTTCTGGGAACAGAAGGTGGTGGCTTAATAGATGACGCTAATCTTAATAGATGACGCTAGTGTAGAGTAAACTTAAAAATGTAAAGATAGGCGTGGAAATCTACCATATGTACAAGTTCCAAAAATTTGTCAGACGTGGTGGCCATGAAGCGGAATGGGGAATGTTGTTAAACATAAAGCGATCGCTCAACCCAACCAATGACAGGTCATAAGTCCTGTAAGCGCCTCAGCCACCACCTTCTGTTCCCAGAAAACAATTTACATCTTCGTCTCTATTGAGATACAATTAATCCTCGTATTAATGTTATCTGATTCAATTATCTTTGTCTTTTTATTGAAGGATGTTCTAGCTTGCTGTACCCTGCTTATAATTTCTGCTTTTGAGCGCCCATCTTGCGGTATTCTGCTGCCCATATATATAATATAAACTATGTTCACTCATTCCCATAAACTATAATAAAAATTCTAGTAAACTGAAGTTTATTTCGAATTATTAATTGAATGTGGAGTTGAACACCAATGTTCCAGAAACAATGAATTCATTGTAAATGGTGACACACTCGCACTGAATATGGAGAAACACATCTCAACAACTTATTGCGTGAATGTTTTAATTTGTTAACAGCACTAGTCATTACATATTACCATAATGTACGAACAAAACGAAAATTAAATAATTTTTTTGCGTGTACAATAAATTACTGAGTTTTGCCCTTACACTCGCAGAGGAACCGAAGTAAGATTCCTTATCAAGTTCTGAAAATAAGAAACGCAAAGCAAAGCACATATTTCCTGATAAAACCAGGTTTCGTGCTCAGTGGCAATTTTCACTGGATTTAATTAAGTTCACAACTTTTCCACAAATTGAGTTTTTTCCATTTTCCATTTTGTGGTTTGTTTTTGAATTATTCACGAATGAAAAGTTTTTCACTTCCAGGGAAAAATGAAATAGCGTTTACTCTGCGACAATATCCCTTCGTGCCAACGTCTAATAATTGGGGAAATGTTTTTTTTTACTCCGTGGATGGCTGTTGGAATCACAGTTTTATTGCCCCATAAATTAAAGTTTAGTTACCCTTAAAAATCGTAATTGGCCAAGGAAATTTTCTGTATCGCCGCAAAGACCTGAGTAGAATAAAGTTGTAGACAAAGTTAATTTATCACCATGGAATAACTAATTTGATAAATTTATTGTTTCTTGTACAATGATGTAAGACTCCATATAAAATAATTTATACTTATAAAAAAGTGTGTTTTCTAAACTAACTTACCATCACGCCGTCTCTATGAAGTGGTAGACAGAAAGAATGGACTGCCACACTTTAACGATGCGGCACTCCATCCTTTCCTTTTCGCCCCCGCGGGAGACGCGGTGTGATGGGTTGCAAACCTCGACTGATTTCTAGAAGTTTTATTATAGTTTATGTGAATGACATATTTCACCTGTCTAAAGCATTATCGAATGTCTTTGAAGGCGAAATATATCACTCCCACAAACTATTATTTATTTTCTTGCAAACAGACGTTTTCATTTGTATTAATTACTTGTTTTTACACCACTTTATTTTGTTTCGAATCAACCGGTTTCGCTTCCACCGGAGCTTTTCAGGAGAAACAAAAACAAACAGTGTGTTTTTATAACCCTGGTGAAGCTCCGGCGGGATCGAAACCGGTTGGTTCGATAAAACATAACAAAGTGGTGTAAAAACAAAGTACACAAGTGTTATGAATTATTTATTCCAATATAATACTTATTGTGAAAGCTGAAAAGATGACAGAAGTATTTTATTTTAACAGTCTCGCGATCCATCAGTTCTGCCTACCCCTTCGGAAAATTGTGGTGATGGTTTATTTTTTAAATATATATTTTTAAAACGAAATTTTATCAGTTGCCCTTGCTAACATTTCTTTTAATAAAGCTTTTATCAACCACACTTGTTCAAATATTTTCAATAATTCTTTTTGAATTCAAAAGGAAGGACGCGTGATCGTTTAATCAATTTTATACTTATTATACTCGTATTTGTATACTATATTGTCCAGTCGCTTGTTTTGTATTAATTTACGGTGTTAAGAATTTACAAGGGTCAAAAAAAATCTAATCAATTACCCTCTTAGGGTTGCCTTAATGCAAAAAATCGAATATAGACAGAAAACGTGCCACCTAACAAAAATTAATTGTTATAAACATAACTATATTGAAATTTCATTGAATATAAAATGACCCTTTTTATTAAATTGACTTAAACACCATGTACGAAATTAAGACTAATTTATTGTGTCGAGATTTTATCCGTCGAAGTGCACTCAAAATCTCGACCAAGTCTTTAATTATTTTTTCTTGTGTAAGATTTGGGTTCCGAAGTAAAAAGCTTTGCTTTTTAATTGGATAACGTTGTGGAGATCTAATCCTTTCTGTGGAAAGTGCATTTGCTGTCCCTACCCACACGAATTCTCTGTCGGTGGTCCCTGACAAGATAAAACGTATGTCTTGGAAATTTGTTGAAAATTATCAAGACTAAGGAATTCTTCAAATATTCTCGATAAGGCATTAACATTCTTTAATTTGAATAAAACGAATTCGTTTCAGTTGTGCATTTCGCCCTGATGCCTGAAGTAGAATGCGAAAGCACTTAAAAATTCATTGTTTAATATACACAATATTACGAGAATATGTGCATATAATATACTATAATATTATAAATACTACAAATATACTATTATATTAAATGTCACGTCATTTTTAAGTCGAATGAAAACAGTTTTCTATATCAACAGTAACAAAGTAAATAAATTATATTAAGCATTGCTTTTTTTTTCTTTTGATTTTATTAATCTATGTATTTTTGTACGTTCAAAAAAGTATAAACCCGTAGAAAGTATAAAAAAAGTAAAAACCCTTAAAAACATGTAAACTAACTAACTAACTAACCATCACGTTTCACCTGTTCCCGTTCATTAACTAACTAACAAACTAACTAACCATCACCGTTTCCCTGGAAGGGTAGGCCGAAAGAATGGAGCATCAAACTGCTCTGTCCTGACATACCTCTCTCGCTTCCTCTACATTCATAAATCGTAACATTCACGGTCGTCGATTTTTCCGAAACGCGTAGAGAAAAATATATGCATAATGGATAAAATTTGTGATTTAATTAATAATAAATTGAATATTATCTAATTTCGCAGTATAATAACTTATGTTTATTGTATTAAAAACTTATTTTTACTTAGTATAAATTGATAATATGTTCACCTTTTTAATTAAAAAAAAGGGGGAAATTGAAGACAATCCATCTTTACGTTCCGGTTCCGTTCCATCTCCCCGAAAGGGTGGGCAGGAAGAATGGACTGCCACTCTTTTCTTTCCTGACATATTTATTTTGCTTCCTCAACATTCATACATCGTGTCATGGACGCGCGTCGATTTCTCTGACACTTTACGTGGCCTACATTAAATATTTGATTTATTTGATTGTGCCAAATTTTCCTCGGTCTTTCTCTTTTTCTAGTTCCATTTACATCGTTAGCATATACTTTTTTCTACCATTCTTTCTTCATTCATTCTTTCTATGTGTCCAAATCATCTTAATGATCCTTTGATTATTTTGTTCATAACCCCATCATTCGCACCGTATTCACTTGTTATATTTTCATTCGACATTCTGTCATAAACAGACTATTCACACATTCGTCTAAGAGATTCAATTTCTACTTTTATCCTTCTTTTGCTAGTCCCATGCTTCGCTTCCATATATAAGGGTCGTTACAAGTACACCATTGTGGACTTCCATTTTAGCTTTTTTGGATAGGTTTTTGATTGCATTGACAATTTTAAGTATTATACCTATATGTATTTTACCTGTTCTAAATAGATATCTGAAACTATAATTGTTGTTTGTAATATATTTTTAGATAATAAACTGATTTGATTTGTTAATAATTAAAATTAATATGTGGTTAGTTTTTAGTATAATAATTATTCTAAATATATAAGCTATCATATAAAAAAATACCATATATTTAAGACGAAACAATAGAGTTGTTATTTAATAAAGAACTTTGAAAATAGATAATTGTAATTTAGTATTTATATACTTCAATATATGATTTAAAAAATACAAAAATACATAGAATCTGTGTTGACACTTTGAATAGTCTATCTGACTTCAACTTGCATTTGTGTATGTACCATAAGTTTGTAAATCACTTATGATAATACAATATGTGCATATAGCAAATATGTATTGAGTAATTATTTACATAGATACATATAATCTTTATCAAAAAGGTCGTTCAAGGATTATTTACATACCCCGTACACACAACGCGAAGGTAGCTTTTGGATTACGTAGGGCAGGCTTGTCCAACCTGCGTCTCGTGGCGAGAATGCAACCCAACAAAAAACTTTAATCTACTTATTTTAATCAACACTCCTACAGGCGTAATCGTAATATTATTACTATTTGTAAGTGACGAACATATAATTGTTTAATTACGTGGTTTATTTAATTTACTTTAATTTATTGGTTAAATATATCCAAAGCATAATATTTTTTTTCCAATACACTAAAGATACAAGCTTGTGATACATACTAATAAATAATACATAATACAATAATAAAGAGAGTGAGAAACGTGAGATACATAACAAATTAATAAAATGAATATACACTTATAATAAATCAAATCAGTTTATTTACTCAAAAGACATTAAAAACAGCAAAATGTTTAAGGCATCTATTGAGTGCAGGTAAAATATTATAAAAATACAACATAATACCAGGAACGCATTAGAAATGGTTCGACATTAGGAAGACAAGATGCTTTCTAAATTCAAGAGTATTTGTCCCCTGAACGTACCTTCACTAATATATATTTCGCGTAATATATATTTCGCGATCTCCGAGGAGATCGCGTTCAGCAAACTAATTTCTCTTCCCACCGGTGTCACCATAGGCAGATTGGTTCTGGTAGGTAGGTAAAATAAAGACCGTGTCTCCCTCAGGTGAGCTACACTATCACAAAATACGTAAAAACTCCGAGGTGAGACGGTTTACCAAAGATATTGCTCTACCTACCAGCATTATCATTGCCAGGTTGGTTCTACATCGTGGGAGATATTAATAATACATCTCGCTAGTACTAACGAAGAGAGAAAGATTTACCATATAAGCGGTAGACGGTCAGCGCGAACGAGCAATGAAGTATGTGATTCATTAATTTTTTATTATTATTTACGGGTGGCTGTATTTTACCAACTTTTATGTATACTTTTGTTGATAAAAAAGGTTGAACGCACATGGAGTATAACTTTCAAAGAAATTGATATTGTTTACATTGACATAAACGCATGTACAAATAATGTGTTTACGTGTTCAAAGAAAATTGCTTGTACTTACGTTAATTCTTTGTAAAAACGCAAGGTCACTACGATAAATCGTATCTTACTAGGGAAATGCCTTAAAAGCTGCGATACTGCCATATAAGTAGTAAGGTACAAAAGTTTCTATTCCTAACACTAAAATCGTTAATTTGTTTTTGTTCAATAACTTGTATTAAAGTATAATGCAATAAGAGTGACATTGTAATTAACGTTTCCATGTCTAAAGTGGTGTTATTTGAGAAGGAAGAATGTATGACATCGAATGAAAGGCTGGTGCTGAGAACAAAATAAATGGCACTTTCAAATTCATCACTGCAAATAGAAATGTATCCACTGAAGCAAAGATGGCAGTACATGATGGAGTTCCAGTACCAACCCATATGTATGGAAATGAATCTTGGAGCTGGTAAAAAAGGATGAAAGCAGGATTAATACCGTAGAATTGAGATCCTTGAGAAGAGTGTGCGGGAAAACGACACCAAACGACGAAATAATTAAGAAATGTAAGGCATCATAAATAAATTTAAAAAAGGATCCCTGAGATGTTTAGACATATGGAATAAATGGATGAGAGGAGAATCGTTAAAATGTTGTATATAAGCAGTGTACGTGGAAAGAGAAGCCGTGTAAGACAAAAGAAAGTACGGCATCGGAGTCGGCAAAATCGACGAGTGCATGTTCCGACGCATTAAGTTCGAGAGGTAGGTCAGGACAGAAAAAATTAGCGGTCCGACCTCTCTGCCTACCTCTCCGGGGAAATGGCTTGATGGTTAGCTATTTAACATAATATTATTATTATGAGATATCTTTGGGTATTTATTTGAGTTGTTGTATTGCATTATATGCAGAATTTTATTAATGTATTTTGTAGAACCTTAAAAAAGAAATCTGGAAGATGAGGCCAAAAACTTTTGAGCTTTACTGCGTGCATATGTAACTAATCCTAGATAACCTTATTCAAATGTTTACATATAGTCAACAGGGCAATTTTTTCTGAAATTCTCAGTTTTTTAATGGTTTCAACCGTAAATTTGTTCATCCAAACACGAGGAGAATAAATCATTTTATTTTGTTTGCTGTTGGGTCGTTTCCCTTCTGATAAATCATTCTTAGAAATGCCATAGTCAGTATTCATTACCTATTGACAGGATATAATTAAGAAGCTACATTTGATGACTATGGGTCAATAATTATCCAGGAATTTTAATGTGAACTTTTATCATTTTGCCGTTGAGACTGACTCAAATTCCTGCATTAATTACTGCACTTTTTTGTTTTACAAAAATGGTATTTTCGTATTTCCTACTATGAATTAATTTTGTATTCATTCATAAAATATAGTTAAAAAAATTGTAAATGTTAGCGATACGAAAATAAAAATGTTTCAAATATACTATACGATTAACTTAATGACAACACTGTGGAATTCCGTTATTATATTTATTTTTTATTTTTTCAAAGGTACATTATTTTTTTAAATAATAGTATATATAAATCCAATAATTATATTTAAAAAACGCATTTCGTCCAAGCCGGAGTAACGCTTGGAACAAACGTTCCGAGTGAGTGAATAGTTTGAAAGTTAGAAATAAAGAAAATAATAAAATATATAAATAATGAAATAATTAAAGCAATATGTAAATAATGAAAATAGTAATAAATAAATAAATCTTTTTAAAATACAGCTCGCTGCCGAAACCGGTCGAAGCCACAAACATGAGTGGGTTTTAACTAAATATACATTTAAAAAAAAAATTTGACAATTTATATTTATTTTCATTATTTACAATGAACTACTAACATGGAATTTCAAATAACAACATTATTTTTTTAATGTGATGTGTCTTATTTAAATTGCTTACATATAATTAAAAATATGTATATTACCCATACCGTATATAAAATATAATATGGTAACTAAACTTCATGCCATTCCTTCTAAGGAGTAGACATATCAGATATACTTCTAGAAATTTTGGTATATTCATACAGGCAGCGTGACTAACAAACTTATACATAGTTACGTTACGACGTTGAAGTATTTAACTTAATATCTATTTTGATTTTGCCATTTTTTCGCGGAATCCTGTGACTTGTTATTGCTTCGTACGTGACATTTTTCCAAACCATCTAAGTTACCATTTTTTTTAATTTTTAAATACAGAACTATCGATGTTCCATACATTCTTACATATAAAATCTAGTCGGACTTTCGTTGTCATTGTATCGTTTAATCTTCATTTATCCAACTTTTATATATTATAAATGAGCTTCAATTCCCTGCATAAGCGTTGGCACTGGAACTTTAATATATACTTTCAACTTTACATCATAAAAAAAATGTTGACTCAACATTAAGTGCATCCTTGTTTCCAATGATTGGGTCCAATCATATCAAAAACATATTTCAAATTTGAACAAATTTTTTACTTAATTCAATGGTTTATTAAGCACGTTCTTTCAAAGTGGGCCATCTGACAATAAATTAGTCCAGATATCGACAGGACAAAGCGATCCTGGCTCCTATCTGTGTTATTTTAATGGTAGACAATAAGGACTCGACACCCAAAGGTCAGGTATGGGCCCTTAATGGATCGCTTAATGTTCACGTCATGCATTCTTTCTGGCTCTGGAATTCGGGAGATAGTGAAAAATTAAGATAAACTCATTTTATTATGAATATAATTTATTTAAGAAGTATACAGATGAACAATGCTACATAAAACATTATGAATAACACGTAAATAACTAATGAGGTAGGAAGAAAGGATAAAACACCTCCCACTCATTAGCAATATCATCATTGTGTGCACTCTTTTAAAACATTGCATCATCTCTAACAACAACTTCATCAATTTCGTGCTCAATTCGCTTCCTAAATCAAATCAAATCCGTTTATTATCTCAACAGACATTACAAACAATATTAACGTTTAAGGCATCTATTGAGTGCAGGTAAAATATAATACATGTATGTATGTATGTATGTATGTATGTATGTATGTATGTATCGGCACAATATATATTTTTATTACTAAATGCGCTAAAAAAGGCTTTCACTCACCCTGCAATCTCTTCGTTTCATTATTCTGCGGAATCTCATATTATATAAACAATATTTAAATTTCTTTACATCATTTTTCTACATATAGTACAATGTTTATTATATGAATATGGTTAATTAAATTGTAGTTTAAGGTATTAGTTATACGCTGAATTCACTCTGTCAGAACCAAACATCTCCTAAGAGTAGCAGAAATGAAAACATTGCGACCTATCGTGGGGAGAACCCTTGGAGATAGGATACTCAATGAAGAAATTCACATAGTGTGATGGAGTAGGGGGAGAAGACGATTCTGGAAAGACCACATTGAGAGAATGGATCCAGCGAGGATTCTTAAGATCGTGCTGCACGAGACCCCACCGAGGGTCGTCTACCACCAGAACGACCACCAAAGAGATGGAGATAAAGCTGGACGTCTTCATCACAGGAAGAAATATGATACCATGTATAAACAAATCGCAAGATCTACAATAAAAAGGACAAAAAGTTATATTCTCGCCGAAATAAATAATAATGGACCCAAATCGAATCCTTGTGGAATGCCTATTTTTTGTAACAGATTGCGTTTCTCTTTAAGTAATATATTTTTGTATTTTAATTCTTTTAAATTTATGTGAATAAGGTATTTTATAATAGGTCTATTGCCAAGTGTTGTTAGTAAAAAATGTATTGTATTATAATTCATAATAATCAATTTATTTTTAGTGTCTCAACTCTAGCGCCCTTAATTTATGTGCTATTATGAACTTAGAATAAGCAGTGTGTAATATAACTATCCGCGCGTCCCAAATGCCAAGTCTCCTCTGTAATTTATTACCCGAGGTTCTGTTTAATGTATGTTAATGAGTCCCCGCCCACACATTTAGGGACCTAGTTGTTGATTTAGACCCTGTCTAACACGTCAGAACCTATGTTTATACGTTAAATGCTTCCTCCTTCGAGTGTTTGGGATATTTATGGCTGCATTTTAGTTCAAACTATCTAGAGCACCATTCGTATACACATAAAAGCAGGCCAATTAGTGTTTCTTATAGTTTTATTTTAATTCACTTTTAAATTCGTTTTTATTTTGGTTGATACCAAAGTCCTTTTGCCTAACTAGGACATGTACGAGTAAGTCAGAACGTATCGATCTGACTCACATAATTAAAAAGGCTTATTTTCTTCTTAAAATCACATAATTAAAAAGGCTTGTGGTATGTTTCTTGAGCGATTGGCCTGTTGCAAAGTTGATTCTCAGCAGTTGATCCATCTTTTGGTGGTATTCCCGGGGGTTGTCCACCTTGTGAAGGAGTCTAAATAGATACATTCTAAAAAAAATAATTCAACGCTCATGTTGAAGGTAACTAACTAACTAACTAACCATCACGCCGTTTCCCCGGAGGGGTAGGCAGAAAGAATGGAACGCCACACTGTCCTGTCCTGACATACTTCTCTCGATTCCTCTACATTCATACATCTTGTCATGCACGCACGTCGATTTCTCCGACTCCTCACGTGACCGACATTCAATATTTGATTGATTTGATCGTGCCACGTTTTCCTTGGCCTTCCTCTATTTCTAACTCCGTTCACGCCGTTTACATATACCTTCTTTACCATTCTGTCTTCACTCATTCTTTCCATGTGTCCAAACCATCTTAATGACCCTTTCCTTATTTTGTTCATAACACTTTCACTCGCACCACATTCACTTCTTATACTTGCATTTGTCACTCTATCATATACAGATTTCCCACACATTCGTCTTAGAGATCTCATTTCGTCTGCATTTATTCTACTTTCATCCTTGCTTCATGCTTCACTTCCATACATAAGGGTCGGCACAAGAACACCATTGTGCACTGCCATCTTGGCTTGTTGAAGGTATAATTTCCAATAATTCCTATGTAATATAGAGTCATAAGAGGTTTCAAGATATTTTCATGTGAGCACCCTTGAGATAAAAGCTTCTCTAAAAGTTATTATAAAAGAGTTGATATTTAAAAACACGCGTCGTAAAATATAACGAGCTATAGAATTTAATTATTATTCTTATAAAAGAGTTGAGATACACAAAACATAAGGTTAAATACACGCGTAGATTGTCTCGTAAAATATGCGAAGGTACCCGGGTACCCCACGGTTATTAAAAGGTTAAATTGCGGCAATTTTAGGTTAAAATCAGTTACGTTATTGTTTGGAAAGCAATAAAAGAATGAATTCCTTCATTTATGCGAGACGGGCGAGGGGTGTGGGGAGGGAATGCATAAATGAATATTTATGTTGCCTGCATAAAGTTTTATTACAAGACATTAAAATTTATCCTACAATGTATCTGATAAGCTGTGTGAGGCTTCAATTAACGGCGAAATTACATTTTAACAGCTTTGAACCATGAACTAGCTTTATGCAAAAAAATATTTTTAAGCATTTTTCATATTTCGGAATTATTAATTTTAAGCAACAATGTTGATCATTTTCATTTAAGATTATTTCAAAACGAAATCAAACTAGCTAACTAACCATCACGTCATTTCCCCGGAGGGGTAGGCAGAGAGGATGGATCGCCACAATGGCCTGTCCTGGCATCCGGGCTTCCTCTACATTCATACATCGTACCACGCACGTGGCCGCCTTTTAGTAATTGATTAATTTGGTCATGCCATGTTTTCCTCGGTCGTCCTCGGCTTCTTTTCCCACTCACGCTGCTTGTGTACAATTTTTTAACCATTCTACTCTCATCCATTCGTTCCATATGTCCAAACCATCTCCGGGATCCTTTTTTAATTTTATTCATGATGCAGTCATCTGCCTTACATTTATTTCTTACTTCATCGTTCGGTATTCTATCATACAACGTTTTCCCGCACATTCTTCTTAGTGATCTCATTTCTACGGCGTTTCTCCTGCTTTCATCCTTCTTTTGCTAGCTCCATGCTTCACTTCCATACATGAGGGTTGGCACTAGAACTCCATTGTGTACTGCCATCTTTGCTTCTGTGAAAAAAATATATATATTTCTATTTGCAGTAATGACTTTGAGTGCGCCATTTATTTTATTCCCAGCACCAACAGTTCTTTCGAAATCAATCAACATTTTATTATTTTAATAATAACGTAAAAATGCATACCGAATATTTTGTTAAAAATATATAATAATTCCATTTTTTTATCTTTATTTCGAGAGCGATCGATTTCGCCAGGCTCGCTGGCATCGACAGACTGGCGACACTATATATGTCAGCGAGCCAGGCGAAACCGGTCGCTGTCGAAATAAAGACAAAAGTGGAAGTAATTAAAAAAAACATCGTTTTATTTAATTAAATAAAATGAACTTCCATCAAGAGATTTCAGTGAAATCATTTGATTATCTTAAATATATATTATTATCTTTTAAGTTTAAAGCACTGTTACAATATCACAATTTTATTATACATTTTTTGAGAATGTTGCGACAGCTGTTTCGCCAACCGATGTTGGCATCATCAGGTGTTACAAACAATAGTTGTTTATAACATCTGATGATGCCAAGACACGTAAGAATGCTCAAGAATTCTTCTTCTTCTTCTTCCCTTTTGGTGGACTCAGGAGTCTGTTATTTCAGGCGGGTCCTCTTGAGATGCTGAACTCCAGCTTTCTCTCCACCGTTTCGGGGGTCTTCCTGGTCGGCGTTGCCCGTTTTGCGTTCCATGGAGAGCTATGTGTGGTATTCTATTTGAGCTCATCTTTTCTACGTGTTGATGCCAGTATCGCCGTCTTTGACGTCCCCATCTGACCACATCTTCGACCTCGCAGATTTCTCGGATTGCTGTATTCCTAACTCGATCACGTAGGGTCTTGCCAGGTATAGCGCGGAGCGTATTCATCTCGGTTGTCCTGAGCATGCTCTTTGTCTTGACAGTGTCTGCCCTCAATTCAATGCCATATGTGAGGATTGGTCGCACACAGATCTTATAGATGCGTACCTTGCTGTCAGTCCTCATGTCCTTGTTTCTCCATGTGACATATTTCAGGTAGCCTGCAACTGCTGCAGCCCTATCCACCTGTGACCTTACTTCTCTGGGGAGGTCATTAGAGCTGGTTACTTCGCTTCCGAGATATCTGAATAGGTCCACCTGTTCGATTTCCTCTTGGCGTACGGACTTCGCATCTCAGTTGATTTCTTGCGAATGTCATACACTTCGTTTTTGGGATGGATATGATCATGTTATATTTTGAACAGGATTCGTCAAACTTTGAGAGCATTGCTTGCAAGTCGCTTTCATTTTCGGCCACGATTGTGGCGTCGTCTGCATAGCAAAGCATTCCAATTACTTCTTTACCCAGAGTGTACCCTAAATTGAGAGATGCAACCTCTGCAATGATGTTTTCCATGATGCAGTTAAAGAGAAATGGGCTTAAGCTGTCGCCTTGTCTGATGCCAAGGGATGTCTTCGCTCATGCTCAGGGATGCTCAAGAATTGTATAATTTAAAATTGTGATATTATAACAGTGTTGTAAATTTAACTGTTAATAATGTTGAAGAATCATAATGATTCGGCCAAAACAATGGATTATTTAAAAAATATATTGTTTATTACTATTTTGATGTAGGTACTAAAATTTAATAAATAATTAATACTGTGCAATCACGCGATAGAAATTCAGTTGACGATCTACTAATAACACGAAACTAGTCCTAAAATATAAAAAATATATATCAGATATTACTATAAATAAAAGTATACTATTTCACTCTCTATCAAACCATCTCGAAGGGGTGGGCAGAAAGAATAAACCATTACATCAACCATACTCAACCTGCGGCCCGCCAAGCTTTTTTGTGCGGCCCTAATCACATTTATTAACAGGGACATGATTTACAAAATCTGGCATTCTATATTTCGTATATCTTGATACATGAACGATACTAATCTGAAAGTTGTTTTTGAAGAAAAAAGAGAGGGAAATAAGTACATCCATTTTTGGAAATTAGTTTCTTAAAAATACAAGACTGTAAAAAATTGTGCTTCCCTGCTCCTCACGTTGTTTACATCAACATATCTTTGTGAATCATCATATTCCAAAATGAAATATGCAAAAAACGTATACAGGAATCGACTTACTGATTCTCACCTTAATGACGTATTGAGGGTAGCATGCAGCAATTATAAACCCGATTTGTCTTAAATTGTAGAAAATTTATCTCAATGTCAAAAATCACACTAATTTCGAAATAAACGCCTTGATACATATTACTTTTTTCACTATTGTAATTTTTAAGGAACCGTATGCTGATAATGATAAGTGATATGTACTATTTTTTATTCTGTTTTAGTTTATAATTTTTTAAATCTCAAATTGTTTTCCAAAAAATGGGAGGGTGGTCATGATTTTTTTCTTCATACCAGTATAGTGTTGCGGCCCGTGTAGCTTTACAAATATTATGTATGTGGCCCGAAGACAAAAAAGGTTGAGTATCATTGCATTACACTATTAATTAATACGAATGAAAACGTCTGTTTTCTAAAAGTTGTATTACAATGTTTCGCTTTTCTAAGGCATTATCAAATGACGTGTAGTTTTACATCGTCATTCAAGAAACAATAAAATACATCATAATGTTCTTTTCCTAACACGTTTCTATAGCTTCCTCAACATTTATACAGCGTGTCATGCACTCGCGTCGATTTCTCCGTGGGCGTGGCCGGTATTTGATTGATTTCATAGTATCAAGTTTTCCTCGGTCTCACTTTATTTCCTGTTCCGTTTACGTCATTAACACATACACTTTATTTACAATTATTTCTATAACTAAAAACGTTTTTAATGAAATTTGAAACAACAACATTAATATTTCGTAATAAGTACAGTATCAAATGTATTGGCATAATGCCTGATTTGATTCGTGTGAAAAACATGCACTTTCAATACCCATAGAATAAATAATCACACGATTATTTAAACATTCAATCCTGAAAAGTGTGATGTAACATTAAAGCCATAATGTGGACAGAAAAAACGTTTGATGATATAATGAGAGTGCATAATGAAGCAAGTGCAATCAATACTTCTTTCAGCTTTCACACCCTCCGTCCATACTCGCGGGCGCTCAGATCTTATCCAGGTCCCCACTTCGTTTACTGGGGCGGGTAGGTTCCAAACGACAAGGTAGAAGTACGTAGCAGGCACTTGCCTACGAGGCTACACAACAACAACACCAGCAGTGGCGGTCAATGTGGTTTTATAATAATAAATAATTATCATTTATCCCTGGCGGTGAAGTTAGGGCTATCAGCAGTACTAACTAACTAACCATCGCGCCGTTTCCTCGGAGGGGCAGGCAGAGGGGATGGACACACTGCTTTATTTTGACATAACTCTCGAGATTCCTCTATATTCATACATCGTAATAAGCACGCTCGTCGATTTTTACGACTTAGAATGTGGCGCCTTTAAGTAGGATAAATGCAGTAGAAATTAGTGAGAAGAATATGCGGGAAAAAGACACATAATACCAAACGACAAAATAAGGAAGAAATATAAGGCAGTTGATTGCATCATAAATAAAATTAAAAAAAGAATCCCTGAGATGATTTCGATACATGGAATGAATGGAAGAGAAGAATGGTTGAACTGTTATATACAAGAAGTGTGCGTGGAAAGAGAAACCGTGGATGACCAAGGAAAGCGTAGCATTAACAAATGAAAATACTAAATACAGAATGAGAATCAATTAATGATCCAAAATTATCGTTATGTTAATTAACCCAAAGATACTCGTAAAACAGCGATTCGTGTAGAGACAAAAATCACACATGAAGAAAAAGAGCCACGAGCTGCCCGTGAACTTCTCACTATTAACTGAGTACCGAGACATAATGACTGCGAAGCGTATTTATCTTTTCGGTACATTAATTCCTGCAACACTTTTGAGAAAAGTTTAACTTTTTTTTTCTTATTTTAATATATTGTAGTGCAGTAATTGTTCATGCCTTTATTTTGTTTTCTTTTATAATCGCATGTCTTGCGGTAAAAATGTTTTGTGAGCGATAATTATACCATTATTTCTTGATAAATAAGGCATCTGCTCAATTTGCGGTGCAATGTATTTTTTAAGAAATTAATACGAATGGAAACGTCTGTTTTCTAGAAGTTTTATTGTAGTTTATGTGAATTATATGTTTCGCCTGTCTAAGGCATTAATAATAATAATAATAATATGCTAACTTTTAAAGCGCCGTTTTTGTGATGAAATCACCTCAAGGGCGCATTAAGACGTGTTTTAAATCTAAAAGTCTAAATATGAACGCTGCATCTGATTTTCGCGATCGGTTAGAAAGTATAGTAGAACAAAGTATAAATGTTTAAATTGGGTATGAAATATGAAAAAGATGGGTTTTCAGTTTAGATCTGAAATCTGTCGGATCATTTATGCATCTGAGGTGTGAAGGGAGATTGTTCCAAGCTGATGGACCGGCTATTATCAAAAATGCTTTAGACATGCGAAACATGTCATTCACATATTTTTTAATGAAACTTACTAGAAAACATATGTTTTCATTCGTATTAATTATTTAATATGAAAATTCACTTTATTTAGTTCAAGAAACAATAAAATATTAACAAAATTATGAAAGGATCACTGCGTTGGTTTGGACATATGGAACGCACCGATGAAGAAAGAATTGTTAAGAAAGCATACGTTAACGATGTGAAAAGTGTACGTTAACGACACAAAGTCTTGTAAGTAAAAAACTTGGCTTGACCAAATGAATCAAAATTTTAATGTCGGCCATGTTATTGGCCAAGAAGTCAGAAGAATCGACGTGCGCGTATGACTCGCTGTATGAATGTGGAGGAATTGTTATTGATGGTTGAGGTATTAGTTTTGTAAAACTCCATATTAATTCATAATAGTAAACACGATTGTTTAGTGGTTTTACTTGGCTTTAATTTATATAAATTGTGACATTTGTTTCGCCTTGCGAGGGCAAACTCTCGAGTCTCAAACTTTTGAGAACGAATTTGAGAATGCCCTCGCCAGGCGAAACAAATTTGTCGCAATTTATATAAATTAAATCCAAGTAAAACCACTAAACAATCGTGTTTACTATTATTAATTAATGTGGAGGAAGCTAGTGAGGCATGTCAGGATCGAGTAGTGTGGCGGTCCATTCTCTCTGTCTACCCCTTTGGAAAAAACAGCGTGATGGTTTGTTGTGGTTACACCCGTGAGTCGAGAAATGAGCATAGATGGCGTCTTACGCGAGTATGTGATGCGATAATTTGTCTCTGACAGGATAATTCCAGTGGGGGAAACCATGCCTCAACTTGGGGACGTCTACTAATGGGGAAGTGATTTAGCTTGTAATACGATTGTTCTGCTAATGACAGCGTTCCACTGGCATTCATCGTCCGCCGGGACACGTCACACCTGCGCAAATCGTTTTAATTAATAGCCCGGAGTTAAGATTGTATCTGTGAGTTGAGTAATTACTAGCATACGAGTAGGTACAAGAGACAAGCACAATATGTCTACGAGTGGTGATAAGAAAGAGAATGCGGATTGAACAGCATTAGGCAATCGTTAGAAATAAAACAAAGTCATTATAATAAGGTGTAAAGAAGTCGTTGAAATGAGAAATACGTAGGGAGATTGAAAAGTTTGACGCATATAATATCATTAGGTTATAAAATAAAATGAAATCACTCTTTTGCAATGATAACGTAAACTTGAAACTCCGCCACAATTCTCGGAATTATACACACAAAGCATTTGATCGTTCGATCAAATGCTATGTGTGGTCTGTTTTATTGTACGGGTGTGAAACTTGGACCCTGAAAGTTAACTCAATGAAGACTGGAAGCATTTGAAATGTGGCTCCATCGCCGAGTGCTCAGAGTTCCCTGGACGGACATGGTTACCAATACCGAAGTCTTGAAGCGAGCTAGAGTTGACAGGGAATTGTTATCAACTATCAAGGATCGAAAGATCTCACATCTGGGTCAAATACTGCATGGGGAAAAGTACCACCTTCTCCAACTGATGGGGAAAATTGAGGGACGCCGAGGGCCCGGAAGGAGACAAATGTCCTGGCTGCGAAACGTGAGGGAGTGGACCCGCATCCAAAGTGTGGAGGAGCTGTTCCGAGCTGCGCAGGACAGGGACAGGTTCGCCGAGGTGATCGCCAACGTTGGGGGGACCCGACAGGGCACTTGAAGAAGAAGAAGGTTATGAACTGTTAAAATATGAAACGCTATTTATGGTATCACAATTTTTTTTAATTTTCATATTTTTCGCCTTTAGTATATAATACATTAACACTTTTCCTTTATTCAATCTAACAAAAAAATATGAATACCACATTTGTTCCCTTTTCAGATTCATGTAAACTGCTTCCTTCATATGTTTATCTCCCTAATGTATTATAACATTATGACTCATCGTAATAATAATAATAATAATAATAATAACATCATCTCAAGGGCGATGTAGCTCCATTTGATGAAGTTAAAGATAAACATTTTAGTTAAAATAAACATTTTTGTTAAGAATACATATTCACATTCACAAACATTGTATTTTAATTTATATTATGGGTAATTGTTCCTTCTAATTATTGGGCTTCTTTTCCCACCTTTAATATGTTAATAATATTATTTGTAGTTTCTTCACCTAATTATTATTGACTGTGACATTTTTTTTAAATTTCTTTGTATTAGGTATGCATAATTTCCTTTCTAATCGTTGTTTTTTCCCCACCTTTGTTATTATGTAATAAAATTGCCAACATATTTCGCATTTAATTTTAACTATGACTAAACACTAATGAGTTTTTTTGACCAAAAAAATATCAGATACCTAACTCAACTCCAGATAGAACTCCAAAATGTTATAAAGAAATTATTCAACTTGACATTGGAACAAATGCACATAAAGGTTCGAAAAATCACGAAAATGAATGAATTTTAACAGTTAAAAAATATTGTAACACCTGATGATGTCAACATAGGTTGACGAAACAGCTGTAACGAAAAATAATAAAATTGTGATGCCATAAATATCGTTTTATAATTTAACAGTTAATAATGTTGAAGTATTATAGTGTTTCGGCCAAAAAAAATATGTTTATTAGCAGGTTATTGTTTCTTGAACCATTATTTAAATATGATATTGTACTATGTAATTCGCGTGACATTAAAGTTTCCATTACATCTACCATACACGTTCGAACTCTTCCAGATTTTCACCGACTACAAAGCTACAGTATCCTATCTCTATAGATTCCAAAATTAAAAGCTGAAATGCTTGCCAATGCGACAATGCAACCGAGCAAACAATCGAACACATTCTTCTGCTCTGACTGATATTCGTCAGCGATAGGTGGATGCTGAACAAAAAAACCAAGAAGAGATTGGTCCCCCTCAACGACATTCCGGCTATCCTCAAAAATCAAAAAATATTATTACATGTTTAAATATTATACTTTATAGTTGCTACTTGTGAGCACACCTATTGAGCAAGTCATACGATTCACTTACCTAGGCATAGAGATCGATAGCTACAGTGGCCTATATGACGAGGTGCGAGCACAAACCAACAATGGGACAGCCGTGGCTGGCTGCTTGCGCGACACGATATGGAGGAACAAATACATGCTAACTGAAAGTAAAGTCAAGATATACAAGGCATGCGTTCGCCCCAACATGACGTATGGAATAGAGGTCAGAACCGATACCAATAGAACTAAGAACCTTCTTTGAGGAACAGAAATGTGAACCCTACGCTCCATCGCAGGCAAAACCCTCAGAGATCGGATCAGAAATGAAACAATAAGGTCTCTCTGTGGTGTTGAGGACATAGTGAGATGGGGAAGAAGCAGAAGTCGCTTTTGGTGAGACCACGTGGACCGCATGGAGAATACAAAAATTGCAAAATTTGTTAAAGATGAAACCCAAGCAGCAAGAGATTACTAGGAAGGCCAGCGAAGAGATGGAGAGATGGCTGGACATCATCATCCCAGGATAGCCCACCATCACAAACAGGTCATACGACCTAAACTAAGAGGAAGAAAAAGAAGATGAAGAAGAAGTTGCTACTTATGACTTCGAAACTATAACATTGTCAAAAACAATGTGCCGAGACACTACGAGTGACCCAAAGAGCCATGTTAGGAATAACCCTAAGAGACATAGTCAGAAACGATACGGTGAGAAAAAAAAACAAATATCACTGACATCATCCACCGGTTAGCGTCTTTAAAGTGGAAATGGGCAAATCGCTTAACCAGAAGACTGCTGACTTGGAGACCGTGGACGGCAAAGAGAAGGACAGGGCAACCGCAACTACGTAGGAAGAATGACCTGAACCGATATGTCGGAATAATCTGGATGCAGTCTGCACAATGCAGAGTGGCGTGGAAGCGAATAGAGGAGGCTTTTGCAATGAGTAGACTGGAATAGGCTGAAAAAGAAATATTTTACATGCGTCATTCATCAATTCCTTTAAAGTTGGTACATTGTCGAACGGCCACTGCAGGCTCTCGGACAAAGTTGCACAAAGGCATTTAGCGGGGTACGAAATAATACATTTATTGCTTCTCGCCGGCAGTTTACAGCAGATGATTACCAATTAGTGCTAAACTTAACGCGATCGGCCGCTTTATTACGGGGGCCCTTTATGGCCTCTGTCGGCTTTTGTGGGAGGAGATTTAGGGTTGAAACTGAGCAGCCTGTCGCGGCTCCTGATCCAGGAAACTTGATTTTTATAACAGAACCACCACTTGATTCATTCATACTATTAACTCACTAACTGATTATGGGGCAACAAAAATACTGTCATATCACGCTGCTCCTGAAGGACCTTCACTGGCTTAAAATCCGAGAGCGAGTAAAATATAAATTGTGTTTGACAGTGTTTAAGGCTAGACGCCAGTGAGCGCCAGCGTATATATCGGACCTCTGCGTGACACCCATGCCAACGGAAAGGCAACGTTCACTCCGATCAGTAGAAACAAGTGCAAACAACATAGCAATTCCAGTCAAAGCCAAAAAATCATGTTTCTATGATCGGTCTTTCAGCGTTGCGGGTCCGTTGGCGTGGAATAGCCTCAACGTTAGTATTAAGTATGAAGATAGTGACGTTAAATTTAAGAAACTTCTGAAGACTGCACTGTTCGGTCAGTCATTTCCTAGTGCGCCCTTGGAGTAATGATTTTACAAAACGGCGCACTTAAAATACAAATCATAATAATAATGATAACTAACTAACAAACCATTACGCCGTCTCTCCGAAGGAGTAAGCAGAAAGAATGGAATGCCACACTTCAACTGATGCGGCACTCCATCCTTCTCTTTTCGCCCCTGCGGGAGACGCGGTGTGATGGGTTGCGAACCTCATTGTCGCCTCACTGACGTCGACATATTTGGGATCCTTCTGAGATACTCGTAATTTATTTCCTGGTTTAATATCGATATAGTATTTTTATTTACCGTTTCGTGTGCAAATGAGTCGCTTAAATGTTTTTCGTTTGTTTCGTCTCATTTGTGTATAAGAAAATAAATAATTGTTAAATAAACAAACAACGAATAGATGAGCTGTTTAGCCCAAAAGCCATGATGTTGTCCAACATCCGATAGGAAAGAACTCTGATGTTGTTGACTCTTCTTGTTGCTCTAATGTTTGAAATCATTAAAAATATTACAGCACTCTAAAGACATTTTGATGAAATAATTTAATAAAATAATCATTTATAATTAAAATAAAATAATTATTTGTATACATTCAAAAAAATGTTGTAAACATAACTGGTCCAAGTTTGGCATATAGATAGGAGTGACATCTCCAGGCGGCTTCTAACAATGCGCTAATGGCGGTAGCCTTTCACATTGTGTTAAAAAGATGTTCTGCTTAATGCTTAATAAACATAAATCTTCATAGATGGCGTTAGTATGTAGATTGTATAAACTTCCACGTAAAGAGTAGTCTTGGAGTTTAACATATATACAACTTTCAAAAAGTTTGTCAGACATGGTGATCATAAAAAGGAAAGTGGAATGGGGAATGTTATATTACATAAAGCGTGCGCTCAACCCAACCAATGACAGGTCATAAGTCCTGTAAACACCTTGATCAACCATATTCTGTTTCCAATTTGCATCTTCGTCTCTATTGAGATACAATTAATTCTTGAAATAATTTAGTGTAGTTTTAGTGATAGCTGGCCCTTAGTAGATGTTCCTATCTAGCTGGTAATAATCATGAAACGAATGAGCCTTAATTTGATTATGCAATCGATTTTCTGGTAGCGCTGAATTGGCTCCCACTTGTGTTCAATCAGCAAAACTATCAGTAATTTGGTAAAGTACAAGAAAATAAAAGATTCCAATCTTAATTCTATTAAGGCTGGTCACGCGAGCACACACGGGCACACGGGCCCGGCAACCTGCCGGCGCTCTATGACTAATGAATTTCCACCAACAAAGATTAATAAACATGTTACCTCAAATGTAATGTACAACCAATTTGCCCTGCCCTTTCATTGATAACCTAAAATGACCTAAATATAATTTCTTCGTCGATAAAACCTACATTAATCTGAGTAGAGGACGTATCGAATTAGTAAAAATAAATACAAACATTAAAGCATGACAAACAAAACTAAATACAAACATTGAAACCGACATATTAAAGGTCCAGATAGAAGGTTCCCATCGCCACCCGAGACTATTATAGGACGCAGCGACGCCCTTTCGTCAGTCTCGCTGCACTGCCTAGGCCTGATGCCGTCCATCCGGGACATACGTTACGTTAATTTCCTTGTCCGTGTCATCAAGTTAAGGATATTAAAGGTCCAAGTGGCATTCCGAGAACCAGAAAAGATATTTGACATACTCGTACTGAAGACTAATCACTAGGATTGAAACTTAATAATCTTAATAGATGGCGCTAGTGTAGATTGAACTAAAAAATTTGAAGTGTTTCTCAACATAAGTAACATATATACATCTTTCAAAAATTTGTCAGACGTGGTGGTCGTAAGAAGGTCGGAATGGGGAATGTTGTTAACATAAAGCGATCGCTTAACCCAACCAATGACAGGTCATAAGTCCTGTAGGCGTCTCGACCACCATATTCTGTTTCCAAAAAACAGTTTACATCTTCGTCTCTATTGAGATAAAATTAATACTTAAAAGTGATTAACCCGCAATGGGTAAAATCCAGTATTTGTCTACAAGTATTTGTATGCATTCAAAATGTTTAATAAATCTAAATACAAAAAGATATTTGAATAAATAGAAACAAACACAAACATTTGGAAAGCAATGGGAAACCGTCATATTAAAGGCCCAAGTAACATTCCATGAACCAGAAAAGATATTTGACATACTGAAGACCTGAAACTTAATAAATATAATTTCAAAAAGCTATTCTAATAAATAGAACTCTAAATTTTCATAACACTTTAATTTACTTTTCGCAGGCATACTTTGGTTGTGACGACACTCATGACAGAGTGGCAAGAGCTATGACTGCCACACCGAAGGTCTCGGGTTCGTTTCCCACCGGTAGCAGTGTGATTGTCATACTGTCTATGGTCGTGTAGAATTCACGTAGCAATAAAATGCCGATAGATTGTCAAGACAATCAATATATTAAATAAAATCAAAATAATGTATACAATAATTGGGATCAAACGACCTTTTGCATACAAAAAAATTGTGTATATTGACGAACACTGAATTTTCACTACACTTTAATATACGATTCTTTATGAATTAAAACACGTTTTTTCCACTTTTGAGTTTATTTTTCTCTATAAGTTTCGGAGGCTTGACACTTTCATTTCACTTGACATAAACGTTAATTTTATATCGTTCTCCCGATGATATCGAGAAAATTAAACTCAAAAGCGAAAAAAACAATTAATTAAAAAAAAATTGTTAGTAAGGAATTCCACATTTTTAACGTCTTAACTTTATCTAACTTTAATTTACTTTTCACAGACATACGATTGTGACACAAACTTTTTCGATGTACAATTTTTATTATTATAGTGTAATTCTAATTAATCAAACATTATTCCAAAAAACGAACGATGAAGGCGAATATAGAAAAAAAAATTATTCAAATACTCTTTACATACAGTTAAATAAATAACAGAAGGGAAATGAATCGCCACACTGTTCTATCCTGACACACTACTCGAGCTTCCGGTATAGTTATACCTGTATATCGTAATAATCATACGATATACGAGTACTCGTATATATACCAGGACGCAGTCAAGTTTATTAAAATTAGTAGATTGCATTAGCTAGGGCATTTGCACCGCATGGGGGATCTGAGGGCCCCCAAAAAGTGTTCTTTAACGACCCTTTAGATTTAACACTGAAGTGAAGTGTCGGCAAACCGAGATAGAGATGGTTGAATGAAGTCATAGCATCAAAACTGAAAGGTGCCACCAGGAGACAGAAGAGGATGGAATCGTTTTTCGAAGGAAACTAATGTTGGCATCATCAGGTTTTATAATCAGTTGAATTGATAATAGCTGTCAATTGATGAATTTGATATTATAGCAGTAATTTAAATTAAATAGTAGAAATGAGATCTCTAAGACGAATGTGTATAAATCTATGTGTGATAGAGTGTCGAATGAAAATATATGAAGTGATTGAATTACGAATGAAAATATTATGAACAAAATAATGAAAGGATCATTAAGATGATTTGGACACATGGAAAGAATGAATGTAGAAAGAATAGAGGAAGACCAACGAAAATGTGGCATTATCAAATAAATAAAATATAAAATGTTGGCCAAGTGACACGATGTATGAACGACCTTCGTGGCAGAGTGGTAAGAGCTCTTACTGCCATACCTAAGGTCGCGGGTTCGATTCCCGGCGATGGCAGTGTGATTGTCATACTGTCTTTGGTCTGGTGTAGAATTCACGTGACAATAAAATGGCGATAGATGGGCTACCTATCATATGTCACGAGAATCATTATAATAACTTAAAAATAAATTGTATACAGTAAACAAACTGTTGTATTAGGTCCTTACATGTGAAATTGGCGTTTTGCCGTACTGGCAACTTTGATCTCAAATATCTTCTCTTTGGTTAGGAATTCCAAATTCAAATTTATACAGCTATTTACTCAAGTATTTGTGTTTTGAAAATTATAATTAATTTGTTTTTTCCTCAATTTTTTTTTTTAGTTTACAGTTTACAAAATGGAAAACTTGAAATATCGCGTTATTTACGAGTACGAGTTCCACCGTGGCACCAGTGCTGCAGAAACGGCTCGAAGGATTAATGATGTGTATGGCGACGGTGCCGCAAAAGAAAACACACTGCGTTTTTGGTTCCAACGTTTTCGTTCTGGAAATTTCGACCTGCAGAACAAGCCCCGTGGACGGCCGGAGACCAAAGTTGATAATGAAGAATTGAAGGCTATTGTGGAAGCGGATCCATCGCAAACCACGTCCGAGTTAGCTGTACCCTGCCGAACCAGCCAAACCATGCCCCAAGCGAAAATTGACTCCAAAAAAGTTACTTCTGAGCGTTTGGTGGACTAGTGCTGGTGTCGTTCACTACAGCTTTCTTAAATCTGGCCAGACGATTACGGCAGATGTCTATTGTCAGCAGCTGCAAACCATAATGGAAAAGCTAGCTGCTAAACAACCGAGGCTGGTTAATCGCTCTAGGCCACTGCTGCTTCATGATAACGCTAGACCACACATTGCACAACAGACGGCTACCAAATTAGAAGAGCTTCAATTGGAATATCTAAGACATCCACCGTACTCTCCGGACCTTGCCCCAACAGATTACTATTTTTTTCGAATTTTGGATAACTTCTTGCAAGGGAAAAAATTCAACTCCGATGAGGCAGTCCAAACTGACTTGAAAGATTTTATTGATTCCCGTCCGAATGGTTTTTTTAGTAAAGGGATCGATGAACTACCTATGAGATGGCAAAAGTGCATAGATAGCATTGGAACATACTTTGATTAAATAAATATATTATATTAAAAAAAATACAACTTTATGTTCCTCCCATACAAAACGCTAATTTCACATGTAAGGACCTAATATATAATAAAAAAAAAGATGAATCAAATGAAGAACCATTATTTCAGCCTAACCTTTCGGAAAGACGGCGTGATGGTAAGTTATGATAGTTTAGTCAGTTTGGGTAGTATCATTATTTTTGTAACACCTTGTATGTGTCTATAAGTTGTATATAAACTGTATTATGTTTCTTGATAAATATTGAGAAACGAAAAAAAACACAAATTAGGGCGATAATCATTCATCCAAAAAGTTTTAAATTGTCCTCATTACGTGTAACCCTAAATCACTCAATGGGACTATTTTATACTATATTCTACTACCCCCTGCCCCATTGTCAGAACAGTTGTTCTCGACCGCTGCTAGTCGCCATTACAGCTAACGAGGGCGGTGTACAAGGGAGGGGCAATAAATTCGCGGAGTAAACGCAAATAAAGTTATTTAAAAAAAATTATTATTAGAAAAGAATAAGCAGTAAAATTAGGTATTATGAACAAAATTATGAAAGAAGAAAGAATGGTTAAAAAAGTGTACGTTAACGATGTAAATGGAGTACGGAGTCGAGGTAGACCGAGGAAAACATGGCATGACCAAATTAATCAAATGTTAAAGGTTGGTCATGTCAGAAGCCGGAAGAATCGACGTGCGTGTATAACTCGCTGTATGAATGTGGAGCAAAGCCTTTTTTAATATTTATTGTTTCTTGAAAAATAATCTAAAACTCCACATAACTAACTAATTGACTTACCATCACGCCGTCTGCGTCTCCTCGAAGGGGTATGCACAAATAATGGACTTCCACACTTTTCTTTCCTGATATATTTCTCTTGCTTCCTCAACATTCATACATCGTGTCATGCACGCGCGTCGATTTCTCTGACTCCTCACGTGGCTGACATTCAGTATTTGATTATTTTTAAATTTTTAGTTAACATATAATTTTTTACCATTCTTTCCATGTTGGACACGTGATCTTAATGATCCTTTCATTATTTTGATCATAACACCATCATTCGCACCGTGTATGAAAAGCTGTCTCTTGTATGCGGATGACGCTGTCCTACTTGCGGACAACGAGCATGAACTACAAGTCCTGGTGAATAGTATGTATGAGGTATGCATGCGAAATGATCTGATGATGAATGTAAATAAGTCGAAGATAATGATTTTTGAAAGAGAAGAAATCATGAGAGTCTGCAACATTAGCGTAAATGGGG
Source organism: Lepidostoma basale (assembly GCA_022606425.2). NCBI lineage: Eukaryota > Metazoa > Arthropoda > Insecta > Trichoptera > Lepidostomatidae > Lepidostoma > Lepidostoma basale. The sequence continues at coordinate 1,120,808 of JAHDVF020001422.1, read as the reverse complement.
AAAATTTGGAGCAAATAGTTCGGGTATTTGGGTAGTATGTTTACAAAAGATGGGCGAGTGGAGATGGATATTGAAAGAAGGGTTGGGGCAGGCAACAAAGTGAATGGTGCACTTAAAGTTTTCATCGCAAACAAAAAACTCCAGATTAAATAATTAATACGAATGAAAATATAATATATGTTTTCTAGAAGTTTAATTATATTTTATATGAACGGCATGTTTCGCCTGTCTAAGCCATTATCAAATGTCACGTTTGTTAATGGCTTAGACAGGTGAAACGTGTCATGTACATAAAATATAATAAAACTTTTAGAAAATAGACATTTTACGAATTCGTATTAATTATCTGTTTTGTACTCCTTTATTTTATGGGAACTACATATTTTTGCCTTCAACAAATTATAGATATAATATAGGCATTATCATGACAAAGCGAAACACGCTATTCCCACAAAGTAGAATAAAACTTCTAGAAATTATAGGTTTTTACCATAATATCTTCATTTTTATGAATAGTTGTGGTTTTTCTTTTGTATAACTCCATAATAAATTTTACTTTAGCAGTTTTACATAGATTTTTCATTTATACATAAAAAATCTCCATAAAACCGATAAAACAATCACATTTACATTATGATTTTTATCTTAATTCATTCGTTCCGTTTGTCCAAATCATCTTGCTTATGTCCAGATATTATCAAATGTTTGAATAATATATAATATAAATATCGTGAAGATGAGATCTCTAAGAAAATAATATTAATAACAATAATAATAATAATAATAATAATAATAATAATAATAATAATAATAATAACAAAAAATAATAAAATAATAATAATAATAACAATTATACTCCTAATAATAATAATAATAACAATTATACTCCTAATAATAATAATAAATTTGTTATTAAAATTTCATGGTAAAAGTTCATTGTATATAAAAATTCAAAAATATTTTTTTTCAATGCATATTTAGTTAAAATCCACTAATGTTTGTGTCTTCGACCGGTTTCGGCAGCTCGCTCACCAGAAGATGGCAACGAGCTGCCGAACCGGTCGAAGACACAAAACATAAGTGGATTTTAACTAAATGTATATTTAAAAAAAACATTAATTATTATTTTCATTTGATCTCAAAGACGTATATCTCGTATACTAATCTCCCCGTGTAAAAATAGATTAAATTTAATTATGATTCCGTGGATTTATGCAGCTCGCCTCACGCCCCGTCCAGCACACACGTATCCCGTCTGAATTGTTTGTTTTATTGGGGTCGGTAGCCAATTAGTATCTACAAATTACGTTTTATGAATTAATGGCAACATTTCAGGGGTGTAATATACCCCAGAGCCGACAGATCTTTACAATAAATTTACAACTATTAATGGGCTTGGGTGCACTTAACGAGAGATTGTTGCCGCTCAGATCTTGGACAAAAAAAATCGCCACACCAACCAATTGACTTGTAGCGTTATAATCCTAGAGTTTAACACTTGTACAAATAACAAATTATTTTATCCCAATATACGAATACTTGTAGCCTCTCCTAAATTCGCACAGCGTGTCATACACGCAAGTACATTTTACGTATTTATTATTTCTTGAACAATAATGTTAAATTCCATATTAAATAATGAAAATGAATATTTAAAAAAATCCTTTATAAAACATATTTAATTTTTTATTCGATAGCAAGCAACTCACAATTGACTTTACCGAGAAATTTCAATTAACAACATAATATTTTTCCATCTTTAATCATTAATAGGAATGAAACGTCTTTAATAGTTCTAGAAAAAATTACGTTTTCATTCGCATTAATTCCATTTTTTACTATTAGAATGTGGTTAATGAGTTTTTTCGCTGCAATCGTATGGCTTATATAATCAGAATAAAATGAAAAATATAATAAAAATACATTTTAATAACTGACATGAACATTATTTGTAGGTATTTTATTATATTATATTTTATAACAGAATGGTCCAACCCTCATTCTATTATTAAATTTAAATTTAAGATTCCCAAAAATTATGTATAATCCACGCATTTTATTACGATATTTTAACTACAGTTTTTAATTATCTTAACCGGTTTCTGACGCAAAATAGTAACACGAAAAGATCTTCAGATGTTGGCTTTACTAATGTTAAAAACTACTCCTGAAATTATGTCATAGTGTAGTAAAAGACTATATTTATAGATATAAAAAAAGTTAATTTGTGAAAAATTAAAACTGAGGTTAGTAGATTTTTTTATCATTATTTAACCCTAACCACTCCTTTGTCGAATGCCAGCCGACATCGCTATATGTACGCTACAACTCAGTGTCGGCTGGCGGCCGACAATATAAGACTTGCACGCGCGGTGTATTTTCGCGCGCAAAACATGACACGTGTCGTTGTTTCTTGTGATTTTTCGTTAAAAAAAACATTTAATTTCACGTTTTAATAAGATTTTGACTGTTTTTCGTTTTTATTTTACTATAAAATAATCCTTGCAAATTCACATAACCTAAAATGGCGGGTACTTCGCGTGATACGTCATGCAGAGGAGCGATTAGAGTACAAGTACTTCATTGCGAAATTGGACAAAGGTTCTAAAGACTGTACTGTGTGCAGTAACAGAAAGATTCCAGGGGGAAGACGGGAAACAGTGTGGTTTTGTGTGAACTGTTCTAGAAAACCTGGTCTCCATCCTGGAGATTGTTTTAAAAAGTACCATACTATGCAAAACTATAAGTAGTCCATAATGTTTTTTTTTGTAAATTGTTTTTTATTTGAAGAATAAATCATTACAAATGAATTTTTAACGATTTTTTTTTGTAACTACATATCAACAAAAATATTTTGACATTATTAAAATTAGAGTTGGCTGACAAAAAATATCAAAAAATAATGGAGCGGTAAGGGTTAATATATTTTAAATATTACATTATACCCATATCTCTTCTTGGATTCTAGCAAACAACCCTCTTAAATCATTATGAAGACATCAATAGACAGGTGCCGTTTTTTTCTAATCTCTTTATATTTAGTATATAATTAATATATTTATGATTTGAACAAAAAAAAACTAATCACAAAAACTGCGTTATTGTGCGATCTTCTATGTAAAAACTTGAAACAAGATTGCTTCAAAACAAGAATAAAAAATAGAATGCATGTGGAAAAGATGAGGTTAATTGCAATGTAAAAAAATGCAGGGGTGGAAAACGTGTTAAGAATAAAATCATCAAAGAATCAGTGACATTGCGACCTATTGTGGGTTGAACCCTTGGAGATGGATACCTAATGTAATTTGAACAACCTGCAATATTGGTGAAGTTGTGAGATGGAATAGGCTGAGAAGACGATTCTGGGGAAACCAAGTTAAGAGGAAGGACCCAGCGAGGATTCCTAGGATCGTGATGCACAGAGGGCCGTTGACCATCAGGACGACCGCTAAACAGATGGAGGGATAGATGGACGACTTCAATAGTTTGCAGATAAGAAGAGATGGGTGCACACTTACCCATTTCTTCAGACTTATCAGGGGATTCTTTGAGAACTCCGTTATCTTGGAGGCTATCCATCTTTATGTTCCAGATGGTTGTCTTCGACAGCGTCAGCACAGACTGTTTTATCTCCCAGCATGCAGAACCAACCTGCCTCTGGTAATGCCGGTGGGGAGAGCAAAACTGCTGAACATGATCGCTTCGGAGATCGACGTCTTTCATATTCGTGAAAGTACGTTCAGAAGACAAGTACTCTTGACTTTGGAGAATATCTTGTATTCCTAATCTCGAACCATCTCTCATGCGTTCCTGGTATTATATATTTTTATGTTTTAACTGTTCTCAATAGATGCCTTAAACTAAAATTGTTGTTTGTAATATCTTTAGAGAAAATGAATTGATTTGATCTGATTTGATTTGATTTGATTCATCACAGGACGAAAATTCCAATAAGAATTTGATTGTTTCTTGAACGATGCTGTAAAATTCCATATAAAATATAATATTATAATTAATACGAATTAAAACGTATATTTTCTAGAAGTTTCGTTATAATTTAAGGGAATGACATGTTTCGCCTCTCGAGGAATACAGATACAATTATGTCACAACCAAATCAATCAAGTGATTATGGAAGCGACTAAAGAAGTGTGTCAGGATGGGAGGATGTATTTATATAACCTTTTCTACTTACCATACACCTAACGGGATGATGGTTAATCAGTTAAATGATTCAAGTATGTAAAACTCGGAAATTACATTACCCACCGCCATTGGAAACCATGTTGATACGCCAATACTAATATTATGAAAATAAATTATTCATTACAAAAAGCTTCATTGGTGCGATGATATAGAATGTTCCGATTTAATTAAGTATGCAAATTTAAATCTACGTTTTTTGACATTTCCAATTAATTTTCCAACCATTTTGGGGAACGATTTAAATAATATGCTAATTTTATTGCATTTCGCTCGGTACTAATTTATTATTTGCGTTTATTCGGCTGTAAAATTTTATTTACACGCTAAATAAACGTTATAATGCCTGGAATTTAAAAAAAAATTCTACAATTTTTTTTTTTGCAACCTTTATTAGTTTCTCGAATGACCAAAAAATTATAATGATCCGTATATAATTAAAAAAAAATTACATAAAAAAAAACAACTAGCCAACTAACCATCACGCCGTCTCTCCGAAGGGGTAGGCAGAAAGAATGGACTGCCACATTTTCTTTCCTGATATATTCCTCTCGCTTCCTCAACATTAATGCATCGTGTCATGCACGCGCGTCGATTTCTCTGACTCCTCACATGGCCGACATTCAATATTTGATTTCTTTGATCGTGCTACGTTTTCCTCGGTCTTCCTCTATTTCTGATTCTATACTAACATAAATTCACTTCTTCTTTGTCATAGGTAATACATTTCTGTTAAAAAAAAATTTCAAACAACAGATCGTTTGGACCCAATTACTGTATACAATTTATTTTTAGCTATTAGGTATATTGATTCTCATGACATGTGATAGGTAGGTACCTAATCTATCGCAATTTTATTATCACGTGAATCCTAAACCAGACCAAACACAGTGTGACAATCACACTGCCATCGTCGGTAATCGAACCCGTGACCTTCGGGTGTGGCAATATGTTCCAAATTCAAAAACATTTTATTTTATAATTTTTTTCTATTAAAATATTTCTGAGACTACATTTTATAATTTCTTCTATGTTCGCCATAACCTTGTGCTGTAGATGTTCAATGTTTTTTTATATATACTTTGTATACAACACTCACAACACATTTCTTTTTTTTAAATTAAATATAAAACATGTTTCGGACTAATCAGCCCATCATCATTGATATTATATAACTAACTAACTAACCATCACGCCGTCTCCCCGAAAGGGTGGGCAGAAAGAATGGACTGTCACACTTTATCCGATGCGGCACTCCATCCTTCTCTTTTCGCCCCGCGGGAGACGCGGGGTGAGGAGTTACGAACCTCATCGCCACCAATAGGCATCTCCGGCGCAGTCTAAATATTCAAAATATTATAAAATTGTTTACAAATATGGTCAATTTTAATAACTCTGCCAAAACTGACCGTATTTGTAAACAACTTTATAATATTATTTAAATATTTATATACCTAATATCACCGATGAAGGGCTGGTTAGTCCGAAACCGGTTTGATATTTAATTTTTTTTTTTAATAATTGGAGTGTTGTATTATATATAAAGTACCTATATAAAAAATTAAACTATATATTATATATTATGTTTGTTTAACTTAAGGCGTTATCACTGGAATACCATAATTTATTTTAAATATTGTGATATAAATTATATTTAGGTTGTAAATTTTAGATTCTTAAAATAATATAATTACAAAATATATATTTTTATTAACTGCAAACGCTGCAACTTTAAATTTGTATTTGTAAATTACTTTCATATTATAATATTATTACGGAAATGAGTATATTTAAAATCTTTCAAACAATATAGGTACTTCTCAAACCATAACCAATAGATAACAAATTAAACTAAGCAACAACAAAAAAACAAGAATTGTATTTAAATTTAATATGTAATGATTAATTTATAAAATTATATTTTTAAATAATATAAGCCTGACGCCACTGAATATATAAATGATGATAACCATTTTTTTATATTGTAATTATTTATTAAATTAATTATAATGATTATCCAAGTGAAGATGGATGATGATTGAAGAAATGTTGACTCCCATATCGTGACAGGGGACTCCGCGTGACTAGAAGATTAATACACTATAGGTACATATATATTATATATGGTATAGTATATATTATATACATATATGTATAATGTTTGGTGGAGCGAATTATTTTCGTCAAGCATACAGACTAAAATAATATTTGTAGGTAAAATAAATTGAAGTGAAACTTCTTACAAATAATTTAAAAAAAACACTGTTTTATGTGTTTTTCGCCACTTTATTTTTAATTTATAAAACCAACCGGTTTCGCTTCCGCCTAAGTTTCGTCAAGTTTACAAAACAAACTGTTGAAGTTTAAAAAACAAATTTTCGATGTTTACATAACAAACTGTTGTTTACATAACAAACTGTTGAAGTTTACATAACATACTGTTGTTTACATAATAAACTGTTGACGTTTACATAACAAACTGTTGATGTTTATATAACAAACTGTTTAAGTTTACAAAACAAAACATTGAAACATTTTTTTGAATGTATACATATACTTGTATACGAATACTGGATTTCACCCATTGCGGGTTGCTTGGTTTCCAAGGATATTAAAAAAATATTTAAACTAGACCTTTTTACATTTAAAAAAAAAAGCTAAGCAGCTTTTTTTAACAAGCTAACAACCTTTTTTCAGAAACTTAAGATGGCAGTAATTAATGGCGTTCTTGTGCCGGCCTTTGTGTATTAAAGTGAAGCATGTAACTGGCAAAGAAAGATGAAAGTAGAATGAATACAGTAAAAATTAAATCTCTTAGACGAATGTATGTTAAATTTGTAAATGATAGAATCAAATGCATATGGGTGTTTTTCAAAAAGTTTGCTCGTTGCATAATAATTCCACTACGTCACATTTGGCGTTCCACTAATACATCACGTCGCGTAGTGGATGTGACGTATGATGCCAGTATTGAAACAAACTCCAAAATGCAGGTTTATGAATATGATTTTACTAAATATTACATTGAATTCAGATTCTTGATGTCGGTCATTTTTACCCATGAAAAGCTGTAAGTCAAACAATCAATACTAACATTATAGAATCACGTTCGTAGTGGAAAATAAAAACAGCACGTCGTGACGCCCGACCACTATTTCACATAACATAATGCGACTGGTGTCAATTTACGAACATGGCGACCGTTGACGAGCTATAAAATGTTGCCATCAATCAAATATATACTTAGTTTATAGTAAATTTTTCGTTTAAATCAGTATATCGACGTAGCGTATACGGAATTTTCCACCAACGTCGTTTTGAGTGACTAAATAAAAACAGTATTTTATATTATTTTGAACTCTAATACGCTGTTATCTAGGAATATTATTGAATCTGGATCATATAATCCTTCCAAATAACATAAAACTCTTGGACAAGAAGTAGCTTATCAATGAATATTTTTCGTTTATAAAGTGCAAAAGGAGCGTGGGACACTAGAAAAATCACCACTTTTCTATCGTATATTCCCAATAATTAAGCAAAATAAACAGATATAAGTACTTTTGGATGTGTGAATAATCAATTTGTGAGTTATTCTGTTGTTTTGAGATATAAAAAAAACAGTTTTAAAATCAATAGCCTGCAGAATTACCTCGAAAGTCATAGGACATGTAATTTTCGAGTAAACATTTTATTTGAAAAACACCCATATATAAGAAGCGAATGAAAGTGTTTTGAATAAAATAACTAAAGGTTCGTTAATATAGTTTGGACACATGAAAAGAACGAATGAAGACAGAATGGTGTAGAAAGTATCATGTAAACGACGTGAACAGAGCTATAAATAGAGGCACGATCAAATCAATTAAATATTTAATGTCGGTCACGTAAGAAGTCGGAAAAATCGACGTGCGTGCATGTCACGATGTATGAATGTAGAGGAAACAAGAGAAATATGTCAGGACAGAACAATATGGCAGTTAATATTTCCTGCCTACCCCTTCGGGGAGACGGCGTGATGGTTAGTTGGTTTCATTTTTTTAAATCTGAATTTTACATCTTGTAGTGTTTCTCCGTCGGCTAAAACTGCCTACGTGATCTAATGCAGAGTTACTTGTCACAATATTTTCATTTAATAAAATGAACTATATAAGAATGTGGGTTATACGTAACCATCAGAAATAAAAGGGCACCCAAGAAATAAATAAAATGTCACTGTATAATATCTCAAAAATAGCGCAAATTATATATCAAAATAATTCTTGAAAATAAACGAACTATTTCAAGATGATTTCACAATTTTTTAGTATGCTTATTTGAATAAGTTGTGCATTTTCTAAGTTTAAAAACCATAATTCACACTTTTATGTGTACGTAGATTTAATTAAAAATATGTACAGTCGAACTCAGTTATTATGATCACGGAAATAGAAAAATCTTGGACGTAACGAGGAAACAAACACTTCATATCTTTATGTCATGGATATTTTTGAAAGCATTTTTATAACACCTATAGCCCATCTTCCTCGTTATAACCAAGTTCGAATTTACTTGTTTTTATTTTATTTTAAAAAGTCATTACCACTTTTATATAATTAGCTAATTTGTCAATTTCATAATACACATAAAACCTATAACTATGACTTATTATAACTCTAATAAATTACTAAGAAACTGACACTTCATACTAAGAAATAACTTTTGATAATATCTATTTAATACAAGTAATATATTTCTTCTATATACGCCATACTTTGTGTTGTTATGCTGGTTTATTTCTATTTTTCTTTTTTATACACTTTGAATACACAACACTTGTATTAAAAAATAAAAGTATGTATACATGCTTCGGACAAACAGTCCTTCTTCAGTAAAGATATATATTTATAAAAATATTGTAAAAATGTTGTTGTTTACATGATCTGACAGATGTTATAAAGTATATTTATTTTGAATAATCATATTCCTCCTTTTACTCTTTTCTCATTAAATACTTTGTCTACATTTAATCTCCCAAGCTCCCATTCCCAACCAAATGCAAATTAATCATTTATTAATTTCTATATAAATTATATCTTTTCAAATTTATGTTTTTTTCTAAACTATATTATCATCATGTATTATTACTGTAAAAAATAATTGTACCTACTTATAACAAATAGCCCAATTTAATTTTGAATTTAGTAACGAATTTTAAATGCGTTTTTTATTAATCTTTCTTTGTTTAGTTTTTGTTATATTTTTACACCTGAAGATGGAGGTATCCTCTGATACATGTCGTGTATTTAAATTTTTATTTTATTAAAAAGTGGTTTAAAGAATGTTTTTTTAATTTCCAAAGTAGATTACTATGGAATTCCATAGTGTTAATGCTTTAACTTTCAATTAGTTTATTTTATAATTGTTATATATTCAGTAACGTATAGCTTATTAGGATTTTGTAAATCAGTGCTTTTCGTGTAACTAAATAATATTAGGTACATTGTATTAAGCTACAATCTCGAATAGTGCCTATTAATTATCAAATTAATCATTAACAACCTTTTTTAAAGGAACATAGAAGTTCCCGCCACATACCCGAGGCTGTTATAGGGCGTAGCGGCGCCCTTTTATCAGCCTCGCTCGTACACTCCCTGGGCCTGTCCCCGGTCCATCCGGGACTTACATTTAAATACGGCAACGACAAGGGGGTGCCAGACCACATTTAATCTACTCAATCTCACTTATATGCTCCGCTGTACTTTATTGAATAAATAAATAATCATAATATAATACATGAACATTTGAGGAACATTATATAAAAGTTAAAATATACACCACAGGAATATACAGCGGGAAGAACAGGAGAGGCAGAGGAGACAAATACGGGATGGGAAAAAAAAAAAAATAATAACGTACAGTACAGTTTTTGGCATGTAGGACAAAGGACGAGGTTTAGGAAGCATTTCATAATATTAAATAAATCATTAACAACCTAAGACACGTCCTCAATGATATATTCAACAATACAAATTCAAATAAACAAACATTATTTTTCTTAGAATGACTCACCGCTCTCGTCTCCGCAATAGTTAGCCAGGCTGGGCGGGCCGCCCACCAGGCTCGAGATGGACAGCACCGCCCTGGCAGCCCTGGGCTTGCCTCCCCCGCCCACGCGCGTGCTCAGGTCCATGGAGACCAGTTCGACGCGGGACGCTATGATGATGACGGTGAGATGAACCAAATTAAAAAGTCTCTCGAGTCACTCGATTTTTATTACACTTTTATCAAGTGACAATATTTTAGTACAAATTGCACCTCGTATAATTATGGTTATATATTTATTTTAATTAGAATCACACACATATATACGTATATTAGGTAGTTAATAACAATAGTTTTAAGCTGTATATAAAATTTATTGTTTAAATGTAATTTGTTTATTTCATATATTTATTTGTGGGTTGTGTTTTTTTTAAATATTATATTATATTATAGATATATTTAAAAAAATACATGGGGCAAGTTGGAATGGGTTTGGTGTCTTTGCATAAAATAAAAACGTACTTAAAATTTTAATGTTTATTTATGTTCTGTGAATAGATATATATTAGATAGAAAATTCAATATTATTGGTTTATATTATTTATTTTACATAGAGTTTTATATTACACTGTTGTAAAAAAGTACGTGTGTGTTGTTGTTAGCTTGTAAACATAACATATTTTATAGATGGTCAACAAATTAATCAAAATTCAAGTTCGTTTACTTTCTACTCATAAAAAACACGCATTTCCAATCAGACGTCCGATGAGCTGTCAAAGTGACAGATGGATAATTGCAAATGTCAACACGATTTGATTATCGAACATTGTCCGCGGAGCTGAGTGGCCGCGCGACTGTCACGCACAAACTTCACAGCGGTGAGAGTTCGCACCGTTCCATTTTCAAATGTCAACGGCGGCTGTCAGGCGCGCGAAACGGAAACGGCGCGAACGTCAAACGGGCGCGAAGGCTTCGCAGGGTACTAAAGGCTGCAAGGATAAACTTTTCAGAGTTTTCCAAGCACGGCCCGCGAGCGAGATCTGTGGCGGGAATCCGCGATCCGGTTTTCCCCCCACTTTTTGAATCGGAAGGCGTGGCCCATCAGAACGAAAGGCGCGGCTTTGTACGCTCGCCGGCCAATCGGAACAGATCTCCCGAACCATTGTATTTGGAATGTCGTGAAGTATGCAACACTTGGAGCCGTGCAGACGACATGTTGGATTTATTACCCGCTCATAGAAAAATGTTGTTCTTGCATAACTTAATTACATAAACATTTTAATTAGCATTTTTAATTTGTATCAACCTATCTATGGAATCTAGTAAGACCAGACATATCAACCTACAAATATAGCTAGCCGTTTCTACTTGTTTTAAGTACTAAGTTTTTTTACCAATGTAGTTACATGTGATTGATGGAAATTGATTAAAAACGTATTTTAATCACCATAAAAAAAATCGTTAATTACTGTAGTAATTTTGTTATGTATTAAACTTGTAGAAAATATCAAAACAAATTTGCTTATTTTTCAAAATGTATCTAATAATTACATTGCTCCACAATTTTTTTTAAAATAAAATCAAAATTTAGTAATAAAAATCGATTTAGGTAGATATAACATCAAAATTACAAATAATATTCAAATGATTTTTTCTCAAAATACATTTTTTAAAAGTAATATTAAGTTAAACATTACTATAAAAGCGTTGTTTTTTTTATTAAATAATTTAAAACACTTGCGGTATTTGTATTTATATGACTTTATTTGGTTTTAAGAACCAACCGATTTCGCTCTCATCGGAGCTTCGTCGGGGTGATAACAAACTATTTATTTTATTGACGAAGCATTGATGGGAGCGTAGCCGATTGGTTCTAAAAAATAAATAAAATGTGGAAAAAACAAATTATAGTTTTTTTTATTTGCTGTTTGATGTGTCATGGTTTATTCTTCTTATTATTATTATTTAAGTAAAAAGACAGGTATTAAAAATGTATCCATTGTGCAAGATAACGTGAGAAAAATAATAACTTATTATAACGATAAAATACCCTGGTCGTGCTTAGAATTGAGCAATCGTCCACTGGATCAGAAATGCGTTTTATCATCTGAACCTCTAATTTGGATCACCTTGAATTTAGAATAATTAGTACCCTATTTACTTTATCCAACATCCTATTAATTGGTTCTTTACGTAAGATAAAATAGAAAAGGACGAAAATTCTAAATTTTCATTATACGTCTTAACAATCATTGGTAACTAATTTATCAAAAGCAAAACATTAGCAAAACAACAAAAAAAGTATTTGGTATAAGCAAAAAATTAAAATTATAGAAATACACTATTCTTTTGGTACAGAATTTACTATTATTTTATGCGTCAATTAATAAAAATATATAGTTAAATGCATTTTAAACATATTAAATATAATTAATGAGTTCATTGTTGAATAAACAATAATATAAAATGTATTACGAAATCAGGAATATTGAATTTTGGGCTAATTTTCTTTACATATTTTAGTTTTCGCCTGTTTCGCCTCAAGAGGGCATTATTAAAATAAAATGTATAGGTACATACGTTTCCCTTTAAAAATGCGAATTGTTATGTATCAGATAAATAAAGTATATAATTTGAAGGAGGGTGTGTGTGTAGAATAAAATATTATCGAATAAATTATTATTACAAATATTCCGTTTTTTGGATAGCAGATCATGACACACGGGTACATAGGTCAAAATGAAAATATAAACGTACAATAAAACAAATAATAATATTGCTAAACGACATTCTTTATCAGCAAGAATAACGTCACTCAATTGTAAACTTACGATTCCTTGTTGACAGATGATGATAACCTAATTTCAATATTCTCATTAGATAGATATTACCAATTGGTAGTAAACACTGATACATATTATAAATAACATACAATAATTAATATTGCAGGGCCTTTATGTTAAAAATACGAGTATACTTGCACACCATTAATGGACTGCCACACTTTTCTTTCCTGACATATTTCTCTCGCTTCCTCAATATTCATACATCGCGTCATGCACGCGCGTCGATTTCTCTGACTCCTCGCGTGGCCGACATTCAATATTTGATTTATTTGTTAACATACACTTTTTACCATTCATTCTTCATTTATTCTTTCCATGTGTCCAAACCATCTTAATGATGCTTTCATTATTTTGTTTATAACACCATCATTCGCACCGCATTCACTTCTTATATTTTCATTCGACACTCTATCATACACAGAGTTTTTACACACATTTGTCTAAGAGATCTCATTTCTACTGCATTTATTCTACTTTCATCCTTCTTATGCTAGTTCCATACTTCGCTTCCATATATATGGTAACTATGTTGGTAGATAATTACTTAAATTTATTCAATTTCAATATTTTTCACTATACTGTCCTCATAAGCAAAAGCGCTACTTACGGGGAAAAATCAGAAGTTTATCTAAGCATCCAGCGACATCTCGTGAAAAAAATTAACAATTTAGGTCAATACAAAAATCGTCATTTAATTTTCTTTGTTATTAAAAAAACTAGCAGTTTTATTTATATTTATTTTATTTTTATAAAGAATTTTGACAAATGTAAAAATAAATTTTTCGTTTGTTCCAATGACAATTTGAATCATTTCTTCAATATTATTTTTAATTTCGTGCTGGTTAAGTGCCTAATTACAGCTAATTAAAAATACGGTGGATACGTGTACCATAAATTAAATAAACACAAAAGTCCGGATCGTCCATGTCAACATGTGCAACATCGAAAAAAACATTATATGTTATTACATTATGTGCTAAATTAAAAAAAAAAACGGTGGATTCGTGAAACATAAATTAAATAGACAATATGTGCACCATCAAAAAAGAACATTTTGGGTTAAATTATTATTATTTTGTTATTTTGTTTTATATCATTGTATTTTATATTATTTGTTTTAGATTTATTTTGTGGGTGTTGGACGATCGAAGTGTGCGCGGGAGATGCCTATTGGTGGCGATGAGGTTCGCAACCCATCACACCGCGTCTCCCGCGGGGCGAAAAGAGAAGAATGGAGTGCCACATCAGTAAAAGTGTGACAGTCCATTCTTTCTGCCTACCCTTTCGGGGAGACGGCGTGATGGTTAGTTAGTTAGTTAGCAATTTTACTAAACAATAAAGTAGTGAAATGTCATTTATAAGCAAAGGACTGCGAGTGCATTTACTGCGCTTTCTCATTATGTTTCACATTATACCGCTTTTTTGCTTATAAGTCAGAATATTTTTAGCTCGCATGAAAAATATAATTTTAATGTTTTTTCATTACTTAATTTTTCCCATTGGCTGTGATTTTGCCGAGGAAGGTAAGACATGTGTGTCCCTTAGTATTTGTCTATTATAATAAAATTTTACTGAGCCTCTATATTATAATAAAATTATTGAATTTTTGTTTCATTTTGTTCATTTATAAATTACAGTAATCATGTAATCAATCCTTTAATACATATTCTAGTAATCGTGTTATTATTAAAGTTTTTAAGTGTAATATTAATGTATAATATTTGGTCGATTTTATTTATTTATTGTTTATTGAACGGATGTAAAACTCAAAATTAAATAATTATCTTGAATGAAAACGTCTATTTTCTAGAAGATTTATTTAATTTAATGGGAAAAACATGTTTAACCTTGCTAAGGCATTAAAAATGATTTTAATGCCTTCCCAGCGCGAAACGTGTCATTCCCATAAAATTTTATAAAACTTTTATAAAAGAGATGTTTTTTTTAGTATTAATTAAATTAATATGTTTTTTAAATCACACTATAATGTACTGTTTTTATTAGGGCCTTCAATGTGGTAATTTCCCGCAGATAATTCATTTTTTTTGTTTTGTTTATGTTTTTTTCAAGTTTTCGTATCCATCTCTTCACATTTTTTTCTAGTGAACATTGTTTTTCTTCGCTGTAAAATGCCGTTTTGTTTTTGTTAATTTCAATAATTTTGCTTATTAAGTTAATTTTACTTATTGTTAATTTTAGGTTTCTTTTTGACTTGTTTAAAAATAGTTTAAAATCAAATGATTTTGATGTCTGAATAGAACTGAATAGAAATAGTATGAAACTGAATAGAATCAAATAATATAGACCTAAAACTGAGAATACTCCTCATCAAGACCTATGTATGGAGTGTCTTGATGTACGGCTGCGAGACATGGTGCCTATCCGAAAGGGATAAGCGGAGACTAGAGGCTTTTGAGATGTGGTCCTATAGAAGACTCTTTGGAATTTCCTGGAGAGACCACATCACGAATGAGGAAGTTCTTCAAGGAATCGAAGGAGGAAAGCACCTGCTCAGGACCTTGTCCGAAAGGCGTGCAAGATGGATCGGCCATGTCATACGTCAAGAAGGTCTCTTGCATGCCATAATGGAGGGTATGATCGAGGGGACAAACTCTAGGGGACGCCCACGCCGAGAGTACCTGGAGGACCTGTTGGTGGACGTACGCTGCTCATCATATGCAGATCTCAAAAGAGCCGCACAAGACAGGGAAAAGTGGAAGAGAATAATGGAGGAAATTGCTGCAAACCAATCCCAGGATTGAAACCAGAGAGAGAGATTAAATCAAATATTAACAGTCGATAAATGGCATCATTCCATGTTTGTATAATAGCTCGTTCCAAAAATATTATTTTACCTACACAACAGAAGAAATAGTATGTTTAATATACCATGTAGGTGGATACTTACTTAGCTGTCATTTCAAAATTATTTTCGATTCTATAAAACACAAAAATCCCACATTATTCATTGAACAGTAATAAAAGAATAGACTAACGATTTAAAAATTGAATAAACACCACCACACACAACACGTTCGTAATCGATTCGTCCAATTAATGGCGATGGTTCCAGAATCAATTTTCAGTCACGACTGCACCACTGGCCGGCAATTAATATTGGTAATTAGATTTATGCGTTTTAATTTGAGTCGATTGCGCATGTCGCGGGGCCGTTTAAGCTGACGAATCACAGGCCGCGGCCGGGCGAGCCGGCCAATTAGCATTAATTCTCTGTAAATAAGTTACAATTAGGGCGGCCATGTTGGAAAAGTGGTGTAGCCTGGAGTGCGCGGGAAACTTGAATACTAGGAACAAATGGAGGGTGCCGTTAAGATCATACAGGGTTATTCAGAACTGGGTAAGGGCAATAGAGAGTCCCAAAATGAACGCGTTTATATAAATAGCAAACTTTTATTTACTACCAAACATAATAAAACAACGTATTCTTGTTTTCTGACTTCTCTTATCCCTTTCAGCCTCTTCTTCTTCTACTTCAGCCTTCTTTCCTCCACTGCTAGATATAGGTCCGCTCCATTTTCTTCCACTGGTCCCGATCTTGTCCCTTCTTCTACCAGGTCGTTTAAGCTATTCGGGCAAAGTCGTCATTCCATTTTTAGGTGTCCTCCCGACACTCATTTCATTTTTCCAATGCCTCCATTGAAATATGGGTACCGGGTGAAAATTCTGAATGTCTCTTGGGTACTGTCATTTAATTTAATTTCATTTATTTATTTTAAACATATCTAAAGCATTACAGCTTTTTTTTCAATACACTAAAGATACAAGTTAGAGATATACAATAATAAGTAATACATAATAGATTAATTAAAAGAGCGAGAAACATAAGATGCATGACAAATTAATAAAATAAATATACCTACCATACAATTATAATAAAGATAGTACTTCCCTCACATGAGCCAAACTATCACAAAATATGTCAAACTCCGAGGTGATACGATTAAGCAAAGATATTGCTTTACCTACAGGCATAACCATTGGCAGGTTGGTTCTGCATCGTGGGAGATAAAACAATCTATGGCCCCTTTGTCGAAGATAATTATCAGGGACGAACAGACCTATATCACTTAGGATTTCTGAGTTGTGTATACAACCGCCTATCAGTCGAAAGAAATGGACACCCAAGTGAATGTCTCGTCTCCTCTCGAGTGACTGGTAGCCTAGCATCCCTAGCAAGAAATCAGTTGAAAAGAGCCACGGCTAATATCCATACTCCCTGAAGTAGAGATATCGCAGAAATGTTTTCTGCACCCTCTCCACCATCAGGGAATATCGAACCTCATGCGGCGCCCAGATTTCTATCGATTTCGAGCATATGAGCGCCACGGCTAGCTCGAATAAAGCGCAATCGTGAAATCCAATTTTCGACAATTGTCGTCTTTGTGGATGCGTATTATCCACTAGAGTGTACGGGGTGCGAAAACGATCCGTGGTGTTCCGAATAACTTGCTCAGATATACGATTATGTCGACCGTAAAATTAACGTAGTGCACGATAAGTTGGCGAATCGAACCATGATTTTCAAAATAAATTTGCACAATTTTCAAGCGCTTTTCTGACGTTAGTCTATTTATGGTAAAATGGTAAAACGTGCTAACTACAAGTCAACTGTCAAATTGACAATCTGTAGAAACAATGTTGCCAGTTTAAAAACCAAACCTCTAAAAAAACACCCTCTATATATTGTATTTTGATAAAGTCCCATTTATTCATAAAAAAATATTTTTGTCAACTTTATTATTCCTTAAATATAATTAATCCGTTATCCACAGACTCCGAATTACTAGTTAAAAATGTATTTTAAACAAATATTATATAAACCAAAATATACAAAGGCACTTATCGTAATAAGCTAAAATCACGGGTTTATCGGTAATAACGCATTGAATAAAATACAATAAGTGCAATAAATGAGAAAATGTATTCACGAAACGTACATACACACGTCTAGTCCGCGCGACAGTTCTGACGGGAATGAGGAATTTGTAGGTCTCTGATCACTCGATATTTATAACCGTGTGGAGAGTGTTTTAGACCTATTCATTAGTCTTACACGCCCTCTTTAATTTATCCGTTAGTTTTGAATAAGATTTGGAAATAATGTAGGTATTGTGTGCAAGTTCCCTGTTGAATTCGCCAGTCCCGCGAGGCGGTACGCTGTCACGAGGGGCATGGCATGGACTGCCCCTCTTCACGCCATGCCGTGCCCCGGCGGAATATAGACATCCAGTGGTCCTAGAGTCTTGTCTTGCCTTGCCTGATAGATGCCCTGAGTTAGGACCGATGTCATTGATAACGAATTGTCGGTTTTGAATTCGATTATTCTTAATATTCAATGCGAATAAAATAAATTAATATGAATGAAAACATCGGTTTTTCTAAAAGTTGTATTATATTTTATGGGAATGACATGTTTCACCTTTCTAAGGCGTTATCAAATGTCATTCCCATAAAATATAAAAAATCCTCTAGAAAACTGACGTTTTCATTCGTATTAATTATTTAATATGGAGTTTTTCATCTTTTTTTTTTCTTTTTTATACACTTTATATATACAACACTGATATTAAAAATAATAATTATATACACATGTTTCGGACAAACAGTCCTTCTTCAGTAAAGATACATATTTATAAAAATATTATACAATTGTTGTTGTTTACATGATCTAACAAATCTGTAGGACTGTTTGTCCGAAACATGTCTATATAATTTTATTTTTTAAATATCAGTGTTGTATATAGGTACAAAGTGTATAAAAAAGAAAAATAGAAATAAACCATCATAACAACACAAAGTATGGGGTATATAGAAGAAATTTTTCATCATTGTTTACGAAACGATTAATGCGAGTAAAAGTGTTGTGAACACAAGTTAACAATATAATGAAAGGATCATTAAGATGGTTTGGACATATGGAAAGAATGATTGAAGAAAAATGCCGAGAAATTATTTGTCAACAAAGTAAAGGAACAAGAAACGGAGGAACACCTAGGAAAATATGACAATAAAATCTTAAATGTCGGCTACGTGAAGAGTCGGAGAAATCGACGAACATGCATGAAACGATGTATGAATGTAGAGAAAGCGAGAGAAGTAATCCAGAAAATAACAGTGTGGCGGTCCATATTTTGTGCCTACCCCTGGTAATTAAGTTAGTTATTTTTAATATTAAAAAAATAATTTAGTACCTAGGTACTTACCAAACAGGAAGCCGATAGATGGGCACCCTGAGTCTTGACGTGGAGACCATGGGAGGAAAAATGGAGCATCGGTCGACCTCAAAAAGTAGCATATAGTAATGAAATATAATGCATCACTATTTGACGAGAGGTCGTGACAGAATCCGACTCCGGAGACCCAGAATTGAAAGTACAGAGAAAGGTGTTTTTTATAGATTATTTAAATTATACAGATAACGAATTGTCAAATGAGGTAAGAGATGCCGGTTCTCTTAACAAACTAACCATCACGCCATTTCCCCGGAGGTGTAGGCAGAGAGGATGGATTTCATCGTTCGGTATTCTATCATACAACGTTTTCCCGCACATTCTTCTTAGTGATCTAATTTCTACGGCGTTTATCCTACTTTCATCCTTTTGCCAGCTCCAAGCTTCACTTTCAATCATGAGGGTTGGCACTAAAACTCCGTTGTGTACTGCCATTTTTGCTTCTATGGATATATTTCTATTTGCAGTAATGACTTTGGCCAGTTCTCTTGCGATCTTTATTCTTTAGGATAGAGGAAAATGGAAAACGTTTAAAGAGGTCTACATCCAGCAATGAAGAGATGGCTAAAGAGAAAGAACCTTCTAGTAGAAAACGTTCCACCATGGCACATCCATTCATACAAGACCCAACGTTTTAATTAAAATTAAATAATTGTTCAACTGTTTGTGACGCCTACAAGGCAAGGCACAAAGTGAGGCTATCGTGTTGAAAGCGAGCGATTAAATCAACGTTAATAATTCTAACAAAGAGAATATCCTAGGCTATTTGTTTGCGCTGGATTTATCGCCCGGCATTTGGTTAACTATAGTTTTGCCGCCTAACGAGAGATGGCCCCTAATGCCGTACCGCCAGCCAGTCCCAATAAATTACCCCTTCGAAACACCCGCCAAACTGAAATAAAGACGATAAGACTTATAACATTGTATTTCAAAGCGAAATATGATAATAATAATGATTGGAAATTGAAAATCACTTTGTTTAATCCACAAAATATTAAAAAATATATTTAAAAACCTGAAGATGTATACTCCGAAACGTGTCGTGATTTTTAATATATATTTTTTAATATTTTGCGGATTAAACAAAGTTATTTTCAATTACCTAAGTATATTTCTATGGAATTCCACTGTGTCTTAGCGTTCAATAATAATGATTTTCATTTGAATATACTTAGGAAATTGAAAATAACTTTGTTTAATCCACAAAATATTTAAAAAATATTAAAAAACACGACATGTTTCGGAGGATACCTCCAACTTGGAAGATGGAGGTATCCTCCAAAACATGTCGTGTTTTTTAATATTTTTTAGTATTTTGTGGATTAAATAAAATTATTTTCAATTTCCTAAGTATATTGCTAAGGAATTCCACAGTGTTAATGCCATAGCGTTCAATAAGTTGATTTTTATTTGATGTCATATTTCTACATACACTATTTTCTGATAATCCAATGTTTTGATAAAAACACTATGTTAGGTATATAACCTGATGTATCAAGAAATTATAAAAGTGTTTCAAATTAAACAGTTGATGATGTTAAAGTATCTTAGTGTTTCTATCAAAACAATGGATTATTTAATATACGAGGGTTGCCTTTTAAGTTTTTACAAAAAGTGAAACAGAAACAAACAAATTTGAAACAAAGTGTTTTATTGCTTTTCGAAATATTTGCTTTTTAGGTCAATTCTGGAAACATTTTATCTCACTTCATTTTCGCACAAACTTGCTTCTTTAAAACGTTCACTATCAACAACCTAATCGGTCAATTACTATGTTGCCACTGGCTTCGCAATAACAAACGTCAATGTTCACAAATACAGTGATGCCATTACTCACTAACGCCATCTATTTATCGATTGTAAAAACATAAAAGGCAACCTATGTATAGTACCTACCTATACTATACGAAATATGTTTGTTTTTTCCTTGAAAAATTACGAAAAATACATATTACATAATTAATACGAATGAAAACGTGTGTTTTCTAGAAGTTTTAGATTGTATGTGAATGACATGTTTCATCTGTCTAAGACATTATCAAATGACATGTTTGTTTCATCATCATACTTTGCTAATGCCTTAGAAAGACGAAACATGTCATTCACATAAAACTTCTAAAGAACAGACGCTTTCATTCCTATGCATAATTTGTATGTAAATTGAATCATATTGATGGCTATGGTTTTTTATTTTGTAAAACTCCATTAAAAATTATAATATAAACGCGATTGTTTAATATTATAGATTTTACAGAGATTTGCAGCAAATTGTAGCATTCCGGTTCTTGGAATGCCACTTGCGCCTTTAATGTGCTAGTTTCCCGTTGCTTTCCACATTTGTATACAGCAGGTTATTTGAACGACCTTGACAAGAGCTATTTTCAGAGTTATTTAGAGAGTCCCGGGTTTGACTCCCGGCGATAGCAGTGAGATTATCACATTGTTTTTGGTATAGAATTCAGGTAACAATATCATAAAATGGCGAGAGATTAGCTACCTATTACGTGTCATGAGATTCAGTAACTAAAAAAATGTATACAGTATTGTGTTTCATTTATTTATAAATATACGAGTAACTAAATATTTGTAACAAAATTTGTTTCATAGTCCATTGTTTTAACCGAAACACTAGGTATGACACTTTAACATTACAAACTGTTAAATTAAAAAACTTTGTTTTTTGTATTTTATTTTACGAGACAGCTATTTCGTCAACCTATGTTGACATCATCAGGTGTTACAATAATACATAATAAATATAATAAAATTTGTTTCGCCTTGTTTGTTTCATTCTGAAACGGAATGTGGTTTGTGAATGCCCTCACAAGGCGAAACGAATTTGTAACTTTTTTTTTTCTTATGGAAATCAAATATTCTAAAAAAACAATTAGGCAATCACGTTTTTTTTTAACTCAATTGAATCATTTTGATTCTCGCCAGACTCTACATCCTCCATCCATCTCGGGCAGACAAATGGTCTCGCTCGCAGGAATCTTGTAGGGCCCCATCCACTCACACGCGGGGGGATTGATGGGGGCTGCAGTTGGTATCCGTGTTCCCGCCGGGGGTCCGCCAGACTGCACACCACAGACGGGATAACAAGGATCGCCAACGCAGAAAAATAATCCTCGCGATCAACACCTCTGGAGGTGTGATGCATAACATTATGCAATTTTTATTCGCCAACACCAACCGTGTATCAAAATTAAAGACGATAAATAACGAAAAGATTTTAAGAGAAATGTTATTTCCTAAATTGGATATGACTATAGGTAATTACAAAATGTTTACATAATTAATGTTTTTAATTGAAATTTCTTAGTAGAAGTTCAGTTGAAAACAAAAAAAAATGAATAGTCCATTGTTTTGACCGAAACACTATGATACTTTAGCATTTTATAACTGTTAATGTAAAAACTTTGTTTTATATCACAATTGTATTTATTTTACAACAGCTGTTTCATTAACCAAATTTTTCGAATCTTTGTGTATTTGTTCCTATGTCAATTTGAATAATTTCTTTGATATAATTTTGAAGTTCTTGCTGAAATTGAGTTAGAAATTATTCAAATTGACATAGGAACAAATACACAAAGATTCGAAAAATTACGAAAATTTCACATTTGATATATATTTTTGAAACACCTGATGATTTCAACATTGGTTGATGAAACAGCTGTCGCGTAAAATAAATACAATTGTGATATAAAACAAAGTTTTAGCATTAACAGTTATAAAAAAAATGAATACACAATTTCTTTATTATTATGTATTTAGTGTGCTTCCACTTGTGTTTATGTTCGATCGGTTTCGGCAGCTTGCTGCCATCTTCTGGTAGGTACCTACATCAAAATTTATTTGGTTTATATAAATAAAGATATTGGTAGGGTATAAACTTTTTTCCCTGATTCTAAATAATGTATTACTGCTATTAAGTTATTAAGTTATTATTATTTACAATCAGGAAAAAAAATGTTTAACCCCTACCACTATCATTTATTATATAAACCAAATAAACTTTAATGTAGGTACCAGAAGATGGCAGCAAGCTGCCGAAACCGGTCGAACATAAACACAAGTGGAAACACACTAAATACATAATAATTACATATTATCTGTATATAAATAAAATCGCTAAAATCCAATTCGTAGAATTATTAAAAATCAAATTTACACATAAGTTTATAGTGGTTAACACTGTGGAATTCCATAACGTAGGATTTTTTATGAATTAAAATTCGTTTTTATTATTTTCAGATCATTTTTTTTTTTTTTGAATCGCTCTTTACATCATTACAGCGCGAGCCAAATCGATGTTAAGGGTATCACATTGATTCTTGTGATCTATGATAGGTAGCTAATCAGCTAAGGCAGGTCACGTGAATTCTGCACCAGACCAAAGACAGTGTGACAATTATACTGGAATTGCCGGGAATCGAACCCGGGATCCTCTGGGTGGCAGTCAAAACACTTACCACTCGGCCACGAAGGTCGTCGTTTAATAATGTTAGAGGACGATTTCATCTTATATCGTTCTCCTGATGATGAATGTGTAAAACCTTCGAAACATATCGAGAAAATGAACTCAAAAGTGGAAAAAATAGTGTCTCAATTAATAAAAAAAATCGTAAGCTGTGTTTAGTTATGTTAAGTAAAAAATATTATTATTTACAATCGCATCGCATTTATAATGCCATCATCAAGCCAGTTTTGACATATTCGGAATAACTCCGTATACGAGTATAGGTACTCCATACTGATATTCCTCGACATTGAGGAGAGATAAGCTACAATGATGTCCAACAATTTTCTCGGCGGGAAGCATTCAATTGAAGGCATTCCATATTTATTATAATTTAACTTTTGTGTTAATAATATTAAGAATGGAAGATACCTCTTCCAACATAAAAAAAAGTAATTCCAAATGAGATCTCCTCTATCCAACAAATGAACACGAACAATAAAAATGAGAAATTATTGGTAAGGGCAGACCCAAATATCAAATAAACTTATTTGGTTCAAGTCGTAAGCTCCAAGGTATACTATCGTATATTTTATTATAGGAGTATCATACTAAAATACAAATATCATTCAAAACAATAATTATTTTTGTTTTAATAAAAAGTAATAATGAAAATATATCTTCATTATATTGTATTATATAAAATATAATTTAAATAGTCCATTGTTTTGGCCGAAACACTATGATACTTCAACATTATTACTGTTAAAATTTAAAACACTTCATAATATCAAATTTTCTTTTTATTCACTGAGTGTCGCGACAGCTGTTTCGCCAACCGATGTTGCATTATCAGGTGTTACAATAAACTGGTGTTAAACTGGTGTCAGGTGTTACAATGAACAGTTTATTGTAACACCTGATGATGCTAACATCGGTTGGCGAAACAGCTGTCGCGACACTCTCAGTGAATAAAAATAAATAATTGATATTAGGTAGAACAGTGTTTTAAATTTTAACAGCAAAAATATCATTTAATTATATATTATTTTGTTATTATATTTTATATAATTGTATTGTACCTATATAATTTGGTTTAGATTTCTTTTGTGGACGTTGGACGATCGATTTGTGCGCGGGGGATGCCTATTGGTGGCGATGAGGTTCGCAACCCATCACACCGCGTCTCCCGCGGGGGCGAAAAGAAACGGATGGAGTGCAGCATCAGTTAAAGTGTGGCAGTCCATTATTTCTGCCTACCCCTTCGGAGAGACGGCGTGATGGTTAGTTAGTTATATTCTGGAAAAATGATATAAAACTCCATAGTAATTATACCAACATGTCGATGCCAGCCAGCCTGGGGAAACCGGTCGCTGTCGAAGTAAAAACAAAAGCTTCAGTTTTTTATTTAATTATTATTTAAAATGAACTATCGTTAAGAGATTTCAGTAAAATTAAAGATCATATAATAGTATTCAAATTTCTCATTCTTTCTTCGTTTCCTCATTACAGAGGGTCGTGTTTCGTGGAGCTGCCCGTGGCTAAAACAAAACGCCTCCAACCCTCTCTGTTCTCCGCACCCCGCACCGCCTAGTAGAGGTCTCCACCAGTCATCTCCTTAATCTGGTCACACTACCGCGCAAGTGATCTGTCTGATCTATGAAATTATATAATTAATACGAATGAAATCGGCTGTTTTCTGGAAGATTTATTATTATTTATGGGAACGACATGATTCGCCTTTCTAAGGCATTATCAAATCAAATCAAATAGTTAATTTCATCAATAGACGTTACAAAATTAATTTTTAAGGAATCTATTGAGAACAGATACAATAATATATTTTGTATAGTATAATACCAGAAACGCATGAGAGATGGTTCGACATTAGGAAGACAAGATACTCTCCAGAATTACGAGTATTTCCCTTCTGAACGTACTTTCACTAATATAAATGAATAACAAATGTTTAAAGCTACGATGCTTAGCATGTTTCGCCTTTCTAAGACAATCGATAATGGCTTAGAAGGGCGAAACATGTCATCCCCATAATTTATAATAAAACTTCTAGAAAACGGACGTTTTCATTAGTATTATTTATTAAATATGAAGTTTTACATAATTGTTTAAGAAACAATTAATCATTAGATTATCTATTGTTTCTTGAACAGTGATGTAAAGCTCCATATTAAATCATTAATACAAATGAATTCGTCTGTTTTCTAGAAGTTTTATTATATTTTACGTGAATGACATGTTTCACATGCAAATTTATGGGAAGGACAGGCGAAACTTGTTATTCGCATAAAATACAATAAAACTTCTAGAAAACATACGTTTTCATTCGTATTAATTATTAATCAATAGATTAAATTAACTTTAGATTCTAGTTACGAGTAGTTTATTTATATTTTGGAGTTAGAGGGCATGTCTACGAGCGAGCACTATAATATTATAATGAATTGGTCGTTAGCATTATCTCTGGTTAAGTCAACACTAAACAGCCTGGCCTTTGGCCCTCGGCCGCCCCAATTGTCCCTTTGGTTTTGGTAACGACAGTGAGTAGTAAATATCTTTTGATGGGCCTACATTCTGACCGTGGGCCCATCCACACTCCTCTCGGACAGCAAAATCATCTAAATCGTTTGTCGCTTTGTAATATCACGAGACAGTTATTGTTTGTTCTAACCTTCGTGGGTTGAAGCGATGCAATAAGTTTTAAGGGTTTGTTAATATGTACTCGTAAAATAAAAGCTCGGAAAATACAATCTTTTGAATTCTGGATATATATAAAAAATACTTTAAATACCTTGGAGAGACAGAGTTCGCAGAGAGATTGTTCTCCAACGAATGAAAAATCGTCTGGAATAACTCTATAGTACAAACCTAAGGAAACTGCAATACGTTGTTCATGTAATATTCTTCTTCTTCTTCCTAGTAGACCTATGTGGCCTGTTCTCCAGAGTGTTGCTCCTCCTGTGAGGTAGACTCCCAGCGGTCCATCCATATTTTAGGAGGTCATCCACGAGGACGAGTCCCATGAGGCTGATTATGCAATGCAATATAAGGGAGTCAGGTGGTGTCCATTCTTTGAACGTGACTGTACCAGTCCCTTTTTCGCTGTCTGCTCCATCTTATAATATCCTCAACCTCACATATCTCTTTTATTCTAGTGTTCCTCACGCGATCTCTCAGTGTCTTGTTTGCTATCATCCTCAGTGTCTTCATCTCGGAAGTCCTCTTTTCTTCTTCATACGTCTGTAAGAAAGATTGTTGGAAATGTGATTTGGTAGTTGTTTTATGCGGGGGCTAAGTGTGTGGCCCGGAGTACTCCAAGTCCTATGTTATTCTCGGCCAGGGAATAGAAGACCTGTTAGGGTTGGCATCGTAGATTATGATGAGATCAGTCTTCATGCATGAACGCTGATTTTTCCGACTGATTTGATTTGATCTCGCACGTTCTCCTCAATCTTCTCTCCTATCAATTTCATGCTCCATTTATATCGTTAACGAATACTTTTTTTTACCATTATTTCCTTATTCCATGTGTCCCAACCATCTTAATAAACCGTTTCTTTAAGCGTTACTTGTAATTTATAATAAACTTAATGCATTGACACTGTGAAGTCCATAATAACATTTATGAATATTAAAACAGTGTTTTTCCACTTTTAATTTCATCATCGAGAGAACGAGATATCATTCTCTCGGTGATGAAGGTGTAAAACCAGCGAAACATGTCAAAAAATATAAACTCAAAATTGGAAAAATCTTTGTTTAATTAATGAAAAATTCGTTTCTGGTAATTCATAAATACCATGTCTTATATTTTATTACTTTATTTAAAAATTTGATTGAATGTGCTGTTCCTGTCACAATAATCTTTCATATCATGGGTTAGCAAATTTGCCACAAACCGAAAAGTTTACTAATATTTGTATAGAATATTTGGATTTTATGCATATTCTTGTTGTACGCTACACTCCACATTCCCATCTACCCATTAAAGTGGCGCTAGTGGCGCTAGTCAATAAAACATTAAATAATAAAATATATTGAGAAATATTTTCAAATTAAGCTTTCCATTAAATTGAGTGAACACATTTTTATCTACATATTTATAGATACCATATAGGTAAATAATTAAACAAAACGTTAAAATTAACTAAAAAATAGCTATTTAAAAAATTCCTCGTCCCTCCGAAGGGGTAGGCAGAAATAATGGACCGCCACTCTTTTCTTTCCTGGTATAATTCTCTCGCTTCCTCAACATACATACATCGTGTCATGCACGCACATCGATTTCTCCGACTCCTTACGTGACGTAATTCAATATTTGATTTATTTGATCATGTCATATTTTCCTCGGTCATGAAAATATGGTTTTATTAAAATAAAAAATAAAAAAACATTAAATGAAGGGTTAGATTTATTTTTCTAGTTTTCTGTGAGGTTTAATGTTCTCTCTTTAATTTCGAGATGTATGAAGCTTATCAATAAACTTCTCACTGGACCAGAGTAAAACAAATGTCCCGAGACTCACCTTGGCTTGACCCTTAAAGAGGATTATCTAAACGTTGACCCTTCGTTGCAGAGGTTAAATCCGACCTGAGAATATTATTTTTTATAACTGCGAGGTCCGGCCCTCGTAGGTTCGGATAATGACATAATTAAATAATGTAAATCCAGAAACAATAATACCACGCTGTGAAAAGTAATATTTCATCACCCCGTATACGTAGCGCCATATAAACATTTTAACGGACCTAATGAAATGAACTTGCTACAGGGTGTTTTTATTTCAACAATCTATAAACTAATTAAATTACGCAATATTTAAAATGTTGTATTTTTATTTTAAGAGATCTTAATTTAAAAAATCGCTTTATTTTACTTTAGCTCTTTACGGAAGTATATTTATAAGTCTTTACGATCTTCGCGGTCGATTACTAACTGCTCTGACTGCCACACCGAAGGTCCCGGGTTCGATTCCCGGCGACAGCAGTGTAATTGTCACACTGTCTTTGTTCTGGTGTAGAATTCACGTGGCAATAAATTGGCGATAGATTAGCTATCGCCAATTAATTGCCATCACATGTCACGAAAATTCATATGATTTGACATTTTCCATCGATTTTGCTCACGCTGTAATGATGCAAAGAGCGATTCAACAAAATAATAATAATATTAATAATAATAACTAGAAATATAGGAAAACCGAGAAGAACGTGGCATGATCAAATCAATCCAATGTTAAATGAAGAGTCAGGAAATCGATGTGCATGCATGTCACGATACACGATTGTTGGGGAATCGAAAGAAGTAAATCAATCGGGTGGTGGTCTAGGGGATAGAACGCTTGACTCCTAATCTAGGGGACTTGAGTTCGAGCCTGGACACGACCAGATTCCTTCTTCATAATAATGAGCTATTTTCTGCTCATATTGAAGGTTGTAAAATAAATTCTAATATCATTGATTTAAATCTTTGATGTTAGTCTTTTTAAAAAAAAAAAAAAAAAAAGAATAGAACAGTGTGGCCGTGTGTTATTTCTACCTACTCCTTCAAGAAGATGGCGTGATGGTTATTAAATGACCAGTGGCAGAGTGGCGACAGCTATGACTGCCACACAGGATCAGGTAGAATTCAATAAATAATAAAAATTGTGATAGACCTATCACATGTCATGAGAATCAATAGCTTAAAAAGTATGTACAGTAATTGGGTTCAATTATCTGTCTTAAACAAAAATGTGGAAAGCAACGGGAAACTACCACATTAAAGGCCCAATGAAAAAATATAACAATATTATATATAATTGAATTTAAAAAAATATCTGATTGAAAACGTTTGATTTCATAGATATTTTATCATAGTTTATGGGAGTGACATGTTTCTCCTTGTTAATGCCTTATAAAGTCAAAACATATTATTCCCATAAACTTTAATAAAACTTCTAGAAAACAGACGATTTCATTCCATAAATTATTTAATATGGAGTTTAAGATCATTCAGAAAGCATAATGAAATATTTTTTAATATTGTAATATGTATTTATATATTATAAATAAATCAAATATTGAATGTCGGCCATTTGAGGAGTCAGAGAAATCGACGCGCGTGCATGACACGATGTATGAATGTAGAGGAAGCGAGAGAAATATGTCAGGAAAGAAAAGTGTCGCAGTCCATTCTTTCTGCCTACCCCTTCGGGGAGACGGCGTGATGGTTAGTCAGTTAGTTAGTTAGTTAGTTAGTATTTATAAATAATTCTGTTTATTATACACAGGTATTGGAGGTCATTGACCGAATATTGAAATATAAGAACCGCCCTTGTTGTTTGCACTGTTGGAATGTTGACTTAACGAAGATCATTAACCCTCTTAAGCTACAGCATAAAATATATATTTTTTATCAATATGGCCCTGTGAATTTTTGTTGGGCCGACTTTACAAAAAGCACGATGAAAATGATATTTCGTGCGGTATTTATGGTCCCGGGATAGCGCGGGAACCAAAAAACAAAAAAGCTTGTTTGTAAATTGACAAGCGGTTATAATTGATGGGCGAGAGGGCGCCACGGCCGCCCCGCGCATAATGAGCTCTTCCCGCCGTTTCTGTTATTAAATATTCAAATTCGAAACTCGAACACGGAACAGGGAACGTTTCTAGGATTCAAAATGGGCCAATGGCCGCCGGCCGCTTTAATGAACTAAATACAAATTATGTACAATACAAAATACACACGCATTTACATATTCAACATTAGGTACTTACCTGCTTGGTTCAAAATACGTTCCTTATTATTTGTTCATTATATCCAATTACGAATCTAATTCATTTTATTTTATTGACGGATCAATACCATTTTAAATACGCGCGTAGGTATTATAACCTAATCAAATATTTTGGTCCATAATAGATAATTATTCCTCCTCTATAGTCTCCTAAAATCGTTCTATGGATGATTCATTTTCTTTTCAGAATGCGTTCTTATTTTTATATTTACTTATATATTTTAAAAATAATTATGTATAATACATTACAGTTACATGCCAGACAGTTACGTGCCTACATTGCGATCAGCAAAGTCTTCTGCGATCGGTAGATTGACTGTGCCAAAACGCTGTCCTAGCATAAACTTTAGCGATCGAGCCTTCGCGGTAGCCGGCCCTTCAGCCTGGAAAAACCTTCCAGCAGATCTCAAATGCATAGAGTCAGAGAATCGACTACGACAGGTGCAGCCCTTATACTAAATGTATTTATTTTTTAACTAGTTCATAAAACGGAGCATTTTATAGAGCGCCCATTCATA
The DNA here is from genome assembly GCA_022606425.2 of Lepidostoma basale. Classification (NCBI taxonomy): domain Eukaryota; kingdom Metazoa; phylum Arthropoda; class Insecta; order Trichoptera; family Lepidostomatidae; genus Lepidostoma; species Lepidostoma basale. The sequence continues at coordinate 1,089,708 of JAHDVF020001422.1, read as the reverse complement.
AAAATGGCGCTCTATAAATTATCCAATTTATTATTTTTATTATTATTATTATTATTATTATTTGTTCCACGGATTTCAAAACATTTCTTACTGCACAACAGCAATATCATGAAATTTTGCATTAATTAGATCTTGCAATCTTGGTCCTGTGTTGAATACGTCCAACTTTCTCTCCATCTCTTTGGTGTTCGTTGGTGTTCTCGCGCTAGGAGACATGATCTACTGTGCATACCGCATAGCAGAATGTCATTGTGCAGCATATCATGACTCGAGATATAGTGCTCTTGAATGGGATGTCAGCCGATCTGGACATTTTCCAAATGACCTATACGTCTTGTAAGTATCATTGAGGTTCATATCCATCAATTCCCTAAATCCAAAATATACGTTTAATGAATACATTTTTGTATTTTTTTAATGTAAACTGTATATAGTAATTGGATTTAAACGAACTTTTTGTGTACAGAAAATAATTATGAGGAATTATTTATTGGTTTTTGAACGATGATGTAAAACTCCATATTAACTTCTTCTTCAAGTGTCCTGTCAGGTCCTCCCAACGTTGGCGATCACCTCGGCGAACCTTTCCTGTCCTGCGCCGCTCGGAACAGCTCCACCACACTTCGGATGCCGGTCCACTCCCTCACGTTTCGCAGCCAGGACATTTGTCTCCTTCCGCGCCCTCGGCGTCCCTCAGTTTTCCCCTCCAATATCAGTGGTACTTTTCCCACGCAGTATATGACCCAGATGTGAGATCTTTGGAACCTCGATAGTTGATAACAGTTCTCTGTCAACTCTAGCTCGCCTCAAGACTTCGGCATTGGTAACCATGTCTGTCCAGGGAACTCTGAGCATTAGGCGATGCAGCCATATTTCAAATGCTTCCAGTCTGTTCATTGAGTTAACTTTCTTTTAGAGAACCGAAAGAATGGCTTCGCTTTTAAAACCGCGTTTATGTCCTATGTTCCGATGCCACTAATTTGAGCTAAGCCAAAATGCAACATATTAATATTGGTGTATAATTTACAAGCGAGAGGCGCCTGATGATATATGGAGCCCATAAATTAGTAAGGAAGGTTGGGCCATTCAATTAGGGGCCTCCATATTTATACGTTTAAATAATGCAATTTATTTTAATAGACAAAACAAACATAATTTAAGTTGGTTATGCGGCGCGCTGGGCAAACATCGGGAATTTATTCATCCTTCCAAGGGCGATAAATTGTGCCGAGTCCTGCGTATAATAAGGGCCCCGAGGTTTGTTATGTGTTATACACAATATTTGTTATATTATATACGTATGTTACATTCTGTTTTCGTTATTTTGTATGGGAAATTGGTTAATTCAATTGAATTGCATACTGACGTAACATAAATAAATATTATATAATTTTATATAAACGTAGGGTTCAAAGGGTTCAATAGGGTGCAAAAGGGTATTAGGGCTACGATGGGGTATGTTTTGCTGGAAATCATGCCTCTACAAAATGTCGTAAGGCGCCATGTTGCATTTACAACAGCAACACTACTATCAAGTCCAACTCTCTAGCGTCCACGAGAGGACTTTTAAAGACCCCGCGAACACATATTACTTAGTGCCATAGCAGATAGAGAGGGGACGAATGGCGAGCTTCCAGCGCCATAAAACTGGATACACCCAGCTAAGGAAAGCCAACCCCGACAGAAAATCCTCCAGAGAAGGCAAGGGGATATCACTATGGATATTTTCTCCCAGGTCATCACTTGGTGATAGTTTAAAAAATAGAAAATGTAGGAAAACCTTTGCTACTTATACGTAGGTATTCTAGGTTTCTTTTTTCAGTGTTCTCAGACTGAGATATTTTTTTTAAAATATGGGTCCTTTCGGAGTCGCAATAAATGCCGCTTAAAATCTGTAGGTAATAAAAACGTTCCTTAATATTAAAAACCGTCCATTCTCATTCGGGTCGTAAAACGATTATTTTTATTACGACTAAAAGTCGTTCGTCTACAGTAACTTATCTGGCTCTCGATCCTCTTTGCCTACTCGCGAATAGAACCGACTTGAACTAAATAACTTACTAACTAACCATCATGCCGTTTCCCCGGAGTTGTTCTGAACCTCTCCAGGTTCCTCTACATTCATACATCTTCTCAAGTGTGCATACCAATATCTTCCCTTTTGCCTCCCCCACAGAACAACATCCTCGACCTCACATATTTACACTTATATGGGGATTATTTGAGAATTCTGTCAACCTGGAGGCTATCCCTTTTTGGTTATCTTCGACAGACTGTTTTATCTCCCAGTATGCACAACCAACCTGCCTCTGATGGTGCCGGTGGGGAGAGCAATCAAACTTCTGAATATGATCGCTTCGGAGATCGAAGTCTTTCATATTCGTGAATGTACGTTCAGAAGACAAATACTCCTGACTTTGGAGAGTATCTTGTATTCCTAATGTCGAACCATCTCTCATGCGTTCCTGGTATTATATATTTATTAGAATCTACCTGTTCTAAACTAAACTATAATTGTTCTTTGTAATATCTTTTGAGAAAATAAACTGATTTGATTTGAATTGATTTGATATTTTGGTTATCTTTGAGTTCCTAATTGAAATATTGAAATGGGGTAGGCAGAGAAGATGGACCGCCACACTGCTCCGTTCTGACAAACCTCTCTAGCTTTCTCTACACTCATACATCGAACGTGCACGCTCGTTGATTTTTCCGTCTTCGGCTGTGGCCGCCTTTTAGTATTTGATTAATTTGGTCAAGCCCTGTTTTCCTTGGTCTTCCAAGGCTTCTCTTTTACAGAGTTTAACTATTCTTGTCTCGTCCATTGGTTATATGTATATGTCCAACGGACTCTAATTGGGAGGCTTTAAGGCAGTTAAAGTGGGCGACACCCTATTCACTTATTACATTTGCATTGGACAGATGAGTTTATGTACTGAAATCAGAAAAATATAATTAAGCTTTGTTTTAGATGTAGGTATAATACTATCCCCAATGTTCCATAACTGAGCAAGTTCCAAATATGTCTCTTGCATCGACATGTGGAAAATAATTTGGCACATTCCTTGTAAGTTAGTGCTCTCGTATTATCCGACGCGCTTTGTTATAAATTCGACACCCGGCAAGTGTCAATGTAAACACCCCCGTATGGGGGGCGCAGCGGGGGGCTCCCGGGACTCGGAGGGGGCCGTCCCCCCGCTACCCCCCGGCCGGTGAAGGGCTAACTCGTACAACCGAATATAAATCTCGGGTGATAAGGTAAACTGCGATAAGTCATTATTATTTATTTATTTATTTCAAAATAATGGTCAATGTTATTGCTCATATTATATATTATAAATGGAAAATAATTTAGGGAAATATAACGCATTTAATATATGATTAAATTGAGAGCTGCGCGCGCACCCTGTTACATAAGTGTGATATGATTAAGTTAACCATCAAATATAAATAACGACGGGACATTTCATGCGTAACAACTCACGAATTGCGAAAATAAGTAATGAAACCAATCATAAATGAAGTTAGTCATAAAAAAATATATATACTAGTACCAACTACAACAATCGACTATAAGAAGCCTCCATGTATCACAAAGGAAATATGAAAGACCCATGATACATATAAGACTCCCAGACCAAATAAGAAACACTGAGAAGCGAAGAAGGTCGGGAGTAACGAATGTCATCGAAAGGGTGGCTAGGCTCAAATGGTCATTTTCGTGACATGGAGTCAGACTAGTAAACCAAAAATGGAGCAAAAAAATAGTCGAGTGAAGACTTCGTGAAGATAGAAGAAATAGAGGGAGACCCCCCACACGATGGTGTAATGAATTAAGGAAAATTGCCGGTTACCGGTTACAAAAAGCACAATATAGGAGTGTTTGGAGAAGTACAATATATAATTTTTCTTCTGGTGCCGTGGTACCCCCAACGTTAGCGATAACTGCAACGTATCTCTGTCATGCGCTACTTGGAACAAGTTTTCAACTCTCCTCATTATTAATAACAATAATGGGTAATGTATAGGGCCCTTTTCCTGATTATATGATATTTTATGTGATATTTTGAAAAGGTGGGTTTTTAAGTTAGATTTAAAATTAGTTGGATTGTCAATGCATTTGTGGCGTGCAGGGAGCATATTCCAGGCGGACGGACCTGCCACTCCGAAAGCCCGATCTCTGAAATTTGTCCAGGGGCTGCGCTTTGGCTCAACTAATCTACCTATTGCCGAGGAGTTTTCTGATCAAAGCGTAGATTGCTTCTTAGGGCTATCAGCAATACAAAGATCAGATATACAGGCTGGTGTGATTCTGCGAAGCGCTTTAAAAACCTTTAAGCATTGTTTATGCTGGATTCGTTCAAGACACTTGAGCCAAAGATTTTCAGACATTTCTGCCCAAACCCTCGTATTACGCAGCCAGAACAACTGTATTCTTCCAGCTCCCCGCTGTTTCTCTATCTTTGCCCATGAATATCAGCCGAAGGAGGTAGTATTTTTTTCCTTTTGACAAGACGCAAATATGAGACCATTCTAACCTTCACACTCAACAACAACCCTCTATTTGCTCTGATTATCTGTAGTACGTCTGCATTACTGACCATATCCACATCTCAAACGCCTCCAACCGGTTTATTACATTCACATTCATATAGCAGAAATCGTTTATAGCATTTAACTATTCTTTGACGGGGTTTCAGGTTAGATAAGAAATTGATAGCTGTTTGGGGGAGACTATGTCCAGCAAGTAAGTTTGTAACTTGTCTCTCTTTACCCTATTGAGCACAGAAAATGGAACCTGAAATGACAAATTTAATATTTAATTTTAAATTCTGACACGATCGAAATTCGGTTCTTTTGATTTTTAGTATCCCACATATATTAAATACATATTTCAATTTATTTATGATGATTTGATTTTGTGCTTTGGATATAGGTAATCGTATTTCAGTTTATTTTAAACTTAAGGATCACAAATATCTCTTACATTTAAAAAAAAACAGCCATTTTGGGATAATTATACTAATCAGTGATCCAGAATTTATAAATGAAAGCGAAAACGGCCGTTCACAATATAGTTCTGGTTCCAGCCCTCTTATAATTTATGGAAGCGAAGTATGGAACTGGCAGAAGAATGATGAAAGCATAATGAATGCGATTAATATGAGATACCTTTTACGGATTTATAATGGAATAGAAATTATGTGTATAAATTTACACTAATTCAAAATAATTAATACGTTTGAAAACGTCTGTTTTCTAGAAGTTTTATTATATTTATGTGAATGCATATCAAAATCAATGACATTTCTTTTGTATACAACAGATCGTTTCAATCCAATTACTGTGTACAATTTATTCTAGCTATTATATTGATTCTCATGATATGTGTTAGGTAGCTAAGCTATCGCCATTTTATTGCCACGTAAATTTTACACCAGTCTAAATACATTGTGACAATCAAACTTCCATAGCCGGGAATCGAACCTGGGGCCTTCGGTGTTGCAGTCGTAACTCTTTGCCACTCTGCCACGAAAGTCGTCATTTAATAATGCCTTAGACAGACGAAACATGTGATTTACAAAAAACTTCTAGAAAACAGAAGTTTTCATTCATATTAATAATTTAAAGTTTTACCTACATCATTATTCAAGAAACAATAAATAAATTTAAATAACTCTTTATTGCTGACTTTAAATATGTTTAAAAGAGCTATTTGTGTCATAAATAGTGGGATATCAATAATATGTAATAGTTCCATTAAAATGCTTGGATTTGTTTTTAGGAATGCCAAGATATTTTCGAACACACAAGTACTTCGGGTGTTGTATAATTCCCTGGTAAGAAGTCGGCTGGAATATAGTTCCGTTATTTGGTCACCGCCTGGGATCCGATATTCTCTGATGGTGGAGCGAGTGCAGAAAAAATTTCTGCGCTTTCTTTACCTCAGGGAGCGCGGTTATTACCCGTGACTCTTTCCGACTGAATTCTTGCTAGGTATGCTAAGCTACCAATCATTGGATAGAAGGAGGAACATTCACTTGGTAGTTCACTTCTTTCAGCTGATTGGTGGCCGTATACAGAACTCGATGTCCTGAGTGATGTAAGTCTATTTGTCCCTGATGACCTTCGTCAAAGACAGCACAGTTTGTTTTATTTGCCACGCTGCATAACCAACCTGCCAATGGTTATACCTGTGGGTAGGGCAATCTTATTGCTTAATCGGATCGCCTCGGAGGTCGACATATTTCGTGATAGTGTGAGTCAGAATGAAGAATGAGCCTGAATTGTATGTCTGTAATGTTTGTCATTATTATCAAAATGAAATGAAATTTGAGAAATTTTACGATACTCTCATATTGAACCAAATAAAAAAACTCTTATACGAGTACATGATATGATGTGATTTAATCCTTATTAAATAATTTCGAATGTTAAAATTGTGCAAATGTATTAATAGAATTCCCTCAAAATGCTGAGTGTTTACATTTTCTTGGCATAATGTATTAGTTTATTGCGTATCAATACATAAAATACAATGACCCTATTCTCTGATGTGCGCTTACTGTATAATATTCCTGTTTAACCTATAACCATCGCTACCACCGTGAATAATCAAAAAGTTGCTCAAACTAACAGCAAAACTATTTTTTTATGAAAACTTAATTTCGGTAAACTTAAAGCGTTAGCACTGTGGAATTCCATAATGACGATTTTTTAATGTATCAAAAACTATTATTTCCACTTTTGAATCTATTTTTTTCGACACGTTTCGAAAGCTTTACACACATTTATCATCGGGAAAACGATATAAACTTACCAAAATTATTTCAATGTAACCTATTGATCTCGTAATGTTATGTCCCTGGTATTCTGCAAGTTAACTAACACATGTTATATATGTTCCTAGGTTATTTTATTTAGTTTAAAATAATTTTGGTTAGTTTATATCGTTTTCCGGATGATGAGGGGGTTGAAGCCTTCGAAACATGTCCCAGAAAAATAAACTCTAAAAAGGAAAAGTGTTTTAATTGATAAAAATTCATTCAAACTAAATTGATAAGTAACACTAAAAACCTAAGTAACAATAAAATAAGATATATCATCATCATAGTCGTCCAGTGTTGAGAACAAAGGCCTCCCTTCCCGACTTCTACAACTCTCTATTCTTCGCAACTCTCTTCATTTAAGATGCCGTTTCCCCGTAGGGATAGACAGAGAGGATGAACCGCCATACTGGTCTATTTTGACTTGATTAATTTGGTCTTACCGTGCTTTCCTTGGTCTTCCATGGCTTCTCTTTCTACTCACACTGCTTATATATAATATTTTAACCATTTGCCTCTCGTACATTCATTTCATATATCCAAACCATCTTAGGGATCCCCTTTTAATTTTACTAATGATGATTGCATCTGCCTTAAATTTCTTGTTTATTTCTTCGTTCGGTATTCTATCACATATCGCTTTCCTGCACATTCTTTTCAGTGATCTCATTTCTACGGCATTTATCCTACTTTCATCATTCTTTCGCCAGCTCCAAGCTTCACTTCTATATATAAGGGTTGGCACTAATATATGTTATTATGTACTGCCATCTTTGCTTTAGTGGATATATTTATATTTGCATTGATGACTGCATATGAGCATGTATTTTTATACATTTCAACACTTATCATTCGATGACTAGCCACCTTTTTTTTCTAGCCACCACAATCGGGTGGTGGTCTAGGGGATAGAACGCTTGGCTCCTGATCCAGGGGACATGGGTTCAAGCCTGGACATGACCAGATTCCTTCTTCATAATAATGAGCTATTTTCTGCTCACATTGAAGATTGTAATTAAAAATTCTAATATCATTGATATAAATCCTTGATATTAGTCTTTTAAAAAAAAAAAACATGTTTGTACGTAAACTAACTAACTAACTAACCATCATGCCTTCTCTCCGGAGGGGTACTGAACCGTAACACTGTTCTGTCATGAACATGTCATGTCATACTTTTCTCTCTCTTCCTCTACATACGACCGACATTTAATATTTGATTGATTTGTTCGTGCCACGTTTTCCTCGGCCTTCCTATATTTCTAACTCTGTTAGATCTCCAAAAAGAATGTGTGATAAATCTGTATATGATAGAGTAGTTATGAACAAAGTAATGAAAGGGTCGTTAAAATGGTTTTACACATGGTAAGAATAAGTGAAGACAGAATGGTGAAGAAGGTATATGAAAACGACGTGAACGGATTACGAAATAGATGAAGGCCGAGGAAAACGTGGTACGATCAAATCAATCACATATGTACGTACCTATCTGGTAATATTATTATCTGGTTGCACTGCCGCACAGCCAGCGCCAAATAGGTTAAGTCAATAAAAAGCTTAACTTAACTACAATCAATTCTCACGCTTTTATACAAAAGAAATAAAAATTTAACCAAATTTCATTAATTTATGTAAATTCGTATTAACACAAGCTATTCTCCTGGCGGAGTCTTCGCCGTGATCAAATTATTACACCTCTGTCACATAAATAACGTCCGGATATTATGATCCTCTAACATGGAACCTCACTCGCTTCATCTCCACCAGGGGCGTGGTTGCATGTGGTCGAAATAAATATTACAATTATCTCCCTTTAACTTTCAGAGTGACCCAAAGAGCCATGGAAAGAGCCATGTTAGGAATAAGCCTAAAAGACAAGTCAGAAACGATACGGTGAGAGAAAAAACAAAGGTCACTGACATCATCCACCGGGTGGCGACACTAAAATGGCAATGGGCGGGTCACGTAGTCAGAAGCTTAGATGAAAAATGGACAAGAAGACTGCTGACTTGGAGACCGTGGACGGCGAAGAGAAGTGCAGGGCGACCGCAACTACGGTGGAAGGATGATCTAAACAGACACGTCGGAATAACCTTGATGCAGTCTGCACAGGACAGAATGACATGGAAGCAAATGGAGGAGGCCTTTGTCCAGGAGTGGACGGGAATAGGCTGAGGAAGAAGAAGAAGAAGAAGAACTTTCAGATGTTAGATTTCAAAACATCTGCGCCATCTCAGTTCGGGAGCTATTGCACCATTTCTCAAAAAGTTTGACAAAGGGAATGGATCGCCACACACTTCTCCCTGATAATTTTCCCGATTTATGGAATATCTCCAAGATCAGCCCCAGTACCAATAGAGGCCTCAAAAAAACCAATCAATTTGATTTCAATATCTCTAAATGCGTAATATCTCTAAATGCGTAATCTCTAATATTTTACGAAAGCATTGGATTATTACAGATACACAATGAATAACCACCATAAGTGTGTATCAACGATAAAGAATCTTGGTATTGTTTATGAAAGTAGGCTGACTTTCCATTCTAACATCGGAGAGAATATGTGGAGTTGCACTGAAAATGTTGGGATTCATTCTCGTTTTGCGAATTTTGTATAACTCATTGGTCAGGATCGGGCTCGAAGTGGTTCGGTGATATGGAGTCCCCTCGAGGAGAGATACTCGCTCATATTAGAGAGGGTTCTGAAAAGATTTCTATGATATCTCTACATGAAGGAGTTTGGTAGCTATCCGTAGCTTTATCCTACTGCATTCCTCTTGGGCATGCTGGGGACCAATAATTTGCAGGTAAGTAGTTATGGGTGCACATTTACCCATTTCTTCAGACTTATCAGGGGATTCTTTGAGAACTCTGTATTCTTGGAGGCTATCCATCTTTATGTTCCGGATGGTTATCTTCTACAGCGTCAGCACAGACTGTTTTATCTCTCAGCATGCAGAACCAACCTGCCTCTGTCAAAACATAGTGTGGACAACATTAACTTAAGAAAGTAGATTATAGAGTTTTATATTAATTATTCCAAATATTTTTATAAAGACATGGTGTTCTTGTGCCCATCCTTATGTATGTAAGTGAAACATGGAACTGGCAAAATAATGAAAGTGAAATAAATGCAGTAGAAATGATATCTCTTAGACGAAGGTGTGGTAAATCTGTATATGTTCTCAACAAAATAATGAAAGGGTGATTAAGATGATTTGGACACATGGAAATAATGAGTGAAGACAGAATGGTGAAGAAGGTATATGTAAACGACGTGAACAGAGTTATAAATAGAGGAAGGCCAAGGAAAACGTGGCACGATCAAATCAATCAAATATTAAATGTCGGTCACGTGAGGAGTCGGAGAAATTTATTTATTTAATTTATTTATTTATTTATACATAATACTCAAATGAGACATAAGAAACGAAAAACATTTAGGCGACTCATTTGGACACAAAAAAAATTACAAAGATAAAACAACATGAAACCAAAAAAATCATACATATCAGAAGGAACCCAAATATGTCGACGTCAGTGAGAAATCGACGTGTGTGCATAACAAGATGTATGAATATAGAGGACGCGAGATATAATCTAGCAAGTACAGTCTAGTCTACAGATTCAACGTCGCCCAAGAGAGCCATGCTTGGAATAACCTTGAAGGACAGATTAAGAAACGAATTCATTCGTCCACAAACCAAGGTGACTGAGGTGGCTCTGCGGATGGGCGGGCTGAAGTGGCGATGGGCTGGACATATCTGTCGGAAAACCGATGGTCGATGGGGGAGACGGGTTCTGGATAGGAGACCGCGTACAGTACAGTTGGACGTCCCCCTGCCCGGTGAACCGATGATCTGAAGAGGATTGCTGGACATAGATGGATGGGAGCGGCAATGGACAGGGGGCGGTGGCGGGCTTTGGGAGAGGCCTACATTCAGCAGTGGATGGCAGACGGCTGATGATGATGATGATGATGAGAGAAGTATGTCAGGACAGAACATTGTGGCGGTCCATTCTTCCTGCCTACTCCTCCGGGGAGACGGCGTGATGGTTAGTTATTTTTTATTAAGTGTTACGTTGTGTTAATATTTTTTTAATTATGTTTGATGGACGTCACTGACTATATTCCATATAAGAATTAATTTAAAGGCGAGCCGATATCTCGTGTTATGAGACCGTTACTTGTTTCTGTGTGTATTAGTGGAATTATATTTTGTGGTAATTAAATGAAACCAAAAACAAATTTATAAATCTCCGGCAACAAAGCGCCGCCGCCGCGGGGGGCTAACCGATTACAAATAATATTTTAGCTCTTTTTATTACCCCTGGCCCATAGATACCTTTTACGGTGCTGACGAAACTGGATCCATACCCACTGGAGCCATCCCGGGCGTAAACATGGCCTTATACACGGGGTGCTTCAATAGTCCATTCATTTCGGGGAGAATGTTTGCAATTGTGTGAGTGACAGTGAGTTAACAAATAAGCTAGACGCCATTTTATTTTATTTTTTATGAACAGAAAAGGCAAACAATATTTCTATAATAGTTTATATTCAAACCTTCGACCTTCCTTGGCATAGTGGTTACAGCACTGACTTCCATACCGAAGGTCCCGGGTTCGATTCCCGGCGATGGTAGGGTGATTGTCACACTGTCGTTGGTCTGGTGTAGAATTCACGTGACAATAAAATGGCGATAGATTGGCTTCCTATCACATGTCATGAGAATCAATATAATAGCTTAAATAAATTGTATGCAGTAATTGGGTTCAGACGACCTGTTGTGTACAAGGAAAAAAATAGAAATTGACTACACACAGAATTGTTTCTTGAACAATTGTGTAAAACTCCATATAAAATAATGAATATAATGAAAACGTCTGTCTTCTAGGAGTTTTATTAAGTTGTTTTATGCAATGACATGTTTCGCCCTTCTAAGGCATTATCAAATGTGTGTAACATTTATATTAATGACACATTTTAATTTATATTAATGTTTTTTTTATATAAATGCTATCAAATTCTAGATATCTGTTTTAATTCCACATTTAAAAGTGGAATGCAATATATAATATACTCGTATACTCAGCTAAATTAGTGAAAATGTCTGCTACGGAATCATCAAATGTACCAATAATCACATGTGATGGTAGAAAACATACGTTTTCATTAATATTTAATATTCAATATGCAGTTTTATATCATTGTTTTAATGAGCAATAAATAAGTTACTCATATTATTAATTATTTTCCATTATGACTTCACTCTTTCAATTGTCGTAAAGACACGACCTTTGAACTAATAAATACCAAAGTGTACCTACATATACCTACCTAGACTGTTATAGACCAACATTAAAACTAACCTAACTATACTAACTAACTAACCATCACGTCGTCGTCCTAGGCAGAAAGAATGGACTGCCACACTTTTCTTTCCTGACATATTTCTCTAGCTTCCTCAACATTCATACATCGTGTCATGCACGCGCGTCGTTTCTCTGACTCCTCACATGGCCGACATTCAATATTTGATTTATTTGACCGTGCCACGTTTTCCTTGGTCTTCCTCTATTTCTGGTTCCATTTACATCGTTAACATAATTTTTTTTAAACATTCTTTCTTCATTCATTCTTTACATAATAATATGTCCAAACCATCTTAATGATCCTTTTATTATTTTGTCCATAACACTATCATTCGCACCGCATTCACTTCTTATATTTTCATTCGACACTCTATCATACACAGAATACACATTCGTCTAAGAGATCTCATTTATACTGCATTTATTCTACTTTCATCCTTCTTTTGTCAGTTCCATGCTTCGCTTCCATACAAAAGAGTCAGTAGAAGAACACCATTCTAGCCTTTTTGGATAGGTTGTTTGCAATGACAACTTTAAGTGCACCATTCACTTTGTTGCCTGCCCCAACCCTTCTTTCAATATCCCTCTCCACTCGCCCATCTCTTGTTAACATACTACCTAAATATATGAACTCATCTACTTAAACTAACCTACCATTAGTAATACCAACTGGGGGAACAACTATACAAACGAATACTGTTGCTTTGTAGATACCCTTTTTTACCTGAATGGAACAATATTTATGAAGCAAATACATTTTAAAATACAGTACTTGTCTTTATTTATAGTTTATTGAACAATGATATAAAACTTCATATTAAATAATTAATACGAATGAAAACGAACGAAGGCGTTATCAAATGACCTTAGTATTATGATAGTAACACCACACTTGGAGGTGTCTTCCATTAACACGAATGACAACCCGAAACGTTTAATTATTATATAATTTAGGGGGATAGCTTCTTTCGCCTTGCATTATCAATTGTTATTTTGATTTAGACATTTGATTTAGACCTTAGCAAGGCGAAACATGTCATTCGCATAAAATGTATTAAAACTTCTAGAAAACAGACGTTTTCATTCACATTAATATTTTCTCTTTCTTAGCGTCCCTTAGTACTATAATGCTCCCTTCCAAAATGGCACCTCGTGTCTGTAAAATATATAAATAGCCTATTTGGGAAACCAATGAAAAAGAATTTCAAAATAATGTTTACTTTGTAACTTAAAAAAAACTATTAAAGGTATATTTTAATGGAAAAATAAAATTTGAAAAACGCTGATGAAATAGTATCTTTCCGACGAATGTATGACATATTCAAAAATTATCTAGTCATCATGCCGTATCCCCGAAGGGATAGGCAGAAAAAATGGAATGCCGCACTGTTCTTTTGCGACATACTAATTCTTGTATGAATACGAGTAAATATTGTGGTTTCGACGTTTCATTTATTTCTATACAACATTGGATTGTGCCTTAGCAAGGCGAATCATATCATTCTCTCAAGAGATAACTTCTAAAAAATAGTAATTTTCTTCATCTTCTTCTTAGTGTAGGCCTTGCGGCCTGTTTCTTGAGGAATTGGCCTCCTGCGAGGTCGACTCCCAACTGTCCATCTACCTTGGGGTTGGCCATGCAACACAATGAGGGTACGTCTGGATGGATCCATTCTCCTCAAGCGAGCATACCAATATCTTCTCATTTGCCTTTAGTAATTTTCATGAATATTTAATAATCATATGATGTAAGAGAAGGCATTCCAGGAGTTGGGTGGAGTGGTAGTTGATTGATTCGTCCTGGGTGAAGCAGAATGAATAGTAATTGTGTTGATTCAAAGTTTATAAAGTCTAATCTCGAAGGCAGCCATACCCACCCCAGTTAATTGCACTTATGGCGGTTGTGATCTGCTTTTCTTCATAAAATTAACGGATTTTCCAAGGGCGCGAGATATATATCGCTTGCGACATTAATTACAGTACTAATTGTTGTTGTTTCAGCTCGGTCCATGATCCGGAGGGATGTCTGTGGACTTCGGAGCTGGTACCAGCCGCTCAGCTTCGGGCGCTGACGTCTTCATTAGCGTGAGTCTGTATTTACGCAAGCAGACGCGTCTGCGATGTTATTTTGTGCATCTCATAAACGATCAACACACAAATTGGAGAAAGATTTTTGTATCTCGGAAGTATGTGTATCATTTGAAGTTATCACTGCTGATAGTAATATTTGGATCGAATTTTAGATGCAAATGTGAAGCATGGGGCTAGGAAATAATTAATAAAAATCGGACAAATGCTGTAGAAATTACATTACTACGAAAAATGTAAGCCAAGATGATACGATACATAAAATACCGAATTAAAAAATATATAAAGAAGTACAGCAGGCGAATCTGCTGAAAAAATGTCACTAAGACGGCTTGGATATATGAAACAGATGGATGGAAAAAGAGAGAGGAAACTTATGATCACGTAAATCAATTACTCAACTAAATAGTAGCCATCTTACGATACCTGTTTATGCACTTCTAGTTTAGAATTACAATTAGAAGAAACTTGAGATGTGTGAAAAGATAGAACAATCTCACGGTTCATCCTTTCTCACTGCCTCTTTGAGGATACGATCTAGTGGCTAGAAAATTATGTTACAGAAATATGTAACACCGTTTGCTACCATCATAAACGTACCATGTAGTAAACAATGTATTATCAAGTAGTTCATGAAATGGTTAAATCGGATATTCATATTTTACAATCCAACTTAACCTAATCCAAGGTGTTTTTGAACATATATAGTATAGAGACTTGAATATTATTTTTTCTTAATTTTTTGCTTCTTAAACACTGGTGTAAATCTCCATTTTACATAATCAATACGAATAAAAACGTCTTTTTTATAGAACATTTATTTAATTTTATGGGAATGGCATATTTCGCCTGTCTAAAGCAAGACGAAACAAGCTATCTCCATAAATTATAATAAAACTAACAGACGTCGTCATTCTTATAATGGAAGATGATTAATGAAGTGTGGTGTTACTATAACACCCGCCGCCCCTAGAAACGACATATGTCAGACAAACCTCCCACCACAATGGCAAAAGAAGAGGAGAGATATGCTTATTTTATGGCAATCACTACAAAACTTCTCCTTCTTCTTAAACAGCCGTTGTCGTCCACTGCTGGACATAGGTCTCCCCCATACTCCTGCACGTTTGACATGTCATACGGGGGGTGGTTAGCATTTCAACGCCCCGCTTGCCAGACGGGTTGGCGAGTTGTCCTTCCACGTTAGCCTATGAATCAATATTATCCACCAAGGTTAATTACTCGACCTCTAACATTTCGCATAGTTTCCAGGGGAGACCAAAGTCGAGAAGGTGTGGATAGGTACTTGGGATTAGATCAATCCTTCAGTGTAGCATTGACATCACCATGGTGATGGCCATGCACCGCTCGAAGAGTCAATAGGATCTTCCTTACTCCCCTACTACAAAACTAGCATGCCATTAATACGACATAGAAGTATTATTGTTTAAAGTGTACGTGAATGAAAATGGCACCCAAAATGGCTGTTGTGCCTCCCGTTCCCGCCATGCGCGCCTAGGTGCGCCCAGCCTCAGAGAAGTGCCGACCGTTCGAAATTCAATTAATTCCGAGCCAATCGTAAAGTATTTTATTGGTCCATATTTCACGAAGGAAAACCCCGAGTTGTCCAAGATGGCAGACTCGCAATCGAAGCACATCGCTTTAATTGCGCTATTTTTCGTCGGCATTTTTTATCGCGTCGGATATTAAAATTCTCGATTCGGCTCATTGATTATTGTGAGGCCCAGCGAAGGACGTTGATGTATGCTTAATGCGTTTGATCACGCAAATTACCTGTTATTTGCTTATTATATTAACGATAACACGGCGAAATTAAGAAATATTCTATGATTTATGTTATTTATGTTAATTTCTCGGCTTAATTATGTTCATTTATTGGACGTTATAAGCTAATGAACAAAGCGATAAAGCGGATTTTTATTCTGCATAGAAACAGTTTTCGAACGAGGTGTCTTAATGGGAATTATGTTGTTAATTGCGTGCGTAGGACAAATTTATGATTTGAGCAAACCTGAAATATGCTCTGGCCTCAACTTGGTTAGCACAAATACAGTTAAACACCGGCCATTATTTTATAAGCGTATAATGTGTCCTGTGTGTATTTATGACTTCCCGTAAAAAAATATTGTATTCCTCCCCCTAGCGCATAAACTGTAGAATGCGTGTTTCCGTGTGCCCACAGGAATATTATAAATTCCACGGTTTTCATTTGAATAACTTTTCAAAAACATTTTATTTTCGCAACCCTTTTCCGCGACTCACATTGTATTATAATAACTGCCAGTGTTAGGGTAAATGGGGACATCACGCCATGATTTGATTTCACAGAGGGTGTTAAGCAGGGCTGCGTTGATGTCTCCGTGGTTGTTCAATATGTATATGGACAAGTGTATGAAAGAACTGAAAGGAATAAATGCTGGTGCTAAGATGAGTGATTTGTCTGTAAATTGTCTGCTTTACGCGGACGATGCCGTTCTCGTTGCGAATAGTGCGGACGAATAACAAGTCTTGGTGTCGATAATGTATGAAGTATGCAAATCAAACGATTTAATGATGAATGTCGGAAAGTCAAAGGTGATGGTTTTTGAAAGGGAAGAGCAAATGATAGTTTGTAACATAAGTGTGAACGAAGAGAAAGAGCCGGTGAGTGAATTTGTGTATTTAGGAAGCATGTTCACAGCGGATGGCTAAACGGATAGTGATGTCAAAAATAGCGTTAGTGCGGGTAACAAAGTGAATGGAGCTTTAAAAATTGTTATTAGAAACAATAATTTATCAATGAAAGCGAAAATGGCCGTTCACAATGGAGTTCTGGTTCCAAACCCTTATATATGGATGCGAAGCATGGAACTGGCAGAAGATGGATGAGAGCAGAATAAATGCGGTAGAGATGAGGTCCCTTAGACGTATGTGTGGTAGAACGATGTACGACAGAATAAGAAAGGAATGCAAAGCGGAAGAAGGTATTGTGAATAAAATTATGAAAGGATCGCTGCGTTTTTTCGGACATATGGAGCGCGTGGTTGGAGAAAGAATGGTTAAGAAAGTATACGTTGACGATGTAAATAGAGTACGAAGTCAAGGTAGACCGAGGAAAACATGGTATGACCAAATCAATAAAAATTTAAAGGTTGGTCATGTAACAAGTCGAATTTGCAGGGGGTGAAAAGAATAGTAGAATTTCTCCTTAATATTTTCAATTTTCTGGTAGAGCCACTCCTTCCCAATATTACCCCTTGTAAATTGTTCCATTTATTTTTTTCCCAAACCAGGACACTGAAAAAGAAGGAGGTACTTTATAACAATAATAAATTTGGATAACTTATATAGCGCCGTTTTCGTGAAAAATTGCCTACATTGGAATTTTTTAAGCTAAGGGTTCACACACATTTGTTTTAATCACTTCAACTCTGTAAACGTCAGATCAAATAGTATGTTTTCCTTTCAGATATCTTTTATCTATGTTCAGATGCAATATGAGATTTTATGCGCAATCGCAATGAAAACACTATATTATTTTACTACGCATGCCCACGCCTTCATCTATTAGTACTAGATTCTACCGCCAGGATTCTTATTTGCGCGTTTTTTATGTTCTTTTTAATTCTACTGAGAATTTCTTTCTTTTCGAAAACGGGACATTTTGGCGTCCCGAAGCTGTTTTCGGGGAAATCGGGACTGTCCCGTTTCCCCAAAAAAAAAACTTTTATAGAGGTGACTTATTTAAATCTCGTAAATAATCTATTTCTCGTAAATAATCTATAATCTATCTCGTAATAATCTCTTAAAAGTTTATTTAATAGGTATATAATGTGCATATTTTTTTCTTAACGAATAATCTTTATCAACAATTGGTTGTTGAATCCCTAAAAGCTATCTTTAGATTGACATTAATATGCAGAGCTGAAAGGGTTGAATGTAGGTGCCAATATGAGTTAAGTGTATCAGTAAGCTGTTTATTGTATGCGGATGACGCTGTCCTACTTGCAGACAATGAGCATGAACTATGAGTCATGGTGTCTAGTATGTATGTTATCATGCAAAATGATCTGATATGAATGTGAATAAGTCTAATGTAATCATCGAAATAGAATAAATCATTACAGTCTGCAACATTGAACTTGGTAACATTTTGAGGCGTAAGTAATCAGAGAAATCGACCGGCGTGCATGACACGATATGTGAATGTTGACGAACCGAGAGAAGTACTACATGTATAACATATCTCAGGAAAGAACTGACTCTTTATCTGCCTCCCCCTTCGGAATGGTTAGTTCGTTCGTTTGTAAATTAACACCTTGGATTTTTAATTATGAAAACGTCTGTTTTCTAGAAGTTTTATCATGATTTATGGGAACGACATGTTTCGCCTTTTATAAGGCATTATCAAATGTCATTTAATGCCTTAGAAAGTCGAAATATGTCATTTCCGTAAATCATAATAAAGCTTCTAGAAAACAAACGTTTTCTTTATTATTAATTATTTAATATACTTATACCTAGTTTATTATAATACGTTGTTCAAGAAACCTCGGATTTCAATTGTTATCTATCAAAATGCTACTTAAATTATTAATACGAATAAAAACGACAGTTTTTTTGAAATTGTATAATATTTTTATGGGAATGACATGTTTCGCTCTTTGATATTGTCTTAGAAGGGCGAAACATGTCACTCCCATATAAATACATTAAAACTTCTAGAAAACTGACGTTTACATTCGTATCAATTATTTAATATGGAGTTTTACATTATTGTTCAAGAAACAATAAGTAATTAAATTATTATAGTTTGTGTTAATTTTATGAAACACGAATCATTGTTTAAATAAGCCAGTAATATAAAATCTAGCATCTCGACCATCTATGCCGAAAGCTGGGTACAATTACCTAATTATCAAACTCGATACATTTAGTTGAAACTGGCGCATTGTTCTCAGCGCAGGAAGTGATGGGCCAACACTAACAATGGACCCAATTAAAGCTAATTCCATAAGACCGGGCAGACAGATAATCTCCAGTGTTAATTTGTATTAACATTATTTGCTAAAACTCTTTTATTCCGGTTCTGCCGAGCGTGAACGAGATTCATTTGATTCTTAACGCGACTCCAACTCCACTTAATCCGTTTAATGAACTGTCTCGTTGTTTGCGAGATAATTCAGACGATCAATATCACTGATACTATATTTAAGAATACGTCAAGAGACCGATATCAATTCTGTGGCGTTTCAGTAAAGAGATACAACAATAATAACAACAAACTATCGCACTGTTTCTCCAGAAGGGTCTCTTCTTATTCTTCTTATCCTGTCACACCTCTGTGGTGCATAGGGCCTCGAGGCGCCTTCTTCACCCGACTCTATCGCATACCTGATGCCTAACATCATCCCAAGTGAGGCCTGCTGCTGCTTCGCTTCCTCTTTCCCCTCATAGAGGACCAGTCTAGTGAGCCCTGAGCGATGCAGGCTGGGTTCCGTCTCAGAGTGTGACCGATCCACACCATTTGCGTCTAGCGACTTGTTATCTGATTGGCATTTCGCCTGCCATGATCCAGAGAACGACATTTGACACTGTTTGGGGCCAATAGATCTTGAATATTGAGCGAAGGCACTTATTTATAAACACCTGGAGTTTTCCAATAATATCCGCGGTAGATTTCCAAGGCTCACATCCGTAGGGTGGATCCGTCTCCAGAAGGGTAGCCAGAGAGAATAGACCGACAAGACATAAAGGTTCATTGTAAATTATGAAAATAATAAATACTATTAGTAACCTCTTTAGAATACATTTACTATTATTCTTCTTTTTGTGTCTTGTCAGGTCTCCCTAACGTTGACTATCACCCTTGATATATCACTCTGAATATTTTTCCCCAGGTCATCACCATGAAGCCTACTCAAGGGTGATAGTCAACATTTACTATTAGTCATTCATATTTCAAAAAAATTATATAAATAAAACAACTTTGTATTTAAACACGGTAGAGTTATTATATTGATGCCAACTAGTTTCGCTTGGACCAAAGCTCCATCAGGGCAGTATAACAACTAAACTTTAGTTTTTTTTGGGAATGTATACTTATACTTGTATACGAATACTGGATTTCACCCACCATGGGTGAAATCCAGTATTCGTATACAAGTATAAGTATACATTCACAAAATAAATATTGGTAATCATTCTGGTCAATTCTTTGGCATATATAGATAGGAGTGATATCTCCAGGCGGCTTCTAAACAATGCGCTAATTGTGTTAATAAAGTAGTTTGCTAAACGCTAAAAATTAATCTCCATAGATGGCGTAGGTGTGGATTATATAGATTAATCTTAAAAAGATTAACATATGTAATCAAATCTACATAGATGGCGTATTGAAACTGCTATGTGAAGATAAACATAGATTTGTAACATATATACAACCTCCAAAAATTTGTCTTGCATGGTCATAAAGAAATAGGTGGAATGGGGAATGTTGTAATTACATAAAGCGTGCGCTTAATCCAACCAATGACAGGTCATAAGTCCTGTAAACACCTTGATCAACCATATTCAGTTTGCAGTTTGCATCTTCATCTCTATTGAGATATAATTAAATTTCATAAACTTTAGTTATTATAACTGCCCTGATGAAGCTTGGGTCCAAGCGAAACTAGTTGGCATCAATATAATAACACATTCCGTGGTTAAATACAAAAATGTTTTATTTATATAATTTTTTTAAATGTATAACCACAAAGTGAATGCTTTATATGAAGAATTCATTTATATTTCATTCGTTCTTACTAGTCCAAAACTGGTTTCGACAGCATAATGCCATCTTCTGGGTTTTATTCCACTTGTTCATTTAATTCTGAGTAGGAACTAGAAGAACAAGGGGAATAATACTAAAAATAACTAACTAGCCATCACATTCATTCAATATCCCTCTCCACTCTCTCGTTTGTAAGCATATTACTTAAATATACATACGAGTACATCTATTTGTTCCAGATTATTACCATTCACGTTAATATTACAGACTGCCATGATTTCTACTATATCTCTCTGTATATAATTTTTTTCATTAAGCCTTAAGTTCTTCAAATTATTCAGTGTTTGCAAATATATTGTGTTTTAATTGTTAATCTTGAAGGATGATAGGAATTCATAAATCTTCATCTCATGTTGTAAAATTTTATTGTGACATTTTCTTCAACTTTAGAGCTCTTATATTTAATGAAAATTGTATTTGATAACACTACTACCTTTATTTTTAAATAAAAATATTTTTCTGTTTTTGGGATAATTATATTATACCTGACGAGAATAGCAAGATGTGTCTGCGTTGGTAAGGGCGATCGTGGAAAGCAAGGGGTGGGGGGACACTAACTTGATCCCAGAATCATTTGAAACAAAGAAAACCGCGTTTAATTTTAAATTTACTATTTCCCTTTTCCCCTCAAACATACTGTGACCATAATTTACCTAAAACAGGAACAAAGTAAATGCTTGTTATTTTAACTAACTAACTAACTAACCATCACGCCGTCTCCCCGAAGGGGTAGGCAGAAAGAATGGACTGCCACACCTTTCTTTCCTGACATATTTCTCTCGCTTCCTCAACATTCATACGTCGTGTCATGCACGCGCGTCAATTTCTCTGACTCCTCACATGGCCGACATTCAATATTTGATTTATTTGATCGTGCCACGTTTTCCTCGGTCTTCCTCTATTTCTGGTTCCATTTACATCACTAACGTATATTTTTTTTACCATCCTTTCTTCATTCATTCTTTCCATATGTCCAAACCATCTTAATGATCCTTTCATTATTTTGTTCATGACACCATCATTCGCACCGCATTCACTTCTTATATTTTCATTCGACACTCTATCATACACACAGAGTATCCACACATTCGTCTAAGAGATCTCATTTCTACTGCATTTATTCTACTTTCATCCTTCTTTTGCCAGTTCCATGCTTCGCTTCCATACATAAGGGCCGGTAGAAGAACACCATTGTGCACTGCCATTCTAGCGTTTTTGGATAGGTTTTTGTTTGCGATGACAACTTTAAGTGCACCATTCACTTTGTTGCCTGCCCCAACCCTTCTTTCAATATCCCTCTCCACCCTCCCATCTCTTGTAAACATACTACCTAAATACACAAACTCAACTACTTGCTCCAAGTTTTCACCATTCACGCTAATGTTGCAGACTGTCATGGTTTCTTCCTTTTCAACTTGTTATTTTTTGTTTTTAAAATCTTTATTGAAGGTTAATGCATATTAATACCATGAAATTCTATTGTAATAACATTGGAATTGAAAAAACAACTCTGTTTATGTTCTACTTTAATCAATTTTATATTTTAATAAAATAAAAATATTAACCACTACTTGTTTTGGAGGCAGCATCCATCCTCAGGTGTAAATATATAACTAAACTCTGAACGAAGAAAGGCTTTGTTGAAAACAAAGAAAGAAAGACTAAAATCTTTGATGTACTATATAATGTATCCCCTTTTTTATTGAATTAAAGCTACTTATTGATATACGAGTATA
Source organism: Lepidostoma basale (assembly GCA_022606425.2). Taxonomy (NCBI): domain Eukaryota; kingdom Metazoa; phylum Arthropoda; class Insecta; order Trichoptera; family Lepidostomatidae; genus Lepidostoma; species Lepidostoma basale. Next base: position 1,066,846 of record JAHDVF020001422.1, on the reverse strand, counting down.
AAATTCATAGACAATACGACAGTAAATGGTGTATATATTGCTCTATTACTAATAGAAGAATAACGGAAAATTCAAAAGAGTTACCAAAATTTACAACCGTGACATTCGTCCTTTAAATCGGATCAAAAAATTAATATTATAGATCTACAAATGTGGCGAACGGTCCAGAGATACATATTTTATCATTTAGCAATAGATATTATCTAATCTAATAACGAAGTGAATCGAGCTTTAAAAATAGTTATTGGAAACAAGAATTTATCAATGAAAGCGAAAATGGCCGTTCACAATGGAGTTCTGGTCCCAACCCTTATGTATGGAAGCGAAGCATGGAACCGGCAGAAGAAAGATGAGAGCAGAATAAATGCGGTAGAGACGAGGTCCCTAAGACGTATGTGAGGCAGAACGATGTACGACAGAATCTCAAATGCTGATATTAGAAAGGAATGTAGAGCGAAAGAAGGCATTATGAACAAAATTATGAAAGGATCGCTGCGTTGCGTTGGTTCAGACATATGGAGCGTATGGGTGAAGAAAGAATGGTTAAAAAAGTATACGTGAACGACGTAAATGGAGTGCGAAGTCCAGATAGACCGAGAAAAACATGACATGACCAAATTAATCAAATTTTAAAGGTTGGTCATGTCAGAAGCCGGAAGAATCGTCGTGCGTGTATGACTCGCTGTATGAATGTGGAGGAAACTAGAGAGGTATGTCAGGATAGAGAAGTGTGGCGGTCCATTCTCTCTGCCTACCCCTGCGGCGAAACAGGGTGATTGTTTGTTTTTATTGTTGTATTATCTAATCTTGAAGGATGATACGAAGATACCTATAGATAAAACACATTTATTAGTTTTTGAAGTAAAACTTCTATCGTCGCGGTAAGGCAAATTGACCTAAACGTCACGAAAAGTGTAACCCCTTCAAACATTGGTATGATAGTTCTCTAATGCTAGGGATGTTAAAGTCGATATTGGTTACATTGGTTTATACGAAAAATGTATAGTCAAGCGCAAAACTTTACGGCTTTTAATACTTTAAATTACATTATCACTATAGTAATCTTTTGAATAAACATAATTACACTTAATATAACAACACTTTATTTCACTTAACACATATATAATATGTTTCGGTTTTAACATAGCATTTACCATTGTACACAATTTTAATTTTGTTGCAATCTGTAATTATATATTTTCAAATATGAATCCACAACACAAAGTGATGGCGAATAGAGATAGATTAATCTTTTTGCTAATAATTTCCATTCCGTTGAAAGGGAAATGGAAAAAAAGACACGTAAAAAGCAATGAATGAAATCAACTTTTCCCAGGAGCTAAGAAGTTTCACTTCTACCGCGCGATAGTCTCACGCATATGTTTTAATTGTAAAGAATAATAATTCAGTTCCAGTTATTCTGAACGCCTGGTGCTCCTAAAAGCGGAACATTTAATGTCCCTCTACCCTGTAACGTAACGTGTAATGGCGCACTGGGTAATGACTTCAATAAGGAAAGGGTCAGACATTTATTCTTCTTTAATTCATTTGTCTGATTGGTTCACTCTGAGATTATAGTCCGTTCAGTTTAACATTGGTGACTTACTTTTTCAACATTTTGAATGTATACAAATACTTGTAGACGAATACTGGATTTTACCCATTGCGGGTAATCATTTTTAAGGATTAATTGTATCTCGATAGAGACGAAGATGCAAATCGGAATCAGAATATGGTGTTCGTGGCGTTAACAGGACTTATGACCTGTCATTGGTTGGGTTAAGCACTCGCTTTATGTAATACAACAATCCCCATTCCGCCCTTCTTACGACCACCACGTCTGACAAAATTTTGGAAGATTGGATATGCTACAATGTAACACCACACTTCACATTTCTTAGTTCAATCTACACTAGCGCCATCTATTAAGATTGGATTAAGCACGCAGAAGATCTTTATTAACGCGATGTAAATACATACTCGTACATTGCTTGATAACGCCTGAAGATGTCTCTCCAATTTTTATGCTATTTTAACTTGGACTAGTTTTTTTACAACATTTTGAATGTATACAAAAACTTGTAGACGAATACCAGATTTTACCCATTGCGGGTTATCATTTTTAAGGATTAATTGTATCTCAATAGAGACGAAGATGCAAATCGGAAACAGAATATGGTGTTCGAGGCGTTTACAGTACTTATGCCCTGTCATTGGTTGGAGCACGCTTTATGTAATACAACATTCCCTATTCCGCCCTTCTTACGACCACCACGTCTGACTTACTTTTTCGTCTACTTTCAACTCATCCACACTATTCTAATATTTCATTTTTAATAACGCATAAAGCTCTTCAACGATGCTCATCTGTTTTATTTTATATGTATATGCAAATATTATTTGCAAGAATTTGGGTGACTAGTTGTATCATAACTAATACAAATGAAAATGTCTGTTTTCTAGAAGTTTAATTATTATTTATGGGAATGACATACTTCCATTGCAAATTAAAATTTACCAAAACAAAATTATCTAAATTATAATAAAATTCAATAAAAACAGATATTTTCATTCGTATTAATTATTTAATATGGAGTTTCACATCATTGTTCAAAAAACAATAAATAAATTAGATGATAGTTTGGCAGTGATTCATCTATTTTTTTAATCTATTTCTAATCTAACTTAAAAACTAATCGTCACGCCGTCTTTCCACAGCTGAAAGCAGCGACCTTGAACCATCACACTGTTCTATCCTGACACACTTCTCTAACCTCAACAATCATACATTTTATCATCATTTCAGGCCCGCACGTAGAATTTACCGACTTCTCTAGTAGTCGACATTTAAATTTTTTTAAATTTGGTATACCAAATTAAAGCTTTTGTTCGCACTATTTAATCTTATTATACCTGTGTTTGATGCACTACCATGTAAAATTAAATAAAAACACTGTTATAGAATATCACAATTGATTATATTTCTTTTGAACTTCTCGCAACAGCTATTTCGCCAACCGATATTGGCATCATCAGGTGTAACAATCAACAGTGTTTTTATTTAAACAGTTAAAAATGCTGAAATATCAAAGTGTTTCCGTCAAGAACAATCCATTTTCTAGCTAGCTTAGCTAACCATCACGCCGTTTCCCCGGAGGGGTAGGCAGAGAGGATGGACCGCCATACCGTTCTGCCCTAAAATACCTCTCTATCTTACTCGACATTCATGCACGTTCGTCGATTTTTCCGACTTCGAATGTGGCCGGCTTTCAGTATTTGATTAATTTGGTCATTGCATGTTTTCTTGGTCTTCCACAACTTCTCTTTCCACTCACACTGCTTGTATACAGCATTTTAACCATTATTTTTTCGTCATTTCGTTCCATATGTCCAAAACCATCTCAGGGATCCTTTTTTAATTTTACTTATGATACAATTATCTGCCTTACATTTCTTCCTTATTTCTAATCAAAGACATTTGTTATTGCCTTAGAAGGGCGAAACATGTCATTCTCATAAAATATAATAAAACTTCTAGAAAACTGACGTTTTCATTCGTATTCATGTGGAGTTTTACATCTTTGTTCAAGAAACAACAGTATATTAAATCATTAATGTTTTTAATTGATATTTCTTGGTAGAAGTTAATTTAAAATTATGAAATCAAAAAAAAATTGGTACAAAATGTCTGTATTATTATGTATTTAGTATGCTTCCACTTATGTTTATGTTCGACCGGTTTCGGCAGCTTGCTGCCATCTTCTGGTACCTACATCAAAATTTATTTGGTTTATATAATAATGTAGTTAATTATATAAACCAAATAAATTTTGATGTAGGTACCTACCGGAAGATGGCAGCAAGCTGCCGAAACCGATCGAACATAAACACAAGTGTTAGCACACTAAATCGTCGGTTCAAAGGTAAAACTCATTAAGTGACATTTAATATATATTTTTTTTCAATTTCTGTATCAGACTTGTGAATTCTACGTCAGAAAATAATCACTAAGTGTTTTTATTAAAGAATAACTGTTATTATTTTATAAAAAATACACTTGGTGATTATTTTCTGACGTAGCATTCACAAGTCTGATACAGAAATTACAAAAAAAAATGTCACTTAATGAGTTTTACCTTTGAACCGACAAAATACATAATAATTAAGAAATTTTGTACCAATTTTTTGTTTTAATTATTTAACAATATATTAGTATTCTACCAGCTCCACGATATTCGATGTTTCTCGTTTTTTATTTAATATATGTAAATAATTTGCAATTGAAACAATGTTGCGTTTAGAATGAAAACGCATTCAACGACAATTCTGAGTATAGTGCACTTCTACCTGCCCGAGCCTGACTAGAGTGGATACAATAATTGCAAAAACAAACCCAAAATAATCACAAACTAAACGGTATTAATACATACATACGATACCTGCTACAGGATGTTCTTATTTATTGTTTCTTGAACAACGATGTAAAACTCATATTAAATAATGAATATGAATGATTTTTTTGTGAATGTATACTTATACTTGTATACGAATACTGGATTTCACCCACGGTGGGTGATTAATTCTTGAAATTTAATTGTATCTCAATAGAGACGAAGATGCAAACTGGAAACTGAATATGGTTGATCAAGGTGTTTACAGGACTTATGACCTGTCATTGGTTGGGTTAAGCGCACGCTTTATGTAATTACAACATTCTCCATTCCACCTTTTTCTTTATGACCATGTAAGACAAATTTTTGGAAGTTGTATATATGTTACAAATCTATGCCTAACTTCACATGTCAGTTTCAATATGCCATCTATGTAGATTTTGATTACATATGTTAATCTTTTCAACAAACAAATTTGTTTCGCCTTGCAAGGGCATTCTCAAACTCGGTTTGAGAATGGCGAAACAAATTTGTCACTATCTATGTAATTGTATAATCCAAGTAAAACCATTTGAAATCAGTTTTATTATATTTTATGGGAATGACGCTTTTCGCCTTTCTAAGATATTTGATAATAATTATTATTTCGGACACATCTTTTTAAAAACAGCTTTAAATGGTAATGAAAAAATTAAAAAGTTATACAAAATTTATTTATTATTATATATTTAGTGTGCTTCCATTTATGTTTAACGTCGACCGGTTTCGGCAGCTTGCTGCCATCTTCCGACGACGACGTCGATGTCGACTTTAAACACAATTGGAAGCACACTAAATACTCATATATAATAATAATAAAAAGTGTATTTTTTTATGTTTTCATTATTTAAAATAAACTTTCAATTAAAAATACTAATTGTTTGAAGATTTAAATGGATTTGAAAATTAAATGCACATTTTAATAAATTTAAATGAATAAAATGAATGTGTATAATGCATCCTGTGCTCCGGTGCGCCTCTACCTGCAGCCATCATAACACGGGGCCCGCAGCCCCAGATGGGAGGACGTAATCACGTGGGGAGGCCCCAGGACCCGCCGCTAAAGTCTCCCCATTAGGGACAAATGAAATTACAATAATTTACTTATGGGGTAATGATAGCCCACTGTGCGGAGGGGTGCGAGCGGCGGGGCGCGAGGGGCGGGGTGGATAATATGTCTCTGTGTCTGTAATTTGACACAAAATTCAAAACTGTTATTGAATCTGGACAACTCTCGCAGACCAGGGATGGATTCAACACATCTCATTTTATTCGCAAAGTAAAATCTTCATTTTTATTATATTAATTTGAAGCATAGGTAGGTACTGATGGACTATTGCAAAAATTATGCAAATGAATATAATTAAACTTTGTATTATAACACTTTATAATGTTTTAAATACAAAACAGAGTAGGCGAATATAGAAGGAATTGTCAATAGTCATCGTTTCTTGAACAATAATGTAAACCCCTGTTTTCTACAAGATTTATTATATATTATGGGTAATTATCACGAGTGAGAAACGTCTATTTTCTAGATACTTTAATCTGTTTTCTGGGAAAAACATGTTTCGCTTTTCTAAGGCACTATCAAATGTTGTCAATGTGTCAATATTTGACAATTTCTTAAAAACGCGAAAAATGTTTATCCCATAAAATATAATAAAAAGTCTGTCGATGCCAGTGAGCCTGCCGAAACCAGTCGCTGTCAAAATAAAGACAAAAGTGGAAATAGTTTAAAAAAAACATAGTTTTATTTAATTATTATTTAAAATGAACTTCCATCAAGAGATTTCAGTAAAATCATTGGATTATCCATAATAAAAAACGTCTAGAAAAGAGATTGTTTCATTCATATTAATTATTTATTTTATTCAAAAGTCTGTCGATGCCAGCCTGCCTGGCGAAACCGGACGCTTAAAAATAAAGACAATAAGCAGAAATAGTTAATAAAAATACATCATATTATTTAATTATTATTTAGTATGTATGATAGTTTTACATCATCGTTCACGAAACAACTAATATTTTATGAAAAGACATAATTCGCCTTCCTAAGGCATTATCAAATGTCGGGTTTTACATCGTTATTCAAAAAAAATTGATAAGATAAAAAAATTCATATGAAATCTAAAATACATTTTGGAAATTTAAAACTACCTTATTTTTAATTTCCAATGTGTATTACTATGGAATTCCATTAGCTTTAGCTTTCAATAAATTAAAATCTAAAAGTTATATTTTATTTTATGGGAATGAAATGTTTTAAATATAATGTATCAATTATCACATTTGATAATGCCGTTACATGGTGAAAATATAATTTCTATTAAATAAAATAAACTTCTAAAAGCATACGTTTTTATTCGCATTAATTACTCGTACATAGTACATATCTCTCATTATTTTACTTTATTTTCTCGACATGTTTCAAAGGTATACCTTCATCGTCGGAAAAAAGATTTCTCCATTCGTTTTAAGAGTTGTTTTAATATTTATCTAAAAGTTTCTTCTATAATAATCAAATATTGAATGTCGACGCGCGTGCATGACACGATGTGTGAATGTTTATTTATTTATTTATACACAAATGAGACATTACAAACTATAAAACATTTAGGCGACTCATTTGGACACAAAACGGTATTACAAAGATAAAATAAAACAAAACCACATGAGACCAAAAAATCATACATATCAGAAGGAATCCAAATATTTCGACGTCAGTGAGGCAGTACTCTTTCCAGAATTTGCAATATTTTTTTTATGAATACTGCCTCACTGACACTGAAAATGTCCAAATCCGGGATGATTAGATTCAGCGTCCGAATTGCTCTTCCTACTGGCATCACCAAAGGCAGGTTGGTTCTGCGTGACGGAGTAAAGAACAATTGATGTCGGCGCTGTCGCAGGTAGTTATCAGGAACAAAAAGACCTATTTGCTCCAGAACATAGGGGTTCTCAATAGAGCCCCGAATCAGTTTGAAAAAATGGGTTGACAGTGATCCTTCCCTCCTCAGTTCGAGGGAGTTATACCCCAGCATACCCAAGAGAAATGCCGTTGGATAGAGCCAAGGATATACCCCGTACTCTCTTATGTAGAGGGCTCCCAAGAATTTCTTTTGAACCCTCTCCAACATGAGAGAATACTGAGCCTCATGAGATCTCTGATAGTGGATACACGTTTGAGGCTTTCATTACTCATGGAATATCGATGATATGTAATGTAGTGTGCCCTAGAGAATGACATTATAACACATTTGGATATGTTGAAGTAAATCTGGTCGCGCTTGCTCCAGTCAACAATCCTCTCAATGAGTAATGTTGAGGAAGCGAGAGATATATGTTAGGAAAGAAAAGTGTGGCAGTTCATTATTTCTGCTTACGGCGTGATGGTTAGTTAGTTAGTTAGTAAGCTTCTTCTTTTTCCAAAATGAGTTGACAAGATAGCTTAGGCGTAATACAACATGATATTGATGCAGGCAAGCGTCTAAACTAGTTATTTTCCGGGTGATTAGACTCGACAAACAAGGTGCATTGTATTGCATCGATTCGGTGGCCGTCATTATCCGGAGACTGGTCCGCGTGGATAATTTCCAATTACAAGTAAATGTGTGTTTAAGTAATTTAACAAATGGACTGCATAGATCTACAGGCGACCGGACAATGGACTGATTTCACGGGTGTTTTACACCATTATCTGTTTGCTTTAACGGTCGCCATGGTGTGAACGATACAAATTTTTGTTAATATTATAAATTATGCCATACACAACATAAAAACAACAGCGTTTTTCCTAACGGATTAGAAAAGCGAAACACGAATAGATTCAGCATTTAATCGCTTTCAATAAAAAATGTATACAGCTTAAAATATGCAAATAAAAAAATAGATATAGATATAGATAATTAATCGGTAAAGTAGAGGGACGTCGGGGAGTTGGTAGAAGGGAGTTGTCTTGGCTGCGGAACATAAAAGAATGGACAGGAATGAATTCAGAACCTATTCCAAGGGGCGCAGGACAGAGATGTCTTTGCTGCATTGATCCCCAACGTTGGGGGGACCTGACACGGCACCGAAAGCAGAATAAATAAATACCGCGAATTGATTCAAATGGCGGTCACAGATCCCTTTATTAGTTTATTTTAATATATTATTTATTGTTTCTTGAACAATAATTCAAAACAAATTAAATAATTAATACGAAAACGTCTGTTTTCTTTATATTTTATGAATATTTTAAATCGTAAACATTATAGTTATTCGCAGATCCTGCGTAATTGGCGACATAGTGAGACGGAGTAGGCAGTGAAGACGATTCCGAAAGGACCACGTCGAGAGGATGGATCCACCGAGGATTCCTAAGATCGTGATGCACGAGACTCCAGAGGGTTGTCGACCACCAGGACGACCACCAAAGAGATGGGGAGAAGACTGGTCGTCTTCATCACAGTAAGAAAGTTGATTTCCTGTATAAACAGATCGCAAGATCTACAATAAGTAGATCAAAAAGGAAACTTTATAAACATTTTTGTTCAGTAATTTTTGTAAAAATTTTGGATCTACCTTTCTAATTTATGTAATGTCAAATAATATTAATATTTTCTACCCTTTAACAATGAGAGCATTGTTTATACCTATAAGTAGTCATGAAATACATATCGATTTCAAGCCAGATTTTCAAGCTAGACCATATTTATCTTATCTTGCCATTGCGGTGGTAGGTTTGACTGATTTTGTGTCGTTTCCATGAGCGCTGGGTGTTATAATAACACCACGCGTGGAGGCATCTTCCTTGGTCCTTAATATTGTATTAAGTCACATCAGGAGCCACGTGGGAATCTGGTCGTGTCCAGGCTTGAACACAAGTCCCCTGGATAATTTCCAGGAGCCAAGCATTCCATTCGCTAGACCACCGCCCGATTAGATTATTCTATTAGTAGAAGTATTCTGCTCCATTAGCAACGCGTATAATTCTCACTACATTTGATAATGCATTATTTATAAACACTTAGACGTTTAATTATGCATAGGTACACGTTTTTATTTATTTAATGTTGTCATCGTGCTATGTTATTTCCGGCAATGACAACAACTTCAGCTAAGGAGACAGGTATAGCAACAACATTATTGTGGAAAGTTATGAAACGATCAAAGCAGGCACAAGAAGCCGGGGAGAATTTTAAATATAATCGCAATATAGGTAATCGGAAAATATTTTGTGTTGACCATGAGAATTTGCTTGCATCATACCTAAGCACTGCTTCTAAAATGTGTCGCGGTCTCACTAAAGTGCAAACTCGAGAACTTGCTAACCAATTCGCAGTTGTTAATAATATTAACACTCCAGCTTTTTGGAAAGATAACAAGAAATCTGGAATGTATGGGCTAGACGGATTTATGAAGAGTATATGTAACGTATGTGCCTGTTTTCTTCATGGGAACCAGTGTTCTCTTCATGGTACACTATCCATTGAAGGGAACGTTTCCCATTTTTTATAAAATTATCCATAACCTAGAATTCAATTCACGTGACATAAAAATGGCGATAGACCAGCTATCTATTACATTTCATGAGAACCAATAACTGAAAAGTTGTATATATTATAGTAATTGGGTTCAAACGTTTTTTTTCGAGGCCGGAGTCAGAGGATGATAGGGCGGGGCTCGGACTGAAGACACAGGGAAGCAACCAGGCATTGTTTCAGGCGGCAGTCGCTGAAAGGAATCCGCCAGTCACCGCGCTCCCATTACGGAATACACAGACGTGATTTGGTTATTGGATTCCAGTTTTAATTTCTGGTAGCGTCCGCCGCCACACCGTCATACGAGTTCGGCATAAAACCCAAGCGGCTTCTTACAATAATTAAGCAGAATAATACACTACAACATGTTTATTATTATTATTATTATTTGTATACAACATTAGACGAATGTGTGGACATTCTGTGTATGATAGAGTGTCGAATGAAAATATAAGAAGTGAATGCGGTGCGAATGATGGTGTCATGAACAAAATAATGAAAGGATCATTAATATGGTTTGGACATATGGAAAGAATGAATGAAGAAAGAATGGTAAAAAAATTATATGTTAATGATGTAAATGGTACCAGAAATAGAGGAAGACCGAGGAAAACGTGGCACGATCAAATAAATCAAATATTGAATGTCGGCCATGTGAGGAGTCAGAGAAATCGACGTGCGTGCATGACACGATGTATGAATGTTGAGGAAGCGAGAGAAATATGTCAGGAAAGAAAGGTGTGGCAGTCCATTCTTTCTGCCTATCCCTTCGGGGAGACGGCGTGATGGTTAGTTAGTTAGTTAGTTACAACAGGTCGTTTCAACCCACTTACTTTATACAATTATTTTTTCATTCATCTTGTCTATCGCCATTTTATTATCACGTGAATCACCCTGCCATCGCCGGGAATTGAACCCGGAACCTTCGGTTTGACAGTCATACCTCTAACCGTACGAAGCTCGTTTAAAATAGAGTTTTAGTTATAGGTGTGTTTATCGTATTTATTATTTTTTTATTTGAGTTTTAATCCTAGGGATTGTTTTGTAAGTTTACCTACACATCTAAGCCGATTCTTGAGACGCCACTTGGGCGTTTGATAAGGTAGTTTACCGTTGCTTTTCACATGTTTGTATACAACTCTTCTCATAAAATGTAATAGATAGCTGGTCTATCGCCATTTTTATGTCACGTGAATTGAATTGAAATTGTTGTCATTGCCGGAAATCGATAACGGGATCTGTGCTGTGGCAGTCACAGCTGTTGCCTCTCTGCCACGAAGACCGTCCGAATTTTGAATCGCACTAAAAATGCTTTTTTCGAGTCCCTTCGAATTTGGGGTTTTGATTCAAAATTTCTTACGCAAGACGGGCTTCTGGGCTTTTTTATGGGTGTATGATTGAATGGTGTATGATTGAAGCGCGAATAACATGCGTGTATGATTGAAGGCGAGAGGTATGTCAGGACAGAGCAGTATGGTGGTCCATCCTCTCTGCCTACCCATTCAAAGAAACGCCGTGATGGTTAGTAAGTGATATTTAACTTTCAAGACTTGTCATCGACAAGACTAAACATAAGTATTCAAATGCTTATTTTCGCGATAACAATCAGTTGATTGTTTTAATTTATGATAAATCGTTAAATAATTGCGTAGATCACGGTTGGTAGCAATACGTATTTTGGGATTTTGGGGAAATCCGTGTAGCTCCTCTTTCTGGACCGACGTTTTGGAGATCGTTGCAGTCTCCATTTTCAGAAGATGTAGACTGCAACAATATCCGAAACGCTGGTTCATAAAGAGGAGCTACACGGATTTTCCAAAAATCCCTAAATCGAAACAAATCGTTGGATTAAATATTTGTTCACGAAAATAGTACTTTCAAAGTAATAATTAATGATGAGGATGATTATGATTTATATAGCGCCATTTTTGTGAGAGATTCACTTCAAGGGCGCTCAACGTCCGGAAAGCTTCTCTTAAAAAGAAACGTTTTAAGAGAGCTTCTGAACACTCCTTCGTCGTCATGATTGCGGATATTGTAGGGCAGCCAGCCTGTTCCACGCTGTCGGTCCCGCGATGCCAAAAGCGCGATCTGCGAAGTTTGAAGCTCCTTGGCGCCGCGGGCGAGAAGTTAGTGTGTTGCTTCTTCCTTCGAGGATCGTAGAGTTAACTGCCGAGGGTTCAAATTTGTCAGCTTGCAAAGTTCTGAGAGGTAGTGGGGCGCTCGTCCATGTAAGGCCTTGTGAAATCTCTTGAATATGTACCCCGCGGTTGCCCCCTTGCCTCTGGGGCCGCTATCTGGGGCCCCGTAGAAGGCTCCAACGCCCTCGTTGGGAATGTACTATGGAGTAGACCATTCAATGGTAGATAGTAAAGTGGAAAGGGAATATGGTGTCGGGGTCTAAGTATCGATTCCGATTAGGGTAATTTCTCAACAGGGCCAACCAGCGCGTCGGGGCTCCCTCCCTCGCCGCCGCCTGCCGCCCGACGGCGGCGCCACCTCCGCCAATCTCCACCGCCAACGTAAAGTTATTTATTGACTGGCTTTATTTAATAAATCATCCTTCCATTGTGAATAATAACGATAATATAGCGTTTCCCTTGTTACCTTCAGGGCCGTCTCGGGCCAAGTATTGCAAATCGTTCAATTTCATAAACAAGGTACCTACTGGGAACAAAATAAATGACGCTCTCTTAGACGCCACTGCAAATACAAACATTGTTATTATTATTATTATTATTATTAATATTATTATTAATATTATTATTATTATTATTATTATTATTATTATTATTATTATTATTATTATTATTATTATTAGCTAAGATGGCAGTGCACAATGGTGTTCTTGTGCCGACCCTTATGTATGGAAGTGAAGCATGGAACTGGCAAAAGAAGGATGAAAGTAGAATAAATGCAGTAGAAATGAGATCTCTAAGACGAATGTGTGGCAAATCTGTTTATGATAGAGTGACAAATGCAAGTATAAGAAGTGAATGTGGTGCGAATGAAAGTGTTATGAACAAAATAAGGAAAGGGTCATTAAGATGGTTTGGACACATGGAAAGAATGAGTGAAGACAGAATGGTAAAGAAGGTATACTCGTATGTAAACGGCGTGAACGGAGCTAGAAATAGAGGAAGGCCGAGGAAAACGTGGCACGATCAAATCAATCAAATATTGAATGTCGGTCACGTGAGGAGTCGGAAAAATCGACGTACGTGCATGACAAGATGTATGAATGTAGAGGAAGCGAGAGACGTATGTCAGGACAGAACAGTGTGGCGTTCCATTATTTCTGCCTACCCCTCCGTGGAGACGGCGTGATGGTAAGTTAGTTAGTTTTATTATTATTATTTATTTTTTTTAAGTTTTATTATTATTATTATTATTATCATTTTGTTGAATCGCTCTTTACATCATGACGTCATGAGCCAAATCGATGTAAAGGGTATTATTATAGATATCTTAGTGATTCTCGTGACATGTGATAGTTAGCTAATCTGTCGCCATTTTATTGTCCCGTGAATTCTACATCAGACCAAAGACAGTGTGACAATCACACTGCCCTCGCCGGGAATCGAACCCGGAACCTTAGGGGTGGCAGTCAATGCACTTACCACTCGGTCACGAAGGTCGTCAGTGAAGCTATGAAAGTATACAATGGAGTTCTAGTGCCAACCGCTATGTATGGAAGTGAAGCTTTAAGTATAGAATAATGGAGTAATAATAACTTTTGTAATTCCTGTCCACTCTTTAATGTTCCGCAGCCAGGACAGCTGCCTTCTAGCAATTGCCCGACGCCCCATTTCTTTACCCATTAATATCAGTCGTAGGAGGTGGTATTTTTCTTCCTTAGCACATTACCCAAATATGAGACCTTTCTAATTTTCACACTCGACAACAGCTCTCTATTGGCTCTGGCCCTCTGTAGTACGTCTGCATTTCTGACCTTATCGGTCCACGGTATACGGAGCATTCTGCGGTATATCCATATCTCAAACGCCTCCAACCGGTTCATTTCATTCACTTTTAGAGTCCAGGATCGCAGCCATATAGTAGAACAGACCACTTAATCATTATTTGTCGGAGTTTCAAGTTAAGATTATCGTTGCAAAAGAAGGTTCTTATTTTATTAAATACAGCTCGTGCAACTTCAATTCTGCATTTTATTTCAGTGTCCGAGTCCAGCGGCTTAGTGATAATGCTGTCAAGGTATTTAAATTAGTCGACCATTTCAACATTCGCACCATTCAGTTGGAGAATGGATGCAAAATAATTAAGTCGCCCAAATGTACTTTTGGTCTACTTGATATTGATTTTCAAGTCCAGATCCTCTCCCGCTTTATCAATTTTATTTTGGAGTTCTTGAAGATCGGGTACACTGTCAGCTAAGATTACTGTGTCATCACCATACCTGAGGTTATACAATAACCCCATTAACCTTCACTCTCAGGCTAAAGTTTTCAATACATTAGAAGACTTGATTGGAATACAAGTTAAACAATAGAGGTGACAAAATGCAGCCTTATCGAACTTCTCTGCGTATAGCCCTTCATAACTGAATACAATACACAGATATCCAAAGGACATGCGAAATCAAGGATATTGTAAGGTGAGGATCTCTTGTAAACATACTACCTAAATACACGAATTCAACTACTTGCTCCAAATTTTCACCATTCACGCTAATGTTGCAGACTGTCATGGTTTCTTCCTTTTCAAAAATCATTACCTTGGACTTAACATTCATCATAAGATAATTTCGCATGTATACCTCATATATACAATTCACCAGGACTTGTAGTTCATGCTCGTTGTCTGCAAGTAGGACAGCGTCATCCGCATACAAGAGACAGCTTTCTGACACTCCGCTCATTTTGGCACCTACATCCAACCCTTTCAGTTCTTTCATACATTTGTCCATATATAGATTAAATAACCACGGGGACATTACGCAACCCTGTTTGACACCTTTATTGATATCAAACCAGGCTGTAATATCTCCATTTACTCTGACACTAGCAGTGCTTTCCGTGTATAGCGACTTAATTCCCGTGATCAGTTTTGTACTTATTCCATATTCAGACAATATTTTTCACAACTTTACTCTATTAACGTAATCATATGCTTTTTGCAAATCGACAAACGCAAAGAAAAGTTTGCGGTTTTTGGCCAGAAACTTCTCTGTCAATGTACTATTATATATTTGATTAATTATTGTTAGGTCAATTTGTAAGGCAGGAATAATCCCCCGGCCGGGCCTGGCGCCGAGTGCCATTCTGCGAGTCATCTCCCAGTAATCAGTGCGAGCGGAAACTTCATTAGCCAAAAAGTCCGTCGCCACCAGCCGTACACCGTACAACCGTACCAACACACGCGGGCCGGCCGCAGGAGACCGCGCTATTGTACAATCGTTTTACCAGTTTGCCACTTTTTCAGTCTCCCATAAATCAAACTTGGATCAACGTCAAATTACTTTTCGGAAAAATTAAAAAGTAAACATTATTAACGGATGGTAATGAGAGCGAATGACTTGCGCGTCTTTTGGGTTAATGATCGCATCATCTGAAAACTATGGTTCATACAGATACGCACATTATTTTATTGGGTGCTAACCAAATATTTCGGAACAATATCTTTCATTTCATTTATTTTGATAATAATCACAAACATTACAGACATACACTTCCAAATCGTTTGCAATTACATTATAAACAGAGAAGCATTAAAAAAATAAAAATTAAGCTTAAGAATAAGAAAAAATCATAACATTGATATTGCATCCCTGAGGCAACTCACACTATCACGAAATATGTCGACCTCCGAGGCGATCCGATTAAGCAATAAGATTGCCCTACCCACAGCCATAACCATTGGCAGGTTGGTTCTGCAGCGTGGCAAATAAAACAATCTGTGCTGTCTTTGACGAAGGTAATTATCAGGGACAAATAGACCTACATCACTCAGGACATCCGAGTTCTGTATACGGCCGCCAATCAGCTGAAAGAAGTGAACTCCCAAGTGAATGTTCCTCCTTCTCTCCAATGATTGGTAGCTTAGCATACCTAGCAAGAATTCAGTCGGAAAGAGCCACGGGTAATAACCGCGCTCCCTGAGGTAAAGAAAGCGCAGAAATTCTTAACCAAAATCTTAACACAGCCTCCAACAAAGCAATACTCTTCTTCTTCTTCTTCTTCACTTTTGGTAGACTCAGGAGTCTGTTATTTCAGGCGGGTCCTCTTGAGACGCTGAACTCCATCTTTCTATCCACCGTTTCGGGGGTCTTCCTGGTCGGCGTTGTCCGTTTGGCGTTCCATGGAGAGCTTTGTATGGTATTCTATTTGAGCTCATTCTTTCTACATGTTGATGCCAGTATCGCCGTCTTTGACGTCCCCATCTGACCACATCTTCGATCTCGCAGATTTCTCGGATTGCTGCAATACGATGAGATTGCAATACTCGAATACTTATATATCACAAAAGGTACGTATTGTCGAAGAGGTCCAATACCGCATAAAGTCGGCCAGCGCTGCCTTCAGACGGATGAGAAGGAGAATATTTGACAACCATGACCTCAGGAAGGACACCAAGGTGCTTGTCTACAAGCCCGTTGTCCTGCCAACACTCCTGTATACTTCGGAAACATGGACCCCATACATAAGACACATAAAAGCCCTAGAGCGATACCACCAACGCCGTCTACGTAGGATCCTAAATGTGAAATGGCAGGACAAACGGACAAATGACAGCATACTTACTGAGGTCAATATGACAAGTATTGAGGCTGCCATTATTCAGAGACAACTGCGCTGGGCTGGTCACGTCATCAGAATGCCTGAGATTATGTACTCTCAGCTTACCCAAGGGAAAAGTTCACACGGTGGTCAGGGTAAACGCTTCAAGGACTCCTTTAAAGGAAACCTACAAAAGACTAATCGACTGTGATTGCTGGGAAAAGACTGCAGAAGACAGATCTAGGTGGAGAACTAGGTGAATTTTATTTTTCCAAACAGCATTCGTCAAGCAGCCAGCCACAACGGTGGCCCTGTTTATTAGTTCACTTACTTCTCCGTAGAGGTCACTGCTGCCTGATACATCAACACCTAAGTACTTGCAAGGCATCACTTGTTCTATTATTTTTTATCTAATGCAAGCTTGCATCGTACTGGTTGTCTTGATGTGACCATGCTCTTTGTCTTGTCAGATGTTTTCATTAGTATTAGTTATTTATTAGGGAGTTTTATTCAGTGTTCAAGAAACAATAAATCCGTCACCGATCTTTCGTGAATTATTTATTACAAAGGTTTATTATTAGGTGATTAGAATATGGAAAACAAGATAAACCATCTTATCACACACATACGTATTATAGACATTGATCCATCCGCAGAGTACCTATAACAGCCGACGTCTCACTCGGTAATCAAACTAATCGGTGTTTCCCAGCCCAAAACGCTTGTAAAGTTAGACATTCATTATAAAAATAGATCATTAAGGAAACGTAATGGCTCCTAACTGGCCCGATATATTTAGTTTACACGCCCGTAAATAGTATAGTCCGTAACTTATTCGGAATCACGAACCATGAGACCCGAGATCAGAGAGCCATCGGACTAGTATGCAGTCAAAATCAGACCTGCTCGTTTTATACTCTCGATCCGGAAAGATGAAAGTAGAATAAATGCTGCCGAGATGAGATATCTCGTGCGAATACGTGATAAAACGCTACTTAACAGGCGTTAATACTATGGAATTAATGTTTTTTTTTTTATGAATTATAACACTGTTTTATTTCACTTTTGAGTTTATTTTTCTCAACATGTTTAGCATGAAAATGAACTCATTTTAACCTTCGAAATATTTTTTTCTCGACATGTATACAGGTATATACATATATTTATAATAGTATTTCGAAGGTTTAAATGAGTTTATATCGTTTTTCGATCATGAAGGTGTAATATACCTAAGAAACATGTCCAGAAAAATATACTCTAAAGTGGAAAAAAATATTTTAATTAGTTTAAAAAAATTGTTAAAATAATCTATTTTATCTCGGCGAATATGTTATAAAATCTAAATGTAGTCTTTAAAAAATTACTTAAAAAAAAAACAATTTTATTGATGATTTTATTTCTTCGCTCCAAGCCATTTCCCAATCGTTTGGAGATAGCTCTCATAATTGAACATCGCCAGGCATCTTGGTCATGGGTCATTCCGCAGTCGGTATCGAGTGATTGTTTTGTGACCAATTCGGTCCTTTCCTTCCAACGTCTACTTATAGGGACTTTTAGACGATGTTGTCTTCGCCTCTTCTGCACACATAACCGTACTATCTCTGACGACCCTCCCTTAGCTTTTCCGTCAAAGGGATCACTTTGAAGCATCCTCGGTGTCCAGTGACGATTTTACATTTGAAAAAAAAAAATTATTCCTTGCTATAGACCAATGTGGTATGTTCTCCAGACGGGGTTGTTCCTTCTGTGAAATAAATTTCTAGCTGTTCCGGATTCCATCTTTTAGGATGTCTTCTACGAGGACTAGTCCCGTGAGGCTTATTTTCGAGGAGTCTGGTGGTGTCCATCTTTGGACCTGACCGTACCAGTCCCTCCTTTGCTGTCTACTCCATCTTCTAATATCCTCAGCCTCACATATATCCTCACACGATATCTTAGTGTCTTGCCTGTTATCAACTTCAGTGTCTTAATCATGGAAGTCCTCAGAACATGTTTGGTTAAATAAATTCGTAAATAAAAATACTATTTCTTCATCAGCTTGTCTCCTTCCACTGCTGGACGCATGCCTCTCCACCCCCACGCCATCTCTCTCGGTCTTTCGCCAGTGTTCTCCAGGCCCTTCCCGCTATCCGCACAATATCTCCGTTCCACCTGGGGTAGGCTGTCTTCGGTCTCCATTCGGTAATCCTCTGACTCCATCTTCCATCATGGCACACATCCCTAGCCCATTGCCACTTCATCCTTGCAATGCGTATCCTTATGTCGGTGACCCTGGTGCGTCTTCTAATCTCCACGTTGTGTATAAGGTGTGTCTCTAAGCAAGATACCCAACATGGATCTTTATATAATATAAAAATACTACACAATTGTTACTCGACACCCTTAAACGTATGAAATATATATGTATAAGTCGTAAACACTTGTAAAATAGATAGTCTACCTACCCCCGTATAATTTCGCGATATTTTAATTGTCAAGCCAAAAAGGTGTGTATGAAGACCATTATTCTATTATATTTTAAAAAAATATTAGGTGTATAAATTTGCTTCCGCCGTTTTTTTCCGAAATTCGAGGCTTTATCGTAAAAAACTGGTTATACATTTATGATTTAAAGTATTGTCCATTGCTGGCCACTACTTTCTCCCATCTTTCGGGCAGCATACGAATCCCGCGTTGAAAAAACCTGGTCATCTTTTGAAGCCATCCACAAATCGATCCAATTTTTAACTTCTTCATAAGACCGGAAGTGCTGGTCAGCTAGGCCGTGTGCCATTGATCGAAACAAGTGATAGTCCGAGGGAGCAACGTCTGGAGAATACGGCGGGTGGGGTAGGACTTCCCATTTCAAAGTTTCCAAGTATGTCTTGACCACTTTCGCAACATGGGGTCGAGCATTGTCATGCTGTAAAATCACTTTATCATGTCTCTCGTTGTATTGCGGCCGTTTGTCTTTCAATGCTCGGCTCAAACGCATTATTGCGTTCGATAACGATCGCCTGTGATTGTTTCAGTCGGTTTTAACAACTCATAATACACTACGCCGAGCTGGTCCCACCAAATACTGAGCATAGTCTTGGAACCGTGAATATTCGGTTTGGCCGTCGACGTGGAAGCATGGCCGGGATATCCCCATGATTTTCTGCGCTTGAGATTTTCGTAATGAACCCATTTCTCGTCCCCAGTCACAATGCGATGCAGAAATCCCTTCCGTCTTTGCCTTGCAAGCAGCTGTTCACAAACACACAAACGCCGTTCAACATCTCTCGGCTTCAACTCGTACGGCACCCAATTTCCTTGTTTCTGAATCATTCCCATGACTTTCAGGCGTTTTGAAATGGCTGGTTGCGTCACTCCCAATGATCCTGCCAATTCTTGTTGCGTTTGACACGAGTCTTGATCAAGTAATGCCTCCAATTCTGCATCTTCGAAAACCTTCTCTCTTCCACCGCCATGCTGGTCTTCGACGTAAAAATCACCGTTCTTGAAGCGTTGAAACCACTCTCGGCACGTTCTTTCACTAATAGCGGCCTCACCATAGGTATTTGAGAGCATTCGATGAGCCTCAGCCGCAGATTTCTTCATATTAAAGCATAAAATTAAAACCTCCCGCAAATGACGAGAATTTGGCTCGTAAGCTGACATGTTTAATCGGGAATAACTTTATGATGCAGACACAAATCGACTAATATTTCGATGGCGTTATGTTTACAAATACTTTAGCTTATTGTATGACATCTATGATCTATTTATTCCAACTACCATTTACCGCTACTGCCATATATTGCAAAACGGCGGAAGCAAATTTATACATCTAATAGTTCAGACTAGAGCGACGAAATGTTTAAATCAGATTAAAAATAAAAGAATCGAAAATCAGACATGTCTGGTTTTGAATGTACACATCACCTTTGAGCCTCATCTAGTTACGTGTTTAATACGAACGCTCCATCCATTACAGATATACTTTTTTACTTTACTTAATCGAGTAAATTGGTGCTCATAATTCAAGGCATAAATTTCTTTAATTGAATCACGGGGCGGCGTACAAAGAGGCCGCCATATTTGAATCGTGAAAATTTATTCGTTTGAATTTTCGAGCGATTAATCAATACGGCCAATTAGAAGGCGATCCGGAGCCGGTGTTGCCATGCGCCGCCGGGAAATGGCGGCCAAGTACCTACCCGTGTATTTGTTTAAGCTGATTTGATGTTTGTGGGATCCTTCAACCAATTCGGAGTCAGCGCGAACTGCCTGATTTTTTGCCAGTTACAAGTAGGTACCTGTGTTTATAAGGTAGTTTGTACTTATACAATTAACACCATAAGCCCCTTATTCATAACTACACAATTTTTATGATTAAAAAATATTTTTTATTTGACAAATCTAATTTTAAAACATGTTTCGGTTTGAAGAAAGTATTTATGTACCTTACCGGTAAATAACATACCTCATAACAACTATCGTTTTACCACACATACTTCTAGGTTATATCATCTCTACCGCATTTATTCTGCTCTCATCATTCTTCTGCCATTTCCATGCTTTGCTTCCATACATAAGGGTTGAAAGTTTTCACTTTCATTAATACATTCTCGTGAACGATTGGGGCTAACAATAAATTTCAGTAAAACCAAATGGATGACATTCGGACGGCTTGACTACAATGGGTCAGTTATTGCATTTGAACGGCCGTAATGTTGAAAGGGTGGAAATTTTTAAATACCACGGCAGCATACTAACACAATCTCTTGACCCAGATGTAGAGATAAAATGCAGAATTTAGGCAGCAAGAGCTACATTTAATAAAATGAAATCACTCTTCTGCAATGATAACATAAATTTGAAACTCCGCCAGAGAATGATCAAATGTTATGTGTGGTCTATTTTATTGTATGGAGGTGAAACGTGGACCTTAAAATTAAACTCAATGAACAGACTGGAAGAATTTGAAATGTGGCTCTATTGCCGAATGCTCAGACATGATAGCCAATACCGAAATCCTGAGGCGAGCTAGAGTTGACAGCGAACTGTTATCAACTATCAAGGTTCGGAAGATTACACATCTGGGTCATGTACTGCGTGGGGAAAAGTACCACCTCCTCTAACTGATATTGAAGGGGAAAATTGAGGGACGTCGAGGGCCCGGTAGGAGACAGATGTCCTGGCTGCAAAACGTGAGGGAGTGGACCGGCATCCGATGTGTGGAGGAGCTGTTCCGAGCGACGCAGGACATGGACAGGTTCGCCGAGGTGATCGCCAACGTTGGGGGGACCTGATAGGGCACTTGGATACTGAAGCTATTTCGAGCTGCCCGGGACAGAGATCTCTGCTCTCAAGCATGAAACCGGGAAAAGAAAAAGAAAAATATATGGGTACTAGAAACAAAGAGCACATCAGAAAGTGTATATCGTGTATGTACGTCCATTCCGCCGAGTTGGGTGATCTTGATTAAACGATAATAATAATTAAGCAGCAAATAGATAAGATAAAAGCAATAAAATGTAAACATCGGCCGACACTCATTATCCTAATTTCAGAAACACAAAAGCAATAAACGGAATGGGCTTCGTTTTACATAAATTCTCGATAATTCAATCGAATTGTTTCATTAGGAGAAGGACGAATCAATTAGACCGCAACGTTTCAGAATAAAAATTTTCCCGCGTGCCTGGAAATGCAAATGAGCCCGTCCGGCAACTGGCAACCCTCGCTGAATTCAACATGGCGGCTCTCTTGATTAGGATTTATGGAGCAGTTACTTCGGACGCAGTCCTCGGCTCTCGGCCCTCAGCCCTCAGCCCATCCCCGCAAACATCATTCTTCGGCCACCGAAGACTAGAGACTCTGTGTTACTAAAGGAACGAAACCTCCCGAAAGAGATTAAATCGATGTTCAAAGAAAAACACTGGTTAATTATTATTACCTACACATGTTTCGCTTTACGCGATTTGTCAAATATCGAATGCCTTAGTAAGGTACAAAAATCTACACGATACTCAACACCCGATATGCTATATATCGTATACAAATATACCTGCTCGTAAAGATTCCATTTTTGATAAACTTCGGTAAGGCGCTAACGTTTTGGAATTCCATAAAAATTTAAGTACCTACCTACTAGTTTATCCACTTTTGAGTATATGAAGATATAATACCTTCATCATCGTGAGATATTATATATTGACGACCTTCGTGGCCGAGTGATAAGTGCATTGACTGCCACCCTGAAGGTTCCTGGTTCGATTCCCGGCGAGGGCAGTGTGATTGTTACACTGTCATTGGTCTGGTGTATAATTCACGTGACAATAAAATGGCGATAGATTAGCTACCTATCTCATGTCACGAGAATCACTATGATAGCTATAATACCCTTTACGTCAATTTGGCTCATACTGTCATGATGTGAAGAGCGATTCAACAAAATAATAATAATATTTTCAAACACCGTCAGGACACGAATTACCGTAGAAAATCTGGAGACCCTATATGCAAACGCGTTGTTAGATCCAGATATCTTATTCTTCTTCTTTGTTAGCCTTCTTCCTTCCACTGCTGGATATAGGCCTCTTCCAATTTCTTCCACTCGTCTCTATCCTGCCCCCTTTGTATCCAAGATTTTCCAACCCTTTTGATAATATCATCGGTCCATCTCATCGGTGGCCTTCCGACACTTAGCTTATTTTCCCATGGTCTCCAACTGAGTATCCTGGGTGCCCATCTTTTGCCACCCTGTCAGATATAGCACGCCGAAATGGGATTATCCTCCAGGGCGGTATGCTCTGCATCTGTAGCATGGATCCATCATCAATGCTGCACATAATGGATTACCCTTGCTACCCTGTACCATGTCGTCGATCAGCTCGGGAGACTTTGGTAACCTTCTTTTTTGCCAGCAACTTCCGGCCAGTAGAAATCTGCGAACCTTTTTCACGAAAAATCTGAATAGCCTAAAAAACCGATAAAAAAAAGATCACCAACGTTCCGACTAAATATTATTTTTCTTTATGTAATTGGCCACGGCACACCTGATCCGGCTCACGGCACACCAGTGTGCCGCGGCACACCGTTTGCGGAACACTGCCCTAGACCACCACCCGGCCCGGATATAAACTACTCGTATTTATGATTCTCCAGATGAATATATAACATATCAGAGAAAAATAAACTGAGAAAATATTAAAATCGGGGAAAAATAGAAAGTGAAAAAACAAAGCTTTCATTTAAAAAATCATATTTTTTTCCAAATACTTTTTTTTTTACGTACAAACGTATTAATCTAATAGCGATTTTTTACTGATTTATATGCCACGCGAGGAAATTTCTAATAATTATTATAGGTACAATATAATTGCGTAAAGCTCTCCACAAAATAATTAATCATAAATATCTGTACACCGTAAACATAAATTAATTATTATAATATTTCATTTTTTTAAATTTTAATTCGGCCGAACGTTAGGAGAATTTATAAATGAGTTGAAAAATATAATTATTGTGGATCAGTGGTCGACAAATTGCGGCTCGCTTTAGCTATTCGAATGCAGCTCTTTGAATGACATCATAAAAGTTATAAATTATTTATTGTAGGGTAACATACAGTGATTGTTAATACAAATGCAAATGAAGACATTGAAGTTTACCCGCCGCTTACCCGAAGTTGTTATAGGACGCAGCGGCGCCCCTTCGTCAGCTTCGCTCAAACAATCCCTAGGCCCACCCCCCATCCACGCAGGACTTACATTAGCTGGAGAATGCACCATTCCAGAAAAGAAGCAAAAGGGTATTTAGGCCACATTTAATCCAGTTTAATTTCAATCCACTTCTATGTCCCAATCTAACAAAACAAAGCGAAATATGGTTATAAATTATTAACATTTTAGTACAAAATTCATTAGCAACTAAAAACAACAAGATGCAGACTTGACTTACCAAAACTTTCCAAGAAAATGCCAGGCCATTCTAGTTTACATTAAACATGACAATGTTTTAAATTGATAAATAAAATAATAAAAATTTCTATTAATAATGTGATTATAAAATACTACAATCCACCACAAATATGCCACCTACATAGTTTTGAACTATAATACATAAAAAACAGGCTTCTTGTAAACAAATTTAGCTTTTAAACAACGACAACAAACCATCACGTCGTTTCTCCGGAAGGGTAGGCAGAAATAATGGACTGCCACATTACTCTATCCTGACATACTTCTCTAGATTACTCCACATTTATACAGCGAACATACACGCACGTCGACTTCTAACATGGCCGACCTTTAAAATTTGATTAATTAGGTTATGTCATGTTTTTCTCGGTCTTCCTCGACTCTGTACTCCATTCACATCGTTAACGTATATTTCCTTAACCATTCTTTCTGTTACAATATGTTATACGAGTATGTGTCCAAACCAACGCAGTGATCCTTTCATAATTTTGTTCATAATTCCGCTGTACCGCTCTACATTATTTCCTGATATAAGAGCATTTCAAATTCTGTCTTACATAGTTTTATCACACATACGTCTAAGCGATCTCACATCTCACACTTATTCTGTCAGTTCCACACTTCGCTTGAATATGTAAGGGTTGGAACTAAAACTCCTTTATGAACGGCCATTTTTGCTTTTATTGATGAAGTTCTTTATATAAATGAAATTTTAAATCTTTATATATTTGGCAAGAGCTTTATCTCATTGTATTAGTATCTACCAGTAGATTAATAAGTTTACAATTTCATGAAAATATCATAAATATTGAAAAATCGTTTTCTGAAAGCACATTTATTTTGGAAACACCGAGTACCAATATCATTCACTGCCCAGAGCGCGTGGTACTTGAGATATTCTTGCGACTCCTTCTTTTGACTCGTTTAACGTACGCCTGTTCTGCCCTATGAATTTGAGTCACATCCAGTTCCGGATTAAGGGTCTGTAGCAAATATTACCAAGAGGCCCTGGGTATGTATGTAATTTGTATGATAATAAAACACGACTTTACAAACAAACTTTTCCCGATTTAATGTGAGCAAATTTAAATATTGTAGAACACTAAAAATCTCTAAGCAAATTAAATTCAATGTTGAATAATGTGAGGTTATTTAAACTATTTGTCTCAAGCCGGCAATACAGAATTTAGGTATAGAAGAATGTTTTGAGTAGTTAGAATTAAATGATCTTCGCGGCAATAAAGACGACTTGAAGCAGATAACGTTTTATTCTTCTTCAAATTTATTTTCATTACCTTAAACCATTTCAATATCACGGCCGGTTTAAGTGGTAAATTAAAAATAACTCCACTGTTATTTTAATAGAATTTCTTCACAAAAAACAATACAATACTTCTATGCAGCCATTGTGAGCGTTTTGATTGTAAACAATATTTAAATCTATGAATAAGGTGACAATTAACTGACAGAAAGGAATCTCATTATTTATTAATTAATTACGCAAAACAAAAGTGACGTCACACACAAGAACGGCTGAAAATACGGTTTTGGCGGCAACCGACATTTTCATATTTTAATATATTTTTATTAATTAATTACGCAAAACAAAAATGTATTTCAAAATTGGTATTTTTTTATATACGATTCTTAACGATTTGCTATAATAATAATAAATAAAAAATGAGAATGAAAGTAGAATAAATGCAGTAGAAATGAGATCTCTTAGACGAATGTGTGATCTCTGTGTATGATAGAGTGTCGAATGAAAATATAAGAAGTGAATGCGGTGCGAATGATGGTGTCATGAACAAAATAATGAAAGGATCATTAAGATGGTTTGGACATATGGAAAGAATGAATGAAGAAAGAATGGTAAAAAAATTATACGAGTATGTTAATGATGTAAATGGAGCCAGAAAAAGAGGAAGACCGAGGAAAACGTGGCACGATCAAATAAATCAAATATTGAATGTCGATACATGTGAGGAGTCAGAGAAATCGACGTGCGTGCATGACACGATGTATGAATGTTGAGGAAGCGAGAGAAATATGTCAGGAAAGAAAATTGTGGCAGTCCATTCTTTCTGCCTACCCCTTCAGTGAGACGGCGTTATGGTTAGTTAGTTAGTTAGTTTAAAAAATGAGAAAATACCCCATTGACTTTTAAATAATGTTAGTTAGAGTATTATATAAGTAAGTTTATTAACCAGTTTTGAAATATGGATTAACACTCTACGTGTTTAACCTTTGTATTTAATTTATCAAAAAGTTTTTTGTAATGAAGATGTGAAGCCTTCTAGACTACAACCATTTGGATAAAATGCATACTGATAGAATGGACGAACATTTATCCTAATTTAAGGACTGGAAAATAAATATTTAAACTAAATCTTGTACTGCCACCTTTCACTAATAAGAAGATAATGAACCCAGGAGCTTCATATAAAAGTTCATTGTTAATCGCAAAAGCGGAAAACCACACACAATTGGCGATTAATTAAACTTGCCTTCATCAGATATCTCCAGGAAAATTCCTTTGAGCGAAGAATATACGATATGGCTAAAGACGATGAAGGATCCTTACGGTATTACTAGAAGACTTGGAAAATTTCCATTTACTCCTCTGAACCTACCAAACAACGAATCACTACTTTTAGCAATACAATAATCCAGTAGGTACCAGGAGCATATTATGATAATAATTTTATTACTTTTATGGTAACATTTTATTGGGCTAAGCCACGTTTTAATCTTCTTCTTTGTGTCATGCCGGTTCCCCCATTCGTCGACTATCACTTTCCTGCTACATGTCGGTTTTCTTCTCCACGGATTGGTCTGCAACAAGCCTCAATTGTTCCCCCCACTCAGTCCTGTTTCCAGCCAGTCTCTTCATCTCTGTGTAGCTGCCATAACTCGGTCCATATAGGCGTCTCTTGAGCATCAGTTTCTACCCTCAACCATTCCCTTTGCGACAGTAATAAACAGACCCTAATGCCTGATGTTATTGCCTATCCAGTTTGCTCGTTGCTGGGCTATCCTTAAGTATTTAACTCGTCTCGATTTGGAGAGCACATAATTATTTTTAAAACATATTGTAAATTTGGGATTTCTGCATTAAAAAAAAATTCAACAACTTTTTTTTTTAATAAAGTTGAAAAACGCACGATTTGCCGATGCAAAAAGTTTTAAAATGAAATCATGGTATCAGGATAGCAGAATGGCCAAGAAGATTTGTTGGTAGTTCACATTTTAATGGGCGGTGCAATTAACATTACGAAAGGACGGTTTTAAAAATCGCCAAATTTCACGCTTAAAACTACCCACATATCTTCATGGGCATTCTGCTATCCTGATACCAAGATTTTATATTAAACATTTTGTATTGAGAAAATTGTGCGTTTTTCAACTTAATTTGAATAAAAAATTTGAGTAGTTAAAAATTTGCAATTATTTATTTTAATTACACGAAATGACAAATTCTCTATACAAAATATTGCTTTAAAAATATTTAGCACCAGGAGCACAAGGCGTGTTAGGAGGTATCAGACATTAAAATAATATTTAATTTTCATCAAAATTATGGTGGGCGGAGCCTCTAAATTAGTTAAATAAATCATGCTTTAAACTACCCACATATCTCCATGGGCATTCTGCTATCCTGATACCAAGATTTCATATTAAACATTTTTGTATGGAGAAAGAAAATCGTGCGTTTTTCAACTTTATTGAAATAAAAATTTGCAATTATTTATTTTAATTACACGAAATGACACTCTATACAAAATATTGTTTTAAAAATGTTAAGCACCAGGAGCACAAGGCGTGTTAGGAGGTAAAAAATAATATTTAATTTTCATCAAAATTATGGTGGGCGGAGCCTCTAAATTAGGCGGTACTTGCGTATTAGCATTTTTACATCAATACTTTTCTAAGATAATCAAATGAT
Source organism: Lepidostoma basale (assembly GCA_022606425.2). NCBI lineage: Eukaryota > Metazoa > Arthropoda > Insecta > Trichoptera > Lepidostomatidae > Lepidostoma > Lepidostoma basale. The sequence goes on along the minus strand of JAHDVF020001422.1, from coordinate 1,038,259 downwards.
TTTACAGAAATCTCTTGATGGAAGTTCATTTTAAATAATAATTAAATAAAACGGTGTTTTTTAACTACTTCCACTTTTGTCTTTATTTCGGACAGCGACCGGTTTCGAAATAAAGACAAAAGTGGAAGTAGTTAAAAAAAACATCGTTTTATTTAATTATTATTCAATACTTTTCGATTATTTCGTATGTATGAGAGTGAGCGAGATAAATAGCATTTGTGTGGACCGTACCAATACTTACGTTTTTCTAAGCAGCTCGTGGCCTCAGGGTGAAGTTGCTTTACTATTTATGCTGAAGGTTCTCATATAAAGCGACACCTTAAAGAACTCAACTAATAATAATAATAATAATAATAACAATTGTGTTATTTGAAATTTCATTGTAAATTATGAAGAAAAAAAAATATTTAAATGTATATTTAGTCAAAATCCACTAATGTTTGTGTCTTTAACCGGTTTCGGCAAGACACAAACATTAGCGGATTTTAACTAAATATATTATATATTTTAAAAAGATAGAACTCAAAATTTAATACAAGCTCTGCCGGACTGTTTGACCAGCTTATACATTGGAACTCTGCATCACCAAGAGCCTGAAAGCGAAAAACTGTTTACATTGCGATTGGCAATCTTCCGCGATTGTCAGGTTATCTCAGCCGAAATGTTGTTCTGCACAAAATTCAGAGACTTAGCTTTCACGGTAGCCGGCCCTTCAGCCTGGAACAATCTCAGGTGCATTGAGATCACGGAGACTAAACACATGTTTTAAAATGTTCCTATCTTGATCGGGAGCGTAAGATGCACATGTATAATTTATAACTAACATGGAAAAAATTTACAATATCTATATTACATATAACATACCCCCATATTTGCTTTAATCGATTTAAAAATGAAAACAAACCAGTTCTTTTTTATGTATCTAAATTTATTTCACAAAATAATAGGCATTTACAGTATCCGTATCCTATTCGTATATCAATACGCTTCACATCATTATAACTATTACACGGTGGATAGCCCTACAGACTAGTCCGCCCCTGGAGGAACCAGGGGCGGAGACAAAATATAAAAATATAAAGAAAAGTCATGAACGAGGTGGGAAATATTGAACACAAAAGTTACAAGGCTCTGTATTAGGAAATCTTTGTCCTTTCAATCAATTTCACTCGCAATACAAAAAAATATATATTGAGGAAAAATTAAACATTACAAAATGTTTAGTTTTGCTATTTGCATAATCAAACATTTAATAAGGTGATATGTTTTACTCAATACAAAATAGGAGATGCATATTGGAGTTCTATCCATTTGTTTAAACAACAATAAATGAAGTTTTCACCAACTTCCCAAAATATCGTAGAACAAAAAGTTTAGATAAAAAAAAAATTTAAAATATTATGATTGAACGAATGCTATCAATTTGTCCATCAATTCAATGCCAAAAGTTACTTGTTGCATCGTTAATGAATTATATTTTAATGTAAAAAAAAAAACATATGCAGTAATGCATAATTTCCAGGAAGTAATGACATTAATCTCAATGACAAAACATATCAATGAACATTTTTGAGGTTATGTCATATATTTGTATATATATTTCGATTCAATATGTATTTATTACAAAAACTGGTCTCCATGTCAACATCATTGTCAAGTTTATGTCAGGAAAGAATCTCTAATACAGATTATAGACTAAAATATAAAGACAATTTGTAAAAAAGACAGTATAATCTAAAGCATATAAAAATAAAAGGTATAATAAATATGGGTGATCTTCTTAATAAAATAAATCTTTTTTACCTAACTATAATATTACGTTCGTTGAATGTTAAGTACATACAGTGTAACAAATAAATTTGGAAACAAAGGGCCATACTCTTACCATGGTAACAACGCACAGATTTACAGAAAATAATTAATAAATAAATAAAATTATATAATTACGTTCTCATGTAAAATTTGGGTAACACGGAATCCTTCGGACCGGTATGTAAAAGTGAAATATGAATGAAAGAATATCAGAAACGCAATACATATTTATTAACTCTTTGGCCACTATAATATTTTTCCAAACACAAGCGAGAAATGCCATCCGTTAATATTTAGATGTTTTGAAATTACATGTTAAATGTAACATAATTCACATGATTTCTCTTTCTCTCTCGCCTGTCCGTACAAGCGTATGAGCTCAAAATACATATTTTTAAAGATTTGATCACATAAGACTAAGCAACTCTTCACAATCGAATGCAAAGAGTTATAATCTTGATACTAACTAACTAACTAACCATCACGCCGTCTCCCCGAAAGGGTAGGCAGAAAGAATGGACTGTCACACTTTTACTGATGCGGCACTCCATCCTTCTCTTTTCGCTCCGCGGGAGACGCGGTGTGATGGGTTGCGAACCTCATCGCCACAAATCTTGTATATATGTTATAATCTTGATCATTAATATTATAAACAATTTTCATCTTTAGATTATTAAAGTCCCTTTTACATACCGTTCGGAGTAGCCCAGTGCATATCTTTATAAACTAGAAAGCACATATCGCAACATTCATTGGGAAATTTTAAATAAACAGCTTTTCACTGCTTTCCACAGATTTTCCGTGGATTTACAAATATAAATATTAAATGATATTTATAATTTAATAAATTTATTTTGGTGTCTTCATTTTAAATGAAATTAATTAATCAGCATCATCGCTAAATAAACTTCTAGCCATATATACATAAATAGAATTTATAGCTATTTAAATAATCAGATATACAAACTCATGTGTTGTTACGTAATAATTTGGATACATATTTACAGACTACTTTCAGAAACAAAATTCATTTTTATAGTAATAAAATTCCCCAGAGAATTTTATCAAAATGCCTTTTTTATACTTGTGACTAGATAATTAAATTCATACATTCAGCTTCTTTCTTTGAGAAAACATATAATCTAATAATTTTAAATAACCTAAAAAAGAAGTGTGTAAATATATGATTGTTCCCTAAATTAATAAAGAAAGTAAAATGTGATAGAATAGTTATTAGAAGTATAATTTTTTTTCTTGAAATTATATAAAACTAAATTACAATTATTAGTACAATGTATTTTGAAAAAAATAAACATTAAATTACTTACCTCATATTGACATGGATTTATATGTATATAGAGACATATTTAAACAAATTAAACAAATCTTTACCGTTGAAGCTGTTCTGTAACCTTTATAATCTAACCATATACATTAGAACATCGTTTATCCAGACTAATTGGGACCGGAGGTGTTCCGGATACCGATTTTTCCGGATAATCAAACCGGCTCTAATTCCTTTAGCAAAATAAGGTGTAAATCGATTATTTTTTTCTCGGCTCATTTATTGAATATGGAATTTTAAAAATTACTGCCAAACAAGTATGTTTGTAGTACATGTACATAAAAAGGCTTACGTTACTCTAATAGTACTGGATAAATAATCATTCTTCAGAACGCTTCATCATCTCGGGTTGTCCGGATAATTGACGTTCCGGTTAACTGACATCCGGATAAACGGCGTTTTACTGTACTGTTAATGTAAATTTCATGTAACCATAACCGTGTTGATAGCAATCAACAGAAATATTTTACGATTTGTTATATGCAATTTGAATACTTTCAGAGAAACAATATGTTATAAAAATATTGAGAAATTGATTTTTCTATCTATGATTTGGCACAATCAAAATAATACTCAATTGATAGCATCATATCAGAATCACTAGAGCAACCGGAGAAATATATTATTACAAAGATGTGGACAATATTATGTATTCACATTATTTATTTTCCAAATAGATATGTGCGTGATTGCTATTGCGTAGATTTTCACGGATGGTAACAATATGTTTTTTGGGATCTTGGGAAAATCCGTATAACTCATATATTCAGGGTAGTTAATAACCACCATAATCATAACCAGCCTGAAGATGGAGGTAATTACCAAAACAAAAAAGAAGACTTCTCGATGTGTCTCTTGGATGTCGCAGTGTAAAGTGCCTACAAAATATTTAACAGTATTTATGCTAAACTTAGTACCTAAAAAGATGATTATTGAATACAACAAAGTCAACCTACCCGAATGGCACAGACCAACTACGATATGAACTACGCCATTAATTTACTTTAAGACTAATCTTTCGCACACTATCACATTTTTAATATACTTTGGCCATGTATGGATTTATTACATAATATTTACACTTTACATCACGGAGCAGAATACATACATACAAAAGCTTACATTTTTAAATTCCATTCAAATTTGTTTTATTATTATATTTGATCATTTCACATTGTCATAAGACATTCGATTGACGTACCGTATGCAAATGTAAAAAAAAAACGGTACGAATGTACTTTTAATTGACGCCTTAAAACATCAGAAATTTCAGTCCCTTGGTTAAATACTAGAGAGTAAATAAGGCAAGGTCAGAAGTTTGGTAAATTTAAGCAGTCGTTTCATTTTAACCCTTTGTCTGCCAGAGACGTCACCCATGAGCGCGCCACGCCAAAATATCTCGCCACAATCATTATCAGTACTGGTGATGTGTCAAAATGACAGAAATTTCCCCACGCAGGCTTCCATCTAGCCGTCGCTCCATTTCTTAGAAGAGTGGGAAGAGAATAAAAACCGCCACACTCTTCTCTCTTCATTCATACCCCTCGCTACATTCATACAATGCCACATGCACGCAAGTGTAAATTTAATTGATTTGGTAATGCCATGTAATTTTTTTTTATTAAAATTCATGGTTCATTCATGGGTTTCTCTCTTTTTAACTTACTAACTAACAATCACGCCGTCTCCACAAAGGGGTAGGCAGAAAGAACCACCACACTAGAGAGGCTAGATTACAATTCATGGACGATTGGAATTCTAGACCCGTTTTTTTTTTTTTTTACAAATAAACTAAATAAAGCAATATGTTACAGTAAAAATGTTTTTGACTAATATTAGCATGGATTTTATGAATGAATTTACTTTACTGTGTAGGTGGCTAGATCACAACTCATCTTGCAGTTACTTTCTTTTCGATATAGGGACATTTTGGTGTCCCAAAGCTGTTTTCGGGGACACCGGGACACGCTGCCTGAAAACATTACTGTCCCGGTGAAAACGGGGCGTCTGGTCACATTTCATGCACGTCAATTTTTCTGTCTCCTCACATGGCCAACATTTAATATTTGATTGATTTGATCGTACCACGTTTTCCTCTATGTCTTGTTCCGTTTACATCGTTAACATATACTTTTTTTTTATCATTATTTCCATGTGTCCAAACCATCTTAATCCACCCTTTTAGTATTTTGTTCATAACACTTTCGTTCACACTGCATTCATTTCTTACATTTGGATTTGACGCACACTTCTTAAATTTGCATTTAACGTGATATTACAGATTTACCACGCAACAAGCTTTCCGTTTCACAGCACAGGGAAAGATTAATTTCCATTGATTCTAATGAAAAAAATAAAGGAAACGGTTTTAGCGTCTGACGTGGCGGGTCTCGAAATTAATTTATGAAGCAGACGAAAGGTATATGAAACATTTAAAATCTCCATTCTCGTCTCTATGATGGACTTATTTAATATAAAATTCCTTAATATTTTCATACAATCATCTCTAATACTATGTTGTGTGAAAATTTGATCAATATTTACATTTATTTTGGTTTAACTTATGGCAAAAATTTCTTACGTTAGAAATTTTATGTAAATTTGCTAATATATTATAATATTCTATAGAATACACGAATTCACGATATTGGGTTATATTTCAAAATTGTAATTTTTCAACATTCGAACTTATCGAATCATTGCACATCCTTAATTATTCCTACGTGGGTGTTTTTAAGCTTTCATTGTCTGGGATTAACTGGAACTGCTTATGTTAAGAAATCTACAATACTAATAATTTAGATATTTCAGTATTTCTAACAAAACAAACCATCACACCATGTCATGGACCACCACCACATAACTCTCTTCTGACATACCTCTCTAGCTTTCTCCACATTTATACAAGTCAATTCTTCTGATTTCTAACACCTTTAAAATTTGATTAATTTGGTCATGACATGTTTTCTTCCGCTTTCCTCGACTCCGTAATCCATTCACATTGTTAATATATGTTTAGTTAAACATTATTTCTTCATCCATCTATTCTAGTGATCATTTCATAATTTTGTTCATAATACTTTCTTTGAAATTCTATAATACATTGTTTTACTAGACATATCGCACCTTCGGTAAGACAAGGGCATAATTGTTAAAAATTCTCATAATGAGTTAAGAATGCCAATGTATTTTAAAAACATCCCTTTATCTGGAGTCGCTCATTAAGTTCAGTCTCATTTTGCTAGAGGGCGGATAGTGTATGATCAATATAACCAGAATAAGACGATATTATTCTTCAAAAATCTTAGAATGTCTCTAATGAAAAATTACAAAACGTGCAATTGTGCCCTTGTCTTATCGAAGGTACGATATGTCTTTCACCTCTACCGCATTTATTCTGCTCTCATCCTTCTTCCACCCAAATAGATTTTTAGTCAAAATAAATACAATTGAAAATAAATCAGATTCAGATATCTCGGAAGCGAAGTAACCAGCTCTAATGACCTCCCCAGAGAAGTAAGGTCACAGGTGGATAGGGCTGCAGCAGTTGCAGGCTGCCTGAAAGATGTCATATGGAGAAACAAGGACATGAGGACTGACAGCAAGGTACGCATCTATAAGACCTGTGTGCGACCAATCCTCACATATGGCATTGAATCGAGGGCAGACACTGTCAAGACAAAGAGCATGCTCAGGACAACCGAGATGAAAACACTCCGCGCTATAGCTGGCAAGACCCTACGTGATCGAGTTAGGAATACAGCAATCCGAGAAATCTGCGAGGTCGAAGATGTGGTCAGATGGAGACGTCAAAGACGGCGATACTGGCATCAACACGTAGAAAGGATGAGCTCAAATAGAATACCACACATAGCTCTCCATGGAACGCCAAATGGACAACGCCGACCAGGAAGACCCCCAAAACGGTGGAGAGAAAGCTGGAGTGCAGCGTCTCAAGAGGACTCGCCTGAAATAACAGACTCCTGAGTCTACCAAAAGTGAAGAAGAAGAAGAAAATAATTCATTTGAATTCATAATACGAATAGATTTGCATGCACAATGGACTAATAAATTTCCCTTAAATTTATGAAGATACCGAAATTTGGTCTTCGAATAATTTTATATTAGACTTTTAAGATTAATATGAGTTATTTATTTTGGTTGATGTATTTCCAGTGTGAAAAACATTTTAATTTAGTCTTCCAACAGACTTTAAAACAAGATGACACGTAAAAATAAGATTATAATTGTATTACTTTATATGTTTATGAACAATTAAAACTCAATTCACTTTAAATGAGTCTAGAATTACTTTTGCACGATAAGTAAGTACAAATATATATCGATGTACTAATTTTTTTTTTTGATATGATACCTAAAACTTTTAATTCGGAAAGATGACTTTCACATTAATATTAATATTAATTTATAATATAGAAAACTCGTCGATGGCCGGTCAAATAGTTTTGATCTGGTATTTTTCGACCGTGTTACATCGATATAATATTCCAAAAATCTATAAGAATTTAGATGACTCATTGGTAACAATCGATTCCTGCAGATAACTAGCCAATCTCATTTAACTCCCTAACAAAATAAGAGCACAATTCACTGTGATAAGCTCGCAATGGTACAATCCTTTTATGGCTTTTGGCTATAAATATAATGGTAACTGTATCATGTGTGCAATGTTGGTACTACATAATGGAGGGCCAACCCTGATTGACATATAAAGAGTAAAGAAAGGATCTATGTAGTAGAAGTTGGATATAAACACCAATAAAATCACTATGTGGGATGTGCATAAATATGTTTGATAAAATGCCATCTGTAGGCAATTCTTGAAACCTTTACCATATATAGATTAAACAACCATGGAGACATTACGCAACCCTGTTTGATTCCTTTATTGATAACAAACCGGGCTGTAAGATCTCCATTTACTTCTGACACTAACGGTGATTTCCGTGTACAGCGATGCAATTGCCTTGATCAGTGTTGTGATTATTCCATATTCAAACAGTATTTTCCAAAACTTAACTCTATCTATAAGATCATATGCTTTTTTTCAAATCGACAAATGCACAGAAAATTTTTTGGTTTTTGCCCGTGGAATTGCATATAGACATACAGAATTTTGAGAGGCGAGAAGGAAAAATCTAATCATCCATTCTTTCTACCATCCTCACCTCCTTGGAGACAAGAGGCGACGTCAATTAGTTAGCAAGTCTTCAAAATGTTGGTTATATAAGCACATAATAAAAAAAACATAATAAAGAACATAATAAAAAAACAGACGCTGCCACCTGTAGGCAATTCTTGAAACCTTACTGTTAAAGGTTATATGGATCACGTTAATAGTGTTCAAATCACTGTTTGCTATGTTCACTGGTGACTAGATGGCGTCAGATGTTTACAGAAGCATGTTGCAGTCCCTCTTGAGGGAGATGGCGGGCTAGGGGGGCCCCGGGGGCCCAGGGGGAGAGACTCGCCTGGCGCCTGAAGGGGTTGCCACGCTCCTTCTGTGCAACTCTGTGACGGTTATGGCCACCTGGACAACGCCTTTTCCCTCCAAAACATCGGCCGCACAGCACATGAGTTTCTGAAATAAATAATGTAATTTATAATTTTGTTCTATCATATTTATAAATCAATCCAAATGTAAATGAAACAAATGTTGTATGAACGGAATTAAGAATTTAAATTATTAAGTAGATTTTCATGGTTGGTTGCAATATGGTCAACATATCGTCACCTGAGAGTAAGAGGGTTCCAACTAACAAAATTTCACATTTGGCTTTTTTTCGTGAAAAGGGTTCTTACTAACTTTATCTATACGTACAATTAAAAAAAACGTATAATAGTATCGACATTTTGATGTTACAAAAAGAATCAAGTTCCATCTGATCATTCAAAACACACAATTCATTTAAACTTAGAACTTTATTATTCCAACTGTTGCCAGACAAAATTTACACATTACTCGGTAAAAGAATCTCTGGAAATTGGAATAAAACCCCTTTATTCCAAGATACACACCCGAAACCATCAAAACTTTAACTTCATTTTTCTCAGCTTTTTACTTTTGTCAGTTGGAACCTTCTTACTCTCAGGTGACGATGTGGTATTAATTAAATTCAAGATCATATTTTTATTTAAGATTAAAGAAAAATATATTTTTAGCTGCAGCCACATAGGTAGGTGTCTCGTTTGGTGGTTAGAGCTATGTTCCGAGCTAGTCTTCAAACCCGTGCATACTATTTTAATTTAATGGGGCCAACAATACTACAAGTAGTTTCACATACCTTTCAGAAGCTGATCTGAGCTGATCTTACACCGACTATATGTATAAGAGATAATACAAAAAGGAAAAGATATACAAGCTAGATGCTCTGTATCAATGTGAAAGGTTCTAGAGAAGCATGCCAGGGTAAAAAATAGAGTGGTGGTTTGTTTGGTTAATTGAATAAATCCATCTTCTTCCTATGGCCCTACAACTCTTGAAAAGTTTTATCCTCCTAGATGATATTCCTCCAAGCTCCTCGATCCTGCACCTTTTGCTTCAAGTAGTCCGATTCCCCTAATCTAACCAGATCAGCCAGAACATTATCCATTAGGCGCTGTCTAGGCCTTCCAAGAGGTCTTACTCCAGTTGGTCTAGACGCATACAGGGTTTTAATTGCTATGGTCTCTCCGGTTCGGCATGCATGCCCAATCCATGCTAGGCGACCGGCTCTCACGGTGCTCGTTATAAGGAGCTGCTGGGTCAGGATTTCCTGGTTGGTCCTATGCATCCAAATTCCCGCTGCAACACAGGGTCTGGGTCCCAGGATCATTCTCAGTAAGCCAGTAAATCCTTTCTTGTTCTTTTGAGTCATTGTGCATGACTTAGAACCATATATCACCACTGGCTTAATTATGGTGTTATAAATGCACCGCTTGGTGTTGTTTCTGGATAGAAGTTTTTACTTTAGGAACATCTTCAAGGAGGTTGCAGCTCTTAGGCCTATTTGAACTCTGTGTTCCAACTCCGCGTGCGTATAGTTGGCTTCCGTCATGAATAAATCAATGAATAAAATAAAATCCCATATCCATAAATATTCCTTTATTTGATATGAATATAAATAAGTCAGCAGCAAGTACACAACAAATGTTAGCCTCGTGAAGTCCGAGGACTCGAGCTATGCACAATCGCAAAACAACTATAAATCCTACATTTCTCCGCGATAAACTTCTGCTATATATTTTGGCAACAAAAGTTCATAAGGCAAATTATGAATAACAAAATAGCACGCATTATCATTGTGTAGCTCTTTGGCCTGCCTAATGCATCCAGCATCCGGGCCAATCAACACGATCTCCTCGGGATTAGTCCCAAGAAATAGATATTTTTTTTAAATTCATAGCCATTCAAATCTTAACACGTAGTATGCGGGTGGTTTATAATCCAAACTCCAGTCGAAACTGGAAATAAGAGCCACAATACAATGTGGATAAAAATGAAGACATCTTGACACAAGTAGAAACACTACTACTACATTAATTAAATCTTTCGCAAATGTAATTGGCTTTACAATTTTACTCAACACTCTCCAAACTGAGCAGGTACAGCTCGTTATTACGAAGAAGGAATCAGGAAGGACTTGAACCCAAGTTTCCTGAATTAGGAGGCAAGCATTTAAACTACTACAGATACTTTAAACTAAAAGTATCCGAGCGAGATGGAGTTACTTAGTGTTTTTCAAAACCACCGGTGGAGACCGATGTGGAGAGCTTGTTTAAAACAGTGTGGCACGGCTTTAAAGCTAATTTAAAAAAATGATATTTTGTGTTTCCCGTACACAAAAACATATTTTTACTTTTCCCGCATACAAAGTGTTAAAACAGAAGAGTGTTCATTTTGTTTCGAGATGAATTTGTGTAGTTATTTCTGACATCACAGTGTCTCTGTCAAACAACTCATTATCTTCTTAGGTGGTACTAAAAACCTTACAAAATGGCACATAAAGTTTGTGCATAAAAATACATACCTAGAATCTTATGAATAGTGAAGCTACCTTACTTGTATACACTAGATTTGTTTCCCGATAAAACCCTTTTCATTCGTCCATTAAAAAGTTTGTACAAATGACTGCAGCTATGTGAATGAGAGATACCACCAAAATTTCCTTTATTTAGTTCTATTCTTAAAAGATTATTACAGCTATCGTTGCGTCTGTCAAAGACAAGATAATTTATATAATATTAGTCATTAATTTGATAACCCAGGCACCAAAATAATACATTAAAAATAAATTTAAAGAATGGAATACGGCACTAACAGTCCAAGGGAATATTTTATTTCCAACAAACTTTTTAATTACGAATCATACAGTCTTTAATGTATATATTAAAAAAAATGATTTTACGTACTCGTATATACAGGGTTTTTCTGAACTGCACGTAAAAGCCAAATAGGCGTGATACAATAATTGAAATGGAAAAATATAAATGCATATTGTTTAAAATATTCAATATGCTTAGGATAAATATCAACAAGCGGTCATTCAATTGAAATGTGGGAACACCTTTAGACCATCCGTTCAATTTAAATAACAAAAAAATAATTTAATTATTTTTTTGTGCCATATACATGTGTTACATTGTTACATTTAATGCCAATACATGTGTTACATTTCAGATTTTGCGTGCCTTTAACAGAATAACCCTGGAAAATGCTCATATTTCATTAAATTAATATTAAAAAAAAAAGATTTGTACGTTTTAATACATGGAAACATATTTGGAAAAAATATGAGTAACTTATTTTCTAACTTATTAAAGCCTAGCATTTATTAATAGTACAGAATGTTTAAACTACAGTATAGAATAACATATGTTAAAAGAAACTTTCATATAATATAAATAAAAATTTAAAAAAATTTAACCTCAATTATTCCTATGTCCAGATAATTCAGAGAGAATTTAAATTTTTTTTTTTTAAATAATAAAATAACACTTTTTGAGTTAAAGATATTAGGAAAAGCATATTTAATTTAATAACTTGATATAGATATCAAATAAATACTGTCTTATTTATTGTTTCTTGAACAATGATGTAAAACTCCCATATTAAATAATTAATACGAATGAAAACGACAGTTTTCTAGAAGTTTTATTATATTTTATGGGAATGACATGTTTCGCCCTTCTAAGGCATTATCAAATGTCGTTTTCATTCGCATTAATTATTAAATACTGTCTTGTTCATTTGAATATTTGAGATTCTTTTATTTTTTACAAAATTAACAATTTCAAATAACTACTCATTATTTCAAAAGACAGTGAAAATCATATCTTAAAATAATGGATTCCATTAAAAAAAATCAATGAGTGACGTGATGGTATCCATTGATGATAACCTAGGTATTGGAATCTATAAGCAATAGATCAGAGTTACCATCACTCGGCAAATATGTGTGTCCTGCCAAAAATGTTTTTCTATATCTTCTGACATAATTAATGAATATTATTAAAAATCATTCATCGTGATGTGTATGCATCATATGAATAAACTCAGATATCCGTTTATTACTAATGTTAATGGATAATTAAAAATAAAATAAAAAAATTAATGACAAAGCAAAACAAAGAAAAACTTATATCATCTTGAAATACATGCTTATTTTTAAATATAATAAAAGCGCTGACAGTTTAGGTCTCCATCCAGCATATGTATATAGAAAGAAATAAGCAAATAACCATAGGAAGTTTCATAAAAGAAAAAAATATCAATACATTTAGTAAGTAGCATAGCCTGGCATAGAATGTTGACTAGAAATTATATAAAAGCATGTATGTATTGCAAACAATTCAAATAATGAATAAATAATATTTTATATAGAACAAGAAATTAAATATTAACCCTTTCAGACTTTTAGAAGATTTGCAAGAGTAGCAAAAAAAAACATGCTTTAAATTTTTTTTTTTTTTTTAATATCAGATTATTACAGTAGAACTACAATTATCCAAACTCCGACTATCCGAATCGCTGATTTTCCGAATAGCTTTCAGAATTTCAGAAAAAAAAATTAAGACGGAAACGTACGATTTGCAAAATAACGATTCTGTCTACGCGCTTTTACAGTTTACTTTGACCGAGATGTTAAGCAAGCATTGACTTTTATTTACAGCACGGTACTTACATACTGTACTAATGTACAGCACTTGTAACTACGCTTCATATAAAAGTGTTGCCTTTTCATTTAATTAATTAAAAGCTCTTTTTCTTTCAAAATAGTTTTTTCTCCCATTTTCAAAATACATTAACACATCTCATACAGGGCCGATCGAGCGTAAGTTAATGAGTGAGGCTGCATATTCCGCTCGCGTAACGTATTAATCGCGACAGCATATAAATCATTTAAAAAAATTAAATCTTTCCAAAAAAAAAAGAATAATATATTGAGAAACTTTGCTTTAATGAAAATTCAACAGATGTCACTATAAACCCTAAATAACGCAATATAATAAGCAGGGCTGTGATCACCGTCTTCCACTAAAGCGGCAAAAAAATTGGTAATTGTAATTACAGTCTCCTGCAAGAGACCAAGAGGCAGACCGAGGAAAAGATGGGCGGATTGCGTGGAAGAAGATTAGGAGAAAATGGAAGGAGCTGGGGAATGGAGAGAGATGGCCAGAGAGAGAAGTCAGTGGAGGACCGTTGTGGAGGAGGCCAAGTTCCACACCGGAATGTAGCGCCAACAAATGAATGAATGAATTACAGTCTCCCGCAAACGGCGATTGACAGACTAAGGACTTTGAAACTCGTCTCCCGCTCAGATGTGTTAATTAAAAATAGATCATTTTTTCAGGAAAATCCGATTATCCGAATTTTCCATTATCCAAATGGACTCTGGTCCCAATTGATTCAGATAATTGGAGTTCTACTGTACTTCTAGATATAAAATTTAAAAGAATTATAACTTAAGTGGTTTTAGTATTAAAAAAAAACATGTTTTTTAATGCAAAAATATATAACTAAGTTGGAAAAGGTTAATTTTTTTAAATAAAATTTAAATGAAATAATATTTATAAAATAAGTGGTTTAGATAGAACTTTATATACAAATGACTAGTAAAGTAAAATGAAATAAATATTAAATAAATAATCCTAGTAGATGCACGACGTAATTAAGGGTTGTTAAGAAGGACATGTAAAAGAGAAATAAAGAACAGTAAGTACGTAAAATATTTTTTTAAATTAGGAAAATTGTTTTTTGAAAAACTATAATCATATAACGAGAAATTGAAAAGAGAACCCTAATCTACGTTACTTTAAGAACTTATTAAAAGTAGTCCAACATATTATACCATACATGTGGCAACAATGGGTATCTTAATTACATCACATTCCTCTTTTCACTGTGGGGCGATAATGAATCAATCTTATGAATACAAAATTATGTTTAGTATACAATTAGAGGAAACATTTCATGGCAAATTTTAAGAAAATCATCCTCAATAGAACAGTTCCGTTCCAAAATCAAATACTACAAATTTTATAATACTTTTTTTTTTTATTAATATATTGGAATCATTTATACGAAGTCTTCGAAAATAGGAATGTAAAAATAATTCCAAGAGTAAAGAATACTTTTCTCAGATCACCGGAAAGTCATTTTAGTCGTTCAATTCATTTTTCGCTTCCCTCAACATGGTCAAATTTAATATTTCTACAAACTCTCGCTAAAACGTGTTCTAGCTACAAACATTTCCTTACTTTCTACAAGGCATCTTCTCTTCTATAGCACACAATCCGCACAGGTAAACATATTTTTTGCATATTTATTTTATAACTCCAACTGCACATTCACATTCTATGACATCGATAAAATAATAACAGTTTTGTCCAAATTAATAAAAAAAATCTACTCTTCATTCAATTTGAAGTTAGATAATCCATTGTTTTAGCGGAAACACTATGAAACTTCAACATTATTAACTGTTTAAGTTGAAACACTGTTATAATATCACAATTTATTTATTTAACTGTTTGTATGCTGGGCCTTTTTTCATAATATGTACTAAAATTGCGTGTTAAAAAACAGGGAAAAAAATTAAAAATTGGGATGCTAAATAAAAAATCATAACTAGCGGACGTAGCGCGCCATCCGAATACCAGAGATATACTGCACGTCATATCGTCGGTATATCGACAACACGCAATTTATGATAGATATTCGTTTATCGAAATATCGACGATACGCATTCAAACGGTTAAACTCTATGAAATTGTCGTGACAGCTGTTTCTTCAACATATGCTGGCATCATCAGGTGTTTGTTATAAACAATGTTTCAACATTGTAACACCTGATAATGCCAACACAGGTTGGCGAAACAGCTATTGGAACAATCTCATAAAAATAAATTGTGATATGTTTACTTATGTTATTATAACTTAAATTTGTTCCAACCAAATATTTATTTTGATAGAAATAATGTAATAACCGGTATTTTTTTAAATTCTAATAATGTATTTAAAAATATCAGAATATTAAATCATAGAATTTTGATAATTTCCAAATTCTCTCTCGACAAAGAAGTTAACGTGTAAACCTGTGCGGTTGACTCCCTAACAATAACCCTTAGCCTACCAAGGCCACAATATAAATGTGTAAATAACATCCGGGTTCAATCCTCGACACGTACATAAGCTCACTTCTTCCAAATACCTCTATAAAAGTATCCCAAAAAGCTCTTTAGAAATCTCCGTATAAAATATAATATTTTAAGTTTAAAAATCATGTCATCTTATTATATTATAAAGATAAATAATAACGTAAGATCAAACAGAGAGAAATATATATATGTAAGTACGTACATTAGACTAAAACTAAAACCGATAAAAAATAATAAGTAATGGTTCAGAATAACCTGAATGGTATGTAACAAAGGTGAATGTGGTGATTCAGAAACTGAAAATAAACTCATATTGCAATTAATTTACATTTTAATAGATTTTTGTTATTTTGATATATATTACTTTGAAAAATCGCATGACTCAGGATCTCGATAATAGGTTAATACATTCAGAAATTCGCCGAATGTTTTTACAAATGACTCCCTTCACATTCTTACCCTACAATAAAAGATCTCTCATATTACGACCTAAACACACCCAGCTGCCACAAGTGCCCAAAATCGATCCTCCTTAAGAGGAACACTCCGAGCCACATAAATCAAGCACCCCCAAAAACCCATAACCAATGAGTCACCTTTCCAGCAATGTTGCCATCGGATGTAAGAGAAATAACCACAATACCCGAACCTCCGTAAGCATGAAATCTCGGATGGTTCATCTCGTGGTATAAAATAAAATATTAAAAGATAACAATATCCTTTAACCACCCTACCTATTTGAATGTATGTGATACGTTCACTTTGACTGTACCATTCTACGATATTGCGTATCACGTACGGGCTTGAGAAAAAGTATTGTACCTTAAAGGTACAAAGTTTTAGGGATACGCGCGTGTGCCAACAAAACTTGAGCACAAGTCTTGATAAATATGATAGTTTTACAAGGGTGGGCGAAGTGTGCGACCTAGTATTTGACGTTTCGTAATTAAAAAAAATAAAATTAGTATATAATTAAATTTCATTAATAAAAAACCTGCTTGTTTTTTGCACGTTTCTCGGAAAATAACCAAAAGGTAGGCCGGTTAAAAGCAAAATTTCCTGAATGGTTTCATCAACATTGATGTCAGTTAAACTGAAAAAAAAAACTTTTAACATTTATAATATGTAATGCTTTTCCACAAATTAATTATGTTTAAGAGATTATTATTAAAATGCCTTCATTTTCTGCTACCGAATCACCCCTATTCCTTTTATACACACCCTACTTATCTATAATAACATCAATAATTAAGTATAATTAAAATGCCTCATATGCTTAAATGCAATCATTTGTGCTCTTTAATCTAAATAATTTATAAACTGTTGGAGTTAGGTCCAACAAATACCACTCTAATACTCTTTGGTCAATTTATGATAACATAAAATTGATATTATTTAATATACAATTAGCATACACAAATGGTTTCCAGAATGAAACTGAATAAGAAAGTTCATGATAAATAACAGTGTATGCACAAGGTTTTTAAATCATTTGTTCTAAAAACCTATAGTGATTTATTCGGATTCTTTACTCTGTTCTAGCACAGTCACTGACCATATGAACAGCATTACATTATCTTATTCCATTGTACGAGATTAAACAATATTCTAGATGTGTCTCAAAAGTTATATCATTTTTTTTTTGCCACACCCTTACTAGTCACAGCGTGTTCGAACCGGTTGGGTGAGACCAAAAGCTGTACAGCACACCAACTTTCAGTTTGCTGCAAGAATCAGGATAGCTAATTTAGTGCAAGTTGTTTCAAGACCATGTCACAACGTGCAATGGCAGATTTTACACAAAACTTGACAAAAAAAAAAAACTGTCGAAACTCACTAAATTGCTCAAACAAGCCTACGGGGAGTCTGTTCTATTGCATTTGCAATTTTTAATGTGGGTGAAGAAGTTCAAAGACGGCCAGGAAGAAGTGAACAATGACCTCCACTCTAGACGGGCAATAACAAGCCAAACCGATGAAAATGTGACTCGTGAGCATGATTTATCGAATTCTGACCGTCGAATGAGTGTTTGGTTAATATGTAGCTGACACTCTGAACATTGCCTTATATCCGCTAGTGCAATATATATATTTTTATAAAGATTTATTGAAAATACAGATACTTGTTAATATTCTTTAAAATACTCTCCATGAGTATCTACACATTTTTTACACCTGCTCTCCATGCCCGGTCTTGTCTCCCTAGATTTCGATGAGAATCATCTTCAGAGTTGTCATCACGACACGCTTGGATAGCTTCAATGTAACAATGCAAGCACAAATAAATATATATTGCATTGGAGAACCGACAGCCGATGGGGAAGACGGGTTCTGGAGTGGAGACCGCGTACAGGATTCCGTAGAGTTGGACGTCCCCCTGCCCGCTGGACCGACGATCTGAAGAGGATTGCTGGACATGGATGGATGGGAGCGGCAATGGATAGGGGGCGGTGGAGGGCTTTGGGAGAGGCCTACATTCAGCAGTGGATGACAGACGGCTGATGATGAATGATGATGAACTCTGAACATTCCGAAAACTATTGTGCTTGCATTGTTACATTGAAGCTATCCAAGCGTGTCGTGATGACAACTCTGAAGATGATTCTCATCGAAATCTAGGGAGACAAGACCGGGCATGGAGAGCAGGTGTAAAAAATGTGTAGATACTCATGGAGAGTATTTTAAAGAATATTAACAAGTATCTGTATTTTCAATAAATCTTTATAAAAATATATATATTGCACTAGCGGACCCGACAGATGTTGTCCTGCCCGAACGTTGGCATGCCTGCTATTAGCTGGTTCAGCAAATGTTTTTTTGATATTCGAATTTTCAAAAAACATTTACTAAATGCAGATGTATGTGGTATAATTGAAATTCATGTAAGATATTCACTTCAACACTGCACCTTACACACTTGCACTATGTATGTGTTTAAGTATTTTCCATTTATGATATAAAATGTTATTTTCAGTATGTTTTGTCGATGAAAAATACACTAAATACGCACACAATTGTGATACATGGAATATTGAAATATAGCGAACAGAATTTTAAATCTACGCCACGCTACAAAGCTAGTGATTTGCGCACGCTTATCAGATAAGAATTCGACATCGGCGCCATCTATGGTAAACAAACATAACTATGAATTATTATCAGAAGGACAATTATTCATGAACTTCCCAGAAGATTTTAACAGTCACCTACCGGGTCCAATTGTGAATCTAAACCATAGAGGGACCCAAACACACAAAAAATGTAATCAAAATCGGTCCAGCCTTTTAGGAGGAGTTCAACTACATACGCCCGTACAGAAGAATTATATATATAAAGATGACTTCTGGGACACATCCTGTATATTAAATGTACGTTAAAATGTAATTTTATGTTATCATTGACAACCATAGAATACAGACATTCACTAATAGCTAATGTATCCTAGATATACATTATAAATAGCAGCCGTGGGTTAAGGAATATATCTTTTCTTTGGAATTCACGTCGTTGATAAAGCTTGCTACAGGGGAAGTAACTCTAACTCGATACAATGATATGCAAGTATGAAAATATACTCTACTCCTTTCACAATTATTATGTGAAATTACAAAAACACATTTTTTTTTATCATCACTGTCAATTAACATTTCATTTTTTTATCTTCACTGTTAAGAAATTATTCAAGTATTATAAAAAGAATCAATATAAAAATATTCATATTATTGTAATTTTATAGATATTCAGATGACAATCGAAGGAACAAATCTGTTTTGTTCCATATGTCACAAAACATAATAAAACAAAATTTGATTGATATCTTTTTCAATACTGATAATTAAAACTTATTTCTATTTATATTTTGATAAAGAAATGATAATGATATTTTTTTTATCAAATGCTTTGAAGAAAAGAAAAAACAATTATATATAATTATGACTTGTCATTTACAATCTATTATAAATGTCAAAAAGGTGGCAAAACTATTCAGTGCCTTCCTAACCAATTTATAGAAAAATTATTCAAACAGAAAACAAATGAAGATCTATTATTTTAGAAAGATATGAAATTTTTTACTGAGCTGCCGAAATTGTCACAAAAACTCATATAAGTATGCGTAAACTATTAATATGGCAATGGGAAGATGTAAAGGAAGAGAAGAGTGACAATGAAAATGGCCAAACAGAACCACGAAACGAGTTTATCGCGCTCGGACACAGCAACACTCTCCGTTTGGATGGTGTTCAAGTTGTTTTTAATGTCTAAATTAAGACTGTTCCTCTTATCATTGAAAAATCTAACCCGCTTACTAATTATGGAAGAACGAGAGCCATCAGTCGACGACTTGACCGGGCCTTCGTCCGGAGAGCATTCCACGTTCTTAGGAGACAACTTGTTACTCCCGTTCATCAGCGGAACAACAAAATTAATTTTGTTCTTTTCAATATTGTTATAAGAGTGAGAAGAGAATGGGATACGCTTAGTTATGCAATTGATGTCGTTAAAATTATTATCAGGAATTGTTTCAGCATTATTATTTTGAAAGTGAACATTGTCCACTCTGTTGACCACAAAATTACAATCATTTTCTTGAAAAGCATTTGTTTCAGAATCTTCATTGTAAGCGTTGAAGTTGCTGATGCATCTGTCTTCGGCATACCGATTACGATACGCGGGCTTGTTTTGGAAAAAGTTGAGATTGTTGCGAAACGTGGAAGCCGCGCTATCGCACGGTTGAACGGCTTCTTCTTCGTCGACGCCATCGTTGTGTTGTTCTTGTTGAAAGTTAATATGGTCTGGGGATTGTGAGAGGTCTCGGGGGGTGTCTTGTGTGGCTAGATTGTCAGTGGCGTGTGAGGGGTGGCGGGGGGCCAGCAGGCTGGACACGGTGCGCGAGATGGCCGCCAGGCGCTCCCCATCCCCGTCGCGGCGGGAGCCTTCCTCCTCCGGGGGTAAGATATCTTGTGGCCGGCACACTGCCCCCTGCAACCACAACACGCCACTGTCAATCACGCCCTCCATTTTATATCTACATACACCTAATAGCCAAAACCTCTGAAAAAATACAAAAGCCAGTCCGCATATTCTACATAGACCGTTTGAGTGAATAGAGTGGAACCACCTACAGTTGAGGACATCAGAAGACACGATGAATTGCATTATTAGAACAAAGATACAGACCACCACCAACATCATTCAACATAAACTAAAATTAAAATGCTATCTAAATAATGAGGACACAATGAAATATATGGGCTTGTATAGAATTAAGCTGATTTTAAATTTACCAACAAATTATACAACTAAATACATTCTTCAATGAATCCAACTAATAAATTATATGTCCGTGTATTAGTGACCAAACTACAGTTTTAATGCACTTTCTTATACTTACTAAACATACATAACATTTTGTGTTTAATTTACATGAACAAAAAATATAAATCGTACAAATTACTTCCATTAATATAAATAAAAACTTGTTATTAAAATTATAAACATAAGAATAGAAACAATAAAGAAATACAATTATTAATGCTTTACAAAAAGAAATGAAGAAATACGAAGAACCCAAAGATAAAAATAAAAAAGATAAACAAGCAAGACAATTACCTCTTCAACTCCAATCTTCCGACAGGCTTCCAGGAAGTTGTCCACGTTCCTACGGCAACGAGCCATCGTGAGCTTAGGCTGAAATAAGAAAATAAATGTTAGCCACAATCACAGGATAAACGATAAATAACCGAGGCGACTCAACAAACTTTTGGTAAAAAAACACATCTTCTTCCCTCCACTGCTGGATATAGACCTGTTCCATTTTCTTCCACTCGTCCCTGTCTTGTCCCTTTCGCATCTAGTTAGTTCCAGCTATTCGTCGGTCCATCTTTAAGGTGGCTTCTTTTAGGTGATTAATAAATCTAATATGTAAATATAAAACTAACCAACCAACCATCACGCTGTCTCGCCACAGGGGTAGATAGAAAGACTGTTATTTCCAGACATACTTCTCTCGCTTCCTCAACATACACTCATCGTGTCATGAACACCCATCGATTTTTTCGACTCCTCAAGTGGCCGACATTTAATATTTGGTTGAATTGATCATGCCACATTTTCCTCGGTCTTCCACTATTTCCAGTTCCGTTTACGTCATTTACACATACATTCTTTATCATTCTATATTCTGTAGATAATTATTTTAAAACATTTTCTCTTTCAGACTAATTAACAAATACATACATTATTATTTTTTTTTTTTTAGATATGTACTGTAGAATGCCATAATGCCAATTTTTAGATAATCCTAAGGCGTTAACGCTGTAGAATGCCATAATGCCAATTTTTAGATAATCGTAAGGCGTTAACGCTGTCGAATGCCATAATGCCAATTTTTAGATAATCCTAAGGCGTTAACGCTGTAGAATGCCATAATGCCAATTTTTAGATAATCGTAAGGCGTTAACGCTGTCGAATGCCATAATGCCAATTTTTAGATAATCCTAAGGCGTTAACGCTGTAGAATGCCATAATGCCAATTTTTAGATAATCGTAAGGCGTTAACGCTGTCGAAGCCATAATGCCAATTTTTAGATAATCCTAAAGCGTTAACAGTAGACCTACGAGTGTCCACAAATGACTCCACCCCAATCTTGCTCCACGGTGTCCCCCTTGTGACCACGACCAGCTTCTGCTACCTCGGTAGTATGATAGCAGGCTCGGGAGGTACGGAGGAGGATGTAGCCAGCAGACTTAACAAGGCAAGGGGAGCTTTCGCTATGCTTCGCCCTGTATGGCGCTCCGGTATCATTTCGAGAAAGCTCAAGCTCCAAGTATTCAGAAGTAACGTTAAAAGCGTACTGCTGTATGGATGTGAGACTTGGAAGTCTACCGCAGACGTTATTGGTAAACTCCAGGTGTTTATAAATAGGTGCCTTCGCTCAATATTCAAAATCTATTGGCCCCAAACAGTGTCAAATGCCGTTCTCTGGACCATGGCAGGCGAAAAGCCAATTAGAGAACAAGTCGCTAGACGCAAATGGCAGTGGATCGGTCACACTCTGAGGCGGAACCCAGCCTGCATCGCTCAGGGCGCACTAGACTGGTCCCCTATGGGGGGAAAGAGAAAGCGAGGCAGACCTAGAGCCACCTGGAGAAGAACCCTGCAGGACGAGGTTAAGGCAGCAGGTCTCACTTGGGACGATGTTAAGCATCAGGCATGCGATAGAGTCGGGTGGAGAAGATTCCTTGAGGCCCTATGCACCACGGAGGTGTGACAGGACAAAAAGAAGAAGAAAGAAGGCGTTAACGCTGTAGAATGCCATAATGCCAATTTTTAGATAATCCTAAGGCGTTAACGCTGTAGAATGCCATAATGCCAATTTTTAGATAATCCTAAGGCGTTAACGCTGTAGAATGCCATAATGCCAATTTTTAGATAATCCTAAGGCGTTAACGCTGTAGAATGCCATAATGCCAATTTTTAGATAATCCTAAGCGTTAACGCTGTCGAATGCCATAATGCCAATTTTTAGATAATCCTAAGGCGTTAACGCTGTAGAATGCCATAATGCCAATTTTTATGATAATCCTAAGGCGTTAACGCTGTAGAATGCCATAATGCCAATTTTTAGATAATCCTAAGGCGTTAACGCTGTAGAATGCCATAATGCCAATTTTTAGATAATCGTAAGGCGTTAACGCTGTCGAATGCCATAATGCCAATTTTTAGAAAATCCTAAGGCGTTAACGCTGTAGAATGCCATAATGCCAATTTTTAGATAATCCTAAGCGTTAACGCTGTCGAATGCCATAATGCCAATTTTTAGATAATCCTAAGGCGTTAACGCTGTAGAATGCCATAATGCCAATTTTTAGATAATCCTAAGGCGTTAACGCTGTAGAATGCCATAATGCCAATTTTTAGATAATCGTAAGGCGTTAACGCTGTCGAATGCCATAATGCCAATTTTTAGAAAATCCTAAGGCGTTAACGCTGTAGAATGCCATAATGCCAATTTTTAGATAATCCTAAGACGTTAACGCTGTCGAATGCCATAATGCCAATTTTTAGATAATCCTAAGGCGTTAACGCTGTAGAATGCCATAATGACAATTTTTAGATAATCCTAAGGCGTTAACGCTGTAGAATGCCATAATGACAATTTTTAGATAATCCTAAGGCGTTAACGCTGTAGAATGCCATAATGACAATTTTTAGATAATCCTAAGGCGTTAACGCTGTAGAATGCCATAATGCCAAAATTTAGATAATCCTAAGGCGTTAACGCTGTAAGAATGCCATAATGACAATTTTTAGATAATCCTAAGGCGTTAACGCTGTAGAATGCCATAATGCCAATTTTTAGATAATCGTAAGGCGTTAACGCTGTAGAATGCCATAATGCCAATTTTTAGATAATCCTAAGGCGTTAACGCTGTAGAATGCCATAATGCCAATTTTTAGATAATCCTAAGGCGTTAACGCTGTAGAATGCCATAATGCCAATTTTTAGATAATCCTAAGGCGTTAACGCTGTAGAATGCCATAATGACAATTTTTAGATAATCCTAAGGCGTTAACGCTGTAGAATGCCATAATACCAATTTTTAGATAACCCTAAGGCGTTAACGCTGTCGAATGCCATAATGCCAATTTTTTATGAATTAAAACACTGTTTTTTCCACTTTTGACTTTATTTTCTCGGCATGTTTCGAAGGCTTACACCTTCATCATCAGGAGAACGATATAAGCGTTTATATTGTTCTCCAGATGATGAAGGTGTAAGCCTTCGAAATATGTAGAGAAAAATAAACTCAAAAGTGGAAAAAAGTGTTTTAATTCATAAAAAAAATTGACATTCTAATGTTCTCTTGTTCTCTTTCAGACTAACTAACTAACCATCGCACAGTTTTTCTCCAGAGGGGTTAAGCAGAGAGGATAGACCGCCACACTGTTCTATCCTGACACCATGACACATACACTCGTCGATTTTTCTGACTTTGAACATGGCCGCCATTTAGTAATTGATTAATTTGGTCATGTCTTCCTTAGCCTTTCTCGACTTCTTATTGGATTCACACTTGTATATGGCACCATTTTAATTGATGTGATTATCATCACGGCAGTATTTACCTGTGCAGGTGATGGTACGTGAACGGAAGCAACTGCGCGGGGCCGCACGTGGTTGGCGAGATGGCACAGCACCACCCCGTCGGACAACACGGGTGCGAGGTCTCTGGGCAAAGACATCTTCAGACGGTTTTCTATGATCTAGAAAGATTAAAATGTGAAATTTTAAAGATGAAAATGCCGAGATTTCCAAATGAATTGTTATCTTCCTCGACTGACGTTTCATAGATCGTTACAGTCTCCATCTTGAGGGTATTTATGATTTTTTTTTTAAATAAAAATAAAGGGCAATTTTTTAAATTTTAACCCTAGAACACTAAACATGAGTCGAATCGACTCACACTTGTTAAGTGTCATCGACTCATGTTCAATCGAGCAAGCGCAGTCCGCATGATGCACCAGCGCTCCGACCAGCTCCCTAAGGTTCCACTGTTTAGTGCCTCTTGAGGCCCCGTCTAGGTTGTGTCGGCCTGTCATCAACTAACCCTTCCTATTTTGGAAATATACCTACTTTTAGCAGCATTTTAACTTCTATAGTCGAAACATATAGGTATTTATTTTATAACTTCTAAACAAGAACAATTTTATTGGTTCGATAATTGTACAAAATGTAATTGATTGAAAACGAATGTTACCAAAGGTATCAAAGTTTCTTTTAGTTCATAAGCAAATTTTATTGTTTGAAAAGAAAGTCACTAGAATTTATTTGTAACTGCATAATTATTAATATGTATGAAAAAACGATAGTTTTTAAGGAGATTTATTATAATATTTATTTATGACATGTTTCGCCCTTCTAAGGCATTATCAAATGTGACGAAACTTCAACTCGTTGCAGTTTATATAAATAATTATAATTTTTATACATAAAATAAAATGTTTAATATTGAACATTGAACAAAAATGCCTTAGATTTGCATAATTACACTTGTTTTGCATTGGGTGAGTCGATTCGACAATAAGATACCTACAATTATGATAAGTGTTCTAGGGTTAAAGAAATACCAGAAGGATTTTCACCTGCGAATTTGTGCTACCTGGGTATTTTTTTTACATTAAAATACCACTGAGGTGGTATGGAATAGATAATTAATGAACTGGAGTGATTATAACGTTAAAATATATATTTTTTATTGTAACATTAAAACATCTTATCTGTGTAATGTTGCTAGAGTGCAGCAAATAAAATAAAAAACTATAAATATTTATTCCCTATAAAGTTGTGTAATAAAGAGGTTGATAATATATAGAATGATACTATTGCTTGTTTTTTTATTTGTTTTGTTAAATATGATACCTATGAACTTATAAATGATTTTAGTTTGTTTTTTGTTACAGCACTTTTTGTAATATTTTGGTATTATTTATAAATTTTAAAAAATCGTTTTGGTAGGGGATCTTGAGTATGCCCGTGTTTCTATATGCCCTCTTCGACTGATGTTTCGGAGATCATTGTTAATCTCCATAATCAGGGTAGATATTGTGTGCCGATATGCACGCTTATATATAAATACCTTTTTATAATAGTGTATATATGAATTTTTTTATTGATATATACGAGTATGAGCACGATATGTTAAGAGTGGATGGTTGAGGGAACAAATTATAGGGGGCGCCCCTGACGAGAGTATCTGAAACAAATGTACGGGGACATGTACTGCGTCTCATATATTGAGCTGGAGAGGGCTACGGAAGACCGAGCGCAGTGGAGGACAAGGTGCAAGACATTGCTGCAAACCAATCCCTAGAATTGAAATTGCAAAGAAGAATATTCATAACGAGTAATTATTAAGTTCAAATCTTATATGCATATAAAAACAAATGATTGTGTATTTTGTCCCCTATGCATTCATCAGATTGAATTGAAACTTTGTACAGTTGTTGTTGGCAATGTTGGCGTTTCAACTGACATCCTTTGGAGCCGATAAAATGCTCCAAAACTTTCAAAATTCTGCGGCAAATATATCATAGCATAGGAACATATTATCATCGATGTACAAATATAGCGCTCAAGAAAAAACATTCTGACAGTTTGTCAATTAATGGCAGTGTCATTAAAGTAAATAGCCAAAAAATTATATATAGCCAAATAAAATAAAAATAATTGAAAAAGATATGCCGAGCATTAGCTAGTTCCAAATACAAATAAAAATTAAATAAAACAATGTTTTTTTAACAACTTCCACTATTGTCTTTATTTCGACAGCAACTGCAACTGGTTTCGCCAGGCTCGCTGTCCAAATAAAGACAAAAGTGGAAGTAGTTAAAACAAATTGTTTTATTTAATTAGTATTTAAAATGAACTTCCATCAAGAGATTTCAGTAAAATCTTTTGATTATAAAAATAATGAAAATAATGACGTGCATAAATAAAAATGTAAGTTAGAGTTAAAACATGAAAGTTTTCAAAGGTGATCCCCAGCTTTATAAAATGTGATGATAATGTTTTGATAAATTAAATATGTTATTCTTACACTTCTTAATTGTTGAATGAGCTCCGACTCTTCCTTAGCCCGGTCAAACTCCCTCTTCATTGTGAAGCTCAGTTTATCATGAGGCAGGTCCTTATTCCAGTTCATCTTCATAGGATTCCCCGCCCCCGGCAGGGTGTTGGTCATATAGCCCAATGACGTGGTCAGCAGCTTTGCGTCTGGATCCGATCCGTTGGTGTGTCCGGGGGAATCCAGTCCCGCCCTTCCGAGAGAGTTGGATTTATTCATCGGAATGTTATTATGCGACATGTAACTGCTGGCGCTCTTGATCGGTGAGACGGGCTTTATATAGCTTCCCTCTTGTGGAGATCTATCCGTATTTAACCGGGACATTGTGTAGTCTGCGTTGCCATTGACGGGCGAGATGGAGCTGTTACTGTTGGAGACAGGTATGCCTGTTGGGGAATACGATTTTGCTGCACTTCTAGATGGCACCACCTTTTGTACGGGTCGTTTATTTGCTGCGGCAACATCCTCCGGGCTTCCGAGTATCCTTTGAAGCTGCGGATCGGGATAACTCGGCAACCCGTTTGTTTGGAAGTTCGTACTATTTGGTGTGGAAGCTTGGAACCTTCGCTGCGAGTGAAGGGGGGAAGAAGGGTTGTTGTTTGCAGATGCAATCACTGGGGAAATAAGGGATGGACTGGAGGAGCCGATCGGTCGGTGGTGATAGCCGTTGGATACTGGGGAATGGGGAGTAGAATGGGATTGCGAAGAGGGGGAAGGGGTTGCAGATGGAGGGGAGATCTGCTCCCCACGGGGACGGTACACATCTTGCTGTCGTTGTTGACGGAGAGCTTCTTTGTATTGCCTACAATTATTCAGTTTAATCAATATTAATTATATTTGTGGCAAAAAATATTTCTTAAGTTATTTTATATAATCGTTTTCAAAATAACACTATTTGTGATTTTTAAAGATAATAAATGATTTTTTTTTTACATATATACCTGTAAGTCTGCTGATGATTGATCAGTTTTGACTTGTCTTCTCCATTTGTCAAGTTACTACCGTCTGGAGATATTCGAGATCTAAAATAAAAGTTACATTATTAATTTTGAAAAAAAACCTTATCTACTCCACACTGAAAATTTCAAACATAATGATGAATAAAGCAACAATTTGCACCACTCACCCAAGATTAGGTGTGGTGGGCGGCGTCTCACTAGACAGGCTGGGCCCCCTCGAGCTGTGATTGGATGGTGGGGCGGGAGAGGGGGACAGCGTGGAGGGAGTGGAAGGGGTAGAGCGACCGCTAGCCGCACATTCTGGCTCCTCGACTCCAACTACAAAATTATGCAAATAAAATAAATATCCATTTAACCATTAAAATTACAATTATATAATTATTTTTTCAATTATTTCAAATGGTGGCGATTACAATCAACCAACAATAATTGATCCTCATAATAATCCGATCACTACACATTTATTATTTATGGAAAATTGCTGTAGATGATATTTTCCAATCTCCGAGGTCCATCTCCACTATTTTTTTTTTGGATTGTATCTAAACTGCATCGAAAAATCATAAAAATACTCACCTATCCCATCGGAAGACCACCTCTTCTCTCCCCCATCGCTGGTACTGTACCCGCTGTCGACGTTGTACCTGGCCTTGTGTCTCAGGCCTTCCACAGCTGGTGGGGCGGGAGGAGCGGGTGGCAGTGTGCCGCCCATAGGCCGGAGGGGCCCACGCCTCTGTGGCTCTTCGGGCCCCCCACGCCTCTGCAGGGTCTCCTTGGTGGCCTGGTTCTCGAGGTACTTAAATATATGAATGCGACCGCGGACGCAAACCTGGAAAAAATCATAAGCTCACTGAATCTAAAGATAAGTAAAGATTTAAATAGGGGAAAATCACATAAAATGACACGATTATATAGATTGAAAAGGATACTTGTTTTCAAAGTCTAGAAAAGGTGAATCCAAAACATGGAGATGGAATGAGATGAATAAGAAAGAAAGAAACCCCCAAAAATGAGACAATAGCCAGGCTGAAAAAGGAGAATGCCCTAAGATAACAGAATATTTAAAAAATTGGTCTATAAAGCGTTATCACAAATTTTTCAGAGCCCAGAGAGATAAGAATGATATACTCACTGTGGCAGGCGGTGAAACAAGAGGGTTATGCTCCAGATTGAGAATGACAAGACTGGTCATATGCCTCAACTCCTGGGGAAGGGAGGATATGCAGTTGCAGCTCACGTCCAGTATCTCCAGTTGAAGATAAGTAATTTCTGAAAAGATAAAATATTGTCATTAGGATTTTCTTCTTCTTCTTCTTCTTCTTCGTCAGCCCTTATCGGTCCACTGTTGGACATAGGCCTCCTCCCTTCCCTTCCACTCGTCTCTATTACCTGCCAGCCGTAGCCACATTTTCCCCCCCACGGCAGCAATGTCGTCGGCCCACCTTTTTTGCGGCCTGCCGACGTTTCTCCTATTCTCCCATGGTCTCCACCTTATTATTCTCTGGGTCCATCTATCCTCACTCTGTCTCGCCACATGACCCGCCCACTGCCACTTCAGTCTCGCTAGTCGTTCCATGATGTCCGTTATTTTTGTTCGGCGTCTAATCTCCTCATTTCTGATTCTATCTCGGAGACTGACGCCGAGCATATGTCTTTCCATGGAACGCTGCGTGACTCTCAATCTTTCAACATTTCTCTTGGTGGGGGTCACAGTTTCCATCCCATATGTCATCACCGGCAGTATACATGAATCATAAAGTTTTCTCTTCAGACATACTGGAGTTTCCTTGTTTTCAAATACGTGGGATTTTCTTACTCATTGAAACTACTTGTTTGATTTTTACCGCAGATTTTTAATGACAAAAACATGTATTCAAATTGAAATATGACAAAATAACGCAAATTTGAGAAGTACCATTAATTGTAACATGTAACAAAGGGTCCCCTAACCTAATAAAAATAGAGGGTCGTATTTAATCAATAATGCACATGTGTAAAAATTTAGGGGACAATATTGATTACTTGGCCAAGATGGCCTTGAGGGGATGGCAAAAATATGTTTGTATTCAATGTATTATAAACCTGTAAAGACATCAGGTGTGTCAAAAGCCAATTCATAAAATTTCTTGCTAAAGTTAAATTGCTCTTCCAGAGTACTGAATATTTTTGGTTACTCCAAGCCAGTGACTCAAAGAATTAACCTTCTGGTTGGTGCTAGAACGCTGTTTCATAGAATGTTAATTGTGTGTTGAAATAAAGAGACGTGAATTTGCATAATAGTCACTTTTTTTAGAGAAAAGTCAATTTTAATTTTAGTCTCAGCAGCTCGCTACCTTCTCCATTAGCAGCAAGATGGCAACAAACTGCAGAAACAGGTTGAAACTAAAGATATCATAAAATGTTTATTTTATATTTTATTTTCACTAAGGTCATTTAAAAATGTTGTTTATTCAATTGAAGAGTATAGATTTTCAGTTGAGAATGTTGAGAACTCTTTTCTAGAGGAGAATTTTTTTTAAACTTAACACGTTGACTGCGGAGCACTGACTGAGACAACGGTAAAGGGAGAACCCAAACGGCGGATCCGTGTCCAGGTCAAGCCCTATACCGTTCAGTTTTAAGTATGTAAAAGAACAGAGAAGAAGGTTCCCACCACATACCCGAGGCTGTTATAGGGCGCAGCGGCGCCCTTTCGTCAGCCTCGCTCATGCACTTCCCAGGCTGTTCCCCATCCACACGGGCCTTACATTTAACATATACCAATCGCAAGGGGATGCCAGACCGCATTTAATCTAATCTTTTCCCCCCCCTTCTATGTCCCGCTCATTCGCTTACACATGTAAACTTACAGTATATTCTTAAAGCTAACATTTAGTGAACTTAACCTAGGTATGATAGTGAAGACAAAGTAATGTAATTGAAGTATGTAGAAGGGGGTTAAGCCATCAGGTAAAGGTTCATCAGTTCCTACTTACTTAAAACCGAACAGTATAGGGCCTGACCTGGACAGGGGTTGCCGTTTAGGTTCTCCCCTTACTACTGTCCCAGTAAGTGCTTCACAGTCAATTTGTTAAACTGATTTTTTTGTAAAAGAGCTGCTTATTATAGTAAAAGAAAATACAACATAAACTAATGCATTATTTCTGTCCCCGTAGAGAAACAAGCTGAGTAGCAGAGCAGGGTTGCTGTGTCCCTGTGTCATTCAGGACATGATAAAGTGAAGACTCACGCAGGGGGAGAAGGCCGAGACGGTTGGCTCGCAGGTTGAGGGCGCGCAGGCTGCGCAGTTCCCCGACACCAATGGGCAGCTGGGTCAGGTGGTTGCCGGCGGCGTCCAGCTCCGCCAGGTTGGTCATGCGGCCGATCTCCTTGGGCAGCGCCGCCAGCCGATTGTGACCGAGCAGCAACACCTGCAGCGGCAGCAGACATATCTCGCGGGGTACCTCCGTCAGGTGATTTCGGCTGTAATACAACAATTAATTACATTTAAAACGATTCACCAGATACAAGTTATATTAATCTATGGGGTGGTAGACAGTACCGGTACAGTTGCGCATACAAATAATTGACTACTTAATTTTTTCCCCAATACCAAAGGATACTGGCATCTGGGAAGCATTTGTCACAAATGTTCAAAGTTTTTACCAATGTAACTATTATATAATACGGACAGAGTAATTCACATTTTAAATAATCTGTGACATCATCACTCTCATGTTAATTGCCAACCTTTAATTGTCAGGCTGCGATTTATGTGTAATTTAACAATTTACATAAATCGCAGCAAGTTTGATAAAGATTTTATGCTTCTAATTTCTCTTAACACATTGTTTTCGGGTATTGTTTTATGCTGATTGCAGCCTGGCGCGGGCGATATTTGGGTTCGCGCGCGAGTTTTTTCAACATTATTTTAAAAGTCTATAACTTTTGAAATATCCGTGATAATTGACTGAAACTTTAAATGCATCTTACCTTATTGTGTCTCAATGATGAAATGATGGAAAACAAACACAAAGTAGCACTTTGAAAGTTTTATTTTTATACAAACACAGAATTTTTATCAAATTATAATACTATTTAAAATCAATACAACTATTTAACACTAGATAACACTATTTAAAATTGTTAAATTACTGTCTAGTATTTTTTTACTGTATGGTACCGTTCAAAACATGTACCTCTGTGAAGAGCCACACCACAGAATTTACACATGTAACAAGTTTCACTCCTTTTTCCTTTAGCAGCACACACTCGACATTTTCTTTTTGCGTATTTTTTTCCCTTTCCCCTTTATCCTTTCTAATTTATGGACTTTTAGATTCGTAGAAAGTCTGCCTGGAGGATCGCGATTTGGAGTGTGCCGTGTCAAACTTACTGTCGATGTTCCAGGTTCCTCACTTAGTTCGCTTTCAATACTGCTAGTTATCCAATGACGTGCTGTCTCTAATAAAAAAAATTTGTACCTTACTGAGTCTGGATATTTTGCTTTGTAAATTACAATTATAATTTCCGCAGAGTGTATGGTGGAAATCATTCTTACATATTTTTAGATCGCCAAATCTGCATAAGAATGTCATTTTTTCTTCGAAATATTGACTCCCCTTTTTCTAATTTTGGTTTTTTCAAAGATACGGGTAAGCCTCGATTTTCTCGTATTGTACCACATACTCTTATTTTTTTCTCCAACAAAGCCTCACTCATCAAAACACTATTGTAATAATTATCCATATATACGTGATGCCATAATTCAATATATAAACTGTTTCCACTGTTTCTAACAATTTTTTACCCTGTGCTGTATATATTTCAAAATTTCCTATGTATCCTGTTGTGGCCTCGCAAACAAAAAATGTATATTTTTAGACATTTTTTTTTCATTTTATAATTGAATAATAAATCAAAAGTAAAGCCTAATAAATATAAATTTGTGAGTGAAATTATATTGTGAAGTCAGATATACGATTTAGCAACAAAATCCATTTATTACACAACACGTTTTATTACGTTACCCGACGACAACCACCAGAGAGTAAAAAACGTATTTTTACGTTTCCCGCATTTGAGCACCAAACTGAAAAAAACGTAGTTTTACGTTTCCCGACAACATTGTGTTAACATAATTCCAATTGTGTTAAATAAATTAATGATCTATTCTGAAAGACCGATGGACTATTTATGAATAAACATGTATTTTTTCCCATTAAATCGCTTAATGTTGTTTTTTTGTAGAAGTTCCAAAGTAAAAATGTATTGTAATTTTGTATTCTATGGATTGACGACACATTAAGGCTTTAATATTGGCCAACAATTCCCTACAATACCGGCTTTCTGGAGAATATTTATGTTGCTGACCAAAACGGTCCAAGGAATGCGCAACATTTTGCGATACAGACACATTTCAAATGCTCCCGGCCTCTTTATGATACCAACTTTTAAGGTCCATGATTGAAATGAATATATATGTTTTCTAGAAGTTTTATTATATTTAATGGGTATGACATGTTTCGCCTTGCTAAGGTATTTGATAATGCCTCAGCAAGGCGAAACATGTCATTCCCATAAAATATAATAAAACTTCTAGAAAACAAACGTTTTCATTATATTCATTATTTATATAGAGATATTGTTAAAAAAATAACTTTTTATTATTTTTTTAAATTCAAAACAAAAATGTAGTATTTATTGTTTCTTGAACAGTGATGTAAAACTCCATATTAAATAATTAATACGAATGAAAACGTCAGTTCTCTAGAAGTTTTATTATATATTTTATGGGAGTGACATGTTTCGCCCTTCTACGGCATTTGATAATGCCTTAGAAAGGCGAAACATGTCATTCCCATAAAATATAGTACATTAAATGACAGTCAAAATATTAAAATATCCAGCGATACATTATCAATTACAATTTTTATCGCCAAAATCCACGAATATTTAGTTTTTAAATAAAAATTAATAACCTCAAAATATCGCAATATCCCATTTCAGAATGTGACGCGTTAATTTATTTAAAAACAAAATCGTTTTAGAATGGAAATTTCGTACGGTCGTATCGGTGGAATGTCGTATCGTGAAGTGGTCGAAAATATGGGTAGATTCTTTTCGTCCCTATTAAATCTGAAGTAATCCCTAGGGTGTACATTGTCAGGGAAGCATGAAGATTGATACTCCGAGGTGTTCCCTGACTCCGCGATAAGTTAATAGTAGGCCAGTAAACATGTCCGATAACGAGTAAAAGAAGAAGTGTTATATAAAAAATGTTGGGGGACTACCCTACAGCGAAAGCGTTTGACCAACACGGCGCGGCGTAGAAGGCCATGGGGCTGATTTTTCGGGGGTGAGAAACCAATTTATTCAAGGGGGTGAGTTATTACAAGGGAATAATCGATTTACAAATAAAAGTTTCGGTTTCGCGGGGCGTTTCAACAAAACGACATCTGCGAACCATTTCCCGAAACCATTGTTACGAACTACGTCACAATTTCGACGGAATTGGTATCAGTACGCGTTTAGCGCGATATTTATGAATTCACTTCAGTATAATAATAGGAAGCGTGATTTTAAATATTTATACAAAGATTATTTATTCAAACAATGATTTACTGTTCGAGCACTTTGCATTAAGCTAACTCTACATTATGGCCGGCAGAGCTGATATATGAAAGTGGTTCTTAAAACAGGAAAAACGTTGTGGTCATTTTGCAAAATATAAAGCCGCAGACATAATTCAAACAGATATAAGAAAACATTATACAAGAGAAATTAATAAATAACTCGCCAATATACGTAGTTAAAGAGTAAATATTTACAAGGAATAGCTCATTGAATCTTCTGCAAGTGTTTTTACTTTCGCAAACTCAAATCGGCAAAACTCTTCGGTTTGTTGATAGCCATTATGCTAAGTTTAATATAAGGACGAAAACACTAGCGATGGGTACAAACGAACAATTTCAATAATCGAACAATTCAAAATAACCGTTTTTTTTAATCGAATGATTTAAACCTTCATTTCATGATTATTTTAATTTCAACAAAAACAATATTTTTAGTTATCTATTTCAAAATAGGAAAAAAATAAATACATTTTTGGTTAATTTTTTTAATACCTAAATCGATAAAAATGTGTTAGTAGCAAATTTAATAGAAAGCTAAATTCAATATTGCAAACAAATAAACAAACCATCACGCCCTTACCCCGCAGGGGTAGGCAGAGAGAATGGACCGCCACACTACTCTATCCTGGCACACATCTCTAGCTTCCTCCACATTCGTACAAGCGGTGGCGGTACTCCCATAGAAGCCCAGAAGCCCGGGTTGCGTAAGAAATTTTGAATTAAAACCTCTTCTGGTTTACAGAGGTTCAGCTCTTGTAGCTATTCCTCTTACGTCTGATGTAATCATACGGGGCAAGATTACATACATTTGGGAATTTTGATTCAAAATTTCTTACGCAAGCCGGGCTTCTGGCCTTCTATAGGAGTACCGCCACTGACAGCAAATCTTACAAGCACGTCGATTCTTCCAACTTCTAACATGACCAACCTTTAAAATTTGATTAATTTGGTCATGCCATGTTTTCCTCGGTCTGCCTCGACTCCGTACTCCATTTACATCATTAACGTATACTTTCTTAACTATTCTTTCTCCATCCATGCGCTCCATATGTCCGAACCAACGCAGCGATCCTTTCATAATTTTGTTCATAATACCTTCTTCCGCTCTACACTACTTTCTTATGAAATGCATTTGAGATTCTGTCGTATATCGTTCACCTGTACCGCATTTATTCTGCTCTCATCCTTCTTCTGCCAGTTCCATACTTCGCTTCCATACATTAAGGTTGGGACCAGAAATCCATATATATGTTATTATTACGTACAATAAATGATCGACCTGGCAATGTAGATATGTCTGTTAAACTGATAGTAATCGAACCGTCTACCAAATGTTAGCGCGATTTTTTTAAATAAGCACCACTAGCGATAACTTATGCAACTTAATAGGCAGATGGGAATGTAGAGTGTAGCATACAATAAGAATATGTATGAAATCCAAATATTCTATACAGACATTAGTAAATTTTTCGGTTTATAGATGATTTTTGCTAAATAATCTAATGCTCAATAACGATATATGAGAGAACACCGAACGACGAAAAAAGGAAGACATGTAAGGCAGATGATTGCAGCATAAGTAAAATTAAAAAAATATCCTTGGGATGGTTTGGACATATGGAATGGACGAGAGAAGAATGGTTAAAATGTTGTATACAAGCAGTGTGAGTGGAAAGAAAAGCCGCGGAAGACCAAGGAAATACTGAAAGGCGGCCACATTCGAAGTCGGAAAAATCGACGAGCGTACATGTTACGATGTATGAATGTAGAGGAACACAGAGAGGTATGTCAGGACAGAACAGTATAGCGCTCCATCCTCTCTGCCTACCCCTGCGGGGAAACGGCGTGATGGTTAGTTAGTTAGAAAGTGATTGTACGAGGATTGTCCGTAAAATAAGTTTCCCTGTTTGCCACGGGCGCGCGGATCGCTGTTACGTGCGATCCGGCAATACTGGAACGTAGCTTGGTCTTCCCACTCCACACCCCCACCCAGCCGAACTCCCTGCGACGCTCAGTGTCGGTTTGGCAGCCGTAAAGAATGGAGCTCCCGATCGCATCGCCCGCGAGGTGTGAAGCACGCTCCGTGATTCGTTTTTTGTGTGCCAAAGGCCATTCGGCGACGGAAATTCATTCTCAACTGATAGAAGTGTATGGAGAAACGTGCATGAGTGTTCAAATAGTGCGCAAGTGGTGCAAATAATTCAAAGAAGGGCGCACGGACGTCCATGACGAACAGCGGTCCGGATGGCCATCGGTCAGTGACGAAACGATTGCGAAAGTGGAAGCGGCAATGCTGGCAGATCGAAGACTGACTCTGGAAAACCTTAAAAGGGCCATACAAAACAAGAGGAGGGGCATGCTGACGAATGGAATCCATTTTCATCAGGACAACGCTCGTCCGCATACAGCCCGCGTCACCACTGCGCTCATTGAGAAATTCGGATGGGAGATCGTCCTACACCCACCATACAGTCCGGACTTGGCCCCGAGCGACTACCATCTCTTCCCTGATTTGAAGAAACACCTCGGTGGAACGCATTTTGCAAACGAAGAGGAGATAAAATAAGAGGTTCTGAGCTACCTTCACGGCCTGGCGGGAGACTTCCATGACCAGGGAATCAAAAAGATGGTGACCCGGATGAAAAAGTGCATCGAAGTCAACGGGGACTATGTAGAAAAATAGCTGAAAGTCTAAGCTTTCCAATGATGTATTGCTCTTTGTAAATAAAAATGGTGAAAAAAAATAGGGAAACATAATTTACGAACAACCCTCATATTATATCAATTTAAAAAAATATTTTGAATTAACAATCGAACGATTGTATCACACGGAAGAGGGTTTAATCGATTATGTAAAAAATCGAAATGACCATTCACGTCAGAACAACCCACCCAACGGACACCTGTCACAGGCGAGTGCGGAATACAATGGACGCCGCACTTACGTGGATTGTTAAGAATTAGCCGGTCATAAGTCAAATTTCAAAATCGATGTTAAAAATACCCAAAAAATCCTAGATCCAAAGAAATGTCCCAGTAACAATAATTGATCATCCCCAACCACGAACCTTATACCGTGTGCGCGCGCAGGTGGTTGAAACTTGTCCGCCTAACGAAGTGCACGTCGTCACTGTTCTTAGCGCTCTCAGTGTAAACATTAAACAAGGAGATTTTGCCTTGTCCACCTAATATTTCGAAGTTATCGTCATGGATTCGAATGAATCAGGTAATAATAAATATTTCTTGATGTGTTTATCATACTTTAAAAGTTATTTTATATTATTTGTAGAACTTCAAAAAAAGGTTGTCTAGTAATGAAATTTTTACTTAATTTTCAAGTTTACAAGCCATTTTGTTATATTATCGGGTCCTATCGCGTAATGTTTGTTCCTGTACTGTATACTTCTTATATTAGACTAATTAATGACATAAAATTTGGCTGCGGATAGCTGCGGTTGACCAAATTACAGTTATTTTTTTTAAAAGGATGACATCACTTTTTTTTATCAACTTTTTCTTAAAATGCAATAAAGTGTGATTTTCTCTATTTTAGGTATATTTGGTACATCGGGTACAAAAACCGTAAGCCGTAAATATCTTTACGATCAAATACAGCAGCAAGATTTACCTAATTTAGATGAAAAAATTAAATATCTAGAAAATCACCTATTGTCCTGTTGTGGTGACACTCCAGATAATCTAAGCAGTTTCAAACAAAGATTGGCATATTTTAAAACATCAATGAAAGAAAAATGGTCGAAAGCCCATAGAAAACAAGCAATTTTTCTTAAAACTTATGAAAAGTGGTAAGGAGGAACATTTGAACTTTCAGCAAACAAGCAAACTCGACCAGGTCGGCCTTCTAAATCATTTGAAGATTTTAGTGAGAAGACTAAAAGAAAAAAAAACGGAGGAAATACGTTCTTCGCTTAATAAAGAAGTAATCGTTCATGCAGCGCAAACAACATTACAGGCTCGAGGGAAAAGGGGTGCTTCGAACATACTACGGGAAATATAACGATTTGATGAATATGCCATGGCAACTGCGAAATTGTATGTCGAGTTATATAGTTGGCACCCAATGTCTCCGACCTTGCATACAATATTGATTCATGATGCAGCTGTAATTGAAAATGCTTTATTACCCATAGGACAGTTGTCGGAAGAGGCAGCAGAAGCCAGAAATAAGCACTTTCGATTATACCGCGAAAACTACGCAAAAAAGTTCTCGAGAGAGGAATGCAGCCTTGATATATATAATAGATTATTATCGAGTTCAGATCCACTATTAAGTAGCATGAAACAAACAAAACAAAAAACGATCAAACCAGGTTCATTTTGCCCTGAAACAATGGATATGTTAATACCAGCTGACCCGAATACCGAATCCGATATTTCAGACATGGATTAAAATTTGTCCATAAATGTATAAACATATTTAAAATACTTATTTGCACCAAAATTATTAATCTGTAACTAGATTTTTTTTTTGTTCGTAAAATTTGGAATAAAAAAATTTTTTTCCTCGAGATTTAAGAATTTTTTTATATTTTTGGCTGGGAAAAAATATTTTTTTTACTAAGGACAATTTTTTACGATAATGTTTATGATTTGAAGTCAAAATACATCGTAAAATAATTTTGACCGCCTAAATCATTCAAATCAACCTATGTGCGCCGTGACATGGCGCGACAGACAGGGGAAACCTCTACACGCGGTCAAGAAACCGAAAACAGATATCGAATTACACAATTAATACAACAGTCAAAACTGACCTCCAAATTCAAGATTCGTGCATTCTTCAGACATACTTCCCTCGCTTCTTTAACAATGATACATCGAGTCATGCACGCACGTAGATTTCTCCGACTCCTCGTGTGGCCGACATTTAATATTT
Source organism: Lepidostoma basale (assembly GCA_022606425.2). Taxonomy (NCBI): domain Eukaryota; kingdom Metazoa; phylum Arthropoda; class Insecta; order Trichoptera; family Lepidostomatidae; genus Lepidostoma; species Lepidostoma basale. The sequence goes on along the minus strand of JAHDVF020001422.1, from coordinate 998,345 downwards.
GATTGAAGTGATCGTGCCACGTTTTCCTCAGTTTGTTTTGATCAAAACACTCATTCGCACTCCATTTACTTATATTTGCATTTGATACTCTATCATATACAGAGTCTGGAGTTCTAGTGCCGACTCTTATGTATGGATGTGAAACTTGAAGTTGGCAGAAGAAGGATGAGAGTAGGATAGTTGCCTTAGTAATTAGGTCACTACGAATAATGTGCGGAAAAACAATGTATGACATCTGACACTAGAGACATTCACTTGGGTGTTCATTTCTTTCGGCTGATAGGCGGTTGAATTATACACAAATCAGAAATGCTGAATGATGAGGATCTGTTCGTCCCTGACAAGTATCTTCTACAGAGGGGCCATAGATTGTTTTATCTCCCACGATGTAAAACCAACCTGCCAATGGTTATGCCGGTAGGTATAGCAATATCTTTGCTTAATCGTATCACCTCGGAATTTGACGTATTTTGTGATAGTTTGGCTCATCTGAGGAAAGTACTATCTTATTGTATGGTATGTTCATTTTATTAATTTGTCATGCATCTTATGTTTCTCGCTCTTTTTATTATTTTATTACTTTTATCTTTAGTGTATTGGAAAATAATTTTGTAAATGGTTTGGATATATATTTAAAATAAATAAATGAAATGAAAATTCTTCTTTACATGTTCTCAAAATGATGCCTTAAACTATAGATATGTTTTTTAATAAGGATTAAATGTATCTCAATAGAGACAAAGATGTAAATTGTTTTCTGGGAACAGAATGTGGTGGCCGAGGCGCTTACAAGACATATGACCTGTCATTGGTTGGGTTAAGCGATTGCTTTATGTTTAACAACATTCCCCATTCCGCATTTCTTATGACCACCACGTCTGACAAATTTTTGGAACTTGTATATATGCTAGAATCCCACGCTTATCTTTACATTTTTAAGTTCACTCTACACTAGCGTCATCTATTAAGATTGAAAACTATTTACATCTTTGTCTCTATTGAGATACAATTAATCCTTATAAAAAAAAATATCCGCAATGGGTAAAATCCAGTATGATATGTTTGTAATATCTTTTGAGTAAATAAACTGATTTGATTTGATTATACAAATTACTTAGGGACATTCGAATTATCGCGAGCGATGTGATTGATTACGAGACAGGTCATGTGCAATCCAGTATGTACACTATTCGAGCGACAGTGTAATTACGACGCAGCTAACCGAGTTGCTGATAAAACCTCTACCCACAATTCCCTACGCAAACACTGCGGCGCGTTGCATAAGCAGCCAAGCAGCCCACCGCAAACAGGAAACCATAGAACGATACCGAGAAGAGATAGCAGCGGCCAGGGGGGACCTGCCGCCGCACAGTGAATCTTTCCATCCAACTGAGACGTTCGGAATCGCACAAAAATGAGATATATAAAAAAAAATACTAGAGCGAGCATGGCGAAACCGATAGCTGTCAAAATAAAAACAGTAATAACTAACTAACTAACCATCACGCCGTCTCCCCGAAGGGGTAGGCAGAAAGAATGGACTGCCACACTTTTCTTTCCTGACATTTCTCTCGCTTCCTCAACATTCATACATCGTGTCATGCACGCGCGTCGATTTCTCTGACTCCTCACATGGCCGACATTCAATATTTGATTTATTTGATCGTGCCACATTGTCCTCGGTCTTACTCTATTTCTGGTTCCATTTACATCGTTAAAATATATTTTTTTACCATTCTTTCTTCATTCATTCTTTCCATATGTCCAAACCATATTAATGATCCTTTCTTGTACCGACGCTTATGTATGGAAGCGAAGCATGGAACAGCCAAAATAAGGATGAGAGTAGAATAAATACAGTAGAAATGAGATCTCTTGGTCGAATGAAAATATAAGAAATGAATACGGTGCTGCGAATTATGGTGTGTGAACAAAATAAAGAATGGATCATTAAGATGGTTTGGACACATAGAAAGAATGGTAAAAAAGTATATTTTAACGATGTGAATGGAACCAGAAATAGAGGAAGACCGAGGAAAACGTGGTACGAACAAATAAATCAAATATTGAATGTCGGCCAGGTGAGGAGTCAGAGAAATCGACGCGCGTGCATGACACGATGTATGAATGTTGAGAAATCGAGAGAAATATGTCAGGCAACAAAAGTGTGGCAGTCCATACTTTCTACCTACCACTTAGAGGAGACGTCGTGATGTTTAGTTAGTAAGAATTTCTTAAATTACATCGTTTTATTATATTATTTAGGGTAACAAACAGCGATTATAATACGTACATAAAAAAAAACACATAGAAACGATAAAAATAGGCCAATTATATCTATTTCTTCTTCTTCCTCTTACAAGGGGAGGGCACGACACAGGAAATTGACTTCGGGACGGGATTTTGCAAGATTGTAGTATCCCCTAAGAGTTATCGATAGTCAAAGTAAGAAAATCCAATAGCCAGACAATTTCCGGATAGAGCCTTCAAAATTTGCACCGTTGCTTACATATTATATTAGAAATTTCGCCACCGGCTTCAATATTTCAAGTAATGGCTATAGCGCTTTCTTACTTTGACTATGGACGACTCTTAGGGGGTACTACCATCCAGCAAAATCCTATACCTCAATCAATTTCGTATGTCGTACCCTCCCCTTGTTAGTGTGGGCCTTTTGACTTGTTCCTTAAGAGGAATTGGCCTCCTGCAAGGTCCACTCCCAGGTGTCGATCCATCTCTTTGTGGTCTGCCCGGGGCTCGTCTTAAGCCTTGGGGTTGGTCGTGCAACACAACGAAAAGGAGTATGGATGTATCCATTCTTCTCACGAGTGCATACCAATATCTTCTCCTTTGTCTCGTCCACCTAACAACATCCTCGACCTCACATGTCATTGAGGTCTTAATTATATCGCGTAGTGTCTTGCCAGATATGAGTGTCTTAATTTCCGACACTGAGTGCGTTTTTGTGATTGTGGTGTCCGCCCTGCATGTTACCACAAATATAAATAAATAGAATGATTAACAGTACTGACAAATGAAATTAAATAATTTGCTCAGTTTTTCATTTTTTTATTTCTGTTTTAGCAAACCAACAGTTTCAAATAGGCCTACGAGAACATAGAGTTCAAAAAGGCCTACGAGCTGCAGCCTCTTTGCGAACGTTCCTAAAATCCAAGCTTCTATCCAGAAACACCAAGCTGCGTATTTATAACACCATCATCAAGCCAGTGGTGACATACGAGTCGTGGACAATGACTCTAAAAGAACAAATAATCTACAGGTTTGAGAATAGAATACTTAGAATGATCCTGGGACCCAGACCCGGTGATGCAGCGGGAACTTAGAGGCATAGGACCAACCAAGAGATCCGTACGATGACCCAGCAGCTCCTTATAACGAGCATCGTGAGAGCCGGTCGCCTAGCATGGATTAGGCACGTATGCCGAGCCGAAGAGACCAGAGCAATCAAGACCCTGTACGCGTCTAGACCGGCTGAAGTAAGACCTCTAGGAAGGCCTAGACAGCGCTTCATGGACAATGTTCTGGCTGATCTGGCTAGGTTGGGCGAATCGGACTGCTGGGAGCAAAAGTCGCAGGATCGAGGAGCTTGGCGAAAAATCATCAAGGAGGCTAAAACTCTTCAAGATTTGTATGGCCATAGGAAGTAAGTGAGTAAACGAACAGTTTGGCTCACGCTGGAGCCTCGAAAAGGTTACAAAACAAACTCTAGTCGAAGCCAGGCTAAGGCTGATAAGAAGAAGAACGAATACTGAGAGTGAAGACAGACGCCGTGGTCCCAGAAGACGCGAACGGACCGGCCTTGGAGCTGTGGAGAAGCTGTATGTACAAAAGCGAGCAGCGTGCGCCGCCGGTCGCCCACACGGGCGCGGGCCCGCTCGGGGAACCGGGCGATAGCGTTCTCTTATCGTGCCCGCAGACTCTACCTGTCTGGGTCCCGTCCACTATTGATTGGAATGACGTGGGCATTTCGTTTTACATACACGAGCTAAGGTCGCCGGGGTATACAAGACCCACATTAGAAAAATCGATCCATCACTTCAACAATAGTATCTTTAAAGGCTAAATATATTGTACAATATTATTTTACATATACCTACATGTGGTTTGTAAATAACAATTATTTAACTGATTGGTTTACTTTCAATAATAATGATAATAATAATTATAATAATAATAATAAATATAATAGTAAATATAATAATAATAATAATAATTTTAACATATAAAGCGCCGTTTTTGGGATGTAATCATTAAGAATCATTCTTTTGCAACGATAATCTTAACTTGAAACTCCGACAAAGAATGAGATTTCTTAGACGAATGTATGGTAAATCTATATATTATGATAGTGTCAAATGCCATTATAAAAAGTGAATGTAGTGTGAATGAAAGTGTTATGAACAAAATAATGAAGGGGTCATTAAGATAACTTGGACACAAAATAATGAATGAAGAAAGAATGGTTAAGAAAGAATATGATATAAACGCAACAACAAATAGAGGATGATCGTGGAAAACGTGCTTATTATATGAGAACAATTTTTCAACAAGAACTTAGCTTACACTATGGGGAGATGAAATTCACTATATTCACAAATATTTTATTTATTTAACGTCCTTAAATTATTTGTAGTAGTTTATTTAAAGTCTGAATCTTGAGATTTGCGGGCCTTTAATTATTATTAAATTATTTTGTTGAATCGCTCTTTACATCATGACAGCATGAGCCAAATCGATGTAAAGGGTATTATATCTATCATAGTGATTCTCGTGACATGTGATAGGTAGCTAATCTATCGTCATTTTATTGTCACGTGAATTCTACACCAGACCAAAGACAGTGTGACAATCACACAGCCCTCGCCGGGAATCGAACCCGGAACCTACAGGGTGGCAGTCAATGCACTTACCACTCGGCTACAAAGTTCATTTAATGTGATAGTTTCCCTTTGCCTTCCACATGTTTGTTTACAACAGGTAAATTGAACCCGATAACTGTATACTTTGTGATAGATAACTAGTCATTCGTCAATTTTTATTGTCACCTGAATTCTACCAGAGCAGAGACAGCATGATATTTTCTGCACTGTCATCGCTGGGAATCAAATCCAGGACCTTAGGTGCGGCAGTCAAAGATTTTACTATTATGCCACGAAGGCCGTCGTAGTAGTAGCAGAAGAATTAAAAAGACGGAGGAGAAAAACAAATAAAATTATTTCCGCGACGTTTTCCGATCGAAAACAAAACAATAGTTTTTCGAGCGTCGGGGCATTTCCAGACAGAGTTTTTTTAGCGGGAGGTACGCCACCCCCATTTACTCGGAGTCATTGACTTTGTACTATAGCCCATTGTACGGAAAAACAAGATAAAATGAGCTTATTACGCTAATCCTTGGTACCTTGTCATTGTGCAAACAGCGCCGCACCTGCCCTGCGATGCCATAGATAATGTGCGATGTATTTTTCGTTTCCTTTATTGGTTTCAATTACATTATTTGATTCAAGAATTAATTGTATCTCAATAGAGACGAAGATGCAAATTGGAAACAGAATATGGTTGATCGAGGTGTTTCCAGGACTTATGACCTGTCATTGGTTGGGTTAAGCGCACGCTTTATGTAATACAACATTCCCCATTCCCCCTTTTTTCTTGTGACCACCATGTCTGACAAATTTTTGGAAGTTGTATATACTCGTATGTTAATCTGCAACACCACCCTTTGCACGGACCGGAGGAAGACCGAGGAAAACGTGGCACGATCAAATAAATCAAATATTGAATGTCGGCCACGTGGGGAGTCAGAGAAATCGACGCGCGTGCATGACAAGATGTATGAATGTTGAGGAAGCGAGAGAAATGTGTCAGGAAAGAAAAGTGTGGCAGTCCATTATTTCTGCCTACCCATTCGTGGAGACGGCGTGATGGTTAGTTAGTTAGTTAGTTTACTTCCGTCATTTATATAGGTTTCATTCCCTGGGAGTACACTCTGCACTTGGTGAGGTGACCCTCGGTTTATTAAATCACCGACAATTCCCGGCCGTCACATCGGTACAAAGGTGTCTTTCGGCGCGTGATACCCCGCTATGGGCTCCTTCCGGACTAACTGATGTGTGGTACATGCTACCTATATAATACTCATTAACTGGTTTCCTCTCAACTGCACATCGGAAGTTCGTTTTTAAATCTCAACCCAGACGAGCTATTCTATTGACTAACGATTATATACCAAGAAAATACATCAATCCTCAACACTCAACACAAGTCGGTAAAAATTTTCCATCCATTTATAGGCGAGGTAATTATTACTAGTTAATTTGTCGGAATAACTAAATTAAATCAGTTCATTTTCTCAAAAAACCTTACCAACATATTTATAATTTAAGACATTTATTTAAAAACAGGTAAAATACCAGGAACGCATGACAGATGGTTCGACTTTAGGAAGACAAAATACTCTCTAAAGTCAAGAGTCTTCTGAACGTACTTTCACTAATATCAAGATGTAGATCTCCGAGGTGATCATGTTCAGCAAACTGATTGCTCTTCAAGCCGGCATCATCGGAAGTTGGTTCTCGCGGCCGGCAGAAAGAACAATCGATGCTGGCGCTGTCGAGGATATCTGTCGGAAACAAAGAGACCAATACACGCCGAGTTCTCAAAATATCACCTGATTAATCTAAAGAAACGGGTTATAAGAAACCCGTCTCTTCGAAGCTGCAGAGAATTGGTCTCCAACATTACTAAAAGTAATGCCGTTGGATAGAGCCACGGATAGCTAGCATATTCCCTTATTCACGGCCTTCACGTCAGAGTGGCAACAGCTATGACTGCCACATCGAAGGTCCCGTGTTAGATTCCCGGCGATGACAGTATGAAAAAAAATCTCACACTGTATTTGGTTTGGTAGAATTCACATGACAATAAAAAATGCGATAGACTAGCTGCCTATCACATGGTGTAACGCCAATTAAATTCATGCATACGATTTTATTTTATAAAATGAGTACCTACTTAATGAGGCTTAATCTTAAAAGATAGTTAGTCTAACGTATTTAAATAAATAAAAAACATATTATAAAATGTATTGATCGAGTTTCAATGTTTCTACACGTATACAAAAATGTGGAAAGCAACGGGAAACTACCATATCAAAGCCCCAAGTGATGCCTCCCAAGAACCAGATAATATGTTAGACTCGCTACAAACCATTCCCTAGGATTGATTGAAACTCATGTAGAGACACCCCAGAAATAATCTTTTGACTGTGTAAGCATTAGGTCGTCTTTATTTTTATTTTTATTTTTTTTTTTTAAAAAGACTAACATCAAAGATTTAAATCAATGATATTAGAATTTATTTTACAATCTTCAATATGAGCAGAAAATAGCTCATTATTATGAAGAAGGAATCTGGTCGTGTCCAGGCTCGAACCCAAGTCCCCTAGATTAGGAGTCAAGCGTTCTATCCCCTAGACCACCACCTGATTGTTTTAGTTTAGCTCCGGCCCTGACCGGGATGAAGCGTGTGAAATGTGCAAAGTTATATTAGATGCAGATTAATTGTTGGTTCCCTAAAGCGCTTCTCTATTCTGGCGTAGCCCTTCGCATGCATCATACATCAGCACATAATGCTCATGTGAAATTCAAGAACCTCTCTGCCTCACGTAGCAGGCCACGCCTGAAGTTGTTCCTGTAACCCCCCCGCATACCCATGAAAATAATTCATATAAAGCGATTTCCCAGCGGAAAATGTTTTACGAATTTTTTGTACGATAAAGCTACATCGTCCAACATTCATTTTATATTCCGCAATCTCCATGAAAAATAATAATAATGCGAGTATTGCAGTACAAAAGTAGTGTGCCGGTTAGAAGAGTAACAAACCAACGAAAATGATTACCAGAGAAAGCGATATCATCTACACTCTATTCTTTTATACAAGTATAATATTTTGTCTTCTTAACGTCGGACTTATTTTCCTTGATTGATGTAAACTAACTAACTAACCCTCACGCCGTCTCCCCGAAGGGGTAGGCAGAAAGAATGGACTGCCACACTTTTCTTTCCTGACATATTTCTCTCGCTTCCTCAACATTTATACATCGTGTCATGCACGCGCGTCGATTTCTCTGACTCCTCACATGGCCGACATTCAATATTTGATTTATTTGATCGTGCCACGTTTTCCTCGGTCTTCCTCTATTTCTGGTTCCATTTACATCATTAACATATAATTTTTTACCATTCTTTCTTCATTCATTCTTTCCATATGTCCAAACCATCTTAATGATCCTTTCATTATTTTGTTCATGACACCATCATTCGCACCGCATTCACTTCTTATATTTTCATTCGACACTCTATCATACACAGAGTATCCACACATTCGTCTAAGAGATCTCATTTCTACTGCATTTATTCTACTTTCATCCTTCCTTTGCCAGTTCCATGCTTCGCTTCCATACATAAGGGTCGGTAGAAGAACACCATTGTGCACTGCCATTCTAGCTTTTTTGGATAGGACTGATGTATCGTACTATAAATGATGCATAAACAGTGCATTCTGAATATGCAAAATCAAATTTAAATATATTTCAAAACAAATTTCAAATATTAAAGATACAAACAAGGTGTTGACACATCCGACCAGAGTGACACGTGAACAAGTTAGAAGCTCATCTCTAAAGTTTTATTTATTCATCTTCTTGTTCCTCTTCTATCGGAAGTTGGACATCATCGTGGCTATATTTACTTTCATAACCGCAGCTATAAACAGGGACGTTGTGCTGCAACTGAACTATTTTATTACAAATTTATTGTGAGAAATATCATAATTAATACGAACAAAAACGTCCGTTTTCTAAAAGTTTTATCATATGGAAATGAAATGTTTCGTTTTGCAAAGGAATTATATATTTTTTTAAATACATACGAAAATGCCTTAGCAAGGCGAAAAATGTTATTCCCATAAAATAAAATAAAGCTTCTATAAAACAGATGGTTTTCTTTAGAATTAATTAATAAAATATGGAGTTTTTTACAGCATTGTTTTTGAGGCATTAAAATGAGAAATTTCTAACGAACTAACTAACTAACCATCACACCGTTTCTCCTGAGAGGATGAACCGCCATACTGGTCTGTCCTGACATACTTCTCTAGCTTCCTTTACATTCATACATCGTAACATGCAAGCTCGTCAGATTTTTCCGACTCTGAATGTAACCGCCTTTCAGTATTTGATTAACTCGATCATGCCATGCTTTCCTTGGTCTTCCGAGACTTGTCTTTCTACTCACACTACTTGCATACAACATTTTGATCATTCTTCTTTCGTCCATTCGTTCCATATGTCCAAACCATTTCAGGGTTCCTCTTTTAATTTTATTTATGATGCAAACATCTTATTTACATTTCTTCCATATTTCGTCGTTCGGTATTCTATCATATATCGTTTTCCGTATATATCGTATTTTTGAGAAATGCCGATATCTGAAATTATCGCATTCATCAATTTGATTGCTCTCCCTAACGGTATCACCTGAGGCAGGTTGAATAATCCATATTGAACTCTAGATGCCAATTGGCAACCATTGTGATGCTAATTATTAAGTTTCTCCGTCTACAAACGCGTTCCTCGTAATCGTCATTTCGCATTATACCGTATCTTTACAAACCGCACCCCAATTCTTGGAATAGCCGGGCGCCAGGCATTGCCGAATAATAGAGGCGGAAGACGTGAAATATTGTATTACGAGGATCGCCCCTCAGGAGGGCGAGAAAATGAACACGCCAAGCGCAATAACTAATGGGCGGAGTGGGAGGAACGGAGTCATTTAATATTCTCTCTCCTAAGTACCTGCGACTATAATAACTCCAGGAATTAATTCAGAAAGGGTATTTGGACTTTGAATGACCTATTGGATATCAATCAAGAGCTGTGATTAAATATTTCATATAAAGGAAACAGAACAAAGAACGCTGAAATATAAAGTCAGAATTAAAGGTTAATCCAAACCTTGGAACACAAAAGAGTTGAACGGAACAAATATTTGAATTTTTTTTATTTATTTCAGCCAAATAAGTTAACTAACCAATCATCACACCGTTTCCTAGGAGGGGTGGGCAGAGAGGATAAACCGCCACACTGCTATATCCTGACACACCTCTCGAGTTTCCTATATATTTATACATCGTAACATGCACGCTACTCGGCCGTCCTCGTCAACTGTTTCCATTCTCACAACTTTGTAAACGTTCTTCTCCCATCAAAACATCTGAATGATCCATTAAAATTTTTATTTAGGGTGAGTTCATCCGTCTTACATTCCTTTCTTACTTCTTCATTAGATATTCTATCATACATCGTTTTCCCGCATATTCCTCTCACTGATCTAATTTCTACGGAATTTATCATATATTCACCCTTCTTTTGCCAACTCCAAGGTTAACTTCCGTACATAAGGGTTGGCACTAAAAATACACTATGAACTGGCATATTTTCTTTGGTGGATATATTTCCAAAATATCAAATAAGTTTTCATGCCCAATTAAAAAGTAGAAATGTGTTCCGATCTCCCAAAATCACCGTTACACAATTGAGTTTATTTAAGCCCGACTCTTTGGCTTCCTGGAGTGGTCATCTTTATTCCGCGAGTCCCGGGCAATGTGATCACAGACCTTACCATCAGGGTCATAGCAGGCAGGGAGAAGACGTAATGGAAGGTAACCTCTACAGAAAATCCCGGGAGAAGGCAAGGGGAAATCACTCCAGTAATATTTTCCAAGAAATCACTGTGGCGAGAAAGCATTCGCTAGTGATCGCCAACGTCAAGGGGATCTGAAGAATGTTAATGCACTACAAGAAGCATGTTTTTATGAATACTAACATTGGTTTTCAACTTTTGGGATTATACAATTTGACATATCTTGAAGGAGTACCTATTCCATATAAAACTGTATTAAGATACTAGTGAGATGTATAAACTAACTTAACTAATTTACGCCGTCTCCCCGAAGGGGTAGGCAGAAAGAATGGACTGCCACACTTTAACCGATGCGGCACTCCATCCTTCTCTTCTCGCCCCCGCGGGAGACGCAGTGTGATGGGTTGCGAACCTCATCGCCGCCAATAGACATCTCCCGTGCACACTTCGATCGTCCAACGTCAACAAAATAAATCTTAAACAAATAATATAAAATAAAATAACAAAATAAAAATAATATACCTAACACAAATGTTGTCAGCTGGAATTTTGAATTGAATTTAATATAATTTATTACGTATCCACCGTTTTTTTTAATTCACTATAATTAGTGCGATGTATAAAAGCTTGTAATTCTAAAAATATTCATTAACAGGGGAGTATATCAAAATGGCGATGGATTACATGGAACATATTTATATATCGGCAGTGTAAACTATAGTAAAACACAGACGGGCAACATGGGCCAGAAATAGTGCACTCCCCTCGAGCGTGTGCAGGGGTGCGTGGAGAAAATAATGACCCTAAGCCTCAATTGGGCTCGATGCCATTCAGTAAAAAAGGCAATATTAAGATACCGCTTTCAGAAATCGAAAGCGAAGAGTTGCGTCTCCCCCGTTTGAGATGAGTTTTCTAAATTACCGGGGCCGACTCATCGCCGCGGGAACAGGATAAAAGGGAAAGATAAAAATAACGACGGGGTTCCGGTAAGTGTTGCCAGATCTCGGTTCTGAAGGAAAATTTTAAGTTTTGTAAAAAAGAAAATGCAAAAAGCCTGCGTGGCTGAACATTACGGAAGACAAATATGATTCTTCTTATCGACTGTTTTTTTTTATCCTTTAAAATATAATGATCCTGGCTGGTAATTATATCAAGAATATTTAAAAAATTTATTTCTTTATTATGAGTTTACTTTCAATTCAATTATTTCAAAACTAGCCGGTACTACATGGGGTAGTGACGCCAGGACCTTGAGGACTTCGGCAATGGCTCTAGTGTACAGTGCGGCGGAATACTGTGCACCTGTCTGGGCTCGCAGTGACCACTGCAGGAAGCTGGACGTGGAGCTCAACAAATCAATGCGCACCATCACAGGAACCGTTAGGTCTACACCAGTCCAGTGGCTCCCAGTCCTGTCTAATATCACTCCTCCACCTCTGCGTAGATCCCTGGCATCAATCAATATGGTTGATAGAGTGCGTAGCAACCCGCTTCTTCCTGCTTTCAAGGACATATTCCAACACCCTGATAAGCGTCTCAAGTCTAGAAACCCCATCTGGACGGTTAATGATCGCTGTAGGGATGTTGAGGCAAATTGGAAGTCCATATGGGAGGAGCACGCCGTGAAAAATCACCAACTAGTTGCTGTACCACACCAGGAGGCGCCAGGTTTCAGTCTCCCAAGGGGGCTGTGGACGACCCTAAATAGGATCCGAACAGAGCAGGGACGGTGCGGCTTCCTCATGCATAGATGGGGACTTACTCCATCTCCTGGATGTGACTGCGGGGCGGAGAGCCAGACTATCCGGCACATTGTGGAGGATTGCCCCACCAGAAGATACCCTCCTGGCCTTGATGACCTTCACAGAGCCACGCCAGGAGCAGTGAAGTGGATGGAGGGTCTGGATCTTCGCCTGTGACGCGGCCCAATGGCCCAGAAAAAAAATTTTTTTGCCGCCATACGCAAAGTAAGTAAGTAAGTAAAGTAAAGTAAGTACTTTCAATTCTACAAAGATGACTCAGTCAAGCTCTGGGGTCCATGGGCTATCTATATATGTTCCAACATTCGTCTTACAGCTGAGGAAACAATGGAAAACCTCAACCGGAACATTTAGGGTACGACTATGGGGAGAATAAAAAGATGTTCGGAAATGTTTAACAATTGTGTACACTTAATACAGCACTTAATGATTGAATGTTATATATGGTCTGTTCTACTATATGGCTGCGAAACCTGGACTCTGAAAGTGAATGTAATGAACCAGTTGGAAGCGTTCGAGATGTGGATATACCGCAGAATGCTCCGTATACCACGGACCGATAAGATCAGTAATGCAGACGTACTACAGAGGGCCAGAGCCTATAGAGAGCTGTTGTCGAGTGTAAAAATTAGAAAGGTCTCATAATTGGGTAATGTGCTAAGGAAGAAAAATACCACCTCCTTCGACTGATATTAATGGGTAAAGTGGAGGGTCGTCGGGAAATTGGTAGAAGGCAGCTGTCCTGGCTGCGGAACATTAAATAGTGGACAGGAATTACAAGAGTTCAGAATCTGTTCCAAGTGGCGCAGGACAGAGATGCCTTTGCTGTAGTGATCGCCAACGTTGGGGGGGACCTGACACGGCACCGAAAGAAGAAGAATGTAGCTTAAGACTTTGTGGTTATTCTCTATATTCACAAATATTTCATTTATTTAATGTCCTTAGTTTATTAATTATGTTGGTAGCCATCTCCTGGGATGTCAGTCGCAAGTTTTGATTCTCGAGGATAGCCGGAAAGTCGTCGAGGGGGACCGCCCACTTCTGGGTATCTTTGTCCAGCTTCCATCTGTCGCTGACGAACATCGGTCTGCGTAGAAGAACGTGCTCGATTGCTTATCGACCGGTTACATCTACGTCTCTCGATGAGGTGTTTCTATCTTTCACTAATTTGCACCTTTCGCTTGCGTCTTCTTTAATCTTGTCTGGTAGGGTTCTTTTCCCGTTGTATTTCTTACAGCCTTTCTTACAATTCTTGTTCCCTGGAGACCACTCCAGTGCATTTTAAGCGAATTTATAGCCATTCGTCTCGGAGAATTTTCTGGTTGATTGGAGTTTCATTTATCACAGATCAGAAGAACGATAGGATAGTACGAGAACACCTTATCATATTGGCGTGTAGTGGTTTTGAGAAAAAAATAATAAAGAAATCTTTGCGAAACATTATGTATGAAACTGAAGCATGGAACTGGCAAAAGAAGAATGAAAGTAGAATAAATGCAGTAGAAAAAGATATCTCTAAGACGAATGTGTGGTAAATCTGTATAAGATTGAGTGTCAAATGCAAATATAAGAAGTTACTGCGGTGCGAATGAAAGTGTTATGAACAAAATAATGAAAGGATCGTTGAGTTGGTTTGGACACATGGAAAGAATGTGTGAAGGCAGAATGGTGAAGCAGGTATATGTTAACGACTTGAACGGAGTTGGAAATAGAGGGAGACCGAGAAAAACGTGGATCAAATCAATCAAATATTAAATGTCGGTCATGTGAGGAGTCGGGGAAATCGACGTGCGTGCATGACACGATGTGTGAATGTAGAGGAATCGCGAGAAGTACGTCAGTATAAAAGTGTGGCGGTCCAATCTTTCTGCCTACTCCTCCGGAGAGACGGCGTGATGGTTAGTTAGTTCTAGCTAAACTTTATCCTTGCAATACGCAGTAGACAGGGGGGGAGGGGGAAGAGAGACCATTGCACTTTGATCTATACAATTTAAACTTCACATTCAACTGCATGTCTGCAGTGTGCACCCATTCTTTAAATTCTATTAAAATACAAAATAACCCTCTAGTCCTCTTCAGCTTGGTTTGGCCTAGACAAGGGCGAGGGGGCGTACAATATTCCCGAGAATAGAAATTCGAGAACGGGCACCCAGGGGGGTAGCCAGACGCATTTAGTTATTCAGGCCGGGAGGTTTCCAGACTCGACTCCAAACAGATATGTCAAACAAGCAGACTGTACCCTCTCCTATCCGCATCCGTTCTATTATTCCAGGCATATAGGGAACGTGAACAAACATGCGATGGAAAATTTGCTTCGTAAACAAAATATATAAGATCGTTCGAGTTTTTGATACTGATATAAATCTATACATGTGTTTGATCAGTCTTGCGAATGAAATAATATAACAATCGATATGACAATGTGCGTCTCAATAGTGATAAAATACGATATCCGTTAAGGCAGATCGTGTTTCAAACTGCTTTACACAGATTGGCATGGATAAATAATATTCAATACTAGCGGACACGGCAACACTTTCCTATTGCTATATTAGAGTATATGCATACATAATATACGAATTGAACAAATACAATTTCAGATCGATATCAAATCATGTATGGCATACAACTAAATAAATCCAACAACGTGTTTTCAAAAATTCATTATGTTTAACAATAAAATCCATTAATCACACATGCAGCAATGCCATTACAATCTACTGACGAATGACTACCGTCATATAAACCGATTCGAGCGCCACCTCTTGGTGACTTACACTACACACAATTAAACACTTACATCAATCAAAAGTAGTTCACACTTTCTATAAATACATTACAAACATTTTTACAATTTAAGGAATCTATTTGAGAGCGGGTTATCAGGAACGCAAGAGAGATGGTTCGACTTCAGGAAGACAAGATACTCTCTAAACTTAAGAATATTTGTTTTCTAAACGCACTTTCACTAATATGAGATGTCGATCTCCAAGGAGATCGTGTTCAGCAGACAGATTGCTCTTCCCACCAATGTCACCGTAGCAGGTTGGTTCTGGCGGTAAAACAATCTGTCATGGCGCTGTCGGAGATATCTATCAGAAACAAAAATACCAACTCCCTTCAGCACGGCTGAAATCTCAAAATATCCCCTGATTAATCTAAAAAAAAAATGGGTTAAAGAAATCCTTCTCTTCGAAGCTGGTTGGTTCCCAACATTCCCAAAATAAATTCAGTGAAAATATAGACTGTAACGCCCCTAGCAATAAAAAAACTGTTTGGCTGTCACACTATGAATTCATTTATATGCATTTCAAACTATAATAGGCGTGTATAATATACCACAATGTTTGAATATGTATTATATTAGACGCTAGAGAAGCATTTTCTTCCCATTTACTTCTTAAAAGGCTGCTCTGAGCTCCTAATATCTCCGCTGTATTTTTTATTTAACCTATCGTTAAGTACAAATACTTTTCCTGATCTCTGGAAACTTTCCAGAATCAGTCCTATTTTCAAGAGCGGCGCAAAAGAGTCGGTCGAAAACTACAGACCTGTAGCGATACTGTCGGCTCCAGCCAAACTATTTGAATCAATTTTACACAAATTGATATTTCCCAAAGTCGGACCCCTATATTATAACAGAACAACATGGATTCAGGAAGGGGCGCTCGACTGAAACTAATCTCATGGTATTCACAGATTACATTGCAAGGGCCTTGGATGATGGTCACCAAGTTGACTGTTCATATAATGATTTCTCAAAGGCCTTTGACACTGTGAACCACGACATTCTGATAGCAAAGCTATCTCAAATTGGATTCTCTTCTCAGTTGATTATGTTTTTCATTAGTTACCTCGAGGGGAGAAAACAATACGTCTCATACGGAATTTTTCAATCGGAACCTTTTCTTGTAAATTCAGGGGTGCCACAAGGTTCAAACTTAGGGCCACTCCTCTTCACCATCTTCATAAATGATATTGCGAAGGTGATAAACTTCTCGCGATTTCTTTTATTTGCCGATGATCTGAAATTATTCCTGGAAATTAAAAATCCTGGAGACTGTCTTCGCCTCCAGTCGGACATCAATAATATTGTCAACTGGAGTCACAGTAATCAAATGCAATTCAATGTCTCTAAATGCGTTATGCTATCTTTTACTAGAGCATTGAGAACTGTGTATTATAGATACACAATGAACAATCAGCAACTAGCACATGTATCTACGATGAGAGATCTCGGGATCATCTATGAGAGTAGGCTGACTTTTCGTGCACATGTTGAGAGGATTTGTAGCACTGCACTGAAGATGTTGGGCTTCATCGTCCGGACCGGCAGAGTTTTCAGGGATCCCAATGTGCTCAGAGTCCTATACAACGCATTGGTTCGGAGCAGACTCGAAAGTGGTTCTGTGATATGGAGTCCTCACGAGGCGAGATATTCCATTATGCTGGAGAGGGTTCAGAAAAAATTTCTGAGGTATCTCTACATGAGGGAGTATGGTAGCTATCCTTGGCTCTATCCCACGGCATTTCTTTTGGGAATGCTCGGAACCAATTCTCTACAGCTTCGAAGAGATGGACATCTAATTACCCATTTCTTTAGATTAATTAGGGGATACTTCGAGAACTCGGCCGTACTGGAGGGTGTTCGGCTTTTTGTCCCCGATAGATATCTCCGACAGCGACAGCACAGATTGTTTTACCTACCGGCTGCCAGAACCAATCTGCCTCTGGTGACACCGGTGGGAAGAGCAATTAGTCTGCTGAACGCGGTCTCCTCGGAGATCGACGTCTTTCATGTTAGTGAAAGTACGTTCAGAAGGCAAATACTCTTAATTCTGGAGAGTATCCTGTCTTCCTAATGTTGAACCATCTCTTATGCGTTTCTGGTAGTATACTATATATAATATATTATTTTACCTGTTCTCAATAGATGCCTTAAAATTAATTTTGTAATGTCTGTTGATGAAATAAACTGATTTGATTTGATTTGATTTGATGTAAAATTAGAAAAATGAGACTGTCCATCATCTGCCTTCTCCTCAGATGAACGGTGAGATGGTTAGTTAATTACCCGGTCTATTATCACGGTATCACCGAATTACAATCTAGATTTTGCACCAAAGAGTTGAACAGTAATACTCTGGATACAGTGGCGGTACTCCCATAGAAGCCCAGAAGCCCGGCATGCGTAAGAAATTTTGAATCAAAACCTCTTCTGGCTTATAGACATTCAGCTCTCGTGGCTAGTCTGATGGGAACATTGTTGGAAGGTGATTTGGTGGGTTGTTAGTTTATGCGGGGGCATGATTACTTAGATTTGGGGGGTTTGATTTAAAATTTCTTGCGCAAGCCGGGCTTTAGGGCTTCTATTGGAGTACCGCCACTGCTCTGATATTATTGGGATTCTCTAAAGCTAAATCCCGACTCTGAGAATAAACATAGCGAAGCGCAATTAGTCGGTAAATCTGTGTTTTGCTTCCTTTTTCTGAATATCACCAAGAGCATCATTAACTCATCCGCCGCTCAGACTTGCAATATCCCCAACAAGACATACACAAACGCTCCTGCAGCGTAACTCGGACCCAGTCACAAATAAACAGCGACTCGGACCTCGCACTTGCATCTAGACGCGCTGCATTC
The DNA here is from genome assembly GCA_022606425.2 of Lepidostoma basale. Classification (NCBI taxonomy): domain Eukaryota; kingdom Metazoa; phylum Arthropoda; class Insecta; order Trichoptera; family Lepidostomatidae; genus Lepidostoma; species Lepidostoma basale. The sequence goes on along the minus strand of JAHDVF020001422.1, from coordinate 980,218 downwards.
GGACAAATACTTCATTTAGACAATTTATATCCCTTATATATGGAAGTGAGATGAAAGGGATGAAAGTAAAATAAATGTAGAAGAAATGAGATCTGTTAGACGAATATGTGGGAAATCTGTGTATGATCTATCATACAGTCGAATATTTAAACACTAGTGTCGAATGAAAATATGATAAGTGAATGCAGTTCGAATGAAAGTGTTATGAACAAAATAATGAATGGGTCATTTAAGATGGTTTGGATACATGGAAAGAATGATAAAAAATATGTATATGTAATCGACGTAATGTAATTCCGGAAATGTGCAGAATATGAACTACCACACAATCCGTCCTGATATTCAATGCTACTCGAGACTCCACCACATGTACGCATCATGACATACACTTGAGGTAATTAACTAACCATCTCAGCGTTCATCTGAGGAGTAAGTCCGTGTATCTTGTTATCTTCTTCGACCGACGTTTCGGATATACTTGCTGTCTCCATCTTCTGGATAGTAATGAGATAAGATAGAGAATATACCCATAATCACTTATAAATTGTTGCTAACAACCGTGAAAATCTACGCGCTTATACGATTTTAATTAACTAGTTTGCCTACTTATTAGGTATATTTGATCATGCCGTGGTTTCCTCAGTCTTGATAGATTTATTGCTAAGTACGAATTGTTAAAAAAAATTGTTTGCCAAAACATCATTCTTACGTATATTTCGAACTAACTAACTAACTAACTAACCATCACGCCGTCACCCCGAAGGGGTTGGCAGAAAGAATGGACTGCCACACTTTTCTTTCCCGACATATTTCTCTCGCTTCCTCAACATTCATACATCGTGTTATGCACGCGCGTCGATTTCTCTGACTCCTCACGTGCCGACATTCAATATTTGATTTATTTGATCGTGCCACGTTTTCCTCGGTCTTCTTCTATTTCTGGTTCCATTTACATCGTTCACATATAATTTTTTTACTATTCTTTCTTCATTCATTATTTCCATATGTCCTAACCATCTTAATGATCCTTTAATTATTTTGTTCATAACACCATCATTCACACCGCATTCACTTATTATACTTTCATTCGACACTCTATCATACACAGATTATCCACGTAGATTTCGATTTTTTTGATATCGCTTTCATTCACACTACATATTAATAATAGAAAAAAAAAACATCTTAGAGACCGTTTCTTACAAACATATTTACAATATCCCTTTAATAAATGTATTTCCTTTCACTAACTGACAGATATGTGATTCAAAAACTCTCACATGTACCTAATTCCAAACTATACTCGTATATATAAGAATCGAGATGAACGAAGCGTACTAACACCGCGGATTCCCACATTAATTAATAAGTCATGTTGCATTCATTAATTAAGCTACACATATCATCGGGATCATTTTCCCACCCCCTTTGAGACTGGTGAATTAAAAGTAAAGGACAAGAGAGACTTGGACTTGGACTTGGATCTTCTGGCTTACAGAGGTTCAGCTCATGTGGCTATTCCTCTTACGTCTGATGGGAACATTGTTGGAAGGTGATTTCGTGGGTTGTTGGTTTATGCGGGGACATGATTTGTGTGGCCCGGAGTGTTCCTCTGAAGGAGGATCGATTTTGGGCGCTTGTGGCGGCTGGAGGTGTTTGGGTCGTAATTTGAGAGGTCTTTTATTGTGGGGTTAGGATGTGAAGGGAGGCCTTTGTAAAAACGTTCGGCAAGTTTCAGAATGAATTCATCTATCATCGGGATTCCGATTCTAGGTGCAGTTGTGTGATCCTGGTCCATGAAGGCGCACCAAGCGATAAACGGATAGGCTTATTTTGCAGGATTTGGAGTTTTCGTATGTGACTCGAAGCTGCATAGCCCCAGATTGGGGCTGCATAAGTGAAGATCGGCCTTATGACCGTTTTATATATCAGGAGTTTATTGTCGGTGCTTAGTTTGCTGTTTCTAGCTAACATTGGGTAGAGGGCTGAGATTGCTCTTGACGCGGCTTTGACTTTATTTAAATTATGTAGTGTTTACGAGATTTCGATGATGTTTTGTTTTCGAGATTTTGCACAAAATCGTGGATCGAAAAGTAGAAGGGACGAGACCACGAGGAACGTAGGATTCTTGGATAAAGCACGTACAAAAGACGATCGAGTGGACATCTTCAGATCAGCAGATTGTAAAAGTCAACTAGAACATCTTCCTTCGAACGGAGACGGCGTGAGAATAATTCACGAATGTCCCAGTGAATGTTTCAAGCCCTCATTCTGTATGAGAAACGTGTATGTTTTGAGTCGGCACGATCGAGAGATTAATCAAAGTGATTTTTGGAGATATAGTAATTTAAATAACAGAACGTATAAATAAGGTCATTGTGTCGTGATGACGCCAATGCGCCATCTTACCTCCGACATGAAACGGATCCACTTGAAAGATTTAAATAATTAGAGTAACACGTAGCTATTTTATTTTATCAAAGTCAATAAATTCAAAACATAATACAATAACAAAAAGATAAAACGCAATTGTTTTTTTTTTTTTACTTTTCATTAAGCAGCAATATTTTCAAGAGAACGAAAAACTTTAATATAACGTATAGAAAAAAAAATATGATTGAATTTATTTATCTTTTTACAAAATTTAAGCCCGTTTATAGGGATTACATAGGAATACATCTTTACCGGACGAAAAACATCTTTCAGGTTAAAAATACACCCGTTTACAATAGCTCGTATAATGCGAATCCATAAAATTCTATGTATCAATTTTGACATACAGCAATTCCGAATATTTAAACCCGCACCAAAAAATCGAACGGTTGTACCTAACCAAGTCCAAGCACCGCATTCACTTCTTATATTTTTATTCGACACTCTATCATACACAGAGTATCACACATTCGTCTAAGAGATCTCATTTCTACTGCATTTATTCTACTCTCATCCTTCTTTTGCCAGTTCCATGCTTCGCTTCCATACATACAGGGTCGGTACAAGAACATCATTGTGCATTGTTAAGGCTTATCTACATTCTACTCGTATTTAAGCTAGATGAAGGCAGGTAAGCACCGGGCGATCAGTGTTGTTCAAAACTGTACAATCGGCCAAATAATATGCAAAAAAATCATATGCCAGTGATAGATATTTTATGATTAAAATATCTATCACTTGCATGACACCGTCACTAACCTTGTAATATTATGATGTCTTATGTAAATAACCTACAGGCCTACAGCCACGATAACTTCGAAGACAAAATAACAAGCGAGTTAATGCAACGAATCGTGCATTAGACTGGAAGGTTATTTTTTGTAGCACGCAGAAATAGACCACTATATTCCCAAGCGGAAAGGCGATCAAAGGTGTTTATCATTTCATCATTCAAAGAAAGGAAGTTACACATAATTATTACGAATGTAAAAACGAAATAGGATAGATTCAGCAACTGGAAAAAACGCGTTTTCATTCATAACTGTTCCAATATCTCCCTTCGTCTTCTTCAGCTTTGCTATAGACATATGTGGTCTTTTTTCCAGAGTGCTACTCCTGTGAAGTGGATTCCCAGCTATCTTTTAATCTTTTGGGAGGTCTTCCACGAGGACAAGTCCCGCGAGAATGATTAAGTAGTGCCATATGTATATATATCTGGTAGTATACATTCTTTAAACACGACCGTACCAGTCCCATTCCCTTATTCGCTGTCTACTTCATCTTACGATATCATCAACCTCACATATCAACCATATTCTGGTGTTCCTCACGCGATTACTAAGGTTCGGTTCTGACAGTGTCTGCCGTCTTTTCAACACCAATATGAAATGTTTGTCTTACATGTGCTTTATAAATCTCGTAATGACCAAAACATCTATGCATTTATTATTTTATTAAATAAATATACAAAATCATAAATTTGGTCAATGATTTGCATACGTGGTTCATATCGTCTGTAATATGTTCCTTTGTTTGAAATACCGCATGTATTTCAAACAAATGAACAGTGAAACTCCATCCAGGCACTGCTCCTCTTCTCTTCCCCTCGGGAACAGATCTTTTAAAATATAAAATCCCAACCCTAACTGGTCTTCCATTCCCTGACAATAATGTACAAATAAATGGCGATAGATTGGCTACCTATCACACGTCATGAGAATCAATATAATAGCTAAAACAGGTCGTTTGGGTTCAAACGACCTGTTGTATACAAGGAGAAAAAAATAAATAAAAATGTAAGCCAGTGATTCCCAAAGTAGTCTATATAGATGTGATTCAAAGTGGTCTACACTTGTAAAAAAAATTGGGGTCCATGAGATGTAAATGGGAGTCCACGAGATGGTTCAACTAAATCGAAGCCGAATATTGAAACGCAAAACGAATATCGAAATCGTTGGCGACCTTTTATTTTTTTTAGCTCATTTGGGGAAATCGAATGTCCGATATTTGCCGAATTCCGGCTTCTTTTTCTGGATTTTTTGAATTTTACGAATTCCGACTTTTTTGTTGTTTTTTTTTTCTGTAATAAATCAATTTTAGGAAAGCAGGGGGTTTATGAAATTGGTAAGGGGTCTACGAGACAAGTTTCGGAACCTCTGATGTAAACCCTAAATCCCTTTCGCCCTCTTTCGCAGAAAAGCACTCCGGGCCATACATTTAGCCCCATGATAAAAACAACTACAAAATCACATTTCCATCAATGTTTCCTACAGACGTAAGAGGAAAAGCCATTAGAGCTGAACCTCTTTAAGCCAGAAGATCCAAGTCCAACGTGTTAAATTTCAGGGACCGAATCATCCTAGCCCCGTTTATAGATTGAGTTCAAAATAACCTTGTATAGAGACAGTCTCTACACGAAAAAAAGATAAGATGAAATCTACACCTATTGCGGAATCAAAAAAGCCACGAATGAAGACGCTATTGATAAACACGAACCAGAGGTGAGGAACATGTACGAGTAGATAAATATTATGCTTGGGCATCCCGACTGCAAACATTTTAAGAAGCAAGAAGCCATATTACCTAAAAATGAGAAAACTGTTGACTGTTCGCAACATTGATACTTATTATTATATTATATATGGATAAATTCTTAAGTAAAATTATTCCAAAATTTCAATACAATTTTGAAGTTGTATTAAATTTTTTTTATTTTTCAATACAATGTGACATTTAATAATGCCTTAGAAAGGCGAAACATGTCATTCCCATAAAATATAATTTAACCATTCCTGCAGACAAATAAGTTAAATTGTAGGATTAATTGTATCTCAATAGAGACGAAGATGCAAATTGGAAACAGAATATGGTGATCGAGGTGTTTACAGGACTTATGACCTGTCATTGATTGGGTTAAGCGCACGTTTTATGTAATACAACATTCCCCATTCCACCCTTCTTACGACCACCATGTCTGACAATTTTTTGGAAGTTGTATATATGTATGTTAATATGTAATACCAAACTTCACATGTTAGTTTCAATCTACACACTAGCGCCATCTATGAAGATTGGATTTTAAGCATTAAGCAGAATATCTTTTTACGCAATGTGAAATGCTACCGCCATTAACATATTGCTAGATAACGCCGGGAAATGTCTCTCCAATTTATATGCAATTTTTTAACTTGGACCAGTTTTTGATTTTACAACATTTTGAATGTATACACATACTTGTAGACGAATACTGGATTTTACCCATTGCGGGTTATCAATTCAAGTCCTTGAATTGATAACCCGCAATGGGTAAAATTCAGTATTCGTCTACAAGTATTTGTATACATTCAAAATGTTGTAGGGTTAAATTGTATTTAAATTAATTTAATAATGCCGGTCTGTAAAACCATGTTACTGTTAGTCAATATGTAAGAATCCAAACATGAAACTGCAGAGTCAAATGTTAAAATTTTATAAACGCTGCGTTGGGCAATCACATTTTCCATGTGAAAGAAATTATATAAAAAAATGGACGGGTAGTGGGGGAGTGAGACGCGTGTCTTGTCTACAGAAATAATTCTAATTGCGCTCGCCCGTAATTAATCCACACATCATAAACGGATATAGACACCCGTTAGGAGCACAAACAGAGGAAGTTACCGCACCATAATGCCGGGGCATAATAGACCGGGGAGCACGACAGGCGAATGTGGAATAGGCGCGCCACTTGCTGTGTGGGGTCATCAGAGTGGAGGCCATTACTAAAAATAAGGACTTGTTTATGATTCAATAATAATAATATTAATAAAAAAACGTTGTATCACCTTGTGGGACTGAGAGGATTAATTGTTTACCTGACCTATTTTTTTTTTTTTATGTACACAACAGGTCGTTTGGACCCAATTACTGTATACAATTATTATTTTTTTAGCTATTATGTTGATTCTCGTGACATGTGATAGGTGGCCAATCTATCACCATTTTATTGTCACTTGAATTCTACACCAGACCAAAGACAGTGTGACAATCACACTGCCATCACCGGGAATCGAACCCAGGACCTTCGGCATGGAAGTCAGAGCTTGTAACCACTCTGCCACGAAGGTCGTCGACGCTAGTATGCTGGCAGCAGCATAGCGCCCCCCGGAGACAAGGACCCCGTCTTTGCTCCGGGCTTATTACCGCGTCCTTCGGCCGAGCGACACGCGTCCGCTCGAACGCTCTCGCCCTATCTATTGTTATACACTTGTCTGTGCCGAAATAAATAACTGTGTACCAACCAACCTGGGACTTTTCACTTGCACACCGAACCACCTCACATTACAACCTTATTTTATCAAAATTTAAACGAAAAACGTGTTTCGGGACACAGATACCCTTCATCTCCACTTATGTAAAATGATGAGCAATCATTGCATTTCAGACTTATTTGTGATTCATCAATGTCGGAAGACAAGCGGTAATCATGGGTCAGAACGCCTGGCTCTTGTAGGAAACATGGATACAATCAGATGTAGGGGAGAACCACCATGAATGGAACGGCCCATGAAGAGAACACACGACATGGTGTCGTCACACTACTGCGATCACGTGAAGGGCTGCGGGATGTCGCTAGGTTTATTACTATCGTTGCAAATGCAACTGTTCTCTTCATGGGCCGTTCTCTTCATGGTGGTTCTCCCCTATGAACCGGTTCAGTGTTCATATCATAGGTTTAGAAATGACTGTATTAAGAACAAAGATCTTGAGCACATCAAAATATAAATTCGTAATAAATGGCAAACATATAGAAACAGTTGATGAATTCGTTTACCTAGCCCACAAAATAATTTTTTTGAAAATAAAACCAAACAGCCGAAATACCTAGAAGAGTAGGACTGGGTTGGGAAAATGAAAGAAGTTTTTGAAAACAAGCAGGTTCCTATTTGCCTAAAAAGTAAAGTGTTTGATGCATGCATAATGCCTATCCTAACATATGGTCTAGAGACAACCACCCTAACAGAAAAAAGTGTCCATAAACTAAAAATCACACAACGATCCATGGAGAGAGAAAAAGCTCGGCGTGAGTCTCCGAGACAAAATAAGAAATAAGAGGCCGGACCAAAGTTGCCGACATCATGGATCTTACAGCTAAATTAAAGTGGCAATGGGCCGGACAATTATAGCAAGACAGGGCAATACCCGATGGACATCCAGAATACTTCAATGGAGGCCTTGGACAAAGAAAAATAGTGTCGGGAGGCCACCTAAAAGATGGACTGACGATATTGTCTGAATAGTTGGAACGACCTGGATGCGGAAGGGACAAGACAGGAACAAGTGGAAGAAAATGGAAGAGACCTATATCCAGCAGTGGAGGGAATAGAGCTGAAGAAGAATGTAATATGAAAATTTCATTCGTATTTTGGACACATGACGAACGAAAAGAGATTTTGCACCAAGCCTTGAAGAGAAAAGTTGTAGGAAAGAAATTAGTCAAACGATGTTATAAATTAATCTTGATAACGAATTACGAAGATAGCTGTGCGAGAGATCTAACTGGATCATCAACCTTCTTACGGCAATCGAGTCATGAGAAGAAGAAGACACGATAGAAAGGTTTTTCGGTAGCAGGTCGGAGAACTTCCGATTTTCTTATCCAAATTAGCGGCATATCCTCGCATTCACCGAATCGATTGCAGCCGCCCACGTAAACATCTCCGCCAGACTCAAAATATTTACGAATCCACAATAGTTCCGAAATAGATGGCGGTAGAATCCATCGACCATCTCGAGGAAGTTTAATTTATTTAAAACACTTCAGCATGATAAATTCAGAAAGCACCAGAAGATTTTTAAAAAGCATAGAAAAGAGGCAAACAAAATAAATGTAAATTGTGATAAAAAAAATACTCAATTAATTTTTTTTATGTTATTTCAAATTTCCTGGTAGAAGTTAATTGTAAATACTGAATATAAAATTGCATTTTTTTTTAAATATAATAATATATTTAAATAGTTTATTGTTTTGGCCGAAACACTACGATACTTCCAACATTATTAACAATTGTATTTATAGCGCAAAAACTCTTTAGTTTGTTTGTCGCGACATTCTAAAAAATTGAATAATAAAAATTGTGCTATTATAACAGTGTTGTAAATTTTAACAGTTTAAATGCGTATTAATTAAAATCCACTGTTTGTCTTCGACCGGTTTTGCCAGCTCGCTGCCATCTTCTGTTATAAGTTACTAGAAACCGTATGGCGAAACCGATTGAGCACACAAAAATTAGTGGATTTTAACTAAATATACATTTAAAAAATATTTTTCCATTATTTACAATGAACTTATACCGTGAAATTTCAAATAACATTTTTTGACGTGTTTCGTCTAAAAAGGGATATTAGCTAAATATACCTTTAAAAAAAAACTGTTTTATTTTTATTTACATTACTCAATTTGACGTCATCACATGCCCCGCTTTCCTTATTAAAGCCGTGCTACACTGTTTTAAACAAGCTCTCCACATCAGTCTCCACCTGCGGTTTAAAACTGTGTAGACACTTCTTGTTTGAAACCAAAATTCGTTTGACCTTCAACAAACTTTGTGGACGGACGCGCATAGTATGCGTGTGGATCCACCGTTCCACACGCATTACACATGTGGAGAGCTTGTTTACAACAGCATGTGGACGCTACACCAACCGTGGGCTCCACAGCTCTCCACCAAGGCCACCTCTGTGGAGAGCTTGTTTCAAACAGTGTGGCACGGCCTTTATCGGTAACAAGTAGATATATCAGAACATGCGAGTCCCGAGCTTTGAGATTTGTGGGTAAAAGGATAAGTTTCTCACCTGAGGTCAAGGTAGCTAAGGCTCTGCAGCATCCCGATGGTGTCTGGAACGCTTCTGATCGCATTGTGGAACAAGAGTAATCTCTCGAGGAAAAGGAATGCAGTCACTTCATCCGGCACTTCACCGAATCTGTTCTTAGATAGATCTGTAAAAAAATAGAAATTTATCAAAATTACTATTTGTTAAATTATTACAAAATAACTAGTCATCATGCTGCTTCTCCGGAGTAATAGGCAGAGAGAATAGATCTCACACTTCAATCCTAAGTTACTTGTCAAGAATCCTCTACAGTCTGCGAGATCGCGTTTCTATTACAATTTTTCTGCTGACATTATTCTTTTGCTAGATCCATGCTAACTAAATTTAATTAACTATGCTGTTTCTCCGGAGGGGTAGTCAGAGAGAATGCACCGCCAAATTGTTATATCCTCACATAACTCTCGCTCCTCTTCTACATTCACACATCGTGACACGCACGCTTGTTGATTACTCCTTCGAAGATGGCCGCCTTTCAGTAATTGATTAAATTGGTCATGCCATGTTTTCCTTGTATTTCCTCGACTTCTTTATCTTTCAAACTACTTGTAAAAACAAACAAACAAACCATCACGTCGTTTCTCCGCAGAGGTAGGCAGAGAGAATGAACCGCCACACCACTCTATCCTGGCACACCTCTTTAGATTCCTCCACATTCATACAGCGAGTCATAGACGCACGTCGATTCTTCCGACTTCTAACATGACCAACCTTTAAAATTGTATTAATTTGGTCATGCCATGTTTTCCTCGGTCTAACTCGACTCCGTACTCCATTTACATAACTAACGTATACTTTATTAACCATTCTTTCTCCATCCATGCGCTCCATATGTCCGAACCGACGCAGCGATTCTTTCATAATTTTGTTCATAATACCTTCTTCCGCTCTACATTCCTTTCTTATATCAGCATTTGAGATTCTGTCATATACCGTTCTACCACACATGCGTCTTAGGGACATCATCTCTACCGCATTTATTCTGCTCTCATCCTTCTTCTGCCAGTTCCATGCTTCGCTTCTACACATTAGGGTTGGGATCAGAACTCCATTGTGAACGGCCGTTGTCGCTTTAATTGATAAATTCTTGTTTCCAATAACTATTTTTAAAGCTCCATTCATTTTGTTACTCGCACCAACGCTTCTTTCGACGTCACTATCCGTTCGGCCATCCACTGTGAACATGCTCCTTAATACACGAATTCACTCACCTGCTCCAATTTATCTTCGTTCACAATTATGTTACAAACTGTCATTTGCTCTTCCCTGTCAAAAACCATCACCTTTGACTTTCCGACATTCATCATTAAATGTTTTGACTTGCATACCTCATACATTCTCGACACCAAGACTTGTAATTCGTCCGCAATATCCGCAACGAGAACGGCATCGTCCGCGTAAAGCAGACAATTTACAGACAAATCACTCATCTTAGCGCCATCATTTATTCCTTTCAGTTCATACACTTGTCCATACACTGAACAACCATGGAGATATCACACAGCCCTGCTTAACACCCTTTGTGATATCAAACCAACTACTTGTTGATATCTTTATAACCATTCTTCCCTCATACATTCGTTCTGCATGCTTCCATGCTTCATTTTCAAACCTCGGAATATTTACTTCCATATTTAATTCAGTCATATTTGCTTCGATCTATATAATTATTTCTATCGGGAGTGATGTCTTTGAGCGCACCGTTTACTTTGTCTCCAGCATCAACCGAATACTCGTGTCTTTATCAATGTTTACGTCACTTGTAACCATGCTTCCAAAATTCGAAATTTAATTTTACGTTCTAAACAAACAAACAAAAAATGCCCGTGATGTTAACAATAGTGAACGTATCGCTTCAAACGTGCTTCGCCTACAAAGTAACGGTCGCATAGTCATCACTGGTTGCGGCTCTTCCTTACAAATTATTAACTCGTGAATGGTCATAAAATAATTCATGGTTGGAGACAAAATATCATGATTTAGTAAGGTTACAAAACGAACAGCAGGTAGGGACTATTGCCTACCCAGAACGTGGCGAGAATACCAAACATTTCATTAGATGCGGCCACTTCGTGTGGGTGAGTTGGGAAATCTTGGATTTGAAAAGATTCACATCAAGAAAATTGTCGCGATCGTCCATGCCACACTTTAGCATGGTCCGATCCGTAGATCTTAGCTCATATCATTGCTGTATTACAAAATTTTCCTCACGTATGTAATTTTAAAAAATAATAAACTGAACGATGGACAGCGCGATCGTTACGGCATCAGTTAACATCAGAGACAATTCGTCTCAATGAGAAGCGGGCAGCCGGCGACGCGGCTGCGGTAACGAAACGCGTCGGTAATTGATTGCCGACAGAGTAAACAGAACAGTAGAGTCAATTGGTTCCTCGGGACCACCCCCCGAGTTCTAACGCGGGAAAACCAGCGGTGTTTACACTTCACAGCGGAAATAGCCGCTGATACTCGTGGCAAATGACTTGGCGATAGAATGTCACGAATCGGACTCGGCGAACAAAATTGACAATAAAATTAATAACCGTAATAATGGATGATCACGTTAGATTAGAAGGATCAAAATGAAATAAAGAGAAGAGCAATTCGTGAGTTGATTGAGATAGAGCCTTTATAACTTAGAACAAACGATTGCAAGTGAACAGTGTACGACAAAAGAACAAAGTACACTATCAAGTGGGAGAAACTGGACTGCGGCAAGAATGTCATCCTTGCACATCTTAATGGGGCTTTTTTCCCCGCCTGCGGGGGACCAGTCCTTGGATCGGCTCTCATATACCGTAGGCAATAAGAATTGTACGAAGAACCTGATTCCTCACAGATGAGTGAGAAGTAATAGTGAACGTCGGGAGGAGCTGATAGGAACGGAAAGAATTAAAATATTTGAGGAAAAAAAGATTTACAAAACATAAAAAAAAAATTATATACTTGTGTGCGACCCATCATGAAATATGGGGATCGAATGCAGGGCGAACACCACAAATACAAAAATCTTGCTTAGAGGTTCAGAAATGAAGACACTCAGGAGCATATCCGGAAAGACACTGCGTGACCAAATAAGGGATAAGATAACGAGGGGAATAAGAGAGTTTGAAGATATGGCTCGGTTGGGGAGGCAACGGAGAAGACATTGGTATCATATTGCACGGCACACCCCAAGGTAGAAGACCCTCAGGCAGACAATCGAAAAGATGGATCGACAGCTGGGATCGACTCCGCAGGGGGCCAAGCCGCCAAGCTAGAAACTGGCCACAAGATCTACACTAAGAAAAAAATCCATTTTGTACATCTTTTCATTCAGATATCTACTTCTCCATTCTCGTCTATAAACATATTACATAATTTTTCGATAAGTCTGCCATCTTGGAGAATATCCATCTCTATTCCGGAAAGGCAGCTTTATCAACGTCAACATAATAATAATAATAATTAGGCTAATTTGTATAGCGCCGTTTTCGTGAATAGCTCACCTCAAGGGCGCTTTGACAATGTTTTTAGTCATGAGAGCTGCATGTGACACCAGCAATCAGATAACCGTTGTTTACATTTTATGGGATATTTTGAAAAGGTGGGTTTTTAGGTGAGATTTAAAGTCTGTCGGATTGTCAATGCATCTGAGGCGTGCAGGAAGCATATTCCAGGCGGACGGACCTGCCACTGCGAAGGCCCGATCTCCGAAATTTGTCCGGGGGTTGCGCTTTGGCTCAACTAATCTGCCTATTGCCGAGGAGTTTGCTGATCGAAGCGTGGATTGCCGCAAGTTAGGGCTATCAGCAACATATACTACATATACTACTACATATACTACTTTATCTTCATAACCAACCCGTCTCTGGTAATGGAGTGAGGAAAGCAATCAAACTGCTAAACATGGTCACATTATTAGTTAATAATAATAATTAATACTTAATAGAAAGTGTAGTCTTCAGAGCCTTTAATTTCCTCATTTGGAAAATAAATTAACCTAATATAAATATGAAATAACTAACTATTCATTATTGTTTCTTGAACAATGATGTAAAACTCCTTATTAAATAATTAATACGAATTTTTGTGAATACATGTTCCGCCTGCCTAAAGCATTATCAAATGTGATAACATGTCATTTGATCGTGCCTTAGACAGGCGAAACATTCACATTAAATATAATAAAACTTCTAGAAAACAGACGTTTTCATCCGAGTCAATTAATTAACTAACTAACTAACCATCACGCCGTTTCCCCGGAGGAGTAGGCAGAGGATGGACCGCGATACTACTCTGTAATGACATACCTCTCGAGATTCCTCTACATTCATACATCGTAACATGCACGCTCGCCTTTTAGTTATTGGTCAATTTGGTCACGCCATGTTTTCCTTGGTCTCCCACAGCTTCTTTTACCACTCACATTCCTTGTATACAACATTTTGAATAATTTATAACATTATGTTTCAACGGCATGATGGTTAGTTAGTTATGTTTTTCTATCTGTGCGTTTGCATATCTGCACATATTATATTACAAGCCCTGTATAATATGTTTGGTGATACGTATATATTAAGGATTTCATCCAGTCGGAGATTGCTTCACGAGAGTAAACGATTGGGACAGACGCTGTGCACTTGGGACCGTTAGAGCAAGTTTATTTATAAACTTAACTCGTTTACTTAACAAAATTCTTCCCACATCACCTCGTTTCCTAATGTGGAAGAAAAATAAATGTTACCTCTACTTTCACGAATACACTTCAAAATCGTAGGTATACGGATTCCGTTCTAAATATACACATGTGTAATCGTAAACAACAGCTAAGATAGCAGAACACAAAGGTGTTCTTGTACCGACACTTATACGAGTATATCCGGATCTATATATATAATAACCTATAAATAATAAAAAATAATAATAATACCTCGGATATCTAATAACTTTACCATTAACCATTTCTTTAGATTAATCAGGGGATATTTCGCGAAATCGGCCGTGCTGGGGGGTGTTGGTATTTTTGTCCCCGATAGATATCTCCAACAGCACAATTATTATTATTATTATTTTGTTGAATCGTTCTTAACACCATGACAGCATGAGCCAAATCGATGTTAAAGGGTATTATAGCTATCATAGTGATTCTCGTAACATGTGATAGGTAGCTAATCTATCGCCATTTAATTGTCACGGGAATTCTCCACCAGACCAAGGACAGTGTGACAATCACACTGCCCTCGCCGGGAATCGAACCCGGAACCTTTGGGGTGGCAGTCAATGCACTTACCACTCGACCACGAAGGTCTTGTTTTACCTACCGGCCGCCAGATCCAATCTGCCTCTGGTGACACCGGTGGGAAGAGCAATTAGTCTGCTGAACGCGACCTCCTCGGAGATCAACATCTTTCATATTAGTGAAAGTACGTTTAGGGGACAAATACTCTCGACTTTAGAAAGCATCTTGTCTTCCCAATGTCGAACCATCTCTAATGCGTTCTTGGTATTATATTGAATGTATATAGTATTTTACCTGTAATCAATAGATGCCTTAAACATTTATGCTGTTTGTAATGTCTTTTGAGTAAATAAACTGATTTGATTAATAGATTGATTGATCGATTTATGGAAGTGAAGCAATAATCTTGCAAAAATATGAAAAATAAATAAACGCCGTAAAAATGAGGTATTATTAGTAATAGAATATCATATCATAACATATGAAAATAATGCACGGCTGATGACGTGTCACAAGAGGAATAAATTAACAAATAATTGTGAAGAAAGTTTCTCGAACAATGATGTAAAACTCCATAATAAATTATTAATTCAAATAAAAACGTCTGATTTCTAGAAGTAAATGATTTTTTTTGGGAATGACATGTTTCACCATGCTGAGGCATTATCATTTGATAATACCTTAGCAAAGCGAATGTCATTTCCATTAAAAACAATTGTTATTCCAATAAAACATATGTTATTGTCATTTGTATTAATAAGTGATGCTGCGAGTGGAGTATAAAATAAATAAATGAAATGAAATGAAATCGATGAATACCAAGGTGAATGTGGCAAGACCAAATCGATTAAAATTCTTATGTCGACTTGTCAGGAGTCACGAAAATCCTACATATGTACATTTGTAAAATAATGTTACAGAAAACTCTCGCTAATCCGGAATTCGACAATTCGGAACTTTCAATAATCCGGCATCAGCAATGAATGGAAGAAAAAATCTGATTAAAAAGAAAACAAAAAGACATTAGTTGTTACTTTTTAAAGTGAATAAAATATATAATATAAACATAGTACAGCCGAAACTTGATATAAATATAAAATATTAGAATTGTCTCATGCTATGTAGGCAATAAAGTTTTTTCATTTCTCAGCAAAAAAAACTGTTGTGTACTTTTTTTTATCCATTTTAATGCAGATTATACGATTAAAATGGTATTATTAGTTCCCACCTGTTTTTAAATGGCGCTCGGTTATCCCCCACTTTTGGTTATCCGACAACGTCTGATTCCCGAAAGTGTCGGATTAACGGAAGATTAACAAAAACCATGGTCAGTCTTATCTGAAAACGGAACGCAATTTTTACGGTCGTTACCATGTGCGAAGGAAGCACTGCCAATATTTTTAGCTATTATATTGATTCTCGTGACATGTGATAGGAAGCTAATCTATCGCCATTTTATTGTCACGTGAATTCCACACCAGACCAAAGACAGTGTGACAATCGCACTGCCATCGCCGGGAATCGAACCCGGGACCTTCGGTATGGCAGTCAGAGCTCTTACCACTCTGCCACGAAGGTCCTCTTGGTCGTCGAAGGTTGCGTAGTGTCTCCATAGTTGTTCAATCTGTATATGCATAAGTATTTGAAGGAATGAATGCTGGTGCTAAAATGATTGAAATGTTTGTAATTTGTCTGCTTTAACGGACGATGCCGTTCTCATTATAGATTAAATTAAAAATTACAGATATTGATATCAAGAATTTATAATGTTTTCGAAAGAGAAGAAGTTTAGGAAATGACAATTTGTAACATAAGTGTGAATGAGGAGAACCTAGAGAAGGTTACTGAAATTACATATTTAGGTAGCATGTTCACAATGGATGTCCGAACGTACAGTGACATCGAGAGAAGGGTTGGTGCGAGTAACAAAGTGAATGGGGTTAACAAAGTGGTGAAAATAAAAATGAAATGAAATGAGGTGAAATGAAAATAATCAATAAAAGCGAAAATGGTCATTTACAGTAGAATTCTGGTCCCATCCCTTACGTATGGAAACGAAGTATAGAACTGGCAGAAAGACAAGGGCAGAATTAATGCGGTATATAAATGATATTATATTATACTCGTATCCCTAAGACGTATATGTGGTAAAACAATATTCTTCTTTCGGTGCCGTGTCAAATCCCCCCCAACGTTGACGATCACTGCAGCAAAGGCATCTCTATCCTGCGCCACTTGGAACAGGTTCTGAACTTTTGTTATTCCTGTCCAATATTTGATGTTCCGCAGCCAGGACAGCTGCCTTCTACCAACTCCCGACGTCCCTCTACTTTACCCATTAATATCAGTCGAAAGAGGTGGTATTTTTCTCCCCTTAGCACATGACCCAAATATGAAGCCTTACTAATTTTCACACTCGACAACAGCTCTCTAAAACAATACATAACAGTATTTCAACTGTTAATATCAGGAGAGGAGAAAGTATTATGAACAAAATTATTCAAGGATCACTGCGTGGTTTGGACATACGGAACGCATAGATAAAGAAAGTAACGACGTGAATGGAGTACGGAGTCGAAGAAGACAGAGGAAAACATGGCACGACTGAAGGAATCAAAAGAAAGAAAAGTCGGAAGAATCGACGTGCGTGGTGGTCTATTATCTCTCTGCCTGCCCGTCCAACTTCGGAGAAACAGCAGAATAGTTTTGTTGTTATTGAAATAATATATGTCCCCATGTCTTGATTTTAAATGTCTGTGACTATTAAAACACATCAGATTCATTTCACATGATTCTATCGTAAACATTTTGGGATTAATAGCAAAGGAATTTGAAATCCTTGTATTGGTCACCAGTTCGCCTTAGTCTCATTCTAAATCCGTTATAGGGCGTCGGAGGTCCGGCCACATTTAGCCGGAATCACGCCTGTCCCAGCGGCTCAAAAACATTCCTATCCGGCGTAGTTTTTAAAATTGTCCAAGCATAGTAGTCTTCTTCTTCTTCTTCCTCAGCCTATTCCCGTCACTCCTGGACAAAGGCCTCCTCCATTCGCTTCCATGTCACTCTGTCCTGTGCAGACTGCATCCAGGTTATTCCGACGTGTCTGTTCAGATCATCATTCCACCGTAGTTGCGGTCGCCCTGCACTTCTCTTCGCCGTCGACGGTCTCCAAGTCAGCAGTCGTAGTAACACATATAAAATATATTTCGATAAACAACTATTCGAGCTAAACCACTAGCAGTTTTTCATAGATTTTTGATTATACGGAGAATTCAAAACCTTTGACCATGTATTTTGTACTTGGAGAGAGCATAACTCGTACACTTCAAGAAGAGAACTTTATCGCAATGGTAAGGATAGCAGAACATTAAAAAAATTCAGACCAAACATAGCACTTTAATTCTGACTTTGATTATGTTTCAACGATCCTGCTCAACGTTGTTCAAAATACGAAACTGTCTCAGTGGCCTGTCAAATGTCGTAGAAAAAGTAAAGCATCAATTCATGTGTTATGGTTATGGCACATACGTCAGCTAATATATTTTATATATTACGATAATAAAATGGCTGTGGATCGGTCACACCTGATGCTCTCCACCTATCTCCTCCTTTCCGCGGCGTCGTCTCTGCGCTGTGCTTCAAAGTCCTGCCGTGCCTTTATGTGCTGTTGTTCTTCACCTAGGTCTGTCTTCTCCAGTATTTTTGGAGGTTTGCTTTAAGGGAGTCCCTGAACCGTTTCCTCTGACCACCGCGTGAACGCATTGCCTCTATATGACAACCATGAAAACGAATAATAATTAAATAAAACGATGTTTTTTAACTACTTTCACTTTTGTCTTTATTTAGACAGCGACCGGTTTCGCCAGGCTCGCTGTCTAAATAAAGACAAAAGTGGAAGTAGTTAAAAAAACATCGTTTTATTTAATTATTATTTAAAATGAACTTCCATCAAGAGATTTCAGTAAATTCATTTGATTATCTATGAAAACGAATTTTCCCATAAATGTCGTAGTTATTAAAGTATCCCCTGAAAAGTCAAACATTAAGTATATAGAATATCGCCACTGATGGTGGGGAGGGTGCAGAAGAAATGTCTGCAATACCTCTATCTTAGGGATGCTAGGCTATCAGTCACTCGAGAGGAGACGAGACATTCACTTGGTGTTCACTTCTTTCTACTGATAGGCGGTTGTATACACAACTCAGAAATCATGAGTGAAGTAGGTCTGTTCGTTCCTGAAAATTATCTTCGACAATGGAGCCATAGATTATTTTATCTCCTACGATGCAGAACCAACCTGCCAATGGTTATACCGGTAGGTAGAGCAATATCTTTGCTAAATCGTATCACCTCGGAGTTTGACATATTTTGTGATATTCTAGCTCACCTGAGGGAAGCACTGTCTTTAGTATCATATAATTGAATATTCATTTTATTAACTTGTTTTGGAAAATAATTCTGTAATGCTTTGGATATATTAAAATAAATTAATTAAAATAAATAAATTAAAATAAGTGTAAATAAAAAACACTTTTAATTTAAATAAACTAATCAAGTTGTGTGCATCTGGGAATGGGAGAACCGTGAAAAAACTGTTTAATGGACGTAATACTTTTATTACGCCCCTTAAACGGTTCTCTAGGCGCCTGATTAGTTCATCAGCCAATAGAAGCGGCGCTCTTACGCTGTGAGAATAACGAGTACGGACATCGACGTCGCGACGCTCAGACAACAAAAGGCGCACCGAAACCGGCGTCAGACGAGGTTACTTTATAAATGCGTGGTCAAGAGAGTACAGAGTGGCCGTTTATCCTTTGTGCATATTATTTTATGAGATAACGCTTTATGGCTAGTTATTAAATAATAAATACACATAATATAACAGTGTATAATAAAAGCAATACTATATTTTCTTCTATATTCGCTTTCACTTTGTGTTGTGGATTCAAATTTGAATAAATATAATTACATTTTGTATTACAAAACTTTTTATTTTCACTGAACTCAGACATGTTACGGTTACAAGTAACCTTTATAAATATATACAATTTTAACAATCAAATAAAACAGAGCGGTCACTTATATACTAAATGTAGATCGAGTTATGTATAAAGGTGGAAGGGGTATAATTAGAATTGAAGAGAGGGGAGTTGTAACGGGAACATATCGAGTGGAAGGGGTATAATTAGGATTGAGGAGAGGTGAGATGTAACGGAAACATATCGAGCAAGGGAATTGAATTTAAATTTAATTGGTTATGATAATGATCGATATGTTCCCGTTACATCTCCCCTCTCCTCAATCCTAAATATACCCCTTCCACTTTTATACATAACTCGATCTCCATTTAGTATATAAGTGACCGCTCTGGTTTATTTGATTGTTAAAATTGTATACATTGATAAAGGTTACTTGTAACCGAAACATGTCCGAGTTCAGTGAAAATAAAAAGTGTTGTAATACAAAGCAATACTACTCGTATATATTTAAATAGATGGCATGACCAAAGTCGGCCATGTAAGAAGCCGAAAGAATCGACGTGCGTATATGACTCGCTGTATGAATGTGGAGGAACCTAGAGAGCTGTGTCGGGATAGAGTAGTGTGGCAGTCCATTCTCTCTGCCTAGCCTTTTGGGGAAACGATGGGATGTTTTCTTGTTATTGTTGTATTATTTTATTTTAGTATCATGTCAGGTTTCTCCGAGGAAATAGTTCTCCATCTTCAGCGACCCTCTGCAGTTCTACGGTAGGTTCATATCTTGAACCACAACATATTATTATATTATCAATAGTATTTTGTTGAATCGCTCTTTACATCATTACAGCGCGAGCCAATTCTGTGTAAAGGGTATTGCTATCACATTGATTCTCATGACATGTGATAGGTGGCTAATCTATTGCCATATTATTGTCACGTGAATTCTACACCAGACCAAAGACAGTGTGACAATCACGCTGCCATCGCCGGGAATCGAACCAGGGACTTTCGGTGTGACAGTCATGGCTCTTTTCTCAGATATTAATAATTGGAAGCAGCTTTTTCCGGCAGTACTCACAACGTAAATAAAGCATGGAACCGACAAAAAAAGATGAAAGTAGTAATGAAAGTTTCCATTATAAGATTTTTTTTTTAGACAAATTTAAAGATATACTGTACTAAATGTGTGGATCAATTTCATTACTAACAGCTCATATTCTTTCCCGACATGAGCCTGAGTGTTTGTAGATAAGTATCTAAATTTAAGCATGAGAACGGTTGGAGTGCGCTCGTGAGGAATGGGAATACTATTCACTCAACATACGAGAAGTGCTCGGGTACGCTGATGGATTAACGACTGGAAAAAATCATTAGCAGGAGATGACGCATTTATTAACTGGCCTTATACGACGTAACATGGATGCAAGGAATACGTATAATATGTTTGCAGAATTAATTTAATAGGTACTATTTGCGGAAATCGAAAGAAGAATCACAATTGGTAACAAAACATTCTTCTCTCTACTACCAGCGCTCAAATCAAGAAACGTACACTGGAAAACCAAAATCACCCTGTATAAAACAATCATCCGAACAGTAGTGACCTATGGGTGTGAGGCGTGGACAATGACGGCGAAATCTGCAGAGCGACTGGATACTTTTGAGAGAAGGGTGCTGCGCAAAATTCTGGGGCCTGTGAATGACGGTGAAGGCTGGAGAGTGCGGCATAATGACGAGTTGTACAATATTTACAAAGCTCCCAGTCTCTCCACACAGGTCAGACTGAATAGACTGAGATGGGCCGGAT
Organism: Lepidostoma basale; assembly: GCA_022606425.2. Lineage (NCBI taxonomy): Eukaryota > Metazoa > Arthropoda > Insecta > Trichoptera > Lepidostomatidae > Lepidostoma > Lepidostoma basale. Next base: position 958,910 of record JAHDVF020001422.1, on the reverse strand, counting down.
GGGAGTGTCAGATTGGAGGGTCGAAGCGGAGGTCATGAGGAGATGAAGGCGAAGAATACTGGAGGCTAAGGCTCGATATGGGCAGTAGGGCCATCGAAGAAGATATAGCTATTATTTATGATATTAAATTATTTCGTGTATTTTATATAAAAAGTATATCAGCGGAGTTAAAATACGAGTATTATACACAGACCGAAGAATATTAAAATTAATTAACACTCGGAATAACATACGAAAGTAAACACATCAATGAATATTAATGGTAGACATTCAAGGAGCTTCTACGATCTCACAGGTCGTTTCGTAATTTTAATTAAATGTGCAGAAAAAAATATACGCGGCCTTCTAGCCCAATGGCATTGGAGGTTAGGTGGTCCAATCAGAAATCATTTAGACATGTTCTTACGTAAACATATGAAATATTGGTAATCAAATAATTATATACAGTAGTTCCAGTACTGACGCGTGGAGCAGAAACACTTACCCTCACCAAGTCGGTGACCATAAGGAGACTCCGTGTAGCACAAAGGAAACACGAAAGAGCCATGCTATATGTAAGACTCTCAGACCGAATAAGAAATACTGAAATACGTAAATAATAAATAAGGTAATGATTTTTGACTTATGTATGGAAGCGAAGCATGGAACTGGCAAAAGAAGGATGAAAGTAGAATAAATACAGTAGAAATGTGATCTCTTATACGAATGTGTGATACTCTGTGTATGACAGAGTGTCGAATGAAAATATAAGAAGTGAATGCGGTGCGAATGATGGTGTTATGAACAAAATAATGAAAGGATCATTAAGATGGTTTCGACATATGGAAAGAATGACTGAAGAAAGAATGGTAAAAAAATTATATGTTAACGATGTAAATGGAACCAGAAATAGGGGAAGACCGAGGAAAACGTGGCACGATTAAATAAATCAAATATTGAATGTCGGCCATGTGAGGAGTCGGCCAGAGAAATCGACGCGCGTGCATGACACGATGTATGAATGTTGAGGAAGCGAGAGAAATATGCCAGGAAAAAAATTTTGGAGTCCATTCTTTCTGCCTACCTCTTCGCGGAGACGCAGTGATGGTTGGTTAGTTAGTTAGTTAGTTAGAAATACGTAGAAGGTCGGGAGTAACGGATGTCGTCGAAAGGATGGCTAAGCTCCACATGTTGCCAGATTGGTTGACGATAGATGGACCAGAAGGGTGGTGGAGTGGAGACCCGGCGAAGACAAAAGATGACATTCGAATATTTGCTGGTTATTGGATGCGAAAGGCACAAGACAGGAATACGTGTAGAAGTATGAGGGAGGCCTATGTACAGCAATGGACAACAACGGCTGTTTAAATAAGTGTAAGTAAGAAGAAACAGATGTCAACCCTAAATAACGGGAAAAAGCTAGGCGAAAGAAGATTATTTATTTCTTCTACATTTGCCACCAGTTTTCGTTGTGAATTCACAACATAGTGATGGACTTTTGGAATTCACCAATCACCGTATTAAAAAAGAAAATTCGTTTAATAAAGATAAAGCCCATGAAATTCCCGCGTTTATAACAGAAAAAAACATTAAATAACCTGAAATTTTTAAAAATTAAAAAACCATAAAAAAACACGGTATAGAATATCACGACGGAATACAAAAACTTATAGTTCGATATGACAAGTATTTTAATATTGGTGATAATTATGTGGAAAAGTAAATGAAACTGCGGTCTTTCAAACTAACTAACTAACTTACCATCACGCCGTCTCCCCTGAGGGGTAGGCAGAAAGAATGGAACGCCACACTGTTCTGTCCTGACATACGTCTCTCGCATCCTCTACATTCATACATCTTGTCATACACGCACGTCGATTTTTCCGACTCCTCACGTGACCGACATTCAATATTTGATTGATTTGATCGTGCCACGTTTTCCTCGGCCTTCCTCTATTTCTAGCTCCGTTCACGCCGTTTACATATACCTTCTTTACCATTCTGTCTTCACTCATTCTTTCCATGTGTCCAAACCATCTTAATGACCCTTTCCTTATTTTGTTCATAACACTTTCATTCGCACAACATTCACTTCTTATACTTGCATTTGTCACTCTATCATAAACAGATTTGTCACACATTCGTCTTAGAGATCTCATTTCTACTGCATTTATTCTACTTTCATCCTTCTTTTGCCAGCGGTCTTTCATGTAAAAATATAATCAATAACTGTTAAATTATAAAACTTTGTTTATGTATCACAATTTATATTTTTAGTTTCGGCCAAAACAATCGACTATTTAAAAATAAATTGTTACAAAGAGTTTACAATTTTTTTTATTTAATTGTGAATCGGAACTGTGGAGGAGCTATTCCGGACAGCGCAGGATAGGGAAGAGTTTACCAGAGTGATCGCCAACGTCGGGGGAACCTGACAGGGCACTTTAAGAAGAAGAATATGAAAACGGTACTTACTTTAAAAAAAAACACGCCTAATATTATGTTGTATATGGGTGTTTTTCAAATAAAATGTTTACTCGAAAATTACATGTCCTATGACTTTCGAGGTAATTCTGCAGGCTATTGATTTTAAAACTGTTTTTTTTATATCTCAAAACAACAGAATAACTCACAAATTGATTATTCACATATCCAAAAGTACTTATATCTGTTTATTTTGCTTAATTATTGGGAATATACGATAGAAAAGTGGTGATTTTTCTAGTGTCCCACGCTCCTTTTGCACTTTATAAACGAAAAATATTCATTGATAAGCTACTTCTTGTCCAAGAGTTTTATGTTATTTGGAAGGATTATATGATCCAGATTCAATAATATTCCTAGATAACAGCGTATTAGAGTTCAAAATAATATAAAATACTGTTTTTATTTAGTCACTCAAAACGACGTTGGTGGAAAATTCCGTATACGCTACGTCGATATACTGATTTAAACGAAAAATTTACTATAAACTAAGTATATATTTGATTGATGGCAACATTTTATAGCTCGTCAACGGTCGCCATGTTCGTAAATTGACACCAGTCGCATTATGTTATGTGAAATAGTGGTCGGGCGTCACGACGTGCTGTTTTTATTTTCCACTACGAACGTGATTCTATAATGTAAGTATTGATTGTTTGACTTACAACTTTTCATGGGTAAAAATGACCGACATCTAGAATCTGAATTCAATGTAAGATTTAGTAAAATCATATTCATAAACCTGCATTTTGGAGTTTGTTTCAATACTGGCATCATACGTCACATCCACTACGCGACGGGATGTATTAGTGGAACGCCAAATGTGACGTAGTGGAATTATTACGCAACGAGCAAACTTTTTGAAAAACGCCCATCTAATGTAAAAGCTGGGGAATGGAGAGAGATGGCCAGGGACAGAAGCCAGTGGAGGAGGCCAAGTCGTGGGACTTACCGGGATGTAGCGTCGAGAGAAGTAATAGTATGTACCATATACTCGTATATGTAATATTTTACCTGTATTAAATATATGCCTTAAACATGCATGTTGTTCGTAATTTCTGTTGCGTTAGTAAACTGATTTGATTTGATGACTGGTAGAAATGAGATGATCTGGATTTCACTGGATCGGATTCGACAGAAATATTGGAAGCTGGTTAAAAAAAGGCGAATCTCGTAAAAGACAACAAGCAAGCTATAGTAGTTATGCGTTTCTACGGATCGTGGACTGCCACTCTTAAAAAATATAATATTAACACCTATCGCTCGGCGGGAAATGACAGGAAATACACCACAGTAAATACGCATCACAAATCACGCCGTTTAATGTCCTATGCAGACACAGTCCATTGTTAAGAGCGCCGGAATGTGGTACTTTTAATAACAGCTTTTGTTGCGACATGCCATTGTGTGGATACCGACTAACCTTTAAAAAACATTTATTCACGCTTTAATACAGCAATGGAATGGAACTCCAATCGCAAACAAAGGGGTTTAAAGAATGAGATACACAATCTAATGAAGTATCCCAAACATTTCGGATTAGGCACCTTCAAGATGTGGTGATTCACTGACAAGAGTGAATATTATTTTTTTCTATTTCCGTTACTGTCGTCAGTTTTCTCGGTATTCCTCTATTTTTTTGGTACGTTTACATCATTAACATACAGATTCTTTATCATTCTTTATTTCCATGTCCAAATCATCCTAACCTCTCCGTGCGTATCGCCCCAACCGTTATATACTGAAATACTGAATCTTATAAAATATTGCCCCATGCGTGGGGCTCATTTAATATTTCTTGAAAATTCCCCGATTATGCCAAAATTTAATACCAGCGACATACATTAGTGATACACAAAATTAAATAATTTATCGGCTAGTTACATGGTTTACAAAATTAAAAAAAAAAACTTTGTTTAGTGTCATTAAGATCTTACTACTCGAGAGGTTAATGACCCTTTCATTATTTTGTTCATAACACTTTAATTTTCACTGCATTCATTTATTATATTTGCATTTGACACTCGATACAGATTTACCACACTCAGTATAAGAGATCTCATTTCCACTGCATTAATTCTTCATTCATCGTTATTTTGCAAGCTCCATGCTTCATTTTCATATATAAGGGTCGTCGCAAGAACACCACCATGCACTGCCATCTTAGCTTTATTGGATAGGCTTTTACTTGTGTTGACAACTTTGTTGCCTGCCCCAATTCTTCTTTAAATATCCCTCTGCGCTCCCATCTTTTGTAAATAAACAAATGTATCCACTAAATTCCGGATTTTCATAATTCACGTTAAAGTTGAGGACTATCATGCTTTTTTTTCGAAAACCATTACCTTAGACTTATTCACAACCATCATCAAATAGTATCGCATGCATTCTATAAATTGGTGGTAAACGTAATGACTGACACATCGAAGGTCCCGGTTGTGTATTGTCACAGTCTTTGGTCTGGTGTAGAATTCACGCGACAATAAAATGGCGATAGATTAGCTACCTATCACATGGCATGAGAATCAATATGATAGCCTTTACATGGTTTTGGCTATTTTTGTAATGATGTAAAAAGTGATTTAACAAAGATAATACTAATAAAAAATGAAATAATTTTAAAATGAGTTTGATCTCGAATGAAAACAACGTCCAATAAACGTGGATGTGTTATGTTTAAAGTGTGTAATAAAAAATCTCTTACAAAAAATACGTTCTCAAGTTTACGAGACTCGATGAATTTTACGAGACATTGGCGCTTTCAAGTTTATTGCGGGAAATAGCGTGATCGATCATCACCGAGGACGGGCGGACTCTGACAGGGCCTGAGGAGATGCCAACTATTCTCAATCAGCTGACAGAGTAACCACAGATGTTGGAAGTGCGTGAATCTGAGATACTCTGGACCGAGGATGTGAGATGGACGTTTTATATCGATTTAAAAAAAGGTTTTTCAACTAATTACAGATTGTATCGTTGCTACACGATGTAAAAAATATTTTAATATAAAAAGGTCATTAAGATGGTTTGGACACGCGGAAAGAAAGAATGAAGATAGAATAGTAAAGAATGTAAATATTAACGATGTAAACGGATTAAGAAATAGAAGAAGATCGAGGAAAACGTGGCACGATCAAATCAATCAAATATTATACGTCTGTCGCGCGAGGAGTCAGAGAAATCGACGTGCGTGCCTGTATATTTGCTGTAGATGTATAAATTTGGAGGAAGCGAGAAGTATGTCAGAAAAGAATATTGTGGCGGGCTATTATTTCTACATACCCCTTAGTGGAAACAGCGTGATGGTATTGAAAAAAAAATACACAGCGGAAAGACGCGTAAAGTTCGAAACATGTTTGTGAAAAGGGAAAAAAGTAGTGTAAAAATACAAAGTTTTTCAAATGAGAATCCGCAACACAAAATGATGGCGAAGTGGTAAGCAGAAAGAATGGACCGCCACACTCTTTCATAGTTCTCTTGTTTCCTCCACATTCATACGTTGTGTAATGCACGTAGGTACGTCCTCGACATTTCATATTTGATCGATTTGATTATGCCACATTTTTCGCGGTTTCCTATTTACTGTTTCATTTACGCATACTTTCTTTATCAGTCTTTCTTCATTCTTTCTTTCCGTGTGTTCGAATCACCCAATGAGCCTTTAATTATTTTGTTCATAACACTACACTATCTATGTTTTATTCTTTCTGTCTACCCCCTTGGAGAGACGGCGTGATGGTTAGTCAGTTATACATATTTTTTTTGTACTGTGCATATATATTTTTAATATTTTTAGTTAGATTATATCGTTGAGAAAAATAAGCTCTAAAATGGAAAAATCTGTATTTTAACTCATAAAAAAAATCGTAAATATGAATTAGTAACATCATCGTATGCAATATTGGCGCTGCGTGCGGTAAGACTCTGTGTAAGTGTAAGAATAATGAACGAAAAAAAACGGTTTTCCTGCCAGTGGGGTCGCATCGCAATCTATTTTAGCAGTGCCAAATTTCATACATGTGGTACGGACGGGTCTGGCTCGCCCGATATGCACACTACTCACTATCACGTCATCGCCCAAGTCTGACATTTCATTACATTCATATCTTTGGCTTCTCTCGTTCTCATTGGTTCCAGCAGGCGGCTATCGCACGAAGAGATGGGTATCTCATAACCAATTTCTTTAGATCAATCAGGGGATATTTCGAGAACTCGATCGGGCTGGAGGATGCCGGTCTTTTTGGCCGCCAGAATCAATCTGCCACCGTGACACCAGTGGGAAGAGCAATGAGTCTGCTGAACACCGTTTCCCCGAAGGGGTAGACAGAGAGGATGCTACATTGTTATATCCTGACAAAACTATCGCGCCTCTTCTACATTCACACATTGTGACATGCACGCTGGTCGGTTGTTCCTACTTCGAACACTTTTTATTTATATTTTTCAACAACTTTTTTTATAATATAAGATTTTTGCTGTGCAATCAGTGCCAATTTACAACTCTGTTTATAATTCCACATTTGGATCCAAATATCTCAAAAATTAAAACTGAATCATTACTGCAGAAGTTGATTGAAATTCTTATAAGTGACTGCGGTCCTAGATAAGCAGCTGCCTGGAAAAAAAAAACATAATGCCGGTTATTATTGTAAACAACTTTAGCGGTTATCATGATGAATAATGAAAATGTACTCGTATAAGCTAAAATGCATACATTTACCCATATTCCTAAATTATTCAATTGAACGACTTCTACAATAATATTTCTACTTCTAAAATTAACGACCTTCGTGGCCGAGTACTAATTGCTTTGACTGCCACACCGAAGGTCCCGGGTTCGATTTCTGGCGATGTTTTTATTATTTTTTATGTATACAACAGGTCGTTTGAACCCAATTACTGGGTACATTTTTTTTAGCTATTATATTGATTCTCGTGACATGTGATAGGTAGCCAATCTATCACCATTGTCACGTGAATTCTACACTAGACCAAAGACAGTGTGACAATCACACTGCCATCGCCGGGAATCGAACCCGGAACCTTCGGCATGGAAGTCAGAGCTCTTACCACTCTGCCACGATTCAACAAAATAATAATGAACCATTTCTACGAATGTTACTCAGGATAACTTAATAACTAACTAACCATCACCCCTGAGGGGTAGGCAGAAAAAATAGACCGCCTCATTTTCCCGTCCTGATATACTTGTCTCTATTACTTTACATTCATACATCGTGTCATGCGCACAAGTAAATTGCTCTGACTCCCAACGAGGCCGACATTGAATATTTCATTGATTTGATCGTGCCACATTTTCCTCGGTATCCCTCTATATCTAGTTCGGTTTACGTCGTTTACATATACTTTCTTCACCATTCTGTTCAAATTCTGTCTTTCCATGTATCCGAACCATTTCAATGACCCTTTCATTATTTTGTTCGAAACACTTTCATTCGCACTGCATTTACTTCATATATTTACATTTGACATTCCATCATATACAGATTTAACACACATCCGTCGAAGAGATCTCATATCTACTGCATTTATTCTACACTCATCCTTCTTTCACCAATTCCATGGTTCATTTCCATACATAAGGGTCGGCACAAGAACACCATTGTGCACAGCCAGAGTAAAATTATAATAAAAAAACCTTGATAAATAATAAGCAAGGTAAAACAACCTAGCGAACGCAACAAATTAAACATAATAAAATATTCAGAACATTCGCATCTTCAACAGCTTATCTTTATACATAGAAATCTTCAGTACGGGCGTATGTAGTTGAACTCCTCCTAAACGGCTGGATCGATTTTGATGAAATTTTTTGTGTTTTTGAGTGGGTCCCAGGATGGTTTAGATTCACTAATTGGACGCGGTAGGTGACCTTTAAAATTCTTCTGGGAAGTTCATGAATCCTTTTGAAAATAATTCATAGTTATGTTTGTTTACCGTAGATGGCGCTGATGTCGAGTTCGGTGTTTAAGCATGCGCAAATCACTTGCGTTGTACCGTGGCGTAGATTTAAAATTCTGTTCGCTGTGTTTCGATATTCCATATTGCGTGCGTATTGAGTATTATAGCTTATCATTTAGTATACAGTTTATCGAAAATGCGAATAGCGAAAAAATATGTTTGTTGAACCAGCAATAACGGATATAAACAACTTTTTTGAATTGTCAAACTCAATGTCTAATGTCATTTAGTATATGTTTTTTTTTTTCGAAAATTCGGATTTCGAAAAACATTTGAGTAACCAGCTAATAGCAGGCAACCCAACGTTCGGGCAGGACAAGGTCATCTGAGAGTAAGAGGGTTCCAACTAACAAAATTTCACATTTGGCTTTTTTTCGTGAAAAGGATTCTTACTAACCTTATCTATACGTACAATAAAAAAAACATGTAATAGTATCGTCATTTTGATGTTACGAACGAATCAAGTTCCATCTGATCATTCAAAACATACGATTCACTGAAGAAGGATTCATTTATACGTAGAACTTTATTATTCCAACTATCGCCAAAAAATTTACACGCTTCTCGGTAAAAGAGTTTCATCTGCTTCAGATGGAACCATTTTATTCCAAGATACACACCCTAAACCAACAAAACGTTGAATTCATTTTTCTCAGCTTTTACTTTTGACAGTTGGAACCTTCTTACTCTCAGGTGACGGTCTATAAGGCCCGCTAGTTTGATATAAAAATTGACAATTTTCATGTTCGTTGCTCTCCCCGTGGGCCTCACAAAAGGCAGGATGTTTCTGTAAGCTGGGAGATTTGTCGAAGCTAATCCATCCTTGGACTCGTTCGTACGAATTTAGGACCGGTTTTATCATGTGTCGAGTCCACAGCAGAGTATCAATGAATTTAAGAACCAGACTTGCCCCCGATACAATAACGGTTTTCTTTGTACAATTTCAATGACCTTTCACTTGTGTTGCGATAACAAATGATCGAACCGTGACGTCAGAACTTCTGCGCCACGGCGACTTCCTTCCTCCAAGCCTGAGGGGGACGTTCAAGCCATCGCGTACATAACATGTAGTTTATTATATTTACAACATTTTGAATGTATACAAATACTTGAAGACGAATACTGGATTTTACCCATTGCGGGTTATCAATTCAAGGATTAATTGTGTCTCAATAGAGACGAAGATGCAAATTGGAAACAGAATATGGTGATCGAGGTGTTTACAGGACTTATGACCTGTCATTGGTTGAGTTAAGCGCACGCTTTATGAAATACAACATTCCCCATTCCACCTTTTCTTATGACCACCATGTCTGACAAATTTTTTTTGGAAGTTGTATATATGTTAATCTGTAACACCAAACTTTACATGGTAGTTTCATTGTATATATATATTTTTTAATATATATTTATCTTAAACAAAACTATTTGTTTGAGATGGAATAAATGCAGTAGAAATGAGATCTATTAGACCATAGGTTTCCAATCTTTTCTGGGCCACCGCCCCCTTCACAAGAAAAATAAACGTTCAACGCCCCCTGCCATAAAAGTTATTCCAAATACTTAGAAACACATAGTTGAATTTTAAAATATTATTAAATATTTTATGTATCTGAAAACGACAGAATACCGAACGAAAAAAAGGAAGAAATGATTAGCGTGTTTATTTTTTTGTCTTTTTAGAATATCCTTTTTTATCTGCCCACGCTCTCTATTTTTGCTGGGTCTTCTACTGCCCCCCTGAAAGTCTCAAACGCCCACAAGGGGGCGTTATCGCCCACTTTGAGAACCTAGGTCTTAGACGGACGAGAAGAAGAAGAAAATGATGATGATGGTGGTGGTTTAGACTCGTGGTAATAATGAATGAAGAAAGAATGGTGAAGAAAGAATACCATATGTTGATGATATAAATGGAACAAGAAATATAGAAAGAACGAGGAAAACGTGGCACAATCAAATCAATTAAATCTTAAATGTCGGCCACGTGAAAAACCGGAGAAAATCAATCAAATCCTATAGACGTGACTTCGGGTGTACCACAAGGAGCCCACCTTGCTCCCTTACTATTTAACTTATTTATTAATGATATACACATGTCAATTAATAACTCATCGTTCTGGTTATTTGCTGATGACAACAAAATTCTCAAAGTCATAAATACTTCAGAAGATTGTCTTCTTCTTCAAGCTGACTTAATATCATTTAGTGAATGGTGTGTACGAAATGACCTAAAATTGAATACTGATAAATGTAAAGTTATGCGATTTTTTCGAAAACATAATCCAATAGATTACCCTTATAACATTGACAATATACAGTTATCAAATGAAACTACCATACGTGACCTAGGAATCACACTCGACTCTAAATTATCTTTTACCACACATATTGAGCTATCTGTCAACAAATCATATAAACTTCTGGGCTTTATCAATAGAATCTCATCCGACTTCAAAAACATTTCCACCCTCAAATCACTCTATTGCGCCCTAGTTCGCCCACACTTGGAATATGCTTCAGTAGTCTGGTCCCCATACTATGAAATTCACATTTCTAATATTGAGTCTGTACAACATCGTTTTCTAAGGAAAATTGGTCGAATGCTCAGACTTGACAGAGAAGATTACTCCTATTCTGACTTGGAAAAGCTACTAAATATTTCACCATTAGTTGATCGCAGAAATAAAAATGATTTAATCTCCTTTTTTAAAATAATAAACTCACACTTTGATGCACCCTGTCTTCTCGAAAATATAAAATTCAATGTACCCACCCGGAATCTAAGGCAAATTAAACTTTTTCACGAAAATCTCCATAAAACAAACTACGGATATAATGCACCTATACCTAGAATGACTAGACTTGTAAACTGTTGTCAAGACTTAGATTTTTTTGGATTAAATCTAAATTCTTTTTTGTCTAAACTTAAAAAATATCGACCTCCATCAAACCCTTAAATTGTCTAAACCAGATGCAGCTTTTACTATTTGTTTGTCACTGAGACTACTTGTACCTTGTAATCCTTCCACAATATAATCAAATATGTCGTTAGCTAATTGCAGTCGTGTTCTTGTTGCTCATCTCTAGTATACATATCTATTAATCTTTCTTCTTTACTCTCTTCCAGATCACCCTCTTAACTTGTCCTAGGCTAATTGTTTACTGTTACTGTTTTAAAATGTTCCTAGATTTAAGTAACTTATCTGTATTATGAATAATGTATTGGAATTAATTCCGTCAACAACAAAATAAATAAATAAATAAAACGAGTATGGATGTTAACAAATCGAGAGAAGTATGTCATCAAATAACACTGTGGCGGCCCATTCTTACCGCCTAACCCTTCGGAGAGGCGACGTGATGATTAGTTAGATTTATTTATTCACTAATGTGAATATAGTTTTTTGGCTATGGTAAATTTACAAATTTTTTCAAAACCTAAACTAACTAACCATCACGCCGTCTCCCCAAAGGGGTAGGTGGAAAGAATGGACTGGATACTTCTTTTGATTTCCTCAACTTTCAGACATCGTGTCATACACGTACGTCGTTTTCACCGAAACCTCATGTGGCCGACATTCAATATTTTATTTATTTAATAGTGCCACGTTTTCTTCGGTCTTCCTCTATTTCTAGTTAGATTTACATCGTTAACATGTGCTTTTTTACCATTCTTTTTTCATGCATTCTTTCCATTTGTCCAAACCATCTTAATGTTCCTTTCATTATTCAGTTCATAACACTTTCATTCGCACTGCATTCACTTATTATATTTTCATTTGACACTCTATCATACACAGAGAACCACACATTCGTCCAAGAGATCTCATTTCTACTAACATCAACATTTTCAATGTGGCCTTTATTGCATTTAATTTTAAAATGGCCGGCCTACAAACGTGTCTCATACATGATTGGCATTATCTCTTGAACTACCCGCCTGCTGGTCACTTCCGCGCGATAGCCGCGGTGAATCATCGCTCTGCGGAGACGGCGAAATTGATTATACATACCCCTGCCTCGACACCGCGCACTTCCGAATAAATATTGAGCATTTTACACGAACTTGCGTACGGCGCGGATCGAGATACGATTGCGTAATTATAGCCTCTGTTCACAGAACACAAAGTAATATAAGACAGAATCGCTCAGACTGAATCACTGCTTGAATACATTACATGCAGTGACAATAGCGCGGTGCGGGCTATCCTGCGAGTAGGGCGTGCTTTGAAATTTTAACATGGTGATCATCTGCAACCGATGGAATCACGTCCCTCACGCCGTCTCATTGCCCAGTGGGCAGAAATAATGGACCGCCACACTGTTCTGTTCTGACACACTTCTCTCGATTCCTCTACATTAATACATATTGTCATGCACGCACCTTTAACATTTGATTGATTTGATCGTGCCGCGTTTTCCTCGGCCTTCCTCTATTTCAAACTCCGTTCACGTCGTTTACATATACCTTCTTCACCATTCATTAAGATGGTTTGGACATATGGAAAGAATGAATGAAGAAAGAATGGTAAAATATTATATGTTAATTATGTAAATGGAACCAGAAATAGAGGAAGACCGAGGAAAACGTGGCACGATCAAATAAATCAAATATTGAATGTCGGCCATGTGAGGAGTCGGCCAGAGAAATCGACGCGCGTGCATGACACGATGTATGAATGTTGAGGAAGCGAGAGAAATATGTCAGGAAAGAAAAGTGTGGCAGTCCATTATTTCTGCCTACCCCTTCGGGGAGACGGCGTGATGGTTAGTTAGTTAGTTAGTTTTTTCTTCACCATTCTTTCTTCACTCATTCTTTCCATGTGTCCAAACCATCTTAACGACCCTATTATTATTTTGCTCAATACTCTTTCATTCGCACCGCATTAACTTCTAATATTTGCATTTGACACTTTATCATATTCAGTTTTATCACACATTCATCTTAGAGATCTCATTTCTACTGCATTTATTATACTTTCATCTTTCTTTTGCCAGCTCCATGCTTCACTTCCATACATAAGGGTCGGCACAAGAACACCATGCTGCACAAAAGCAAATAAAGTTATTTGAAAAAGGCTTCTATCAACACACCTTAAATTTTGGCGATGTTTTAACACTAGGTTTACGGCACCCGTCAAATTGACGGATTCTCGATTTGCTTTGCAAATTTACAACAGACAGTATTTTTTTACGACTTTTTATAATTGAACAATGTAACTGTATTAACTGTATTTTTATTTTCGGAAACTTCTTATTTTTGAAAATCTAGTCGCTAGGACACCCGTCAAATTGACGGATTTGGTAATTTAATAACCGAAAAATTATTTTTACTGGCACTTTTACATAACATTACCTTGTAATCAATATTTATATTTGCATATTCTGTCTATTTTAGTATAATTTCAGTAAAATAAAACATTTAAATAGAAAAAAGAAGAAAAAAAGTGTGCTTATCCGTCAATTTGACGGATGGCCGTAGAGATAGGTATATAAAAATACCCGTAAACCTAGTGTTAATCACACTGCATGAACAGATTATCGGTGATGCAGAGTTCCGATATATAAACTGGTGCAATTCCATGCATTGCCTTAAAGACCGTCCAACAGAGCTTGTATTGTATTCTTTCTGGACATCTGGGCCAACAGAGCTCCTTGAGGTGTTGCGTTATATGACAACTCTTCGGTTAAAACGATAAGAATAAAATGAGATGAGAACTTATTTCCCTCGGACAATTGCGTATGGAGCGTAGTCGACATCCCAATGTGACGGACTACTATTGAGGCAGCACTCGTCGTGATATAATACATTAAATCAGCGCTGTCCGACATGGACTTGGACTTGGATCTTCTGGCTTACAGAGGTTCAGCTCATGTGGCTATTCCTCTTACGTCTGATGGGAACATTGTTGGAAGGTGATTTGGTGGGTTGTTAGTTTATGCGGGGGCATGATTTGTGTGGCCCGGTGGCCTCTGAAGGAGTGCGATTTTGTGCGCTTGTGGCGGCTGGAGGTGTTTGGGACGTAATTTGAGAGATATTTTATTGTGGGGTTAGGATGTGACTTTGTAAAAACGTTCGGCAAGTTTCAGAATGAATTCATCTATCATCGGGATTCCCGATTCTAGGTGCAGTTGTGTGATCCTGGTCCATGAAGGTGCACCAAGCGATAAACGGATTGCCTTATTTTATGTATGTAATAATACTAAATATTAAAATACTTTTTAAAAACAAAGATATATGACATGTTACATGTGACTACTTCATTTTTCTAGCTTGAAAAAACAAATTTGTTGATGAGAATTAAAATATTGCGTATAAATAAAATTAACTTTTGAATTGACATTAACCGACTTTTCATTTACCTATCCTCTTTGGCCCCCCAAATGTTTGCTAAAGAAAAATGACCCGCGGTCTAAAATAAGTTGGGACAGCGCTGCATTGAATGATTGTGTCTTGAGAATTCTCCTCTGTGCCACGTGGATTTTATTTTTTATAATATTTAACCTTTCGCAAACAAAACTTTCGTTCAATTTGTCCGGATTTTGTTGACGCACATGTTCATAGTTATAATTGCCACTCTTTCGTGAGTGACATACCTGTATGTACATTTAGCTGGCCTCAACACAGCAGCAATGTCGGAGTAGTCAGCGTCGAGACGTATATAAGAGCAGTCATTAAGTGGCGTTATTTTGTTAAGGTGACGAAACACCTGGACCAATTATGCCCGACGTTCGTACGTATATGGGTTCAAGAAGTCAAGTATTTGGGTAGTTGTGAGCCATGTTCTACCAGCCAATGTTCTATATTAAAGCTTCTTCTTCTTCTTCATTTAGGACTGTGTCCTGTTATTTCTCGGAGCCTGTTCCTGGGATACAGATGTCCAACTGTCTCGCCATCTTTTAGGTGGTCTTCCTGCCGGTCGATTTCCTGTTGGTACTTTATTTGCGGGTATATTGATCACTCTTTCAGAACATGCTCTTTCCACATGATCTCTCCAGTAGCGTCTTCTCAGTCTTCCCCATCGCACGACATCGTCTACATTGCAGATCTTTCTTATTTAAGAATTTCTTATTCTGCCTCGGAGTGTCGTTCCCGCAACGGATCGGAGAGTCTTCATTTCTGTGGTTCTTAGGAGACCTTTTGTTCTGATGGTGTCAGCTCTCGTTTCTATTCAATATGTCATTATAGGACGTACGCATGTCTTGTAGATTCGAATTTTGCTCTCCTTTAGCATACTTTTATTTTTCCAAACAGCATTCGTCAAGCAGCCAGCCACAACGGCGGCCCTGTTTGTTAGTTCACTTACTTCTCCGTAGAGGTCACTGCTGCTTGATACATCAATCATCTTGAAATGAATCACTTGTTCTATTATTTTATTATCTAATGCAAGCTTGCATCATACTGGTTGCCTTGATGTAACCATGCTCTTTGTCTTGTCTATGGAGATTTTCATGTTGAAACAATCCGCATTTTCGGAAGACCAAAACATGGATATGGCTTGCCATATGCCATATGAGACCACAAATGCTGCTAAGATACCCTGCTATAAGGTACGTCATTTGTTCTACTCACGAAGCTTTCACCGTGCGTCAGGGTCGAAAAAGTCGTGTGAAGTGTGCAACGTTTGGAACGGGGCACTATTCACGGTGTCTTTGGACAAGCAGATGATTCGGCTTACTTCTCCGGAGGAATGGCGGTTTGGTTAGTGAGTTGGTATCTATACGCAGCAAGGAAATTAATAGAGATGCATTATTGCACTCACTCAAACTGCTCACATTGTATCAAGCAACTGAGTGATATGCCATCGTTTTTCAAAATGGTAAATGACGCACTAAACTTCCCATAAATTATACATATAATATGAGAGAGAAGATAAGAACCTACTATACCTATAGATTACACTTGGTCAAACGATACGTTTATAAAAACATTCACGTCTTAGCTACAACTATGAAGCCAATTCCCATAGAAACAGAATGAATAAACTTGGTAACTTTGCACTCGGCTTATGGCCTCGAGACAAAGTAATGTTCAAGGTATACGGAATAAATGGCTGGTCAGAGTATTGTTAACAAGTAGTCGCAAGTAGTGTCAGTGGAAATAAAAGTCAATGAAGATCAGTGCATTTTGACGATTGCAATATTGATGAACATGATGATCACCATGAAAACAAACTGATACCAAACTGTCCTCCAGTGTTGAGGCACGCTCTGCTAACACAACACTGCTAGACAGCAACTCTATCGTATTTTCACGTATTTTACCATTTCATTGCTTCACATACTGCACTACACCCCAAGCTTTTGTTTGCGATGACCCCATCTGCCTTACACCTTATAAGATAATTTGCAGACTGGCGTGCTTCTTCCTTCGCGAACACCATCAACTCGCACATACTGTCTCTGGAGAAGGCAACGGAAGCCACTCCAGTAACACTTCCCAGGAAATGAGAATTCGCCGCAGTGATCACCGACGTCGAAGGAACCTGACACGACACTATAAGATGAAGATCACCCGGTGGTTCACCCGGCAACAAAGTAGCCAGTGAAGACCACCCGAACAACGCAGTTCGCGTATTTAATGGACAGACCTCGTAATATATACAGAGACAACAGCGACCTTTGGCCTTCGAAACCAGGCATCGGCACTGCGCCTGCGGGCCGATTGTTATTTTTAAAGGGTGGCATTTGAAGGTCGGGTGTACGTGAAAACACACACAGCTGTAATCTCGGTATCCACAAACAGCCCCGGTACCTTGCCTTATCAGTGCGTGAATGAGGAGGTCTAGTCTGAACAACTAGAAAATGGCAGCAAGCTGCCGAAACCCGTCGGAATTAGAACTAAAACGGTAATATAGGTATGTATATATTTCTAAAAAATATATACATACCTATATTATTTCAATTAATTTATACCAAGAAGGGGTTTCTAGTGGGTGGGTGAAGCGTAATACAGGATTGCACTACAAGATCGATCACATAGCCTATCCTCACCAACTCCTGTCCCACATACAAACTGGTAAACCCTGTTACGTCGAGCAATCTGAGCCAAGATTGTGGTAACCATTCCCTTTGGAAACTCAGATTGACAAGCAGACGGGAAAAAAGGGGTCCGAGAATAAATCAACCAACCCGGATGTCATGTTTTGGCAGCAGGATACTTCGACTACAGAAAACACTGCGGTACTGAAGGCAAGGGGGAAACCACTCCCTCGGATTACTATGTTGAATCATGTATAATTGTTTTCGTCCAATAATAAGGAAAACTGTATTTGTATGATTTATAAACAACGCTGGAATATATGAAAAATATAAAAACATATTTGTTTTGAAGGTATCCCACTACATTATCGGATTAAAACTTATTAAAATCCAAGGAGTACAAAATGATGTTATCATACATGACGAAATACAAATATAATAATTGTAGAGTTATTGTACATCCCAGAGCACCCGCAATTAATGAACGGTTAAAAACCTTGGTTGGACATACAATCGCAGAGGTGAGCGGAGAGGACGCTTTCTTCTGCATTTATAGATCTTAGTTGTATTAGACGAAAGAAACTATTGTTGACTAATTCAATCATGGGTGATTTCAATGAAAGATCAGCCTCGAGATGTACACCAAGAAGTTTTATTGATTTGGTGGGAGTGATGTCAGAGTTAGGGTGGATATTGAGGAGCGATCAATCGAGTGTTGACGGCTCCAAAGGAATTCTATCTTCGCGGGTAATTGTAGTTTATTTGATACCATCCATTTAAATACAGTTTTAATGCAGTTGACAGTCGAAGATTTGAGATGTTTTTGTGTCAGTGGGATCACAAAAAGAATATACTCGTATTTGCTGGTCGTCACCATAGCAGTGCGATAGCAAACCGAACAATTCTACAGTATCTATGTAAGTGGGAAGAACAACTATTTCATGTAATTATTTTTAACTCGGACACCCACTCTTCAAGCACGCATGTCCAGCCTGAAGACTGAAATCAAGAACGTTTTCTAGAATCCACTGCGCATCACCGCAGTGGAACCCTAACCCCAGTGAAGACCGGACGAACGAAATAAAAACTATAATCGCCCAACCTATAGAGGCTTCCCCGTTCCCCACCCAAAGTGAGGCCGGGCTAGGAACTTCTAGACCAGTGATTCCCAGAGTGGTCAATACTCGTATAGACCCCCAGGGGCCTACGACAACGTGCAAGGAGTCCAAGTCAGAGAAAAAAAATGGGGGTCCACGATAGTGGATCTCATGTCGGATGGTCGAAATCTTTGGCGACCTTTTTTTTAGCTCATTCGGCAAAGATCGGACATTCGATTTTCCGAAATGAGCTAAAAAAAACGTAACGAATTCCGGCTTTTTTGTTTCGGATTTTTTTTTGCCCTGAAAAAATTCTATTTTAGGAAAGCAGGGGGTCCACACAAAATACTCGTAGAAGAAATTGGCAAGGGCTTTACGGGACAAAAA
Source organism: Lepidostoma basale (assembly GCA_022606425.2). Lineage (NCBI taxonomy): Eukaryota > Metazoa > Arthropoda > Insecta > Trichoptera > Lepidostomatidae > Lepidostoma > Lepidostoma basale. Next base: position 939,999 of record JAHDVF020001422.1, on the reverse strand, counting down.
GTTACTATAGATATTTTTTTTTCATTATTTATAACTCTCCCCACATTTTGCTAATGGAGCTAGCTACCTGAATTTTTACATAATGCTCAGGCAACGTTGAAAACCATCTTTTCGAAATATTTATTATAGCTATAGCCAAGCTAATGAAAGGGTAGAAAAGTGACTAAGACTAAGAAGTCTATATTGAACAATAATGTAAATCTATTAAACATGGATTAAAATATGTTTTCTAGAAGTTTTATAATATTTTATTGAAGTGTCATGATTCGCTTTGCTACAGTATTCTCAAATAAATTTGAAGGCGAAACAGGTCACTCCCATAAAATATAAAAAAGGTTTTTTGTGCAGTAATAATATTCTAAAGATTTTATACCATGGAAAATAAAACATTTGAACGCATGCAAATTTTCTTATTTAATACATTCTGGAGTCAATTAACTGTTTTCTTCTCATCGGATAAAATGAAGCCATTCCATACGTCGGAGGTTGCTGAACATATGCGCAAAACATTAATAAAAATGCGCACGAATTGCCGGAAAATCTATTCTATATCCTAAATAATCAGTAATCAAAATAAAAAAATATATTTTTGGATCCTATTACACGAAAACACTTCAATGAAGTGTTTTTGAGTGTTATTTCAACATGAAAAAACAACGCTAACGAAAGCTTTTTCCTTACATAAAAGTTAAACAGAATATGGAGATAATGTATTAGTTTCAGTTCCAACATTACCAAGCGTCAGTCAAAAAATACAATTTTAAATACACATACATGATACAAACATATTTAAAACCGACCAATGATGCTAAATAATATATAGGAACAAACGAACTCACCAGCAATAACGGTATCACTCAAATTATATTTTCCGGTTTTCGGAAAATCTTTAAGTTTCCTACCACTTAATTTTAATTCACCGCTTAAATTTGCGTCTTCTAATATTCTTTCTAAAGATCTTGTCAATTGACTTTGTATATGTCCACTCATATTCACACTCACACCCGGTGCTACCGCGGCCATGTTTCATTTCTAACTGGTTTGAAGTTTGAAGGAACTGAAGTTCCTTTGATATAACCAAAATCAGAAAAGCCAACGTTATAAATATCGTATATGCTGTCACCACTGTGACCAACATTCATTATAATGGTGTTATACTGTAGCAAAGTAGGTAACGTCTACGGATGGATTTATAATTCGGACGAGAAGTTCCGATGTAGTAATTGAAACTGACGTTGATTCTGGTTTTAAAAATCATGTTTACCCCTTTAACCGAAATTTTGCATAAAATGTGCGAAAAATACATTAATTAATGTTTCCATTTTCATATTCAGCTGAATGTAGACTTAGTACAATAAATGATTTGCTGCTAAAAAAAAATCGGCTAGATATAACGCAATAGGGAGACTTGGGACTAACTAACTAACTAACTAACCATCACGACGTTTCCAGAGGGGTAGGCAGAGAGGATGGACCGTCACACTATTCTAGCGCCTCTTCTACCTTCACACATCGTGACACGCATGCTCGTCGATTGTTCCTACTTCGAACATTGCCGCCTTTCTTTAATTTATTAATTTGACCTGCCATGTCTTCCTTGGATTTCCTCGACTTCTTTTTTCATTCACACTACTTGTATTTTTAACCATTTTTTCTTCATCCATTTGTTCCATACGTCCAAACTATCTTAGTGACCCTTTCTAAATTTTATTTAGGACCCATTCCTTTTTTACTTCATCATTCTACCATAGATTGTTTTTCTCACATTCTTCTTAGTGTCCTAATTTTTATGGCATTTTTCCTACTTTCATCATTATTCTGCCAACTCCAAGCTTCACTTCCATACACTAGGGTCGACAATAGAACTTCATTATGAACTGCCATCCTTGCTTCAGCCGATATATTTCTATTTGCAATGATAACTTTAAGTGCATCATTTATTTTGTTTCCAGCTCCAACCCTCCTTCCGACCTTTCTCAACCTTTTTTTGTTTTTAGCAAATCGACCAAAAAATTTATCCCAGTGAGCTAAAAAAAAAGGGCGCAACGATTTCCATCCTCCAATTTTGCAGAAAATCAGCGGAGACCTTTTTTTTTAGCTCGTTTTAGAAATTCAGTTTTACGAACGACTCGAACTAACCATCACGCCGTCTCCCCGAAAGGGTAGGCAGAAAGAATGGACTGTCACACTTTAATCGATGCGGCACTCCATGCTTCTCTTTTCGCCCCGCGGGAGACGCGGTGTGATGGGTTGCGAACCTCATCGCCACCAATAGGCATCTCCCGCGCACACTTCAATCGTAAAACATCCACAAAATAAATCTAAAACAAATACAATAATATAAAATACAATGATATAAAATAAAATAACACAATAAAAATAATTTAACACATAATGTTATTTTTAGATGGTCCACATAATGTTATTTTTAAAGGTCTTAATTTTATTTATCTCCATTTTTAATCTATATTAATTTCTTATTGTGTTGGATCAACACGCAACTTATATGTACTCCTAGTAGAGAAAATACTTAGAATATGGCGTACTTTCATATTATTAAAGTCAAGAGAAATTCTATTGAACCATGAATTATTAAAAAGAGTCGGCTCACTTTGCTGATCGGAACCGTTCAACTCAGATCCCTTAAGTTTTGCCCACCTCCACTCCCTGCAAATCCCAAAACTTTCCATTTGCCATCTTTCTATCGATATCCTATACCATACAGCTTACCAACGGAACTCAACTGACCAATTGCTGTGGTTTCTGCAGTCCAACTGAATTCCTTACCCTTGTATAGAGGCATGATATCTGCTCTTTTCCAGTCAAGTAGAGTATAACCCTCCTACATATATTAGTTAAGAAGTTTCTACAGCCATGCAACAACCATTCGACTACCACTTTTAATGAAGTCATTGGCAATGCAATCATACCAAACAGCTTTACCACCTTCATCACTTTCATTTCATTCATATTAATCTCTTATATGCCGTTTACCTCATTTATGTCAATACCATTTCTTTCTAGACGGGGCAGAAACTATTTTATGTGATGACTTATGTTAGTTCGCCATCCTCGAAACAAGACCACCTTCAAATCCAGCAAGGAGCGGTTCGTCCCGAGTTCAGTTCCCCTACATGCTCTGGTGTCCACAGAGACACTTCTCAGTCTAGTCAATCATGATGTAATTGATCATTGTCCTCTCATTCCCTCTATGGCAGGTATACTGATGGTTCCTCTTGTGGCTGAAAATTGTATTTGCCATGAAGAGGTTCCATTGCAAACACACTTCAAGCAATTTCACTGAATGATATAATAAAATCTGAGCTTGAGTAACGGGAAGAGGCGAGGAGAAAGACGTTTTCTTAGCAATTTCAGTGTTTTCTTCCTGAAACCAATCATTTAAGTTTCTTCAATGAACAGCTTAATTTTTTTGAAAAATATAACAAAATGGATCTACCGCAGAATGCTCCGTATACCGTGGACCGATAGGGTCAGTAATGCTGACGTACTCCGAAAGCCAGAGCTAACAGAGAGCGGTCGTCAAGTGTGAAGGTTAGAAAGGTCATATTTGGGTCATGTGCTAAGCGGACCAAGATACCACCTCCTTCGGCTGGTAATCATGGACAAATTAGAGGGACGTCAGGGAGTTGGCAGAAGGAAGTTGTCCTGACTGCGAAATATAAGAGAATGGACAAGAATGAGCAGAGTGGAGAACCTGTTCCAAGTGGCACAGGAGAGACGCTTCCATTACAGTGATCGCCAACGCCCAGTTCTACAATTGCGCTGTTGAAGAAAATAGAGAGCGAGGGGATCCTCAACATCAGAGCCCAGCAACAACGACGGGTTACATAGGTCGCATAAGAATTTCAGAAAGGCTTAGGTAAGGCATGGCACAGAAAAGGTTGGGAAACCGTGCTGGATAGTATATAATAATAATAATTAATTTTCTTACCTATACATTATATAATTTTGGTTAAAACATATTATATATACAATGTAAAATAAAACATATTTTGCTAAAGTATTTTTATTTATTAAAAAATAAAGCGAGTGTGATTGCAACAATGCGCGCTTTTGTAAAATACAACAATTGAATAAAGTTAAGTAATTGATACTTGTAACATAAAGATATATGATTTTAAATTATCAAAATAGTAAGGAAAATATCTTATTTCTTTTTATAGAGAATGCACATATTTTAATCATTAACATGTATAATTTTTTTTAACAATTTTTATACTATCAAATAGCTAGTTTATAAATATGTTTGAAATATATATTTTTATTACGTAGAAATCCTCATTGAAATAATTCACCCATTATGGCCGCAACAGTGACAGTGGCCCAATCTGTTTGTAGGATGAGTGATTTTATAGCACTGGATATTCTCGACAGACAGCCTAGTCCTCAAATGAAGACAGTCTTCTGTTGAAGTAATCTTTCGTCATTTTTTGGTGAAATAAGTGAATTACGATAATGTAAAGAAGGTAGAAAAATGAAATGTTTTTTTTCTTTATTTATGGTGGCCAAGCAGGCCGGACTGCTCCGTCCATGGATGAGGCCAATGTGTTCTGACTATCTAAGCGGTGATTTTCTCCTCCGATTGGCAATTTGCACTCCGGGCACACTGATCTCTGCATGGCCCCTCCGCAATCACTAATGCAGTAAGGATGGCCATTGGGACATGCATACCAATGACCCTGTTTGAAACCCATAGCTTTAACAATCATAAGTTTTTCCTGCTCAGTGACAGGCTGTAAAGATACCATTTTCCGCACTCTGTTGAGATGATTGCAGACAGATTTATTTACAGTGGCATCAAATGGTTCTAATGACAATAATATCTGCAATGTTAGCTGTTTAACATCATTATCAACCTTTGTTACATTCTCTCTGTACTGTGGAGAACTTTTTAAATTCATCAGTTGGACCATTGTCCTCAGTCTGAAAACTTCATTATTAATATTCTTCGAAATTTGTCCTGAAACTTTCGTCCCTAGCTGATCAAGAGCCTTTAAAAGGATCATCACTTGACTGATCAATATAGGGGAATCTGAATTTTGTACTTCGGAGTATATTTCCATAATATTCTGCAAGACATTCAATGTAAAGGACATTTTAGAGAGATCCAGGATACTCAGCCGGAATGTCTGCTTACTATTATATATAAGCATATTTGATTCAATAGATTTTTCAAGTTTTTCCAATTGTCGTAGCCATTCTGAAACATGAAAGGAATGCATTTGTGAATACAAAATTGCCAATGTTAGTAAATCTAGCATTAAAAATAAATGTAAATCAAATAAAGATTGGCTTTGGCACTTGGCTTTTGAATGAGTCGGGATACAACTACAACTAGGTACACTTGTATCATATTTTAATCTAATTCGGTACCTATTTGGCTAAAGGTCCCAACTGCTTTTTTATGAATTTTACAGGAGAGCAAAAATAAGATTTTTACATTATTTTGATTATTTATAAAAATGTTATTTGTGATATATATGAATGAGGAGGAACAGAGCATTGTGGCGATCCATCCTCTCTGCCTACCCCTCCAGGGAAATGGCGTGATGGTTAGTTAGTTTTACATATATATTAACGTTTTGTCAAAACATAAAGTGTGCAAAAATAATACTGATGGTATATTTAACTAAATTTCACAAGAAAACGCATCTGGGACCTTTTGCCAAATAAGTACCGTATTATTAAAATGCTGACATGTTTAATTAAATCAATGGCTTTGCATTTCATCGGAAAGTTTGGGTGAGGTAAGTTGTTGATGTTTTTAACTTCAATTGAACTTTTTATTAAATTAATATTTGTTTTATATATTTTAAAGAAGTTAATCCTTGGAGAGCTGTAATCAAATAGGCAAAGAGCCGCAGTTCGCCAACATCAAAGTGATCCTTCTATATGTATACATTTTAGAAACTTATGACCCTCTATTTTAACACATTCGAGTCGGGAAGGGTATTATTACCTTCTATGCCTTATGAACTTATGTGTGCCGTAAGGTGCAAGCGAGTAATAACACCCCCCGTACGAAACGTGTTAAGGACTGGGATGATTAAATATATATATGCATGTGAGCAGTTTCACCTGAGACAATGTTCATTGGCCTGCAAGTTTTTAGAGAGGCGATGTCCTTCTGTAAATCACTCAGTGTTTGAATTGTTTCATGATTTTGACCAAATATTTTTTTTTTCACAATATCCACAGTATGGAGAGTCCGCTTGACAATGCTGGAATAGCGCGGTGTGTTAACTACGGGCGTCAGGCACTGAGGACAGCCGGGGATGGCTATCTGCCCTTTCACAACATTCCCACTCTCTATCCACTTGTCCATGGCAGTAACTTCCATTACATGTCTGCAGTCCAACAGTTTGACAAATCTGAAGAGAGATTACATTAAGGGGGATTACATTCCGTATGCTTTTTAAAAGTTTATTCCTCCAATTTTGCATCTGTAGTCGGAAATCAAAGACTAGAATGTCAACAGATTCAAAATATAATCTAAAGTATGTCCGTTTCTTGTGGTTTCCTCTTTAACCTTCATTTTGGAGATTGTTGCAGTCTCCGCAGATGAGTTTGTATGGCACCCAAAGTTAATTCTGGCTTTAGCTTCTAGCCTGATAGGAAATAATTGTAGCTCGGATAGAGTTAAGCTTACTTTACCCGTATCCAGAGGCCACAAGTCACGGACATACATTCCAAACTTTTGAAGTGGTGGTCTGGAAAAAGCTCATCAAAGAAAAAAAATATTTTTGGTTTAAATCATAATCTAATTAAAAGGTATTAGATATGGTTAAAAATTAAAATAAAAATACAATGAGAATAAAGAGTACTTCATTCTTATTTTCATTTTTGGCAAGTATGCCAAATAAACAAATATAAAACAAAGTTGCCGTTGATTATATTCGTTGTATAAAAAGAAACAAGTCCTTTCTCAAAGTAAGGTAGCTCAACCCTGGCTGTAAATGATCATTGTAGTGACAAAGAATACACATTTTGACATTACACAATAGCTACAAAATGTCCAAATAAATGACTAATTCATTAACCATCAAGTTGTCTCTTGGTCCGTCACACTCTTCTTTCTTGACATATTTCTCTCGCTTCCTCAACATTCATACATCATGTCATGCATACCCATTGATTTCTCTGACTCTTCACGTGGCTGACATTTAAGATTTGATTGATTTGATGACATCACGTTTTCCTCGTTCCTCCTCTATTTTTCGTTCTGTTTACATCATCAACATATACTTTCTTCATTTATCCTTTCCATTTTGTTCAAAACACTTTCATTCGTACTGCAATTACTTCTTATATTTGCATTTGACACTCTATCATAAACAGATTTACCACACATATCCATCTAAGAGATCTCATTTCTACTGCATTTATTCTAATCTCATACTTCTTTCAGCTGTTTCATGCTTCATTTCCACACATAAGGGTCGGCCCAAGAACACCATTGTGCATTGTAATCTTAGCATTTTTGATAGACTTTTATTTACGATGACAACTTTAGGTGCACCATTTACTTCTCACATTTACACCTCCTTTCACTCGCCCATCCTTTGTAAACATAATTCCTAAATAAACAATTTCCTTGCTCGGTGAACTCCTCTGCATTAGGAAGATTAGTTGAGCCGAAGTGTTACCCTAGTACAGATTTCGGGGATCGAGCCTTTGCTACAGCCGCACCACCAGCTTGGAACAATCTCTCTTCTATGGTATGACTTTAAATGCATAAATGATCTGACAGACCCATCATTTTCATATTTCATACCCAAACTAAAACTTGTATATTTATTTTATTATACTTTCTAATCAATGGCCAATATCAGAAGCAGTGTTCATTTTTAGATTTAAAACGCGTCTTAATGCGCCCTTGAGGTGATTACATCACAAAGACAGCTTAAAAAGTTTTAAAGCACTTTCAATCTGTCTATGTTCCCCGGCGGCTTAATTTAGATTCAGCGACCGGTTCGAATACCAGTGTATGAATGACCTCGAACGACCCCGACGACGGCCTGTCATCACCCCCAAAGTGGTGACTCCGACGAACACACGCAATGCAACCTTCTGATACCATGATCAAGATGACGAGAACACCCGCAGTTGCCGCTGACACCCTTCTGTCCAGATTATCCACTTCCACGATGCAAGATGTGCTAGCCAGCAAAGGAGACCAAACTTGACAGAGGACTCACCAACTGCACGACAAGGATGTCAGCACCTAACTTACTTGGTACATCCTAACTGCAGTACGTCACCTCTTATCAACTGCACGACCTGGGACGGACTTTCCCTAACCGCGGTTCTCTCCACTTCATATCATCAGTCAGCAGCAACAGTGCGAAAAGGAACCGGCAGCGTCCAACTTACTTGGCCCTGCCCTCGGTAGTAGTCATCGCCACCTCAACAGACAGCAACGTGCCTGACTCTGAGGACCAGCTTTGCTCAACTACTGAACCACTGCATGACCTGGATGGCAGCGCCTAACTTACTTGGCCCCATCCTAACCGCAGTCATCGCTACTTTCCTGCTCTGAAGATAGGCTTACCAGCACTGGGAAACGTTCCCCATCGCATTACCGGACCAACGAAAAAAGTACCAGTCAGAAATTATAATATGACATACTTCCAGAATTTAAAATAACAATCGAGAACGTATTACGAAATACTCACAGCTAAGAATTCACGAGTCAGCTGTTTTGGAAAAAAACAATACAAGTGCACGGCGAAGAATGTGTGAGTCAGCTATTTGAAAAAGAAACACAGGTGTGACACCTATAACTCGCGAAGAATGCAAGAGTCAGCTGTTTGATACGGAAACCTGACGCCATAGCCCGTAGTAATCAAAATTAAAATGGCAAGAGCAGAAACAATACAGTGGGCAACGTTGACAGTGGTAATACTGGCCGTGATCTTCGCCGCGGTATTCTACGTGTGGAAAACTTGCAGCAGGCATCACAAGAGGCGAGCGAGAGAAGAGTTAAGGCAATCACAACTAACAATGGCACCATAAGAAACCAGCATATTCCATGACACGAATAAACACAAAAACGCTGACCCAGGACCTACTTATCAGATTTGATGACTCGAGGGCCTAGATTCATTCAAGTTTGGTCACTAGGTCAGGGCATCATGGATGACGAAAGCAAAGCATATAAAAGCAGTACTCCCGATCACCCAATACGTCAGTCAACTCTAAACCGTCAGTTATTCTTATGACTTCTAACAGACGCGAGTCTACGTTAATAAGTCTACGCCACGAGTGATATCGGACTCCCTCCAACGCCGAGCTACGAAGCTACGTCAGCCAGTATCGCGATCTCTAAACGACACGAGTCTCCACTACCAAGTCTACGTACGAGAAACCTCCGACCTTCCTCCCGAGTACACATCTGTCTACACAGCTATGTCACGAAACCTTCGACGACCTACCGCCCAGCGAGCCCTCATCCTCTACGGCTCACCACCCGGACTCAGCCCCGCTGCTATCGACATCCAGCCACGCTCCATCACGAGTATATCATACTGTTTACGTGTAATTACTTGTGGTCCGCAATAAACGCTGAAACCTCCGCCGTCTTTCAATTCTCACCACAAAACCCCCACACCAGTAGGTGCGCTCATAGCTTTGACATATCTAACATAGACACAAATGATATTAAATCATCCATCAAAGCAATGAAGAATTATGTCCTGATTTTCTTCCCATCTTCTTCTTTAAAGGCTGCTCTGAGCTCAATATATCCGCTGTACTTTTTATTTAACCTATTGTTAAGTACAAATACTTTTCCTGATCTCTGAAAAGTTTCTAGGATCAGTCCTATCTTCAAGAGCGGAACAAAAGAGTCAGTCGAAAACTACAGACCTGTAGCAATACTGTCGGCTCCAGCCAAGCTATTCGAATCTATTCTACGTAAATTGATATTTCCCAGAGTTGACCCATATATTATAACAGAGCAACACGGGTTCAGGAAGGGGTGCTCTACTGAAACAAACCTCATGGTCTTCACAGAATACATAACAAGGGCCTTGGACAATGGTCACCAAGTTGACTGTTCATATAATGACTTCTCAAAGGCATTTGATACTGTGAACCATGACATTCTTATAGCAAAGCTATCTCAAACTGGTTTCTCTTCTCAACTTATTATGCTTTTCACTAGTTACCTTGAGGGGAGGAAACAATTCGTCTCGTACGGAATTTTTCAATCGGAACCTTTTTTTGTTTATTCAGGGGTGCCACAGGGTTCGAACCTTGGCCCACTCCTCTTCACTATATTTATAAACGATATTGTGAAGGTAATAAACTTCTCGCGATTTCTTTTATTTGCCGATGACCTGAAATTATTCCTAGACATAAATAATCCTGACGACTGTCTACGCCTTCAGTCGGATATTAATAATATTTTTACCTGGAGTCACAGTAATCATATGAATCAATGTCTCTAAGTGCGTAATGTCATCTTTTACGAGAGCACGGAGAACTATATATCATAAATACACGATGAATAACCAGGAATTGGCACATGTATCCACTATGAGAGTAGATTAACCTTTCACGCTCATGTTGAGAGAATTTGTGGCATTGCGCTGAAGATGTTGGGCTTCATCATTCGGACCAGAAGGGTTTTCAGAGATCCCAATGTGCTCAGAGTACTATACAATTCATTGATTCGGAGCAGACTCGAAAGTGGTTCTGTGATATGGAGTCCGCACGAGGCGAGATATTCCCTTATGCTGGAGAGGGTTCAGAAAAAAATTCTGAGGTATCTCTGCATGAAGGAGTATGGTAGCTATCCATGGCTCTATCCCACAGCGTTTCTTTTGGGAATGTTGGGGTCTAATTCTCTGCAGCTTCGAAGAGACAGGTTTCTCATAACCCATTTCTTTAGACTAATTAGGGGATCTTTTGAAAACTAAGCCGTGCTAGAGGGTGTAGGTCTTTTTGTTCCCGACAGATATCTCCGACAGCGCCAGCATAGATTGTTTTACCTACCCGCCGCCAGAACCAACCTGGCTCTGGTGACACCGGTGGGAAGAGCAATCAATCTGCTGAACCCGGTCTCCTCGGAGATCGAAGTCTTTCATATCAGTGAAAGTACATTCAGAAGGCAAATACTCTTGATTCTGGAGAGTATCCTGTCTTCCTAATGTTGAATCATCTCTCATGCGTTTCTGGTAGTATACTATAATACACAATATATTATTTTACCTGTTCTCAATAGACGCCTTAAAAAATAATTTTGTAATGTCTGTTGATGAAATAAACTGATTTGATTATTATAATCCACTTGTTCAAGATTTTCACCATTTACATTAATGTTGCAAACTGTCATGCTTTCTTCTTTTTCGAAAATCATTACCTTGGACTTATTGACATTCATCATCAGATCATATCGCCTGCATACTGAACTCCAGGACTCGTGACTCATGCTCGTTCTCTGCAAGTAGGACAACATTGTCCGCATACAAAAAACAAGTTGCTGACACTCCACTCATTTTCATGCACCTGCATCCGACCCTTTCAGTTCTTTGTAATTGCCATGATCAGTTTTGTGTTTATTCAATATTTTTTCACAATGTCACTATATTCACCTGATCGTACGCTTTTTGCAAATCGACAAACACACAGAAAAGCTTGCGGTTTTTGGCCAGAAATTTCTGATAATGTACGAAGCGCAAAAAATTTATCCATACACCCTCTGCTATTCATAAAGATGACCCTCATCTTTCTTACTCTTTCTGATAAAATTCTTTCAAAGACTTTACCGACGACACTCAAAATACGAATAGTTCTGGATTCCCACATTCCACACGCGACCCTTATCCTTTGAATAGATGCATAATTATTGTTCTCCTCCAGTCAAGAGGGGTATATCTCTCTTCCAAGCACTGGCTAAAGAGTTTGCATATCCACGCAGAAACCATTTAGCAGCGGTTTTTAGTAAATTCATACCTAACAGCTTTTCCAATTTTCATTGCTTCAATCTCATTCGTACTCATTTGTTCTGAATTACCATTAATATTTCTCCAACCTACTCTAGCTGTAATAATACTAGTATCCCCACTGAGTAGTATAATAAAACCACAATGCTTACCGAGCATCATCATCGTGCTCATTGCCAAATAATATATCAGGCAAGTTCTGAGGCTTGCATATGCCGCAAATCTCAGGACAACGCTCGCCGCAGAGCCCGCGGCAAGGGTGACCACACTTCTGCTTCCGCTCGCATGCCTCCTGGCAATCTGGGATGTCACACACTTCTCCGCATAACTTCTTACACTTTCCATGCTTGCATTGGCGTGTGCAGGGTTTCTGTAAGTTAAAAAATTGGAAATATGTATAAAAATGAACTCCCCATTTGTATCTACGGGAAAATATTTATAATACCTTGCATATTGTGCATGGCACGCCACACTTGAGCGGACACTTGGAGTGCTGGCACCGCATCGTGCACTTCTCTTGGCACGGAGGGCACTCCTGGCGACATGGGTCCTTGCAACTGCAATTATCAATATCCTCATTTAGAACCCCATATGAACTTAAGACAAACCAACCATCCTAAGATATTTTTGGTACCTCTAGAAATTAATTGACATTGATATGGCGCGTTTTTCTCCTTTTATATTGGACTTGCATACTTTCTCCATTGTCTTCATTCATTTCCATATCCCTTCGTCTTAAATTTTCTTCTTAATTAGGTTTGCGACATTTTCTTACTTCCTGAATTCTCTTATATTATTTTGGATTTTCAGAGTTTTCAGCATGGAACTGATAAAACATGCTTCAGTTCAAATGAAGTAATTGTGAAAACCCTGTGTGCGCGCTACTACCAGACAATAGATTGCAATGACTGCAGATAACAGAATGAACAGTGCACTAAAGGCAGTAATTACCTTTATATCTATATCATTTTGTTAAACTATGATAATATGTTATAGTTTACAGGTGAAACTATTACATTGTTCATAGGTACACTTAGTTATGTTAAACATTTGTCTCATGGAGACAGTAAACACAATGAGTGGATCAGAGAAAGGATCAAAGTTGCCGATATAGCATAGCTTATACAGAGGACAACTGAGGACAGAGTGGCGACTGAGAACCGGCCACAGAAACCAGGGCAGACCACAGAATGGCGAGGAATAGAGTCGTGGAAATCAGGAAGGGAGGCCTATATTCAACACTGGACGAATAATGGCCGTTTATGTTAATGACCATTAATTAACTATGATCAGCTGATTGACCACTTGCATAGATCAGCGCAATAAAGCATTTGCAAAATATTAATATATATACTCACACATGTCCACAGACAAGCATCACCCCACACGGCTCCTGGCATGGCACGTGCAGCCGCCCTCCCGCACACTTCCCGCACGTGCCCCGACAGCCGTGCTCGCAGTCTTCCAGCTGAACCCCACATGGGTGTCCACAGTAACCCATGGTAAGCACAGAACCTGTCTCTTGGTCTAGCGAACAAACATAAATAATATTTTTATTATTAAATAGTTATTGTTCTACTTAGCCACATTGATTTTTATTAACCTGCCCCATTTTTGTTTGCAGCTAATTAAAAATAGAATGAATTTTTTTTATACACACAAGTACTTAGCAGCTTGCACCCTTCAGCCTGGAACAATCTTCTCACAAACCTCAAGGACATTGAGAACTTGACATAGTCATGATCGAGACTTGAACATTTTGATATCTGTTGACTGCGTCAGGTGCAGCATACATACTAAATATGTAGTCTATTAGGTTTTTAAATGGACCATTTTTTACAGCGCCCTTGAGATCATCAATTCGCACCGTGAGTGTAAAACCGACGTAAGTGCATATATACATTTTGGAGATATGGGAGTTTAAAGATTTCATATTGCTTGGAAAAACTGTTTTTTTTTTTAAATAAACCAATGATTTTCGGTTTATAGGTATATTACTATAAACCGAAAATCATTGGTTTATTTAAAAAAAGCAATATGAAATCTTTAAACTCCCATATCCCCAAACTGTATATTTGCACTTACGTCGGTTTTACATTCACGGTGCGAATTCTTGAAAACAGCACTTTACAAATCATCCAATGTATTAAATTATTATTAGAAAAAGACTGTACAATATAAACATTATTTCCATCTGTTGTGGTTTTATGCCCAATTTTGAACAATAGTGGAATTTACATCTCTCATTTTAAAACACATATAGGGAAAGAGGTACTAATTAGTTAATAATTTATTTATAACCAACCAAACTACAAATTATTTTTTGTTGTTGTATATTCGCCATAATCAATAATTGTAACAATGCAAAATATGATGCAGGATAGAGCCAACTTTCCCCAAGGTGCAGATCATTGTACCTCTTACCCTACTTCAAATCGTCCCGTGAGTTACCCAATATGAGTCAAGTATGAGTTATCAAGTATGGTGAGTTATTCACAAAAATGACGCTATACATATTAGCCATAATAATAATATGCTAACTTTTAAAGCGCCGTTTTTGTAATGTAATCACCTCAAGGGCGCATTAAGACGTGTTTTAAATCTAAATGTGAACGCTGCATCTGATTGATATTCGTGATCGGTTAGAAAGTATAATATAATAATAATAATAATAATATGCTAACTTTTAAAGCGCCGTTTTTGTGATGTAATCACCTCAAGGGCGCATTAAGACGTGTTTTAAATCTAAAAATCTAAATGTGACCGCTTAAAAAGCGATCGGTTTAAAAGTATAGTAGAACAAAGTATAAATGTTTAACTTGGGTATGAAATATGAAAAAGATGGGTTTTCAATTTAGATCTGAAATCAGTCGGATCATTTATGCATCTAAGGTGTGAAGGGAGATTGTTCCAAGCTGATGGACCGGCTACCGCGAACGCTCGATCCCCGAAATTTGTACTGGGGCAACGCTTCGGCTCAACTAATCTTCCTATTGCTGAGGAGTTCGCCGAGCGAAGTGTGGATTTCCGTGAATTTAGGCTGTCCGTTATACAGAGTTCAGATATATAACTTGGTGCCATTCCATGTAGCGCTTTGAAGACTGTCCAGCAGAGTTTATACTGGATTCTTTCTGGACTTTTAAGCCAGTGAAGTTCTTTGAGATGTTGTGTTATATGAGACTTTTTTGGAATGCCCTTAATGAGCCTTGCTGCTGCATTGAACGCAGATTGAAGTTTGTTTATTTGTTGTTTTGGAATGTTTGCATAAATTCCATTACAATAATCAAGTCGTGACACAACGAAGGAATTTACAAGAGTTTTGAAAGTGTCATGGGGAATACTCCTTTTGACGGATTTTAAACGTCTTAGGTGGAAGAAACTAGCGCTGACCGTGTTATTAATTTGGGATTTTAGAGACAGATTTGCGTCAAGATAAACACCAAGAAGCTTTGTGGAGTTTTTGGGAACGATATCATTGTCAGCTGTTGAAATTGAGGAATGATCGATAAGATGTTGGCGCTTTGCGGAAGAAGTCCAGAGAAATTCCGTTTTGGATGGATTTAGTTTAAGTTTGTTTGATGCCATCCATCTGGATATGGCATCAATGCAGTTGACAGTTGTTGACGTAAGATGTTTGGTGTCATCAGGGTTGCAGAAAAAATAAAGTTGCTGATCATCAGCATAGCAATGTGAGAGGAGGCCAAAGGATTCTATTATTTTGGCAACGTCATTTGTAAACATGATAAATAAGAGGGGTCCTAAAACAGAGCCTTGTGGCACACCAGATTGGATATTAGTAAATGAGGATTTTTTACCTGCTAGCTGCACAGCTTGTGAACGATCCGACAGATATGAATTTAGCCAGTCTATGGCATTACCTCTAAAACCATACGTGATCGCTAATCGTTGGATAAGATATGAGTGATCAATTGTGTCAAACGCAGCGCTCATGTCCAGAAGGGAGAGCAGTGCCAATTTGCCCGATTCGTTTGCCAGTACTAAATCTGACATGACTCTAAGCAATCCCGTCTCCGTTGAATGGAAACGTCTGTAGGCGGATTGTAATTTAGACAAAATATTATTTGTCGAAAGGTGATTAGAAATTTGGGAGGCTACAATTTTTTCAAGAACTTTAGAGATGAAAGGTAGATTTGAGACGGGCCGGAAGTTACTAAGATTTTCGGAATCTAGTTGAGGTTTTTAATATGGGAGAAACAATAGCTTTCTTGAGCAAAAAGGGGACTTGTCCTGTTAGAAGAGATTTGTTAAAAATTTTGACTAAAAATGGAGCAACATGGTGACAGCATCTCTTGAGAAGCCATGTCGGAATCGGATCAAGCGAACACTGTTTATTAGGTGCGTTTAAGATAAGTTTAATCACTTCTTGAGGTGTTGTGATATTAAATTTAGTTAGAAGTTTTCCCTCATATGTCGTGAAAGTTGGTGGTGTTGTAGATGAAGTCGTTGCACGAATCACAGCGATTTTATCTTCAAAGAATTGGGCGAAGTCCTGAGGAGATAACTTGGTAGAGGCCTTTTCTTGTTGATTATTTCCGAGTACTGATTTAACGGAATTCCATAGATGTCGGGGATTTTCCTTTTCCGATTCAATTTTACATTTCCAGTACTCCGATCTTTTCTTCTTGATCAGGTCTCTAAAAGAATTCTGCGATCTCACCCAGGCTTCTCTTGAAGAGCTTAGGCCTGTGTTTTGGTACATGCGTTCAAACCTACGCATTAGTCTCTTGTTTCTACGACATTCTTCATCAAACCATGCATTAGACACTCGCACCCGGAGTGTTTTTGTCGAAAGTGGAGCATGCTTGTCGAGAAGAGAAGTAAAAACATTGTAGTAGGTTTGAACTAATTCATCTAATGACATTTCGAGGGTATTGTTATTATATTTTTCACAAACATGTGAGTTCATCAAGTCTCTTTCAAATTTTTCAAAATTGAAAGAGCGCCATGTACGTGAAGTGAAAGTTTGAAACACGGGTCGTGGTGGATGGAAAGGGATCTCCGTACGAATCATTTTGTGGTCCGAGAGTCCAATATCTATAACACTTGCCGGAGTGTTAACAGCATTTTTGTTGGAGATGAGGATATCCAGTAATCCACCTGCGGTATGTGTTGGCTCGGTAACCCATTGCTTGGACCCATAGCATTCCATCATGTCTAGGAATTTATCACTAGACGATGAGGTTCTCTCTAATCGGATATTGATGTCTCCAACAATCATCCAATGTTCAGAGAGGCTGGCCGCGAATTGTAGCAGTTCCGAGAATTCTTCGTAAAATTTAACGCAGGTTGATTTAGATCCTGGTCGGTAAATAGTGATAAGGGTGAAAGATGATCTTCCCGATGACACGCGACACCCAAGATGTTCAAACGTCTCGAAAACTCCGATTTTAATTCTCTCAATATGCAAGCCTTGCCGGGCGATGGTGACAATACCACCATAATAGAACAAAGTATGAAAGTTTTAAATTGGGTATGAAATATGAAAAATATGAGTTTTCAGCTTAGATCTGAAATCTGTCTGGTCATTTATGCATCTGAGGTGTGAAGGGAGATTGTTCCAAGCTGATGGACCGGCTACCGCAAACGCTCGATCCCCGAAATTTGTACTAGGGCAACGCTTCAGCTCAACTAATCATCCTATTGCCGAGCGAAGCGTGGATTTTCTTGTATTTAGGCTGTCCGTTATACAGAGTTCGGATATGTAGCTTGGATTGAAGACTGTCCAGCAGAGTTTATACTCGATTCTTTCTGGACTTTTAAGCCAGTGAAGTTCTTTGAGATGTTGTGTTATATGGGACTTTTTTGGAATCCCTTTAATGAGTCTTGCTGCTGCATTGGACGCAGATTGAAGTTTGTTTACTTGTTGTTTTGGAATATTTGCATAAATTTCATTACAATACTAATAAGGCAAATAGCCGCAAGTTAAAAATAGTAGTTTTGAGATAAACGGGTTTATAGTTTTATTAATTGTTGAGGTTTTAGTTTTGTAAAACTCCATTATAATAATTATAATAATAAACGTGAATGTTTAATGGTTTTACTTTGTTTTTTATTCATATAATCTCTTATACAAATATCAGTTACAAATTTGTTTCGCCTTGCGAGGGCATTTTCAAACTTTGACGGAAAACGGAGTTTGAAAATGCCCTCGCAAGGCGAAACAAATTTGTAACTGATATTTGTATAAGAGATTATATGAATAAAAAACAAAGTAAAACCATTAAACATTCACGTTTATTATTATAATTATAATTTTATAGTTTTATTTTGTTTTTTGCTATATTTTATCATTTAAAATAAGTTTTCCTGTGCAAACTTAGTTTTAAAAGTAAGAATACAGTTCTTAGAAATGATTAAGACGTGTTTTTGCCATAAAAGTATAGTAAGCTTCATATTATTAAAGAAAATGTGTTTTGTCACCACATATTAGCTAGACCGTCGCACAAATAATTTGGTAATGGGCCGCAATTTAAGTTGCTGTCATTTGCCAGGATACATATTGTGTCGCAGCAAAAGGCCGTAAGTTTTGGCTGTGCCGTGGTAAATAGCAGCAACTTAAAATGATGCTTTTTGCCAAAACATGTATCAAATTAATACAATTTTGCGGCTATTGGGATAGTGAATGTCTCAGTAAAGGAAAGAGGCCATTTATAGAGGCCAGTTATAAGAATGCTTTGAGCCGTGTTACGCCAAACAGCCGCAACTTAAGTTACGGCTTGTTGCCTTTACACATTAGAATAGTCAAGTCGTGACACAACGAAGGAATTTACAAGAGTTTTGAAAGTGTCAGGGAATACTACATTTGACGGATTTTAATCGTCTTAGGTAGAAGAAACTAGCGCTGACCATGTTATTAATTTGGGATTTTAGTGACAGATTTGCGTCAAGATAAACACCAAGAGGCTTTGTGGAGTTTTTGAGAACGATATCATTTTCAGCTGTTGAAATTGAAGAACGATCGATATGATGTCAACGCTTTGCGGAAGAAGTCCGGAGAAATTCCGTATTATTATTATTATTTTTTGATGAATATATGAATAAATAAAAATGGCAGGGTGATTAAAAAGACAATGATTTTGGAAACACGGGAGATTCACCATAAAAAATGGAGAATTCAAACACCAATAAATCAACCTGATCTCAAACAAATGTAATTAGGGATACGCATGATTCTGAAATTATAAAAAATTTAAATATTGTGCTTTAGTGACACAGAAAATTATTTCAAATCCACAAACGGGCTATCAATAATGATATCAAAAATTGGTTGGCCATGTTACAGTCGGAAGAAACGACGAGCGAGTATGACTCCCTGTATAATGTGGAGGAAGGTAGAGAGTTATGTCAGGATAGAGTAGTGTGGCGGCCCATTCTCTCTGCCTACCCTTCCGGAGAAATGGCGTGATGATTTGTTGTTGTTGTTGAAAATGTTACCTAGAGAGCTCAGGGAGCAGGGTATTTCAAAGACATGTCCACAGAGGGGTGCATAAGGGTTGGGCACCAGATGGGTGCAGCGTGCTCTCGTACATGGCTCTCCACAGATGCCCTTACATGGATGGCCACAAACCATCAACTTGTTGCACCTATGTTTGCACTTAAAATGTGTAGGGTCATCGGAACATTGCAATTTTATTTTATGGCCACACTGTCTCGTCTTTTCAACCTGTAAAAACAGAACATATGTTATTTTTTTCTTTAAAAAAAAAAACCTTTATACGAGGTCTGTTCAAAAAGTATCGCGAATTTTATATTTTTTCAAAAAGTATTTATTTATTCATGAATATCTATTTTGTCCCCTTCAAAGTAATTCCCCTCGGATATAATACATTTATGCCAACGTTTTTTCCAATCCTCGAAGCACTTAAAAAAATCATTTTTGTGATCTTGTTCAGCTCCTCCTTCGATGCCGTCTTTATCTCCTCAATCGTGGCGTAGCGTCGTCCTTTCATGGGCCTCTTCAGTTTTGGAAACAGGAAAAAGTCACAGGGGGCCAGGTCTAGGGAATACGGTGGCTGCGGCACCATTACTGTGTTGTTTTTGGCCAAATATTCGCGCACAAGCAACGATGTGTGAGCAGGGGCGTTATCATGGTGCAAAAGCCAGTTTTTGTTCTTCCACAAATCCGGGCGTTTCTGGCGGATTGCTTCGCGCAAATTGCGCATAACTTGCAGGTAATATTCCTTATTGACCGTACTACCCTGTGGCAAGAACTCATGATGCACCACGCCCCTGCAATCGAAGAAAACTGTGAGCAAAACCTTCACGTTCGACCGAACTTGGCGCGCTTTTTTTGGTCTTGGCTCATGCGGCAGCTTCCATTGGGATGATTGAGCTTTGGTTTCCACGTCATAACCATAAACCCATGATTCGTCACCAGTTATGACCCTCTGGAGCACATTTGGGTCGTCACGGACCGAGTCCAACATCTCCTGAGCAATGTTAACGCGATGCTGTTTTTGGTCGAAATTGAGCAATTTTGGCACGAATTTCGCGGCGACCCGACTCATGCCCAAATCATTGGTTAAAATCGAATGGCACGAGCCAATCGATATGTTTAGGTCCTCAGCAACTTCTCTAACGGTGATTCGACGATTGGCTAATACTATTTTCTTCACTTTATCAATGTTTTCGTCTGTTGTTGACGTGCTCGGGCGTCCGGCACGCTCTTCGTCGTTCATATCTTCTCGGCCCTCTGAGAACATTTTGTACCACCGATAAACGTTGCTTTGGTCCAAGGTAGCTTCACCATATGCCACAGTCAACATTCGAAATGCGTCCGCGCACTTTATTTTGTTTTTCACACAAAATTTGATACAGATTCTTTGATCCATTTTTTGGAATAGGCAAAAATCGAAGACGAGCCAAAACACATCCAAGCAAAACAGCTGTCAAAAATTAACTAAACATTCAAAATGGCCGACCTTGTCAGCATAAGTAAGGGACATGAGTACCAACATAACGCTACAAAAAAATCAAAAATCAAATATACGTAGCCAGCGGAAATTCAAAATTCGCGATACTTTTTGAACAGACCTCGTATAATAAATATTGATTGGTTTTCTAGAAGTTTTTACTGTATATTATGGGAGTGACATGTCATACCTTACATTGTCCGTTTATTATTCAATTTCAATTATTTACCAAATGGACATTACAAATATTTATACTACCTGAAATTAATGTTATCACGCGAATCGACAAAATGCTTGTTTTTTTTTTTTTATGAAATGCAATCATCTGTAAGCTCCGAGTTTTATCTCTGTGTGCAAAAAAATATTCCCAGACAAGTAATGTATAATAAATGTATGTGATCTAAACAAAATTGACAGACATGAGATCCTTAGTGGCCGGCTGTACACTGTTCTTTTTTACGCCGTGCCCATTAACCACAAAATAACACCACTTTTCTTTTACATTTAATGAAATCTTTAAATTTTAAATATCCTTTTTTTTATTAAAAATATATTCAAATGTAGCACTGACTCACTCCTTCACACTGTCTAAAACGTATGATTCTTTTATAAATCATGGCTTCGATCCGTCGGATTCAGTACTTCTTGCTAGTGTAGCGAAAGCCGATATATCGGCCTTTATCACATATCCTGTGAAAATCGTGAGATTGATTTCAGTGAAGTGCCCCTTCCTGAACCCATGTTGCTCATAAATTATAAAGGGTTTTTCTATTCTTCTTCTTATTCTAGAAAAAATTCTAGTCAAGAACATTTCAATAATAAAATCGAGTTTGACCGAAGCAGACAGTTTTGATACAGGTCTGTAGTTTATCACATATTTGATAATGCCTTAGTGAAATGAAAAATGTCACTTCCATAAAATATCATAAAACTTTTAGAAATCAGACATTTTTAATAAATATATAATATTTTCATATATAATATCACTGCTCGAGAAACAATAAATAAGCTTACAATTGTTTCACATGGCTTGTCTTCACAAGGTTTGTTGCAAAGCTGCTTGCAGAAATGGCCGCACTTGAGAGCTCGTTTGCACTTCTCATTACAAAGCAAGGAGTTAACATCTTCGTGACATGGCACATTCTGCTTGTGGGTGCAAGTTCTGATTTTTTCTACCTGTAATATACAAAGGAAATCTTTGAAGAAAAATATAATTGCCTACCCGATATATTCCTTCAATATATTTTACAAATTTTGTTAAATTCAATCAATTCAAAAAAGTAATAAGAGGTTTAATAAAAAAGAAATGACAATTTGGAATATGACAAAATAAATACTGTAACATGATAGAATCTCTAAATATTTTTTCCATAGATTACTTTGGGTACAATGCATAAATTCCACTCGCTGCCATTGGGACAACCCTGAGATAGTGGCAGATTCCGTGTTTCAGAAGACGCATGAAGATGCAACTTCTGGAAGCACCGCGCAGCACTGCTGTCATCACCACAACCCCAAGGGCAGAACATAGACCGGAACATACCACGACATACTCTTCTCGGGCTAGAGTATTCTAATAGTACTACTGCCGAGTGTCTTGGGGACATGGGGTTACGTGGATACGTGGGTCCATGCTAGTGGTACTCCGTAGCCCAGATAACCCTGTTCCTGTGTGGGAGGTAGGCTGGCGGTAACCCCCGGGAAAACCCTTCCCCTGTGCAAGTGGTAGGCCAATGGCAACCTTCAATCCTGGATACAGATCCTCCTTGTGCGAGGATAGCGCCAGAAGGACACCCGAACCGTGGATAACCCTCCGCGGTTCAAAATCAATTATTTTGGAATGCAAATGTAGCCAGCCGCACTATAAGGGTTAATATTAATTTTATGTAAAACTGGTAATTTTTTTATTTGTTATGATGAAGATGTATAAGATTTTATAAATATTATAAGTTCTTGACAGTCTTTAAACAATATCTAATGATATGCAATTGAACCATTGTATATTATCTATCATTTAGGAATTTTAACATCTACCAATCAAACCAGAATTATATATTGTGAGAACAGGTAGTTTCTGCATATGGGTGAGTAATACTTTATCGGTGTTCCTAAATTTTTTGCTCAAATGTATAGAAAGAATTCAATATGAGCTCGGTCAACCTTTTTTTCAAAGTAAACCACAAGCAATCTAAAATGAAACCACGAATGGGCACATTATCAGAGTTGTAATTTTCTTAAGTTGTAAAAAAATGTACCTTGTCAAATTCTTCTACGAGGTGTATTCAGAAAATAACGGGAATTTTTAAATTTCGCGGGTTTGGAGAGTCCGATTGTCAAAGTATTTTTTTTATGTTGGTATACATGCCCCTGATATGCTAAAATTTTCAGCTGTATTCATTGTTTACTTTTTCTGTGGCAGCCGCTAAGGTTAGATGTGTTTTATGAGCTCGGCGATTTTTATTTTTAAAAGTGACGATTGAGCCTTAGTTTCGACGTCATATCCGTAAACCCATGTTTCGTCACCTGTTATAACACATTTCAGTAATTCTGCATTGCGTTGACTTCATTTAGTAACGCCTGAGCAACTTCCATTTGCCACTATTTTTGTTCAAAATTCAACAATTTTGGAACAAATTTTGCTGCCACGCGTTTCATACCCAACATTCGAAAAAATTTCATGGCATGAGTCAACCGATATGCCAACATCATCAGCGACTTCTCTGATTGTGATTCGACGATCTTTCATAACCATTTCATTCACCTTTTCTACGTTTTCATCGGTTGTTGATGTGCTGGGGCGTCCGGGCCTTTCGTCATCTTAAACGTCTTCACAGCTATCTTGGAAACGCTTATACTACTCGTAAACTCTTGTTTTACTCATAGCAGACTCACCATAGGCCATTGTTAACATTTCACACACTTTGTAACACTTTATTGAGCAAAATTTGATACAAATTCTTTGATCCATTTTTTTTTTAACAAATTAAAATCGCTGAGCTCATAAAAACACGTCTATCCTTAGCGGCTGCCACAGACAGAAGTAAAGAGTGAATACAGCTTTAGCATACTTCAGGGGCATGTATACCAACATAAAAAAAAATTTACAATCGGATTCTCCAAACCCGCGAAAAAAATTCCAGTTATTTTCTGAACACACCTCGTACATCAAATGTAATCATTAATGGATAAAATGAGATGTGGCAAATGCATAATGTAATATTGTTTTATAAATTATAATACAGACCAGCACAGTGCAGGTGTTGCAGTCCATATAGCAGCTCAGAAGACAGGCGTGATCCTGAGAGCAGTTCTTGTTTAAACGAGCGCACTTTTCCCGGCATTCATACTGTAATAAGAACTAAATTTGTAAAACTGAAAAAGGTATTTTTCATTGAATATTTAATACTAAAGTGTGATTAAGCGCTAAAAGTGTAAAAGTGCTCGGCGATAACTCATCTGGCGCCTACCCACCGGAGATCTCTGGCTAACCAGAATAACTCCTATTCCAAACAATTTCATACAAACAATCTTAACACTTTATTAATCACACATGCAACCATTTACATTGTCAAATACCAATATTTATTTATTTATTTATTTATTTATTTATACATTTACAAATGAGACATAACAAACAATAAAATATTCAGGCGACTCATTTGGACACAAAACGGTATTATAAAGATAAAAAAACAAAACAACATGAGACCAAAAAATCATACATATCAGAAGGAATCCAAATATGTCGACGTCAGTGAGGCAGTACTCTTTCCAGAATTTGCAATATTTTTATTTTGAATACTGCCTCACTGACACTGAAAATGTCCAAATCCGAGATGATTAGATTCAGCGTCCGAATTGCTCTTCCTACTGGCATCACCAAAGGCAGGTTGGTTCTGCGTGACGGAGTAAAGAACAATTGATGTCGGCGCTGTCGCAGGTAGTTATCAGGAACAAAAAGACCTATTTGCTCCAGAACATAGGGGTTCTCAATAGAGCCCCGAATCAGTTTGTAAAAATGTGATGTTAATAATCCTTCCCTCCTCAGTTGGAGGGAGTTATACCCCAGCATACCCAAGAGAAATGCCGTTGGATAGAGCCAAGGATATACCCCATACTCTCTCATGTAGAGGGCTCTCAAGAATTTCTTTTGAACCCTCTCCAACATGAGAGAATACTGAGCCTCATGAGGACTCCATATCACGGCACCTCCCTCGAGTCTGCTTCTGACTAAGGAGTTATACAGAGTTCTAAGGACCCGGGTATCTCTGAAAACCCTAACAGTTCGAAGAACAAAACCCAGCATCTTTAACGAAACGTCACATACCTTCTCGATCTGAGCACGAAATGTCAATCGACTTTCGTAAATTATCCCAAGATCTCTGACAGTAGATACACGTTTGAGGCTCTCATTACTCATGGAATATGGATGATATGTAATGTAGTGCGCCCTAGAGAATGACATTATAACACATTTGGATATGTTGAAGTAAATCTGGTTGCGCTTGCTCCAGTCAACAATCCTGTCAATATCGGATTACAAACGCAAACAGTCCTCCAATGTTGTTATTTTTAAGAAAAGTTTTAAGTCATCTGCAAATAAAAGAAATCGCGAGAAGTGTATTGCTTTCGCGACATCGTTTATGAAGATTGAGAAAAGAAGTGGACCTAGGTTTGAGCCTTGGGGTACACCTGAATAAACGTTAAATGGTCGGGAGTGAAATTTTCCATAAGATACAAATTGTGTCCTCTCTTTCAGGTAACTTACAAAGAAAGATACAAGACGAGAAGAAAAACCGATTTCTTCTAATTTACTGATAAGAATATCATGATTTACGGTGTCGAATGCCTTGGAGAAATCATTGTACGAGCAGTCTACTTGGTGACCTGCATCCAATGCCCCATTGTATACGCCATTGTTACTTCACATGGACGAACTTGGTAAAATTAGAGAACTACAAAGCCGAAGGCTATTTGAAGAGAATGGTTGACATTGAGGAAAGACAGACCCATATCATTTAATGAGAAATGTTAGCGTCCTTGCCTGACGACATTAGATCACCACAATTCCAGTTCTATTATTCCTTGCACTACTCCATCCTCATCTCTATCATTCCCAGACCATGACCAAAATTATTACTGTCTGCCTTATCACTAAGTTCTTCTTCAGCCTATTCCCGTCCACTCTGCCTTGTGCAGACTACATCCAGGTTATTCCGACATGTTTGTTCAGGTCATCCTTTCACCGTAGTTGTGGTCGCCCTGTACTTCTCTTTACCACCCATGGTCTCCAAGTCAGCAATCTTCTTGTCCATTTTTCGTCCGAGTTTCTGGCTACGTGACCTGCCCATTACCACATTAGAGTTGCTACCTGGTGGAATGACCTTTGTTTTTTCTCTCACCGTATCGTTTCTGACTCCTCCGGCTTATTCTTGACATGGCTCTTTGGGTCCCTCACCTTCCCCTCAGAAATAGACTTTTTTTTTAATAATACCGTGATGACCACCGCGACATAATTAATAAACTAAGGTCCCTTAATTTATAAAAATGCTTCTCTCCATTGATATAAATCTAACAAAGTGTTCTCAAATATAAAATTTAGACTAGAGGTTTATTTTTTAATAAACATATTTTCTCAAATTCTCCAGCTGAGGTTTTCTGTAGTTTCCTCAGCTGTAAGGCAGATGTCGGAACATAATTAAATAGCCATAGTTTTAACCAATTTCTAAAAATAGTACTCTCGGACATAAACTTGGCTCTCAAAACAAAATGATTGTGCAGCTGATATTAGACCCTTTTCGCTTTGCCCGCCACTGACCCGCAATCCCCTTTGGATAGATAATATGGACATACTTTTAAATGGTCCGGATCATCTTTCTTGTGGCACAGTCTAGCGCACGGGTGTCCGCAGGCCAGGCGGTCCATGCACTTCTCCTGGCAGCGCACAGCCTCCAGCTCTTGATAGCACAGTCTTGTGCCCTGCCCATAAATATGGTGTTTAATACAATAAATTAATACCGTGTCAAGGATAGCTGAAAAACTAATGAATATGAATGAAAACATCTGTTTTCTACAAGTTTTATAACATTCGTGGAAATAGCATGTTTCGTCTTACTAAAGCATTATCAAATGTAGCAAGAATCAAATATGTCATTTTGTATATACCCGAACTAATAGATCAGAATAAGGTATTTAAGGTAATTGATGTGGTTTGATACATTGTCAAAAATAATGAAAAAGTAAAAAAAAAAATTTGTCACGAAAAGAAAATAAGTTTAATTAAAAAAATATATTCACTGTTAAATTAGAAACACTGTTTTAATATCAAAAATTGAGTTTATTTTTTATAAAATTGTTGCTACAGCTGTTTTGGTAACCGATGTTATCATCGTCAGGTCATCGTTAATTTAAGTGAATAATGTTAAAATATCAAAGTGTTTCCGCCAAAACAATGGATTAACTAAAAAAAAATAGGTGTTACATTTTGCCAGGTGACAGGAGAGATGATTGAAGCAAAAATGAGATAGTGAGATTTAATATTTCCAAACATAAGAGTGTACGAGCAAAATGCACTGCTTATTGGATAAACCATTAATTGAATTATTAAAGACAATGGTACAGATATTGTTGTCGAGCATTCCAAGGTTAAAACATATTGGTTGTTTCGGAAAATTAGGTCCATTTTTTGTATGAAAATTGCATTTATTTGAAAGTTAAAATTAAAAAAACAAATCAATCAAAATATTTTCCATCGTTAGCCTCTACTTTTCCCATCTTTCTAGTAATAGATGAATCCATTGGCGAAAAAATGCCTTGTCTTTTGAGGTAATCCAGGCATCGACCCAATTTTTGACATCTCCATATGAATGGAAGTGCTGCTCTTCTATGGCATGCATCATGAATCTGAACAAGTAGTAGTCCGATGATGCCATATCTGGCGAATAAGGCGGTATAATCTCCCAACCCACATTCTGTATATAGTTTACCACGATTGGGATGTGAGGTCGAGCGTTGTCGTGTTGAAGAATCAGTTTGCTGTGCCTGTTGCCCCATTTCGGACGTTTTTCAGCCAGTGCCTACTTAATCGCATTAGTTGTTGTCGGTAGACTTCCCTCGAGACCGTTTCACCCGGTTTTGAGTTCATTTTTCGGTCAAACTTTTTCGATCTTCCAGGGCGATCTTTGCCATCAACGCTAAAATCACCAGCTTTGAAGCATCAATACCATTTTCTGCATGATTTATCCGATGGGGCATGATCGTCATAAACTTCCAAAAGCATTTTATGCACCTCAGCTGCACTCTTCTTCCAATTAAAGCAGAACAGCAGAACTTCCCGCAAATGCTTATTATTTACCACTAAAATCGACGCGACGAATAAAGATGCTCAGGCTTACTAAAAAAAAATGGCCCCCAGATTTGAAGACTTGAAGCAGCCAGAGCCCTCTATTGTAAAACGGACCGAACTTTCCGAAACACCTAATGTTTGTCTGCGTGGAGAAAATAAAATTGTAGAAATGTGTAAAAAATGGAGTCATAGAAATTATTGGCAACATTGTGAAATTTAACCACCCTAGGTATATGAACGTATATGATACGTTTACTTTGACGGTACCATTCTACGGTATCCCGTATCACGTACGCGCTTGTACAAAGTAATGTACAAACTGTTAGGGATACGCATGTGTGCCAACAACACTTGTGTACAAGGCAGGCGAAGTGTGCGGTCGAGTCTTTGACGTTTCATAATTTAAAAAAATAAAATTAATATACAATTAAATTTAATTTATAAAAAATCTGTTTCTTTTTTGCACGTTTCTCCGAAAATTACCAGAAGGGTAGGGCGGTTAAAAGATTTATTTTGTTAAAAAAATAATTGTCCAAGTGTTCAAATTTTTCTTATTCGAAATCTTCATATGCCAAACCTAATAGAGTAATAAATAATAATCAAATTAAACACTCGCCTTGTGCCCGCAGAGAGGTAACTCGACGGAAAACGTCACCAGACACTTGTATTCAAGAAAATTAACGCTGCATGGCAAGTTCTTCTCATGGCCGCACGGCAGTTCCCTGAGGACTATCTTCATGCAGGGTTGACATTCTTCAAAGCACAGCAAAGGACACTCATGTTCAAATTTACAGATGGATCTGAAATATTAGACACAGTGAGAGTAACTTCCAATGCATTTGTGAGAGATATATGTCTTGTACTTTAATATACTTTCATAGGAGCTGCCCAATAAACTGGTAGTTAACAGGTAGAAACAAATGGTTAATATTATTTCTAGTCTAGAATCTTGTCTTTCGAGAGTATCAGCCCGAAGGCTATTGCTCCCCAACTTGTTGGAAGTGACTTTGTTGGGAATGAGGCTATATTATAATATTATTTAGACCGAAAACTTTTCTGCACGTTTGTAGATCTGCAGAAAACGCATGACCAAGTTGATAGGAAAAAACTTTGGAAGGTCATGGCCGAGTATGGAGTGGGCACAAAACTGAAACACGCGGTCGCATCCCTCTATGAGGGAAGCACCACTTGTGTCAGGGTTAACGGGGCTGTCACATCTTGGTTTGACATCACCAAAGGTGTCCAACAGGGTTGTGTGATGTCTCTGTGGTTGTTCAATTTATACTTGGACATGTGTATGAAAGAACTTGAAGGCATAGACGCTGGTGCTAAGTTGAATTGTTTGTCAGTCAGCTGTTTGCTATATGCAGACAATGCTGTGTTAATCGCTGATAGCAGAGAAAATTTGCAAGTCTTAGTGTCAAGGATGTTTGAGGCATGCAAAAAGAGTGACCTGGTGATGAATGTGTCTAAATCTAAAGTGATGGTTTTCGAGAAAGAAGAATGTATGACGTAAGTGACCTATGATATAAGTGCGATGGGCGAGAAATTGGAGAAAGTTACTGAATTTACGTAAAAAGGGAAGCATGTTTACGAGAGACGGAAAAATGGAAAAGACATCGAAAGAAGGGTTGGTGCTGGGAATAAAATAAATGGCGCACTCAAAGTCATTACTGCAAATAGAAATATATACACAGAAGCAAAGATGGCAGTACACAATGGATTTCTAGTGCCAACCCTCATGTATGGAAGTGAAGCTTGGAGCTGGCAAAAGAAGGATGAGAGCAGGATAAACGCCGTAGAAATGAGATCACTAAGAAGAATGTACTGGAAAACGTATGATAGAATACTGAATGATGAAATAAGAAAGAAATGTAAGGCAGATGACTGCATCATGGATAAAATTAAAAAAGGATCCTTGAGATGGTTTGGACATATGGAACGAATGGATGAGAGTAGAATGGTTAAAAAGTTGTACACAAGCAGCGTGAGTGGAAAAAGAAGCCGAGGATGACCGAGGAAAATATGGCATCACCAAATTAATCAATTACTAAAAGGTGGCCCGCATTCGAAGTCAGAATAATCGACATGCGTGAATGTAGCGGAAGCTCGAGAGGTATGCCAGGACATAGCATTGTGGCGATCCATCCTCTCTGCCTACCCCTCCGGAGAAATGGCATGATGGTTAGGTAGTTAATTAGTTATTTATAAATCAGAGTATGGTGAAGGTATATTATGATGACAGCTAAGCTGATGTAAGGGGAAAACAACAATTATTTCAATTACTTTTTGTTTTGTGCTATAAACCTACAACTTCATAATATTCTGGAATATTTTAAAATAAGCCATCAGTATTTGAACCCATGACATTCCACTTTTGAGGGTGAATGAGGGGAAAATAAGGGTATTTTACCTTGCACACTTGGCCGTGCATCTAATTTCTTCATGTAAGCGATCATAGGAGTGGCAAACACTGGGGCAGTTGTGCCCACAAAACATGAGCACCCCACACGGCCTCCAGCACCCCCCCTCCACGACCTGCGAGAAGTCCTGCTCCCTCCTTACCTGTGTTTGTGTAAATAAAAAGCAATTTGTATTCACTTGTAGAGCAAACGTAGGTCTCAAGATTAACATGTCCAAGACAGTAGACCTACGAGTGTCCACAAATGACTCCACCCCAATTTTGCTCCATGATGTCCCCCTTGTGACCACGACCAGCTTCTGCTACCTCGGTAGTATGATAGCAGACTCGGGAGGTACGGAGGAAGATGTAGCCAGCAGTCTCAACAAAGCAAGGGGAGCTTTCGCTATGCTTCACCCTGTATGGCGTTCCGGTATCATTTCGAGAAAGTTCAAGTTCCAAATATTCAGCAGTAGTGTTAAAAGTGTACTGCTGTACGGATGTGAGACTTAAAAATCTACCGCGGACGTTATTGGAAAACTCCAGGTGTTTATAAATAGATGCCTTCGCTCAATATTCAAAATCTATTGGCCCCAAACAGTTTCAAATGCCGTTCTCTGGACCATGGCAGGCGAAAAGTCAATTAGAGAACAAGTCGCTAGACGCAAATGGCAGTGGATCGGTCACACTCTGAGACGGAACCCAGCCTGCATCGCTCAGGGCGCACTAGACTGGTCCCCTATGGGAGGAAAGAAAAAGCGAGGCAGACCTAGAGCCACCTGGAGAAGAGCCCTGCAGGACGAGGTTAAGGCAACAGGCCTCACTTGGGATGATGTTAGGCATCAGGCATGCGATAGTCAGGTGGAGAAGGTTCCTTGAGGCCCTATGCGCCACGTAGGTGTGACAGGACAAAAAGGAGAAAAAAGATACAATGTTACACTTAGTTAACAATCAAACAAAAATTAGTGTCATTCACTATTAACCACTTACCTAGTGGATTTTAATGCGAAAGAGTGTCTAAAAATTGACAGATTTATTATTATTATTATTATTTTTTACGTTTTCCATTCTCGGGCGAAACAAAACAGTCAAGTGGTTAACATGAATATTTTCTTATCATTACTTGACAAACCGATAATCTTGAATAAACAATAAAGATTTGTTTTCTGAGAAAGTGAAGATTGGTTATTACCTGACACTACATGATACGCACAAGATTGAATATGTCTTTGTCATACTTACAGGAGTGAAAGTATCATCATGAATTTCACATTTTAACATTAGTTCTTCTCCAATACACTTCATGTCCTCCAATACGGTGTTCACTGAATTCCATAATTTGCTTTTTGCTTTTAAAGAACTCATATTTCCAATTATATAAAATCCTGAAAAAAATACATATTATTCACATTTTCCATAGGTTCGCTCGAGGTATATCTGGACAGAGCAGTGTGGCAGTCCATCCTCTCTGCCTGTTAGTTAACCTAAAGGTATATCTGGACAGAACAGTACGGCGGTCCATCCTCCCTGCCTGTTAGTTAACCTAAAGGTATATCTGGACAGAGCAGTGTGGCAGTCCATCCTCCCTGCCTGTTAGTTAACCTAAAGGTATATCTGGACAGAGCAGTGTGGCAGTCCATCCTCCCTGCCTGTTAGTTAACCTAAAGGTATATCTGGACAGAACAGTATGGCGGTCCATCCTCCCTGCCTGTTAGTTAACCTAAAGGTATATCTGGACAGAGCAGTGTGGCAGTCCATCCTCCCTGCCTGTTAGTTAACCTAAAGGTATATCTGGACAGAACAGTATGGCGGTCCATCCTCCCTGCCTGTTAGCTAACCTAAAGGTATATCTGGACAGAGCAGTGTGGCAGTCCATCCTCCCTGCCTGTTAGTTAACCTAAAGGTATATCTGGACAGAGCAGTGTGGCAGTCCATCCTCCCTGCCTGTTAGTTAACCTAAAGGTATATCTGGACAGAACAGTATGGCGGTCCATCCTCCCTGCCTGTTAGCTAACCTAAAGGTATATCTGGACAGAGCAGTGTGGCAGTCCATCCTCCCTGCCTGTTAGTTAACCTAAAGGTATATCTGGACAGAGCAGTGTGGCAGTCCATCCTCCCTGCCTGTTAGTTAACCTAAAGGTATATCTGGACAGAGCAGTGTGGCAGTCCATCCTCCCTGCCTGTTAGTTAACCTAAAGGTATATCTGGACAGAACAGTATGGCGGTCCATCCTCCCTGCCTGTTAGCTAACCTAAAGGTATATCTGGACAGAGCAGTGTGGCAGTCCATCCTCCCTGCCTGTTAGTTAACCTAAAGGTATATCTGGACAGAGCAGTGTGGCAGTCCATCCTCCCTGCCTGTTAGTTAACCTAATGGTATATCTGGACAGAGCAGTGTGGCAGTCCATCCTCCCTGCCTGTTAGTTAACCTAAAGGTATATCTGGACAGAACAGTATGGCGGTCCATCCTCCCTGCCTGTTAGTTAACCTAAAGGTATATCTGGACAGAGCAGTGTGGCAGTCCATCCTCCCTGCCTGTTAGTTAACCTAAAGGTATATCTGGACAGAGCAGTATGGCGGTCCATCCTCCCTGCCTGTTAGTTAACCTAAAGAATCATTACTGAATATAAAAATTGTTGTTTTTACATGAAAAGACAAAACAGTGGTTCTCAAAAACATTTTTTTCGACTCCAAAACCCAGATTAACGCTGCAAAGTTTTTCTATGTTTCTAGGTGCGGCATCATGCACTGTGAACTTTGAAAACCAGGAGAAATAATTACAGGTGACATTTTTTTGTTAACAATTAGATCTATTACAATTTATTATTCCAAGATTTGTCTAGCGTAGCACGCACAGATACACTGGACATGATACTATTACTGATATTCAAAATATTCACACTACAATTTCAGAATGGATAATGCCGATAGGATGGAGAAAATAAGAAGAATGTTACCCTCTTGAGCCCTGGATAGTGCCACACACACCCTGTTATCCGTTGCCAAGAAGCCAATGTTTCTGTCCTGATTGCTTCGGACCAGAGACAGAAGAATGATCTTGTTCTCTTCACCTTGATAGTTATCCAGGACGGTGATCTGCACGCCTTTCAGTGATAACATAGTGCGGCTAATCTGTGACCGAGACATTTACATTATAATAAATAAAACAATATCTCTGTCTCCTCCTTAACTGTAAACCCAATGTAATAAATGTATCGCAATAACTAAGATTCCTTAAAAACAAAATTCATAAGAAAAATATATTTATGTTATAGTCGAAATTCGTGAATTGCGAAAGATTTGACTTTTTCGTAAATCAATTTGAGAGACTTTGGTGACCTTTTTTTGTTTCTTTAGGTCATTCGAAATCGGTCGCCGCCATTTTCTACTGGCCGGATTTTTTTTTAGTAGGATTCGTGAAAACCGGACGTTAGATCTTTCGAGTCCGATTTCTACTAGCCGGAAGTCGCTGATGAGCTAAAAAAAAAAGGTCACCAGCGTCTCCTGAGCTGATTGACGCCCGCGTCCAGACTGAATTTGAGCTTTTGGTGTGCCGCAGAATTCTAGGAAGATCTTATGTGTGTCGTAGGTGAGAAAAGATTGCGGAGCACTGGTGTACAGGATATTGATGTCAGAAGGTATATTAAAAATAATAGAACCTCTTTCAATAAAAACATTTGTCCCGCGTAAGTAGCCAGAATGGTAACTTCGGAAGGCTCGTAGCCCTGCAAGATGAGGTGTTTGGCTAGATGTAAGATAAATCTAGCTTCATGCTCGTTCTTATAGCTGATGATGTGGTCCACCTGTAAAAAACGAGAATTTTCGGAATGTTAAACTCTGTGTTGAAACATTTAAATCCCTACTTTTTGAACCACATGTGGTGAATGAAAGAGGCACATATTGTACTATATACTATATTCTGATTTATACTGCTATGCTAATTCTATAAAAAAAAATGAAGAATTTCTAGAAGCTTTATTATATTATATGGCAGTGTTATGCTTCGCCTTGCCAGGGCATCATTATATTTTTATTAATTTAATATTTGATAAAGCCCTAACAAAGCGACACTTGCCACTCCAAGTTTTCGTCAATATTAAATATTTATGATGATATGAAGTTTTACATCAATGTTCAAGAAACAAAAGGAGATATTTTTTTAATATCATCGCACTTCACTATGTTATCGTTGTAATTATTTTAACACTTATTTTACACACAACTAACGACATATATTAATATATGTTTATTTTTTTTAAATAGTCTACAGCAATTCTGACAACTTTGTTACCATTTCATATTTTTCAATAAAAAATTATGAAAACTATATTGAATATACTTTCTCTTAATAAAATTTTTAAAAAAACCGCGATCCCCACATTCCTTAATTATCCTGGTCAAAAAAAATCACGAATATAACTTATTTTTTCAGCCGTCATACCCCCTTAATTATTAAGATAGAACAAATAAAACAAAAAACCTTATTTTCCGGCTGGTTATGGTCTATGAAGAACAAATTCTCAACAACTCCGAGGATGGGAGGGTACTGGCAAACACTAGGGTGGTTGACGAGATTAGGGTAGATAGAAGGGCAGATGAGACGGGCAAACTCAGGCCGCATGCGGTGCTGGACCATCAGCTGGTTACAGTGCGACCCGTTCTTAACCATTCGTTCAAAAAGAGATATGTCCAAGTTAAACTTCTTGGCCATCCTGTAGCTAGCTGTCTTGGGTCTCAGCTGCTGGTGGTCACCTGCAACAGAACACTTTTACTATTGATGGTTGCAGTCAGACTATGCCATCATAACTAGCAACACAACAACCTTCGTGGCCGAGTGGCAAGTGCTAAGTGCTTTGACTGCCACCCTAAAGGTCCAGGGTTTGATTCCTGGCTATGGCAGTGCCATTCTTACATTGTCTTTGGTCTGGTGCAGAATTCAAAATTCCGTAAAGTCAAAAAGTCATAAGTCACATAGGTCTTATTTCGACCCCCTACCTGGATATGAGAAATCAATTTTATTTTTGAGTAATTTCATAATTTAATATTTTTCGACTTATAAATAAACAATTACATTTTTTTCGTATTCAACAGGTCGTTTGAACCCAATTATAGTGTATACAATTTGTTTTTAGCTATTATATTGATTCTCATGACATGTATTAGGTAGATTGTCACGTGAATTCTACACCAATTTGAGAATAACACTGCCATCGCCGGAAACCGAGCTCAGGACCTTCGGTGTGTCAGTCATAGCTCTTGCCACTCTGCCACGAAGGTGGTTCACTGATTATGTACTCTCCTTTTGGTTAATTTGTTTTGCATACATAGAAATATGATGTTTCCATCAGACACAAGAGGAATAGCCATTAGAGCTGAACCTCTGTGTGCCAGAAGATCCAAGTAATGAATCACAAATATAATGCACTGAAGCCTGAACCTGTACGGTAAGTACCTCCGTGGATTATGAATAGAATTCATCCCTATTATAACATACCTATCATGATGAGGTGCTGGCAGCTCTTGGTGAGGGAAACCACCACTTGCGCCTCCATCACTTCTGCTGCTTCCTCAACAATCACTAGAAAGTATGCATTATTCAAAATACATATATTGCTTCTTTGCATGAACAGTTTAAAATATAAAAAAATAATAATAACGCAGGAATATTTTGTGGACTTAATACTAGAAATAGATAACTTAAAATTCTCTTTCCTAATAAAATGGCATTTTTAATTTAGATCGGCCACGCCTTTACCATGAGTGTTGTAATTAGATAAGTGAAAATGTCAATTTCTTACATAGGAGTCTCAAAGATGTAGGTAACATCTTTATTTACTTTACGTTTCCACGATTACAGCTTACCTAATTATAAAAATGCTAAATCACTTAGGTTGAGAAATTATAAAAGAGTTGGAAACCCTCTTCGATGATCAATCCATTGCCAATTTTTTAGTCAACTAGTTAGAGTATCGAGCCCATAATAGACTCAGGACATTCGTGGTTTCTCGACAGATATTTCCCCAACAATAAACAAAGAATCTTGAGCCGTTAATCTTAGGATTGAAGTCAATGATATTTAGAAGCAAGAGTTCTGTCTGCCAGACACAATTTCACCCGCTTCAATTATTGATTGGGGGTGGAACTATAGTGCTGTTTCTCCGGAGATGTTTCTTTATTCCTGTATTCCGTGTGTCCACAACAATGCGGTGACCCTTTCATACTTTTGCCCACCCCTTTCCTGTAGTATATAAGAAATTATTAATTGTTTCCGTTTTATAAAAATTGATAATTATAATAACACAAATGATTGTAACACCTGATGATAATAACATTGGTCGGCGAAATAGCTATTGCGATATAAATAGTTTTCCAGTTAATTAAAAAGTAAATAATACAGTAAATAATGTTGAAGTATCATAGTGTTTCCACCAAAACAATGGACTATCTATATATCTATAGTTATAATACGATTATCACAAATATAATATTTGCACAATTACACTTCAGCAACAATTTTTAAATAACAATGTACCTTGTAAACACACAATACTCAGTTGATAATAACATAAAAATATTTCTCTAGTATGTGTTGTCCATCCGAAACATTTATTGTAAAAAAAAATTCAAACATAAATTGGAATTTGAAACACAACACTGTATATTTTCCGCTTTAGTTCTGTTCTATTAACTAAAGTGGCAAATACGAGGTCTGTTCAAAAAGTATCGCGAATTTTGAATTTCCGCTGGCTACGTATATTTGATTTTTGATTTTTTTGTAGCGTTATGTTGGTACTCATGTCCCTTACTTATGCTGACAAGGTCGGCCATTTTGAATGTTTAGTTAATTTTTGACAGCTGTTTTGCTTGGATGTGTTTTGGCTCGTCTTCGATTTTTGCCTATTCCAAAAAATGGATCAAAGAATCTGTATCAAATTTTGTGTGAAAAACAAAATAAAGTGCGCGGACGCATTTCGAATGTTGACTGTGGCATATGGTGAAGCTACCTTGGACCAAAGCAACGTTTATCGGTGGTACAAAATGTTCTCAGAGGGCCGAGAAGATATGAACGACGAAGAGCGTGCCGGACGCCCGAGCACGTCAACAACAGACGAAAACATTGATAAAGTGAAGAAAATAGTATTAGCCAATCGTCGAATCACCGTTAGAGAAGTTGCTGAGGACCTAAACATATCGATTGGCTCGTGCCATTCGATTTTAACCAATGATTTGGGCATGAGTCGGGTCGCCGCGAAATTCGTGCCAAAATTGCTCAATTTCGACCAAAAACAGCATCGCGTTAACATTGCTCAGGAGATGTTGGACTCGGTCCGTGACGACCCAAATGTGCTCCAGAGGGTCATAACTGGTGACGAATCATGGGTTTATGGTTATGACGTGGAAACCAAAGCTCAATCATCCCAATGGAAGCTGCCGCATGAGCCAAGACCAAAAAAAGCGCGCCAAGTTCGGTCGAACGTGAAGGTTTTGCTCACAGTTTTCTTCGATTGCAGGGGCGTGGTGCATCATGAGTTCTTGCCACAGGGTAGTACGGTCAATAAGGAATATTACCTGCAAGTTATGCGCAATTTGCGCGAAGCAATCCGCCAGAAACGCCCGGATTTGTGGAAGAACAAAAACTGGCTTTTGCACCATGATAACGCCCCTGCTCACACATCGTTGCTTGTGCGCGAATATTTGGCCAAAAACAACACAGTAATGGTGCCGCAGCCACCGTATTCCCCAGACCTGGCCCCCTGTGACTTTTTCCTGTTTCCAAAACTGAAGAGGCCCATGAAAGGACGACGCTACGCCACGATTGAGGAGATAAAGACGGCATCGAAGGAGGAGCTGAACAAGATCACAAAAAATGATTTTTTTAAGTGCTTCGAGGATTGGAAAAAACGTTGGCATAAATGTATTATATCCGAGGGGAATTACTTTGAAGAGGACAAAATAGATATTCATGAATAAATAAATACTTTTTGAAAAAATATAAAATTCGCGATACTTTTTGAACAGACCTCGTATACAGTGTTGTGTATTATAATGGAATTCCACAGTGTTTCAATAAATTTCAAAAATGAATTTACAACTTAGAGAAGGCGAATATTTAAAATAAAATAAGTGATGGTAGTGTAAGCAAGTGGCGTGTACCGATTTTGGTGCGCAAAGAGCGCAGAACAGTCTGCAGGCGGGCAGCGCTCGATGTGGTCATCCCTATCACATGTGCTTCTCCCAATGTATTCAAGTCCACGCTTGACAGCACTTCCTTGTAGGCTTCTTTCTCCATTCTGTATGAATCCTATATATAAACAAGAATTCTGGTTTCGTTTTATATAATAAGGAACATAAAAATTATTAAATCTCAAATATTTCATTTGCATAAGTGTCTGATTGTTAGAAATTCAAAATGCACTTTTTTACGTTTTCATTGATCGTCTCAACACAGGTCGACATGATTTTTGTAACATTGATGAGAATGCTCATTTAGCATTTCAATTAGACTAACTAATTAACCATCACGCAGAGAGAGATAACTGACGCGCCTCTTCTACATTCACATATCGTGACATGCACGCTCGTCGATTGTTCTTACTTCGAACATGGCCGCCTTTCAGTAATTGATTTATTTGGTCATGCCACGTCTTCCTTGGCCTTCCTCAATTTCTTTTTCCATTCACACTACTTGTATATAATTTTTTAAC
The DNA here is from genome assembly GCA_022606425.2 of Lepidostoma basale. NCBI lineage: Eukaryota > Metazoa > Arthropoda > Insecta > Trichoptera > Lepidostomatidae > Lepidostoma > Lepidostoma basale. The sequence continues at coordinate 900,647 of JAHDVF020001422.1, read as the reverse complement.
CATTCTTTCCTCATCTATTCGTTCCATATGTCCAAATCATCTTAATGACCCCTTCTTAATTTTATTTATCATGCATTCACCCGCCTTACATTCCTTTCTTACTTCATCATTAGATATTCTATCATACATTGTTTTTCTGCACATTCTTCTTAGTGACCTCATTTCTATGGCATTTATCATGCTTTCATTCTTCTTTTGCCAACTCCAAGTTTCATTTCCACCCAAGGATCGGCACTAGAACTCCATTGTGCACTGCCATCTTTGCTTCAGTCGATATATTTCTATTTGCGGTAATGATTTTTAGTACATCATTCATTTTGTTTCCAGCTTCAACCCTTCTTCCGATATCTTTCTCCGTTTTTTCCATCTCTTGTAAACATGCTTCCCAGATAAATAAATTTGGTAATTTCTCACTGTTCACACTTATGTCCCAATCCATCATATATTCTTCCTATTCAAATACCATAACTTAAGACTTCGACACGTTCATCACAAGATCACACTTATTACATACTTGGTACATTCTTGACACTAGGACTTGTAGATCATCCATGCTGTCAGCGATTAAAACAGCGTCGTCTGCATGACCTATAGTGCGGCCAAAATGAACTGAGTCGTGAGTCCGAACACTATGGATAGTTTATTTTTTTACCGTTGATTTGAAGAAATTACATGGCGATATTAGCCCTCAAACTCGAACAGTGATTCATGATGTATTTCTGTTTGTCAATGAATTGATAAGTGATCCGAATAAAAAGGCTTCTCTTAATTTCAACAAACCACGTGAAATGGCCGCGTTTATTTGTGGTGTGAGTAGAGCGACAGTGGGCCGAATAAAGACTGAATTATTGCAATCAGGCAGCCCCTGTACACCAAGAGCTAATTTTAAGAAACCAGAAACTCTCACCAATATTGACGAGTTTGATAAAAGTGTGTTGAAGCGGGCTGTAGGTTAATTTTATGATAGTGGAGAGTTTCCGTCCGCGGCGAAAATATTAGAAAAATACCGAGAATAATAATTACCTGATTTTAAATGCGGAAAAACTTCGATGGGAACACTCATGAAGGAGATTGGGTTCAAGTATAAGAAAAATGTCGAAGGAGGCAAATATTTAATGGAAAGAACAGATATTGTTTGTGCCAGAATGGACTTTTTAAGGAAATTGGATTTACTTAGAAGAACTAACGATCAGCGGCTGCGTTTCTATCTGGATGAAACATGGATTAATCAAAACCATTCAAGAAAGCGTAAGAAAAGTAAAAGCCTTTTCTTTCTGTGTTTATAGACATACGGTATACAATTTTTAAAATTTTTTTTTTTTTCGTTTTATACTGGCAATTAATTTAGTATTTTGTAGTCACTAATTTCATACTAATTTAAACACACATAAAACCCGTAAATATATGTAGTTTAATATCAAAACTTTGTTAACTCGTTAAAGTTTATGAACAAAATACGATAATAAACGTTACTTATCGATATATTTCTTTTATTGTTGCGCCCATCACTAAACGGCTCCATAAGGCCCATAAGTGCAAGCGAGATAGACATAGGGAAATGATTTATGGCCCGACGACTCAGATGGTAACGGCTAGACTATAGCCTGTCCCATTTCCAACTTAGCAACCATACTAAATAGCGTTAAATATGAACAGTGTCAGTGGAATATTTGTGTTGTATATTGCTGGGACTTCAAGAAGGGCTTACAAAGAATTGCTGTTTTATTACATTATATTACAGTAAGAAACATTGGCCTTTGACTGTACCATTCTGCGCTATCCCGTATTACGTACACGCTTGAGAAAATACAATATAATGTACAAACCATTATGGATATGCACGTGTGTCAACAACACTTGTGTACAAGTCTTCACAAGTATGATAGTTTTACAAGGGTAGGTGATTGTGTGCGGTCGAGTTTTTGACGTTTCGTAATAAAAAAATATATATTATAATTAATATATTAGGTAAATTTAATTAATAAAAAAAGTGATTTTTTTGTACATTTCTTAGAAAGTCACCTGTGGGTAGGGCGGTTAAGCGAAGACTAATGAAAAACTTTATCAAAACCATAGACAAAGAAGTTATTGGTTTCAAGTACCTAGAAAAATATTCCTCAATTAAGTGATGCAAAACATAAAGAAGGCATATTTATTGGACCTCAAATACTAAAGCTTCCGAGTGATTTGCGTTTTCATTAAAAATGACGATTTATTTTTATTGTTTCCTGATTCATTAACTTGGGAAATTTAAGTTTACACGGTTTTGAAAAAAAGTATTGCCACCCCCCACAATCCAAACACTGAGAAAGCTATCTATTTAAAATGTGCCTCATAAGAGAAGAAAACGATACCGTCTCGAGGCAACGCAGCAAAGCATCTTGTAAGGGTGCAAATAAAGATGTTCATTAACTATTGACGAACGAATGGAACATCTCGTAATGCCAAGGGCACCTGCCACTTTCCGAATTGCACGTCTGAGAGATTGTTGCAGAAAGTCTGGGGAGCTCGAACCCTCTTGTTGTTTTCTGGGGTAGTGACGTTAATCTGAGGCCCTCTTCTTATCATGGACACATTTCTGGTATTTGGAATTTGGCTACAGGGTGCGATAGTGAACCTCAAATGGGAGGCATGCTGCACGTGGATGATCAAGCGGGCGTTGGAAAACATTTTGTTCAACGGAGCACTCTATTGTGGTGACTGACACTGCGTGAGACATAAACTTCGTATGGCCCTCTTTTGCATTAACCCCAAGCCGTCTTCAAATCCACGCATCTGCCGCATGCCACCCTGTACCTATTTTCACCAATGTTACTTAAAAAATATATTAAATTTGTTGACCTGTGTAATCGGATGGCAAATGAAAAAACAAAAGCAGTAAGAAGCTACAAACAATATACCGGACACATAATTTTAAAATAATTGTTACATTGTTTTCAATAAAGAACTTTCAAGCAAAAATTACATTGTGCCCAAGTAAATTAAAATATTTTTCTCATTCGTAGCTTACCAACGAAACAATATATTCACGTTGAAGCTCTCCCTTCAAAATATTCAGCCACTCCCAGTACAACGCCCAACGCTGTTCCGCATTAAAAGACTCTGCTTTCTCCAGGGAATTGTAATTCACTTTGGGATAACGAGCGTTTCCTCTGGATAGTCTTGCCTTAAATTAATTAATAATAATAAATCATTTCAAACAAAGGCAGGATTGGTATCTTACAATATGCAATGCTCGGACAGATTCAGATCATGATAATTAACTATTATAATGTTGAAAAACATGTATCAAAATGTATTTATAAATTACTATGAAATTGTCGTGACAGCTGTTTTATTTCATAGAAATACATAAATTGTGATACATATTATTACTGTTTCAAAATGAAAGCAGGTAATATAATAGTATCATAGTGAAATTATGATTGATATATTACAACAAACCTGGAGATGATGAAGTTCACTAATTAAAACATCCCTTTCAATATTTTCCATATTTGACGTTGGATCCAGCATTTGACGTTGGATGCTCTTATGAGAGAACTCCACATTAGTCGTGTCAAACGCGGTTAGCTGTTCTACGAATGTCGACCTGTATTGCTCCTCCTCCATATCCTCTTCCTCACTGTATTCCTCGTCACTCTTGTCGGCTCCGGAGGAATTTAATGGACTCACAAACTCACCAAAGACATCGGAAGGTTTATATTTGAGGTCTGTAAGCAACAGCCAGTTAACAAGCGGAGATCTCGAATTATGGTTGAAGTTACGGAGAAATTCTTTCAGGTCAGGTATTTGAACACTGGAGAAAGGGATTTTGAATAAGTCAATTATATGGTTTGAAGACTCTACGGATTCTTGCAGAGCTTGGAACTTAGCCAGATTTTCTGCTTTCTCTCTTATCGTATTTTTAAAGGATAAAAATTTATGCGAAAAAAAACGTTTTTTGTTTAAGTTAAACTCGTTTAGTTTCGTATTCTTTGATTGTCCTCCAATCCGTACTATTTTTTTAGTAACATTTAGCAGACCTTCCAAGAATTGATCCAAAGCATGATTTGTATAACATATCACTAGTATAGGAGGGAAACCAAGATTGGAACTTCCTAAGTATAAATTCATCAAAAGTGTTTCGGCAATTTTAAGACCAATGAAAGTTTTTCCAGTTCCTGGGGGCCCCTGAATGATGACAAATTCCCGAAATAGGGCCGTGAAGAATGCATCATATTGTGATTGGTCCAAGTCAAACTTTTCCTTAGCCGGAACGTTATCACCAGACAGATCCATTTCCAGGCGATTAAAGAACTTATACTTGGTGAGTTCCTTTACATATCTGGGAAGGCCATTTGTTGACTGAAAGCATTAAAGTTTAAAATCATGTATCTCACAATCATACTCATCTACTGGTGTGCATATGATATCACCCTTTAACCTTTGGTCTCGAAAACATATCTTCAGTGTCCGTGTAACTTTGAGGTCGCAATGAGACAAAAAAAAACTATGTTGAATGTAGGCAAAACACTTTGTTACTTAAACATTACGAACCGTTTAATTAGATTTTGTTATTGCATCACATTTTTATATCTTAATACCACAACAGCGTCAGGCGTTACAATCAGTCAATTGATACCAACATCCGTTGGCAAAACAGCTGTCGTGATAATTTTATAAAAACTGTTCATAATGTTTAAGTAGTATAGTATTTCTTCTAAAACTAGTATTTTTAGAACTTGTTTCTTTACTCTCAAAATACGATATCAATTATTAATCAAGGGTAGGAAAATCTTTCACTTTAACTCATTCCGTACGGGGGTTCTGCTACCCATTTGCGCCCTACGGCAGGCTAAAAATAGACATTTAGGACAGTGGAACCAGTGGCGTGCCTAGGGTCAACCAGTAAAGCAAGCCCATCCCCATTTTTTGTGTTATGATATAGTAGAGGGTAAGTAGGTGGAGGCACGTGAAAATATGATGCAAATATCTACGCTTCCTTCGCTACAGTTTGTCTACAAAGTTTACGGTAGGCATGTTATGTATGACTGGACATAAATAATAAACACATGTCAATAATGACATACTATCGGTGTCTTCGAGAAAATACTTTTTAATACTGAACTGAACAACGAGCTTGGTACATTTCTTCTTCTTCTTCTTTTAATAGATCTGACGATCTGTGACACAGAAATCATATCTCGTCGGATGAAGAGATCCAGCTGTCCCTCCATCTCTTAGGCGGTCTTCCAGTTGGGCGGTGTCCGGAGGGGATTTCATAAGCGGCTGTATATGCAAGTCTGTCATCATCCATTCGGGCTACATGGTCCCTCCAGAATCTTCTTCTGGATCTACTCCACTGAACGATATCCTCTATTTCGCAAGTTTTTCTTATGTCTGCGTTGCGGACACGATCTCGGAGGGTTTTTCCAATAATTGATCTTAGGACCCTCATCTCCGATGTTCTTAGTAGTCCCTTGGTTCGCACAGTGTCAGCCCTTTAGTAGCCAGTATAAAAACTACTTAATTATAATAGTTAACTGAAGTATCATTTTCTAAAATAGACAGCCCAGCTTTCTTCTAAGTGATTTCATGACGTCATTATAAAAGTTTCTAATGCTTTTTGTCAAAATAACCGCTGCAGTGTTCTCGGTGTAAACTAATCTTTTGGAACAAATATATTGTGTTACTTGTTAAGTTTGTAAACAACAACAACAAACCATCAGGTAGGGGTAGGCAGAGAGAATGGACCGCCACACTTCTGTCATATCCTGGCACACCTCTCTAGCTTCCACCACATTCATACAGTGAGTCATACACGCACGTCGATTCTTCCGACTTCTAACAAGACCAACCTTTAAAATTTGATTAATTTGGTCATGCCATGTTTTCCTTGATCTGATTTGACTCCGTACTCCATTTACATCATTAACGTATACTAACTAACTAACTAACTAACTAACTAACCATCACGCCATTTCCCCGGAGGGATAGGCAGAGAGGATGGATCGCCACACTGGCCTGTCCTGGCACACCTCTCGGGCTTCCTCCACATTCATACATCGCACCATGCACGCACGTTGATTATTCCGACTTCGAATGTGGCCGCCTTTTAGTAATTGGTTAATTTGGTCATACCATGTTTTCCTTGGTCGTCCTCGGCTTCTTTTCCCACTCATGCTGCTTGTGTACAACTTTTTAACCATTCTACTCTCATCCATTCGTTCCATATGTCCTTTTGTCCCGTTGGCACTAGAACTCCATTGTGTACTGCCATCTTTGCTTCTGTAGATATATTTCTATTTGCAGTAATGACTTTGAGTGCGCCATTTATTTTATTCCCAGCACCAACCCTCCTTTCGATGTCTTTCTTCATTTTTCCGTCTCTTGTAAACATGCTTCCCAGATACGTAAATTCAGTAACTTGCTCCAATTTCTTGCCCATCGCACTTATATCACAAATCGTCATATATTCTTCTTTCTCGAAAACCATCACTTTAGATTTAGACACATTCATCACCAAGTTTTGCATGCCTCATACATCCTTGCCCCTAAGACTTGCAAATTATCTTTACTGTCAGCGATTAACACAGCATCGTCTGCATATAACAAACAGCTGACTGACAAACAATTCATCTTAGCACCAGCGTCTATGCCTTCAAGTTCTTTCACACACTTGTCCAAGTATAGATTGAACAATCACGGGGACATCACACAACCCTGTTTGACACCTTTGTAATTACACTGAAAATATCTATCGGAATATCTGTCATTAATATTAAGTCTCTTTGGTAGATTAACAGGTTGAGTAACATGGGGCCTTGCGTTGTCATGCTACAGAATCAATTTCTCATGTCTATTGTCCCATTTTGGTCATTTTTGCTGAATGGCACCCTTCAAATGGATTAGTTGGAGTTGGTAACAATCGCCGTGATAGTTTCAGATGGTTTTAATAGCTAATATAATTGTATACCACCTCCTTTTTTATCCTACCAGATACACAGCATAACCTTCGAACTACCAATATTGGACTTTGCCGTTGAACTTCTCAGCACCCGTTATTGTAGTGAATCCATTTTTCATCCCCTGTGATGATACGATGCAACAAAAAATCTATGTTTTTGTTGAAGCAGCATCTGACAGGTGACTAGGCATCCCTTTCAGCACCCCTCTCTTTCAACTCGTGTGGCAGCCGATTGTCACTTTTTTTATCATCCCATCGCATGTAGGCGTTTGTTTACCCGCGACAGATCAACACCCAACAATCCTCGTCGAGTATTGCCTTCAATGTAGTGTGTCATAACATTTTGGAGCATCTTTTCATTCCTTGACGTTCACGTTGAATTCTCCAGCTTGAAAGGGTTCGAAACTAGAATCTGTTTAGTTTTTCTCAGTCGGGGCATACTCCCCACAAAGCTTTCTGAGCAAACGATACGTTTTTACCACACCTTTCTTCAATAAAATGTAGTGCAGTAAATATTTCCCGCAGATGGAGCTTTTTCGGCACAAATTTGGACATTTTCAGCACTACCAAAACAATTGTTGTTTATTTATTATTTCTCGAATAATGATGTAAAACTCCATATTAAATAAATAATACGAATGAAAATGTCAGTTTTCTATTAAATTTTATGGGAATGACATGTTTCATTTGATAATGCCTTAGAAATGCGAAACATGTCATTCCCATAAAACTTCTAGAAAACTGACGTTTTCATTTGTATTAATTGTTGTTTACATTTGTAATAAAAGTGTCATGTACTGTTTGACAGATGACATATGGATCTTTAAAAATATGTAATTGTCAGAGGCCAAAACATCCAAAACAGATAATATAACGCCATCTCTTAGAAAATGGTCGAGACTTATTCAAGTACCTAACACAATACAATAAATAGCTTGTCACACATAAGACATTGTTTTTTCTAGTTAACAGACATCACGATAGCTACCGAGCCGGTGATACCATGCTGCGCTCTGGGGGGTGAGAACTGAACTAGACACTCACACAATCTCCCACCAGGAGCGGTGCCTACCTTTGTTCACTTCACTGCCAGTTAAAAACAAATTCCTGTTTATATTTGATTCACCCTCGTATTTACAATACACCATAAAAAAATTGTGTCGGCTTGCCTTATTGATTAACCCAAGGCACATGACACTGATAACCAAATGTCAAATATTTGATATTACCCTGGCAAGGTGAAACATGTCACTCCTATGTAATATATTAAAACTTCTAGAAAAGGTTTCAATAAATATTAAATATTTAACAAGTAAAAACTCACCTTAATATTGACGATATAATCTTCAAATGGAAAGTAGTCCACCAGATGGGGCTTCTGTAGAGCCTGAAGGGTATGGCAATAGGGAGGGTAGTATGTCTCGCTCTCCAGCATCAAGTACTCTCTGTCAAAAATCTCATTGTTTCTGGGCTCCCCCAAAATTTCCACCGATATCTAAAGACATGAAGCCACATTAACCACCATCGACTAAATTTTCTTTTGTTAACTATGCAATGATTTAACTATGCAATACTTACAATTCCTGTGTCAATATCATCTCTATTTGAAACTGTGCCAAAAATGATGTTATCAAAATCATCACATGTGAAACAGAGAAGAGATCCAAACATAAACCGTTTTGAAATTTTCATGCTGCGTGTCTTCGCATTGCGGGACATCTTCGCCTCTTGGAAACGTACATCAAGTACAACTTCACCATGCTTAAAAGCATACTTTAAAAACTTCACCTTTTTATAGAATCTAAAAGTAATGGAAACTATCAACAAAATAATAAAAGTGTTCATGAATGATAATAAAAAAAATGATTCTCAGAATAACTTGCAACGGAGTGTAACCGATGATGAATCAGATGTTCTGAAGAGCCGAGAAAATGATATGGTTTTCCCTTATTAGAACTTAGGACAGGAAGGACAAAAATAGGTATTAATACAAATGAAAAAGTCTATTTTTTAGAAGTTGTATTATATTTTATGTGAATCTCATCGATAATGCCTTAAACAGGTGAAACATTTCATTCACATAAAATATAATAAAACTTCTAGAAAACAGACGTTTTCATTCAAATTAATTATTTAATATGGAGTTTTACACCATTGCTCAAGAAACAAAAAATATGTTCGGTCATGTTAGAAGTAAATAAAAAAGGACACTTTTGAGTGATTTTTAATAAAGTGAATTAAACTTGCTCTTGAGGAATCAAACCACGCTGGCACTAAATATCAAACAAACCTCGCTCCGTTATGTTTCTGGCTGTTCTTGGACACAAGATATTCCAGAACAGCATCCCTTAAGGGACTAATGAAGTCCTCACGGAGCAAGCGAAACTGCACATCCAAGTAGTGCTTCGTGCTGCTATAGGCGCCGTCCACAATATTGGGTTGTAGAAACTCGGGCTTCATCAGTAAATCTGCTTTGGTGGGCAACACCTCAAGGTCTTGGATGTCGTTGGGAGGCAAATACTCCTCAGGTTCCTTTTTCTCCAGAGCCAACTAAAATTTTAACCAGTCATGTATACATGGTAAATAAACCATAACAGAGGAAGAACCATAAAAGCTGAAACTGATTTTAAATATATCTTTCTTTTTACTTTAGCTAATATTTAACAATCTTAAATACTACAAATGATAATTTCATGCATTTACCATTTTGTTTTCTACTCGCTCAACACAGAGCGAAAATTTCAATTGTAAATGATCATATGTCTTTAGAAGTCCATCGGAGATAACCACTTTGCGATACGTTACAAGTTTCTCCAAAGATGACTTAATACCGTCGAAAAGCATTCTTAATGTGTCTATTGCTGTGCTCTGAGATACATTTATAACAACATCAATAAAACTCAGCAAGTTTTCAAAAAAACTGTTGACATCATCCCAAAACAGGAGATTTCTTTTTTCGTCATTGCTTTTGACATATGGTAGTCCCATAATGTAGTTGGGAAGTAGTTCAATGAACCTTGACTTGCACACTTGAATCATGAGCCTGGTTTTCGCGGCCTCCAGGTGTGATTCTCTCAGCACGTGCAGACATCTAACAAACAAAACTATCAAATCCGCCGGAGGTTCACCATTCAAAAATGCAAATAGATTTTCATTTTCTTGATTCAGCAGGACTACTAGTTCTTCGGGATCCATGCTGGTGAACAGCTGAAGCCTTCTAAATCCGAAACCAGGTGGGCGCTTTTGAAAGTACTTCCCTTTTTGCTGAACATTTAAATTCTCTGAAAGATGATTTTCAAAGCCTGGTGAATCTGAATGAAATGATTGTTGCCCGTTTCCGCGAAGTCGCCCAGGGGTCCGATCCATGCTGGTCCAGGCTGGCGAAGGCCTTTTAAATTCAAAACCAGGTGGGCGCTTTTGGAAGTGTATCCCTTTTTGCTGAACATTTAAATTTTCTGAGGGATGATTCTTAAAGCCTGCTGAAGCTGAATGAAATGATTGTTGCCCATTTCCCCGAAGTTGGCCAGGGGTCTGCTCATTTTTATGCATGTGCCCCATTCTTCGTTCTCTATTTTCATTTTGAAAATAGTACTTCCCAGAACGAGACACAGCATTCCCATTAAATATTTCACCGTTTGTGGATGAATTGTTATTTCTGCCACGCGGTTTGAAGTTTCCATGCTTGCGAATAGCACCTACAACAACATGTCTCTTGGATTAATTTGTAAATACACCCAGTTATAAAATATATCAATACCTAGCTAGTATTACAAAAAGCTTAATATACGTAATATTACAAACCAGTTGAAGGAGGAATATGCCTGTTTAAAAGACGATCCTCATCTTCCGACATCTCGACCTAAAAATAATAATAATTTATAATTTCCTTCTATATTCGCCATAACTTTGTGTTGCGGATTCATTGAACAATGGTTCTTTTATTTTTTTACTTTATACACAACACCAACTTCATTAAAAATAATAATAATAATCAAAAACAAACATTTTTGGGACACAGAAGCCCTTCATCATTGATATAAATATTATAAATAAAAAACCTTGAATGTGGTCAAATTTGATATGATTTTTTTCGGAACATTTATGCTTTTGTTATAACAAATATTTTGAATAAATTCAAAATAATATTTTTAAGTTCTTACCATCCAGGGATCCAGCTAATAATTTTACAACAAAGGAAATAAATCAATTATTGGACTTGACGTTAAATTTATTTGATTATTTATAATATTTTCTTTATTTTAAATTACTCTTTTAATTTCTAAAATTTCGAGATTACTCAAAGTTTATATTTCTATTATTTACATGTAAAATTTTAACGCCATTATCTTTATTGAATGAATGATCTTTTTCAATGAGATGGTTTGCGAATTCAGAAAAGTTATTATTAGAGAGACATCTTGGACTTGGACTTGACTTGGATCTTTATGTGCTCTTTTATTCTTAATTTAAACTCATTTTGAATGATGAGCAATCATTACATTTCAGTTTATAAACTCCCGATTGAATAAATTTATCTTCCATGTCTTTAATATTTTACTTAAATTATTATTTGTATAAAACACGGGTCCAATGTCACATGGAAATTGTTTTGAAATTATATTTGTTAAATGGGGTAAAATGTAGATAATTTATGTTTTCATATCCACAATAATATAAGATGAAAACACTCCGCGCTATAGCTGGCAAGACCCTGCGTGATCGAGTTAGGAATACAGCAATCCGAGAAATCTGCGAGGTCGAAGATGTAGTCAGAGACGTCAAAGACGGCGATACTGGCATCAACATATAGAAAGGATGAGCTCAAATAGGATACCACACATAGCTCTCCATGGAACGCCAAACGGACAACGCCGACCAGGAAGACCCCCGAAACGGTGGAGAGAAAGCTGGAGTTCAGCGTCTCAAGAGGACCCGCCTGAAATAACAGACTCCTGAGTCTACCAAAAGTGAAGAAGAAGAAGAATATGGAAAACACAGCAGAAACAGCTTTATCATTCCTTGCTGGGATTATAAAGTTATGCACATTGGTTTCTAAGGTTTTACATTCATCATCGGGAGAACGATATAAAAGTTGACATCATTCTCACAATGACGGTGTAAAACTTTTGATGCACGTTGAGAGGAATATACTCAAAAGGTGGAAAAACAGTGTTTTATTATAATTTAAAAAAATGGACAGTTGTGTTATTTGATTAATGTACATTTTACACCATTGCAGTGGATGATGATAAGACTGAAAGATTTTTCAAAGTCCAAGTTTCTGATTTCCCATAAGTGAGGATGACGATTACATAACGGAAAATGTAAAATATTGAAATGAATATGAATCTGATAATGATGATAATCCCATTAAGACAAAATAAATTAAACAAAGTATAAAAATGTTTTAAATTATTTTTAAAACACTTTCTTGCTCATAGAGATTGTCCATAATATAAGTTCTAAAAATAAACAAATATGTGTACCCTAAAGATAACAAACACATCTGCAATACTAGAACTGACATACATCAAAGCCCACACATTACCGTGGTGGTACATCCGCTCAGTCTGTCTGTGATGTGTATAATTTACATCTGACATAATTATAATTAAAAAAAAATCTGTTAATGTTAACATGTAGCAGAGACCCTACTTGAAACAAAAGTAAAATAACATTAGTTTTAAACTAACTAGTAGAGATTCAATGATAAAACCACATACTTGGATCTTCTGGCTTGCAGAGGTTCAGCTCATGTGGCTATTCCTCTTACGTCTGATGGAAACATTGTTGGAAGGTGATTTGGTGGGTTGTTAGTTTATGCGGGGGCATGATTTGTGTGGCCCGAAGTGTTCCTCTGAAGGAGGATCGATTTTGGGCGCTTGTGGCGGCTGGAGGTGTTTGGGTCGTAATTTGAGAGTTATTTTATTGTGGGGTTAGGATGTGAAGGGAGTCTTTTGTAAAAACGTTAGGCAAGTTTCAGAATGAATTTGTCTATCATCAGGATTCCCGATTCTAGGTGCAGTTGTGTGATCCTGGTCCATGTTTGGAGTCTTCGTATGTGACTCGAAGCTGCATAGCCCCAGATTGGGGCTGCGTTAAGTGAAGATCGGGCTTATGACCATTTTGTATATCAGGAGTTTATTGTCAGTGCTTAGTTTCCTGTTACTAGCTAACATTGGGTAGAGGGCTGAGATTGCTCTTGACGCGGCTTTGACTTTATTTGTAATGTATGGCCTCCATATCAGCTTAGAATCCAAGGTAAGTTTTGGTCCAAGGAACGTCTTGGCCGAACATTTTTATGTTGGGAATGTGTCTCTTGCTGAAAAGGGTCGCTGCGTTTTTTTATGGTAATGCGCCAGTTTCTGCACCACACCTCTAGCACGTCGGCCTGTTTTAGCACCCTGCGGGTCGCGAGAAGCGGCCTTTTAGAACGGAGATGATGCTCGTATCATCTGGTGTGCCAGACGCGGTCAAATGCTTTACTGACATCTAGGGAAAAGAAAGTGGTGAATTTGCACGTGTTAAAGTTTGTGTTAATAACTTCAACTACACGAAGTAGCTGATGTTGTGTGGAGTGTTTGGCACGGAAACCGTGTTGAAAATCTGGAATGGTACTCTGTTTGTGAAGTGTTGTTTTGAGTCTTGATTGTATAAGTTTTTCCAACAATTTACCAGTGCAAGGAAGAAGACTAATTGGTCAATGATTTGTAGGAGCTATTGGGTCCTTGCCTGGCTTGGGAAGGAGGATAATGTCTGCGATTTTGTAGGGTTTCGGGAAGTATCGGATGAGGGATGCGTTGAAGATCGCTGTCAGGGCACAGATGCCTTTGAGAATTTTGTTAGATATTGAGTCGGGACCTTGTGATTTGTGGGTATTAAGATATTTTATTTGTTATTTTACCTCTCTCGGTGAGGTGAATGGGATTGGTGGGGTGAAGGAGTTTTGGCTAGTTATGAAACATGAGATTCGATCGAGGCCACGAATAATGGGTTGTCATGTTCGTTATTTGTCGAGAATTGGTCTTCCAGGCTGGATGCAAATGTTTCTGCCCTGTCGGCGTCGGAGTACACTAATCCATTTGGACCTTGTAACGGTGTGATTCTTGAGTGGGGTTTGTTAAGATTTTTGGATAATTTCAAGAAGGCCGTCTTGTCGTCATCGTATAATGACTCTTGATATTCCATCCAGTGGTCATTGCGTAAGTCGGCGATCACTTCTTTGACGTCAATGTTTAGTCTGTTTAGAAGTGTTTTATCTTGAGGTTGTCGATATTTCTGCCATCTTTTTCTGTGGCTTATCAGCTGTTGGATATCGGCAGGTAGATTTGGTCTGTATATGTCGTTGTCTACAACTGTGGTTGCATTTTTGAGCAGTCTGTAGGATAAATGTCATTTAATTCGTGACCTGATTGAGAGATTCTAGGTCTGGAATTTTGATCATTTCGTGGATGATTTCGGGAAGAGAATACCAATTAATTTTATTTCTGGTGGGGATATGGGGGTCAATGGTTCATCAGAGATGTAGAGAAGTATAGGGATATGATCAGAGGATAGTTATTCTACTGCCTGAAGGGTGAGAGGGAGGGTAATGTTTTTAATCATGACAATATCGATGATGTCATGGGAATGTTTTGGATTTTTATTTAAAATTGTTGGGTTATTGGGAGCTGTGATGAATATGTATGGTCGATTCTGGAAAAAGTCAAAGAGTTCTTTGCCTTTCTTATAATCTTTGAAACTGTGCCAGGCGCCATGTTTGGAATTTATGTCTCCATTGGAGTGAATCGTCTACGAGGTGGAGAGTAGTCGGAAATTAATTTAAGAGGACCAGCATTTTTTGTTTGGATCACTATAGCAGTGGTTTCAATATTTATGTTAGAAGGTGTTGAGGAGCAATGCTGGAGGGATTTGTTTTATTAGAATTGCTGTACCACCTCCTTTGTTATTAAGGCGGTCAGTTCGGTAGGTGAAGTAATTAGGGATAGAGTAGCGAAGGCTAGGTTTAAGCCACATTTCGGTGACAAGAAGAATGCCAAGGTTGTAGGTCGAGAGGAAGTGTTCTACCTCCAGGCGGTGTGAACGCAGGGTACCACCCGCGTTCCAAAATGCCACTTGGAGGTTGGTTGGTAGGGTAGGTGTAGGGTTAGACATTAGATGGCTTGATGGCGTTGAAGGTGACAGACTTTCTTAACTCATTAACCAAGCTTGAAAAACCTTGGATCATTGCATGGAAAGGATCAATTTGTGGAGTGAATGGAATTTTTCACCTCATTCAATTAGGAGTTTGGTGGCCATTGTGTGGGCGAGGGCGGATTTGGGAGTTATATTAATACAGTCCTTCATGTTTTTGGCGACGAAGTAAACACCATTTTCGATCAGGACTACATTGGTGGAAGGCCAGTTGACGTTGGCCTTGTAAATTATGATTGGAGGCACTTTCTTTATTTGAGAGAGGAAGTCTGATGGGAGAGAAGAGGAAAATGAAGGGAGAGAAGAGTTGGTGGGAGTGAAGAGGATGCTGGTGATTGTGGGAGATAGTGAGTTGGTCACGATTCTTTTGTCCGTATCATTTACGGAGAAGGAGGCGGAGGGCGCGGGAGTAGTAGAAGGCGTAATAACTGAATGGTGGTTAATGGAGGGGCCATTGATGGAGACTTGAGATTTCAAGTCGCAGTCTGGAGTTGAAGAAAGCGTAATGGTACGGGAAGTAGATTTATCTGAAGAGTGCGATAAAGGTGGTCTTATGTCAGGTAAGGATGCCAACATTTCTCGGTACATGGGGTGATTGTATGATACCGAGTGTCGCTCCTCGATGACATCCTCCTTCTCGAGAGAGCGAAGGAGAATCTCCCCGAAGACCTGAACATCGTTATTATCTCATCTTACGTTTCTCTGTTATTAATTGATAAACTTGTTGAGTTCATCCATGTTGATTGTGCTAATTTTCTTATGCATCTTTTGAGACACTGGTATATTGTTATGGAGCTGAAATGTGAGTGATAGCGTATGTGATGAGGTAATGTGAGTGTTTGGATGGTGGGATGGATGGATGTACATTTGTGAATAAGACAGTTATTGTAACTGGAGATTTACAATGGCCACACGAGCTGCGCCAGGCACCAGCTGTGACTTCTTGGAATGTGAATTTAATAGGCACACAGTTTGTGATAAGGCCCGCGATATATGTCAACTGAAAGAATAAAATCACTACTACTATGACAATATAGTCCCCAGAAACTGTTACTTAGAAACTAAATATTTGAATATTCAATATTTATTTTGTTGCCATCAAAGTATCCCCCCTTGGATGCAATACACATTTATCAAGTTTTTTCCACTCTTCGAAACATTTCTGGTATAGTCTCTAACACCTTCCACGAATTTTGTTTTTGTGCGATGGCGCATTATTGTCGTGCAAAATCCATATGTTTTTCCACAATTCCGGCCGTTTTTGATGGATTTTTTTACGCAAACCCCTAAATACGACCAAATAGCATTTCCTATTGAATGTTTGTCTCTCTGGAATGAATGGTGATGGACCACAACACGAATATCGAAATAAACGATTAGCATCACTTTGATATTTGAGCGACTTTGGCGTGGTTTTCGGTTTCAGCTTGTTTTTCTCCGCCCATTCCGATGATTGGTGACTTTTGTGCATGTCATACTCATAAACCCATTTCTCATCGCCAGTTATGATGCGTTCTTTGAATGTTGGATCAGAATTCACACGATCAAGCATGTCCAAAGAGACCTGTTTGCAGTATTGTTTTTGATTAAAATTTAACTGCTTCCTAACAAGTCGAGCAGCGATGCGTCCCATGCCTGAATTTTCCACCTAAATCAAACTAATGGACTCACGAGAGATGTTCAGGTCTTGTGCCACCTCTTTAACACACACATGACGGTTTTTGACCACAATTTCTTTCACTTTTTCAATGTTATTGTCAGTGTTAGCAATCTAAGGTCATCCAGAATGTTGCAAATATTCGACGGTCTCCCGACCATCTGTAAATGCTGAGCAAAAGATTTCTTTTTTAATATTCAGCAGGGGCAATTGAAATCACAATTTCCGGATACTCTATTGTCATGGGGTACATATCTAACACTGCAATTGCAGGATATAGTAACGTGGGGCTGATTTTTCACCACTGTTCACCAGCAGTCTTCCAATCCCTGAGAGTTGTAGTGTAGTAATCCACTCTAGTGTAGTAACAGTGTTGTACCACACGGCCAATACTGTATTTTAAAAGATATCACACAATCCAAAAGTTATAAATTTTTATAATACGGGCTAAGTATCAGTGGTAGTATCCACTTGTCTGCTTCTTCTGTTTCCAATTAGGGTACGGCCACACCGGAGTGCCTGGGTAGGAGTCAAGATACAGTTCGCTTGTGATCACATCCTGTGGCGCGGAGTGTATAGTGTGGCCGGTCCCATAGTGCGCCATACGTTGGTTCGCCGGGTGTTCATTTTGACTCCTACTCTGGCACTTCGGTGTGGCCGTTTTATGTTTTTAATGGGTCTTGCCACTTTGCCACCAATTTTATGATTTATCCTTCGGGTGAGGATTTTAGGAATGGAATAACTTCCAACACGATTGAATTTTTATGTATAGAACTTTATTTTAAGACGATAAACAATAAGAAATTACATAGGTAAAGAAGAGTTGTAATTGTATCCGGACGTGTTACTTTTAAGGAAATGCAATTGTATCTGGACGTGTTACTTTTAAGGAAATGCAATTGTATCTGGTTTAATCCTAGATGCGGTTCGGCTTAAATAGTGTGCATCTCTTTGTTCGATGACACATGTAGGTACCTGTAGGAACAGATCAATAACCTCGCGTTCGAGCCCTTATATTAATAGTCGGACGAAGAAGTGGGAACAGATCAATTAATATATCCCTGAATCCCCAAATGTTGACTTAGGTAATATAAACAAATATTGATTGAAAATATAGAGACGTAGGAAAGTGATTTGTGGTAACGGGTGGTTAGGTACATAACACCCCCCTCGTTAGCTTGAAATTATTTTGAAAATTATACAAAAATTATTTGAAAAATATTTCAAAAGAGGTAAGCAGCAGATACAGTTACATTTATGTTACATAGAAAAATTATAAAAATGTATTACATTGTGTATAATATTTTGAGACACATTTTAAAAGAACTTATGTATAAGTTGTATTTTTTATTAGAACAACCTTCACCATTAACAAGGTTTTTAAGGTAATTAAACATATATTTAGATTAAAAGTACACATTAAAACAGTAATTTCATAATCTTGAATAAAATATATCAAGATTTTTATATAATTCTCATAAGAAATTGTTGAACAAATGGTTTTCGTCAAAATTACATCGAAATTATATAATGTAATATTCTTTACAGTTACACATTAAAAAAGAATATTGAAAGGTTTACAACATCTGACATAATACTCGTATATCATTAATTTCAGGACTTCTAAACATAACAATTATAAAAAGGGTTTGTATCCATTGGTAATACAAAAATAAAAATGTCATTGAACTTATCAATATTTGATGCTCATAATGCATCTGTTTGTCTATCTATCGAAAAACAAATCTTATTAAGGGATACATCTTTTGAGTGCAATACCGATGTGGCTGCATTCCAAAGTAAACATAACATACAAGTGTCTTAGATTAACACATTAGTTTTATACCATACTTTAATACTAAATCATCCTTTCTCCGTCTTCACCAACGATATCCATTCGTGTTTATTTATTTCAAGTGTCCCTATGAGTCCCTCGGAATTGAAAGGTACACCTTTTTTTTACATTAGCGGTACCTAATGATTTTATCTCATTTCTGATTTTGTTTATGTTCATAACCCAAATGAAATTATTTAGTTGTTACGCATCATTTTGCGTTTTTTTGGGAACTTTAATAAATAATGATTTTATTTAGAGCGTTAAAAATGAATGTGGAAAACATTGAAAACATTTTGCTAGATTGCGATTCAAATTTATCCATTAGTGACAAAAATATTATATTCCAGAAAATTTGGAGTATAAACCTTCGGAAAACAGTGACGGGGAAATTGTCAATTTTGAAATATTGGAAAAACATCCCTTCAATAAAATAAATTTAATTATCTTCTCGCATACCTGGGTTAAGAAGTATTAACTTCCAACCAGATGTATGGTACATAATGTTAATCATTCATTATTATTATTATAACACTGTTTTAAAAAATAAGGAATGAACAATATGGGTAAAAGGATTGATTTTAATGAACAATATGCGAAGTTGATTATTTCGAGCGAAAATGCCTAAAAAGGAAAAAAGTAATGTTGGCTTATGCCCAACTACTTGTCTTAAAATAAATCATACCGTCCAAAATCTTAAAGTAAAGCGTCATTTTTATTTTAAAGTATTCAAATCTCCTTACAACCGTGCAGTCACCCTAATCGACGCTGATAAGGTACTGAGTTAAGTGGATGTCTCTCCGGCCGAATATTTTTCAGAGTACTATTCCAAAAATCGTCACAATTAGTGTGTTAACATAATGAAGGACAAAACTTGAGAAGTTTATTTTTAAATGTATACTCTCGATGTGAGATAGAGAATTTTTACAATCAGACAATGAATAAGGATATCATGAGTTAATTTTTGTTACAGAATAAGGTCCTTAGAAATTAATGTAAAGAGAATAAAATTTTTAGACTTGTTAATTTTAATTGATTCGTTTTTAAGTAATACGCTGCCACCAAATTTTTTTATCATGTTTTATTTTAACATGTTCTTTTGTCGAGATTAAATTATCGACTGCATTTTTATGATACTCGTACATACTCGTATGTAGTTTTAGCTTAAAATCAATAAGATTATTATCATAAGCATATTTAATTTCTGCTTCTTTCCTCGAAGATGTCATTATATTTTTATGAGTATTTACACACTTTATAGAATCGTAAATTTGTGTGTGTTGAATATTATAACATTGGAAACACTGATGCGCATTGTCGAAGCTTTGTAAAAAAGACATAAAAATTAACTTTGCTTTACAGTTTACTTTCCATTAAAACAAAAATAAAATACTCATTATGGCTTTTTACAAAAAAAGACCTAAAATATATATCTGGGACTTTTATAAAAAAAGACCAAAAAATTTGTATAGTATGTGGCTTTATAAAAAAGCTTAAACGTTATATAATGGTTTTTATAAAAAAAGACCTAAAAGTTTGTATGGTATGTGGCTTTATAAAAAAGCTTAAACGCAATATAATGGCTTTTATAAAAAAAGACATAAAAATATAAATATATACTGGGCTTTTATAAAAAAAACCTAAAAATAAATATGTGGCTTTTATAAAAAAAACCTAAAAATGTTTTTTTTGTAAATAAAAAAACTTGGGAGAAAAAAAAAATGAGAAGCAATTACAAGACTTAAAAGTAAACTTATCTTATATACGGATCTTCTTCGGGTCCTCTTGTCTGCAGCGTTGAAGCTGGAGAAGCGTAGAAGATGTCTGGAAAATTCAGGAATCACCGTTGTTGTGATGTCATCCGCTGGATTGAAGCTCTGGATATGTGGTGAGGATGTCTTCAAAATTCAGGAATCACCGTTGTTGTGATGTCATCTGCTGGATTGATGCTCTGGAGAGGCGTTGATGATGTTTTTGAATTTTCTTGAATTTCTGTTGTTGTGATGTCGTCTTCTTCTTAGTATTTTTATTTGGGTCCTCCTTCGTTCAAATCGCTATGAACCGTCGTTATTATTGCAATGTAACGTACGTTGTGAAGGAATAGATCCCAGCGCTGCCACCAATTTTACGTTTTTAATGGGTCTTGCCACTTTGCCACCAATTTTATGATTTATCCTTCGGGTGAGGATTTTAGGAATGGAATAACTTCCAACACGATTGAATTTTTATGTATAGAACTTTATTTTAAGACGATAAACAATAAGAAATTACATAGGTAAAGAAGAGTTGTAATTGTATCTGGACGTGTTACTTTTAAGGAAATGCAAATGTATCTAGACGTGTTACTTTTAAGGAAATGCAATTGTATCTGATTTAATCCTAGATGCGGTTCGGCTTAAATAGTGTGCATCTCTTTGTTCGATGACACATGTAGGTACCTGTAGGAACAGATCAATAACCTCGCGTTCGAGCCCTTATATTAATAGTCGGACGAAGAAGTGGGAACAGATCAATTAATATATCCCTGAATCCCCAAATGTTGACTTAGGTAATATAAACAAATATTGATTGAAAATATAGAGACGTAGGAAAGTGATTTGTGGTAACGGGTGGTTAGGTACATAACAGCCGTACCCTTACAACAATCTTAATTACCACAGCCTCCTCAATAAAAAAAATGATATTCACATAAGTACTCCAATACTGGCAGAACCTGAAATGTTCAGTGATAACACTCATCTTGCGCCAGCTACCCACTGAAGATCTCTGGTTGGACAAAATACAGTGGAATCTCTCATAATGAGAATAATTTGTTCCAGAATCTTACTCGTTATGTGAATCACTTGTTAAGTACAAATCTAAAATTTAAAGCAAACTACAAATCCCCTAAAATTTAAATAAAACAAATATTTTCATCAATATCGAGAAACAATCGACCATGAGCAGTACTTTCTATTACACAAAAAAATTTCATCGGAGTGGTATCTGAGAATTCACCGAGGTAATGAAAGAAAACCGAGATGCCTTCGCTGCAGTGATCACCAACGTTGGGGAGACCTGACACAGCACCAGAAGAAGAATGCAAGAACTAGAAGACTCCTAAAAGAATGTTATACCCCACATACAATCAGCAGAAGGGTCAATATTGAATGATATTACAGCAATGATTGTTTAGAGGTGAGGATTACCAAGCGTTCATGTTACAATTGAAGTTCAATAGATGCAACTTTGATAGACATGTAAATATTTTCATCTCAGTTGCTGAACTAAATTCTAGAAGCAAATCAACTAAAGAGAGCTTACATTTCTGCCTAATGCATTCGGATTATCCAGTCTAGAAAAAAATCAGTAAATAGATTTCAACAGAGAACATGCCTCTTCAAATCAAATCAGTTTATTTTCTCAACAGATATTACAAACATTTTTTTATAGTTTAAGACATCTATTGAGAACAGGTAAAATTTAACTTTTAGATGTCTCCGAGAAATTCTAGACCCCAAGCTCTGCAAAGATGTGTATTTTGCCCTATGTCAATCTGTGATAACCTATGGGATCTTGAGCTGGGGTGCTTGTGCAAAATCTACAATTGACCCCCTAATTAAGTCCCATAAAAATATATTGCCCATTATCACCAGAAAACCCATTAGGCATCCTTCGTTCCTGTTGTTCAAAGAATATCAAATTTTTAGTATTCGACAACTTTACATCAAAATATCAGCCATATTCTCCAAATTTAAAATTTCGAATTCGAGATCACAACAGAACCGTCCCACAAGATATTCCTCTCACCATTATTTTAAAGTTCCTCGCTGTCGCTCAGCTCTAGCCCAAAAGCAATTTCCATTCCGCGCGCCCTATATTTTCAATCGTCTTCCTGAGAATCTTAAATCAATTAACGACACTAAGAAATTTAAACGTGCTCTAACCAAACATATAAAGGGGTCAACCTTAGACGTAGAAAATTTATTTTTTCTTTTAGATTTATTAATTTTAATTATATCATCATATTGCGATTACCAATGTTAGCACAAGATTACTAACAACCGCAATTTTACTAACAATTCTACTAACATCCTATTTTATGTAGTTGCCACGATACAGGCCATGCCTAGTGTGACAACTACAGTCCATCAACTTTTTTTGGCAAATTATTGTATAACATGTAAAGTAAAAAAAAAAAAAAAATAATAATAAAATAATAATGAAATCTAAAAAAAATAAAATATAATACCAGGAACGCATGAGAGATGGTTCGACATTAGGAATACAAGATATTCTCCAAAGTTAAGAGTATTTGTCTTCTGAACGTATGTACTTTCACGAATATGAAAGACATTGATCTCCGAAGCGATCATGTTCAGCAGTTTGATTGCTCTCCCCACCGGCATCACCAGAGGCAGATTGGTTCTGCATGCTGGGAGATAAAATAGTTTGTGCTGACGCTGTCGAAGATAACATAAAGATGGATAGCCTCCAAGATGACGGAATTCTCAAAGAATCCCCTGATAAGTCTGAAGAAATGGGTAAGTGTGCACCCATCCCTTCTTATCTGTAAACTATTGGTCCCCAGCATGCCCAAGAGGAATGCAGTGGGATAAAGCCACGGATAGCTACCAAACTCCCTCACGTAGAGATATCTCAGAAATCTTTTCTGAACCCTCTCTAACATGAGTGAGTATCTCGCCTTGTGGGGACTCCATATCACCGAGCCACACTCGAGCCGGCTCCGGACCAATGAGTTATACAAAATTCGCAAAACATATGGATTCTTGAAAACTCTACCAGTTCGGAAAATAAATGCCAACATTTTCATTGCAACTCCACATATTCTCTCGATGTGAGCAGTATTCTTCCAAAAATAGGTTATCCCAAACAATGAACAGTCACTTCTAGAGATGGTATCACACCTGGCTTTGATGACTGACCTTCATATACTCATCTACTAAACAATTGCGTGATCTGGGACCACCTCAACCACTTGGCCCTACTTTAACCGCAGTTATCGTTGCTTGTCTTTAAGGTTTGATTTCCATGCTCATCACCCGGCACACAAGAACATAAGCGAGAAGACAACATGGCAAGCACCACACCCTCTGAATATCCATTCTACAAATGTGTTTATAAGATTGCTTTGTCTGTGTATGATGAGCTCCTATATGAGTCAATAAAAGACGTGTTGATCGTATGACTTCATATATTGACTGAAGCATTCGGGAGTAACTTAGGTGTGCGAGAAGGCATCACTGCACTGGCTTCGGAAGAATTATTTAGATTCGCTGGAAACAAATTAATGATAGGGCTGAAGGATAAGTTTATTTGGTTATTAATGATATTTTGATTTCTTCTTCAATACATTATTTAATTTAATATCTATATCATTTTTATGCATGAACTTATTGCAGGATTTGATAGAATGTCTATTAAATGATAGTAAATAAATTTGTTAGTACTACTTATCTTTTTTATCAAGAATGCAATCTAACAGTTTTGGATTGTACCCAGTAGATTACATAAGATAATGCATTTGATAACAAATGAATTTATATCAAAATCTATTTGGCCAATGGTACTGGAACCAAACTATGAATCATCGAATGGAATGTGGAATGTTTGTGGGAGGATTGGATGGTCGGACATATTGTGAATGGTTATGTCAGTGTAGAATGGTTTTGTTCATTATTGTCAACGTAAATCTAAGAAATTTAAGAAGGATTAAGGATAACCTGTCTTCACGGCGAATGCGATTCATTTGTGGAAGGAATTTATAAATATAAAAAAAACTATTTAATTGTCAGTCTGTTCCAGTCCAAATACAACAAGTATCATCCTGATGAAGCTGGAGTACAAGCGAAACTAGTTGGCCTCAAGAATAATTACAGTTCTGTGGTTAATGTACAAATGCATTTATTTCATTTAAAATGTTTAAATACAAAGGTGGTGTTCTGGATACCGATTTTCAGGATAATCATAACCAACTCCAACTCACGAATTCTGTGGCGCAATTTAAAATTCTTTAGCCAGCCTGTGCTGATCTTAAAAACCGGACTTCCACCGCTTCTCATTCAACTGCAACGCTTTCTCACATAACAATGGTTCAGAAATAGAATCTCCCTTACTCCTTCTCTGAATGAACCATGTAAACTGTGTCTTCTAATTTTTGATACATTGCTAAACTCATAGTTTTATTGTTTCTCGACCCTTCTTCGCTGTCTAACTTTGATGCGAAATCCAAAATTTCATCTTTTCGATTCTTCAAATCATAAATTCACTTCATCAAACACTGAACACTCTCACGGAAGAAGGATGATGCAACTCATACCCAATGTTGTGTAGGTGTAAGCTTAGTCATGCGTAGGTCACGGTACAGAATGTTTCATCTCGGCTTGTCCGGATAATTGACGTTTTGGTTTGATAACTGACGTCTGGATAAACGACGTTCTGCTGTATTTCTAAATCCATGTTTTCCATACGTCCAAACCAGCGCAACGAACCTTTCAAAATTTTATTCATAATATTTTCCTCTGCTCTACATTCCTTCACAATATCAGTAAGACGTATATTTAAATAAGGATTGGAGCAGGCAATGAATGGTGCACTTTGCGCAAGTTGTCATCGCAAACAAGTCTATACAAAAAGGCTTAGATGGCAGTGCGCAATGGTGTTCTTATGCCACCCCTTACCTCATCTCTACCACTGTTCTCATTTTTTTCTCCCAGTTCCATGCTTCGCTTCCATATATAATGGTTGGAACCTGTTTTATCTCACCGCTTTGCCACCAATTTTATGTTTAACCTTCAGGTGAGGATTTTTGAGATGGAATAACTTCCAACACAATTACATTTTTAAGGAGAGAACTTTATTCGAGACGATGTTACAAGTAAGGAGTTGCAATTGTATCTCAATTAACCCATCGTGTACCTGTGGGAACGGATCAATAAAAACATCTCACGTTCCCTTAAGCTTACAATAATCTTAATATTATAAACAAACCTTCAATGATTAATACAAATGAAAACGTCAGTTCTAATTCTATTAATTGTTTAATAATATGGAATTTCATCATTGTTCAAGAAACAATAATAAAAAAAAAACTTAGATGATTCATACAAAGGCGTAGGAACCGATCAATTCGTGAATGCCTAAATTAATACTTAATAAAATATAAACAATTCTTCAATTATTCAAAATATCACTGGAATAGGCGTAGGAAACGATTCATGGGAAAGGGTGGTTAAGTATATAACACCAGGACTCCATTGTGAACTGCCATTTTCGCTGTCGCGGATATCTACACACTAATAAACTTCTAAATATTTTTCATGAAATTCTAAAAATACATGGACAGTGACAAAACTTTGTTTAAAACAAACAGTACACTTTACACACTTCTTAGATAAGTAGTGTCGATGTCAAATACTTACAGTTATAACCTTTAATTGTGAACTGGAATCATTTAACGGTCAAAAAGAAGAGCGAACACAAACTCACAAACTATAATTCTCGACACCAGCACTACCAGCAGGCCGATTGAACCGCTAAGCAAGTAGGAATAGACTCCAGCCATATGTGTCAAAACATTTAATGATACCAACAAAGCAAATAACGTTTACCCGAAAATCGAATATAATATTACAAAGATATTGGTTTGTGATGTGAATAAAATGTAACTTTGTTTGTAAGAATCGAGTCATTGCAGGTTTCGATTTGTGTTTGATTCCGGTTTATTTACAACGACTATATTTTTTTCAAAGTCTTAGGGTATGGCCACGTCGAAGTGCCAGGGTCGGAGGCTAGGTTGGTGTCTTTACGCAGGTGGCTTGTGATCACCCGCTTGGCGCAAACCCTATAGTGTGGCCGGTCCCATCCCACAGTACGCCATACGTTGGTTCGCCAGGTGTCCCCCTAGCCTCCGACCCGGGCACTTCGGTGGGGCCGTACACAGAGTTTTACCTAAGATTTATTATTTTAGCGCCTCCATCTGCGTCTACCCTATTTTAAATCCTCTTTGCTCAATAATTGCTCAAGTTGAGAATAAATGAATTAGTAGATTCGATTTTTTTCCCATTTTTTGGCATTAAATATGTGTTCGGAAAAATCTTTATTTATCTTTATGACAGATTTTGGTAAAATTAAGATAATTAATATTCACATGGATTTTAAGTTTTCCCTAAATTTTGGGATTTTTCCATTTTATGGAAACATTTTTTAAATTCGTAAAAAATGTACGGTACTCCCCCTTACTCTCAAAAAACTGAGTTGTAATATTTATGGTATATGTCAATGCAGTCTTGAAAGTAAATACCAGACCGTAAGCACTATAAACAATATTTCCAATATGGAGATTTATGAGGCCATTTGTAGAATTGGAATCCGTGAAGTTACTATGTTTCTCGTGTCATGATCTCATTATATTTCGATTATAAATGTGAAATTAATATAAAACACGACTACAAAAAATTGTTATTATTACAAATTATTATTAATTAAGGCTGTGCCAGACTGTTGTAAACAAGCTTCCAACAGTGGTCACCTTGGTGGGAGGCTTGTGGAGTCCACGGTTAGTGTTTGCGTCCACACTGGTTTACAACAAGGCTCCCACCTTACAACGGCGGCATCCACACGCGGTTTACAACGCGCGTCTATCCACAGAGGTTGTTGAAGGTCAAACAAGTGTTTACTCTTGTAAACCGTCGGTGGAGATGTGGAGGGCTTGTTTACAACAGGCCGGGGTTTTGCACGTGTTATCATACATTTGTGTTTCCGCAGTACCCGTATATCAATTTGGCTGCCAAACCTCTTCTCACTGAAAATTCTTAATACTATCGCAAACTAAATTGCTGTGCTCATGGTGATATAGCCATGTTTCATGGCATACTCGGTGAGATTGCACTAAACAGTTTTTACATGGCAGATAATACGCTTTCTCTCTGGAGGCTTGTTTAATCTTAGTTCAGTTTAATTTTATTTAGTGATAAGACAGTGAAAAACAATAATAGTGTAGTGACAATTTTGTGAGGCTGCGGTAAATTTTATTTAGAACGAAAATAACTTTCTTCCCTGGTATTGCCATTAACTTTAAGTACTGCCGATCGGATATGGCGAGCGGCAACACGCGCGGCCATGTTTTTTTGACAACGGAAGTTGAAGAACGAATTTGACCCCCAGTCGGACGGCCGACTTGGAAATCAGACTCCCGAAGAGGCAGACGTGCCGCTCCCCGGCGCCGGCCAAGGGCATTCCCGCCATTTTGCCGGGCGAGACTACGCTACTGAAGAACTGGAGACCAGACCGTCTTTCGCTTCCACGCTCTTCCCCATCATCCGCCTCGCACGTCCCTCGTGGTGCGGATGGAAGAGGATGCCAAGGCGCCTGACGCAGTCCGTCGCCGTCCACATCGACGCCATCAGCAGCCAGGTGCCGGCTGCCTCAGATCCGGCCACCGCTGTCGCTGCGAAGGAGACCCGTGCCCTCCGCGGTCCATCATCCGCGTGAGCCTTCTGTGCCGTGCAGCCTCCGGCAGTCCTCGTGCTGGCCAACCCGCCAAGCCGCGCCGCCACGCCGGTTTCCATCAGCGTCGGTCCTCGCCGCAGATCACCGCCTTCGTTAGTTTTAATTCGTTGGCCAGCGAATAGCACGTAAGTCCTCTTTAGATCTTAAGTAATCTTTTTTTTACTATGTATTTTTGTTTTAAATAAATATAATTTGTAAATAGTAAATATTGGTTTCAATCTCATATCATAATACATCCCGGAGCATATCTCATATAATATAATATTACCATTGGCGAATTACATGAGCAAACGTTGGAAAGTTGTCGAAATCGGGAGTGAATTTCGATTAAATTCATATTTCACCCCGTGATACCAACTCTCCCTCCTAACAATGAAACCAGATACGGGTCGCCCTGTATCAGGTTGCTGATGGTGTCGATGTCTGCTTGATCTCCCTTGTCAGGAGGACAACGCGAAGAATCCCTCAGGATGTGTATAATCCCCCCTGCGTCGACTTTCGCTTCCGTCCCAGCGCCACGAGGAACGTACGAGCCGGGGAAGCGTGGACGTGAAGATTGGCCTGATTTCCGATAACCCTTTCTCTCGCCAGGCACCAAGGCGGGTGGCCACTACGCGAAGCCTTCCATCTCTCGCCATCTGAATCGAATCCCGAGATAGCGGCACACATGGATTCGCTTCCAGGACTACCCGTCCACCCGCGTCGCTGTCCTGAAATTCATTAAAACTATGACCAACCTAGGGAAGAAAGTAATTTCCTGCATTAAATTAATTATTGCGGCCTCAGGGTACGGCCAAACCGAAGTGCCAGGGTCGGGGCTAGGTGGACACCCGGCGAACCAACATATAGCGTACTATGGGACCGGCCACACTATACGCAATTATATAAATTTGACAGCTCTCAGATCAGATTGGCCCCACATTTAATTCAACATTGAACGGTGATTTCGAGACGGCATCGCTTCTATCAAATGTCAGTCGAACAAAACGAAGTTTTGTTCTATGGTTGAATTCAAGACTCCTATAACCTAAAATATCTCGTGACTGATATTTCACAATTTAAAATTATAAAAATGATTATTTCTTCATTTTTGAAGAGAGGTGTCATCAAAAAGTTTTCATTATATGCATTTAGACCAAGGGTAAGCAATGTTTTAAAGGGTAAAATGTCTTAAATCATTTTTGCTAATGTGAGTGTTGAATGTAATATGATTAGATCCATGTTTATAAAATTATTTAGATCGAATTTTAAAATAATTTATTAATTTTTCTTTAGGAAGTTCGATGCATGTCATCGTTCACAAAAAATGTCGATCATAAAGATTTGGAGCGGATACGAAATATAGGAATATCAGCCCACATCGACTCTGGAAAAACTACATTAACTGAAAGAATTCTTTTTTATACTGGGCGTATCGAAGCCATGCACGAGGTAACATATTTATATAATATTATAACAACTTGCCTTCATTATACACAATGAAACTGTTTTTAGTATTTTTATCAAGTCATGTGTCAATTATGATTTTTATACACACAATATTTGTTAGAAATAAAGGAAGATCGGGAAATCGTGGAGAAATCGGGGTGCGTGCATGACACGATGTATGCATGTTGAGGAATCGAGAGAGACATACTTCTCGTAAGTAAGAACAGTTCGGGGAGACGGCGTGACAGGACCTTGTTAGTGAGTAAGACAAAATAAGTTCAGTTTGGATGAGATGTAGTGTCTGGGTAGGTTCTCATGTAATCGTCCACACCATACTCGGTCCCGAAGGATTTGGACACATGTGACAGATTCTTGTTTAGCCCTTAAAGGCCGGCTAAGATTTTTGCCAATTGCTCCCTCGGGCCAGCAAGAATTTTAAACATCGGAACGCACTTGTAAACAATTAAATTACTGTTCACACATAATATATATAAAAAAAACAAATAAATTGTATTATGTAGTCAAATGTTATTCATATTTTATATTATAGAAATAATCGGACCTTTTTTGTTTCATGTTAAGTTTAAGAAATCAAATAAAAATATATTACCTTGAAAATGTTGCTTATTAATGAAACCAAAACATTGCACCGTTGATAACTAATACAGATATTAGAGTCACCCTAAGTAAACACACACTCCGAAGATCAAAGATTCCGACACAGTAAGAGAAACCAACACTTCGTAGCTCGGCGGTTACGCAACTGTGTGTGCATGATGATTGGCCGCGAGCCGTGTACCGTATGGGACACCATTACAAAAGAAAAAAAATTAAATCTATCTACAAAAAGGATGAAAGTTTAACTCTAAATCACAGAGAATACACGAGTGTATATAATACACATTTTTACTCTTGATCCATAGTAGTAAATTTATGGAATATTACACGTTAAACACAGAATATATGCGGAATGCTATTGTAGCCAACAGGCCTTTTGGCCCGATTTTCTTCGACTGGTATTGTAGCCAGCCAGACTACGGGGTTAGAATAAGTAGAGTTTGGAAGTCATCTCTAGAGCACAGATTTCTAATGTGGACCAGATTTTCGTTGGCTTCGTAACCACGGTTGCGGGTGGCCAACAAATAATCTCTTTCACAAATGTATTCTTTCACACATGTATTATTTTTACACAGGTATTTTCACATTTGTATTCTTCCATAAGTACACCGCGTCCCACTGAGGTTTTCCACGGTTCCCTCAGTTGTAAGACAAATGTCGGGATGCTATTTAGATAGCCCACGGAACCACAAGAGAGGCACTCTTACAAACACTTAGTTAAAATCGCACACATATTCACTGTTAATAAAGTTCACACCACCTTGAAGAATTACAAATCACAATGAAGTAAAATAAAATGTGGACCAGAACACCCGCTTGTGGCCTGATTGTGGGAATGATTCGGAAGGGTGGTAGTAACCTCACATGATAACAGAATAAATTCAATAGAAATGAGATCCCTTGACAGAATTTAAATTGTTGCCGTGGTTTGGACGTATGGAATGCATGGATGAAGAAATAATGGTTAAGAAATTATACGTTAATTGTGTGAATGGAGTATAGAGTCGTGGGAGACCAAGGAAATCTTGCTATGATCAAATTAACCAAATTTAAAAGGTTGGCCATGTTAGAAGTCAGAAGAATTCGTGGAGACGGCGTGATGGTTAGTTAGTTAGTATTATGTCATTTGTTTTCCGTTTTCAAATGTGAGACTATTGACGAGTACAAGCCTGCATGATTATTGTTTACATCAGGTAAAAGGGAAAGACAATGTGGGAGCCACAATGGACTCCATGGAGCTGGAGCGACAGAGGGGCATCACAATCCAGTCTGCGGCCACGTACACAATTTGGAAAAACCACAATATTAATATAATTGATACGCCGGGCCACGTAGACTTCACGGTGGAGGTGGAGCGTGCCCTACGCGTGCTGGACGGTGCGATCCTCGTGCTATGCGCCGTGGGTGGCGTGCAGAGCCAGACCCTGACTGTCAACCGCCAGATGAAGAGGTACAATGTGCCCTGCCTCGCTTTCATTAACAAGCTCGACAGGCTCGGAGCTGATCCTAAAAGGTGACACACTTTCTCTCATTCTTTTTATATTTTCTCTCAGTTGGAGTCCGACACTAGTTTGATGGGCAATGGAAATAGCTTGTGTAACATTCACTATTTTGCTTCTAGTAAAATTCTGAAATGTAGTCCTAGCCATTCCACTTGTGGGTTCATCCTTCATCCTCTGCTTACATTGCAGAGTAGTGTCACAGCTGAGGGCTAAGCTGCAACACAATGCCGTGTTTATTCAGCTCCCCATCGGCTTAGAGAAGAATTGCCAGGGGATTGTGGACCTTGTGACCAACCAGGCGCTCTACTTTGAAGGAAATTTCGGAGAGATTGTTAGACTGGGTGAAATTCCCGATGACATGAGAGCGGAGTGCCAACATTATAGACAGGAACTGATAGAACACCTCTCAAATGTCGATGATAAATTTGGTAAGTCATTCTGATAGTGATGGGGTGATGGTATTTTACCATTGGGTTAGTACAAGTCCGCATTCTATTACCCCATATAGAGTATGAATGTACATGCGACCTACGTCTTATTTTAAATGGCATGCTTTTAATTTCAAATAAATGATGCATGTAAAATATTGCTGTGGAGATCAAAGAGATTTTCGTTCTGTAGGTGAAATTTTCCTGGAGGAAAGGCCAGTAAGTGTAGAGGACTTGAAGGGTGCGATACGGCGCTCGTGCTTGAAACGTTCCCTCACGCCTGTGCTAGTGGGCACGGCTTTGAAGAATAAGGGGGTGCAACCACTGCTCGACTCCGTGCTGGACTTCCTGCCACACCCCGGGGAGGTGGAAAACCACGCCTTGCAAGGCGAAAGGAAGGGCGAGACGGAGACTATTATACTCAACTCGCAGCGTGACAACATGCACCCCTTTGTGGCACTGGCCTTCAAGCTGGAAATGGGCAGCTACGGGCAGCTCACCTACATGCGCTGCTATCAGGGCATGCTCAGCAAGGGGGAGTACATCTATAACGCTAGAACCGGGAAGAAGGTAATTATCTAGTGCATGGGCCGGTGCACTCTTTTATTCTCTCGCTCATATTGCCTCCCGAAATTTTCATATTATTATTCTTCGCCTTTTTGGCGCTATCCACAACAGTTCTCCACTGGCTCCTGTTCCTGGCCATCTCTCTCCATTCTCCAGATTTTTCTAGTTTCTCCCAGTCCTCTTCCACGCAGTCAGCCCATCTTTTTCTTGGTCTCTTTTGGCCGCCAAAACAACATGGCCGCAACAGCCCGTCAACATCGTATTGGAAAACCCTTTATATTTGGATTGGGAAGTCTCATGTTTTGTTTGTCAGGTAAAAATAGCTCGGTTGGTTCGCCTCCACTCCAACAACATGGAGGAGGTGAGTCAGGTGATGGCGGGGGACATCTTCGCCCTGTTCGGGGTGGACTGTGCCAGCGGAGACACGTTTGTGACCAATCCCAAGCTGCAGCTGTCCATGGAGTCCATCTATGTGCCGGATCCCGTTGTCTCCATGTCCATCAAGCCTGTCAACAGCAAGGCCAGGGACAACATGTCCAAGGCTGTAGGGAGGTAAGTGGACAGTTAGGAACATGTCATTTTTAAGTGTAAGAAATTTCTTCTATATTCGCCTTCAGTTTTTATTGTGGATTCACATTTGATAAATAGAATTACATAGAATTACACTTTTCGCTTTATAAAAACGGGTAAACCAATGATCTTATTATTTATTATTTTATTGAGGGTAACAAACAGCGATTTCAGTAAGAGACACATAGAGACAACAAAACAAGGCCTATTACATGCCACCACAAATATTATATATCAACTGACACAAGACTAAATATATAAGTAAAATAAAGTAATATTTTAATGAAAATGGTAATACTTATAATAATGAATAATTAAAGATGAAATATAATATAAAAATGTAAAAGAAAAAAGTAGAGTAACATAGTTTCATTCGCCCCAAAGGGTTGCTCCAACCATTTTTTTAAAATCACTTTCATTAAGATGGGACACATTGATGTTATAAAAGCACTTATTGTACATGTCGCACATCTGGTACACTGCCGGGCTCTGAGATGTTTAAGAATTCCCCCTGGCACAGGCCTCTGTCCTCTGTCGGACTGAACAACTCCCCCACCCGCCGAATTCCGGTCTTCCAAGATTCTTAGCACCACTGACCCATTTAGGGTCGCCCGGGACTCGGAGAAGTAGCTCGGTTCCTCTTCATAGTGATGTCCTAGGGAGTTTGCCTAGAATGGTTTCCCTTTTGCCTTCTCTGGAGGATTTTCTATCGGGGTTTCTATAGGGCGCTGGAAACTCGCCATTCGCCCTCTCTGTATCTGCTATGACAGTGGTCACATTGCCCGGGGTTAGCAGGGCCTGAGAGACCACTCGAGGACGCTAGATATTTGGACTTGGTAGTAGTGTTGCTGGTGTTGTTGCAATGGGGAATTACGATATTTTTTAGGGGCATACTTTCCAGCAATGCATACTCCATTGTACCCACCCGAACCCCTACATTCTGTTACAACCATCTAAACATGACACTACAAACTAATTTATGAGGGTCCTAGCTTCATCAATAAGTAAACATCTCTTTATATGATTTAGTTGTCTTAGTTGGAAGAATCCAAATTTAACAAGCCTTGATGTGTCAACCAGTGGCGGTACTCCCATAGAAGCTCAAAAGCCCGGCTTGCGTAAGAAATTTTGAATCAAAACCCCAAATCTAAGTAATCATGCCCCCCGCATTAACCAATAACCCACCAAATCACCTTCCAACAATGTTACCATCAGACGTAAGAGGAATAGCCCCAAGAGCTGAACCTCTGTAAGTCAGAAGAGGTTTTGAATAACGCAAGCCAGGCTTCTGGGCTTCTATGGGAGTACCGCCACTGGTGTCAACACAAGGTTACTCTTATCCAAGACTTCCACGCTGTCAGTGACTATATACATCTTTTCAGATTCACCAAGGAGGACCCCACCTTCAGGTTCCAGTATGACAATGATAATAAGGAGACTATTGTGTCGGGGATGGGAGAATTGCACCTTGAAATATACGCCCAGAGGATGGAAAGAGAATACAATTGTCCCGTCATATTAGGGAAACCTAAGGTCGCCTACAGGTAATTCTATTTGTTTCAACAATAAAATTTAAACATAAAAGATTAATGGCACTCTCAAAGTCATCACTGCGAATAGAAATATTTCAACTTTAATTTTAGTTGCTTTAGCAAAGATTTGTATGGAAGTGAAGCTTGGAGCTGGCAAAAAAAAGATGAAAGTACGATAAATGTGAGAAGAATGTGCGGGAAAACGATATATGATAGGATACTGAAAGATGAAATAAGGAAGAAATGTAAGGCAGATGATTGTATCATAAGTAAAATTAAAAAAAGATCACTGAGATGGTTTGGAACAAATGGACCAGAGAAGAATAGTTAAAATGTTGTATACAAACAGTGTGAGAAGCCGTGAAAGACCAAGGAAACCATGGCATGACCAAATTAATGAAATACTGTAAGGCGGCCACATTCGAAGTCGGAAAAATCAACGAGCGTGAATGTTACAATGAATTAATGTGGAGGAAGCTAGACAGGTATGTCAGGACAGAAGGATATAGCAGTCCATCCTCTCTGCCTAACCCTCCAGAGAAAAAGGCGTGATGGTTAGTTAGTTATTAAATCATAAAAAATAGTAAGTAAATAATACAAATGAAAACATCTGTTTTCTAGAAATTTTATTATATTTAATGGGAGTGACATTTTTCATCTTGCTAAGGGATTATCAAACATTTGATATCGTGGATAGCAGGCATAAGAAAAATTAAGTAAGGAAATTATGGTCTCATCCACACCGAAAAGTTGCTCCGATCACTTTTTTGAAATTTTGCTCGTTCAAACGGAAAACATCAATGTCTCCAAAATGCTTATTCTAGTAGTCACAAATTCGATACATTGCCGCGCTCTGACCGTAGTTAGTGCGATAAACAGGAAGATGGAAAACTTGGCTCGCGGTGTGTCTTGTGCGAGACATGGGGGTATTGAGTGTCAATTTGCAGAGAAGCTCAGAGTTGTTAACTTTAAAGTGAATAATTTTATGAAGCAACATCATATCATTAAGAGTAAGTCTATTTTCAAGTCCAAGGAGTGAAAAAAAAAGAGATAACTAGTTTGGGTTCCTGAATCTTCTCCATTTAGCATTTACATTTTTTTTTATGAATTTGAATGATTCCATTTCCACAGAGAATCTCTAGTGAAGGAATGCCCCTTCGACTACTTGCACAAGAAGCAGTCGGGCGGTGCCGGGCAGTACGGCCGGGTGACCGGCATCCTGGAACCCCTCCCCATGCATCAGAATACAGGTTTTCTTACAACTATCAGTATTGTTACATTTTACATTCTCTGAGAATCAACTAGTCTTGACTTGTTCTCAACTCTAATTGACAGATTAAGGCATCAAGATTCAGCCCAAAGAGTCAACACAACACACAAGTAGATTTTTTTTTGTGAAGGACACTTTCTAACAATTTTTTTTTTAAACATAATTATGGAATTGTCAGAGGGGGGAGAAGGAACCATTGATCTATTTATTGTTTCTTGGAACAATTATTTTAAACTCCATATTAAATAATTAATACGAATGAAAATGTCTGTTTTCTAGAAGTTTTATTATATTTTATGTGAATGACATGTTTCATTTACATTTGATAATACCTTAGACAGGCAAAACATGTCATTTATATAAAATATTTCAAAAAAATTTCACTTTTGCCCTTTTGATTTTTTTTTTTAAATAGTAAAAAATAAAATTTTCACAAAAACCTATTTAGTGCGATACTCAACTATATAAAGAAGTTCTGTGCAAATTTTACAGTAAATCGGTACATTAGAAGTTTGGAGCCGAGTTTGGTACGATCTAAGTGGTCCAATGGTGTGTTATACTTACATTTTCGGATTTATCCATCCCAGCATCATACAACTTTCGACTTTTCATGAAGTCCTTTTTAGATGATTTATTGAGTACAGAAGAGTTTTCATAATGTGGGCTTTTCTATTATTCATAGGTCCTGACCGGGCCGATGTAGTCGGTGCATCACAAAAATAGCCGTTACTTTGAAAATAATCAGAATTTCAAAAATACCTTTTAGGGTCATATTCTTAAAGATCTAAATTTTAAAAATATGCAAAAAAATAATAGTTTTTTTCAATTTTCTACACTTTGTTACACTTTTGCGAAGGATTTTATTTTTGAAGTAGTTTAATTTTGTTCAGTTAAATAATAAAGTAGAACCACTTGTTGATAACTTTGTATTATCACAACACTTATTTACATCGTATACAGACATGTTTCGGGAAAACAGACTTCCCTTCTTCTGTGTATAGTTGATGAAATTTTAACAGTCAAATGACGCGGAGCTACTACTTATATACTCTATGACGAATGGAAAAGTGGGGGGGGGGGGGAGAAAATTGGATTTACCGGCTAGTAATTGTTATTGGTAACATTATGTGACAGGGGGAATAAATCTAATATCGGACTAGAAGTCAAATTATCGTGGTTATGGACAGAGGAAAGGACGCCGCTGCGTCCTGTAACTGCTTCAGGTTTATGGTGAGCTATCTTTTATGGTCTGTCCTCTATTTAAAAAATGATTTAATGTTTCAGTTTTGGAATTCCGCGATGAAACTGTGGGTACAAATGTTCCGAAGCCATTTGTCCCCGGTGTGGAGAAGGGCTTCTTGTCTATGTGCGAGCGCGGACTGCTGTCGGGCCACAAGCTATCAGGCATCTGCTTCCGATTACAAGATGGCGCCCACCACATTGTGGACTCGAGCGAGCACGCCTTCTTCCAGGCTGCGCAGGGTGCTGTCAAGCAAGGTATGCTGCCCACCGCACTATCCCTGGAGGGAAAGGCACCCCTCCATATTTACTTGAGTGTCATGCATCTGCATTATTTTTTCTATTCACATTCTTAGTGATCATTTTATTATTTGTTCATAACACTTTTTGTCTATCGTCTATTCTCTTCATACAAGAGATTTATTCTACATTTTTTGTCCTCATTTTTACCGCATTTATTATTTATTTATATTATTCTTTCACCCTTCTTTTGCTAGTTCCATGCATATAAAGATCACATTTTTAGGTCATTTAGATAGACTTTTATTGGTGATGTCTAATTGAACCGTTCCATCCATTCTATTGCTCGTTAGCTTCTTTTATTTACCTTCCGATAGAACAGAATATGCTGAATATTCCGTAAAAATGAATAACTCCGGCATTAAATATCGGACAAAGATCCGTTATGTACAGAAAGATCATCAAGACTTAAATGTTAACATTTTTGGGTTAAAATTATAGCACACGATACTCTAACAACTAAGCTACGCGGAGAAAGCAGTATGCTCTTCATCAACTGTACTTCTGTGCATTGATCACATCTTCACATGACTCAAGATATAAAGTAGTCCATTTGGCATCATATTTGAGATTTTTTGTCCCCTTATAGTTAACTAAATAATTGGCTCTAATTATGTATGTAAGAAAGGAAACGATGATCAGTGTCTCCATATTTGTTTTTTGCGTAGTCTTTGCGCTGGGGCTGTGGCAGATCCTGGAGCCCATCATGGCTGTGGAGGTGATGGTGCCCGAGGAGTTCCAGGGCTCCGTTATTGGAATGCTGAACAAGCGCCGCGGAATCATGACGGGTTCCGATGGTCACGAGGGCTGGTGCACCCTGTATGGAGAAGTGCCCCTCAGTGACATGTTTGGTTTTGCCGGAGACTTGAGGTACTCATATTAATTATTTCTGATACGACCAAGTTGAGATTGGTTCATACCCTTGTCTTTTCCATATTCTTCTATGAGTCTTGGACTGCGAGCATCGGAGAGGTCCAAAATTGAGGCTTTTGAGATGTGGTGCTAGCGACGAATGCTGCACATACTCTGGACTGCGACAAGAAAAAACTAGTAAATCTTTGACCAGCTGGGCATCAGGGCAAGACTAGAGTGTTCAAATATTTTGGTTTGGACAATCTTGAAAGGTCATAATAATGGCCAAAGTAGAGGGAAAGCGACCACAAGGATGGCCACCGAAGCGCCGGTCGCATCGAATCAGGGTGCTGACTGACCTCTCCATAGCTGCAGCCTGGAGACTGACTGGTGACAGGAGCGCATGGCAAGCCATGGTGGATAGTTTACCGAATGGACACGACCATTAGTCATGAGGAGTGTACTAGAAATATGGCATATTTGCAGTATTGGTACACCTTTAATATTTCGTTTGGGGTATCCCACCAAAAATCCTTTGGAAAGCACTACTCTAGGAACAAAATGAATAGGGTTTTGGTTGCAGTGGATAAAGACATAAGTCTTTCGACTGATAGGCGGTTGTATACACAACTCAGAAATCCTGAGTGAGGTAGGTCTGTTCGTCCCTAATAATTATCTTTGACAAAGGGGGCATAGATTATTTTATCTCCCACGATGCAGAACCAACCTGCCAATGGTTATGCCGATAGGTAGTGCAATATATCTGCTAAATCGTATCACCTAGGAGTTTGACATATTTTGTGATAGTCTGGCTCACCTGAGGGAAGTACTGTCTGTTCATTTTATTAATTAGTCATGCATCTTATGTTTCTCGCTCT
Source organism: Lepidostoma basale (assembly GCA_022606425.2). Lineage (NCBI taxonomy): Eukaryota > Metazoa > Arthropoda > Insecta > Trichoptera > Lepidostomatidae > Lepidostoma > Lepidostoma basale. Next base: position 861,320 of record JAHDVF020001422.1, on the reverse strand, counting down.
TTTTATTATTTTATTATGTATTACTTATTATTGTGTATCTCTAATTTGTATCTTGAGTGCATTGTAAAATAATTCTGTAATGCTTTGGATATATTATATTTAAATAAATAAATGAAATAAGTGAACTCTTGGCGCAGGTCCCACACGCAGGGCAAGGGAGAGTTCAGTATGGAGTACAGCCGCTACTCTCCCTGCACGTCTGACCTGCAGGAAAAGCTCATTCGCCAGTACCAGGAGGAGCAGGGTATAGTGGATCCAGAGAAGAAAAAGAAGAAAAATTGAGTGTTTTCTTGACTTTTAGACAAATTTGTAGTGAAGACAGATGTGATAATTATATCCCAAGTCTAACATGTGAAGTATCCCCCCATGTCATGGGATCGTGACATACTAGGAGGGTCGGTGCATAGTCGTGTCTGAACAGCTTTAGTTGCTCTATCCTTCATTCGAAAACTGAAATAACAATCCAATATTTCAGATTAAAAATCAACTCTTCATTTATGTTGACTTTTGTAACAATTTGGTTACATATGCACATTATGACATCAAATGTTATTTATTGTTTCTTGAACAATAATGTAAAATTACATATTTAATAATTAATATCACTGAAAAGGTCTGTTATCTAAAAGTTTTATTATTTTTTGTGGGAATGACATGTTTCGCAAATAGCATTTGATAACGCCTTAGCAAGGCGTAGCATGTCATTCCCACAAAATATAATAAAACTTCCAGAAAACAGACATTTTCATTTGTATTAATTACATAAAATGTTATCTTTTAAATATCAATGTACACAATTATCTTAATTATGAACATTTTATAATCCCTATCATTATTTATTTCCAAATTTGAATCCAACTGATAATTGCCTTTTGAATATAATTTTTAATACTTTCGTATGATACATTTAATTTGTTTGTTTTGCTTTAGCACCACTTTATTTTGTTATTAGCTCCACCAACAGGTATCAAACTATCACTTCAAACGGAGCCCTTTATTATTGTATTACTATTTTTATACCAAACGATGTTTCAGTTTTAGATAGTACTGATTAGTATTTTTTGAATGGGTAAATGTATAAAATAATGTCATTCAGTTCTTTTTTAATTAAAAAATCTGTATGTTACGAAACTTATTTATGTTAGATAAATTTTATATGTTCGAATATCCATTTTTAGACGAAACATGTTAAAAAAAATGTTATTTGAAATTTCATGGTAGAAGTTCATTGTAAATAATGAAAAAATATATTTTTAAATGTATAAGTATTTAGTTAAAATCCACTAATGTTTGTGTCTTCGACCGGTTTGGGCAGCTCACTCCCATCTTCAGGGAATTTGGTTAAATAATGGACTACCGTGATTTCCCAGAAGATGGCAGCGAGCTGCCAAAACTGGTCAAAGACACAAACATTAGTGGATTTTAACTAAATATTCATGAAAAAAATACACATTTTCATTATTTAATAAACATCTCAAACAGTACACTTGAAATATCATGTTTTCAAGCCCATATAAAATATATGTTGTATTTTACATTATTTGGTTTGGCGCATGAATTTTCTTTTAAATACGTTATTTAGTGCAGAAGGGGTGATTGATTACCCAAAATTCTTTGAATATCTGGAAATAATTAGATTTACCCTACGTATTTGAACGTACGTGATAGATTCACTTTGACTGTACCATTTTGCGCTATCCCGTATCGCGTTCGCTCTTGAGAAAATTTAATGTGCCTAAAATGTACAAACTGTTAGGGATACGCGCATGTACCAACAACGCTTGAGTACAAGTCTTTGCAAATTTGATAGTTTTACAAGGGGCAGGCAGTGTGCGGTCGAGTCCTTGACATTTCGTAATTTAAAAAAATAAAATTAATATATAATTCAATTGCTTGTTTTTTTGCATGTTTCTCGGAAAATTACCTGAAGGTAGGGCGGTTTATATATTTTTTTTATTAAAAAAGTTTTTATAGTTTGTGATTGTACTTCACAGTGCAAACTATTCGTACAACTGACAATCACCATGATGACGACAAAATACTTAATTTTACTAATTTGACGACAACACAATATTTTAAGTGAATATAAAATATGTTTCACTACCTGGGTCACCCCTATTCCGTTTTTATATTTATTATTCAAACACTATATTAGTAAATCAGTCAGGTTAGATTAGTTCGGCGGATCTCATTCGAGGAGGATCGGACTAAGTGAACAGTTGGACTTGCGACATTGTTACATTGTATGTTATGTAAATGTTATGTATAATGTAGAATATTTAGTTATAATAATAAATATTTATAATTTAATGCGGTTCTTATTTAATAAACAATGTATTGGGTGTTCAGAATGTTTGGTCTGTTTTTTTGTTTGAAAATCACATTTATTTAAAAGGTAAAATAAAAAAACACATCAATCAAAATATTTTCTATGTTAGCCACTACTTTCTCCATCTTTCTGGCAATAGATGAATCCATCGTCGACAAAACGCCTCGTCTTTTGAGGTAATTAATCAATCAATCAAATCAGTTTATTAACTCAAAAGACATTACAAACAGGAAAATGTTTAAGGCATCTATCTAGGTAATCTAGGCATCGACCCAATTTTTGACATCTGCATATGAATGGAAGTGCTGCTCTTCTAAGGCATGCATTATGGATCTGAACAAGTGGTAGTCCAATGGTGCCACGTCTAATAAATAAGGCGGGTGCTGTATAATCTTCCAACCCATATTCTGTACGTAGATTATAACCGCGATTGCAATGTGAGGTCGAGCATTGTTGTGTCGAAGAATCTGCTTGCTGTGCCTGCTGCCCCATACCATTCGATTTTCAGCCAGTGCCTGCTCTGATCGCTTTAGTTGTTGTCGGTGTTCCCCAGAGACCGTTTCACCTGATTTAAAGAGTTAATTTTTTGGTCAAACATTTTCGATCTTCCAGGACGATCTTTGCCATCAACGCTAAAATCACCAACTTTGAAGCGTCTATACCATTCTCTGCATGATTTATCCGATGGGGCATGATCAGCATAAACTTCTCCAAGCATCTTATGCACCTCAGCCGCACTCTTCCAATTAAAATAGAACAGCAGAACTTCCCGCAAATGCTTCTTATTTACCATGAAAGTCGGCATTTTAAAGAGCCATAAAACAAATGTTGTGAAAATGAACATTTGTGAACTGAACTTAATTCACAGATGCTCAGGCTTACTAAAAAAAAAATGTCGACAGATTTGAAGACTTGAAGCAGCCAGAAGAGAACTCTGTTGTAAAACCAACCGAACTTTCCGAAACCCCTAATAATTGCAAAATGCTTGCTATGAAACCAAGAGCTGGGTTCTCTATTTTACGAAATAGTGTTACTGGGTGTTATTTTTCTTTTCTTGTCATATCAGACCATTGACTATCACTTTGGAGAAGGTTTCCAAGCCAAGACATCAGTTAATATTTGACTCCTCAGGACATGATTTGGGAATGGAGCTACTCCAATTTTAATAATTGGAAGCAGTGGTCCACCGTTGGTTGCCATTTCTATTGTAGAATTTCCCAATTGCTATCTGTATCCATCCAGTATATTCAAAATATTCTTTGATATCTCCATGTAAAACAATGTCTCTACGCGGTTCATTTTATCATAAATTTATTAATACTCAGGAAAAACTAATTGCTATCAACCATGAAAATCTAAGCAATCATTTCATTTTACTATTTAAAAATTCTGTCATCTAATTTTTCAAAACATAAATAAAAAGTCTTTCATCTACCTGTATTTTATTTCTTTAATTCTTTTATAGGTGGTTTATTATTTTAAAAAATTGACAGAATTTTTTTGAAAAACATTGTAGCATCTATCTAACTAATTAACTAACCATCATGCCGTTCCGGAGGGGTAGGCAGAGATGATGGACTGTCATTCTTTGTCCTGACATCTCTCTAGCTTATTTTGTTCCCAGCACCCGACCCTTCTTTCCATATATTTCTAAATTTTTCCATCGCTTGTAGCATCCAAAGGGTTAATACTATATATTTCACAATAAATTTTAAATAAAACATTTTTTATTGTTACTTTATTAAAAAATATATTTTAATATCACTAGAAACAATGGCAATAACATTGTGCATATAATATTATACATTAGTCTTTTTGGCATACAAAGTATACAACCACAGCCCATCCTACATGTACAAGCTGCTTCTTACAAAGGAAAGAATACACCGGGATGTTAGATTCGCCTTTCTATTATATTATGTACTGCAAATGATATATTAATCATCACACAGTTTTAACTACTGATCTACTTTCCAGTTTGTCTTCATCAGGGCCATCACCGATTTAATCTTTTCGTAAAAAAATTATGTGACCTAATAATATCTGTACGTATCATGAAGATTTGATATATTTAAAAAGTGCTTTTCTTAGAAGCCTAAAGTTCTGGTCGCACATCCTTTTTTTTTACAGTTTGAGTTAACTATTAATAATTGTTATAACATGTTATTTTTATTAGCTTACACTATCTGGGACATTATAGAGGTGTTATGAGCCCATGCAAAGAGTTGAACTAGGAAATTATTACTAATTAATACGCACATGTCAAACTTGTATTCATCTCTTACGCATTTGGTGTGAAATGTCATTTGTTTATTTTTTAATCTAGGTTAGTTCCACGGCGTATAGTTTTATTAGATCGAATATAACATATATGGTATTCTACATAGGTACTAGTTACTCTTCTACTATAATCACATGACTGCTTTTCACTGAGAAATAGTTTCTATTATTATTTATTTATGAGAAAGAGGAAATGATGAGCAAATAAAGTAAACTATTTTGGGTAGGATGCATTAAATCAATCGATTTCTAAATATCACTGTACGAATTCAGAAGAGGCTGAATATGTAAGTTAGGTTAGAAGCGATTAACTGTCATCTTAACAGCTACACACAAATTGGTTTTATTGCTTCAATTTTTGCCAAATTTTTTTTAGATTTGAGACAAATTTACGCACAGTTTAATATTTTTTGTCCTAAATGGTTTGTCGGCAGAAGTTTGGCCCAACTATCTTCATAAGCACTTTAACCAGGAGTGCTGACATTATCCGGCAGATGTCATTCCTTCAACTTTTATTCCATCTATGATCTGCGAAAATCCTTTCAGAAAATCTCAAATCAGTTGTCTTCTTCGTCTTCACTGTCAAAAACAGTTCTTTATCTTTGCCTATTTGAGAACTTGGGTATTTGACTCTATCATATAAATTATTTCTCAACATAAAAATCTCTTAAAAATGTGGCTATTCAAATTATCATAAAAACATGTTTTTTTATCCAACATCTTCGTTGATATTCACGTGATATGCACAAATATTGTAAATTGTAGGTAAAAACACAAAAACTTTATGTACAATTATTGTATTTAGTATGAAAAATAGAGCACTTGGCTCTGTAGGCTGTTTTATTTTCACATCCATTGGGAGTTAAACTATAAAGATTCTAATGTTAATAAATTATTTCTTTATTTCTACTTATTAAGTTTTTATTATAATTATAAAACTCTTGTAATTAAGCATTATTTAAAATGAGTCTACAGGTAAAATGGACTTCAATTTTCATTTGTGTATTTTGTAATTGAGAGAAAACAAAAATACCTGTAGTTATTGCGTTTCAAATGCTTTTTACTTCTGACCAAATGGATGTTTTGTTTTGAATCCTGAATTATATTTTTTAGACTTCAACTTCAACTGTATTGTCAGGAAGAGTCCTGAATATAAAATCAATTAAATAAATACACGAGGTAGGCGAAGAAGAACATGGCGATTGTTGGCACGAGTACTGGTGCTGGCGAGGCGGCTCTCTGCACCTCGTCGAAGAAGCTGGTGGCCACTTGCCCGCGGGGTGGAAGGGGAGGGGGGCGGCTGGAGGGGTCCCCGCAGGGCCCGGCGCACCGCGCCGCCCAGCACACGGCGCACAGGTCTGATCCCCCGGCCGGCGCGAAAAACACGCGGGCGCGTCGACCTGGTGATGAGGCACAACCAACATTTATTTAAGGCTATTCAGCATATTGACAAAATGTTTTTTTGTAATTAGAAAAAAGGATAGCATGAATTAACAAGGAGTTCTATTTTTTTTTTGATCCACACATTTTTATTACATTTGAGATTTTCTATATACAGTACACTCTCGATTTGCCCGGGTCGGGTTGACCGAGAAGCGGATTATCCGGGACACTTGAGTCATTTAAATTTTTTTTTTAGAAAAACAAAAATATTTCATAATAGTACTTATAATGCATCTGTCACTATGAGATGATCTTAAACTATTCCTTTGAGCTTCATGAAGGTTGCCTCTGTCTCCAGTCAGATGTAAATGGAGTAAAACCAATTAAATTAATTTCAATATATCTATGTGTGTAAAATCTTTAAGAAAGAATTGCGTACTATTTATTACAGCTACACCATATCCATTGTGTATCTGTAATATGTTACCAACTTAAATGGGTGTTTAAATGATAAAGGATATGAAAGTAGGATAACTTTCCATGTTCACATCGGGAGTTGCATTGAAAATGTTGGGATTTATTCTCCAAGCTGGTAGAGTTCTCAGGAATCCCTATGTTTTGCGAATACTGTGCAATTCATTGGTTCGGTGATATGGAGTCTCCACAAGGCGAGATACTTGCTCATGTTGGGGTGGGTTCAGAAAAGATCTCTGAGATATCTCTACACGAGGAAATTATCCGTAGGTTTATAGCACCGCATTACTCTTGGGCATGTTGGGGGCAGCATGGGGTCTATCCCCTTTTATCTGCAGATAAGGTTCACACTTTTCTTACTCATTTCTTCAAGCTTATTAGGGGATTCGTTGAGAAATCTCCCATTTTGGAGGGTATCCTGTTTATACTGTTTTACCTTTTGGTGACGCCGGTGGGGAAAGTAACCAAACTGCCGAACATAATCACCTTTGGAGATCGCAGGCTTATTAGCATCTATTCAGTCTGATTAAATTACTAAGAAAGTCTGACAATACTTATTCATTATCAATGAGTGTGTATAGTTATTTTTAGCTTACTGTCGTCGTCAAGGTCTCGGACAGTGATGACTCCGGCGTGCTCTCTCGCCACGGCGTGGAGGCGCGGGGCTCCGATAGTGAGGCAGGTTTCGCGGGGACCCAGGGGCGCCAGCACCAGCTGGAGTGTCTCTCCCACGTGACCAGCACGCACCTTGCCAGTGGCCTGAAACACATTCATTACTATGTATTTGGAGAAAGCATAGTTTTTGCCTAGCTTAGATCTGTAGAAAAATAAACTTATTTTTGGCCATATATATTTAATTATTTGTCAATGCCGTTTTGGCCTTAACTATTTTAAAAGATGAAAAAATGTACAATGCAATTTAAAAAAATCTATCACAATTTAATCAAAATGACATAAAAATCAGGATAAATTAATGGACATAATATGTTTTGGCGATTCATATAACATGTGCTAGCTTCGCTAACAGCATCCTAAAATTATAAATCATTATATAAACACACAGTATTAAACATGAAAAATGATCTAAGAAGATCAGAGAATGCAACTCACCAAGAGAGCCGGTAGATCTATATCGAAATCATACCCTGAAGGCAGCCTCATCTCCAGTAATGCAGGTCCACTCAAGTCTTCTCCTGGCTGAGTCACGAATCTGTCCAACATAATACGAATTGTACAAGCTAGCACCTCACATTTGTACAAAATGTTTAATGTGAAGATGAATGAAATGCAGAGTTTTTACACATAGGAATTAAGTGTCGCCTACTCTTTAAAAGGACAAAGGGAATATACTCTTAAATAACTTCTCAAATCTGTTCTCATGTGTGCATTGGAAGCTTGGATAGTAATTAAGATATGAAAGAAGTGTTCGGGCCAATGTGGTCCTGTTAAACATAAAGCCACAAGAATTATACCGGGACTCCAGGGAACGGCAATCCATAAAAAAGATCACGCTACATTGCCTGGGTCATGTTTGGTGGACGAATGAAGAAGAGGATAAGTTAAATAAATAACAGTTGAACAGCAGCATCTTCATCCAGTGTAGTTTATTAGGAAAATAATTTGATTTGGAATTCTTTTCCAAACGCAGCTTACCCGATACAGACAGTGAGCTGGAGATGGTGGACGCTGGAAATGCTATCCACACGGGGGTCCAAGGAGAAGCGTGGCCAGGGGGCCGTGACGTTGGTCCTCCTTTTGGCGCGCAGGGATGCCACTACCATCCCGGAGCCGGTGGCGGTCACGATGCACTGTCTATCGGTAACCTGAAGGTAGAATCATCACTCCAATAATTAATTACTTGTACCATGTGAAGAACACCACAAGCCGATATTTACAAGGCCTTTTGCCATGATTGTTGGGGACAAATTTCACATAATTAACAAATATAAGAGTTTATACGAGTATTGTGAGATGAAGTTAATGCAAATAAAATATCCACAGTCCAAAATAATTATTTCTTCTTCTTCTTCAGTCGTCTGTCGTCCACTGGTGAACATAGGCTTCTCCCAAAGCATGCCACTGCTCCCTATCAATTGCTATTCATATCCATCCATGTGCTGTCTCCACTCTAAAACCCGTTTTTGTCGTCGGTTGCAGGTCCTCCCAACAAATATGGGCAGCCCATTGCCCCTTCAGGCCGCCTATCCTCAGAGCCACCTCAGTCACCTTAGTTTGTCAAATAAATGCATTTCTGATTCTGTTCCTCGAGGTTATTCCAAGCATGGCTCTTTCAATGGCGTGCTAGGAAACCTGGAAACTTGTACACTAGACCCCGGGTCAGCATCCACGTCTCGGCATTATATGTCATGACTTTCAAGAAGCGCTGATTGAAGACTTATTATTTAGTGTCCTTAAATGCTCACTCGTTGATTCCAAGTTCCAGGTAACTTGATAGAATCTACCCATTGATGTTAACAATTTTTTATTGGGTGTTTCTGAAAGTTCGGTCCGTTTTTTTATATGAAATTCGCATTTATTTGAAAGGTAAAATAAATAAAAAAACACATTAATCAAAATATTGTACATCGTTAGCCAATTTTTTAGATGAATCTATGGTCGAAAAAACGCCTCGTCTTTTGATGCAATCACGGCATCGACCCAATTCTTGACATCTACATATGAATGGAAGTGCTGGTCTTCTAAGGCGTGCGGCATGGATCTGAACAAGTGGTAGTCCGATGGTGTCACGTCTGGTGAATAAGGCGGGTGCGATATAATCTCAATCTGTTTGCTGTGCTCTCAGAGATTACTATATTGAAAGAAAAGAGACCACCAATTGTTTAGATTAATCAGAGTAAACGGAATCAGTACCTGTTGCTCTTCAGCGAGCAGATAATTCCCCTTGTTGAGGTTAATCATGGTGGTAGTATTATCTGAGCAGCGGAAGTCCAGCATGGCCGCGGGGGCGACCTCGGGGGCCAGCAGGGCGAGGGCGGGCAGCAGTGGCGCGGCAGGTGCACGCGCGCGCAGCCCCGCAAGCAAGGGGCGCGCCAGCTGCGCGGCCTCGGCGCGTAGCCCCAACTGCAGCAAGGCCTGCGCCGCCCACGCCAGAGTGCTGGCGGCGCGCCCGCTGCCCCCCTTCTGGCGGAATGGGTTGCCCGAGTCCGCACCTCCTCCACCTCCGTCCACCTCCCACCAGCGAATACCGCCTAAATCAGTATACTATACTTTTAGTTTTTAGGAAAAGTTAATTCGATGAGTGTGACTGTATTTTTATGAATCATGACTGATTTTCCACTTTATTTTTATTCTCAACATATTTTGATGACATTACCTTCATCATTACGATATCAACTATTTTTTTCTTAAGTGACTTTTATTAATTTTATTTTGTTTGAATAGCACTTTACATCATTGCAGCGCGAGCCAAGGGTGGAAAAAAGAACCTTAAAGGAAATAGGTATGCATAGAACCATGTGAATAGATGAGTTATCTCTTTGTTGCTCTTATCTTAAGGTTTTTTTTTTACTTGAGTTGACTCTATTGATTACTGCCCTGCATTTTAATTTTCAGGGTGGTGTGGACATGTTTAATATGCAGTTCTGCGAAGTAATATGGCTTTATTATTAGGGTGGCAGAGATTGCCAAAAAGAAGTAAAAAAGAAGTTAGAAAACTGAGAGGGGTGAGAAGAAAGAGAAATAAGAAATGAAACTAATAGAAGTGGAGTTCCTATATATGAGATTCCATGGACTAGCTAATAAGCATCCCGACATTTGCCTTACAACTGAGGGAACCATGGAAAACCTCAGTCGGGACGCGACGTACCTGTAAAAAACATATGTTATTTATTTGCTTCTCGCAACCGATCCACCACCGTGGTTGCGAAGCCCATCTTAAGGGTATTCACGAATCTGCTATAATTGCATCCAAAGAGGTCTATTTCCGTTGCTGACTCATTTATCAGGCGAATCGCCTTCAATACAGGATAACTTGGAAACACTTTTGTGCAGCAATTTGGGACATTAAATAAGATATGGCCCCTTTTACTAACAATAAGCCAAATACATTTTCAAGCGCCGCCCCACTCGTATCCTTTGTATTATACAAGCTAGTGAGCGTGAACTCAAATAGTCTGGCCCTAGGCCTATCAAGTCCAATGAGTAAGACGCGACCGGGCAAGTACCATCGTCTGTTCAATGAGGAGTAAGCAGGCGTCCATGCGTTTAGATTTGAATATTCGGAAGGTTGCCACTAAAACACGATCAACGATCGACATAAGCCGTGTGTCGATTACCTACGCGAGGCAATATATTGACTTGCGCGGTATATTGATATATTCTGCCTTATAAATGCATTATTTAATTTTTGCCATAATATCGAAGTTTAAAGTTCTGGTAAACGAATGCAGATTGTGCGTTTTAATGCTCCATAAATATTATTTACCCACACATTTATACTATTGAAACTTGGATAGTGAAATCCCGTGATCACGCCAGGATTGACGCCTTTGAAATGTGGTGCTGGCGTCGTATGCTGAGGATCCCGTTGACGGCAAAAAGGATGAACGACTTGGTCCCTTAATAAGCTCGAAATAACAGAAAGACAATCAGACAATTTTGAGTTTCTTTAGTCACATCATTGCCAGGAGAGAACTGGGTAAGCTGGAAAACACAGGAAGTGTTCCAGGCAAACGATGTAGAGGTAGATCGCGATGGTGTGATCAGATTAACCAGATGACTGCAGCAGACAGACAGACAATATTTGGCGGTGAGGGCGGCGGAGAACAGTGAGCATTGCAGGCGGCTCTAAGGATCACGACCGTCAGCAATGAAGAAACAAAGAAAGATGAATGACTAACTAACTAATCATCACACGCCGTTTCTCGGAGGGGTAGGCATAGAGGATGGACCGCCATACTGCTCTGTCCTGACATACCACTAGAGATTCCTCTACATTCCTCTACACGCTTAATTTTTTTTTACTTTGAATGTGGCCACCTTTTTGTGTTTTATTAATTTGGTCATTTGGTCTCGGTCTTCCACGGCTTTCTTTCCAATCAAACTGTAGGGGAGAACCACCATGAAGAGAATATTTTTTATCTCCTTGCTGTAAATACAAAATCAATTCATAGTTTCAAAAACAAAGTATGAAGTTTTGTAGAGTATTCATTCCTTCTATAATTCCTAAAGTGAATTTTAAATTCCACTCCACTCCACTCGTCCACTGTCCGAAGCACACAGAATGGACATGCGCCCAACTTAACGCGCGATGTCGTCACACCAATGCGATCACGCGAAGGGCTGCGGGATGTCACTAGGTTTATTACTATCGTTGCAAATGCAACTGTTCTCTTCATAGGCCGTTCTCTTCATGGTAGTTCTCCCCCTATGTACACAACATATAAAACCATTTTTCTCTCATCTATTCGTTCCATGTGTCCAAATGATCTCGGGGATCCTTTTTTAATTTTGCTTGTGAGAGAAGATGAAATATGATTAAGTTTGGACTAGGTAACTAACTGGAGACATTGGCCATGCCGCTGAGAATGTTGGTGGCTTGGAAGGCGGCAGGGTGGCGCGCGGCTGCCAGGGCGGCGGCCAGCGGGGCCAGAGCGGCGGCCCCCTGGGCGCTGGCCTCCGGCACGTTGCGCGCCAGCCAGTCTTGGCCCTTGTTCATCACATTGCTGTACTCGTCCAGGGTCAGATGCTAGGGAACACCGCGAAACATTATAAACAACACTATTCCGAACATTATATAATAACACAATTGGGACAATTCAGTACCTCTACTGTATACATATGGTTATACAAATTGTTCAATTTCAGATGTCGTAAATATGTATATATGATAAGTGTGTCAAATGCAAAGATAAAAAGTGAATGCAGTGCGAATGAATGTGCTATAATCAATATAATGGAAGGGTCGTTTAGGTGGTTTAGACATATGAAATATAAGAATGAAGAATGAATGAATGAAGAAAGAATGAATGAAGAAAGAATAAATGAAGAGAGAATGAATGGAGACAGAATGAATGAAGAGAGAATGAACGAATAACGAAAGAACGACGAGAGTATGAATGAAGAAAGAAAGAATGAATGAAGACAGAATGAATGTAGAAAGAATAAATGAAGAAAGGATGAATGAAGACAGAATGAATGAAGAAATAAATAATGAATGAAGAAAGAATGAACGAAGACAGAATGAATGTAGAAAGAATAAATGAAGAAAGGATGAATGAAGACAGAATGAATGAAGAAATAAATAATGAATGAAGAAAGAATGAACGAAGACAGAATGAATGTAGAAAGAATAAATGAAGAAAGGATGAATGAAGACAGAATGAATGAAGAAATAAATAATGAATGAAGAAAGAATGAACGAAGACAGAATGAATGTAGAAAGAATAAATGAAGAAAGGATGATAAAGAAAGTTAACTATGTAAACGTAATTAGATCGATAGGACGATCATACAATCAAATATTTAAATGTCGGCCATGAGAGGAGGCGGAGAAATCGACGTGCGTGCATGACATGATATATGTTTAGGAAGCAATAGAAGTATGTCAAGAAAGAACAATGTGGCGGTCCATTCTTTCAGTCCTACCCTATGGAGAGACGGCGCGATGCGATGGTTAGTAAGTTTCAAATATCAAACATTTTATACAAAAAAATATTGAAAATAATAAACATTATACTATAATACATATATACAGATGCGTTTAATGTTAGATTATTTGGCACTTAACTATTAACCACCACGCCGTCTCTCCGAAGGGGTGGGCAGAAATAATGGACCGCCAAATTGTTCTTTCTTGACATACTTCTATTGCTTCCTAAACATATATCATGTCATGCACGCACGACAATCAATATTTGATTTATTTGATCGGGCAACATTTTCCCTGGTCTTCCTCTATTCTAGTTCCATTTACATCATGAACTTATACTTTTTTACCATTATTTCTTCATTCTTTATTTCCATATGTTCAAACCATCTTAATGTTTCTTTCATTATTTTGTTCATAACACTTCTTATATTTTCATTCGACACTAACATATGCTGATTTATAGATTCTAAGAGATCTCATTTCTACTGCATTTATTCTACTTTCATCCCTCTTTTGCCAGTTTCATGCTTCGCTTCCATATATTAGGGTAGGTACAAGAACACCATTGTGCACTGCCGTTTTAGCTTTTATGGATAGGGTTTTGTTTGTGATGACAACTTTAAGTGCACCATTCACTTTGTTGCCTGGCCCAATCCTTCTTTCAATATCCCTCTCCGCTCGTCCATTATTTGTTAACATACTACCTACATATCGCACGCTTAATAGTAAACTGATCGATTATGGTTTAGGTCATAATTGAGTTAACATTAGACAGAGGCTTGTGTTAACGCTATTCATCTATTTTTCACAATGTTAACGCTATCCATTCGTACGTGTTTTTCGACTGTTTTTGTTAATACACCAACTCATGTCAGATTGAGCAAAACTTGCTTTTTTGAGTTAAGCCAGTGTTCTATTAAGCGTGCGGTATACAAACTCACCTACTTGTTCCAGATTTTCACCATTCACGCTAATGTTGCAGACTTTCATAATTTCTTATTTTTCGAAAATTGTTACCTTAGACTATTCACATTCATCATCAGATCATTTCGCAGGCATACCTTATATGGTAGGTACATACTAGTCGCCAGGACTTGTATTTGTCAGTTTTTTAATTAAATACAATTTATGATTTAATTGTATCTCAATAGAGACGAAGATGCAAATTGGAAACTGAATATGGTTGATCAAGGTGTTTACAGGACTTATGACCTGTCATTGGTTGGGTTAAGCGCGCGCTTTATGTAATTACAACATTCCCCATTCCACCTTTGTTATGACCATGTCAGACAATTTTTGGAAGTTGTATATATGTTAAAGTCCTACACCAGTTTCACATGTCAGTTTCAATGCGCCATCTATGAAGATTTGATTATATATGTTAATCTCTAAGATTAATCTATATAATCTACATACTAACGCCATCTATGAAGATTTATTTTTATTAAGCATTAAGCAGAAGATCTTTTTAACACAATGTGAAAGGCTACCCCGCCATTAGCGCATTGTAAGAAGCCGCCTGGAGATGTCACTCCTATCTATATGCCAAACTTTGACCAGATATGTTTACAATATTTTTTTGAATGTACACATATACTTGTATACGAATACTGACAGTATTCGTATACAAGTATATGTATACATTAAAAAATATATAAATAAATACAATTTTAGCCATTAATATCGTGTCACGAGGGGTAGAGGAAGGAACCTTGGTGTCGAGGAAGGTGAGCAGAGTGAGCGCGGTGAGCACGAGGTCGCCCTGCTGCAGCGGCTCCTGGGTGTCCTGCGCGCCGCTCTCCACCCAGTGCCCGTCCCCGCGCTGCCTCGCCGCTAGCCACTGCAGAGCGTCGCGCACCACGCCCGCGGGCACCTCCGCATCGCGCCGACTCGTCCCCATGCCCACACCCAGCCAGCGAGCCGTGAAACCGGTCACCCTAAAAACGGAAACTCTTTAAATAATCACATATTTTTAATTCCTTTGGAATCGTAGCTTAAATGTGGTCTGGGTCCCCCTTGGTTGCAAATATACATATATTGTTATTATTATTATTTTTTAACGTAATTCCCGCATGGACCGGGGACGGGCCTAGAGAGTGCACGAGTGAAGCTGATGAAAGGCCCCGCTGCGTCTAAAACAGCTTCGGGTAAGCGGAGGGCTCTATGGCTCGGCCATATAATTCATTTGGAACACGGCTGTTCTATTGAATCGATAGATTTTGCTGTATGATCCATATATAAAATGGACAACCTTTGTGGCCGAGTGGTAAGTGCATTGACTACCACCCCGAAGGTTCCGGGTTCGATTCCCGGCGAGGGCAGTGTGATTGACACACTGTCTTTGGTCTGGTGTAGAATTCACGTGACAATAAAATGGCGATAGATTAGCTACCTATCACATGTCACGAGAATCACTATGATAGCTATAATACCCTTTACATCGATTTGGCTTATGCTGTCATGATGTAAAGAGCGATTTAAAAAAAAATCCAAAGATGTTCTTCTTCTTTTTCTTTAGTTTTCTTTCCTCCATTGCTATCCGGCATATGGGCATCGTCCATTTTTCTCCACTCATCCTTGTCTTGTTCCTTCCGAATCCAGATCGTTAAACTATTTGGGCAATGTCGTCAGTCCATCTTTTATGTGCTGACACTCTTTTCACTTGTCCAAGGACTCCATTGGAGTATTCTGGATGTCCATCTGGTACTGCCCTGTCTGGCTTTATGTACGTGTCTACGTTTATAACAGAATATTTCAATTTGAAAACATTGGTCACCGCCATTGGAGGTACTAATGGTTAGTAAGGCGAGATGGGTATGACTTCCTGGAAGGTATGCTTTCATAAAATAAAATTAGCAGCAATTCCAACAAGTCTTATTTGCTAGCGTCCAAGAGTTGTTTTTAGGTCCCGCGAACCCCATCCAATGTAACCTCTGACATTACCATCAGGGATAATGCGATTCAGATTACCGGACTCACACGGCTAAGTGAAGGCGACCCCTAAGGCAAAACCCATCAGTAATGGCAATAGGAAACCACTCTGATTATTTCTTCCTAATAAATTACTATGTTCTTGACTTGACTTTATAAGATATTTGGTCACATAGGTACACTGAGCCGGAGAGATCGGAGCATTCAAGGAACTACACGCATCAAGACCTGCTGGAGTAAGACTTCTAGGAAGACCTAGACAGCGCCTATTGAATAATGTTCTGGAGCAAAAGGTGTAGGATCAAGGAGCTTGGAAAGCATCATCAAGGATTCTAAAAAAATTCAATAGTTATTAGGTCATCTGAAGTTGTCGTAGAAGTTTTGAAGCGATGTTGTGATATTTTCGATCCAAAACATTGTAAAAATAAAATGAACATGGTCGCTGTATCCAACGCGTGGATGCAATGTTTGTGTGGACACGAGACGTGTTGCGTTGCAAAGACCAAACAAAAAAAGCAACACACGCATAATAGATTTACATTGAAATAATTATATCTTTTTTATAACAAGTTAATAAACTCACCAAACACTCCCCTCCTGGTTATTCTGCTTATACAAGCTGAAGGAGCCGTCAGGCTGGAGGTAGGCCAGCTGTTGCTGGTACACTTTCTTCATCTGCTCCATACACGATGCCCTTACAGAGGCGGACAGCTGGGCTGAGTTCTGAAAAGGTTGACTATTCCTTGTACTCCGTAGATAAATTAATATGAAGCTGTTATCGGACGCAGCGGCGCCCTTTCGTTAGCTTCACTCATGCAATCCCTAGGTCCACCCCGCGTCAATGCTGTACAAAATAAGTGAAATGATTTAGATAATTTTTTATTTGTATATTGTATATTGTGTAACAGTTAACAAGAAGGCAAATCTTGTTCAAATCCTGGTATACATATATTATATATACGAGTACTAAGGACTTGAGGATAATTGCGAGACTGTATTGGAACCAGCTGGCTGTAGTTAGAATAGAGGATCGAATTGATATAGAAATACGCAGAGGAGTCCGACTAAGATGCATTACCATACGAGTATGTCACCCATGCTTTTTAATATTATATTTACCTACTCCAAATACATATTCAAAGAAGCTCTTATGCAGATGACACTGTTTTTCTTACAGATAGTGCCGAATGTCTACAAAATATATGATCATCAGGAAGAAGCGAATAAATCCAGTACCAGCATGAATGATGAATGACACCGCAGTCAGGATTTAAAAACATGATTAGAAATGGCCCGAAATATAATATCTTCTTCAAAATGAAACCGGTACAATGCAACAGAGACCTACTAATCAAATTGCGAATGAGAATAGTTCGATGTTATAATACATACGTGCTACCCGTCTTGTTCTACCTATGAACTTTGACAAAAGCTAACACCAAAAAGCTTGATGCCTTTGAAATGTGGATATATAGTAGAATATTAATTTAAAATATCATAGACAGAAAGAATCGCAAATGATTAAGTACTGCAGCGAATGAAGAAAGAAAAATAAATTGTCAAGACGATTGTGCGCCAAAAATGAAATACCTTGGGCACATTATGAGAAACGATAAACACAGAATGCTGAAATTGATTATCCAAGGCAAAATAACAGAAAATTAAGTGTCGGAGAAGAAGAACATAGTGGCAATTGAACCTTCGAAAGTGGTTCAGTTGCAGTACAACATCCATGTTTAGAGCTGCTATATCAATAGGTAGAAATCAAATCAGTTTATTAACTCAAAAGACATTACAAACAGCAAAATGTTTCAGGCATCTATTGAGTACAGGTAAAATATTATAAAAATACAACATAATACCAGGAACGCATTAGAGATGGTTCGACATTAGGATGACAAGATACTTTCAAGAGTCAAGAGTATTTGTCCCCTGAACGTACCTTTACTAAAATTAAAGACGTCGATCTCCGAGGAGACCGCGTTCAGAAGACTAATTGCTCTTCCCACCGGTGTCACCAGAGGCAGATTGGTTCTGGTGGCCGGTAGGTAAAACAATCTGGGCTGTCGCTGTCGGAGAAATCTATCAGGGACAAAAAGACCAACACCCTCTAGCACGGCCGAGTTCTCGAAATATCCCCTGATTAATTTAAAGAAATAGGTAATGAGATGCCCATCTCTTCGAAGATGTAATGAATTGGTTCCGAGCATTCCTAAAATAAATGGCGTGGGATAGAATAATAAGAAAATAGGCATGGTGTTGTCCAACCTCCGATGAGAGAGGAACAAGTGATAGGTACCTCGAGTGACTTCAAGAGCACGGCCGCCTCCATGTAGGGCAGCATGTTGTGGTAGCCGCTGGCGGGCGGGAGGGCGGCGCGCGCGGGCAGGCGCTCCAGGGCGGGGGCCAGCACCCAGCCCCAGGCGGCAGCCCAGTAGCGGCTGCGCGGGGGCGGGCGCTGGCGGGCGCGGGCCCGCGGGCCCTCCTCCAGCGTCAGGTTGGCCGAGGCCGAGCCGCTGCTCAGGTCCAGGAGGTCGCACACGTCCGCGGTCTCTTCTTCGCCCGCTGGCTGCAATTGGATAACTTCTACGTTTAAATATTTACCTTTTTATCAATACCCAATGAACCAATGGATTGATATCCAATTTTTATGATTGGCTTAGAAGGCCGAACTACACATGTAAGAAATGCTCATACTCCCCTCTTATGATGTTGATAACATCGGGTAACAGTATCTTCTTTTTTATAAAAAAAAGATCGTTTGAACTCAATTACTGTGTACAATTCATTATAACAATCATGACATATGATTGGTAGCTAATCTATCACCATTTTATTGTCACGTGAATTCTACACTATTATTTCGTCTTCTCACAGGGTTTTCTTATGATGGATCAACAATAGACCAATATCACCTGCAATCGCCGGAAATCGAACCCGGAACTCTCTGCCAAGAAGGTTATCATCTCTTGGTAGTCTGTGGATAATATTTTAATTATCATATTTTGAATCGTTTAATTTAATATTTAGAAAACGGGTACTTTTTATCTTGTACAATACGAGACGAGTTCAAAGTAGGTACTCTTTAAACAGTTTCGAGAAAAATTTTGACATAGAGAAAAAAAACAGACCGATAAAAACTTTTTTTAAGAGCTGGAGTTGTACTTATGTTGATGTGTTGTATTTAATTCAAGTTTTGTATGGGCGCAAGGTGCAATGCAAAGATTGAAATGTATGAAATCTAGTATCAATAATGCACGGAGTATGCAATAAATGTGACCTGTGATAAACGTGTCAAAGTCTAAAGTTGTGATATTTGAAAAGGAAGAATGTATGACGAATTCTATCATAAGTGCGCACGGAAGAAATTGGAGCAAGTAACAGAACTTATTTATCTGGGTAGCATGATTACAAGAAATGGAAAAATTGAAAGAGATATCGAAAGAAGGGTTGGAGCTGGAAACAAAATAAATGGTGCACTTAAAATCATTACTGCAAGTAGAAATACGAGTATATCGACTGAAGCAAATTCTAGTGCTGACCCTTATGTAGGGAAGTGAGCTTGGGGTCGTTGACAGAAGAAGGATGAAAGTAGGATAAATGTCGTAGAAATGAGATCACCAAGTAGAATGTGCGGAAAAACAATGTATGATAGAATGCCAAATAAAGAAGTAAAAAAGGAATTTAAGGTGGATGAATGCGTCCTAAATAAAATTAAGAGAAGGTCGCTAAGAGGTTTTGGACATGTGTGATGAGGGAAGAATGGTTAATAAGACATATATAAGTAGTGCGAATGGAAAAAGAAGTCGAGGAAGGCCAAAGAAGACATGACATGATCAAATAAATCAATCACTGAAGGCAGCCGTGTTCGAAGTATGAACAATCGACAAGCGTGCGAGTCACGGTGTGTAAATGTAAAAGAGGCGTGAGAGTTATGTCAGGTTAGAACAGTGTGGCAGTCCATACTCTCTGCTGACGTGTTTTTGTTCCTGACCTGCGACAACGCCGACATCAATTGTTCTTTACTCCGTCACGCAGAACCAACCTGCCTTTGGTGATGCCAGTAGGAAGAGCAATTCGGACGCTGAATCTAATCATCTCGGATTTGGACATTTTCAGTGTCAGAGAGGCAGTATTCATAAAAAAAAAATTGCAAATTCTGGAGAGAGTACTGCTTCACTGACGTCGACATATTGGATTCCTTCTGATATGTATGATTTTTTGGTCTCATGTTGTTTTGTTTTATTTTATCTTTGTAATACCGTTTTGTGTCCAAATGAGTCACCTAAATGTTTTATCGTTTGTAATGTCTCATTTGTGTACCTATAATGTATAAATAAATAAATGGTTAGTTCTGTAGTTGAACATTTGGAATGGCCTGCCACTCTCATTGTCTCATTGATCTAGTTTTGCGGGAGATTCAGCCCGAAGGCTAGTGATCCCTCACCTGTGTTAGCATTTGAGTATGTATCCTATGAAGGGACGGTGGGGGGTAGGTGTGGTGGATTGTGGGGATGTTCGGAAGGGGAGGGGGTGGCTTTGGTTTTGCCCTGAAGATATTACCAGGATGTAGATCTCCCGTTCGTAGGAGTCACCCAGGCCCACGCCGGTGGCAGTGAGCCGCAGCGTGACGGTGCGCGCGCCCTCGGCCGAGACGGGCACGGTGAGGAAGAACACGGTCGTGGCTGCGCGCCCCGCTGCCACCGTCAGCTTCTGCCGCTGGTACAGCTCAAGTCCTGCGCAAACGAAATAACAGTCAATTTTTTTTTCGAGGAACATAGAAGTTCCCGCCACATACCCGAGGCTGTTATAGGGCGTAGCGGCGCCCTTTTATCACCCTCGCTCGTACACTCCCTGGGCCTGTCCCCGGTCCATCCGGGACTTACATTTAAATACGGCAACAACAAGGGGGTGCCAGACCACATTTAATCTACTCAATCCTACTTCTATGCTCCGCTGTACTTTATTGAATAAATAAACATACGAATAAATAACATATGAACATTTTAGTAACATTATAAAACTAACTAACTAACTAACCATCACGCCGTCTCCCCGAAGGGGTAGTCAGAAAGAATGGACTGCCACACTTTTCTTTCCTGACATATTTCTCTCGCTTCCTCAACATTTATACATCGTGTCATGCACGCGCGTCGATTTCTCTGACTCCTCACATGGCCGACATTCAATATTTGATTTATTTGATCGTGCCACGTTTTCCTCGGTCTTCCTCTATTTCTGGTTCATTTACATCATTAACATATAATTTTTTTACCATTCTTTCTTCATTCATTCTTTCAATATGTCCAAACCATCTTAATGATCCTTTCATTATTTTGTTCATGACACCATCATTCGCACCGCATTCACTTCTTATATTTTCATTCGGCACTCTATCATACACAGAGTATCCACACATTCTTCTAAGAGATCAACACATTCTTCAAGAGATGAACAAAATTATGAAAGGTTCGCTGCGTTGGTTCGGACATGTGGAGCGCATGGGTGAAGAAAGAATGGTTAAAAAAGTATACGTTAACGATGTAAATGGAGTAAGGAGTCGAGGTAGACCGAGGAAAACATGGCATGACCAAATTAATCAAATATTAAAGGTTGGTCATGTCAGAAGCCGGAAGAATCGACGTGCGTGTATGACTCGATGTATGAATGTGGAGGAAGCTAGAGAGGTATGCCAGGATATAGTAGTGTGGCGGTCCATTCTCTCTGCCTACCCCTGCGGGGAAATGGTTTGTTGGTTTGTTGTTGTTGTTGTTGGAACCGAGAGAAATGTGGGAAAGACACGTGTGGCAGTCTATTCTTACTGCCTGATGGTTAGTTAGTTAGTTGATGTGTAAGTGGTGGATTGACCTTTGGGTGCATCCAGCTCGTTCCCTCCCTCGAAGCGGAACTCCTGCAGCGTGTTGTGCAGCGTGATCTCCGCCAGCACGTCCCGGTTGGAGGGGTTGGAGAGCGAGGCGGGGAGGGCCAGCAGCTCGCCCTCGCGCAGGGTGCGCGGCGCGGCGGCCGCCAGGCGGGGGCGCGCGGTGGCCCGCAGCCGCTGGCGCGCGCCAGGCCCAGCCGCGCACCGGGTGCACGGCCCAGCCGCACGCCGCCCAGCCCGTCCCCGGGGCAGCCGGCAGCCGGCGGCCCAGCAGGCCCTTGCCCTCGGAACTGGAACACCACACTTCTTAATACTTCAACTAACTAACTAACTATCACGTCGTCTCTCCGGAGGCGCAGGCAGAAAGAAAGACCGTGAATAATGAATTTTCATTATTCAAGGTCATTTTTTAATCTTTTTCATTAGCGCATTGTTAGAAGCCGCCTGGAGATGTCACTCCTTTCTATATGCCAAACTTGGACCAGTTATGTTTACAACATTTTTTTGAAATACTTGTAGACGAACAATTGGATTTCACCCATTGCGGGCTATCAATTCAAGAATCAATTGTATTTCAATAGAGACGAAGATGCAAATTGGAAACAGAATATGGTTGATCGAGGTGAGGTCATAAGTCCTGTAAACACCTCGATCAACCATATTCTGTTTCCAATTCGTCTCTATTGAGATACAATTGATTCTTGAATCGATAGCCCCGATGGGTGAAATCCATTTGTTCGTCTACAAGTATTTGTATACATTTAAAATGTTGTAAAAATAAAAACTGGTCAAAAAAATTATAGCATATATAGATTGGAGTGACATTCACATTGCGTTAATAATATCTTCTGCTTAATGCTTAAAATACAATCTTCATAGATGGCTTTAGTGTGTAGATTGAAAAAAACTACCATGTAAAAAGTTGTGTGTTACAGATTAACATGTATACAACTTCCAAAAAATTTTCAGACACGGTGGTCATAAGAAAAAAGGTGTAATGGGGAATGTTGTATTACATAAAGCGTGCGCTTAACCATATTCTGTTTCCATGTTTATCAACCATATTCTGTTTCCAGTTTGCATCTTCGTCTCTATTGAGAAACAATTATTTCTTGAATGAATTTTTAATTTATAAAAAAAAAACATGTTTGAATAACATAAAAACAGCCTTGATTTTTTTTGTGAACGCACTGTCACTCACACTACCATATTGCTAACAATCTCCCTGTTATGAACCGATTCTACTTTTGGTTGGAGTCTTTAAACACTTCTTTTATTTTGATTTTTACTCAACACACAAATTCATTAATAATTAAAACAATTATATTTGATTATTGACAACAGCTTTTTATATATAAATATTAATAGAGATGGGGTAAAGGATTTGATTAATAAAGTTATACAAAATCACAGAAAATGTTTACAACTTATAAAACAATCTTTTGTAAACAATTAACTAATATTACAAAAAACTCAAAGAGAAAAACAAAAAAACGTGAAATATCGGTACTTAGAACATATTGAAAACATTTTCGATGAAAGATCGCGAGAGAACCGGCATCTCTTACCTCATTTAACAAATCGTTATATAATTTAAATCCTCTATAAAAAAACACCTTTCCCTGTACTTTCAAGTCTGGGTTTCCGGAGTCGGAATCTATCACGACATCTCGTCAAGTAGTAATGTATTTCATAACTATATGCTACATTTTAAACATATATCCTCGTAACTAACTAACATCACGCCATCTCTTGGAGGGGTAGGCAGAAGGAATGAAAGAAGAATCGAACATTGTCGCGTTCGAATATTCCGCGCGGCGATCCCAGCGCTGTTTGTTAATCAAATCAAATCAGTTTATTAACTCAAAAGACATCACAAACAGCAAAATGTTTAAGGCATCTATTGAGTATTGGTAAAATATTATAAAAATACAACATAATACCAGGAACGCATTAGAGATGGTTCGACATTAGGAAGACAAGATACTTTCAAGAGTCAAGTATTTGTCCCCTGAACGTACCTTCACTAATATGAAAGACGTCGATCTCCGAGGAGACCGCGTTCAGAAGACTAATTGCTCTTCCCACCGGTGTCACCAGAGGCTGTTTCTGGTGGCCGGTAGGTAAAACAATCTGTGCTGTCGCTGTCGTAGAAATCTATCAGGGACAAAAAGACCAACACCCTCTAGCACGGCCGAGTTCTCGAAATATCCCCTGATTAATTTAAAGAAATGGGTAATGAGATGCCCATCTCTTCGAAGCTGTAAAGAATTGGTTCCGAGCATTCCCAAAAGAAATGCCGTGGGACAGAGCCACGGATAACTACCATACTTCCTCATGTAGAGATACCTCAGAATTTTTTTCTGAACCCTCTCCAGCATAACGGAATATCTCGCCTCGCGAGGACTCCATATCACAGAACCACTTAGGCTCTAACCGTTCAGTGAATATTAAGACAGTAGTTGAGATTAGCTGTTGCGCTCACTTGACAGTGATGTTGGTGAACAGCCACGTCTCGGCAGGCAAGGCTCCGAGGTGCACGCGGGGGGCCGGCGGCGCGGGCAGGCGGCTGAAGGCGTACGGCCCCGCCAGCGGGGGGCGCGTGCTGATCTCCATCGAGTAGGGGTCCGTGCGTTGTGGGGGCGCTGCGATAATAAAGCCACATGGATCACCGTGCACGCGTCACACAATATGAACAGACAACATGTATTGGACCAAAATAGCACGAAAGATTTACGTCAGTGATTCCCTGTACGTACGAGTATGTAGGTATAATACGTTTTTTGGGATCTTGGGAAAATCCGTGAAACTTTTTTATTATTTTTATTTTTTATGTATACAACAGGTCGTTTGAACCCAATTACTGTACACATTTTTTTAGCTATTATATTGATTCTCGTGACATGTGATAGGTAGCCAATCTATAGCCATTTTATTGTCACGTGAATTCTACAACAGACCAAAGACAGTGTGACAATCACACTGCCATCGCCGGGAATCGAACGGAAGTCAGAGCTCTTACCACTCTGCCACGAAGGTCGTCCTTTCTCGACATTCAACTTATCTTTCTCGACCGACGTATCGGAGATCCTTTCATGTGTGGTAAATCTGTATATGATAGAGTGTTAAATGCAAATATCGCAAGCTTAATAGTAAACTGACCGATTATGGTTTAGATCATAATTCAGTTAACATTAGACAGAGGCTTGTGTTAACGCTTTCCATCTATTTTTCACAATGTTAACGCTACCATTCGTACGTACGATAATCATTCAAAATGTTATCGCTATCCATTCGTACGTGTTTTTCAACTGTTTTTGTTAAAACACCGACTCATGTCGGATTGAGCAAAACTTGCTTTTTTGAGTTAAGCCAGTGTTCTATTAAGCGTGCGATATATTATAAGAAGTGAATGCGGTGCGAATGAAAGTGTTCTGAATATGATGAGTTGGACACGTGGAAAGAATGAGTGAAGACACAATGGTGAAGAAGGTATATGTAAACGGTGTGAACAGAGCTAGAAATAGAGGAAGGCCGAGGAAAACTTGACGCGATCAAATCAATCAAATATTAAATGTCGGTCACGCGAGGAGTCGGAGAAATCAACGTGCGTGCATGACAAGATGCTGTGCCGTGTCGCATCGCCGCGCCGGCAGCGTGAGAGTGAGAAGGAAACATCTACGCTTTGTTCTCCAAGTTAGAAAGCACTCGGACAGCGATGTGTCATTCCCGGACGAAGAAATCAATGTTATTTCATGAAATAAATAATCAAGTTTATTCATTTCTTACTTTCATATTTAGTACATGCACGGATATTTCTCGGTAAAGCGGCCCATTGAAAAAATAAATAAAAAATGGCGTTATACGAATCAGACGCATTGATTATTACAATTAAAAAAACTTACATTCAGGTGATGCTTCGTCATTGTGGTCAGTGAGAAGAACGACCCCCAGTAGCTGAAAAATTGTACAATTATATTTATTTATTTATTATACTGGATTTTTTCAAAAGAAAACACTGTTTAATATTAGGTCCTTACATATGAAATTGGCGTTTTGCCGTACTTGCAACTTTGATCTCAAATATCTTCTCTTTGGTTAGGAATTCCAAATTCAAATTTATACAGCTATTTACTCAAGTATTTGTGTTTCGAAAATTATAATTCATTTGGTTTTTCCTCAATTGTTTTTTTTCTTTGCGTCACTCAGTTTACAAAATGGAAAACTTGAAATATCGCGTTATTTACGAGTACGAGTTCCACCGTGGCACCAGTGCTGCAGAAACGGCTCGAATGATTAATGATGTGTATGGCGACGGTGCCGCAAAAGAAAACACAGTGCGTTTTTGGTTCCAACGTTTTCGTTCTGGAAATTTCGACCTGCAGAACAAGCCCCGTGGACGGCCGGAGACCAAAGTTGATAATGAAGAATTGAAGGCTATTGTGGAAGCTGATCCATCGCAAACCACGTCCGAGTTAGCTGCAGGCTGCGGTGTTAGTGATAAAACTGTTTTAATCCACTTGAAGCAAATTGGGAAGGTGAAAAAGCTTGAAAGGTGGGTACCTCACGAATTGAGTGAAGCAAATCAACAAACGCGCGTTGACTGCTGCGTTGCATTACTCAACCGGCACAATAATGAAGGGATTTTGAATCGAATCATTACCTGTGATGAAAAGTGGATCCTGTATGATAATCGGAAGCGCTCATCGCAATGGCTGAACCCTGCCGAACCAGCCAAACCATGCCCCAAGCGAAAATTGACTCCAAAAAAGTTACTTGTGAGCGTTTGGTGGACTAGTGCTGGTGTCGTTCACTACAGCTTTCTTAAATCTGGCCAGACGATTACGGCAGATGATTGTCAGCAACTGCAATGATGGAAAAGCTAGCTGCTAAACAACCGAGGCTGGTTAATCGTTCTAGGCCACTGCTGCTTCATGATAACGCTAGACCACACACTGCAAAACAGACGGCTACCAAATTAGAAGAGCTTCAATTGGAATGTCTAAGACATCCACCGTACTCTCCGGACCTTGCCCCAACAGATTACTATTTTTTTCGAAATTTGGATAACTTCTTGCAAGGGAAAAAATTCAACTCCGATGGGGCAGTCCAAACCGACTTCAAAGATTTTATTGATTCCCGTCCGAATGTTTTTTTTAGTAAAGGGATCGATGAACTACCTATGAGATGGCAAAAGTGCATAGATAGCAATGGTACATACTTTGATTAAATAAATATATTATATTTAAAAAAAAAAATCAACTTTATGTTCCTCCCATACAAAACGCCAATTTCATATGTAAGGACCTAATATTCCACTATACTATATTTATAGACTACACAACGTGTTACCTCCATCTTCATTCACACCTGAAGATGGAGGTAACTCCGAAACATGTTGTGTAGTCTATAAATATATTATAGTATACTGGAATATTAAACATTGTAGCATTTATCAATGAAAGCGAAAACGGCCGTTCACAATGGAGTTCTGGTCCCAACCTTAATGTATGGAAGCGAAGCATGGAACTGGCAAAAGAAGGATGAGAGTAGAATAAATGCGGTAGAGATGAGGTCCCTAAGACGTATGTGTGGTAGAACGATATACGACAGAATCTCAAATGCTGATATAAGAAAGGAATGTAGAGCGGAAGAAGGTATTATGAACAAAATTATGAAAGGATCGCTGCGTTGGTTCGGACATATGGAACGCATGGATGGAGAAAGAATGGTTAAGAAAGTATACGTTAATGATGTAAATGGGGTACGGAGTCGAGGCAGACCGAGGAAAACATGGCATGACCAAATTAATCAAATTTTAAAGGTTGGTCACGTTAGAAGTCGGAGGAATCGACGTGCGTGTATGACTCATTGTATGAATGTGGAGGAAGCTAGAGAGGTTTGCCAGGATAGAGTAGTGTGGCGGTCCATTCTCTCTGCCTACCCCTGCGGGGAAACGGCGTGATGGTTTGTTGTTGTTGTTGTTGAATATTAAACAGTGTTTTCTTTTGAAAAATTCCAGTGTAATTACAATGGAATTCCACAGTGTTAACGCCTTAACTTAAAAAAAATATTTATTGCATTAAGATCGTTCAAGTCTCAATTTATTATACATAATTCATGTTATGGGTTGGATGTATGTGCCAAAATGAGCGGAGTGTCAGTAAGCTGTCTCTTGTATGCGGATGATGCTTGTCTTACTTGCAGACAACGAGCATGAACTACAAGTCCTGGTGAATAGTATGTATGAGGTATACATGCGAAATGATCTGATGATGAATGTGAATAAGTCCAAGGTAATGATTTTTGAAAGCGAATAAATCATGACAGTCTGCAACATTAGTGTGAATGGTGAAAATTTGAAGAAATAGATGAGTTCGTGTATTTGGGTTAGTATGTTTACAAAAGATGGGCGAGTGGAGAGGGATATTGAAAGGATTGGCGCAGGCAACAAAGTGAATGGTGCACTTAAAGTTGTCTTCGCAAACAAAAACCTATCTAAAAAAGCTAGAATGGCAGTGCACAATGGTGTTCTTGTACCGACCCTTATGTATGGAAGCGAAGCGTGGAACTGGCAAAATAAAGATGAACAGAATAAATGCAGTAGAAATGAGGTCTCTTAGACGAATGTGTAGATATTAGAATGTGTTTGATAGAGTTTCGAATGAAAAATAATGAAAGGATCATTAAGATGGTTTGGAAAGACGGTTTCTTAGGCATTATCAAATATCATATGTCATTTGATAATGCCTTAGAAAGGCGAAGATGTCATTCCATATAAAATTTAATAAAATTCCTAGAAGGCAGACGTTTTCATTTATATTAATTATTTAATATGGAGTTTTACATCATTGCTCTGGAAAGAAAAAATAATGTTTTTTAGCATACGTCAAAATCATTTACTTGTCCGATGGACATTAGAAAAGTCCGTACCCGAGGCATTGAATTCGTCAATAATTGCTCTCCTTACTGGCATTATCAAAAGCACGTATTAAGTACATTCTTATTTAATCGTAGTTATTTCTTACATCAGCAGTATCCTTGGCCACCCCGTTCCCAACTTCCCTGAAGCGATGTTTCAGCTCAGACTGGAACGGAGAGAAGGATCGGATCTCTTCCAAAACCTGAGGGAATAAAATACTTTTGTTAAGTTTCTTCCGATGACAGATAGTACTATACAAATTAGACGAACTTTAAAAATAACTTTGTTTGGTGTGTTTTTGGTTAACACCGTGTGATTTCTCCTTCTCGACGGACGTTTCGGAGATCTTTGCAGTCTCCATCTTCAGGGTAATGAATAGTCATGAAGATGGAGACTGCAACGATCTCCGAAACGTCGGTCGAGAAGGAGAAATAACACGGTGTTAACCAAAAACACACCAAACATATTGCTGCCAACCGTGAAAATCTACGCAATTATTTAAAAATATATTTTCGCAATTATATTCATAATGCAATTTCTACGTACATTATTTAATTCTGTTTTATTAAAAATACATATCTCTGATCTAATATTAGTCTTCATGGAGCTAACATCGATCAAATTCGCTAGATATCTTAATAAACAAATAAATATTTTCGTATGTGTGTGCCATATAAACTCAAACTCTACTCGACAGATTTTCCTAAAAATTTTACAGTTTGATCTCATTATTACCAGGAATGTTTAAAAAGTTTGGTTTAAATAGTCTTCTTGTTCCTACATATATCGGATGTTTTTTAGAGGTATACAATACATATTCAAAATGAATATGTATTGTATATCTCACCATGGAACGCCTTGAGTTTATCTGAACCTTGAAAGCACAGATTTATGTGAGGTTTAGTCTTACGGCTTCCATGGTGAGGCCTTGACCCTGACCGGCGTTGTAGTGGAGGCCAGAGGTGGCAGACAGCATGGGCGAGGGGGCGGATGCCATGAGGGCCACGTAGGAGTCCGGCTCAGCAGTGATTTGCAGGTCCACGTTACCCTGGGGCTCCGGCTCGTCGGGAGACATCTTTATCTCTACCTGAAATACAAAAAGACAATGACATAAATGTTCTCAGCACCATGTTTCGTGTATCCACTGGAGTATTATTATTTAGTATATTCTCCATCTCAGTACCAGGATACAGCTTCGAAGTGATGGGCATCTAATAACCCATTTCTTCGGATTAATTAGGGGATACTTCGAGAACTCGGCCGTACTGGAGGATGTTGGTCTTTTTTTCCCCCATAGATATCTCCGACAGCGACAGCACAAATTGTTTTACCTACCGGCCGCCAGAACCGATCTGCCTCTCTTGACACCGGTGGGAAGAGCAATTAGTCTGCTGAACGCGGTCTCCTCGGAGATCGACGTATTTCATGTTAGTGAAAGTACGTTCAGGGGACAAATACTCTTGACTTTAGAAAGTATCTTGTCTTCCTAATGTCGAACCATCTCTAATGCGTTCCTGGTACTTTGTTGTATTTTATACTTAAACATTTTCCTGTTTGTAATGTCTTTTGATTTAATAAACTGATTTGATTTGATTTGATTTGATTTTGATTTAAACTATGCCGCGCTTACGATAAACGCATCAACTAAAGTTTTTGTCGAAATTGAGTTATTACATTATCTGGTATCAGGAAAACGAGATCTAAAACTTTTTTAAAGGGACATTTCATGTTTTTTTTCGTTTTCTCGGTTTTTCAGTTTTCATAAACGCATTAACTAAGACTTCGAGTGCAGTTTTACTTAGTTAGTACAGCCTTGTTTTCTAGCATTCTAGCTTCTTAGTCATAAATGCACTATGCTTGAGTTAGTGCGTTTAGTGCTAGCAATCTCTATAGTTATTCAAGGATTAATTGTATCTCAATAGAGACGAAGATGCAAATTGGAAACATAATATGGTGATCGAAGTGTTTACAGGACTTATGACCTGTCATTGGTTGGGTTAAGCGCACGTTTTATGTAATACAACATTCCCCATTCCACCTTTTCTTATGACCACCACGTCTGACAAATTTTTGGAAGTTTTATATATGTTAATCTGTAACACCACACTTCACATGGTAGTTTCAATCTACACACTAGCGCCATCTATGAAGATCGGATTTTAAGCATTAAGCAGAAAGTCTTTTTAACGCAATGTGAAAGGCTACCGCCATTATCGTATTGCTAGATAACGCCTGGAGATGTCACTCCAAATTATATTTCAATTAATCTATGGTTATTATTGACGGCGTGCTTAGATTAGTAGCATCAACTTGAGATAATGCGCTTAACAAATTGACAATATTTGTATTCAAATAGCTATTTCCCTTAACATAAATGCATTATGCGATGTAGTTGATGCACTTATCATATGTATTGTTGAAGAATTGAGGTATAAGCTTACTATATAAAATGCATTAAAATGATTTACTAAGCATAAGATGCGTTTATGAAAGTTATTATGGCCTAAAAGTATTAGAGGCTGCTAGCGATAAGTACTTTTTTAAAATTATATGTACTCGTATACTATATTTTATTTTTATATATGTTTGCATTTTTAAGTATTCTTAACCCTTTTCTCGTTGTTTTGGTACAACTTTCATGTTAGTATCTATCTAGTTCCTGAGATTCAAGCAAAATAAAAATTAAAAGTTTAAACGCGTTTTTCTCGAAAAGCGTCAAACCCTAGTTAATGTGTTTATCTTATTACTGCAAGGCTCATATTCTCGATGCTATGTGAAGTAATGAATGTACATAGAAATAAATATAAAATCTTATCTCTTACCAAGGATAGGAGTTGAATAAGCTTACATTGTTTTGGAGGATACCATCGACTTGGAAGTGAAGGGAGGCCACCTGCATTTCAGCAGAGCTGGAAACATGGCACACGAGCAGCACAGCCTCGGGAGCCATGGCGTGCGTAGCCTGGAACTTCAGCTCGTCCATGCGCCTAGGGGGGACTATCTGAAAGGGTGAAGAAATAAAATATAATCAAGAATACCTCGGTCCATATTAATACAATGTATTTTTCAGGCCTGCCGGACAGTGGAGCAAAGGATGTTATGTTTTTCAAACAGTAGAGGGTGTGAGTGCAGACGTCTAGCTGTTTTTGAAATGTGATGCTACAAACACATAATAGGGGTCCATTGGTCGGTACACATCCAAAACAGCGAGGTAATGAGAAATTCTTAAAAGGATTACCCACCAACGAGCAAATTCGATAAGCCATAACATCAGGCACCCGGGCCTGCTTATTACTATCGCAGAGGGAATGGTTGAGGGCAGGAACTATAGAGGCCGCCCAGGGGACGCCTACATGGACCAAGTGATTGGGAGCATGGCTGTGGCAGCTGAAGAGATGAAGAGACTGGCTGAAGACAGGACTGAGTGGAGGAATCGAGTCAAGCTTGTTGCAGACCAATCCTCAGAATTGCAACCACGAAGAAGAAGAGCTACGTTAATGGCAGATTTTCTATTGGCTTTCATTTAGCAATTCACATTTGGTTATCGTGGAAAGTGCTCGAAAACAATTTATTAAGAAGTGTCTAACATTTCAACAACATGTTGAAGTTATTTATATATTTATAATGGTTCAATTGTGAATACGCGAAAATATGAGTGATTTTTTTGGTATTAATCAGGTTTCAAAAATGTGTAAGTTTTTATGGACACGAGCCGAATGCCTTTGTGTGAAGCAGCTGACTGTATTATTGGATGGAATACCTGAAATGTCTTGGCGAAGATGATTTCTCCTCTCCCGAGGACGTAATAGGTCAAAGCCCTCATGGGTGACGTAGAGTTAACCTTCACGTGGACTTCTTTGTTGACTGCAGGAGTTGGCGTTACCAAAGACAGTTGCATCAAGTTTTCACGCGGTCCCTGGGGTGGCACGATGTCGGTTATCACTTCCTTTAGGTCGTTGTAAATTAACTGAAAATTTAATACTGTTGAGTAATGTTATTCTTCCCCTCAGGAACTGACTTTTTTTAATCCAATCCCATCCCCAACTGGTCTTCCATTCCCTGACAATAATGTAGGACTTTATCATAAACTCTAAATCTCCCTTCGCCCTCTTTCGGAGGAGCACTCCGGGCCATAAAACAAATACAAAATCACATTTCCAACAATGTCCAACAATGCTGAACCTCTGTAAGCCAGAAGATCCAAGTCCAAGTCCAAGTAGAATAACTAATTAACCAAGATGCTGTTTTTTTTCAATTGGCAGACGGAGAATGAACTTCCATACTCTTCTAACTAGACCCACTTTATAGTCTATTGTGTTTATTCGTCCTTTATTCATTTATGGAAGAGTTTAATTATTTTATTTGAAACGCATTGATTATATTCTTCTAACGTACATTGATTTGGTATATGACCATTGATTTCACTTTAATTCTTTATTTACTAGGGTCATGATTCTCTTTCGTATAGAATGCTGGATATATATAAAAACTGCTTGGTGGCATATAGGTATCGTGTTATTATGAACACAACAATTTTCCATTTGGACTCCTCAGATACTAGAACACGGGTGATGCGTGGTCTGGAGTAAAAAAACAAAAATAAAACCTGTCTGGTGGTATGCCAGTACAGGTACGGTTGTGCCTACAAATAATATTTTACTATTTTTTTTACAGAATGCCGAACGATACTGTGAACCATTCGTCACAATTGTTTCAAATTTAAGCAATATAACTATAATATCGATGGAGTAATTCGTATTTAAAAATTTCCGTGACGTCATCACTGTCCTGATGCTTGTCAACCTTTTAATGTCAGGCTACGATTTATGTGTAATTTAACAATAAAAATAAAGTTCGATAATTTTATCTGAAAAGAAAAAGAAGATTTTGTACAAACATAATCCAAAATTGTGTTAAATAAATTATCTGTTCTGATTGACCAATGATTGGACTATTTATGAAAGAGTTCATACTCATTTTTCCCTCTAAATCGCTTTATATTGATTTTTTGGAGTAGTTCCTAAGTAAAAATGTATTGTAATTTTGTGTTGTATGAATCATCGCATTGAATTCTTATTATTTTGTTGTGTTAAAGCATACGCCGTCGCGTCAACATACTTCAATGGTCATGGGCATGAGGGGGTTGCTGGGGTCCGGGTAGAAAGTGAAGGTGGTGGCTCCGTCCTGGTCAAGAGGCTTGCTGATCTCCGTCATTTCCGTGATGGGCTTCAGCTCGGACGGGAATCCATATCGGAGTTGCATGCTCCCCTCCTGGCGGGAACCCAGCTCTTCCCAATCCAGAACTTGCGCCTGGATGAAACAACACCAAGAATATCAGTAACATTGACGAATATAACACATAAGTAGGAAGTAACTTATTGTATACTTGTAGAATCTTGGAACCCAAAGCGAGGTAAATTAATCTTAAAACATTTTTAAACGTTTACATTGCGTGTAGTTATTTTTATTAATTTCAAAGTAAAAACTGGGCAGAACCAGAAGATGGCAGCGTGCTGCCAAAATCGATCGAAGCCATAATTATTTATTTTTTTATTTTCATTATTTACAATAAACTTCTACCATGATATTTCAAGTAATATTATTTAAAAAAAATATGTATTTTTTAAATTCTACAGGTGATTAGAACCCAATTGCAACTTTTTATCTATTGATTCTCATGATATATGTGTTAGGTAGCTAGTGTTTCGCCATTTTTATTGTCACGTGAATTTTACCAGATCAAAGACAGCGTTTTTTTTTCACACTGGCGTAGCAAGGAATCGAACCTTCAATATGGTAGTCATTGGTATTAAAAGTCATCAATATCTGTAAGATTGAGCAGTTTCCAGTTGGTTTAGTCTTGCTCCGCTTGTGATATTCTGAATGAAGTGTACCTGCAGAACGTAGGGCAGTCCCGGCTTGTAGAAGGTCGGCGCCTGGTGCGAAATGTAGCTCCGGCTCCTGTGCAGCCAGACCAGCGCGGACACGTTGTGCCGCCGGCCGGTGAAGGCCTCCTCCAGGGCGGCCTCCAGCATGAGGCGGCGCCGGCCCTCTCCGCCCGCCGCCAGCTCGCCCGCGCGCAGCTGCAGCTCGGCACCCAGCGACAGCTGCAGGGACAGCTGCCCCTTCATGTGCTCCACGCGTCGCAGCGGGCTCTGGAACACGGGCTGGATCAAACCCGAGAAGAAGATGGGGTACGCGGTCACGGTCAGCTCGCCCTCCGCCTCTTCCCCGCTGAACTGCCTGCAAATGCCCTCAACATTTAATAAAATAATATTAACACATTTTTATTAGTTTTAACACCGCTTCACCTTTTTTTTCAGCGTTTTCTTTCATGTAGAGTTTTACATCTTTGAATAACTGTTTGGAAACATTGTATTTTCACAAAACTTAGGGTGTAGGGCTACGATGGGGTATGTTTTGCTGGAAAGCATGCCTCTACAAAATGTCGTAAGGCGCCATGTTGCATTTACAACAGCAACACTACTATCAAGTCCAACTCTCTAGCACCCCGCGAACCCCGGGCAATGTGGTACATATTACTTAGTGCCATAGCAGATAGAGAGAGGACGAATGGCGAGCTTCCAGCGCCATAAAACTGGATACACCCGGCTAAGGGAAGGTAACCCCAACATAAAAAAACCTCCAGAGAAGGCAAGGGGATACCACTCTGAATATTTTTCCCCAGGTCATCACTTGGTGATAGTCAACGTTAGGGATACCTGACAGGACATAGAGAGAAGAAGAAGAAGAACACTTTTTTGCTCTTTTCACAAACATGTTTCGGGACACAAACTTCCCTTCTTCACTATATGATTTTAACAGTTAAATGATATTGAGTTATTACTTATATACTAAATGACGAGTGAAAAAGTGGAGGGGGAAAAATTATTAAAAATTAGGGGGCAGGGTAAATTGTTGCTTAGTTGGAATTATAAGACAGTGGAAATAAATCAATTAAGGGACTGGAAGTTAAGTTTAGTTGGTTGTTTTTATAATATCTTTCTTTTTCACTCGTCATTTAGTATATAAGTTAAACTCAATATCATTTAACTGTTTAAATTCATACAATGAAGAAGGGAAGTTTGTGTCCCGAAACATGTTTGTGAAAAGAGCAAAAAAGCGTTGTGAAAATACAATGTTTCCAAAAAGTTATTCAAATGTGAATATCCATAACACAAAGTGATGGCGAATATAGAAGAATTTTTACATCTTTGTTTAAGAAACAACATATGACAGCAATATTAATTGAACTGGAGATATAGAAAAAAAATAGGAATAAAATAAACAGATTTTTAATAGATGTATTATTGAAAATTCATTTTAACATTCAACAACCATATCATTCTCTTACTCCTTACATGATCGACAATAAAAAAATTATCGATTTGATAAAAACATTGAAAAAACAACCTAACATATACAATCAGTTCAACTACAGTAATATACCACCTGAAATATTATTAATTAATTGTGATTTGATGTTTTCATTTTGAAACCCTGTTGTTTGGTGATGCCAACATCGCTTGGCGAAACAACTGCCCCGGCAATCTCATTAAAATAAAATTTGATACATTAACAACAGTATTTCAAAATTAAAACCATGTAATAAAACTGATATATCATAGTGTTTTGGTAAAATGAATGGATTATATGTGACTTAATTATATGTGATTATATGGGATTATATGTGACAAAGTTTGGCGACCGAACCTTCGCAGTAGCCGGCCCTTCAGCCTGGAACAATCTTCCAGCAGACCTTCATAGATAATCAGAGTTGAGATCGAGACTCCGCACCTTTTTAAATTATCATTTCCTGATAGGTAGGGCTGATCGACTACGTCAGGTGCAGCCCTCATACTAAATATGTTTATTATTATTATATTTTTTTAAATCCAGTTCATAAAACGGAGCATTTTCTACAGCGCCCTTGAGATGAGTAATTCATAAAAAAATGGTGCTGTATAAATTATCCAATTTATTATATTATTATTATTAATCCATATAGTGAGCCTTGAAAAGATCCAAATGGTATCTCAAGAATCAGCAAAGATGTTAATAGACTTTGCAGCAAGGCAATCCCTGAATCTTAAACTTAAAAAATAACCATTTACGATATTGTGTGAATTAAAATTCTTACTGAGCGATAACTTTGACAGCAATGGAGCCGTCAGTGTAGTACACGTGCTCAGGAGCCTCAATTCTCAAGTCGAACTTGGGCCGGACAAAATCGGCCACCAGGATCTTCTTTTCATAAAGCTGTCCGTTGACCTCAACTTCAAAAGTCCACTCTCCCAGCACGGGGAACTTCGCTATCTGGACTTCCTCGCTGAACACACCCTTGGTCAGTGGTATTTGGCCCCATTGCTTCAGTAGGTGATTGTTTCCATCCTGTTGAATTAAGCAACGTATCATAATATAAAAATACCAACAAAAAAAGAGGTATAATAAGGTAATAAGGGGAGGTATGGAAGGAAAGTTGAATGAGATGTGTGCAGAAATGGATAATAAGTGTTTAGATGTTTTGTGTGTGACTGAATGTATGATGAAAGAGTGTGGTTCCTTGGAGCATACGGATAAGCTTGTTCTGTGGTCGGGTGTGCCGAATGACCATAGAGCATGCCAAAGCGTGGCGGCGGTGCTAGCTCCAAGGATGGTTGAATGTATGAAAGGTTATAAATGTGTTAGCCCAAGACTCATGTGGATTCGCTTCAAGATCGGGTTAACAAGAGTTTTCCTTTTAATTGGATACGCCCCTGGTAACAACGAAAATGAGGCGAGTAAAGATGAGTTTTGGAACAAACTGAGAGAGACATTGGTGTGTAAGAGTGAAAACGAAAGATTGATAATAGCGGGTGATATGAACGGTTGGGTGGGAATAATCGACGCGCGTGCATGACACGATGTATGAATGTTGAGGAAGCGAGAGAAATATGTCAGGAAAGAAAAGTGTGGCAGTCCATTATTTCTGCCTACCCCTTCGGGGAGACGGCGTGATGGTTAGTTAGTTAGTCAGTCCAACAAAAAAAACTGGATATCGTCAAAGCGAAAGTACGAGAATATTTTAAATTGAATAGAGTGAGAGAGGAATACTTCAATACTATCTCCAAAATTATTCGATAGCAAACAATGCGCATGCCCGAGTACGCTCCTGAATTATTTTGGATTTAAACTAACTAACTAACTAACCATCACGCCATTTCCCCGGAGGGGTAGACAGAGAGGATGGATCGCCACAATGCTCTGTCCTGGCATACCTCTCGGGCTTCCTCTACATTCATACATCGTACCATGCACGATTTTTCCGACTTCGAATGTGGCCGCCCTTAAGTAATTGATTAATTTGGTCATGCCATGTTTTCCTCAGTCGTCCTCGGCTTCTTTTTCCACTCACGCTGCTTGTGAACAACTTTTTAACCATTCTACTCTCATCCATTCTTTCCATGTGTCCAAACCATCTCAGGGATCATTTTTTAATTTTATCCGTGACACAGTAATCCGCTTTACATTTCTTTCTTATTTCATCGTAATTTTGGATTTTATTCTGATTGTTGTATGACAGTAGTGTAGAAAACAAAAGGATAACAATTTAGTGTTGCTAATTGTGAAAGTTTTAACTCGTGCGAATAAGAAAAGATTTACATTAAAAGTTAAAACATATATTAAAATCAATATATCTGAAACAAGTCTTCAAGTAAAACTTTCGATGTAAATTGAACAACAGTAATGTTTACACACAAATCATCTTGTCATCGTATCAAAGAGATTTTTGAGAATTATATAATTCATCAAACAATATGTACCATTTTTTATTTTAAACTTTAAACTTTAATGAACCTAAAAAAACTTTAAGCTGATCTCGTTCCATTCGGTATTTCAAAAATGTTAAATTTGATTTACTTCCGTGAATATTTCATAAGTTCCTACTAGTTATGACTTGTACATAACTCACCTCAAGGGAGCTTTAATATAATTTATCATCGAAGCTTTTCGCTTTATTTCTGGATGAAATTTTTAAAACCCTAGGAAAAACAGACGAGTGGAAATAAATAACACCCATTTGAGTCACATCAGATTTGCGTTCATGCATAAGGTCATTATAAGCAAGAAATTTAATGAACTAGAAATTTTGATAAAGAATGACATGACGTATCTAAGAATATCGGACTAGATATGAACATTAAAAGATCAAAGATTTAATTTCTGACATAATATCGAAATTGATGGACATCTAATTAAAAAAAACATGTAATTAATACGACTGAAAATGCAAGTTTTGTTTCATTTTATCGGAATGACATGTTTTGCCTTGCTAAGGCATTATCAAAATTTTCGAACTTTAATAATGCCTTAGCAAAGCGAAACATGTCATTCCCATAAAATATTACAAAAAATCTAGAAAACAGACTTTCTCATTCGTATTATTTATGATAATATGGAGATTAACATCAATGTTCAAGAAATAATAAATACTTCACCCCCTTTAATATAGTAGAAGGATTAGAATCACCCGAAACATGTTTTTGAAGAGTGTAATAAAGTGTTGTATTTTTTGTAAGTAATTCAAATGTGAATCTATGCGAATAAAGGATCCATCCAAACTCCCTCTCATTATGTTGCACGGCCAACCCCAAGGTAGACGGTCCTCGGGCGGATCACCAAAAAGATGGATCGACAGCTGGGAATCGACTTCGCACGAGGCCAATCCCTCTCAAGAAACAGACTACAAGGCCTACACTAATTCTAGTCAAGGGAAGTCAATTCCCAGCTGTCGGTCAATCTTTTTGATGACCCGCCTGGGGGATCCGCTTCTTCAAGAAGAAAGGAAAATAAGAGTTTACCCTTAGCACCATGGCCGGGCGGATGTTGGCCAGAGGCTTGAGGTGCTTGTTGAGTACCAGCAGCCTGAAGAGGACCACGTCTCCCGCCTCGTACACGCTCTTGTCCGTGTGCAAGAAGACGCAGTAAGTTTTATTCATAGGGGTGACGAGCGCCTTCCCATAGAACTCTTCTCCGTACACCGAGCGCGCCGTCAGGGTGTAAGATTCGGAGTTCAGTGCACCCGTCTGGAATAAAAAAAAACATGAAATTAACCACCCTACGTATTTGAACGTACGTGATACGTTCACTGTGACTGTACCATTCTGCGCTATCCTGTATCACGCACGCGCTTGAGAAAAAGTCATGTACCTAAAATGTGCAAACTGTTAGGGATACGCGCGTGTGCCAACAACACTCGAGTACAAGTCTTCATAAATATGATAGTTTTACAAGGGGCAGGCGAAGTGTGCGGCCGAGTATTTGACGTTTCAAAAAATAAAACTATTATATATAATTAAATTTCGTTAATAAAAAATCAGCTTTTTTTGCACGTTTCTCGGAAAATAACCCAAAGGTAGAGCGGTAAATCTCACTCTCATCTTGTCAATATTTCACATTTAAATATGATGGTGGGACAGAGTGTGGGTGGGAGAGGAAACTGGAATGATAAAAAAAAATCCTAAGGAAATAGAGAAAATATTGGTTATGGAAACAAGGGGCAGGAACAAAGGAGGGAAACCCGCTTGTACAGCGCGGGCCAAACCTGAAAGCTGTGCGTCCTCGTCTTAATTAAGCTTAGACTATAATGGTCTTTGCGAAAAAAATCTGATTTGTGTTGTAAAAATATAATACTAAACTAAACTAACCTTCATGTTCTATTTATTGTAGGGTAAGTATAATATACAGTGATTGTTAATACAAATGCAAAATGAACAAACTAACAGTTAAATGAAGACATAGAAGGTTACCCGCCGCTTACCCGAAGCTGTTATAGGACGCAGCAGCGCCCCTTCGTCAGATTCGCTCAAACAATCCCTAGGCCCGCCCCCCATCCACGCAGGACTTACATTAGCTGGAGAATGCACCATTCCAGAAAAGAAGCAAAAGGGTATTTAGGCCACATTTATTCCAGTTTAATTTCAATCCACTTCTAACAAAACAAAGCAAAATATGGTACATGATTTGAGGCCGCCAGAGCAAGAGTGGTCTAACCCCAAATTTAGACAATGGAGATAAAGGCGATTGAAAATTTGACGTTTTTTCCCCATTTTTTTTATAAACTATTTGGGTTAGGGTCTTCTTTAGTGATAAACCTTGTTTTTTTGGTGAATGTCTTTAGAATAGTATTTTGAATATTGGGAAATATAAAGTTTAAGGATATTTTTTGATAGTTACTTATAATAGACCACATTTGACTCCATATATTTTGATTTTTTGTCAGAGCAAAATAAGTATTTATGGCGATATCTATGTTTC
Source organism: Lepidostoma basale (assembly GCA_022606425.2). Taxonomy (NCBI): domain Eukaryota; kingdom Metazoa; phylum Arthropoda; class Insecta; order Trichoptera; family Lepidostomatidae; genus Lepidostoma; species Lepidostoma basale. The sequence goes on along the minus strand of JAHDVF020001422.1, from coordinate 820,213 downwards.
CACTTGGAAATGGTGGTTAGATTAATTTTTCTTTTATAGTAGGTCACAAATAGGTGTGGGTTAGACCAGTAACTCAATTTTTTTTTAAATGTTGGTTAGACCACTCTTGTCCTAGTGGCCTCATTTTATGGGTTATTATACAATTGTGACAGAGTGTGGGATGGGAGAGAAAACTTGACAAAAATAGTTGCAAATGGTAGTTTAATGTGTCTGCAGATCCAGGTGCCTCACCTTGAAGGAGACGATAGCCGTGGAGTAGGGCTCGAGGGTGGCCAGCTGCGCCTCGCGGAAGCCGCGTCCCTCGAGCTCCAGGTTCACGGCCCCGCTGCCCTCGGCGTTCCGGCTCACGGCCACTCGGTACTCCGACAGCGGACGGACCTGCTTGCTCGCCAGGATGGTGTACGGTCTGCGGACGTAGTCACAGATTGTTATAAACCACAGGTTCCCAACATTTTCTACACCACCGCCCACTTTACAACGACAGTAGACCTTCGTGGCAGATGGCAACAGCTATGACTGACACACCGTGTGATTCTTTGGCAGTGTGATTTTCATACTATCTTTGGTATAGAATTTACGCGACAATAAAATGGCGATATATTAGCTACCTATTGCATGTCATAATAATCAATATAATAGTTAAAAACAAATTGTATAGTACTTGTTGTAATAGTATAGTAAAAAACTCCAATACCCCCATTCCCATAATAGTTACACAACATTTTTAAATACGGTTATACGTTATCTACGAGTTTATCTATTTATAATCACGAAGTTGAAACTAAAAATATTATTAGATTTATCTGAAATGTTTATATTCATGACATTTTTTCAAAATATTTTATAAACTGAAATTTAATGATTGTTCATCTTTTTATAAAGGTAAAACAAGGCGTTTTAAGAATAAAAGAGCACATAGAATGTCTCTCTAATAATAATTTTTCTGAATTTGCTAACCACCTCATTGAAAAAGATCATTAATTTAATAAAGATAATGGCGTTGAAATTTTGCATGTTAAAAATAGAAATATAACTTTGAGCAATTTCGAAATTTTAGAAATTAAAAAAGCCATTAAAAATACAAGAAAATATTATAAATAATCAAATAAATTTAACGTCAAGTCCAATCTTTGATTTATTTTCTTTGTTGTAAGTAATTACCTGAACCCCAATAATAACTTAAAATTATTATTTTAAAATTTAAATTGATTCATAATATTTGTTATAACAAAAGCATAAACGTTCCAAAATAAATCTTTATAACATCTGTCAAAACTGATTATATTTGTAAACAATTTTATAACATTTTAAATATGTATCTTTATAATATCACAGAGGAGAGGAAGGAGTAATTTGATTTTTTTTTTAAAGTTAGTGTTGTATATACAAATAAAACATCTACAACACAAAGTAAGGCGAACATAGAAGATATTTTTTCAAAGTATTTCATTACTACGTTTATTGGGATCATATTCGTGTAACTCTCCATGTCAACTGCTCCGAAGATCTCTGAAACGTCGTACGGGTGAGACAAGTTATACGGATATACTCGGAGGTACACAAGATCTTAAAATACTCGTACACATTGCTACCAACCGTAAAAATCTATGTAATTATTTCATTTCAATTTATGAACATATTGTATGCGGGTGCTTGTGTGCTTGAGAATTTACTGTAAATTAAGTCCAATATGCTTGTTCTTGGTTTTGTTTTTAACTAAATAGGCTGTTTAAACCTACATTATAAAAAAAAAAACTTTTGTTGCCAGTTAACATAATAATATTATATAGTAAATATTACATCTGAACCATGTTTATAACTTTGTGAACAACACAAAAGAAGGATGAAAATATAATAAATGCAATAGAAATGAGATCTCTTAGACGAATGTGTAAACTCTGTGTATGATAGTGTCGAATGAAAATATAAGAAGTGAATGCGGTGCGAGTGATGGTGTTATGAACAAAATAATGATAGGATCATTAAGATGGTTAATGAATTAAGAAAGAATGGTAAAAAAAGTTTATGTTAACAATGTAAATGGAACGGAGGAAAACGTGGCATGATCAAATAAATCAAATATTGAATGTCGGCCACGTGAGGAGTCAGAGAAATCGACGCGCGTGCATGACACGATGTATAAATGTTGAGGAAGCGAGAGAAATATGCCAGGAAAGAAAAGTTTGGCAGAGACGGCGTGATAGTTGGTTAGTTAGTTAGATAAACAACACTAACTTTATTAAAGAAATTAAAATTAAAATATAATGCAAACATGTTTCGGACACAGAAACCCTTCTTTTATATTTTGTTAGTGTTCGTATATGTTCTGACGTCAATCTAATCATGGTAAAATGGCAAAACGTACTGACTACAAATCAACTGTCAATTGTCAAATTTACAATCTGTAAAAACAATATTGCCAGTTTAAAAACCAAACCGCTAAAAAAAACAGCCTATGTAAAGCAAATATTTAAACGAATTTTTCATGAATGTGGTCAGTTTTACTGTTTAAATTTCAAGAATCGCGTATTTTTATGTTTTCCGCACACAGTGTGTTAAAACAAACACAAGGCCGCTTCCTGCAACGATGTTTAGGTCGAATTCATATGCCTTAATTCTTTCTTGATATCTGTTTGATATTCTATCATACAGCGTCTTTCGACACATTGTGTATAGTATTATCATTTCCATAGCATTTGTCAATTTTACGTTCGTATACTTCCTGACCTATGCTGCATCGAGACAAGAACTGCTATATTTTTTCCTGGAATCTTGGATATATCCGTATATCGGCTGACAAAGATGCTGCTTTTTCAATGCGTCAACCCGAGAAAATAATTTTTAGACTTATACGAGTAGAAGATGGGAAAGTATGAGTTTATTTAACAAGCAATATGTGTTCAGGAATATTATACAATACGAGAATATAAATTTTCATTGTATTCGTTATTAACCCAGTCTCTATTCATATTTATATATAAAAACTGATATCAAAAATGATATAATATATAAATTTTTTAATTATTAATAAATTTGGTGTTAAAAAACAAAAAAAGAAGTTTAAAGACTCCAATCAAAAGTAGAGTTAGTTCATTTTCAGGGAGATTGTTTGCAATAGTATGAGTGACAGTGCGTTCACAAAAAAACTAGACGCTGTTTCATTTTATGAATATAAGAGGCAAAAAATATTTAAATATTGGGGGATGTGATTAATATTCATAATGATATTATACAATGTTCAATTTTCAAAATTCATATTTTTAGTAATTTTATTTATTTTAGTAATAGTCATTTTCTAATTACCTACTGAGTAATTTAGAAGCTAATTATTATTATTATTATTATTATTATTTTGTTGAATCGCTCTTTACACCATGACAGAATGAGCCAAATCGATGTAAAGGGTATTATAGCTATCACAATGATTCTCGTGATATGTGATAGGTAGCTAATCTATCGCCATTTTATTGCCACGTGAATTCTACACCAGACCAAAGACAGTGTGACAATCACACTTCCCTCGTCGGGAATCGAACCCGGAACCTTCGGGGTGGCAGTCAATGCACTTACCACTCGGCCACGAAGGTTGTACCTCCACCTACTAAGACGCAGGAACCAATCAAATAGCGTTCCATAACCAATTTAGGAACTCTTATTAATACTATTGTAAACCATCTCCCTGAAATGATTAAACTGTACACAGCAAAGTCCGTGATTACCGCCATCTATGAATTAAATTATTTGTAAATAATCTGTTTCAAATAATTATAATAGTTTTTGTGAAAATTGGAAATGATTGGATGGTTTAAATTTTGTCGATGTTCAGCATTCACTTATTTTTAAATTAAACACTAATGTCTTTATTTCTAGCGCTTAATGTATGCAATGAAGAATTACTCACCCGCCATAGCACTCGCGCGATGTGATTCCAAGGATGACGACATAAATTAGAAGCTTCTGGAACAAACAAGCATAACATGGTAACATTGTTATATCGCGTATAAGTTATTCGAAATAGTTATAAAATGGATTATAGGTAAAGTTGAAACGAAAGTACGCGTTTTTAAATACGGTTACTCTGACAGATCAACAGACATTCGTAGCCGAGTGGTAAGTGCTCTGACTGCCACCTCGAAGCTGTCGGGTTCGACTCCCGGCGATGGCAGTGTGATTGTCACACTGTCTATGGGTCTCACATTCCTCACAATATTTCGTACAAATAAAGATCAGTTATTGTGAAAATAATATTGTTCCTGCAAGAGTCTGGTAATCAAGTTTTTTTTTAAAATAACAATGATCATTATTTTTATTATTATTTAATCATATATAAAAATATAAAAGTCATGGAAAGATGTAAGATGTATTCCCTAAACCATTTGGGTATCTTGCTTAGAGACCATATACCCAACGTGGAGATTAGAAGACGCACCAGGGTCACCGATATAGGGAAACACATTGCATGGATAAAGTAGCAATGGGCTGGGCATGTGTGCCGACGGGATGATGGAAGATGGAGCCAGAGGGTTACTGAATGGAGGCCAAGGTTGGGCCGAAGAAGTGTCGGGAAACAGCCTACGAGGTGTAGCGAAGATATTGTGCGAACAGCGGGAAGAGCCTGGAGAACACTGGCGAGAGACCGAGAAGGATGGCGTGGGGGTGGAGAGTCTTACGTCCAGCAGTGGATGGAGACAAGCTGACGTGGAATATTATTATATCCTAATTGCCGTGCAGAAAGAATGCCAGAGGGCAGTGTACTGAAGATTATGTTCAGATCGGTGACGCAAGAAAAAAGACCAAGAAAACGTTGGGTGAACTGCGTGAAAGAAGACTGGGAGAAACTGGAAAGACCTGGAGGGTTGGATAGGGATGGCCAGGGAGAGGAGCTAGTGGAAGATTGTTGTGGAGGAGGCCAAATGTAGGCCATACACCGGAATGTATTGCCAAGAAGAAGATAAAGAGAATGGTATAGGAAGATTATTCTTTTAGTTTACAGATTTTGTATCGATATTATGCAATATGCAGTAGAAATGATATCTCTTAGATGAATGGGTGATAAATCAGTATATTGTAGAGTGTCAAATGCAAATATACGAAGTGAATGCAGTTCGAATGAAAGTGTTATGAACAAAATAATGAAGGGATAATGAATATGATTTGGATACCCGGAATATTGAATGAACAAAGAATGTTGAAGGAGAGATATCGACGTGTTTACTTGTTAACAATGTAAATGGAACAAGAACTAGAGAAAGACCGAGGCACAATCAAATCAATCAAATATTAAATTTCGACCACGTGAGGAGTCAGGGAAATCGACGTGTGCATTGCATATTGCGATGTATGAATGTTCAGGAATCGAGAAAAGTATATCAGAAGAGAACTGTGTGGCGGTCCATTCTTTCTGCCTACCCCTTCGCTGAGACGGCGTGATGGTTAGTTAGTTACTTTTGTCAACAAAATTTTGCATTGGAATTTAGACATTTCATGTAGGTGATATCAACGCATAGTAAAGCAAAAAACAACAAGATAACAATTTGGTGTTGTCAATTGTGAAATTATTAACTCGTGTGAAAAAAAAAGATTTATATTAAAAGTTAAAACTCTGATTGCGATTTAACAGTGAACCAAGTTTTTAAAGTGTAGAAAATCTTTGTTTTCGTGAATATTTTGCAGGTTGCAACTAGTTCTTTTATATTCTCTAACCTTATGTTTACTGTTAACTAGATAAAACAAGATCTTATATGTGTCAAACTATTCATTGTATTGTACATTTTATTTTCGTTATTTTTGAGGGTAAGAATCGATCGGCTCAATCTATCTTTTCCAAGTCTAAATCATATTTTTTTAGAGTGGAGTGCGACCTCTGGACGTTAGTCGAGAAAATAAGTAAGAACGTGTAGATGGCGCAATCATGAATGGCGCCACGAGATGGATAGAATTTTTTTAGTTTCTTCTCAGTCGTGATTTAGAAGCATCCACCAGCATTTTCCTGGCAAAGTCCCACTTTTTTATCATACACATTTTCCACACATTCGTCTACGAGATCTAATTTGTACTGCATTTATTCTACTTTCATCCTTTTTTTGTCAGTTCCATTCTTCGCTTCTATCCACATGGATCGGTACAAGAACACCATTGTGCACTGACATTTTAACTAATAATATTGACCAATATTATTTGTTTTATAGTTCGAGTCGTATGTATTTGTATTTATGTTTATACAATTTTTCAACACTGTTTCATAAGAAAGCTAGCAATTATTTAGAGAAAAATTTGAACCCACGCTAGAGGATGGGACTTGCAGAATCAAAATAAATCTTGAGCTTCAAGTACTGATTAACTAGGAAACACTGGTAAGATTCTTTAAGTCTCAATAACTACGGTGGACTGGTCCATGTAGAAAGAACGCCAGAGTGCTGAGCATTGAAAATTATCTCCAGATGGATGAAAATAGACCAAGAGAAAGACCAAGGCAAAGATGGGCGGACTGCGTGGAAAAGGACTGGGAGAAATTGGAAAGATTTGGAGAAAGGATAGAGATGGCCAGGTACAGGAACAAGTGGAGGACTGTTAAGGAGGAGGTGTTTTGGCGCTACATCCCACACCGAGATGATTTCGGTAAAATCATTAGATTATCAATTATCAGTTTGGAGCAAGTAGTTGAGTTCGGGTATTTAGGTAGTATGTTAACAAGAGATGGGCGAGTGGAGAGGGATATTAAAAGATGGGTTGGGGCGGGCAACAAAGTGAATGGTGCACTTAAAGTTGTCATCGCAAACAAAAACCTATCCAAAATAGCTAGAATAGCAGTGTATAATGGTGTTCTTCTACCGACCCTTATGTATGGAAGCGAAGCATGGAACTGGCAAAAGAAGGATGAAAGTAGAATAAATGCAGTAGAAATGAGATCTCTTAGACGAATGTGTATACGCCGAAAAGAAGATGGAGAACTGTTTAAATCATCTTCAAATAAAGCCTTTTCATAATATAATAATGTTATATTAGAATCAGAATACAGATATTTAAAAAAAAAATTCAATAATAGACTTCTAGAAAGAAATTCAAATTTCGAAATATTGTTTGAAATACTGACACCTACATATGTGTGTATAATGCTAATGGTCATGACTTTCGAGGGAACGAGACACTTACGAAATCAACAGAAATATTCCTCGAATAATCTCTGCGCTGTTCATAAAATATCAAGAAATGTTATGTGCGTCCCCACACATTGGCGCGATAACGTGGGAGCGTGTTCATTTCAAATATTTGTCGTTTATGCAACCGCAAAAAGAAAATATCATTCCTTCCATAACGATTCAACAAATATAATAAAGCGGAATTTTTATTATAAGCAGATAACTATTTATCACTTAATTTAACCTAAGGAGAAGGCAACGGATTGTACCGCTACACTATTCTCTCCTGACATATTTTTCTAGGATCCTCAACATTATTACATTGTGTTTTCCGCGCACGTCTATTTCTAAGACTCTTAACTTGTCGACATTTAGTCGATACATTTAATCATTAGTCGTATCCACCAGGCTAAACTTGTCTCCAACAAAAAGTCTAAAATATTCGAGTCCAACAATATAGACCTGAACCTCCGAAAACAACTTATAAAAACATTGGTGTGGAGTGTTTTACTGTACAGTTGCGAGACTTGGTGCCTAGGCGAAAGAGAGCGCAAAAGGTTAGAGGCATTTGAGATGTGGACCTACCGACGAATTGCCCATGTTTCATGGAGGGATCATGTTACAAATGAGGAGGTTCTCAGCAGAGTTGAAGAGAATAGGCACATGTTGAACACCATAGCGGAGAGGCGCGCGAGATGGATTGGTCATGTGTTGCGACACGAATGTTTCCTGCATGATTTGTTGGAGGGAATGATCGAGGGATCGATTGGCAGAGGACGACCTCGCCAGGAATACCTAGACCAGATTTGCCGAGATATGGGCTGCACCTCGTGTGCGGAGTTAAAGAGAGTTGCTGAGGACCGAGCGGAATGGAAGAGGAGATGCGTTGCCTTTCTGCAGACCAATCTTTAGATTGAGACCGGAGAAGAAGAAGTTTTTTATTAATATATTAAAAAAAAATAAAAACTAACTATAATAATTTACCATCAGACCGTCTCCCTCGGGAGTAGGCAGAAAAAATGGACTGCTAGACTGTTTCTCCTAACATAATTATTTTGTTTCCACAACATTCATACATCCCATCAGCGTCATAGCAAAGCGTCATAGTAATTATCCGGGTCAAATTATCGGAGGGACTCGAATGACTGGAAGTGCCACAGTGGGACATACCCTGCCGGGAGGTATGCATGACAACAGCAAGACTTCCAGTAAATCTGAGTTCCTGGCGTCATAGAGTGCTCTTCGTGAATCCGCGAGTCTCTGGCAATGTTTCACTGACCTTATCACTAGGATCAAAGCAGACAGGAAGAGGGCCTATGGCATATATTCGGCGCCACAAAACTGAGACCCACAAGCTAAGGGATGATATAGAAAAAACATGGTGAAGCCAACGGGAAATCACTCTAGTACACTTCCTAGAAAGTGGCAAGAAAGCATCCGCCACAGTGATCGCCAGGGGGACCTGACACGGTATCTGAGGGACTGCCTAAGGGAAGGCGACCCCTTCAGAAAAACTTATCAGAAAAGACAATGGAAAACCACTCTGACTAAATTTTATCAGGAAATCACTACGTAGATGAATGCATTAGAATTGGCGGGCAGCCCATTAACGGGCAGGTACAAAAAATCTCCCTGCTCAACATAATAAAGTCAACTTCGATGAGAAATGACACAAGAGGTTGAAGAAGAACAATTTACGATCATTTCAATGCGTGTGTATTAAACAAATAATCTACTAAGCTTTTAAAATTTTAAGAACTAGTTTCTTCACTTTGTGGAATTTCGTGTGAAAGTGTCATTAGTGCAAAAAATCGTATTTTAATTAAAAAAAAAAAACTATTAATTATGGAATTACGAGTATACTGTCTCTTTAAGTTTATTAAAAATATAATTTATTAATTAAAAAAATCAAAACAATGTTCTTTCCACTTTTGTTTTTGCATGAGTTTATTTTCTCGAAATGTGTAGAATATCACAATATTTAATTAAAATAATTCAGTTTAAACAGATGAAAATGTTGTGTTATCATTATATGAAAGTTTTCAATCTCACTGTTTATCGCACTAACTACGCTCAGAGCGTGGCAATGTATCGAATTTGTGACAAACTACAATAAGCAATTTGGATGCATTGATGTTTTCCATTTGAACGAGCGCAATTCCAAAAAAGTCAGAGCAATATTTCGTAGATTAGACCATAATATTATAACATATTACATTATTTATCTCGTTTATTTTTATTTTTATTTCCACCACCATTATTATTTTTAACTCTTAAATATTTTGATTAGCCTCGTTTTGACTTAGTTTAATTTCAATCTTGTGTCATACTGTCGTGTTTTTTTTCTTATGTGTTGTTGATATAATTAATAAATAAATAAATAAAAATGAGACAAACGCCCGTTTGTCCTCATGTGTAGGATAGGCGTCTATTTACGTATTAGTCCATATAATTCTTCGCGTGACATTCAGGTTAGCCCACTCGCCTTGGGTAATAGTGTACCTGTGTGAGAACAGCGTGAGTATTCAAACATACAAATGTATAATACTAAAACAAAAGAATACGAAGTCAATATTGAGATAGTTCCTCGATCTTAACCCGTCGTGGAAATATTTTTATTGCAGGAATTATATAGACACCAGAATTCTTCAATCTTTAACTTTTGTGCAAATGTGTTAACAAAATATTTATATAAAAAAATACCAGATTTTTTATTTATTGATATAAACATTTGTCATTATAGGACGTTCTATAACGACATATGAAATAGAAACGAGAGCTGACACCATCAGAACAAAAAGTCTCCTAAGAACCACAGAAATGAAGACTCTCCGGTCCGTTGTGGGAACGACACTCCGAGACAGAATAAGAAATTCTGAAATAAGAAAGATCTGCAATGTAGAAAATGTCGTGCGATGGGGAAGACTGAGAAGACGCTACTGGAGAGATCATGTGGAAAGAGCATGTTCTGAAAGAGTGATAAATATAGCCGCAAATTAAGTACCAACAGGAAATCGACCTACAAGTAGACCACCTAAAAGATGGCGAGACAGTTGGACATCTGTATCCCAGGAACAGGCTTTGAGAAATAACAGGACACAGTCCAAAATAAAGCAGAAGAAAAATTAGAAGATATAAACATTTTATTCCATGGCAATGTTTCGGAGACATACGTCTTCTGTTCTGATTAGAATATATTGAATCCAATTAAAAATATATATTTCTTGGCTATAAGCAACATTTTATCTTCCTCTTCTTCTTATCAGCCGTCTGTCATCCACTGCTGAACGCAGGCCTCTTCTAAAGCACGCCACTGCCCCCTATCCATTGCCATATACGAGTATATGCATAATGAAACCAAATAGATAATGTATTTTTTAAATATGATCTAATCATAAGGTGTAGAGACCGACCGACATTTTAGTAGATATCCAATCAAATGGATTACTTACAGACATAATAGGTTGTGTATAACTTCTGCACACTGGAAAAATATCACGTATTGCACATTTTCACTTAACACATTTTTGTTTATAGCACAGACACAAACTGTAGTGAACTCTTCTATCACAAAGTAAATTATTCATTCGTAAAAGTTCGTTCTATCAATTCGAAACTGAAAACTGTTTCCCGCCGGAAAGTGAATCGCAGAGAGTGACTGGCAACACTGAACTGTCAGTGGGCGATATGGCTCACCTTAAAGGCAGTAAAAAGAGAGATTTGCGCCCGCGACCGGCATGACATCATGCACACAGCCAACTGCTAATTTACCGAACAAAACACACGAAGAACGCGGGGCCATGCGAATTACACCGCGAAAACCGAAGCGGAAATTAAAAAAATATCCACTCACGGCTTTATAATAATAATATTTAGTTCAAATTAAGATTGAAGATTCGGAAAGAGAATACGTTCGGTTGAGGTTGCGCCCGCGCCGTTCTGCGGACAATCTCAGTGTGGGAGGACGCCCCCCTCAACAACCTCGCCCGCCATTTGCCTCGTCTTTTCGCTCAAGTGACATTCGGGCGCTTTTCTTTTGTTTTGGTTTAATGGCCATAGGCAAAAAAACTGGTCCGACGAGGATCTCAAATTTGAATTCGTTTTTGTTCCATTTGTGAAGATTCTTCCGCCGGTGCAAGCGCTTGATATTGTTGGCTTTTAAGTCACGGTTTTAGTTGCAGCTATTTTTACCTGACCTCCAAACATCGACTACTCTATTAGATGCTAAATTAGGTAGCTACACATATCGCACACGTATGAGTAGGTACACTAATTATGTAACAATAATAAAAGTACACGAAACGTTAAACATGTTTTTTTTGTAAAGATTCCCACAATTACGAGTAATTATAATACCTACTTTAATAATTCTTTCGGATATCACAATACCAGATTTTCATAATCAATAAGAAAAAATGACAAAGATGTTAGCTATTATTTCTTGAACATGATGTAAAACTCAATATTAAATCATTAATATGAATGAAATCGTCTGTTTTCCTAGAAGTTTTAATATAGTTTATGGGAATTTCATATTTCGCCTTTAAGGCATAATCAAATGTTGATAATTCCATAGAAAGGCGAAACATTTAATGCCCATAAACTATAATAAATTTCTAGAAAATAGACATTTTCATTCGTATTATTGGACACATATGTTTTCTTTCACTTCCGATATTCAATGTTTTTTTTTATCAAATTCATATTTTAACGGTAAAAATATTTTCAACTGCTTTTTTTCTATTTTAACTATTATACATCTAGGTTTCGTTTGCTTGAGTCGTATTTTGAATTTTTGGTAAATATAATCCAGTGTAATCAGTCTTATGTAGTGTGTAAACGTGGAACACAATTACGTACAAGAGCATTTTGTCTTCATTTTCAACTTCTTGTCATCAAACTTCGGTTTTATTACTCAGCGTTCCAGACGCTCACTTGCCTTTGATGGTGGATAAGTTAAATACTCTAAACTAACTAACTAACTAAGTAACCATCAAGCCGTCTCCCTGAAGGTGTAGGCAGAAAGAATGGACTGCCACACTTTTCTTTCCTGAAATATTTCTCTCGATTCCTCAACATTCCTACATCTTGTCATGCACGCGCGTCGATTTCTCTGACTCCTCACATGGCCGACATTCAATATTTGATTTATTTGATCGTGCCACGTTTTCCTCGGTGTTCCTCTATTTCTGGTTCCATTTACATCGTTAATATATAATTATTCTACCATTCTTTCCATATGTCCAAACCATCTTAATGATCCTTTCAGTATTTTGTTCATAACACCATTATTCGCACCGCATTCACTTCTTATATTTTCATTCGACACTCTATCGTACACAGAGTATGCACACATTCGTCTAAGAGATCTCATTTCTATTACATTTGTTCTACTTTCATCCCTATCAACGATTTAGTCACAAACCCGTCTAGGGAAATCATTTTCATCTCGGCAGTATACAATACAATATACCCGAGGTTCGGTTTAAGGGAGTCGAGATTCAACGATTTTTAATATCATAGAGACTGCATCGTGTAAATTTGATTAATTTAAAAGAATCCGTGAGAAACTCACTTCAGAAATTACTAAAAATTCATAAAGACATTATCAACCACGGTGTTTCCATTGTCATGTATTTAAATAATCTTATTTAAATCCAAAATTTCCAGTATGTTTCCCCTGTATATATTATGTACTCACCTAAAGTAAATATACTCGTATACTTAAAGGTACATACATGTGATCATTTTGCTTTGAACGTGGGCATTCAGGAAACAGCTGACATAACATCTACAGGTAGGTACTTATACGTCTTGTATATGTATCGTGTCTACATATTCACATCATACATTCATGCGGTCGAACTCGGTTACAACGATCACGGATATAGCGAATTTACACTTGTATTGAACAAATATCCTTTTGCTTCTGTTTTTTTTTTTAAAGTAAGAGGAACTGATTCACATACTTATTCTTCTTCTTCTTCTGCTTTATTTAGGGCTGTGTCTGTTATTTCTCGGAGCCTGTTCCTGGGATGCAGATGTCCAACTGTCTCGCCATCTTTTAGGTGGTCTCCTGCAGGTCGATTTCCTGTTGGTACTTTATTTGCGGCTATATTTATCACTCTTTCAGAACATGATATTTCCACATGATCTCTCCAGTAGCGTCTTCTCAGTCTTCTCCATCGCACGACATTTTCTACATTGCAGATCTTTCTTATTTCAGAATTTATTATTCTGTCTCGGAGTGTCGTTCCCGCAACGGATCGGAGAGTCTTCATTTCTGTGGTTCTTAGTAGACTTTTTGTTCTGATGGTGTCAGCTCTCGTTTCTATTCCATATGTCATTACATATACTGATTATTGTTATCATTATTTTGTTGAATCGCTCTTTACATAATTACATCGCGAGCCAAATCGATGTAAATGGTATAGTTATCATATCATATTGTTCCCGTGACATGTGATAGGTAGCAGTGGCAGTACTCCCATAAAAGCCCAGAAGCCCGGCTTGCGTAAGAAATTTTGAATCCAAACTTCTTCTGGCTTACAGAGGTTCAGCTCCTATGGCTTTTCCTCTTACGTCTGATGGAGACATTGTTGGAAGGTGATTTGGTGGGTTGATGATGATGATTACTTAGATTTGGGAGGTTTGATTCAAAATTTCTTACGCAAGCCGGGCTTCTGGGCTTCTATGGGAGTACCACCACTGATAGGTAGCTAATATATCACCATTTTATTCTCACGTGAATTCTGTACCAGACAAAAACAGTATGATAATCACATTGCCATCGCCGTAAATCGAACCCGAGACCTTTGGGGTGGCAGTCAAAGCACTTACCACTCGGCCACGGTCTTGTGAAATAATAATAGTAGAACTTCTGTTTTCAGTGTTATATATATGGCGTACTTACTTACTTACTTAGACAGTCGTTGTCGTCCACTGCTGGACATAGGCCTCCCCCATACTTCTCCACGTATCCCTGTCCTGTGCCTTTTGCATCCAATCCCCATTAATTCTTCTAAAGTCATCGGACCATCGTGTGGGGGGTCTCCCTGTGTTTCGTTTGTCTTCGCGGGGTCTCCACTCTACCACCCTTCTGGTCAATCTATCGCCTGTCAATCTGGCAACATGTCCCGCAAATGACCATGTAAGCTTCGCTACTCTTGCGACGACATCTGTTACTCCCGACCTTCTACGTATTTCAGTATTTCTTATCCGGTCTGAGAGTCTTACGTGTAGCATGGCTCTTTCGTGTTTTCTCTGTGCTACTCTGTCTCCTTACGGTCGACATGGTGAGGGTTAGCGTTTCTGTTCCATATGTCACTACTGGAAGTACGCATTGATCATACAGTTTGCGTTTCAGACACTAGGAATCTTACTATTAAAGAACTTCTTTAGATTTCCATATGCCGCCCACCCAAGACCGATTCTTCTCTGAAGCTCAGCAGTCTGATTATCTCTGGAAAGTAAGATACTGTGGCGTACACGGGGTGAATTATGGGGCATTTTGGTACTGCATTTCAGTTCCATAGCTGGGTCAACCGACTTAATAAATATACTGCTCAGGTAATTGAATTTGTCTACCATCTGCAACAGTTCATTATGCCACATCATACTAGAGTAGTATTAATTGCCAAATGCGATCCAGTTTGTCCATAAGGAAGAACTATTGAAAATACTCGTAATACGAATTTGGAATGAAGCTATATGAACTTTTTTTTTATACACAACAGGTCGTTTGGGATTCATTCTGAAACTTGCCGAACGTTTTTACAAAGGACTCCCTTCACATCCTAACCCCACAATAAAATACCTTTCAAATTACGACCCAAACACCTCCAGCCGCCACAAGCGCCCAAAATCGATCCTCCTTCAGAGGAACACTCCGGGCCACACAAATCATGCCCCCGCATAAACTAACAACCCAACAAATCACCTTCCAACAATGTTCCCATCAGACGTAAGAGGAATAAGAACCTCTGTAAGCCAGAAGATCCAAGTCCAAGTCCAACCCAATTACTGTATACAATTTATTTAACCGTCGCGTTGCCATGTGGTAAATTGAGTTTCCACTGCCAATTTAAAGTTGATTTTCTTAAAACCTATGGACCCTAATATTATAAAAAAAATTGTAATCCTCCATTGAAGTGTTCTCAATATTTCGTAATAAAAAAAAGCAAAAAATTACTTCCTTCATCCCAAAAAAAATATTTTCTAAGACTGCCCTCACCTTCATTCGTGTTAAGGTAGAATTTGTTTTGCTAATATTTACAACTTTATCAAAAGTGACAAATACTTACTCGCTGTTTTGAACGTATTATAAATTATATCTTTGACCTTTTCAATAGGTACGTAATAATACCGACTGGATGAAAACGCAGCACGTAAGTTAATAATATCAGAACTGTGAAAATATTAACACTTTACCAAAAGGGACAAATATTAATACGTACTCGTTGTCTTGAACGTACTATACATTTTGCCTAGGTGCCTTTATCATCGCCCCGCCGGCCCGGCGCTCAGACAAGTTTCGACCCGACCCGACCCGATGTCCCAGTCGCCCGTATGCTATGACGCATTACATATCAGAAATCGCATGGTTCCAGAAAAAAATTAATAATGATATGTTTTTCAAATAATCCATGTATGTTATAGATATCGATCTATTCTAATGAAATTCCCTACAAGATGACATAAATTAAATTTTGATTCATCTAGTCATATGCTTGATATTTAGATAAAGTTAGCGGTAAACTGAACTTACCACATGGGAGCAAGCGTTTTGTTTTGAACACGGTACGTTAAGGGTTAAGCTATTGTATTGATTCTCATGACATGTGATAGGTAGCCAATCTATCGCCATTTTATTGTCACGTGAATTCTACACCAGACCAAAGACTGTGACAATCACACTGCCATCGCCGGGAATCGAACCCGGGACCTTCGATATGGAAGTCAGATTTCTTACCACTCTGCCACGTAGGTCGACTGGTCCTGGTTCCAGAGAAGAACACAACTTGTTATACTAGCAACATTATGTACTCTTTAAAATAAATTGATTAATAACGAGCTAATCGATCGGTTCCATGATGTTCGTTATAACAGAATTCTTTAGTAAGGTTCGAATATTATAGACTGAAGGTGTGACAGTTGGTTTTCTAGGAAATATTTTATGTCTCATAACCAGTCATTACTTAGGTATGTAATCTGCCTACAATCTTAAAACTCTAGACCGGTATGCAAAAGTGTTCCACCATAGTTGACTCGATAGATGAATTTGTATTTTGCCAATTTCATTTCAGTCTTTCAAGTCTCTCTTTTATCAATATACCTAAGTTTTTCTGCAATGGTTTGCGTTATTAAAAATGGTTTTATTTTACATATACGATTATATACTCGTATACTAATAATTAAATAATGAATGAAAACAAATGTAGAATCTCCAGAAATCGTCCAGTTATGAAACTATAATAAAACCCGAGACAATGTTGGAGAACGGGTAATAGTAGATCCATTCAAAGATAAATATGATTTTGAGGCAGTTGAAGCTGAATTCGCCTACTTGGATTCGACTATAACAAAAGAATATGAGGAACGTGTAGAAATTAAATAAAGAATTACAACAGGGAACAAAACTACTACAGATGCTTAAGTATGGAAGTGTCTATACAGAACAATTATTATGTAAGTGGTGGCATATGGATTTGAAGCATGGACATTGATAGAAAAATCCTCAGTGCTTCTGGATAGATTTGAGAGAAGAGTGCTGCGCAGGATCCCGGGACCCGTTAATGATGGAGAAATCTGGAGAATATATCGATATAATGACGAGCTGTTTAATATCTACAAAGTTCCTAGTCTATCTGTGCGTGTCGGATTGAGCAGGTTGAGGTTAGGCCGGACATGCACAAAGTATGACATTATTGCTGGCACCCAAAACGATCCCGCAAGGACACCCAGATGTAATAAAAAAGTAAGCAGTCCATGATAGGAGGACGAAATTGAGTGGGACGCAACCCAGCTGCTGCAAATATAGAATTGGAGGGTCACAACGGAGGACACGACGAGTTAAAGGCGAGGGTTAATGGAGGTCAAAGCTACATGTGGACTGTAGGACCATCGAGGAAGAATTAAACTAGAAAAATAATTAGATAATTTCAACGATATTTATAACAACATGTGTTGTTTCAATGACATAATTTTTAAGATAAAATTATTGAATAGAACCTGTATTTATTTAAACATATTACATAACAAAAGCACGATATATATATATATAAAATTATAATTGACATTGGTTTAATGAAACCAAAGTATTTTGAAAACACAGATGTTTTGTTTCGGAAATTATAACATCGGACCACAATAAAAATATTTAGATTCAGCTGTGTAAACAGGCAAAAACGTTGCTAATAAATATATATTTTTGTTTTCGGAAAACATTAATTCCTTTAAAGTTCTCACTGTTGCCAAATCAATAATATATAGCTCCATATCATATTGGATATATATAGAAATTCGTGTTTTATTGATGTGGCATTTACTTTGTAACTTTCTATTATCAGAAATCATAGATAAGACACATTATTTTCAAGCTACATATGTATAAATTATGATGTATCCACCGACAGTTTCGTATATGTGATTAGATTATTTTCCGAATAGTCACATAACTTAACGGTTTGCATTCGTCCGGAAAGTGAGAGGCCACATTGGATTTTTTAAACATATCTGTTCTTTTGTGTTTTCGGGAGCGTCACTCTTTAGTTTTAATGAATTCCTATGAGAATGCAAAATACATTAATGAAACACAAAAAAGTTAAGTATAGGTTATCTTACAACACTATCATACACAGTTATCTTACATTTTCATTTAAAAGAATCTTCTATGGATACCAGACTATAATAACATAATATATTTACTAAGAAAGCATTAAAGTGATAATAATATGTGAATAACCACGCCGTATTCCCGAAGGAGTAGGCAGAAATAATAAACCGTGATAAAATTATTTCGTGACATACCTACTTCTCTCGATTCTCCAATTTGTGGTTCGTTTTCTATTCGTTAAAACTAACATCGAATCTGTAACACTGTAAAGTTTTTGGGTAGATTCATAAATTTTATAATTTAAGAAATATCTGCAATTTAACCACTTTTTTAGCTCAAATGTTAAGTTTAGAATATCATTATTTTGGTTCAAAATAGTTGATAAATATTTTTTTATGATTTATTTACTTCTTAATGAAAATGCGTTCTGTTTCAACTGAATCTCTTATATTTTTCTATTACACATCAAACAGAATAATCTTGTACAAAATCGAGTAAATTAATTTCATTATTATTTTGGCTACTAAATTATAACGCAAAGAATGAATGGTGTGTGAACGGATTGAGCAGGGCGTTCGGCCTTAGTAAACGCAATGTTTTTGTATAAATTACAAATACACCACATTCCACACAATGGAGAGGAAAACGAAAGTGTGCATTGTCTTGAGGAGGAAAAACTGTTTCGGCGAAATCAGAAAGTGTGAGTCGTTCACGCTTGATTATGTGAACTAATGGTATCTGTGACAGTTTCGATATTGTACGATTGTATTAATGACACAACATACGAGTATATTGGAAATTATATCACTTTGTATTTAATAAAATTTATGTAAGTGAGAAGAAAAATATATGTAAAGTTTGGTAAAAATAAATATTTCATAAGGATAAACAAGACCTTTGACCATACTATAATGACCTGCAGTATATTATCCAGAGTATACACTATCAGAACCAAAAGCCTCGAAGCAGCGAAAAGAAGCATTGCTGCAAAACTCTTCGTGACAGAATACGAAACACAGAGATCCGAAAGAAGAGTCGAGGATAGTGTTAGATAGAGAAGGCAGAGAAGAAAGTTCTGGGCTGGACACCGAGGAACAATTTACCTCCAGGATGACTTTCAAAACGATGAAAGGACTCCTGGTAGTCCTCTTCTCGAGAAAGAACATAACACATATAGTAATAGCCCAAAAACCCAAAAACGGGAATAATAAGAAGCCATTATGTATCGTAAAATCAAATGAGAAAGACAAAGGAAAATGAGCTGTGTATTTTAGAAATTTTTTATATAAATATATATTTAATTATCCTCCCTTGAAAAACTCTACAAAAATTAGTTGATTCGTTTTTGTTGTAAAGTTTTTTGGATAATTATTTCCGGAAACGGCTGTGAAATGTTTTCTTGTGCTATAATATATATATTATTTTAAGTCGTTCCATTTATTTTACAAAAACAGGATTTATCATTTTTGATAGAATATGGTTTCCCCAGTTGGGAAGAACGTGTACTTCGTAAATGATTAATAAATAAATAATAAATTATATACGCCTGTAAACAATGCGATTAAATGCAATGTCGATTAACACGGATGGTAAATTCATTTTTAAGTCCTTGGTACCACCTGTATACAATGTTCGCAAATTTTGTAGTCTACTTAAATACTATATACTATTATTATTGTAATTCTCTAAATATTATTATTGTAATTCTCAACAACTCAATTTGTCTTTTTTTACTTCTTGTGAGAGATGCAAGAGATCTGAGAGTTTTTTTTATAGAATTTTGAAAGGATCAATTTATAATAGAACCACAGACATTCAACCACTGGAACAATGTGGGCACACCATAAAAAAAAACGTCGTAATTTCGCTTTCCGAACGCCTTTACTGTCAAACCACGCGACATGATTAGCATACTCAAATATGAGGGCCATATTTTCGACGCGAATCTTCGAGACATCAATGTTTGTTATTATGGTTTACCATATTATTTACTAGATAATTTGTAATAATACTTAACAGGGTGTAACATCATCGACAGAATAGGGTCATTCTTAAATAGAAAGCCTTGTAAAAGCATTCCAGCATGTGAAATTGAACGAGATTTTTTTAATTATAATTGTTTCAAAGAAACGATACAAACACATGGTCAATGCATCCCCGCGACAATACAAATAATTGTGTATGATATATAATTTTTAAACTTTTTTTGCGTGAATGTATATTTTCGAGACCATAGCTTATGTGTAGTCGTATACATGTAGAACAACTTCGAGTAGGAACCCAGGGGTGAGTAGGTACCGCGAGATTTTCTTGAAGAGGAAACTTTTGAATATGAATCTAATTTTGTTCCAACTATAGGCTTGTGTTCTTGAACTTGATTTTTTAAAACTTACTCGTCGTTAATTCAGCATGCCGAACGCCCTTTTATCAGCCAATCGAAAGTGTTGTCGTCTCGGCACGAAGGTAAGGTCGCGGCTCCTTAAAAGGCCCGAGTCTTGGATGCCCACGCGCTATGACGTCGCCGTCACCGTCGGCCGACGTGCATAATCTATTATAACATTGACAACTCTGTGTTTTCCAACTCGTGGTTCGCAGATGTATTACCATTTATTAATTTTCATTGCAAACTTGCCATTTTAGATTAATTTGATGTACATATTTTTAACAAACCTAATATAATTATTATTTGAAATCCCTTATATCATTAATCTATTTCTAACCGGCGTTTCAGTACTTGCGGTATACTAACTTACTTCCTACGGCTATCCAACTCTTGAAGAGTTTTAGTCTAGATGATTTTCTTCCATGCTCGATCCTGCTGCATTAGCCACTGTCTAGCCCTTCCTAGAGGTCTTACTCCGGTCGGTCTTGACGCGTACAGGGTCTCTCCGGCTTGGCATACGTCCCCAATCCATGTTAGGCGACCGATTTTCACGGTGCTCGTTATAAGAGACTGCTGGGTCATCGTACGGATTTCTTCTCGGTTGTTCCTATGCCTCCAAGATCCCGCAGCAACACCTGGTCTATATTCCAGGATCATTCTTATGATTATATTCTCAAACCAATCGATTATTTGTTGTTCTTTAAGAGTCATTGTCCACGACTCAGAACCATATATCACTACTTGTTTCATGGTGGTGATATAAATGCGCAGCTTTTTGTTTCTGGATTGAAACTCAGACTTTAGGAACGTCTTCAAGGAGGCTGCAGCTCGTGGGCCTTTGTGAACTCTGTGTTGGAACTCCGCGTGCACATCGTTGGCTCCTCCGTCATGATCATACCGAGATAAGTGAACTCTCCAACTTGCTCAATTTTATCTACCTCCGTGTAAATATCTCTCAGTGGTGAGCCTAGGCTATTATTCTTCTGGAAAATAGTAAGTCTTCCTGGTCTTTACGGTATGGGGCAACAAAAATTAACACCTATCGGGGAGAGCTGCCCCTCAAATATTCCTTTTTTAATGTAGTCTAAGGTGACACTTTTATTAAAACGTTTTCAATTTTAGGTACCGAACTATCGCAATTCCGCTTTCTCTTACCGTTCGGAATAAGCCTGTATTTTATTGAATTTTAAAATATGTTGATGAATGACGTCATTATATATTTTGAAATATACTTTGGGCGATCTCCCACGCGGCGGTGCGAGAAAATAATAATTTCTTTTTCCAACAATATTCTCTTTCATGTCACGCGGAAACAAATTAGCAATTTGCTAATAGTGATGGCTGCTTGCTCGTCAGTCGGGCTGTACCTATCTGTTTCTTTGAATAAAAAAACCTGATTTATCTGGGTGTATTCAATTTAACCCCTTTAACTTTGATGTTGTGTTAGCACAATACTTGCGAGTTTGAAATTGAAAATCTTTAGATTTGAATGAAATCAGCTGTAGATTGGTAGGAAAATAAACATTATACTCGTATATAAATTAAAGACGACGTAGTTTTACAATTCAAATAATCCCGGTACCATTGAAATATGCTCGAACACGCTTTGAAACTATTTTTTTATTGAAAACAATGAAATATAGATTCTAAACATTGGACTCCGAGTCAGATCATTAAGGTCTATATTCGCCTGTCTTACTAATTAATTGATTAATTTTTAAGTTAATTAGAACTCGATTTGTAACAAAAGTATTACCAGAACAACCGCCGGAGTACAACTAATAAATATTGAAAAAATATAGCAAATGGTTACGAATTTACAGAGTTATCTCAACACACAATAACGCACATTGAGTTTTATTTATATAGATTAACAAAACGTTTCAAGAGTTCATATATTTAAACTTTAACTTTAAAATATATTATTTTAAACAATGCGCATTCGTTTTGTTTTGTTTTCTGCTATTGGTACGTCATATAATATAATATTATTGGAGAGTCTGGAAAATGTTGCATTGACACAGCCCGAACGGCAAACGGGGTAAAATTAATATTAATATTTGAATACATATCTATAACAAAAAAAAAAGCGAAACTAGATTTTCTATAATTATTTGATAATAGGGGAGATGTAGGTAATGGGAGTCACTTAAGCGAGAATTGAAAAAAAATATATATATTAGTTAACTATTTATTGCTTAAGCCTTATTATAAACTTTACTTATTAAACTATTAATTGAGATCACCTTTAATCACTTTGGCTTTTTACTTTTGGAACAATAATCATTTAAAAAAAAAACAGGTTTGACCACCATTGCCCACATCTGTTGGCAATGGTGATCAGTATGTTGGCAATGGGGGTCAACACAAATCGTACACATAATTGCAAGCTGAGTCCCACCCAGTGCAATCTGAATGAGCCCAAAGTCCACATGAAGTGCATCGGAACCACATCTCATTATCTCGCCCGAAATCGCCGCATACAAGACATTGGTTGTCAGAATCTTCTGCATCATCGTTTTTGTCGTCCTGGTACAAGTCATCAGTGTTCATATCTGACGCTGAAGTATTGTTCGATTCCTGCAGAATTTTCTTCTTGATCTATTTTTTTCGCGTACCTCTTCTGAAGACTCGAAAATGGAATGTTCATTGTTTTCGCGGCTTTTCTTATTAAATAACCTTGTTCATCGATGAGCTTCACGGCCTTTTTCAGGTTAGCTATAGACCAGTTAGCCTTATTTGTCTTTCTAGAACGAACGTTCGGTATCTACAAACCAAAAATAAGATTATTTTATCGAAGACAGGAAATGTTAACAATAAGGGTCACCTGACTCCGATTGCCTACATCGGTAAAAAAGAGAAAAAACCTACCTTGACATAAAAGTAAAAGTGATAGTGGTAAAATGAGTTTGAAATCACGATCTAAAATGCTTTAGTCATTACATATCACAAGCGCAAAAAGAAACACTCAGTTAACCTTCGGATTTGTCCACTCGAAAAATTAGATCAGAAGGGCCCGAAAACTTGTTACGTCTACCACTCTCTAGCACGTGATGCGAACTGAGTAAGCTGCCTACCGCGGATGTTACCGGCAAACAGCTAGCGTATGACGTCACTGAAACCGCCATCACGCGTATTGTTTTCGAATTAAAGGGGTGACTCCCATTGCCAACTGACTCCCATTGCCTACATCTCCCCTACTCATTAGCTAGTAACTTTCGTCATGATTTACCTTCTTTGAATTAATGTTTTATAATTTCTTGAGAAGTCACTGAAAAATACTAATCCCATACATTTTAGTATTACTCGATCAATATTAAAACACAAATCATAAATATATTTATTACTGCATCTACTTAAGGATTAAATATAAATATATGTTTGAATTATAGTGTTTCGAAAAATCAAATTAATAAAAAACGTTCTCCTGCGCGTCCTCGGTAGAGGTCTTGGCAGAAAGGGAACCAATTGTAGCTGAAAAAGAAAAGAAAAAAATGTAATACAATAATTTAGACTTAAAACCTCATAGGGGTCGAAATTAAAAAGTTTTGGAACCACTGCTCTTACGGACAAATCCATAGTACGATAATTATTTAAACATTTGTAATACAAACTAGAAAATGATCCGGTATTCATTGACACCTACGAAATACTCAATCTATCTCTAAGTAATTTTTTTGTAATTATAAGTTGGGTTAGGCGGCTACTCACCGGCCATCGTGGCCGCCTGATTGGTGGCCAGGGCGAGTTGCGCGCGCAGGTCCCGCTCCAGGGCGCGCCACTTCTCGCGCTCCTCCTGGCGGCTCGCGCGCGCCCCCTGCTCTGCCTCCAGCTCCACTTCTAGCCGAGACACGATCGCCTCGGCGCGCTGGAGTCTCCTGCACAGGGACTCTTATTGAAACAATATATTTATAATTCAGAGCGATCACAACCCGTGATGGTAGAGAGAATGATTATTGAGAGAGTTGATGCATATGGTCAAGCTTGGCGCAGACAACCAAGAAGCCGAGATCGAACGTAGGCGGGGTATTGCACGGGCTGCTTTCGGTAAATCAAATCAAATCAAGAATTAATTGTATCTCAATAGAGACGAAGATGCAAATTGGAAACAGAATATGGTTGATCGAGGTGTTTTACAGGACTTATGACCTGTCATTGGTTGGGTTAAGCGCACGCTTTATGTAATACAATATCCCCCAATTCCACGTTTTTTCTTATGACCACCATGTCTGACAAATTTTTGGAAGTTGTATATATGTTAATCTACTAATCCAAAAATCCAAAATCTAATCCAAAAAAATTTCGGACATGGTGGTCTCATAAGAAAAAATGTGGAATGGGGAATGTTGTATTACATAAAGCGTGCGCTTAACCCAACCAATGACAGGTCATAAGTCCTGTAAAACACCTCGATCAACCATATTCTGTTTCCAATTTGCATCTTCGTCTCTATTGAGATACAATTAATTATTGAATTGATAGCCCGCAATGGGTAGAATCCAGTATTCGTCTACAAGTATTTGTATACATTCAAAAAAATGTTGTCAAATCAAATCAAATCAAATCAAATCAGTTTATTAACTCAAAAGACATTACAAACAGCAAAATGTTTAAGGCATCTATTGAGTACAGGTAAAATATTGAGTATAGGTAAAATATTATAAAAATACAATATAATACCAGGAACGCATTACAGATGGTTCGACATTAGGAAGACAAGATACTTTCTAAAGTCAAGAGTATTTGTCCCCTGAACGTACCTTCACTAATATGAAAGACGTCGATCTCCGAGGAGACCGCGTTCAGCAGACTAATTGCTCTTCCCACCGGTGTCACCAGAGGCAGATTGGTTCTGGTGGCCGGTAGGTAAAACAATCTGTGCTGTCGCTGTCGGAGAATTCTATCAGGGACAAAAAGACCAACAACATCTAGCACGGCCGAGTTCTCGTTTGAGATGTGGATATACCGCAGAGAGCTCCGTATATAGTAGACCGATAAGTTCAGTAATGCAGACGTACTACAGAAAGCTGGACCCAATAGAGAGATGTTGTTGAGTGCGAAAGTTAGATAGGTTTCATATTTGGGTCATTTGATAATGGGAGAACGATACCACCTCCTCCAGGTGATAATCATGGACAAGATAGAGAGACGTCAAGAGAGTTAGCGGAAGCCAGTTGTCCCGGCTGCGGAATATAAGGGAGTGGACAGGAATGAGGAGAGTTAAGAACCTGTTCCAAGTGGCATGCTTTCGCTGCAGTGATCGCCAATGTTGGGGGGACCTGACACGGCACAAGAAGAAGAAGAGGCAGTGTGCACTATTAGGGAGATGTTACCAACTCGTCAGTGTCGGCCATGGCCCGGGTGAGCGAACCGAGCGCGGCGGCCGCAGCCCTCTCCCTGGCCTCGCGGCCCGCCTGGCGGGCGCCCTCCTCGCGCTCGCGCCGCGCCGCCTCGCTCGCCTGCGCCCTCAGGGAGCGCACGCTGCCCTTCAGCAGCTCGATCTCGTGTAGCTGGAGACAAGCGGGTGGAATATTTATAGACAATCTCGACATTAACATAACACCAATAATGAAATATAACCAAGATGACGGCGATTGGCAAATTATTTATTTATACACCACATATATTTTGCCTGTATACTCGTATGTTAACGATGTAAATTGAACAAGTGACACGATCAAATCCCAAATTTGGCACGATCAAATCACTCAAATATTAAATGAGTCTGAGAAATCGACATGCGTGAATGACACTTCGATTGAATGTTAAGAAATAGAGGGCATGTCGATAAAAAACAGTATGGCAGTCCATTATTTTTGCCTACCCCTTCGGGGAGACGACGTGACTGTTAATTAGTTATTTTAAATATTTTTTCATTAAAAAATATGCATATTTTCTTCTTCTTCTTCTTCTTCTTCGATGGCCCTACAGCCCATATCGAGCCTTAGCCTCCAGTATTCTTCGCCTCCAACTCCTCCTGTCCTCCGCTTCGACCCTCCAATCTGACACTCTTAACAATCTTGTTCCATCTCTCCCAACTTCATCCTCCCATCGCAGCCTTGGTCGTCCAATTGGTCTTCTACCACCTGGGTGCCACTCCAGCAATCTTTTTGGGGTTCGCGATGACGGCATCCTCTGCACGTGACCGGCCCATCTCAGTCTATTCAGTCTGACCTGTGTGGAGAGACTGGGAGCTTTGTAAATATTGTACAGCTCGTCATTATGCCGCACTCTCCAGCCTTCACCGTCATTCACAGGCCCCAGAATTCTGCGCAGCACCCTTCTCTCAAAAGTATCCAGTCGCTCTGCAGATTTCGCTGTCATTGTCCACGCCTCACACCCATAGGTCACTACTGTTCGGATGATTGTTTTATACAGGGTGATTTTGGTTTTCCAGTGTACGTTTCTTGATTTGAGCGCTGGTAGTAGAGAGAAGAATGTTTTGTTACCAATTGTGATTCTTCTTTCGATTTCCTTGTGATCTTCGTTTTCTTTTGTTATAGACGAACCCAGGTAAGTGAAGTCCTCCACCATCTTAAAGTTGTATCTGTCCTTGAATCTGATGGTTCGCCTTGAGTTATGGGTTGCATTCCTGGTTTGTTTCATTATTTGTGTCTTTTCTTCGTTTATCTCTAAACCCACCTCCTTGGCTGCTGTCTCTAAAGGCTCAAATACTTCGTGTATGGCTGCTAGGGATCTTCCTACAATGTTAAGGTCGTCTGCATATCCTATGATCTGGCTGCTATGAATGTATGTGTTGGGATTCGTGTTAAGGTGGTAAGTTTTCCTTATGGCATATTCCAAACTCAGGTTAAAAAGTGTTGGGGCTAAACCATCACCTTGTTTGAGGCCCTGTGATACCATGAATTCATCTGTGAGCTCTCCTCCTATCTTGACTCTACATTTTGTATTATCCATGGTTGCTTTTACCAGTCTTACTAGCTTCGTAGGGATTTTGAAGTTCAAGAGTACATCATACAGTTTCTCTCTACTGATACTATCATAAGCCTGTTTGAAGTCAATGAACAGCTGATATACATCCTGCTGATATGCATATTTTCACTATCTCCAATTTTCACTTTGACATATTTGTTTTATTTTGCACAAATTGTTATCAAAAGTGTTCGTAAAATGCGCATATATTACCAAAAATTGCCATTTCTAATAATGTCGAACATGTAATACAAAAAAAAAAAGGAAATTACTATTTAATATTTCTTTAAAGAAATCTCGACCACAATTTCCGACCCACAGACAATGGAGAAGTAAAATAATGGGTTCATTCTATATTTTATTACAACATACATTAAGGAATGTGCCCTAAATTTTAAATAGATTATTATTAATGGTCGAGGGGTTCTCACCGCCGCCTGCAGCCGCTGCGCCCCCTCGGCGGCCGCGAGCGCCTCCCGCTCGGCCTCGGCGGCCAGGGCGCGCGCGGCCTCCGCGGCACAGCGCGCCCCTTCCTCGGCCAGAGCCGTCCTGCGGGCAGCCAGGTGCGCCTCCAGCGCCCAGCCGCCAGCCGCCACCTCCACGCTTTCCGCTATACAGGCTTCTTTCTGTACCATTTTCACGTTTATTACAAATTTTACTTCAATTTTTATAATGCTTAGAATGGATCATAAACAGATTTATTTTGAGGATTAATTGTATCTCAATAGAGACGAAGATGTGAATTGTTTTATTTTATTTTTTGGAAACACAAATTTGGTGGCCGAGGCGTTTACAGGACTTATGACCTGTCATTGGTTGGGTTAAGCGATCGGTTTATGTTAACGACATTCCCCATTCCACCCTTCTTACGACCACCACGTCTGACTTTGAAACTTAACTTTTGAAAGATGTATATATGCTACTATGTTGAGACACACTTCACATTTTTAGGTCAATCTACACTAGCACCATCTATTAAGAATATATGTAAGCATTAAACAGAAAACCTTTATACATTGCTAGACAACGCCCGGAGATCCAATCTCCAATTTTTATGCTTTTAACTTGGACCAGTTTTTTATTGTCACCAGTCTCTGTGGGGGACTCCCTCTGTCCATCTATTGTCTGCCAGTCAATTGGTAGACAATAGATGGACAGAGGGAGACCGCCACACGATGGTTCGATGACATTCGAAAATTTCCTGGTGATTGGATGCGAAAAGCACAAGACAGGAATACGTGGAGAATATGGGGAGGCCTATGTCCAGCGGTGGACGTCAGCATCTGTTTAAGTATGTAAGACTGATCAATACCAATAATAACATATTGTGTTGAAGCGAGGGCAGACACTGTCAGGACCAAACAAGTTTTGAGGACTTCTGAGATGAAAACACTGTGGATGATAGCAGGCAAGACGCTAAGAGATAGCGTGAGGAACACCAGCGTAAAAGAGATATGCGAAGCTGGGTATATTATAATATAGAATAGACAGCGAAGGAAGGACTCGTATGGGACATGTCCAAAGAATGGACACCACCAGACTCCCATATATTGCACTACATAATCAGTCACACTCGACTCGTCCTCGTGGAAGACCTTATAAAAGATGGAAGGATAGCTAGGAACGACCAACCCCCTGGAAAACAGACTACATCGATTTACAACAAGGAAGAAGAAGGAATGACATTTTATTAAAGAAGAGAATAAAGGATACAATGAGCGATAGTATATTACCATAAATATTTTAAAACGAGCTGTACTATTGCTAGCATATGATAAAGTGTGCGATTTAAAAAAATGTTTTTATTATTAGGGGTACCCATAAGTAATGTCGTTTTTTTCAATGAAATTCAAAACAATTTTTTTTATACTTTATTTAACTTTTCTTATATAAAATTACTCCCCATATAATCTATAACCTTCTGCCACCTTTTTTTAAAATCATCCATGCCCTTCTTGTAAAATTCAGCGGATTTTGACTGAAAATATTGTGATAGGGCAGAATTCACCTCTTCTAAAGAATTGAAATTTTGATCTCTTAAAAAATGTTCCATAGAACGAAATAATTAAGAATCAGATGGTGCGAGATCCGGAGAGTATGGAGGATGCAATAGGGTGACTCACCTAAGATTTTTTACGCGTCAATTTCGCAAAATGAGCTCGCGCGTTTTCGTGCTGAAGAGTAATGGCGCTTTTATTCACCAAAGCTGGCCTCTTTTGGCGTAGTGCTTCATTAAAGCTATCCAACTATTGACAGTATAACTCTGCCGACACTGTCTGACCTTGTGGCAATAGTTCGAAGTAAATGATTCCTTTCGAAACCCAATAAACACATAATAACCCCTTTTTAGAATGCAATGACCGTTTAGGGGTTGAAACGGCCTTTTGTCCGCATTTTAGCCATTGTTTTTTTCTTCTTTATGTTTGAATTAAACCTATTTCTTATTATCAGTCACTAAGTCACAAAGAAATGGGCCTAATTGTTCTTTTTCTAGCAATAATCTGCTGATGCTGAGCCGTTGATCCACGTTGCGGTCGGTCAATGCGTGTGGGATCCAAACACCTTATTTTTGAATCTTGCCCAACTTCTTTAGGATCCTTTGAGTATTGGACCAGGATGTACCAACGTTTTCCGATAATTTCTCAATAGTCAGCATCGGGTCGTCTTCGATTTCAGACTTCACGGCTGCTTCATCCGCCTGGACGGGTCGTCCACTTCAAGGCTCATTTTCCAAACACAAATCACCAGATTCAAATTTTTTGAACCATCGTTGGCATTTGCTAACATCCAATATGTCACCGTAAATCTCGCAAATTTCCTTCGTACCTTCTGTCGATTTATTTTTCAAATGATATTGAAAAAGTATACAGCTCTGCAGATGTTGTTCCACGTCTCTACGTCTCTTCCATTGTCGTCAGAGGGATAAAGAAACCGTTTTATTTTGTCTCAAGGCCACGAGCAGGTAGCCGCTACACAATAAAAACTTATAACAGGTCCTTACTGCATAACAGACCGAAGGAGACTATTTTAAAGATGGCGCATCGAAAAAAACGACATTACTTATGGGTACCCCTAATACTAAGATGCATTGATCTAATGAAATCTTTAAAGTTTTGGTCATTAATGTTGAGTACCATGTATATATTCTATATTGTTAGTATACCTACCTTCTTACATCTGAGGGTTTATCAAAGGATAGCTTTAGAATTACTGTCCCAGAAACCGCTTTATGTCCAAGCATATAATTGAATTAATGAATCAAGTGTCATGTACTCAAAAGAAAATTGTTAAAAAACGACGATGTAAAAGTAGATCGTATGTTTTATATCTTGGGAGATTAAACTTAGTCATGTAGTGATGTAATAACCTGTAACAGTAGGTACGTCAATTTTGACAGATTTTAATTATTATTTTTTTATGTTACGTCACTGTTTTCTTTTATAAAAATATAGATCACCTCACAACGGTGTTTTTGCTACAAAATCATCTTAATTTAACCTGAAAACCTGATGTAATCTCGAATAACTTATCAGATTAACATATATTTTTACCCTTCTCATCTGTAGTTCTGCGAACAATTGACGTGCCGTTTCTTCTAGAGCAGCAACGCGGATCTCATCGAGCAAGGCGAGTGATTGAGTCGGGGCTGCGGGGGCGGGGGCGGTGGCGGGGGCGGCTGCCAGGGGCACAGGCGAGGCACTCGGGGGATCATCGAAACAAGGGGGGCTTGGATTCACGGGCATTGTCTTCTTATTATATCTGGAATATGTACATTGTGAAAGTCAAATAGCACCCAAAAAAGCAATCATGCCTTCTATATATGCTAGACTGAGTAAGCTGAGAAGGGCTGGACATGTGGAGAGAATGCCGTCGTCTCGGACACATCCGGGTGGAAGGTGAAGAGTCGGTAGGCCTAGACTCCGATGTGAGGAAGAACGCTGCACAACTACTGCAAATGAGAGACTGGAAAGCCGCAGCAGGTGAAAGAATTGGAAGCGAGGACTGATGGAGGCCAAAGCTTGATATGCTGTAGAACCATCGAAGAAAAAGAAGAAAGCCAAAAGAGGCGTATTCAGAAACAAATAAATTGTAATCATACACAATATTTGTGGTAAAATATCGTCACCTGAGAGTAAGAGGGTTCCAACTAACAAAATTTCACATATGGCTTTTTTTCGTGAAAAGGGTTCTTTCTAACCTTATCTATACCTACAATTAAAAAAAACAAGTAATACGATGTTATCGTCATTTTGATGTTACGAAAAGAATCAAGTTCCATCTGATCATTCAAAATACACGATTCACTAAAGAAGGATTCATTTAGGTACACTTAGAACTTTATTATTCAGAATATCAAATTCTTAAAACAGAGTAGGTAGTCTGTTTTTCTAGAAGAAAATTAAATTTGTTTTCTCACAAAAATTATAACTGAACGCGTTCGTAAACATAATTCATGGTTATACGAATATTATTATAAAGTACCTTCATATTCTGTCTGTGTTTGCGTAAAGAGAATTTAAAAACGGAATAGATTGGGATGAAAAACATTTGAAAAGTATGTTTTCCTAGCAGTAGAAAATATATTAGATGGACATTGTTGCCTTAAAATGTTTAGTTATATATAAATAGAAATCACAATTAAACATCACCAACCGTAGAATTAATTAGAAATTTAATCAACAGTCAGCAGATATTTCAAAAAGTAACCTTTATTCTAAAAATATTTTTTTTAATGTTAAGTAGTTTTTAGTAAAGTTTTCACTGAACACAATGCATAATATGAACAAGACTAAGGAACTAATTCGTTTCCACAGTTCAAAACTTTGTCAAATTACACCCTCGATTATTTTTTAAAACTTTTTTGTTGTATATTTTTACCCAATAAAATCGACTGTCAAAACGGCGGTATATTTCAAACTAGATATTCATTTGTCACAAAAAAGTAACAAACATTTTTTCAAAATTCGAACATACATCAATTCGAAATAATAATGATATTGGTGTCAGTACCTAAATAGTAGGTTACCTATTCAATGTTTATTTTTTGGTGTTTTAAATATTTGATTTCATAACTATTATCCTATAAATTATTAATATTCGATTGTTATTTTTTAACTTTCTTATTCAGCTATGATTTGTGATGCTGTAATGAGTCAAAATAAAATTTTATTTGTTTGATATATTATATATAATTTATGGACATATAAAAAAGCTTTTTTGTACAAGTAATTAATTTTTTAATCGTGTTTATCATTTTCTTATTCAATTAATTATCTGAAATACACTAATAGAAATCAGCATGTAATAGGTATAAATACACATGTATTACTATAATAATGTTATTTTTTATAAATATTTGTAAGATACCACAGGTATTTGCTATATTCCGGTGCTGGATTTTCTATTATTAACATAAATTTAACATTGCATGCAAAATTTGTGACAGTTAGAAATTAAGCCAGACAATATATTTGTAGAACATAACTGCATAATAAAGAAAATAAACTCAATATGATTTTAAAAAAGGTTGGTAAAGAATGTTCTGGGAAAAATAATAATCGCTCTTCTGTATTTCTTTTACATTGGAGAAAATTTTGTAATATAATAATTCGAAAAATGTCACGTCTAATTTGCGCGGAAAAGTACTCCTTGTGAATATTAAGTCCTAAGGGACCAGCAACTCCCAGAGGCGGTATCATAAAAGGAGAGGATTCCGAATAAGGAACTCACTCGGCGAATCAACTTTCTAGTAGCAACCGGTCCGCGGAGATAAATATTTCGACGTTTTCACACATTCTTTAAAGTGAAGAAATTCATAACCTGCAAAAACTTCGTTTCTGTCAGATTTTAAAATGAATGACAATTAAAACAGTATTGCCATAATTAATAAATTATACCAGTTCTGAAAAACATACTTCAATATATATTTACACTAACTGTAAAAATGAACATGGGATTTCACGGATTATTTTCTATTTTATTAATCGTAATGTTGTTTTACGCTATTGGAACAAGAGGCCGAGAGTTACAACCTTCAGGGAACGGGGGAAGCGGGGTCAGCAGTGGTATCGGGACTCGCGGGTCAGGTTTAGTATTGGCTCCCAGAGTCCGGTACCGTGCCAGACTTTCCCCAGGACCCCCGGAAAGATTTGTTATTGAAGACGACGACATCATTGAACTCAGCAAAAAGCAAATGGATGACTACGGGCATCTGAGGTTCGGAAAGCGGGAAGATCAATTCGACGACTATGGACACATGAGATTTGGACGAGGAGACGTAGACTAATTCTACGCTGTGATTAATAAATCTATACCGACTTCGCTCAACGATGGAATCTACTGGCATTTTTGTATTAGATTAATTTAATAATAATTAAATATAGTTTAATTTTATGTAAACAAATGTTTTATCGTAACACCTCGTACAGTATATTTAGAATTTTGTATGATTTAAACCGAAAAATACTTGTTTTTGATTATTATTTTGTGTGTGTATGCAATTTAAGGGGCTCATAAGTTCTTGCCCTTTGTATACTTCATGTGTGAAATCACTTACTAATGACATATGACAACATTTGAAATCATCTGCAATCACTTGCCATTATTAACTCAACCCACATTCATCTACCGTCATTATGTTCTCCCGTAATGTGGTCAAATTATTTTTTATAATTGTGATCTTGCAAACAGTGAACTCCATAGAGAGTCCCTCGATAAAGGTGAAGTAAGAAAATTACCTACACCATTACATGATTATGTTAGGTCTTCATCAGATAAGCTACTACACAATGGAAAATAAATCACACTATTCAATCAAGTTTAAACAAAATATAATAAATCTTTTGCTCAGAATTTTGGATTCCTTCCAAAATTAAGTGTTCTTGGTCATTTATTTTGTTATATGCATGTTTCAATAAACTATGGAAAATATTACATGTAAATACGTATTTTTAAAACATATATTATACTAATCAACCTACACGCACATTTAATGTTCGTTTCTTTCATTATTATTAACTTATTTTTAATGGTTATTTTTAGTTGAATGAATTGAATTTTTTACAGAATTGTGTGTCTAATGGCTGGATCTTCATCAAATTTTATGTCCAAGATAATTAATATACTACCGAGTTCTCCAGAATTGTATGATAAATGCTATTGAATTAAAACATTTGTTTACCATAAGACTTTTCCTTTTAATATTTTGATTCCTTTCCCTTATATTATAATATAATTCTTTCCTTTCCCTTATAATACATAATAAAATGAAAAAAAAAACAAATGAACTTAGTAACAGCCTGAAGGCTATTGCTACCCCACCTGTTGGAAGTGACTTTGTTGGGAATGAGGATATGATATATAGGTTGGAATAATAATATAAGTTATAGGATGAGGACATTAAATAGTTACATTATATACCTGTATAATTTTTTTTTACCCAACTGACGTGGATCTGGGGGGGGGGGGTGTGGTTCAGAGGGGTGATGGCGGGAAAGGGGGAAGTGAGTGTGAGATGTGGCCCGTGGTGTATCTCCGAAGGAGAATGTGTTTTGGGCACTTGTGACAGTAGTGAGTGTCAGGACTGTAGTTATAGGTTTCTTGTATAGAGGTGTTTGGGTGTGTAGCGACCCCCTGAAAAATTCTTTGACTTTTTCTCATTTTTGTTGTTGTTGTTATATTTGAGGGATACAGACAAAACATTGTATCCAGTACTGTATTTTTCATCTAACTAAATGCGTAAATTAAGACAACACTCCATAGCTCTCGAGTAAGCTGATGCAAATATACAGGTATGCATGTCTAAATTAAAGTTGCATAATATGCTATATTAAAACATCTGCCTGTATGTATATTTATTCTTTATCTGTGTAAAAAGTGCAAGCATGGAATAAAGGACAATTTGAATAAAAACACTGATTTGTTTAATATTTGTTAAATAATATATTGTAGAATTGATTGCAAATCAATAAATACACTAACAATTATTATATGTTTGTGTATATGGTAAGTAGAATACACCTTAAATTTATTTTGTTAAGCGCTAATACAATATTTTTAGAGGTGTGCTGGTTAGGCCTAGTTCGTGAGTTAATAATTAAGGGCACTTTTCTTTAGGCAAACCAAAATAGTACAGGTTAGAGTAACTACTCATTACACCTAAGATTACTCCAGATTCATCTGCTTATTCTAAGTCCATCCTCAAAATACAGCATTTATGCATCTTGCTGTTTCATTCTATAAATTACTAAACTTCTAAAATTGGCAATAATAAAATGAAAACATTATTTTACATTTTTGTTTATATTAGATTTTGAAATCAGTTTAATTGAATCTTTTTAAAATGTAACAGAATTAATTATATATTTTTAGTGATTTGCTTAAAGTTGTGTGAGTACATTGATGATAAATTAAAATTATATATATATTCTCTAGATTAAAGCTACTGTACATACACAAAGCAAAGCAAGATATTAATTTACACTACTAAAAATAATAATGGTGATACTAGGTAATTAATTCTTAGTAATTGAAAATAATGAATGAAAAACACTTGATATTACAATGAATGATTTATACTCCACTTAGGCACAAAAGTTAGTTTGAAATGAACAATTACATACATGTATAGCGATATCGTCGTAACATTAAACAGTTGACTGCTCCAAAAGGAGCCGCCCCCATATCCTAGGGAGGACTAGTGTTTTATTAGAAATATTTTATTACAGTTAATATTATTGTTATCTTTATTTTCTCGAGACTAGTTATTTCGTACATAACCTTAAAATATAATTTAAAACAAAAATCTAAATTACTTCAATTCAAAATGATAAATTATCAATATGAACCATAATATTTTATGTAAACAATGATGTAACTCTGTGTTATAATCATTAAAACATGTACTTATCAAAAGAGTTCTGTAAATCAAATTACAAGATGTTATGACAATTTCATGGTAGTTTTAAAATGAATAACCAAGAATGCATACACATTTGACACAAAGCAATAATAATGTTTATAGTTACAAAGAAGAACATTTTTCCTCAAATAAATAAATTTTATATGAAAAATAATCATTCATTTGTCAAGGTTTTGAGTGGTACAAATAAAATGCAAATCTTAAACCTCCTTAGCAAAAAAGTGGTAAAGAATTATTTTGTGTCAACATTTGTGTATGCAAACTAGTTAAGTAATTACATTTTTGGCAATGATGGGTAATAAAAGATTCAAAGGTTTAAAAAAACATTATGGATCATATTAATACATTTAAATCCTTTTTCACAATAAAAACCCAACATCAAATATTTAGTTTGTCAAATAAACTAAGTTATTCTTTAAAAATCAAAATCATATATAAATACATTATTAAGCATCATGTATTATAAAAATTAACACGGAATAAATTGAGTATTGAGTTTTTATTGATAGATTTACAAGGTAAGAATATGCTAAGTTAATATTAATAAATTCTAACATATAACACTTAATTACAATAAAAAGTACTTAAAAGTAGTAATGTTTATATCAACCACATTTGTTTGAAGCACTAGCACTGGTATCGCAAGTGTTTATTTGAAAAAGTGTTAGTTTGTTAAGCTCATGAAGATACTCCTTAATGTTTGAAGTAAAGTAAACATTTTCAATATTATTATTATAAATAGCCATGCATATGAACAACTATTCGAGTATAATGTTTTATTTATAACACCCATTTAACTTGAAAGCCCACGGAAAACGATGTGTAACGATTTAACTACACTCAAGATAACTAATTAGTTGTAAACCATAATTCACTTTGAAATATTTTATTTCTGTAGAATCTTTCTCCCGGTCTTCAAAGAATATTGAAAGTGTTAAAAAAATTATCTAGAGACAAGAACATATTAACTTTCACAATGTGGCTTCAGTTTAATTTAATGGTTGGTATCTTCCGAGCATATTTTGGAGGCTTGGGCAGCATTAGCTATCGGGACTTCTTGTGTCAGATAATGTGGTTGGCGGAAGACTGGCCGAGCATAACCTTGGATACAAAGTTCACAATAGCCGTGGCAGGTTGTTCTGGTTCCAATTCCGCAAACACGTGGCACTCGTTGTCAGTAGAACTTCCCGCTCGGCGCGCAATGAAGCCAAATATTCGGCTGCAAATGGAATAAAGTTAAAAATATATTTTGAAGAAAATATTAGGCAATAAATTGGTAAAAAAATAAATTGGCTAGATTTTGTATATTGGCAAGAGTTACCTATATCACTCTCTGAACAAAGGCATCATTTTTACATTCATTCATTATTGTGAATATTTATTCTGATATATGTAATCATATTACATAATTCTTTTATATATTTGTTTTCTACTTTTGCTGTTATTAATTATAAACCAATTGGTTTCATATATGAACTGAATTTAATGTTAAATTAATTCATTCAAATAATAAATCACTTATTTCCATTGGAATAGTCTGTTATTATTATATTATTTACGGTGCATAAATGTGACTTACTTGGAGCTAGGGATTCCATTAGCATCAGTTGTATGGCTCCATCTTCTGTCTCCTGGGTCTAATCCACAATACGAGACAGAAGCTGTTGGATAATGTCTCCTAAAGAACAGCTTCCTCGCTGAATCAGTAAGTGTAATCCCCTGAGCAGAGACCTTGAAGTGAACTACTGCGGGTTTCAGCTCCGGTCTTTGGGGAAATAGTTTCAATACAGTTCTGCCAATGGCCTCGGGCCCAGTTAGTGCTTCACATCCAGTTCCTCCGATATATAGCACAGAACATGCTGCTCCCGCTGCTAAGAGTTCTCTCGCAGCTCCTCCTGGGATAGGAGGTGCAGGGTCTGATCCAGGGAGTTTTAATTTAGCAGGTAGTGCCAAGGGTGTTACAGAATGCTGGTAGACTAAAGCGGATAATGATGAGAACACTGGTTCATCCGCACAGCCCTTCAGACGAACTCCTTTAGAGGTGGGTTCAATGAGGAAGTGCCGAACCAAATCGGACGACTGAGCTGCTCCACTGGGCGGCGCTGTCACTTTTAATGCGAGACCAAATGCATTAGGGAAAGAATTGGAGTCACGGATGATGAATGATCCAACTTCTTGCCTTTGCAACAATGTAATGGCTGAAAATAAAATAACAAAGTAATGATGTTGGTTGATGTGAAGATTATATGATTAAATCAAAATGCAATTGCTTAAATATACAAAATGAAAAAAAAAATAGTAACGTAATAATGATAATCTAAGTTGGTTTGATATTGGGTATATCAGTATAGCTTGTCTTTCTTGACTGACGTTTCAGAGATTGTTGCAGTCTCCTAGTTATAAATGTATGGTGGGTAATGTGTGCTTAATTCCTTCTAGGCTGTACCGTGTCCCGGCAGTATGAGAGTAAGAAAGAAACATCTGCAATTAGTTCTCGTGTATAAGCGGCCACGGATATTCTCAAGATCCCAAAAAACATATTGCTACCAATCATGAAAATCAAACGCAATTATTTAACATATATTTTCAAAGTGTTTATTTGAAAAATAAAGTAGATATGTGAGTGATAAATATCTCTTTTTTATAGTGTTAAGCCTCAAATTAATAATAATGTAGATATATTTTTTTCAACGCGAATAATGTGAAGACAGAAGTAAAGTTATGCAGAAAGTATACCTTCATCCCTGGAGATGTGTGGCTTGTACCAGAACTTGGAAGTGTCCCTCACAAATTTGACATGATCAGGAGACACATCCTGAAGCTCGGGGGAAACAGGGGTGGTCGGAGAGGGGTACGGGAGTGGAGAGGGCGGACTCCGGCCCACTAGAGTCGAGAAGTCCTTTCTAAAATATAAAACATTCCACGTATTACCAACACTTTTAAATTATTATTTTTTGATTCTTTACTGCTTTAGTGAGTTGTTACAATCATAATTTATAATAAAAGAAAGTAAAAGCAATATCAAATGCATTTCATTGTCTTTTTATTGAATAGTTTTACACAGAGTTGTTTAGAAATGGATGGAAAAGTAACACAATCCAGATATGATGTCAGGTAAAGTGAAGTCAATTGTGTAACTAACCGCATAGTGACAGGACTGCGCGGTGGGAGGCGCGAGTGAGAGTGTGGTG
This sequence comes from Lepidostoma basale, assembly GCA_022606425.2. Classification (NCBI taxonomy): domain Eukaryota; kingdom Metazoa; phylum Arthropoda; class Insecta; order Trichoptera; family Lepidostomatidae; genus Lepidostoma; species Lepidostoma basale. The sequence continues at coordinate 780,813 of JAHDVF020001422.1, read as the reverse complement.
GCGGAGTGGCAGAGGGCGGGTAGGGAGTCCTCGGAGTGGTGGGGAAGGCTGGTGTAGCCCCCCGAGACTCATCACCGTCTCCATTACCCTCCCACTCGCTCACTGACATACTTCGCCAGGACGATAGAGACTCTTCGCGTGTCTGCAAGGAAAATAATATTATCAGTACACGGAAACGTAGTATTTTTTTTTTGTGTAAAACAAAAAAAATGTTTGAATAATGAATATGCTTTATTACAAGTAATGAATGAAATAAATATTATAAATTAGATTAAAAAAAAACTAATGACAAGGTCAGGAACAATAATTATGCTTGGAATGCTCACCTGTCATACACCCACTCTGTGCATTTGCAAACTAAATAACTTGCATACATTATGGAGCTATGTATTATACATTATATTATTATAACTGTATATATTATTATAAATGCACATTTTAAAACATTTAATTCCTTTACTATTTTGATAATATGCATTGTTTAAAATAAGATTTTTCATTTATGGTAGCTCTGTATCGAGTATATCACAATCAGTGGCGGTACTCCTATATCAAAATCCCCGAATCTAAGTAATCATGTCCCCGCATCAAACAACAACCCAACAAATTATCTTCCAACAATGTTCCCATTATACGTAAGTGGAATAGCCACAAGAGCTGTAAGCTGTAAGTAAGAGGTTTTGATTCAAAATTTCTTACGCAAGCCGGGCTTCTGGATTTCTATGGGAGTACCGCCACTGATCTCAATGAATTTCAATTTTATTTGCAGCATTAAGATAAATATATATTTGCAGTATACAAGATATGAAGTTATGGTAAAACGATGATATCCAACCATTTTTTGACCACTATATTTTATTTATTGTTTCTTGAACAATGGTGTAAATAATAATATAAATGAAAACTTTCGGCTTCTAGGAATTTTATTATATTTTACATGGAATGACATGTTTCTCCTTTCTAAGGCATTATCAAATGTCAAATTTGATAATGTCTTAGAAGGGCGAAACATGTCATTCCATCAATGATATTAATTAATTTACTATATTTTATTGTCAGTTAGATAAAGATATTTGAATTTGACTCCATTATTATTTGTTTACAAGTAAATAGACATTTTGATTTGAATAAAGAATATGGAAGGATAAGTACCATGGTTCCATTCTGAGATAGCTGTGCAATATCTCTAGGAGAATCTAACATGTCCTGGCCGCCTGGGGAGACACTTCGTTCTCTCATTACTCTTCTTTCCATACTCATGAATTTGCGGGATGATGTCCTGAAACACAACAAAATAGTACATTTAAGTCTAAAAATAATACAACAGCAATTCAACAGTTCCAAAAGGACAAACATCGTTTTAACAATTCAAAATTTGTCACAGAATACCATTCCTTTCGATAACCTAGAATAACATTTGAGGTAGACATTTGAGGTGAGGAAGTACGGACACGGTGAATTTCTTGTACTTATTCTATCATGTGCAAATGAAACATGAATGAAGTTAAAATAAATACAAACCAGATTACAGAAAGACAAACTTCAAAGAAGAAAGATCACTAACAATATGATTTTTTTCAGCATTTGGAATGAATGAAAGAAGAAACTATAGTGAAGAATGAAGAAAATCTGCCACGTTCATATTAGAAAAAAAATGGCAGCACAGAACAGAATATAAAAATGTGTTATGATAGAAGAATGTGGTAGTCCATTATTTAAATTTATTTTGCTAATATTATCAGTCACATTAATGTTATCAGTGATTAAGTAATATATAAATATTAAGAATAATTATTAACTCTTCCAAACTGTTTTAATAATAGTAATTGAAAGCAGATCAATATCTCATGAAAAAAAATGTGTCCAAAAAAAAAAAAATTGAAAATTCAACACCCAATTAGTATTCTATATCAAAAAAATTCTGGTCAGATTCAGTGGTTAGATAAGTGATAATCTTTTTTATCTCATGTCATAGCGGTTGACAGCGTGTGGGTTAGGAGAGTGGTGGTGATTACCTGTTCGGCAAGAGAGGTTCTGTGGGACTGATGCGAGACCGATTGTTGATAGTTTGTATATGCAGCGGTACACTAAAGTCGTCATCGTCATCAGCAAAGGCAGTTGTGTCACTGGTATACCCATCGAATCTGAAATATGCACATGGTATCAGTTTAAGGCTTAAACATTTAGGGTACGGCTGCACCGGCCGTACGGCCTGGGTAGGAGTCAAGACACGGTTCACTTGTGTTCACACCCTGTGGCGCGAAGTGTATAGTGTGGCCGGTCCCATAATGCGCCATATGTTGGTTCGCCAGGTGTTCATTTTGACTCCTACTCTGGCACTTTGGTGTGGCCGTACCCTTACCTAACAAACAGGCATTGTAAAATGAAGCTTTAACTCCAATTGTGATACTTTGAATAAATCTTCACAGGGCTAGATAACATTCAATTTCTGCAAGGTTTTGTAACATTTGATTAACTTATTAGGTTAAAGCACAGAATTATGGTTATATTAAAGCAACAAATTCATGTATAACAATCGTTATATATCCCCACAAGGATTTGTTACTTTTAAGAAAAGAAAAAAGACTTTGTATCTTTAAACATAATCTTTGCGAGTTTTTGTAACATTGACTAGAATATTGAACAGACTGCCGGCTAAATGGCTGATCCTGAGAGTAGTGTAAAGTAGTATGTGGGGAAATGATTATATTATTTTATGATATTGGAGTACATCTCCATTGGTTCAACAAGTTCTTATGCAAGGTTGCATTGTCACGTGTGGCCATGTCTCGTGTCAACCAGCTCACCTGTGGCTGGCTGAGGTCCGTGCAGGCAGTGGGCGCTCGAGCTGCAAGCGGGAGGCGCGCTGGCGCACGTCCTTGTGTGCGCGGAGCCGCATCTGCTGGCGTTGCAGCCAGGTAAGTCCGTCTGCGGGAGCTGAGACTTCGCTGCGACTACGGGGCAACACACTATACTCCCGCACCACTGGCATGTCCACTCTGCAACAAACATCGGATTACATTACATTTTTATTCATACAACTGCTTCCAGTTCACTATCATTGTAAGGTTATAGTGATCAAGTTATCGTTTCTTGGATATCTCAGTTTGCAGTCAAATTGTGTTGCTTAACCAGGTGGACATAAAGCACATCTAAATCTGGTAATGTTTTGGGCTTTATAAAAATACATCGTCTTTCAGTCTTTCGACCGAATTTCAAGGAAGATTCTCAATACACGACCAGATGGACAACGAAGTGTGGGAAGACCAAAACTAAGGTGTAGATGGGGACCCCAGGGAAATTAGTGTTATAAACTAGAGAGTGGAAAAGAATTCTGGAGGTGGGTGGGACCCAAGGTGGGGTGTAAGCGCCATTTTCGATTTTGAATGTTTTTGGCAAATCTTTTACAGTCTAATTGAATTTTAGTATATTGTTTCAAGACGAAGATTTACGTAATACCTCAGGAAGATTAGGGTCAATGGTTCAAAGAGTTGTGGAAATTTAGGTCGGGTTACAAGACCCAATTGAGATTTCAGATAATTTTACAAAATATTGTGGATTTTGGGCCCATGTGACCAAAGTATTATTTATACAGGGAAACCAAAAAAAGTTGTTAGAGAAATAAATAAGGTATTTCTAACTACTGAACAATGTTATTCAATATGAAAAAAAATGGAATAAACGATAGAAATGGGGTGACCATAAATAGTTCGTAGAGTAACCATGTGTCACCGAGGCCACCCGTAGTGCCACGTCCCACGCGGTCTGTGGACCCTACCAGCTATTATAGATACAATACTTAGAAGGGCCTCTCCCTTGAGGAACTAATAAGATACGGCGAAGTCCCCCAAAACGATTAATTTGCATACAGAGAATTATTTTCATTAACATACAAAGTTCTATGCTTTCTTACGTAATTAACACTTATTTAATAATTAATTAATTGTAAAATGGTGTACTTTGGAGTGTTATCTCTGGTTTTAGCGATATATAATAGTACCAATTTTAAAATAATGTTTTTTTATTATTATTATAAAAATAGTTATGTAATACATAAATATATTACATATTAATAATATGTTTTACATAAATTTTGTTAGGATTTCAGATTTGCATTATATTGAGTGTATAAAAAACAACTCTAATTCTTAAAAAAATGATAGTTGACCAATATAATTTTTATGACTACTTATTAAATGTGGTAAAATTATTTTCAAGACGTTTCCTAATAGTAATGAGACGAAATCCATACTAATTTTCTTGTAAACGCGTAGTTTTAATACGTCAACTGACATGTAAACATTTCACACTGAATAAGGATGTTGGTTATCTGTTATATCATTTTAAAAATAAATGAAGTTTTGTAAATGATGTAGCGGATAATATGTGAATTTTTGCTTTGAAGCAACTTGCTCTATTCGTTTGTCTACTTAAGACTAGTGTACAAGAACTGTCGAAAGCGATACAACAACCGAAAGTAAAAGGGAGTCGAAGTAATAATGAGTCCTTATACGGCAATGGTCTAACCGAGTCGCTTCATAAATTAAACTGGGAATAGCTAAACATTGTCCAGCATACTCGTATAAGGCGTTCCAACTTATGCAAAATTATAGCTCAAATCAAAGGTTCTCAAACGCACGCGAGGAACAGCTTTAAATTTGCCAAGAGTTCACAAGTCCGCAGAAAAGGATTACAATGATGATGCCACTATTAATTAATTAAATAAGATTGCAAAAGTGTATCAAAGTTCTTCCAATAATCGTGGAACTGAGAAAGACGTAACTTGATACGGGATTGTAACCGCAGATTATAACTAATCTTAACCCGTAACGGACGTAAGTCACCTATGACGTGACAACAGAACTTTGTCGGATGGCACCGGTGAGGTGACATAATAAATCATGTGGAAGGAGCGCGAAATTGCTTTGTCAGTTGAATATAACCAATGGAGCTATTAACATAAACAGTGACATAATAGTGCTCTTTTTAATAAAATTTAAAAAAAAACATAGAATAACGTATACATGGCTAGTGTCCGATAAGAGTATTTATCACTCCCAGAGGCACAGCCCTCATGTCAACATAACGGGACATGATGAATTAAGAATCGTAGTCAAATGACTTAAACCAGCAACCGATCCCGAGTCAGAATGGAAGATTGTGGTTAGGTTATCAAATGAATAACATTAATAAAATGTTATATCGGGTGGTGGTCTAGGGGATAGAAGGCTTGACTCCTGATCCAGGGGACATGGATTCAAGGCTGGACACGACCCGATTACTTCTCTATAATAATTAAATATTTTCTGCTCATATTGGAAATTGGAGAGGCCATAGGTAGATAACTATGGATAGGCCACATAATTAGATATGAAAACCTTCTGCATACTGAGTTGGTGGGGATGAACTCCAGAGGGCGTCCTCGACGAGAATACATGGAACAAATTTGTGTGGATATGGGTTGCGTCTCATACACGGAGCTGAGGAGGGCTGCAGAGGATCGGACGGAGTGGAGAACGAGATGCAGATCTTTACAGAAAACCAATCTCCAGGATTGAAGCCAGAGAAGAAGATTGGAGATTGTATAATAATTTCTGATACATTGATTTAAATCCTCGATGTTAGACTTTTTTTTAAATATTGACCACGATCTAAATTTAAATACTGACTTTGCGGTGTTAAATTCTTCCTTTATCCACGGAACTATCCAGTTTAAAATGTGTGTTTTTAAAATAAATTTTTAAATATTGTATTATCATAATTAAATAATATAAGTCAAAAGCTACAACGTTAGTTAATTTTTATTTAGCCATAAAAATTGTTTTATCACGAATCGAACGTTGAATATAAAATAAGTGAAATAAATGTACAAACGAATCACCTGCGTGACAGTCACGACTGATCACCCGGCATCAATCACCGTGTGGCGAGTGTTAAAGTTGAATTTATTTTTTTGTAATTTGTTTTGTTTTTATTCAAATTCGACTCAACTTCAACGGAGGGACGACATTAGAGAGACAGCCAGTACGATGTGGATGCTTGTTACCAAGGATCCACAAATATTAGGGCAGATGGAAGAGGTCTTCGTCAAGGAGTGGACGGCTATGGGCCGATGATGGTGTATTAATTTTTTTAAATGTGTAAAAACCCGATTTGCGTCTGTAAAAAAAAACTATTTCTGGTGGGTACTCAGTGTATGTGGGTAGAATGTTTTATGGAATAATCCAAATATTTATAATTCAATAGTGTTTGGGAAATGCAATGAAATTGTAACAAATGGTTGCATATTAAATTAATTTCTGACGTAGCCCTAAGAGGACCGAAAATCGACAATTCGATACTATTAAAATGTTTAAAATTGATAAGGGAGCGGTATGTCAAAATGTTTGAGAGCATCTGAAGTAAAGTATAATAAACATTTCCAAACAAACAAATCGCGTAATAAATTTGTTAAACCCCACACTTGTAAAATATATTACAATTTTAGACAGATTTATACGATAGACTTTCAACGGGATATTCCGAATTAAACTATGTGGCTAGTAGAATTAAAAATGTTTGTTTCACAATAACGGAAACGAAACGGAAAAACAGAAGAAAAAGATTTACGCGCGACTTGTAACACGCACAATTAATCTATTTAAATTAAATGTAGACTTGTATTTGATGTGATAAATCAGACATTTATATTAATAAATATTTTTTATTTAGGTTAGTGGCAACAGACAGAGAGACAAGTGAATTCCGGTTCTGGCTCGGAAGATTTTTTTTAAATACAACTCTTATAAAAATGGTTTAGTTACAAGATGGATATTATCAAATACAATCAAGAAAAAAAATTATGTTATGCTAACATGTTAGTTCTACTAGTGACTGGACTCATTGAAGCTTTATGAGTTTTTTATTTATTAATTTGAATATTGCATTTGGTCTTACAAGGGGAGGGCACGATATAGGATTGATTTCGGGATGGAATTTTGCAAAATTTCAGTACCCATCGTCCAACAGTCGTCCATAGTCATAGTAAGAGAGCGCAATAGCCAACCATTTCCAGAAAACACCATTTAAACTTTTCACTTTTGCCTATATAGGGTCTTTTAATAGGGACATTCCATTTTTAATCGCTCGTGTAAAATGTCCATCGTGGCGTGCGCTGTTGGAACCATGTTGTCGGTATCCATATAATTTAGTTTAAGCCACAGGAGTCTTAAATTTATGCATTAGTATTGTGGACTCTGCAGGACGGGCATGAATGCCATAAATTGGCGAACAGAGCACTGATTTGGATAATAAATTTAAACAATTTCAACGCTTTGTTGAAGCGTGTAGTGTTCCATGATAAAATGTCAAAACAAAATAGGTATTTTTTGTCAAATTTGACAGCGATCGCTTTGCCAAAATGGTCGCTATACGCTGTCAAAGTTCAAGCGTCCATATTGAAAAACCCTTTGACCACCATCTGCAGCGAAGCCACGGCGACTATTTGGCAGATATTATATTTCACACATAATGTCATTGAATGACATTAAAATAAAATAAAAACTGTGCATTGTCACTTAGACAGGTTATTTCATTTCATTTTAAAGTTCGAGCGCTCTTAATGAAAAACCCTATATATTAGAAATTTCTACTTTGACCATGGACGATTCTTCTTTCTTACTGTCAAAGTAAGAAAGATAGTCGTCTCTTAGGGGGTACTAAAATCGTAGAAAATCCCATACCGAAGTCATTTTTATATTTCATGCACTTTCCTTGTTAGAAAAACTCACATTGTTCTAGTGATGTTGTTTATAACCATATCCATATAAGTTAATGCTAATCAAAGATATGCAAATCAAATTGATTCGAAGTTGAATAATGGCTGTATAATGTGTACGATACCGCCAGATGAAAGTAAGCCAAGGGACTTGACATCATGTAAACACAAACGTCACATTTATATAATAGGGCGACCTTACGGCGCAGAAAGGTTAAGTCCGCCACTCTCGGCGAGTCGTAAATGGCGGGCTCGTGGGTAAGGTCTGCTCCCATGCGGGGGTACTCGTTACACTCACACGGCCGCACTGTGTTTACCATTTTCACACCCACCGGATGATTGCTGACCGAGAAAATCTCGACTACACTTAATTAGGAATCCAAACGTATTTTTGCGAAGCCTCCGCACTTTTACGGTCAAATTTCCGATTTAAAAAACACAACGGAAACACGTTTTTAATCGGATTATCAGAACCAATAAACTGCAACCAGTATGGTGTCAGATGATTATTTAAGTAATTAGTATTAAAATAGTGTTAATTGTATATAATAAAATTAAGAATAATAATGGTTAAAAAGATTTATTATTTTGTTCAATCGCTCTTTACATCAAAACAGCATTAGTCAAATAGATGTAAAGGGTATTATAGCTATCATAGTGATTCCTGTGACATGTGATAGGTAGCTAATCTATCGCCATTTTATTGTCACGTGAATTCTACACTCGACCAAAGATAGTGTGAAAATCACACTGCCCTCGCCGGGAATCGAACCCGGAACCTTCGGGTGGCAGTCAATACACTTACTACTCGGCCACGAAGCTCGTCGATATATACAAGTACATATATACAAGATATATACAAGTAGTATGAATGGAAAAATAAATCGAGGAAGGCCAAGGCAGACATTGCATGACCAAATAAATCAAATAATGAAATGCGGCCATGTTCGAAGTATGAACAATCGACGAGCGTGTGTGTCACGGTGTGTGAATGTATGAAGAGGCGCGAGAGTTATGTCAGGAGTTAGTTAGTATTTAAAAACAAAATCTTGCTTACTGTAAGAATAAATTAAAACTTCGAATATTAACAGATGTTTAAATTCTTATTTAAAAAAGGGGGTTTAGCTTGATGACAATTTCAATGTACTCGCAATGCGCATCTAAATGTATTTATTTGAGCCCTGTACTGAGTAATTTTAATATTATATTATGTGTATCTTTATTTGATACTACCCCTCCGAAGAAACGGCATTTTTTATTTATTTATTTATTATTTTATTATTGAGGGTAACAAACAGCAATTACAGTATATGAATATAAACACACAGAGACAACAAAACAAGGCCAATTACATGCTACCACCAATATTATATAACGAAGCATGATGGTTAGTTAGTTATTTAGTACTTCTTTTGACGCGTTTAGTAGAGAGATAATATAGATTCCACAAAAAATATCTTTATTATTAATATTAAATGCGATTAAATGTAAAATTGTTTTTATGGAAATGTGTAATTTACCACCGACTGTCTTTTATATGGCCGTTTTCTTTTAAATTACGGAACTCTGTAACTACAGGTAGCGTGTGGCAGTACGCCAGCATACGGTAAAGGAACGGTCCAGCCACGGAATACTTGTAGCCTGTATTCCCATATGGGGAGAACAAGTCTCTGACCTAAAATCGTTCCGCGAACGGCTGATCTGCGTTCCTGCTCGCCCACCAGATACCACAGACTTCCGGTTCGTGGAATCTAATATTAAATTATTAATATATTTTTTAAAACATCACTTTTTCACAAAACTTTATTGCATTTTTCAAAAACACGTTTCGGGACGAAGAAGCCCTTCCTCAGCATAGAAATTTTAACAATAAAACCACGCAAAATGTTGGCTTATACCATATAATCAAATCAAATCAAATCAGTTTATTAACTCAAAAGACATTACAACCAGGAAAATGTTTAGGGCATCTATTAAGTACAGGTAAAATATTATAAAAATACAACAAAGTACCAGGAAGGCATTAGAGATGGTTCGACATTAGGAAGACAATATACTCTCTTTGACTTTAGTCAAGAGTATTTGTCCCCTGAACGTACCTTCCCTAATATAAAAGACGTCGATCTCCGAGGAGACCGCGCTCAGCAGACTAATTGCTCTTCCCACCAGTGTCACCAGAGGCAGATTGGTTCTGGTGGCCGGTAGGTAAAACAATCTGTGCTGTCGCTGTCGGAGATATCTATCAGGGACAAAAAGACCAACACCCTCTAGCACGGCCGAGTTCTCGAAATATCCCCTAATTAATTTAAAGAAATGGGTTATGAGATGGCCATCTCTTCGAAGCTGTAAAGAATTGGTTCCGAGCAATAGCAAATGAAGGGGGGGAGGAGTTAAGTTTATAAATAGGGGTTATTGTTATTTCATTATGTTATTTCATTATGGGGAAACAACAATTCTGCCACTCTTGGAGGAACTTCACTGGCTCAAAATAAAATACAAATTGTGTTTGACAGTTTTTGAGGGTCGACACCAGAGAGCACCAGCGTATATTTCATACTTTTGCGTGACACCCGTGCCAACAGAAAGGCAACGTTCACTCCGATCAGTAGAAACAAAAGCGAACAACATTACGAATCCAGTCAGAGCCAATACAGCAAGTTTCTATGATCGTGCTTTCAGCGTTGCGGGTCCGCTGGCGTGGAATAGCCTCCATATTATTATTAAGTATGAGGATAGTGACGTAAAATTTAAGAAACTACTAAAGACTGCACTGTTCTGTCAGTCTTTTCCTAGTTGCGCCCTTGGAGTAATTGATTTTGCAAAACGGCGCACTTAAAATATAAATCATCATAAATAATAATCATTTTCTTTATTTTTAAAATTCACAGTAATTTAATGTTATTATATATTTCTTTCATTAACGTGTATATTTGCAACACCGTTATCTTTATTAAATGAATGATCGTTTTCAGTGAGGTGGTTAGCGAATTCTTAAGGTTACAATTCAAAGAGACATCTCATGTACTCTTTGAGTTATAGTTGCGCGTTGTTTTATCTATATAAAATGTGTGCAATGATTGCAATTCAGTTTTGAAACTCGTAATGCCGAATACAGAAGAAATTGACTGATCCATGGATACCGGTTTTTAAGTTAATAAATACTTATTTTCGTTTTCGATTTTTATATATTATTTCGTTTTAAAAATTGTAGTCCAACAACAGTAATGCTGACTAAGTCACGCCGCTTCCCCAGAAGGACAAGCGAGAGGATCACCATCACATATACAATGAGATGTATCTCTGATACTAACTAACTAACTAACCATCACGCCATTTCCCCGGAGGGGTAGGCAGAGAGGATGGATCGCCACACTGGCCTGTCCTGGCATACCTCTCGGACTTCCTCTACATTCATACATCGTACCATGCACGCACGTCGATTGTTCCGACTTCGAATGTGGCCGCCTTTTAGTAATTGATTAATTTGGTCATGCCATGTTTTCCTCGGTCGTCCTCGGCTTCTTTTCCCACTCACGCTGTTTGTGTACAACTTTTTAACCATTCTACTCTCATCCATTCGTTCCATATGTCCAAACCATCTCAGGGATCCTTTTTTAATTTTATTAATGATGCAGTCATCTGCCTTACATTTCTTTCTTATTTCATCGTTCGGTATTCTATCATACAACGTTTTCCCGCACATTCTTCTTAGTGATCTCATTTCTACGGCGTTTATCCAGCTTTCATCCTTCTTTTGCCAGCTCCAAGCTTCACTTCCATACATGAGGGTCGGCGCTAGAACTCCATTGTGTACTGCCATCTTTGCTTCTGTGGATATATTTCTATTTGCAGTATCTCTGATCTTCTCCATATTTAAAAAGTGAACATATTAACATATGCATAGATTTTTACAGTTGGTAGAAAATGTTCTCTGGGATTTTGTGTATATCCGAGTCCCTTGGTATTCTCTTAAATAGACGTTTCGGAGATCGTAAAGCGACACGGATATACCCAAGATCGAATAGAAAATATGTGATCGTTAATTTTTTTTTAATTTTCTAACAGGGCCGAATTGTAATTTATCAACGTGAGATTCAAAAGAGACCGGGTCTCACCAGATACGAGTACTAACCAGCACAGACAATCATAGAGAAGCTTGACGAGAAGGGCCGACTCCAAGTAAATGGAATATAGACTAGGACGAAGATAAAGAATTAAAATGATTTTTTACGAATTAAAACACTGTTTTTTCCATTCGTGATTTTATTTTTCTCGACATGTTTCGAAGGTAATAATAATAATTAGGCAAATTTGTATAGCGCCGTTTTCGAGAATAGCTCACCTCAAGGGCGCTTACACCTTCATAATCCAGAGAACTAAAAAATTTCTCAATGAAATATAAACTCGATAGTGGAAAAAACAGTGTTTTAAGATAATCAAATGATTTTACTGGAATCTCTTGATGGAAGTTGATTTAAAATAATAATTAAATAAAACGATGTTTTTTTTTAACTACTTCCACTTTTGACTTTATTTCGACAGCGACCGGTTTCGCATCGACCGAACAGTCTGTCGATGCCAGCGAGCCTGGCGAAACCGGTCGCTGTCGAAATAAATGCAAAAGTGGAAGTAGTTAAAAAAACAGTGTTTTAATTCATAAAAAAATCTTCATTATGAAATTCCGCAGTGTTAACGCCTTACGTTTATCAAAAATCAAGAATAATTTAGACCCGGAAGGTTTAGTAAAAATGCGAATATGACTTGAGACAATTCCAAATGAAAAAAATTGAGCCCAATACAAAAAACAATTCGTGAGATGAAAAAAAATCCTCGTAGTAAATTGTAATCGATGAAATTAGCGGAACAAAGGCGAGAGAAACAATCAATTAATTCGAGGTTATGATAATAACAATGAACAGCTGTCTCTGGACCAGTTGAAGCAAAGATGGCTATCGTTCCGCCCAGTGGAGCGAGGAATGGGCCGAGTCCCGGCCGCGCCTCGCCTACACTTCCCCTGCCGCACGCTGGTTCGTTTTTATTTCACAAAATGCACAACGAAATGAATTTAAAATTTCCCTGTATGAATGTACGAAGAAAGAAGAAGAAAATCCGAACTCCGACTATCCGAATCGCTGATTATCCGAACCACTTTCAGAATTTCAGAAGAAAAAAGAATTAAGACGGAAACGTGCTGCGACTTGAAAAATAATGATTCTTTCAGTAATGTTCAGCAAGTAATGTCTTTCATTTACAGCACGGTACCTACATACTGTATTAATGTACAGCACTTGTAACTACGCTTCATATAAAAGTGTTGCAACAATCATAAATTATTAATTAAAACAGATCTTTTTTCAGAAAAAATCCAATTTTCCGAATGAGGTCCGGTCAAAAATGATTCGGATTATTAGAGTTCTACTGTATATGTAGAACTCCAATACTATGTAAACAATTGCTACAATAGATTAGATATTCACAAATAATTTATTATCCAGTGTGTTGGCTTACGGTGCAGAATGCTTGGCTCCTGATTAGGGGACTTGGGCTCAATCCTGGATACGTACGAACATTATTAAAAAAATCTAATACCGTTGATTTAAATCATTTTAAGAAAAGAAAAAAAAATCATCATTATCAGCCATTAATCGTCCAATGTTGGACATAGGCCTACTTTCACGACTTTCAAAACACTCTATCCCTAGCTACTCTGTGACATTGACCTTTTGCCACTCTCTTGATGTCATTAATGCCATCAGACCGCCAAGTTTATGGTCTGTCCTTGTTTCTGTGGCCGGTTCTCAGTCACCAATCCAGGATACGTCTGGTCCACTTATCATCCCTTATCCTCGCTATATAGCCGGCATAATTCCGCTTCAACGAAGCTATTTTATAAGCTTCATTAGCGACTTTGGTCTTTTAAAGCTACATGGCTATCGTAGCTATTCAAACAATCCCACGACTAAATTGACGGAAAAAATAATAATCTTCATATAATATAAACAGACATCTTTAAAATGGTTACCACAATGATTTGTAAAAGCCATGAATGATGAGAAAATACGATAGCAGTAGGAAGACTCAAGCCATATTCAGAATTAGATAATATTAACGTGCGTGCATGATACGCTATAGGAATGAGAAAGATTCGAAGGAATCGTGCGAGGATAGATACGGCTTTAAAGCTGTATACTTGTATCTCTTAAGATCTATCGAAACGAATAGATTAGTTTTTACGAGAAAAAGTAAGATTTTAGATAGAATTTAAACTGCTTCAAAATATTTGATAGAGAATGATATCATTGGTAGTACAATTCAGTGATCCAACCAAGGAACCATAAGATGTTCTGTTTATGGGGCTGTGTAATAGGAAATAGACTGACTAACTAAGTTAAACTGTATTAATAATATATGTAAAATCTTGGTAAGGCTACAAAATATGCCAGCCAAATTTGTAATTCGCAATTAAATTCTATACCGGATGTCTTAGGAAGACCCTAGGAAGATACATATCCGTACATATTTGGCAAAAGCACAAATGTCTTTTTATCGCTTTTTACAGGAGAGTTTATTTAAAATTTACAATAGTTCCATAAATCTCCCTTTACATCATGACAGCATGAGTCAAATCGATGTAAAGGGTATTATAGCTATCATAGTGATTGTCGTGACATGTGAGAGCTAGCTAATCTATCGCCATTTTATAGTCACGTGAATTCTACACCAGACCAAAGACAGTGAGAAAATCACACTGCCCTCGCCGGGAATCGAACCCAGAACCTTCGGGGTGGCAGTCAATACAATTACCACAAAGGTTGTCAGTTATTATTTATTAAAAATTTAATTAAAAAAAAACGGTAATTTTTCACACGATTTGGTAATAAGGATAGCGTATACGATAGCGGATAAACACATAAGCTACGAGCATTATCTTAATCAATTTTGATCGCCTGGTTTGAACAAAAGTAATCACTGTGCGCCGTGGGTGCTGGCTGCCGGTCTGGGAGCCATGTATGGAGTCCCGGAGTATATTCTGGACCACCGATTGTTACGGGAGACAATGTATCAAATGCAACATTGCAATGTGTTTCAATAAAGCGTATGTGGGTTTATACCACTTTGAACAGTTCAATGTTTAATATATGCCAATTACAATGTTATATTCGCAATGTTCATAATATTATTTATAGTACACTTTTAATTGTTAATGTAACACGAGGTCACTCTAAGCATTTCTCTTTGTTCTGATAGGAGAGTATATACATATTTTAAAATAATTTTTACACAAATTTAGACAACTCATTTTGATAATTAGTACGAATGAAAACGCCTGTTTTCTAGTAGAGTTAATATATTTTATGCAAATGACATGTTTCGCCCGTCTAAGACATTATCAAATATTTTATCAGACATTCGATAATGCCTTAGACAGGTGAAAAATGTCATTCACACAAAACATAATAAAACTTATAAAAAAAAACAGACGCTTTCATTCGTTTTAATTATTTTATATGGAGTTTTACCTCATTGTTCAAGAAACGATAAATAAATCATTTGGATAGACAATATATAATTGAGGGTTAGATATTATAAAGGTACCGAATGTAAAAAAAGTTAAAAAAAATGTTTATGATCCCAATTAGTGTTAAAAACAAAGACCAAAAACTGTGCAAAGCTGCAGATTGATAGAATAGTACAGTGTAGTTTAAACGTCACCTTAAAGATGCCATCCATGGTATATTACATATGACGTACAATACACCGTTTTTTTTCTCTCACTTTTTCCTTGCTTTGAGTTTAAATTTTAAATACACCTTTGTAATAAGCAGCCTTCATTTGTGCTATGAGTAAATAGGACATGTATTGATTGATGATAGTTTGTGTTCCGCATTATTTTAGAGAACCAAAAAAATCAGGGGGTTGTGCGAAACAAAGTAAATACTACCCTGCCCCCACCCCTCAGTACCATGTCAGTATTCACTTAAGATTTCACATCCATCTAAATCACCTTCTAATTTATACTTTTCTAGCTATCATCGTCAGTTTAGACAGTTAAATACCAGGCGCGCAGAGTAGCGAGGAGAAATAATATTTTTTATCTGAGCGGTAACCAAGACCAATATAATTTTTGTTAAATTCATTTTTCAAACAGGGGTTTTTAATCTTCAGTAGTAATTGGTTAGTGATAGTGCTGTATGATGTAGAAATGAAATTATCCGATGAATTAAATGGATCAACTAGCTGCGTCAATTGCCGTATTTTTGTGTTGCATAGAGATGTCACCTTATTTTGATACTTGCATCGCCTTGATCCCGTTTCAATCTTCGGTCCTAACAATGGCGCATCGAAATAGACCCATAAACTCTGTCCACAAGCTTTTATTAACCCATTAACCCATTATCCGCTGGGACAAGTTACCGTAATCCAATGTTCATTGTTATTCACTAACTAGCCATCACATACTCGTACATATCGTCTTACAGCGTCAGAAGGATTTTTCAAATTCAATATATTTGGTAGTGCCTTTCAAGCACGATCTTTTATGTGATGTCTGAAGTGACTCTGAAGTGAGCCTGGAGTAAGCCTGAAGTGAGTCTAAAGTGAGTGTGAAGTGAGTCAGAAGTGAGTCTGAAGTGAGCCTGAAGTGAGTCCGAAGTGAGTCCGAAGCGAGTCCGAAGCGAGTCTGAAGTGAGCCTGAAGTGAGTCTTACTGAGTCTGAAGTGAGTTTTAGTGAGTCTGAAGTGAGTCTGAATAAGAGTCTGAAGTGAGCCTGAAGTGAGTCCGAAGTGAGTCTTAGTGAGTCTGAAGTGAGTCTGAAGTGAGTCTGAAGTGAGTCTGAAGTGAGTCTGAAGTGAGTCTGAAGTGAGTCTGAAGTGAGTCTGAAGTGAGTCTGAAGTGAGTCTAAAGTGAACCTGAAGTGAGTCTGAAACAGTTTCATGAATGACATGAAGGTTCTGTGACTGGACAGCCAGCTGATCCAGGCTCGTGAAGCTTGGCGGAGCCACACTTCGAAAGCCGACCCCAAACAACGGGAAATGGTTGGGAGAAAGAAGAAGATTCATATCTTTCATGCATACTTTCATCACTATTCTTTCTTCAATAGTTCATTCAATACATTTAGACCGTCTTAGTGGCCATTTAATTTTTGTTTTTGGTGACCAAACACTATAATTTTATGATTTACTTTTATTATTTTATGATTTATTGATGACCAAATTATTTTAACATTAGTAAGGAGCTTTCTAGTGGTTCTTGCACTTTCTAGAATTTCAGTGTTTCTTGCCAAATCCGTCAACATCCGAATCATGCGTGGAATTTAATCATTGTTTACCGAAGTAGAAAAAAGTATATTTTTTATGATTTAAAACATTGTCCATTCCATTTACGATTTTTTTTATATATTTCGAAAGCAGTATACTTTAATCTAACGATGTAAACTAACAAAAATATTACAATATAATAAAAGATACGATTAATTAATAAGAATGAAAACATCTGTTTTCTAAAAGTTTTATTTTATTTGATGGGAATGACTTGTTTTGCTTTGCTTAGCAAATGTTTGTTATGACAATAACGTTTTAATTCGTATTAATGATTTAATATGGGGTTTTACATTATTGTTCAAGAAATAATACATTTGATACATGATTATTATTTTATGTTCGTAAAAGAAGTTTGTTCGAAGTTTTTTTTTATATGTAATGTTGTTTAGTCTGATTTAATATGATGTATTTATGGATTAGTAAAAAAAATGGTAATTTAAGTTATTTAAGAATTTTGTTTTATTTTTATATTTATATAATTGAGAGAATGTCATACATAAATGTTCTGTTCAAACTGAACCTTAGGGAGGTTTTGGCGGTTTACCGCAAGATATATCAACAGAATGTTGGGACAGTACAATATAACATAAAACAACTCTCCCCAATAACCTTTTGTTGTCCCCGATAAATTAGAGGATCAGGCCAGTAATTTGAGCTTTGACGTTTACTTTGGAGGTTTCATTCAACGCAATCAATATTGCCTTTCATCAATCTTCATTATCTGCTCTTGAAACCTAAATTTTCTAAACAATATGTAAACACGGAATAGCAGTAAATCGGCATCAGAAATCGTATGTTTTTGAAGTAAAATTATATAAGCACAGTAGGACATATTAATTTTAAAAAGTCACGATAAAAATAATCGTGCGATGGGGAAGACTGAGAAGACGCTACTGGAGAGATCATGTGGAAAGAGCATATTCTGAAATCGTGATAAATATAGCCGCAAATAAAGTACCAATAGGACATCAACCTCCAGGAAGACCACCTAAAAGATGGCGAGACAGTTCTGCATCCCAGGACGGGCTCCGAGAAATAACAGGACACAGTCCTAAATAAAGCAGTGGAAGAAGAAGATGATAATAATAACCTCGAATGTTCTTTACGACCCTGCAAACGTTACTATATTTTTCTTAAAGTGCCGTGTCAGGTCCCCCCGACGTCGGCTCTCACTCTGGCATAGGCCTCTCTGTCCTGTGTCAGCCGGAACAATTCCACCACCCTTCAAATTCCGGTCTACTCTTTGACGTTTCCCAGGATATCTGGGGTCGTCCCACACCGCGCCTACCCTCAATCTTCCCTTTCCTGATGGGGTGCAGCAAACGGTATTTCTCGTTGCGGAGAATGTGTCCCAAATATGCCATCTTTCTAATCTTTATATTACACAACAATTCTCTTAATATTCTCGCTCTATGTAACACGTCATTCTTGGTGATCATGTCGGTCCATGGGATCTGCAATATCCTGCGATGGAGCCACATTTCAAAGGCCTCCAACGTTACTAAGGCAAGTAAATATTTTTAGTCTTCTAACGCTAGGGGTGTTACAGTCTATATTGGTTTGCACTGGTTTCATCGGAAAACTTCTACGCATCATCAAGTTTAAAATTTTTTGGCTTTGTAAAGCGTTGTTTCTCCCCGTTAATTTGTCAGTACGCATTCGGGATTCAAAGCGGATGGACGTCCATCTGTGCTTTTAATTACGGTATACCGAGTAGTCGTTTGCGTATTTTATTATTTATGACACAAACGCAGCTTAATCGTTTAGCTAACAATATAAATTTACTTTTTTGTTTATAATGAACAACATCAATATTTGAAATCTAACGTTTATAACCATTAGGTAAACATGTATATATTATAATATAATATAATACATCGATTTATAATACGAAAAGGTTAAATTATAGCGAAGCTAAGCACCAAAACGTAGGTAAAATGATTAATTCACAGCAATAAACAAATTCATAATTTTATAGCATAATATATGTTTACTTAGCACGCAATCTTGACCCAAGAATGATTATGGAAGAGTTAATTTGAATACCTGACCTGCGGTTGGATATTAATAAGCTGTTTAAGGTCAAGAACAAATATTTCATCCAAGTCATATTAATTGCCTAAATTGAATTTTTAATCTTATTTACTAGAAACACAATTCAATATGATAAATATTATTCATTACATGATAGTTTGATGGGCTCCGTCAGTAGTGAGAATATATTCATTTGCAATAATCATGCCAAATACCACAAATTTTCGTATATTGACCGAATGGTTTTGGGTTCGAATCTCGTTTTGATTATTTTTATCGAATTAATTACAAAAACAGTATTTCAAAGAAACCTATAAATACAAAGTGTTGCAACTGTTTATCCAAAGTAAATATAACTGAAAACGAAGTGTCAGGAGAATAAGAAAATCCTGGCTAGAAAACCTTGGAAAATGGTTCAGTTGCAGGACAACATCCCTGTTTAGAGCTGCTGAATCAAGGGTAAAAATAGACATAATATTTTCCAACCTCCGACAGTAGAGGAACAAGAAGATGAAGAAGAAGAAATAAAATGAAATTTAAGTGACAACCACATATCATTTGTTTATCCTAACATTTATAAAAGAAAATGTGTTAATATGAACATCCTCATCAATTCATTCATTGCACAAGCAGCCAAAAGATTTTTTGTTTTAAATTTTGTTTTTAAAAATTGTGTGCCAAAAGATGTGGTGTTGGCGACTAATGCTGGGCATATCCTGGATGACGAGAAGAACGAACTAGTCGATCCTTAATCAGCTGGGCACCAGGGCTAGACTCTCTCAGGGAGTGTTACAATATTTCGGTCACATAGCCAGAAGAGACCAGGATAATCTTGAAAAGGTCATAATAATGGCAAATTAGAGGGAAAGCGACCACAAGGAGTGCCACCGAGCCAATGGTCCGTTCAAATCGGGGCGCTGACTGGCCTCTCAACACCTGCAGCCTGGAGACTGAAAGCCGTGCCACACTGTTTTAAACAAGCTCTCCACATCGGTCTCCACCTAAAACTGTGTAGACACTTGTTTGAAACCAAAATTCGTTTGATTTTCAACAACCTTTGTGAACGGACGCGCATAGTATGCGTGTTGTAAACTGTTGTAAACACGCATTCCACATTCCACCAAGGTCACTCTTGTGGAGAGGTTGTTTCAAACAGTGTGGCACGGCTTTGACCAGTGACAGGAGCAAATGGCGAGATGGTGAATAGTTTACAGAAGTAACACGACCCTCAGTCATGAGGCATAGAACAAAAATAGAAGATTTATGGATAAAAAAGTTATTGAATCTTTGACAATAATAATAAAAAACCAATACGCCGTTTCCCTGAAAGGGTACGAATATTGAATGGAACGCCACACTACTCAATCCAGATACACCTTTTTAGCTTCCTCCATATTCATACAGTGAGTCATACACGTACGTTGATTCTTTCGACATCTCACATGGCCGACCTTTAATACTTAATAACCAACCTGCCTCTGGTGGGAGAGCAATTAAACTGCTGAACATGATAGCTTCGGAGGTCGACGTCTTAGTGAAAGAACGTTCAGAAGTCAAATACTCTTGACTTGGGAGAATATCTTGTATTCCTAAAGTCGAACTATCTCTCATGCGTTCCTGGTATTTCATATTATATTTAACCTGTTCTCAATAGATGCTTTAAACTTTAAAATAATTGTTGTTTGTAATATCTTTTGAGAAAATATACTGATTTAATTTCGAAAATTTGACATTTGATATATTATTGTAACACCTGATGATGTCAAGATAGGTTGACATCTTGTATTCCTAAAGCTGTCGTGAAAAATAAAAATACAATTGTGATACATAAAACAAAGTTTTTTAATTAAACAGTTTATATGATTAATTTGAATATTTGATTAATTTGGTCACACCATGATTTCCTCTGTCTTTTTAACCATTTTTTCAACATTTTTTCTTATTAAAAACTCACTTTGCGGTTAGACATTTTAAACTTATAGATATAAAATAATAAAACACTGTATTTAATCGCGGTATGGTTATTATAATTGATGCCAACTAGTTTCGCTTGGACCCAAGATTCATCAGGGTAGTATAAATAACTACTACAGTTATTATACTGCCCTGATTAGGCTTGGATCCAAGCGAAACTAGTTGACATCAATTATAATAACCATACAAGGAGTTTTATTATTTTATATAATTTTTTCGTCCTCTATACGTTCCGTATGCACAAACCAAAGCAATGATTCTTTCATAAAGAGAATTTTTGATGTATAAAATATTGCAATAATAAAACACCAAGTTCTGGAAGCCTATTGCAAGAATTCATCTCCTACTAATTGATCCAATGACCGTGAAATTACAGTGTTGGCGTTGTCTTGATCCCACTCATTGCATCATTTAGTTTCCACGTGCGAAGACAGACACCTGTTAATATGTCTATACTCTTCAGACGTCCATGCAATTGTTTTCTGTGATTATTGGATCTTGTTTTTTCTTACAGAAGGAAAACGTCTTTACACACGTATATATTATAACTGTATGTTGCGTATACCCAACAAAAATATCCATAAACAGTATATATGAGTATAATAGAAGTTAATTGTTACAGTTAAACGAATGAAAACGTCTGTTTCCTAGAAGTTTTATTATATTTCATGTGAATAACATATTTCGCCTGTCTAAGGCATTATCAAATGTAGCGAAAAATCTAACGCGCTGAATTTTACATACACGAGTTAAAGGAGCAGAATAGGATATTTAATAATATTATATTTAATCGTGCCACGTTTTCCTCGGTCTTCCTCTATTTCTAGTTCCATTTACATCGTTAACATATAATTTTTTACTACTCTTTCTTCATCCATTCTTTCCATGTATCCAAACCATCTAAATGGTCCTTTCATTATTTTGTTCAGAACACCATCATTCGTTCCGCATTCATTTCTTATATTTTCATTCGACACTCTATCATACACAGAGTATCAACACATTCGTTTAAGAGATCTCATTTCTACTGCATTTATATTATACTTTCATCCTTTTTTGCCAGTTCCATGCTTCAACTTCCATACATAAGGAATAGATAAAGACCGGGAAAACGTGACACGATCAAATAAATCAAATATTGAATGTCGGCCACGTGAGGAGTCAAGAGAAATCGACGCGCGTGCATGACACGATGTATGAATGTTGAGGAAGCGAGAGAAATATGTCAGGAATGAAAAGTGTGGCAGTCCATTATTTCTGCCTATCCCTTTGGGGAGACGGTGTGATGTTTAGTTAGTTAGTTAGTTTTTTGTTATTCTATTATTTTCAGGTAATACTTTCCTATATTCTGAGGTTTGTCCCTTTATTTGTTTTCAACAATGTATTGGGCCACGTCAATTTCCTTAATTACTACTCCGATGAAGGGCTTCTGTGTTCCGAAACATGTTTGTTTTAATGTTTAATTTTTAACTTTATTTCCATTGTAAATAAATTATTGTGTTAACAAAGTTAAATAAATATATGTTGGAATATCTAGTGAATTAATTATTATATATTTTTTAAAGAAAACTCAGTTAAAGAACCTAATGATTGCACATCGCAACATTGTTTATTCTTGATGGATATTTGAACACGTAAGAACTTTATGCTAATATTTTGTCGTTAAAAATGCTAAACTTTTTCCCATCCTTCCTGTGTGAACATCACTCCGTACAATGTGTGAAAGATATCGTGCACAGGGTAAATAAATAACTTTGAAACAGCAAAAAAGTGACAGTGGTGTAACTTTCAAATAAAAAAATAACTATCTAGCCGGTTTTCCGGGAAGGTAGGCAGAGAGTATGGACGGCCACACTACTCTGTCCTGACATGGCTCTAGAGATACATTAATACACCCTAGCACGCAAGCTCGTCGATTTTTCCGACTTCGAATGGAGCCGTCTTTTAATAAATTATTAATTTGGTCTTGCCATGCTTTCCTCGGTCGTCTTCGACTTATCTTTCCACTCACGCTTCTTTACAACAGTTTAACCATTATTCTCTCGTCCATTCGTTCCATATGTGCAAAATATCGCAGGGATCCTTTTTTATATATTTTTTTCTTTATTTCGTCGATCGGTATTCTGTGGAGTTATGCCACCCTGAAATTTAAAAAATTCAGAGGAGATCAAAAGGAATCAGAGAACATCACAGCAACAATAGAAGACCGCATGTACAGTTCAGGAATCGCAGACTAAATGTTATTTAAAAAAGATTTGATTTAAAGATGCTGACGTCATACTTTTTTCTATTGCGTTTTTATCGAAACTGCTTTTTTCAAAACGGTGTACACGATATCTCCCGATGTACTCACCCGATTCGGTTGAAATTTACAACAGTTATTTTCCATAATATTATTTCTATGTGACGTACGTTTTTTTTTTCATTTTCAAAAGTTACAAATTTTTTAAACTCAAAATAAAATTGAAATTTGAGGTTTTTTTTTCAACGGCTGCCATTTCTTAAAAAAAAATCTATATCCCTAAGTCACTTGATAGCTATTATAATTCTTAGAATAAACAATTTGGTTTTTTAATTTCGAATAATGCATTATAAAGAAATCATCTACACCATCATCAAAGATTTTCAAAACAAGGCTCTACATATCCGCTAATATCTCCGGCATTTTTTTTAAATAATTAATATTGTAAAATTGTTTATAAAATTACTGTGAACATTTATAAAATAAAGATTATTTTATACCTATTTTTCCGAGCGCCAAGGTAGCGCAACCCCTTAAAGTGAATTCCTCTATTTCTTAATGAATAAAAAAATATTTAAACACACAAATAATTAAAAATCGTGCGAATCGCACTAAAATTAGAAACATAATTCAGTTAAGACGTTGTATTGAAATGTTTTATTAAACATTGGTGTTTGCGGTTTTGGTCTGGAAACCGGTTTCCTGCGTTTCAAGATGGAATTTAATGTCAAAAAAGGAGAAATATTTAGAGATGCAAATTTGCCTAGCGCGGCAGGATGCCGTTGGTCGAATCCTTCGCGATTCTAAAAACCTGTTTTTACTCTTTATCCGTTTGTTTTTGTATTAGAAAAGTGTTCTTAAACTGGATACACTTTGCATGCTATGCGATTTCTCAGTTATATAAGAAATCGAACAAAATATGTGTTTTTAAAATTTGGTATGGGGTTTAATGTATATGTAGGACAAACGAATAAATGACAGCATACTGCTGAGTTCAATATGAAGAGTATTGAGGCTGCCATCATTGAAAGACAACTGGACTGGCTATAATCATAAATCAGTTTATTTTCTCAAAAGATATTACAAACAACAATTATAGTTTAAAGCATCTATTGATTAACTAACTAACTAACCATCACGCCGTCTCCCCAGAGGGGTAGGCAGAAAGAATGTAACGCCACACTGTTCTGTCCTGACATACTTCTCTCGTTTCCTCTACAATCATACATCTTGTCATGCACGCACGTCGATTTCTCGGACTCCTCACGTGACCGACATTTGATATTTGATTGATTTGATTGTGCCACGTTTTCCTTAGTCTTTCTCTATTTCTAGCTCCGTTCACGTCGTTTACATATACCTTCTTCACCATTCTGTCTTCACTCATTCTTTCCATCTTAACGACCCTTTCATTATTTTTAATTATATTATAATATATACATTATATTATAAGTGTGACAGTCCATTCTTTCTGCCTACCCTTTCGGGGAGACGGCGTGATGGTAAGTTAGTTTTTCAGGTTTAACACGATTTGACATCGGAACTTAAATAAATTACGTTAGAGTGGGTTAGCTTGAGTTATGAAAACTTAAGTAATAAATATATAAATGTTAAAAAAAAATGATACTAAAGTGTACAATTGATTGAGGATGACGCGGCAAGATAAAATAAAGATCCGACGGGCGACGTTCGCCGGTTCATGTGCGAATGTCACCATCGTTATTAAGATTACGAGACCCCCACTCGTTCCGCCCATGGGCTCGTGATCCCACTTTATGGCCCATACTGGTTACGCCCATGCGCATTAAACCGATCGTTCCATACTTCCCGTACCGTCCATTAACAACCAAGCATTTAACAATGTATTATATCAAAATTCACAGAACTCAGCAGCAAACAGCTAGGAATCCATTGCAATACTTAGATTCACTGGCTTAAAAGTCCAGAAAGAATCCAGTATGAACTCTGCTGGACAGTCTTCAAAGCGCTACATGGAATGGCACCAAGTTATATATCTGAACTCTGTATAACCTAAATTCAAGGAAATCCACACTTCGCTCGGCGAACTCCTCAGCAGTAGGAAGATTAGTTGAGCCGAAGCGTTGCCCCAGTACAAATTTCGGGGATCGAGCGTTCGCGGTAGCCGGTCCATCAGCTTAGAACAATCTTCCCTTCACACCTCAGATGCATAAATGATCCGACAGATTTCAGATCTAAATTGAAAACCCATCTTTTTCATATTTCATACCCAATTTAAACATTTATACTTTGTTCTACTATATTTTTTAACCGATCGCTTTTTAAGCGGTCACATTTAGATTTTTAGATTTAAAACACGTCTTAAAGCGCCCTTGAGGTGATTACATCACAAAAACGGCGCTTAAAAAGTTAGCATCTTATTATTATTATTATTATTATAAAGTGTCTTCCATTTGATACTTACTAACTTATTAACCATCATGACGTTCCGCAGAGGTAGGCAGAGATAATGGACCTCCACACTGCTCTATCCTGACATACTTCTCGAGATTTCTCTCAATTTATACATCCTAATATTGAGGACGATAGCAGGCAAGACACTGAGAGATCGCGTGAGGAACATCAGAATAAGAGAGATATGTGAGGTTGAGGATATTATAAGATGGAGCAGACAGCGAAAAAGGGACTGGTACGGGCATGTTCAAAGAATGGACACCACCAGACTCCCCTATATTGCATTGCATAATCAGCCTCATGGGACTCGTCCTCGTGGAAGACCTCCTAAAACATGGAAGGACAGCGGGGAATCTACCTCACAGAAAGAGCAACACTCTGGAGAACAGACCACATAGGTCTACAACAAGGAAGAAGAAGAAGAAGAATATGCAGTTGCCATCACAAAAAAAAGCCTATCCAAAAAAGCTGAGATGACAGTGCATAATGGTGTTCTTGTGCCAACCTTTATATATGGAAGTGAAGCATGGAACTGGCAAAAGAAGGATGAAAGTAGAATAAGTGCAGTAGAAATGAGATCTCTGAGACGAATGTGTGTTAAATCTGTATATGATATAGCGTCAAATGCAAATATAAGAAGTAAATGCGATGCAAATGAAAGTGTTATGAACAAAATAATGAAAGGGCCGTTAAGATGGTTTGGACACATGGTAAGAATAAGTGAAGAGAGAATGGTGTAGAAAGTATATGTAAACGGAGCTAGAAATAGAGGAAGACCGAGGAAAACGTGGCACGATCAAATCAATCAGATATTAAATGTCATGTAAGTTAGTTAGTTAGTTAATATGCACGCTTGTCGATTTTACGACTTTGAATGGCCTTCTAGTAATTGATTAATATGGTCATGTCGTGTTTTTTCGGCTTTCCTCGCCTTTTTTCTCCATTTACACTGCTCGTATACAACTTTTAACAATTATTTTCTTATCCATTCGTTCCCTATGTCTAAACCATTTTAATGATCTTTTTTTTTTTAATTCCTCACAATTCTTACTTATTTCGTCGTGCGGTATTCTATCATATATACTCGTAGTTTTCTCGCACATTATTCTTATTGATCTCTTTCTCCAGCATTTATCCTACTTACATCCTTCTTCTCCCAGCTCCACAATTCACTTCCATCCACAAGGGTTGGCAATAGAATTATATTATGCACTGCCATCTGTGCTTCAGTGGATACATAATAATAAAACATTTTGTTATGTAACCACGGTATGGTTATTATAATTGTTCTCAACTATCATAGTTTCGCTATTACCCAAGTTTCATCAGGGCAATGAAGCTTGGGTTCAAGCGAAAATATTTGGCTTCAATTATAATAACCATCTTATTATTTTTTCTTTTCAGACAATTTTTCTCCACTGCTGGATATAGACCTCTTCTAAAATCTTCCAACATTTTCTATTTTGGGCTATCTGTTGCCACTTACGCCTCGCAAGTTGGATAATATCATCCGTCCACATTTTTTTGTGGTCTTCCTATGGCTAATAACCATACCTTGGTTAAATACAAAGTGTTTAATTATTTTAAATAGTATATGTAAGATTAACTAATATATATTTTTCTTCTTCTGCTTTATTTAGGACTATGTCCTGGTATTTCTCGGAGCCTGTTCCTGGGATGCAGATGTCCAACTGTCTCGCCATCTTTTAGGTGATATTCCTACAGGTCGATTTCCTGTTGGTACTTTATTTGCGGTTATATTAATCACTCTTTCAGAACAGCTCTTTCCACATGATCTCTAAAGCAGTGTCTTCTCAGTCTTCCCCATCACACGACATCTTCCACATTGAAGATATTTCTTATTTCAGAATTTCTTATTCTGTCTCCGAGTGTCGTTCTCGCAACGGATCGGAGAGTCTTAATTTCTGTGGTTCTTAGGAGACTTTTTGTTCTGATGGTGTCAGCTCTCGTTTCTATTCCATATGATATTAAAGGACTAATATATAGTTTATCTAATAAATTTTATATTTTATATGTAAGTTCTTGGACTATGCGAACATCGGAGAGGTCCAAAACTGATGTTATCGAGATGTGGTGCCGGCGACGAATGCTGCGTATACCCTGGACGGCAAGAAGAACAAACCAGTTAATCATTGACCAGCTGGGTATCAAGGCAAGACTCTCGCGAATGTGTTCTTAAAGAGTGTTGAAATATTTTGGACACATAGCCCAGAGACATCAGGACAACCTTAAAAACATCATCATCGTGGGCAAAGTGGAGGGAAGGCGACCATAAGACGACCACCGAGCCGGTGGTCCGATCAAATCAGGGATCTGACTGATATCTCATTAGCTGCAGCCTGGAGACTGACGGGTGACAGGAGCGCATGGTGTGCCATGGTTAATAGTTTACAAGATGGACACGACCCTCAAACATGAGGAGTACGACTGAGCAGAAGAAAGATGTAATTTTAAATGTCTAACCACAAAGTGAGTGCTTCATATGAAAAAAAAAATGATACACAATATATTATTTCTATTTGCAGTGTTGACTTAAATTATTTATGGTATTTATTCCTAGCACCGACCCTTCTTTCAATGTTTTTCTCCATTTTTCTGATGGAAAAGGTTGTTGAATAAATAAATTCGGTAACTAGCTCCAATTTCTCACCGTTCGCACTTATGTCACAAACCGGCCTACATTCTACCTTCTCAAAATACTCTCTTTTTATGAACACAGAGATCAATATTTTCGTATGAAGCACTTCATTTGTGGTGTGGCATTTTTAAAAATAAATTCGTTATTAACCTACTTTCGAAATAGTATTAAAAAAAAAAAAAAAAACGACATAAGGACTACACATCAAATATAATAATCGCAACATTGATATTGCATCCCTGAGGTAACTCACACCATCGATTAAGCAATGAGATTGCTCTACCCACAGGCATAACCATTGGCAGGTTGGTTCTGCTGCGTGGCAAATAAAACAATCTGTGCTGTCTTTGACGAAGGTTATTATCAGGGACAAATAGACGAGTGATGTATATACGGCCACCAATCAGCTGAAAGAAGTGAACTCCCAAGTGAATATTCCTCCTTCTCCCCAATGATTGGTAGCTTAGCATACCTAGCAAGAATTCAGCCGGAAACAGATACGGGTAATAACGGCACCCCCTGAGGTAAAGAAAGCGCAAAAAATTACACAGCTTTATTCTTTTTTTAGAACTTACCGGTTTCGTCCATACCGAAGCTTCGTAAGGGTAACAAAACAAACTAAAATTCTACGCAGAACTGTTCACACTAAAAATAATGATAATAATAATTATAATAAAAGCATTTCATTGTCGGTTTGGAGAAACTTTATAACTCAACGTGAGCTCGAGTCCATATTTAGGAAGGAGTCCAATCGTCGCTCACTTTGGCAAAGAAACTGGTTGGGATATGCGACTTTGCCATCGAATACACATTCTAGGCTGCTCGAAGTACATTATATTCTCTTAAAGTCATAATAAATAATAGTTGTAAGATATTCAAACCATTTTATTGACTCTTTCATTATTTTGTTCACAACACTTTCATTTGCACTGCATTCACTACTTATAATTGAAGTGCATAAGTCAATAAACTAAGCCCCCCAAAGTGAATGATGGTCAATATATAAGTCAAGTTAATAAATCTTAGAAAACAATGTGTATTTTGGAGAACACGATGGGATAACTAAAGTGGAACCTCGATATAACGAATCTCAAGAGGTTTTGAAAGTGTTCGGTACAGCGAATGATTTGTTATACTGAGGTTTGTTGCTATGATATGGCTAGTTCAAGGGGATTAAACAAATATCGTTACATCTAAAAATTCGTAGATTTTCACGGTTGGCAGCAATATGTTTGTTGTGTTTTTGGGTAACACCGTGTGATTTCGGTAACTCCTTCTCGACCGACGTTTCGGAGATCGTTGCAGTCTCCATCTTCAGGGTAATGACCTTCATTACCCTGAAGATGGAGACTGCAACGATCTCCGAAACGTCGGTCGAGAAGGAGTTACCGAAATCACACGGTGTTACCCAAAAACACAACAAACATATCTAAAAATTCGTTGTATTGAGGTTTGTTACCTGTCTCTGAAATATTTAAATTGCCTATATCAATAACACGACCAAATCAATTAATCAAAAGTCAGCCTTGTGGTAAGTTTAAATAATCTAAAAACTAACTAACCAACCATCATACCTTCTCCTCGAAAGGGTAGGCAGAAGGAATGGATTCGCACACTGTTCTTTTCTAAGAGACTTTTCTCGATTCTTCAACATTCATACATCATGTCATGCACGTACGTCATTATTATTTTGTCTAAAATAATCAAAATGTTTATATACAAATATGACTTAGTAAGATGGAGTTGGCAGATAAGACGATTCTGCAAGGATCACATCGAGAGGATGGATCCAGCGAGGATTCTTAACACATTAACTACCAAAAGCCGACGAGTCGGCTTTTCGCTTTCAACCGTATATGACCAAAAACTGATTAGTCGGTTTTTCTACCCTATTGGAAATGATTCTCACAATTACGTATATCAGTATATCAATTTCAAATTTGAACTTGATGAAATTTAAAAATTCTTTGGTAAATAAAGTGTTAAGATCCACGAGACTCCAGAAGGCCGTAGACCACCAGGACAACCACCAAAAAAATGGAGAGAAAGCTGGATGTTTATTAAAACGTCTTGTGATTACACATGAATAAATTTGATATCCTGTATTAACAGATCGCAAGATCTACAATAAGAGAAAGAAGAAGAAGAAGAAGTGTATCAACATAAAATTCATATTTATTGTTTCTTGAACAATGATGTAAAACCCCATATTAAATAATTAATACGAATTAAAACGTTAGTTTTCTAGAAGTTTTATTATTTTTTATGGGAATGACATGTTTCGCCATTCTAAGGCATTATCAAAGATGACGAAATTTCAACTCGTTTTTAACAAATAATTATTTGGATGAAACGTCATTCCCATAAAATATAATAAAACTTCTAGAAAACTGACGTTTTCATTCGTATTAATTATAAAATACATTGTAGTATGGGAATATTTATTTTTTAATTACTGGTGTGAATGGATAGTGGTCAACTTCATGAAATTACAATTTCAATGTATTTAATAATATAGAATTAGACACCAGTGGTCTCGCAAGAGTAAATTGTGTAGAAACAGATTGGGTAAAACGGTTAATGCAGGGCTAAGTAGGCCGATTGCGAGCCATTTCAGGAGAGAAAGAATACATTGCGCAGAATACATTTACAATTCGCGAAGTACCAATTACCAATCTCTCTACAATTCCAGCTTCCATTTAGGGACATGTGTTTTCTGTAAGGGCTTGTGTAATAGCCCAGATTATCTCGTTAAATATTGTATCAGAGTATTCAACTTATTAATAAGCAAATAGAAATACATCGCCTGAAGTAAAGATGGCATCCTCCCATCTTTTGTAAATATACTTCTCTAAATTCATTCACTTGTTCCATATTTTATCGATTTCCGCTAATATGTATGGAAACGTATAACTAATTCATAATTATTGTATAATAAAATGCATAATAAATACCGGACGATGACATGAAGATGACAGCGAGCTGCCGAAACCGGTCGAAGACACAAAAATAGTAGATTTTATACAATAAATTTTAAAAAAAATTACGATTTTTATACATTTTCATTATGCATAATTAATATGTGTGGATTATGCATAATTATTATATGTGGAAGTGAAGTTAGGATTTGGCAGAAGAAGGATTTTATTTATTTATACGTAATACACAAATGAGACATAACAAACGAAAAACATTTAGGTGACTCATTTGGACACAAAATGGTGTTACAAAGATAAGATAAAACAACATGAAATCAAAAAATCATACATATCAGAAGGAACCCTAATATGTCGACGTCAGTGAGCCAGTATTCTTTCCAGAATTTGTAATATATTTTTTATGAATACTGCCTCACTGACACTGAAAATGTCCAAATCCGAGACGATTAGATTCAACGCTCGAATTGCTCTTCCTGCTGGCATCACCAAAGGCAGGATGAAGGAATAATGTAGGAAGTAAAGTAGGATAAATGCCGTAGAAATGAAATCACTCAGAAGACTGTGCGGAAAACAATGCATGATTGAATAACTAATTATGAAGTAAGGAAGGAATGTACGGCGGAAGAATGTGTCCTAAATAAAATTAAAAAAGGGTCACTAAGATGGTTTGGACAAATGGAACGAAAGGCCAAGGCAATCATGGCATGCCCAAATTAATCAAATACTGAAAGGCGGGAATGTTCGAAGTAGGACAATTGACGAGCGTGCGTGACACGGTGTGTGAATGTAGAAGAGGCGCGAAAGTTATATCAGGATAGAACAATTTGACGGTCCATCCTCCCTGCCTACCCATTCGGGGAAACGGCGTGATGGTTAGTTAGTTAGTTAGTATTTATAAACAGAAAAATGTTCAAAATCTTGCTTACAAAATTATAAACAGATGTTTAAATTCGTATTAAAAAAAAAGAGTTTAGCTTGATGACAATTTAAATGTACTCTTAATGTGCATCTAAATGTATTTATTTAAGCCCTGTACCGAGTTATTTTAATATTATGTGTATCTTATTTGATACAATATTAATATCAGCGGAAAAATCATATATTCAAATTATTAAAAAAAAAAAAAAAAAAATTAACGTTGGAATAGTTTACATTTTTTTCTTTTTAAGTTTCAATCTCATTGCAAAGAAGTCTATCTTTGCTGGATCTCGGGATGTCATTTGGGTCTTTAATGTGGTAGTTTCTCGTTGCTTTCCACATGTTTGTGTACAACAAGTTATTTAAAACCCAATTACCATATACTGTATAAAAAAAATCAGCTATTGATTCTTATGACATGTGTGACAGGTCTATCGCCATATTTATTGTCAAATGAATTCTACCAGACTAAAGACTGCGTGAGAATTTTTTTTCACATTGTCATCGTCGAGAATCGAATCCGGGACCATAAGTGTGTCTGTCATAGCTGTTGCCACTCTGCCACGAAGGCCGTCATAAATAAAGCTTGTAAATACATTCAATTTGACTATATAATATGCATTTATGAGTATTTTAATTACAGCAATGAAATTTCATAACCATACACATCTAGTGATCTAATAAGCCCTTGCATAAAACAACCACCAAATCACATTTTAGACGTAAGAGGAATAGTCATTAGAGCTGAACCTCAGTAAGCCAGAAGATCCAAGTCCATGTAGTTCAATTATAAAATGACAATTGGAAGCAGCAGTACGAGAGTATGGGAAAAAACGATTTAGAGTCAACAAAGATATGATAAGACAAGGTAAACATAACGAAAGACATTAGCCTCGGGCGGACAAACGCTAGTATTGGTACTCGGAATATAAAAATGTATGATGTTCTTAAGTTAACACAATAAAGTAATACGTAAAAAAATCGTTGTAAAATATTTCAACGACCACTTGAAACAACCATCAAAAATAAAATCCCGCCAAAATGTAAACATTGCGAAATTCCGAATCTAAAGGTCATAGAAAAATTTCTCCACACGATTTTCTTAACAAATCTTCGCCTCGCGTTGTCGATTAAAAAAATAATTAAGTTGATTAAAAAAATCTATATTTTATGCTCCATATATACCTACATGAATTGTTAAAGTAAAATAGGTCCCAACAAGGGGAGGGGACGATATAGGAACTTGAGTTCGGAATGGGATTTTGCAGAATTATCTAATTAGGATATAAATAGTCCATTGTTTTGGCCGAAACACTATGATACTTTAACATTATTACTGTTAAAATTTACTGTTTCGCGAACCGATGTTGGCATCATCAGATGTTACAATAAACTTCACATAAGTTTAAGACCTTCTTCACACGAGTTTAAGAACTTCACATGAGAAACAACATGAGTTTACTGTAACACCTGATAATGCCAACATCGGCTGGCGAAACAGCTGTCGCGACACTCTCAGTGAATAAAAAGAAATTGTGATATTATAACAGTGTTTTAAATTTTAACAGTAATAAGGATTTAAGTTACATCAATGCAATTTTTTGTTATTTGTAATATAGTGTTTACACGTTGGTCTTCCGAATCAAAACACTGTGTTTGCTATTTGCATGGACATGATACACACATAGAAAATCTTCACAATTCAAAAAACAACATAAGCTGAATGAAACTAACGGGAGATGTTTGGCGAATGCTTTGGTTTTTATGATAAGATGTGCTCGGTACTCACCCAGAATACAGGCTCTCGTAAGGCGGATTCCTGGTGGTGGTCACGGTGGTAACTTGCTCCTCGTGCTTGAGGCGGTGTTCCTTGCGGGGTACCACGGGGGAGAGGTGCGGCGGAGGCGGGGCGCCCCCCGGGCCGGGCGAGAGCCGCGCGCGCCCGGGCTGGCCGCGCGCCCCAGGGCCTCGCGCCTCTCCCGCCGGCGGAAGGACTCGTTGGCCTCGGCGGTGAAGATGGTGTCGATGGGGTCGGGGTCGAAGATCTTGTCCAGGGAGCCGTGCGCGCTGGGCGTGTAGCCGTTGCCCAGCGCCTTGCGCACGAGGCTCGGGCTCGACAGGTGCGGCGGGCAGCGCAGCATGGCGGCGTCTGCCGGGGCGTAGGCGAACGGCCGCGAGTCGGGCCGCGCGTGGTAGGGGATGTCGGCTGTGGCAAGGAAAAACGGCCTTACTGACTGTTACAACCACATTGCTGTGATTCATTAACTCTTATTTATTCATTTATTTATTTTAAACATATCTAAAGCATTACATTTATTTTGAACCTACTTTCTATACTATATTTGAAGACTACAGGGGAAAAACAAGGAATGTCAGTAGAATGTTAATTTGAATAAATTGAGAATAAAGCTAATCAAAGTCTATACATTTCTTAGCAATCAGCAATCGATTATCTGACCATAGTCGATGACACAGATGATTTTTGAATATGAAAATTTTACTGTGGATAGATACGTACAGATGCCGCTAGTTGGTATTATAACATTTATTTTGAATTTTAACTGACATTCCTTGTTTTTCCCCTGTAGTCTTCATTTCTAATCCTTAATATAAAAAGTATAAGAATTGAATATGGTGCGAATGAAAGTGTTATGAACAAAATAAGGAAAGGGTCATTAAAATCGTTTGGTCACATGGAAAGAATGACTGAAGACAGAATGGTAAAAAAGGTATATGTAAACGGCGTAAACGGAGATAGAAATAGAGGAAGGCCGAGGTAAAACGTGGCACGATCAAATCAATCAAATATTGAATATCGGTCACGTGAGGAGTCGGAAAAATCGACGTGCGTGCATGACAAGATGTATGAATGTAGAGGAAGCGAGAGAAGTATGTCAGGACAGAATAGTGTGGCGTTCCATTCTTTCTGCCTACCCCTCCGGGGAGACGGCGTGACGGTAAGTAAGTTAGTCAGTTAATATAAAAAATATATATCATTATGGCATAGAACTGGCAAAAGAAGGATGAAAGTAGAATAAATGCCCTAGAAATGATATCTCTAAGACGAATGTGTAGAAAATCTGTATATGATAGAGTGTCAAATTTATTTATTTATTTATACATGATACACAAATGAGACATTACTTATTATTAATTATTTAACTATTCCTACGTATAATTTTTTTTTTATTAAAGATAATTTGAAAAAAAAAACTAACCAACTAACCATCACGCCGTCTCCCCGAAGGGATAGGCAGTAAGAATGGACTGCCAAACTTTTCTTTCCTGACATATATTTTACTCGATTCCTCAACATTCACACATTGTGTCATGCACACACGTCGATTTCTCTGAGTGCTCACATGGCCGACATTCAATATTTGATTTATTTGATCGTGCCACGTTTTCCTCGGTCTTTTTCTATTTCTGGTTTCATTTACATCGTTAACATATATATTTTTTACCATTCTTTCTTCATTCATTCTTTCCATGTGTCCAAACCATCTTATTGATCCTATCATTATTTTGTTCATAAAACCATCATTCGTACCGCATTCACTTCTTATATTTTCATTCGACACTCTTTCATACACAGAGTATACACACATTCGTCTAAGAGATCTCATTTCTACTGCATTTATTGTACTTTTATCCTTCTTTTACCAGTTCCGTGCTTCGCTTCCATACATAAGGGTCGTTAGAAGAACACCATTGTGCACTGCCATTCTATATTTTTTGGATAGGTTTGTGTTATGAACAAAATAGATTAATGAATTAAAACACTGTTTTTCCTTCTACTTTTGAGTTTATTTTTCTCAACACGTTTTGAAGTTATCATATATTAATCGGGAGAACGTATAAAGCGGAAAAACTGTGTTTTAATTCATGGGTAGTGAACATCGCCTGTGTAAACGCCTTAAGGGGTTAGGGGCAGTCAGAGGTATGAAAAACAAGTATTTTCAATTATAAAAAATTCTCATTAATTAAATTTATTTTATAAAACCAACAATATAAAATTATTATATTATGTTAAAACTGAATTTGACCTAAATTTGAAAAAAAAAATGAAATATATGAAGTTATCACCATATTTGATGGACCCTGTTCCATAAGTGCGGTGACCATTATGACTTCTTACAGGTTCACCTAAAATCATCCGCGAACCACCACTTATGGAACAGTTTTCAAACAAATATGGCGATAATTTCATATATATATATATTTTTCAAATTTTGGTTAAATCAAGTTAAAACATCATATAATAATTTTATATTGTTGGTTTTATAAAATAAATAAATAACTGTAAATTTTTTTTAATTTAAAATATTTGGTATTTTCATACCTCTGACTGCCCTAACCCCTTAAGTTTATCAAAACTGGTTAATGTTAAGTAATGGTATCAGAAATTTGCATTAATTAATGTCCCAGATACGTGACTGAACAAAATGTGACAAAACATCGTTTAGTTGAATGGTTACTACTTCAGAGATTGACGAAACAAATATGATCCATTACTGTCGTACCGTTATTAATAAATATCTAACTAACTAACTAACTAACTAACCATCACGCCATTTCCCGGGAGGGGTAGGCAGAGAGGATGGATCGCCACAATGCTCTGTCATGGCATACCTCTCGGGCTTCCTCTACATTCATACATCGTACCATGCACCCACGTCGATTATTCCGACTTCGAATGTGACCGCCTTTTAGTAATTGATTAATTTGGTCATGCCATGTTTTCCTCGGTCGTCCTCGGCTTCTTTTTCCACTCACGCTGCTTGTGTACAACTTTTTAACCATTCTACTTTCATCCATTCGTTCCATATGTCCAAACCATCTCAGGGATCCTTTTTATTTACAATAATAAATAAAAACTATCTATTTACAATAATAAATAAAAACTAGATAAAATTTCGCGTATATGGCTAATATTTACGAATAAAAATATATTGATATTAACTATACCGAGACGTTACATATCAAGTATAATAAATTCGATCCACGATGTAAAACTACATATTAAATATTTAATATCGAGTAAAATGTATAATTCGTTTTCTAGAAGTTTCATGATGTTACTAGAGCATTATTAAATATTCGAATTGCCAATGACACAGGAAAGCAAGACATGTCAATCTTTTAAAATTTCATAACCCTGTTAAATAAGAAATATCTGTAATAAGGATCTCTAAATAAGATAAATTATTACTTCTATATTCGCCTTCACTTTGTGTTATGGATTTACATTTGAATAAATGGAGTTGTACATGGAATTTTCACAACGCTTCATTTAAAAAAAAATTAATCGAAAAAGGTTGTGTCAACCGAAACATGTCTGCAAAAATAAAATGAAGTGTTATGAAAATACAAAGTGTAATTTTTATTAAAGATAATTAAAACGAATGAAAACGTCTGTTTTCTAGAAGTTTTAGTATATTTTATGGGGAAAGACGTATATCGCGTTTATCTTTCTAAGCCGTTATAAAATGATTGGCATTTGATATGAAGTTTTACATTGTTCAAGAAACAATAAATAAGAATTACAGTTGGTATTTTCACAACACTTCATTTTACTCTTCGCAGACATGTTTCAATCGTGACAAAACCTTTTCAATGTACAAATTTTAAAATGAAGTGTTGTGATAATAAAAAATGTTATTCTATTTATTCAAATATGAATCCACATCACAAAACGAAGGCGAATATAGAAGAAATAATTTTAAAATACTTCAAAAACACTTTTCTATTTGTTAACGCTCCACTTTATTTTTGTTTTATCAAACGAACGCTTTAAATTATATTTAATAATGCCATACCACAAATTACGCGCTTCATACGAAAGTATAGAAATAATTTATCAATTTACGGACCCTAATTTTAGATCTCTTATTTAACAGTTTTATGACAATTTAATATAAAGAAATGTTTCGCCTTCCCGTGTCATTGTTAATCAAATCAAATATTAATAATACTCTAGTAAGATCAATCAACTTGTAGAAAACAGACATTTTCACTGGTAAGTGTACACCAAGTGCACACCAAGTGTAATCCTAATGTATTTATTCAAAGGTAAATTATGTTTTTTTTGACAGGAGAATATTAAGCACTGTATAATCCTAATTTACTGTATCGTGAACAATGATATAAAATTTCATATTAAATAATTAATACGAATGAAAATGTCTGTTTTCTAGAAGTTTTATTATATTAATTGGGAATCACATATTTCGCTTTTCTAAGGAATGCAAAACATGTCATTCAGTTAAATTATAATAAAACTTCTAGAAAACAGACGTTTTCATTTATATATTATTTAAAATGGAGTTTTTCATCATTGTTCAAGAAACGATAAATGAGCCGTTATTTTAAAATGTGGAATAAGCCCACTTTTGAAAAAAAAACAAGTTAATGGTAATTTTGAATTTTACATTCAATGGACCACGACTTTTATAAATTAATCAATAAAAATCGTGTAAAATGTAAAGCCAATATCACCTCTTGTTTTTATTTCTTACAATATATTATTATTGGAAGTAGAATAAGTCCATTAGGAGCTAAAAAAACCTTTATTATGTTTAACAATTACAATAATCGTTATTACATTTTAAAGTTTAACAAAATTATTGTTGTAAAAATATCACCCAATTTGTTTAAAATTTGCCAATAATATTCAAACATTAATCCTTAGATATCTTGAAACATGAATAAAATGGACTTATTCCACTCTCAAAAATAACGGCTCAAATACGTAATAATTAAGTATTTAATATTCTCCTTCCAAATTAATAATGGAATTCTATAAAGTGATAAATTATGTTGTAAAGTTTGTTGATTTGAATGCTGTGAAGTGGGTCCTACTCACCGATATACATTATCGAACAAAACGAACTGAGTAGGTACTAAATAATATATGTAAAATGAGTAAGGCTAGGAGTTGTTGACGCAGAACAAGACACGCGCGTCCCGTCCACGGCGCGCACACTCACTGTGCTTGTCCTTGGTGGGGTCCTCCGCCGGGCCGGGCAGCAGCTCCACGGTGCGCATCATGTCGCGGAGGAGTTCGTCCAGCTCGCGGCGGCGCGCGCCCGGAGAGGGGGAGCCCTGCCTTCGCCCGGCCGAGCTGATGCCGGAGTCCATAGACGCGCTCAGCGGGCTGGCGCTGGCCGGGGGCGCGGGGCCCGGGCCGGAGCGCCGCGCCACCGTCGCGTAGATGGGCCCCTCGCCGCTGCTGCGCCCAGCTGAGAACGTATCGCAAAATTAACACGTATTTTACCAAATTTAATACCAAATTACGATACATATTTACTTAGAAACTACTACAAAAAAATCAATATTGAGCGTCTTAGATTTCTTTTTTACAAATAGTCAACCATCGGTCTCTCAGAATAGATTATTAATTTTATAAGGATTAATTGTATCTCAATAGAGACGAAGATGTAAATTGTTTTTCTGGGAACAGAATGCGATTATTAATTTATTTAACACAACTGGGATTATTTATTCTTCTTCTTTTAATAGATCTGACGATCTGTGACACAGAGATCCTGTCTCGTCGGATGATGAGGTCCAGCTGTCCTTCCATCTCTTAGGCGGTATTCCAGGTGGGCGGTGTTCGGAGGGGATTACATAAGCGGATGTATATGCAAGTCTGTCGCCATCAATTAGGGCTAAATGGTCCTTCCAGTATCTTCTTCTGGATCTACTCAACGATATACTCTATTTCGCAAGTTTTTCTTATGTCTACGTTGCGGACACGATCTCGGAGAGTTTTTCCAGTAATTGATCTTAGGACCTTCATCTCCGATGTTCTTAGTAGTCCCATTGTTCGCACAGTATCGGCCCGCGTCTCTGATAGGTCGTAGGTAGAAATTATTTCTAGATAAGAAATTGAGGTAGACCGAAGAAAACGTGGTACGATTAAATCAATCAAATATTAAATTTCAATCACGCTAGGAGTTGGAGAAATTGACGTGCGTGAATGACACGACTTATGAATATTGAGGAATCGAGAAGAAAGTAAAGAATTATTAAAATAGGTTACATTTTAAGAATGCGGCTCAAGTCACAAAACGTTTACAGCCATTTTAAAACGGTCCACACATCGGCACTTAGAAAATCACGGATGTTGGGCCGTGCGATTTATTTCGGGCGGGAAACTCTCATCGCAATACAATTCGGAAGTTTCCGGCGAGATGGCGCGGCCTGCCCACTGGCACGGAGTCCTGCCCTCCGAGGGACACGCACAGGTAACTCGCTGGCCGGCAAGTTCACGCGGAAGACTGCAGTTACCCGCGGGCGGCCTTGAACGTAATATCCGAAATACATCGCATGGCACGCATGATTGGCCGCTGCCACTGGCACATATCCCCCCTGGCCCACGACCCACCTGTGACTTCAACAATTAATTTCTCGCGAACGCGTCGCAATAAAGAAAAGATTTAAATTGTTTTTAATCGCGGACAGATTAATGTTTTGTGTAGATTTTTTGGAGGGCGGAAGGACACGCGTAGGGGGCGCGAGGAGCAGTGTTGCTAACAGACCGCGGGCCCCTCTCGTGGAGTTTCGCGGTTCTGTATGTCGTACTGCCGTCTTGCGTTGTATAATACTCGAGGAAGTTGGCGCTTGCGCGATTAAATGAGCTCTGCTTTCCTTTCTGAACGGTCGCCTAATGGTGTATCATAAACAGAAACTCGAACGAGTCGTAGTAGAAAGGTTTTATATCATACAACTTCTCTTAGTTGGTAAAATCATAGACGAAGATAAACTGAACAGTATTTATTTTACTTTACACTTTAATAAAAATAAAAATAAAACAAAAATAAACTTGTTTCGGGATACAGAGGCCCTTCATCAGTGTAAATATTAACAGTTAATTGATAGTTGTGGTTTTAATTTTGTAAAACCCCATTATAAAATATATACGGAAAACGCGATTGTTTTTTCGGTTTTACATTGATTTTTTATTTATATATAAATATATATATAAACACTACGCACTTCTACCGACCCTTATGTATGGAAGCGAATCATGGAACTGGCAAAAAAGGATGAAAGTAGAATGAATGCATTAGAAATGAGATC
The DNA here is from genome assembly GCA_022606425.2 of Lepidostoma basale. Classification (NCBI taxonomy): domain Eukaryota; kingdom Metazoa; phylum Arthropoda; class Insecta; order Trichoptera; family Lepidostomatidae; genus Lepidostoma; species Lepidostoma basale. Next base: position 739,454 of record JAHDVF020001422.1, on the reverse strand, counting down.
TCTTAGACGAATGTGTGGATACTCTGTGTATGATAGTCGAATGAAAATATAAGAAGTGAATGCGGTGCGAATGATGATGTTATGAACAAAATAATGAAAGGATCATTAAGATGGTTTGACACATGGAAAGAATAAATGAAGAAAGAATGGTAAAAAATATATATGTTATAATTATATATAACGATGTAAATGGAACAAGAAATAGAAGAAGACCGAGGAAAACGTGGCACTATGAAATAAATCAAATATTGAATGTCGGCCACGTGAGAAGTCAGAGAAATTGACGCGCGAGCATGACACGATGTGTGAATGTTAAGGAAGCGAGAGAAATATGCCAGGAAAGAAAAGTGTGGCTGTCCATTCTTTTCAAATTTCAGATCAAAGCTGAAAATCCATATTTTTCATATTTCATACCCAAATTAAAACCCAACTTACTCGTATATAATACATATTATTGTTTTATTATACTTTCTAACCGACCGCGAATATCAGATGGAGCGTTCATATTCAGATTTTTGGATTTAAAACACGTCTTAATGCGCCCTTGAGGTGATTACATCACAAAAACGCTGCTTTAAAAGTTGGCATATTATTATTATTATTATCTAGGGAAATAGCGTAACGGTTTGTTAGTTAGAAGTTTGTTTAATTTCTACCACTTATATTAACCAAGTCTGTATATTTTCAATAAAAGTGTGCTTCTCACGCTACCTAGGAAGATATATATGATTATATATGAAAATCAGTTTACTCTCTCACCCTGACTCTTCGGTGGGAGCGAAACCGGTTGGTATTACCAAATAAAATGGTTTTGAAACAAATACTAAAAGTGTATTATTATTTTATTAAATAATGTCACACAAAAATTAAGCGCTTCATATGAAAGTTTAAATATATGAAGTCAGATATGATTATATTATATGGGTGTTTTTTTAGAGGTATACAATACATATTCAAAAAGAAAAAAAAAGCATTAAAATAATATTAATGTCTATGACATTGGCTTTATTTAATAGATAATTTTATGCCAATATTGTGAAAATATGATTTCGGGCATATAAGCGCCACGGCTAGCTAGAATGAAGCGCAATCGTGAAATCCAATTATCGACAATTGTAGTATTTGTGGATGCGTTTTATCTACTAGAGTGTGCTTGGTGCGAAAACGATCCATGGTCTTCCGAATAACTTGCTCGGATAGTCGATTATGTCGACCGTAAAATGGACGCAGTGCACGATAAGTTTGGCGAACCGAACCATGATTTTCAAAACAAGTTTGCACAATTTACAAGCGCTCTTCTGACGTCAGTCTATTCATGGTAAAGTGGCAAAACGTATTGACTACTAATCAACTGTCAACTGTCAAATTGACAGTCTGCAGAAACAGGGTTGCCAAAAACCAAACCTCTAAAATAAACACTCTATATTTATGGTATATGATTGAACACTGGGGTATTGAGGTCATATAAACAAGTTTGTATAATGATACAATTATTAGTTGTGCAAAAAAACAACAGATTGGTTTGAAGAGCATCCAATTTAGACGATTATAAAGTTCTTGAAGCAAATGTATGTAGTTGAGCTAAAATACTAGTCATGTACTGGTCGGTTTGGCGTCAACTGGGTTATTCGAGCACTAAAAGGTATTATTAGGATTTCCAATACTGTTTAGTGCAAACATCGAAGGCCAATGTTTCTAATTTTCGTTTGTTGCAGAAACTCAAGTGTATGAAACTGTTGGAGAAAATAATACGTTACGTTATTAATTCAATTGGGATAACTGAGAAGAATGTGCGGGAAAACAATATGATAGAATACCGAATAGAATACTGACGAAATAAGGAAGAAATATAAGGCGGATGATTGCATCATTAGTAAAATTAAAAAAGGATCCATAAGATGGTTGGACATATGAAACTATTGGACGAGAGTAGAATGGTTAAAATGTTATATTATATACAAGTGCGTGGAAAGAGATGCCGTGGATTACCAAGGAAAGCCTGACATGACTAAATTAATAAAATACTAGAAGGCGGCCTCATTCGATGTAGGAAAAATCGACGAGGATACATGTTACGATGTGTGAATTTAGAGGAATCTCGAGAGGTAAAGCTAGAGTAATAAAAACAAATTTCTTTTAGTTTATTATCTTACCCTGAGGAAGCTTCGGCGGGAGCGAAACCGGTTGATGTTAACAAATAAAGTGGTTTAGATACAAATATTACAAGTGTATTATTATTTTATTTAGTCTATTGTTTTGGCCGAAACACTATGATACTTCAACATAACTGTTAAAATTTAAAACACTGTTATAGTATCACAATTTCTTTTTATTCACTGAGAGTGTCGCGACAGCTGTTTCGCCAACCGATGTTGGCATAATCAGGTGTTACAATAAACTCTAGGTTCATAGTCTACTAAGTTTATTGTAACACATGATGATGCCAACATCGGTTGAGGAAACAGCTGTCACGACACTCTCAGTGAATAAAAAGAAATTGTGATATATAAAGTGTTTTAAATTTTAACAGTAATTATTTTATTTAATAAAAACATTGTTTTAATTCATAAAAAACGTCCATTTTTTTAAAAAATAATTCGTAATCGATTTTTACATTATTACAAAATTGTTGATTTGACCGCATATAATTTCAGCCACTCAATTACACCTAGTAGGCTTTTACAAATATTAGGAATATCCCAGCGACCTTGGTCGGGCCCTTGTTGAATACCTCGTTACCTTGATTTGTGGTTGGACAGAATTATTAGCGTAAGCGACATACATACGGCAAGCCTGTGGCTTATTTGTTTGTTTATTGATTACAAGGTCGTGAGTAGGATTCCCACTTGATCTGACAACTTTATTAAAATCAAAACCGACAAGTTCTATACCGTTAAAAGCTACGTTGTTTGATTTTACGTCAAAATATATATGTGTAGTGGTAACAGGTGGAGTGATAACAGCTATGATTACTACACCGAAGTTCCCGGGTCTGGTAGAATTCAGGTGACAATAAAAATGGCAGTGCACAATGGTGTTCTTGTGCCGACCCTTATGTATGGAAGTGAAGCATGGAACTGGCAAAAGAAGGATGAAAGTAGAATAAATGCTGTAGAAATGAGATCTCTAAGACGAATGTGTGGCAAATCTGTATATGATAGAGTGACAAATGCAAGTATAAGAAGTGAATGTGGTGCGAATGAAAGTGTTATGAACAAAATAAGGAAAGGGTCATTAAGATGGTTTGGACACATGGAAAGAATGAGTGAAGACAAAATGGTAAAGAAGGTATATGTAAACGGCGTGAACGGAGCTAGAAATAGAGGAAGGCCGAGGAAAACGTGGCACGATCAAATCAATCAAATATTGAATGTCGGTCACGTGAGGAGTCGGAGATATCGACGTGCGTGCATGACAAGATGTATGAATGTAGAGGAATCGAGAGAAGTATGTTAGGACAGAACAGTGTGGCGTTCCATTCTTTCTGCCTACCCCTCCGGGGAGACGGCGTGATGGTTAGTTAGTTAGTTTTTTTTATAAAAATGGCGATAGACTAACAACCTGTCACATGTCATGAGAATCAATAGCTAAAAAATACGTATACAGTAATTCGGTAACCTGTTGTGTACAAATGAACGGGAAACTACCATGATCATAGAGTTTGCTGTAAACTAATCCCTAGGATTGAAACATAAAAAAGACTTATTCTTCTTGTTTATTCGTTCTTGTTGTAGACCTATGTGGTCTGTTCTCCAGAGTGTTGCTCCTCCTGTGAGGTAGACTCCCAGCTGTCCTTCCATCTTTTACGAGGTCTTCCACGAGGACGAGTCCCATGAGGTTGATTATGTAGTGCAATAAAGGGGAGTCTGGTGGTGTCCATTCTTTGAACATGCCCGTACCAGTCCCTTTTTCGCTGTCTGCTCCATCTTATAATATCCTCAACCTCACATATCTCTCTTATTCTGGTTTTCCTCACGCGATCTCTCAACGTCTTGCCTGCTATCGTCCTCGGTGTCTTCATCTCGGAAGTCCTTAACACTTGTTTAGTCCTTACTGTGTCTGCCCTTGCTTCGACGCCATATGTTATTATTGGTCTTACGCATGCTTTATAGATTCTCATCTTACTCTTAATGGCAATGTCTTTGTTTTTCCAAATTGTAGATTTTAGAGCACCAGAGATTGCAGCTGCCTTGTTTACTTGGGCTTGTATTTCTTTCCGTAGATCAGCTCCTCCCACCAGATCTATGCCTAGATACTTGAAGGTCCTAACCTGCTCTATGGGTTGATTTTCTATAACCAGGTTACATGTTTTGGATGTTTTGGAAAAAGTCATACATTTTGGTTTTTTCGATAGAGATCGTCATGTTGCCATACAGGCGTGATGTAGTCTGTCTAGCATTTTTTGTAAGTCATTATTGTTTTCAGCTATGATTATACTCGTAGCATCGTCTGCATAACAGAACACGTTGACAATTTGCTCTCCCATCCTATATCCCAGTTGTAGCGATTGGGTCTTCTCTATAAGTTCGTCCATTATCAGATTGAACAAAAAAGGGCTTAGGCTGTCTCCTTGTCTTATACCTGTCAGTACGTAAAAAATATATATCACGGTTAATATCGAATAGGTTACTACACCGTGATTCGATAATGGTGGTAAATAGGCTGAGATGGGCTGGACATGTGGAGAGAATGCTGTCGTCTCGGGCCCAAAAGAGAATCCTTGAGGAACATCCGGATGGAAGGAGAAGGGTCGGTAGGCCTTGACTCCGATGGGAGGATGAGGTGGCGAAGGATGCTGCACTTTTCGGAGAGGACAGAACTCGGTATTAGCTCAGAACAGGGGTTTCCAAACATTCCAGCCTTAGGGCCATATTGATTGGCCAAAACCGTTATAATTTTCCTGCCATTATCTATAATTTCTAGACTAGTCGCCGTTAAAGATGCTGGGTTTTGTTCTTCGAACTGTTAGGGTTTTCAGAGATACCCGGGTCCTTAGAACTCTGTATAACTCCTTAGTCAGAAGCAGACTCGAGGGAGGTGCCGTGATATGGAGTCCTCATGAGGCTCAGTATTCTCTCATGTTGGAGAGGGTTCAAAAGAAATTCTTGAGAGCCCTCTACATGAGAGAGTACGGGGTATATCCTTGGCTTTATCCAACGGCATTTCTCTTGGGTATGCTGGGGTATAACTCCCTCGAACTAAGAAGGGAAGGATTACTAACATCACATTTTTACAAACTGATTCGGGGCTCTATTGAGAACCCCTATGTTCTGGAGCAAATAGGTATTTTTGTTCCTGATAACTACCTGCGACAGCGCCGACATCAATTGTTCTTTACTCCGTCACGCAGAACCAACCTGCCTTTGGTGATGCCAGTAGGAAGAGCAATTCGGACGCTGAATCTAATCATCTCGGATTTGGACATTTTCAGTGTCAGTGAGGCAGTATTCATAAAAAAAATATTGCAAACTCTGGAAAGAGTACTGCCTCACTGATGTCGACATATTTGGATTCCTTCTGATATGTACGATTTTTTTGGTCTCATGTTGTTTTGTTTTTTTATCTTTATAATACCGTTTTGTGTCCAAATGAGTCGCCTAAATGTTTTATCGTTTGTTATGTCTCATTTGTAAATGTATAAATAAATAAATAAATAAATTACGCTTACTGAACTCGCTAGATCAATTACTATTAAGTTGTACTGTATTGTCACGACTGCGACACTTGACGACATCTGGTGGTTACACACGGAAATAGGTAGTGTTAGTACTCTCTATTCATCGCTAACAGATAGCGCTAGTAGTACTTTTTCGCGAAGAACCTCGTTGGTTCTGAAATTTTACCTCTGTAAGCCAGAATATTAGCTGTCGCGGGCCGGATTGATGACACTGGCGGGGCAAATTTGGTCCGGGAGCCATAGTTTGGAGACCTCTGCTCTAGAGCTATCGAAGAAAAAGATTCGACAATGGCAGAGTGTTACACCCAAACCATATTTGGAGAGATTCAACGGTGATGGGATATCGAGGTATTAACATCATTGAACAACAGGCTTCAGGCATGCAAACTATTCAAGCCCTTATAGAGAGAAGGAATACCATGAAGATAAATTGTGATTCAGAGTTGAGTGATTGAAACTCGTGTCTATTCTATTGAATCAAGATGATTTATTGGCGCTACATATTATTTACATTGTGTATAATAATATAACATAACATATATTAATAAATTTGCGCAAAACACCAATTTAACTAAATAACTTACTAACCAACACGCCGTTTCTCCGGAGGGGTAGGCAGAGAGGATGGACCGCCATACCGATCTGTTCTGACATATCTCTCTAACTTCATACATCGTAATATGCACGTTCGTCGATTTTTCCTACTTCGAATGTGGCCGCCATTCATTATTTGATTAATTTGGTCATGCCATGCTTTCCTTGATCTTTCACGGCTTCTCTTTCCACTCACACTACTTGTATATAACATTTTCACCATTCTTCTCTCTTCCATTCTTTCCATATGTCCAAACCATCTCAAGGATTATTTGTTAATTTTACTTACGATGCAATCATATCTGCCTTACATTTCTTCCTTATTTCGTCGTTCGGTATTCTATCATATATATCGTTTTCCCGCGCATTCTTCACAGTAATCTCAATTCAAAGGCATTTATCCTACTTTCATCCTTTTTTGCCAGCTCCAAGCTTCACTTTCATACATAAGGGTTATATACTGCCATCATTGCCTTAGTTGAAATATTTCTATTTTTCAAAAGCGTTGATGTTTTTATACACGAGTAAAAGAAGCAGAATTCCGTATTAAGCCACGTCAATTACCGTAATTACGGTATTCTGCTCCTTTAACTCATGTATAAAAACAACAACGAGTTTGATTTTAGCTATCTTTGACAATACATTAGAGAGGGGAAGACGTCAAATTATAATAAAACTTCTAGATAACGTGAACTTTTATTTGTATTTGTTATGTAAAGAAAACAAATTGAGGAAAATATTGTAAGAATGTTAAAATACATTGGGATTGTCAATATAATATGATAAATATACATTCATGAATATTCTCTCCTCTTGACTCTGATCTTTCTCAAACATCGATGTTAATTGCGAATTACATTAATCTCCATAGATGGCGTTAGTATGTAGATTATATATAGAGTAATCTTAAAAAGATTAACATATGTAATCAAAATCTTCATAGATGGCACATTGAAACTGACATGTGAAATCTGGCATAGGAATTAAACATATATACAACTTCCAAAAATTTGTCATACATGGTCATAAAGAAAGGTGGAATGGGGAATGTTGTAATTACATAAAGCGTGCGCTTAACCCAACCAATGACAGGTCATAAGTCCTGTAAACACCTTGATCAACCATATTCAGTTTCCAATTTGCATCTTCGTCTCTATTGAGATACAATTAAATCATAATTATCTAAGATTTGCTTTCTCCCAAAAATATTTTGGTATAAAACAATTCGGTATTATAATTATAAATATCTTGAGTAAATAAAGAATACGTATTTTATTAATCATATGTGGTTATTCCATTTTTAAAAAACGGACGGGTGTAATACGTATAATAACGAACGGATGATAGATTTGACGATCACCATGACATATTGTCATGGTGATCGTCAAATCTATCATATTCATGTTGATGACAAATTAATGCTTAGTGGAATCACATGTTCATATTATTATTTAAATAAAATTTTACAACATTTGAATTACTTCCACAGACTGCCACATTGTTCTGTCCTGACATACTTTTCTCGTTCCTCTACATTTATACATCGTGTCATGCACGCACGTCGATTTCTCCAACTTTTTACTTGGCCGACGTTAAATATTTGATTGATTTGATCGCATCACATATTCCTCGGCCTTCCTTTATTTTTAGTTCCGTTTGCGTCGTCATTATGTCTTTATTGTTATCTTAATGACCCTATCAATATTTTTTCATAACACTTTCATTCGCACTGAATTCACTTTGTATTTGACACTCTATCACACTCTCTCTATGACACACAGATTTACCATTCATTCGTCTAAGAGATCACTGCATTATTCTATTTTCATCTTTATTTTGCAGTTCCATATTTCACTTTCATACATAAGGGTCGGCAAGAGAATATAAGAACACACAACATACCTACTTCAAAATGATATAACTATCAAGCCGTTATGCTTACTAAAATTAAACCAGTATTTCTATAAGCTTAAATTTAGCTTTGCAAAATAGGGTGTTTTACGAACCCATTTAATATGTTTATCTCTTAAGAAGCTGCGTGTATTTCTGGATGTTTATCAGAATCTTCTGCCCTATTTTCTCTGATTCGGCGACCTCTCCATTAAACGATTCCACCGCAGTTACAAAAGAAGGCGAATCTCAGTTGTAACATACATAATAATACAATATGTTTTTTTTAGAAACATTGGATCAACTACCAACAAGCGACCGGGTCTAGCGGGCGCATATTTATGAAGGTGTAGTAAATATGTCTTCGTTTGGCAGCCTGTCAATGTCTGGAGATGTTGCGGCTAGCTCGGAAATACGACACGGGCAGGATCGCTAGCCAAGTCTATCTTATTCAATTAAAAGTGATACATAACACTTGGATGCTGCGGCGAGGGCGGGTGGGACAGGGAATGTAATTAAGAAATCATAAACAAGTTTTTGAAAGGGGAGGTGATAAAACACGCGTACGAGACAACTTACCCGATTATAAATGCCGTTTCAATTAACGACAACAGATTTTCATTTGCTGCTTTGAACACGAAGTTATTGCAATGAATTTTGTTCGTTCTTTGTGAACTAAACTACTGCGGACGTGCGGAACAAACCCTGATTAAGTCAAGTCTTACAATCAGTCACGATCCAATCCAAGTCATCACTCTTTAAATGTTTTTAGCGGCTAATTTTCAACACATTTCCTTACACAATTACTACGACAATTGAATGTTTTTATTTGTGAACAATGATTAAATAAACACTCATGTTTTGTCTTGATAATTAAAACATTAAACTATTATAAAAAGTTATTGTTGATTGGGTTCGAAATGTTCTTCTCCCGTCAATGAGATATATGAAAGTCTTGTACACTCTAGGGTGTCTCCAGAGAGCAGCCGTGGAGCGCAGCCGGCCGCCGTTCAGTCGGGCATCGGGCGCCCACTGGTTCAACAATAGCCCGATAGGCGGCGGCGGCGGATGGGCGGCGACGGGAGAGGGACGATCCTGAAATAGCGCCCTCAGGTGCGAGCGCCGAGCTGACGCCGATACCCGGTGAATGGAAGTCCGCGACACCTGGCCTCAGGACTGCTCAATGGACACGGAACACATGCGACGTGTCAGAACTCGACAAAAGAGAAACATTTTGTTTCCATATTATTAACTATTCAACAACAAAAACAACAAACCATCAAGCCGTCCTGTAGGGGTAGGCAGAGAGAATGGATCACCACACTACTCTATCCTGGCACACCTTCCTCCACATTCATACAACGAATCATATCAGTCTCCCGACTTCTAACATGACCAACCTTTAAAATTTGATTATTTGGTCATGCCATATTCTTAACCATTCTTTCTCCATCCATGCGCTCCATATGTCCGAATCAACGCAGCGATCCTTTCATAATTTTGTTTATAATACCTTATTCCGCTCTACATTTCTTTCTTATATCAATCAGCATTTGAGATTCTGTCGTATATCGTTCTACCACACATACGTCTTAGGGACCTCATCTCTACCGCATTTATTCTGCTCTCTTCCTTCTTCTGCCAGGTTCCATGCTTCGCTTCCATACATTAACTATTCAAAATTATACAATTTTTTTTTCATTCAGGTTCCGTTCATAATCGTTTGGTAACGCGAACACATGAATTGTATAACAAATTCATATGTTCACTTTACAAAACGATTATTACCCAAAAGAAAAAATTCTGCACTCATAAACAAAAACGCAGCTTATGGGAAAAATCAGTTACTACGTGTACTACGTGTGAAGCAAAATTCAGATTTTGAACCATTTTCTAAATGAAAAAATATGTCCATTAATTTAATAAAATTATAACAGTGATTACAATATAAATATCGACATAATAATGGCATAATGGCCTCTACTTTTTCAAATTACTATAATAGGTTTAAGAGAAAATAAAAGATTTAAAATAAAATATTCGCGAACCACCTAAATAAAACGATATTTGACATGTGCATCCTCCCAGTACTGACATACGGGCTGGAAACAGTTACGTCCACAAGACGAACAATACAGAAACTTCAAGTGACCCAGCGGGAAATGGAGAGGAGGATGTTAAACATCAGTCTGCAGACAGGAAGCGAAATGGATGGATCAGAGAAAGAACTTATGTTGCAGACGTAGCTTGCAAAATAACCTCGTTGAAGTGGAATTGGGCCAGGCATAACGAGGACAACAGATGATGGAGTGGCAACCGAGAACCGGCCATAGAAATCCTGGCAGACCACAAGCCAGATGGTCTGATGACATCAAGAGAGTGACAGGAGGTCAATGACACAGAGCGGTGAGAGATGGAGAATTGTGGAAGTCGGAAAGGGAAGCCTATGTTCAGCACTGAAAGACTAAAGGCTGATATGATGATGATTATAGGTTTTCTTAACCTTAACAGTAGTAGAAAGTTATTCATAGGCAAAAAACAGCAAGTGCCTATTCGTTTGCTGCGTTTTTGCTTATGAATCAGATTTTACCGCTTTTTGTGATGAATTACGACATTTTTAACACACATGAAAAACAACGAAAGTATAGTTTTATCAAAAAATAACTTTGGCCGTTAGCTGTGTTTTTGCTCATGAGGGGATAAAAGGGGTGATTAAATACGTGGAATTATTAATACATTTCAAATTTCGCAATTAGGAAGAAGCGAGTATATATCGAGTGAATCTATAATAGAAAAATATTTTACAATAATTGTTTTCCACAGATGTAACTATTGGATGTTGAATTAATGTTTTCGGTTTGATTGTGTAGAACTCCATAATATACCATCATTTTTTTCGGAGAAACAGATTTTTAAACTAATGTAGGTACTATGTTGTTTTGTGGTCTGTTTCTTAAGAGAGATTTGCCTGCGGTGAGGTCGATTCCCAGCTGTCGATCCATCACTTTGGTGGTCTACCGGGGGTATCGTCTACCTTGGGGTTGGCCGTGGAACACAACGAGAAGGAGTCTGGATGGATCCATTCTTCTTGTGTGTGATTACCAGTATCTTCTCCAGATGCCTTCCTTACCTAACGCCATCTTCGACCTCATATATTTCCCTTATCCTTGAGTTCCTAATTCTATCGCGTATCTTGCCATATATGTTTCATAAATTCACTTTTTATTTTATACAATTAGGTAATTTTCTTCATGGGCAAAGTAGAGGGAAGGTGACCACAAGGACGACCACCGAGCCACTGTTCCGATCATATCAGGGATCTGACTGGTCTCTCATTAGCTGCAGCCTGAAGACTGACGGGCGACAGGAGTGCATGGCGTGCCATGGTCAATAGTTTACAGGATGGACACGACCCTCAATCATGAGGAATACGACTGAGACGAAGAAGAAGACGAAGAAGAAAAAAGTAACTTTCTTCATTATAATTTCAGTTGAAAATGTCCACATTTAATAAAAAAACGAAAGTACTCTTAAATAAAATGATAAGTGCAAGTACGTATAATATAAACAAACGTGTTTTTGTGTGTATTACCTCATTATCAGTTCTTTATACCTTCTTCATCGGTAAAACGATACAAATGTGTACCGTTCTCCCAGGTATAGTACCTATAAAAGTTCGAGAAAACGTTTGTTTTCCTAAATTTAAAAAAACCGATGAAAATATTTCAATACATTTATATGTATGTGCATTACAATGGGTGACTCATAGATAAATTATCCCAATATAAGTGTAAAAAAGAAAACAGGGAGTTAACTGGCGCATAAGTCAGAGGAGTAATAAATCCGTGAACTAAGAGGCCAGTAGTTTGATGGCACATTGGATAAATACGAAATGCTTATAGCCAGTCTACAGGGTAACAGTTGGAAGATACACAAAAAATGGCGTTTAAAAATAATAGAGACAGACAATTTTGTAACACCGCGAACTAATTAGGTTACGAAATGGCGGATCATGGCTGGGGTGACGGTCCAGTTGAACACATGGGAACTGAAATAATTCCAATTAATTTATTGTAACGAAAGATCCGATCAACACTTTGATTGTAATGAGATGGAATCAAATCAAATGAAGACACTCAGGGTATTGAAAAATGGGTATTGAAAAAAAATTTCGTAAATACAGACGACATATTTTCTACGTGGCGGGACTCTTTACCGTTGTGTGCGTTTTTAATATTATACGAAAGATACGAAAGAATAGTATTATTCGCCATGATTAGACATTATCTTCTAAACACGTGCATCAGACCCATAATAACTTACGAAATCGAAGCACCAGCTGACACTGTCAGAACGAAATAATAATAATAATAATTAGGCTAATTTGTATAGCGCCGTTTTCGTGAATAGCTCACCTCAAGGGCGCTTTGACAATGTTTTTAGTCATGAAGCTGCATGTGACACCAGCAATCAGATAACCGTTGTTTACATTTTATGCGATATTTTGAAAAGGTGGTTTTTAAGGTGAGATTTAAAATCTGTTGGATTGTCAATGCATCTGAGGCGTGCAGGAAGCATATTCCAGGCGGACGGACCTGCCACTGTGAAAGCCCGATCTCCGAAATTTGTCCGGGGGTTGCGCTTTGGCTCAACTAATCTGCCTATTCCCGAGGAGTTTGCTGATCGAAGCGTAGATTGCCGCAAGTTAACAGCACAAAGTTCAGATATTCAGCTGGTGCCATTCTGTGAAGCGCTTTAAATTAATATCTCGTCAGAACATCAGAAATGAAAACATTGCGACATATCGCTTGAAGTTGGCTACCTAACAGAGAGATTTGTAAAACCTGCAATATGGATGACATTATGAGATGAAGTAGACGATTCTGAAGAGACAACGTCGATAGGCTGGAAACAGAGAGACAAGGACAGAAGTATTCATCACTGGACCTAGATTGTATCTAAACAGATCCTATCCAAACAGATCGTACGATCTACAGAAAGAAAACGAAGAAGGATATTATCAAATGTCTTTAAAACGATGTTTGATTACACTGAAAGGGGAAAAATGCTTATGTATTTAATTCAATGAAACTTCTGGAAAGTGTGCGCAATATTCTATACCAGTGATTCCCAAAGTGGTCTATATAGACCCCCAGGGGTCCAAGATAACTTGCAAGGGGTCTACGACAGTTGCAAACAAAATTGGGGGTCCATGAGATGTAAATGGGGGTCCATGAGATGTAAATGGGGGTCCACGAGATGCTTCGACTAAATTGAAGCCGAATATTGAAACGTAATACGAATATCAAAATCATTAGGGGCCTTCGGGAAAATCGGACGCTGGAAATCATTGGCGACCTTTATTTTAGCTTGACAGCGACTTCCGGTTAGTAGTTAGAGAATTCGGCGGTATCCTATTTTTTTTAGTTCGACAGCGACTTCCGGCCAGTAGAATTCGGCCGCAAACCAATTTTTTTTATCAATCAAAGCAGGGGGTCTATACAAAATATAAAAAATCGGCAAAGGGTCTAGGGCACAAAAAAGTTTGGGAACCTCTGTTCTATACTCTACGGATAATATAATTTAACGTGTTTTTAACAAGAGCCAGAAAAGGGCCAAAAGCGATTAGAAATGTTAGTTTTGGTCATTTGTAATTAGAAAATATATTTTCTCGTTTCATCGATAAACTCCGAAATGATGGTGATATCCGGAAAGCATATCCTGTGGTCACCATGGCGGTAATTAACGCACGACGACATTTATTTTCAGTTCTATGGTTCCGAGACGATGTCTCCATAGCGAGGGGGGGGGGGTCATGATATATAAATATCACCGGACGTCCCCACCCAGCCAGATCAACACAAGTTCCTACTAGGAATCTCATAAATCTAGTTAAAAAGAAATAACAAATACTGTATATAAAGCGCCATCTAGGAATTCCTAACACTTTAATGTGGTTGAAATAAATCGTGTTTTTTACGGATCAGCTAAAGAGAAGATTTTGCAGGCCTTGTTTACTAATTAAGCTAGTCTATTTAAAATAAGCGCAATAATAAAATAAAAAAACAAAAATACATATATATTATATTAAATATGAATGTGCGAATGATGGTGTTATGAACAAAATAATGAAAGGATCATTAAGATGGTTTGGACATATGGAAAGAATGAATGAAGAAAGAATGGTAAAAAATATATATGTTAACGATGTAAATGGAACCAGAAATATAGGAAGACCGAGGAAAACTTGGCACGATCAAATAAATCAAATATTGAATGTCAATGTTGCAAAAGTTCTACACTATAAAAATCTGAAGCAAATATCATTTATTATGCCCTCATTCCATTACGCACGGAAATCTTATTTGTATATTCGATTTTATTAACGATAACTGCGTACACCATTTTTGACATTTCAGATAACGTAAGTCAACAATGATTAGATACGGATGAATCCATTAATAAACTTACTAACAAAGTATTACGCTGTTAGTCCTTAAACGGGGGGAAATATAATATATAATATTAGAGAACTGATGAAAAATATCAATCAGCTCATAACCAATCAACCACAGCGTTTATGGCACACATTTTTATCTGATTATTAGCATATAAATGTAAATGATGTAATTATATACATTGTAGAAATTTGAATTAGAACCACATGTAAACTACATGTAACATAACTACGAGTTTATATCCATGTTCCTATACAGGTAAGTATTATATTTCCCACAAAATATTATAATATATATAAAATCAATCTGCCTCTGGTGACACCGGTGAGAAGAGCAATAAGTCTGCTGAACGTGGTCTCCTCGGAGATCGACATCTTTCATATGAGTAAAAGTAGGTTCAGAAGACAAATACTCTTGACTTTAGAAAGTATCTTGTCTTCCTAATATCGAACCATCTTTAATGCGTTCCTGGTATTATGTTATTTGTATATAATGCTTTACCTGTACTCAATAGATCCCTTAAACATTTATGCTGTTTGTAATGTCTTTTGAGTAAATAAACTGATTTGATTTGATATAAATAAAAATAACATATTTATCGATAGAACGAAACAAATAGTTATTCAGAAGAAGTTCCTAGCACCCAATGAAGGGTTAAATTCTGCATATTTTTCCCTTTCAACTACTGATTACACAACAGTTTTTATAGTTTTAATACTAACTGTATCTATCCGTTTTATTCTCAAATTTGTCCTGATAAAGATTGGGCTAATAAAACTGCTCAATGAATAAAATAATAATAATGGTGGTAAAAAAATTAACTACTACGTAAGAATAAAAGTAAAATCCTAAAAAATAATACAGGTTATTTTCACATACTGAGAGTGACTGCAGCAAGAGAAAATTTGAACATACCTGTGGTATCTTCTTCATCCTCTGAATGATGATTGTGATTACTTCCATTCCCATTCTTCAGCGTATTGTTATTGTTGACGACAGAAACATGGTTGTTGTTGATGTGGTTGTTATTGTTGATTTGTGGTAGATGCTGGAGGCTGTCCCAGCGAGAGAGGACATCGTCAGCTGGCCGAACGCGTACAGCAGGTGTGGGAGCGGGTGCAGGACGACCACCGGCGATTTGAACTTCCACAGAGCCATCCGGTGGGAATACATCATCTGAGGAATTGTTTATTAATTAGATTTGTCATGTCTTTGTAAATGTAATAATAATAGATTCTAAATAATCCTGCGTTATCAGTTCTCGTATTTTTGTTGTCTCGTTATATCTATGTAGTGCATACGGTCTCAAAGACATTTTTACATCCACCGTTTGTACCTATCACTTAATATCATATCACTTGAAACCAACTGCATAAATTCAAAAGATTCTGTTTACTTATTTTAATGATTCTGTCTAATCCCTGCACCCCCTATTTAAATAAACATCCTATTCTGATGGGTAAGTAAGAATATAAAATACAATTATGTAGTATACTGTAATTTTTTACCGTTGCAAGCATAGTCTAGGTGCTGTTTGGTAAACACCAGAGTGTAGTCTGTGACCGCACAGGTATGGAACTGAACGGAAAAGATAAGCGCACGCGTGTGGTGTGGCGCAGCGGGTGGTGGTGGACGACGGTAACACCGAAGCAGCACATCACCCCGCACTGCTACTCCCCCTGGCCCAGATCCCAATGCAGCCGTGAATTGGCGGGCTCCTGCACCAAGGGAATACACATCTGGAAAGAAAATTATTTATCATCATCATCTGCCATTAGTCATCAAATGTTGGACTTAGGCCACCCTTCTCGACTACCACAACTTTCTATCCCTAGCCACTCTGTGCCATTGACCTCCTGCCACTCGTTCAATGTCATCATACCATCTTACTTGTAGTCTGCCCGGATTTCTGTGGTTGGTTCTCAATTGCCACTCCAGGGTGCATCTGGTCCACCGAACATCCGTCCTCGCTATATAGCCGGCACAATTCCACTTCAACAAAGCTATTTTGCATGCTATAACGGCAACTTTGGTCCTTTCTCTTATCCATTAATTTCGTTTCTTGTCTCGCAGACATCCTCCTTCAACATCCTCCTCTCCAATACCCGCTGGGTCACACAGAGTTTCTATACTATTCTTTTTGTATATGTGATTGGTTTAAACCTGTATGGGAGGATACACATGTCAAATGTCTTATTCTTCAGGTGGTTCGCGTATCATTTGGACTTGAGAATAAACGACAGTTTACCGAAAGCAGCCCATGCAAAGGTCCTGCCTACGTTAATTATTTATAGTTTGACAAATAAAAATTCTTAACAATGCTAAGTTGAATAAAATAGCTTAGATGGCAATATCATTCAACTACGTTGGCTACAATTGCTAAGCCAAATGCGACAGCAGATAATCATAAACCAGCAAAAAAAGAAATATTAACAATTGACTGAAAAGCCAATATTGAAAGTATCAGGATCTATATTTTGTATAAAATATCAAGGTACCAACTGCAGAATGCACCCAAGTTTTACTGTAATTGAGATTAAGAGGGTGATATTGATATACTTGATCAAATAACAAACTAGTTGTACATAAGGCATGAAATGATATGTTACGTTATATGACTTTTACTTATCTCTTGATTGTCTTTAGAAATAATTAGGATATTCATCTATTTGTAATTATGTAATAAAGAAAATAGCATACTTGATGTGTATATGGGCACCATGCCTTCATAGAGCTTGAGGAAGACGTGAGATAGCGGTGGCGCCCCAACGACTGTGATATGAGTAAGCCACAAAGGTGAAGCATTCACTCTGATGCCTCCAGCCAGTAGACCAGCAAAGTACTCCACATATCTGAAAGGTTGAATCATACGCATTATTACTCACTGTATAATGCACTTTATTTATTCAATGCTTTAATCCAACTAACAAAATAACCATCACGCCGTCTCTCCGGAGGGATAGGCAGAAAGAATGGACTGCCACACTTTTCTTTCCTGACATATTTCTCTCGCTTCCTCAACATTCATACATCATGTCATGTACGCTCTGACTCCTCACATGGCCGACATTCAATATTTGATAATATTTGATCGTGCCACGTTTTCCTCGGTCTTCCTGTATTTCTAGTTCCATTTACATTGTTAACATGTACTTTCTTACCATTCTTTATTCATTCATTCTTTCCATGTGTCCAAACCATCTTAACGACCCTTTCATTATTTTGTTCATAACACCATCATTCGCACCGCATTCACTTCTTATATTTTCATTTGACACTCTAAGATGTGGCGATGAGGTTCGCAACCCATCACACCGCGTCTCCCGCGGGGCGAAAAGAGAAAGATGGAGTGCCGCATCAGTAAAAGTGTGACAGTCCATTCTTTCTGCCTACCCTTTCGGGGAGACGGCGTGATGGTTAGTTAGTTAGTCATACATAGAGTATCTACACATTCATCTAAGAGATCCCATTTCTTCAATATTTTTACAAAATTAAAATATTATCTACAATATGTTTCTGGGGTGACTTCCATCCTTAGGTTTAAATATAACATAGGTGTATATATACTCGTATAACATTAGGTGTTCATATAACTTAAGTTATATATTTACACCTGAGGATAGAGGAGGTCACCTCCGAAACATGTGAATATTTAATTTAAAAAGTGGATTACACAATGTTCAATATTCTCCTTCCAAATTTACAATAGAATTCCAAGGTATTGACACCTTAACCTTCAATAAAGTCATTATCAAGTTTCCAATGATTATAAGTTATATGTTATATCTAAATTATATATATGAGATCTCTTAGACGAATGTGTGATATTCTGTGTATGATAGAGTGTCGAATGAAAATATAAGAAGTGAATGCGGTGCGAATGATGGTGTCATGAACAAAATAATGAAAGGATCATTAAGATGGTTTGGACATATGGAAAGAATGAATGAAGAAAGAATGGTAAAAAAATTATATGTTATTGATGTAAGTGGTACCAGAAATAGAGGAAGACCGAGGAAAACGTGGCACGATCAAATAAATCAAATATTGAATTTCGGCTATGTGAGGAGTCAGAGAATCAGTGTGCATGACACGATGTATGAATGTTGAGGAATCGAGAGAAATATGTCAGGAAAGAAAGGGGTGGCAGTCCATTCTTTCTGCCTACCCCTTCGGGAGACGGCGTGATGGTTAGTTAGTTAGTTAGTTAGTTAGTTATATATTTAATCAGTGAATAATGGTGTTCTTGTGCCGACCCTTATGTGTGGAAGTGAAGCATGGAACTGGCAAAAGAAGGATGAAAGTAGAATAAATGCAGTCGAAATGAGATCTCTAAGACGAATGTGTGGTAAACCTGTATAAGATAGATTGTCAAATGCAAGTATAAGAAGTGAATGCGGTGCAAATGAAAGTGTTATGAACAAAATAATGAAAGGGTCGTTAAGATGGTTTGGACACATGGAAAGAATGAGTGAAGACAGAATGGTGAAGAAGGTATATGTAAACGACATGAATGGACCTAGAAATAGAGGAAGACCGAGGAAAATGTGGCACGATCAAATCAATCAAATATTAAATGTCAGTCAGGTGAGGAGTCGGAGAAGTGCACGATAAAATGTATGAATGTAGAAGAATCGAGAGAAGTATGTCAGGACAGAACAGTGTGGCGTTCCATTCTTTCTGCCTACCCCTCCGGCGAGACGGTGTGATGGTTAGTTAGTTAGTTAGTTAGTATATTTTTTCATTAACACAGAATAAATAAGAGCATACTTCCTACATCATTGCTTATACTCATTTGAGGGACGGGAACTTATCATGAATTCGTTTTTCCTGTCACCATATATATTAATTACCTTCTATCAGATGCATTGAGTGTTGCTGACCCATCCAAAAATCTTCTCATCGAACATCTGTCCAGAGCATGTTCCTGTTTCCCACAGATGGAGCTATATTGAAGGTATGCAGAAATCGCCACCGCTAAGCGCTCCCGACTACCACTGTAAAATAAAATAATAAAAATTTATTACATTTTTGTTCTGCAATCTAAAACCTAACATTTTCATAAGATAATTTATCCAAGATCAGAACCATTGTGTTATTGAAAACTATCCAAAGATGGCACTGCAGTAGATTTTACAGTAAATAATATACTGTAAGATTTTGTTTTAAAAAATACAATTTTACATGCAAGTGTGAATATATAAAATAACATGACTCGCAGGTAATATTTTTTATGACTGACTGTGTCAACATTTTTATGACTAGTATTATGCAAAAAGTATAAACACTAACACTACATATACACTACAAAAATATTATGTTCTTATGTGTATTGTATTATAAAACATGTATATATGTTTAGGTCGAATACATTTTTTTAATTTGTACATAAATGCGTAGTGATAACATCTGGGTACTTTATCTTAGAACTGAGAGTGTGAGAATAAGATGTTAAGATAGATACAAATGTGTGCAATAATATTAGCCGTGTGAGTATGTGTTGAGTGGGTGTGCAAGTTTCAATGCCAATTTTGTTGATTCAAGTGTCTTATTATGCTGTGAATGCTAATTAAGGTGAATATTATAGTATTTGCAGACAGACTTAAATTTTGGTAAATACCAAGATTATAATATAGCTATGAAGTGTGTTGCCTAATTGAAATGTGTAAATTCAACATTCTTTGTAAGGCCAAAGAGGTGTTCGTAAAAATAAAATAAAAAAGTATTAGTAATAATGGGTGTTGGGTCTCACTCATACATAATCCTTTGAAAGCCGCAAGTTATTAAGTCTTTATTATAAAGTCTTTTCAGTATTTATTTATTTTTATTATTTTTTCTCCCCTTGTATACAACAGGTCGTTTGAAACCAATTACTGTAGAGAAATAACTTTTTAACTATTATATTGTTTCTCATGACATGTGATAGGTAGACAATCTATCGCCATTTTACTGTCATGTGAGACCAATGACAGTGTGACAATCACACTGCCATCGCCGGGAATCGAACCAGGGACCTTCGGTATGGAAGTCAGAGCTCTTACCGCTCTGCCAGGAAGGTCAACGATTATCCAATAAACATGTTAAAAATAAATAACTCGCACTCGTGAAGGTACACGTTTATTGGTGTAATCAAAATATAAGTAAATAAAACTCGTTAAAACTTCACGTTAATACAACTCTTTAATACAACTCTACCTTTTGCTTAAATTAATTTGGCGCTGCACTTCATTAGTACATTGTGACACATACTGGTGCCATCTATGAAAACCTTTGTAACTAATCCTGCTCTACGTTTTACACAGAAAGGATTCCAGTTTTTGATGTTGATAACCATCTCTTTAGGAGACTATAATATGGTGATACTAATATTGCACAACTTCATTAGCATCAGAATGTTTAAACCAAAAATTCAAAAGATAGCTAAAGAACTCCAAGAGGCGCTGGACCCATGCAAGGAGTTATCAAAGTTTCAGAAGAAAATATCTATTGGACTGAATAGTTCATGACACTATAAAAAATATATTGAAAACAATTACCAAGAGCGCAGAATGGCCACGTTAGCAGGGTGAGCTGCCAGCCAGCTGTCGAGGTGCTTGCAGAGGGTGCATAACCTCTCTAGAGGGGGAGCTAGACCCCTTGCCCAGCCTAGATCACACACCTTCCCGGGATGCTCCATCACGGCACGTGCCGGCTGCTCGCTGACATCAAATACCTGCCGTACAATCAAATATAATATGATAAGGTAAAATTATTTTATTCAATTGATTGCACAAGCAACCACAATAATGAACAGTTAGTAGTACTTGTACAGAGAATATTCTGGAAGAAAAGCAAGATGCTAGTATTTCAAAAACTTTCATAACTGGATCACAATGTTCATAAAGATAAAAAGGGCAAACTCGTTGATACCTAGAAAATGTTAGACATAGACATGAAGACTTGAGGTTAATATAAGGAAGATTCCATAGAACTGTTAAAACTCAGGGACACTCCGGGCCATACATTTAGCCCCATCATAAAACAACTACCAAATCGCATTCCAACAATATTTCCTACAGACGTAAGAGGAATAGCCATTAGAGCTGAACCTCTGTAAGCAAGAATATCCAAGTCCAAGTCCAAGACTCCATTATAATAATAACAATATTGATTAGTATAAAATTAGCTGATGAATCTGACCTAACTCAACCACTGTATTCATATACTTTTCATAATGAGTTCATTATGAATATTATTAAAACTGTGTAAGTATTATTCTGTGATATTTTGGATAAAATCTATAAGGATAAAATCCAACAACTCTAACGAATAATTTGAATTAAGCTTTGAACCAACGTTTGGTTAAGTATATTTGAAAACTGGCAGCAGTATGAAATTACAATGTCCTCACCATGTAATGCTGACCGTGTTTGGTGTTAAGCATATTGGCCACTTCCCTCTCCGGCCCAGGAGACATGGAGTACCGCGGTGGATCTCCCTTGGGCGCGGGTAGCCACAAAGCCAGAAGTCGTTCCGCTGCATAGCTCAGCTCTAGTTGCTTTGGCTTTCCTGTTGCACCATCGGTTTCCTGGAGACAAAACGTTAATAATCAATAAATGAAAAGTAATCGCACAACATAGTAAGAAGAAACAAAAACTTGGATGAGGATCGAATGATTTTTATCTTTTAATTTCGAGAGAGTTTAGCTCTGTGGCTATTGTTCTATCATAAATCAAGGACAATCTGAGTAAGTACTTTTGATTAAAGATTGGTAATTTTAGTAAAACTCCTGCCGTGGAAGGAGTGGCAGAATTAAGATATATCCCACTCGAATGTAAGAGAGCAGTAATCATGCCTCTGTATAAAAGAAAAGGGTCGCATATGGAATGTGGAAACCAGAGAGCTATTAGTATTTTAAGTGTCGTTGATTAATTCTGAGTCAGAATTTTTAAAGAGAGAGTAAGAAAGATGACGAGTGATAGAGTTTGTGTCGCGCAATTCAGAATTACTGTAGCATTTAATATACGAGTAATGTACTCGTATGTAGATATATGACATTTTCATTGGCGGCAATACATCGTGTTGGGTTAAAACTCTAGATTATCGAAACGGTAACAACATTTGCGATAAGATATATTTTTAATGTTATGAAATCCATATTTAAAATTATCTATATAATATTCCTACAAAATCCGACACGAGGTGGGGCTGATCAAATATTATTTCGTTATTATACCTAGATGGTATACGATTTTTATAAATATCGTGACCGACAATATTATGAGGATTACTAGACTTGGATGAAAGTAGCGTTGGATAGGGGCAGTGGGGTGCTTTGGGATAGACCTACGTTCAGCAATGGATGACAGACGGCTGATACGTAATATCACCAACTTATGTGAAAATGTAATCACAAGAATAAGAAATAACGAGTTTTTTGTGAATACCGTACTTAGACCGTAAAACCAACGTAGAGATTAGAAGACCCACCAGGTCACCGAGATAGGGATACGCATTATGACGGTGAAGATGAGTGTGCCGACGGAATGATGGAAGACGGTGCCAGAGAGTCACTGAATGGAGGCCAATATTGGTCTGGAGAAGTGTCAGGAGACAGCCTACCAAGTGGAGCGATGATACTGTGCGGGTGGTGGGAAGGACCCGCGGAGCACTGGCGAGAGACCAAGAGGGATGGCGTGGGGTTGGAGAGGCTTGCGTCCAGCAGTGGATGGAGACAGGCAGACGAAGAATGTGAAAATATTTGTTTATTGATAGTTTGTGTAATATTTGTATATTTTGCAGACTGGGTTAGGCAAGTTAATAATCTTTGGGGTGTATGATTTAATAAAGCATGAGAGATCTTTTGAAATAATGATTTTCTTCGTGTGAACGGGAAAAATCCAACGCAATCCAATAAACAATCCAATCAAAATTTGTTGTAGAATTACCTCGTTCATGTGTCTTATGTGGGTCATAGAAGGTGGTGCTGGGGTCAATATGGCCGTGGATGACTCCCTCGGGGGCTGTAACAAGAAAATAACTTTTTAAGAAATTTAATTCAAAACATTGTTTTAGAAAATAAGGAAGTGGTGGGGAAAAAATAGCCTGGACCTGGACTATAAAGAACCAGCTTAATTTTAAGTATGTTATTAAATTAACAAATCCAAAGTTCTTTCCCATGTTTAAACCCGAAAATGTATTCAGATCAAATCAGTTTATTTTCTCAAAAGATATTACAAACAACAATTATAGTTTAAGACATCTATTGAGAACAGGTAAAACATAAAAAAATATATAATACCAGGAACGCATGAGAGATGGTTCGACATTAGGAATACAAGATACTCTCCAAGTAGGTATTTCCAGTATTTGTCTTCTGAACGTACTTTCACGAATATGAAAGACATCGATCTCCGAAGCGATCATGTTCAGCAGTTTGATTGCTCTCCCCACCGGCATCACCAGAGGCAGGTTGGTTCTGCATGCTGGGAGATAAAACAGTCTGTGCTGACGCTGTCGAAGATAGCCATCCGGAACATAAAGATGGATAGCCTCCAAGATGACGGAATTCTCAAAGAATTTATTACGTGCCTAATACCTACTGAAACCGGTTAGTTATTGAATTTCCTAATGACAAACTTTATAATCAGTAACTTCTTCCTGTCCGTATACCTTAAACGAAGCTTCCAAAAGTTGCGAGGTCCTCCAGACCGCAAAAGCGAGGCCGAAGAGGACTTTGCCAGGGTCGGGGCGGGAAGCCTGCTCTTCGGGGGGCGCTGGGGGTGCCCGTGTAGCCGCGAGGGGACAGCGGGACCCCCCGCCGTTCTCCCCCCGCGACAGGCAGTAAATACACATTCACACCCTCACCGCATTGCGCTATTACGTCACGACTGCACTTCACCTTATTTAATATTCAAATTCACTGTCTCAGGGTAAAAACACTGCCCCATGTTCTAGTAAAAATATTTACATTGGATTATTTCAACAGCGCGTGAAATCAGAATAAATTTTAATTATAATATTAAAACTTGTAAATTTGTATTTACACCACTTTATTCTTTTTAAAAACAAACCAACCGGTTTCGAATGCTCATGACTCACCGTTCTACCATACTAATTGACCTCGTGCACTTCGTATATTATCTCTCCCCCCACATTTTATATTTCTTTTTTACATATTCTGTTGTTCTCAGATTTTACATTTAGTATCTTTTGTAACCCTGGACGAAGCTCTGGCAGGAGCAAAACCAGTTGGTTGTTGAAAATAATAAAGAGGTGTTAATACACATTTAAAAGTATATTAATATTATGTTTTATAATGCCACACCACAAATTAAGGGCTTCATACGAAAGGAGTAAATTTTCTGAAACTAAACACATATTTTGCATTTTCAATAATTGAATTCGTACATTGTTTTTTTCCATTTTTGAGTTTATTTTATCGACTGAATGGAGTTCTAGTGCCGACCCTTATATATGAAAGTGAAGCTTGGAGTTGGCAGAAGAAGGATGAAATTAGAATAAATGCCGTAGAAATGATGTCACTAAGAAGGATGTGCGGAAAACAATGTATGATAAAATATCTAATGATGAAGTAAGAAAGGAATGTAAGGCGGACGAATGCGTGATAAATAAAATCAAGAAAGGATCACTAAGATGGATTGGACATATGGATGAGGGAAGAATGGTAAAAAAAAATATATACAAGTAGTGTGAATGGAAAAAGAAGTCGAGGAAGGTCAAGGAAGACATGGCATGACCAAATTAATCAATTGCTGAAAGGCGGCCATGTTCGAAGTAGGGACAATTGACGAGCGTGCATGTCACGATGTGTGAATTTAGATAGAACAATGTGTCGTCATGTGGCGAGACAAAGTGAGGATAGATGGACCCAAAAAATAATAAGGTGGAGACCATGAGAAAATAGGAGAAGCGTCGGTAGGCCGCAAAAAAGGTGGGCCGACGACATTGCTGCCGTGGGGTGGGAAATGTAGCTGTAGCTGGCAGAAAATAGAGACGAGTGGAAAGGAAGGGCCTATGTCCGGCAGTGGACCGTTGAAGGCTTACAAAGAAGAACATTGTGACGATCCATCCTCTCTGCGTGATGGTTATTTAGTTAGTTAGTTAGTTAATGTTGGAAAGTAAGGTTAGTGACGAAAGAAGCCGTATGCCCGCCTAATCAAAATATTTAAAGCTTCTAATGTAAAACGTGAAGTTTTGTTTACTTCTCGCTTTCGTTTTTAGTTTTCTAACGCATGGCCCTGAACGTGCTCCAATTATTTATTTATTTACGAAAGTGAAATAATGAGAGCGCATGACAGCCAGTCAGTACCAGGAACACGTACGTTACGCGAACGATATTTTTAGTATTTTATTTAACTCGTTCACAGCGGGCGTTCGATTGAAGTATCCATGCTCTGAAAACGAATATATAATATAATATTTAGACTAACTAAACTAACTAACTAGCCATCACACCATTTCCCTGGAGGGGTGGCAGAGATGATGGACTGACTTAATCTGTTCTATCCTGACAACTCTCGCGCCTCTTCTACGTTCATACACTGTGACACGCACGCTCCTAGATTTTTCCGACTTTTAACATCATGGTTTCATTTGAGCTGAGAAATTGTCTACCACACTTTTATTCCTAACATATTTCTCTCGCTTCCTCAACATTCATACATCGTGTCATGCACGCGCGTCGATTTCTCTGACTCCTCACGTGGCCGACATTCAATATTTGATTTATTTGATCGTGCCACGTTTTTCTCGGTCTTCCTCTATTTTTAGTTCCATTTACGCATTCACTTCTTATATTTTTATTCGACAATCTATCATACACAGAGTATTCACACATTCGTCTGAGAGATCTAATTTCTACTGCATTTATTCTACTTTCATTCTTCTTTTGCCAGTTCCATGCTTCGCTTCTATACATAAGGGTCGGTATAAGAACACCATTGTGCACTGCAATTTAAACTTTTTTGGATATGTTTTTGTTTGCGATGACAACTTTAAGTGCACCATTTACTTTGTTGCCTGCCCCCGCCCTTCTTTCAATATCCCTCCACTCGCCCATCTTTTGTAAACATACTACCCAAATACACCAACTCATCTACTTGCTCCAAATTTTCACGATTCACGCTAATGTTGCAGACTGTCACGAAAACATTTGTTCTTTAAATAACTGATTTTTGACAAAGCGCATCATTTGCAACATGATTCACCGCTGTCATAAATGTCTGGGTTTAAAAAAAACAATTTAAGATCTTCTAATGATTTTACTGAAATCACTTGATGACAGCGACTGCTTTTCAAAATTGGAAGTAGTTATTAAAAAAACATCGTTTTATTGAATTATTATTTACGATAATGTAAAATAAATAACTATAGGTGGATATGTGATTTTTAATGAGAAATACAAACGTTTAATGCGCGATTTGAAAGGGTTAGGTCACTTGGCTACCGGCATTAGATGAGCATACATCGCTCTACGTGATTTATGTATATATACAATATTATTAGATTCCTAAGTGCGTATACACTATATGCAAAATCTTGTTATCTGCTGTATGAAGATCGCGCTGTGACGTGATATCTATATATAGTTATGATGTTAACCGTAAACTATTGAAAATATTATAACTTGTGTTGAAATAGTCGAATCCCACACAAATGCAATTTACAGTAAGCAAACTATACGTACAGTACAGTATAAGTGCAGCTAAATTGACGTGGTAATGGGCTGGACATGCATCAATGCAGGGAATACCCGATGGACATCCAGAATACTTCATTCGGTCCTTGGATAAAGAAAAGAAGTGTCGGGAGGCCACCCAAAAGATGGACTGACGATATTGTCTGAATCGGACGAGTAGAAGAAAATGGAAGAGACCTATATCCAGCAGTGGGGGGAAGAAAGGTGAAGAAGAAGAAGAAAGTATACATGGCAACAAAATGAATAATAAAAAATATTATTTCTTGAACAATGATGTAAAACTCCATATTAAATAATCAATACGAATGAAAACGTCAGTTTTCTAGAAGTTTTATTATATTTTATGGGAGTGACATGTTTCGCCCTTCTAAGGCATTATCAAATGTGATAAAATTTCAGCTCGTTGCTGTTTATATACACTAGTAAATAGAGCAGAATATGGGAATTAACGAAACGTGATGTGACTCTATACATTTTTAACAAATAATTATTTGGGTAGGCTCAGAAATACAATATTTTATAACTAACTAACTAACCATCATGCCGTCTCCCGGTAGGCAGAAATAATGGATCGCCACATTGTTCTTTTCTGATATACTCGTACTTCCCTCGATTCCTCTACAAAGGTGACATTCTGTATTTGATTTATTTGATCGTGCCATGTTTTCCTCGGTCTTCCTCTATTTCTAGTTCCGTTAACATCGTTATCACATTCTTTCATTATTTTGTTCATATCACTTTCATTCGCTCTGCATTCACTTATTACACATTATTATATTTTTATTCGACACACTATCATACATAGATTTTCAACCATTAGTCTAAAAGATATTATATCTACTGCATGTATTTTACTTTCATCCGTCTTTTGCTGGTTCCCTAATTACTTCCATACATAAGAACCAAATATTCCACCTTCCTGCTTATCGGACTAACTACGCTCAGAGTGCGACATGTACAATAAGTGCTTTAGTAACATCGATGTGTTACATCTTAATGAAAGTGATTTAAAAAAAATGGTTGGAGCAACCCTTCGGGGCGAATGAAATTAGTTACTTCATTTTTTTTTCTTTTCTTGTCTTTTTCTTTTTTTTACATTTTAAAATTAAATTTCATTTCTAATTATTCATTATTACTAATAGTTTTCTCTTTATCTTATCAAAGTGTTACTTTATTACTCTTATATATTTAACCTTATGTCAGTTGTTATATAATATTTGTGGTAGCATGTATTATAATTGGCCTTGTTTTGTTGTCTCTGTGTGTTTATACTCATATACTGTAATTGCTGTTTGTTACCCTCAATAATAAAAAAATAAAAATAAGGGTCGGTACAAGAACACCATAGCGCATTATGTTAAATGTAATAATAGATAAACTAATTTGCGTGCACATATCGAATAAAATTAATGAGTTGTCAGGCATGATGCCAAAAAAGAAATTGAGATGAAAACATGAAATAATAATATTTTAAAATCGGAAATGTTAGAATTCATACCATAGAATTCATAGATCAGTGCCACGTTGCATGAATGCGAAATTGTGGATTCATGTAAATACTTTTTTTACACCTTTTGTGTACACCTGTGGTGTTATAACTATTATACCCAGCGCCCCTGGAAACGACACAAAAGCGGCCAAACTTTCCACCACAATGGCAAAAAAACAGATATAGGCCCCTTTAAGCGCCACACCTACAATATTTTATTATTATTATTATGTTGAATTGCTCTTTACATCATTACAGCGCCAGCCAAATCGATGTAAACGGTATAGCTATCATATTATTTCTTTTGACATGTGATAGGTAACTTAATCTATCGTCATTTTATTGTGACGTGAACTCTACACCAGACTAAAGACAGTGTGACAATCACACTGCCATCGCTGGAAAAATAACCTGGGACATTCGGTATAGCAGTTGTAGCACTTGCCAATCGGCCACGAAGGTCGAATAAGAAGAAGTTTAGGTTTAAACGAATGGACTAGTTCGAATTTGGACTTGGTTTAGCTCAATTGGCTATTCCGCTTACGTCTGTTGGAAATGTAATTTGGTGATTGTTTTATGCGGAGTGCTCCTTCGAAAGAGGACCAGGGAAGAATGAGGATCTAAGCTAAAGTCCTAATATTTTCTCAGTCACTGCATTAATGGAAGACCGGTCAATGTTGGCATTTTAGAGTATGATGAGATCAGGCTTAATATTTTAGAAAGGAGGCTGTTTCCAAGTGGAAGGTAGAAAAGCAGTACCTGGATGAAGTTGTGAAAAGAGATCTACATCTTGCGCGAGACAATTTTGTTTGGCGAAGTATGTGGTATCCTATCGAGAGGAATTTTAGTTTATAGGAGCGATGATTCTTTTTCCTTTTCCGGGTGTCGCTACTTCCCAATTACTCCCAATTCGAAGCTGGGAATGAGCGTAACGATGCATTCAAATAAGTTGGATTATATATTTTAAAATAAACAATTGAACTACGTATTATAACCATTTTAAATTCAGAATTAAATAACACCAAAACATCACGATGAATATTTTGTGAATATATGTAATATCGAAATTTACTTAAAACATGTTTGTACAAGCTATATTATATCTAAATTTACCGGTTTATGTGTTGATTTCAAAGTAAATATTTTCTCAATGTATGTGTACACAATTTTAACTTAAACTAAACATTACCTCACTGGTGGCTATATATAAGCCTTGATATACACACACAACTGTCGAATCACGCATTAATAGTCAAAATTTACGTTATCTATAGAATATAATATTTAAATGGTCTCATTGATAACGTATATTCGAATCTTTTTTTTAAAATAAAAGTGCACTGCCAGTCCACAATGATTTTATTGTGCCGACCCTTGGAAGTGACAAAAATATATGAAATTATAATACACGCAGCAGATGTGAGATCTCTTAGACAAATATGTAATAAATCTTTAAAATTGAGTGTCATAGAGAAAAAGTGTTATGAACAATATAATGAAAGGTTCCTCAATCATGAATAATATGACTTAGAAGAAGAAGATTGCAAATGAAATTAAATAATCAATACAAATGAAAACGTCTGTTTTCTATTTTATTTTGTGGGATTGCCTTAGAAAGGCGAAACATCTCAATCCCATAGATTCAAATTTCAATAAAAAAAACTTCAATAAAAAAATATACGTTTTCATACGTATTAAATTTTATAGTTAACATCATTATTCAAGGAACAATAAATACATAAATACTATTATTTTTTGAGTAGATACACTTTCGTAATGCATTTGATAATGCTTCTTTATTAAAAAATTAACAAATATAACAATGACGAATTTTTATGAATTAAAACACTGTTTTTTCCACTTTTGAGTTTATTTTTCTCGACGTGTTTTGAAGGCTTACACCTTCATCATCGGGAGAACGATAGAACATCGGGAGAACAGTTTATATCGTTCTCCCGATGATGAAGGGGTAAGCTTTCGAAACATGTCTAGAAAAATCTACTCATAAGTGGAAAAAACAGTGTTCATTCATAAAAATTCGTCATTATGGAATTCCACAGGGTTAACGCCTGTAGTTTATCTAAAATATAACTGTTTTATAAGTGTGTTTCCCTTAAATATTTATCAATTAATATTTAAATTAAATAATTGCATCAGTCTTCGCAAAACCACGGATGAAAGTTTTAAAAGTATTCACAGAGATATAATACAGAACCTTGTTGCTTCAAGACAATATTGCGCTATTAAAGAGGCCACCGCATAAAAAATGCATATTTATTCACAAAGTGAAAAGACGATAGAACGTTATTTACTGCCAAAACCACAACAATAGCTTTTATATCACATATCACATATTTTAACGCATAAACAAACACTTCAAAACCACAAGAAACGTTAACTAGAAATTACTTTTCGAGGCGAATAGATGTTTACCACATTATCATAAACATATCTGGTTCACATTGTATGGAATACGAAAAGGGTGAAGGGTTATTTCCTGCCTCATAGAGGCGTTGCGTGTGGCCCGAGGACCAATAGGCGACTGCGGAGTGAAAGAAATGCGGCGGAGATGAATCCCTAAAACGGCGTCCCGGCGCGGTCAAAGGGGCGTCGTCGCCATGGAAACGACGCCCTGGGCGGCTGCCAGAACGTGGGGCAGGGTTGACAGAAGAATACATTATTAAAAACAAATTACGGATGTAACGTTTTTTAATTCCGAAAAATATGTACATTGTACTTATAAGAGGAGAGCAGGACACAGGAAATTGACTTCGGAATGGGATTTTTCAAAATTGTAGTACCCCCTAAGAGTGGTCGATAGACAAAGTAAGAAAATGCAATAGCTAGCCAATTTCTAAATAAAAACTTCAAAGTTTTTTCCGTTGCTTACCATATAAATTAGAAATTAATAAATAAAAAAAGGGATGACGTGGAATTTTAACCGGAAACTCAGCCGGCCAGCGGAGTAGAGAAGGAAGATAAGTTATCCCCTCAGCGACATAAATGTTGAAGCCAGTGGTGAAGTTTCTGATATATTATATAAGCAATGATGGAGACGATAATACGAGACAACAAGCTTTTCTCGCACAAATTTGTGCGACCGAACCGTCGCGTCGTGTTAACCACCCTCCAGCCTGGAACAATCTTCCCGCAGACCTTAAGTGCATTAAGAGCCCGCTAGAGTTAAAACCTAGACTCCAAACCCATGCTAACCGAAAGTAAAGTCAAGAAATACAAGGCATGCGTCCGCCCATCATGACGTATGGAATAGAGGTCAGAGTCGATACCAATAACTAAGAACCTTCTTAGAGTAGCAGAATAATAATAATAGTAGAGTAGCTTAAATATTAGACATTTTACTAGAGGCGAAATGTCTAATATTTAAGCAACGGTGAAAAGTTTAAAGGCCTTTTTCTAAAAATTGGCTAGCTATTTCGTTTTCTTACTTAGACTATAAACGATTATTAGGGTACCTGTCCACCGGAGCGGAGTTAGGTGGCGGAGCGGTGAGCGAGGTAAAAACCCACCAATGGAATTGCAATTCTAGGGCAATTCAGGGGGAACTATAATAAAATCCTGTAAAAATCCCATCCCGAAGTCAATTTCCTATGTTGTGCCCTCTCATGTCAGACAAAATTCGATTCGAAATCTATTGAAAATTGGAAATAGTTAAGTGATAACTAACTAACTAACTAACCATCACGCCGTCTCCCCGGAGGAGTAGGCAAAAAGAATGGACCGCCACACTGTTCTGTCCTGACATAATTCTCTCGCTTCCTCTACATTCATACATCTTATCATGAACGCACGTCGAACTCCGACTCCTCACGTGACTTACATTCAATTTTTGATTGATTTGATCGTGCCACGTTTTCCTCGGCCTTAAGCTATTTCTAGCTCCGTTCACGACGTTTACATATACCTTCTTCACCATTCTCTCTTTACTCATTCTTTCCATGTGTCCAAACCATCTTAATGACCCTTTCATCATTTTTTTCATAATTCATTCGCACCGCATTCACTTCTTTTACTTGCATTTGACACTCTATCATATACAGATTTAATACACATTCGTCTTAGAGATTTCATTTCTACTGCATTTATTCTACTTTCATCCTTCTTCTGCCAGTTCCATGCTTCACTTCCATACATAAGTGTCGGCACAAGAACAAGGATAGTTAAGTGAAAAAAAATCTAAAAACTATTAGATACCATATCTTTGACAGTGCAAATACAGATGGATTATTTTTTGTATTTTTAAATGATGTTTTTTTTATAAAACCGCTTATTTAAACATGTGATTATTAATGATTTACGATAATCTGTTGTTTTTTTCTTTATTGAAACAGGATATATGAGTATAAACCGTGATCGTACCTACATAAATGAGTTCTTAATCTCAAATCAAAGTACAATAATCTGATGTATTCTACAAAACTTGTCATTAACAGTACCATAAATTATTTAAGTGACAGACGTAGGATTATTAACTAATCTCTAAACTATAAATATCAAACGTTTGAAGGTTAAACCAAAAGCCGATTATTGAAGTTAAACTTGTATTACATGAATACGCGATGGTGAACAAAATTGATTTTTATTTATTACATTAATTACACATAAGCCTAAATGATTTAAAAACCAGAAACTACTGCGTACGTTTTAAGCTATTCAAAAATTAACATTTAAATTCTTGATTCTCGAATTTAACTGCATACTATGTTGTTTTTTTGTAAACAATGCTTAAGTCTTCAGGAAGAGCAATGATACCATGAAGATGAAGTCTGTAATGATCTCACAAATATCGTTTCCGGAAGAAAAAAAACCTTCCTTCAAATATTGCTAATTTTTTTCAAATTAAAGCTTAACTTCTTCCTGTATGGAAGTGAAGCTTGGCAGAAGTAGAATGAAAAAATAATAAATTCCGTAGAAATGAGAACACTAAGAAGAATGCGCAGAAAAACAATGTATGATAGAATACTCAATGAAGAAGTAAGAAAGGAAAAATTTAGAAAGGGTCAATAAGGTGGTTTGTATATCCGGAAAGAATGGATGAGGGAAGGATAGTTAAACAGATATATACAAGTAGTTTGAATGGGAAAAGAAGTCACAGCATATCCAAATTGATCAATTCCTGAAAGGTGACCATATTCGAAGTAGGAACAATCGTTCAGCGTGCGTGTCACGGTGTGTAAATGTAGAAGAAGCGTCAGAGTTATATCAGAATATAACAGTGTGGCGTTCCATCTTCTCTACCTACCCTTCCAGGGAAACGGCATGATAGTTAGTTAGCTGGTCCAAACTGTATTGTAGATATTAAATCTGAATTAATCAATACAAAAAGTTTAACAAAATAATGAAAGGGTCGTTAAGGGGGTTTGGACACATGGAAATAATGAATGAAGAAAGAATCTTGAAGAAAGTCTAATTATATAAACGATGTAAACGGAACAAGAAATATAATAAGACCGAGTAAAACGTGGCACGATCAGAACAAGCAGATTTTAAATGTCGGCCACATTGAAAGTTGAAGAAATCGACGGGCGCGCATGACACGATGTATGAATGTCGAGGAAGCGAGAAAAGTATGTCAGGAAAAAAACAGCGTGGCAGTCCATTATTCCTGCTTACCCTTTTGGAGAGACGGCGTGATGGTTAGTTATTTAGTTAGTTCTCCCACAGTAGTTTACACACTGGATTATTATCAAGAAAAATCAACTAAACGGAGAAATCAAAGTTAACTGGTTTGTTGTAGATGTTGAAGTATATTTTATGGGAATGATATGTTTCGCCTTGCTAGTACCATGCCCTTACGATTTTGTGTCATCCCTGATTCTCAAGCTTCCTAACCAATAACGTCTTGCCACTTTCTCCCTTTGGTACAATTGAGCATCTACCTATGGTACATGTGCATTTGATATACCGAGGGCTCCTTCTGCCAGGGGAGCCAAGAAGTGAACCGTACATAAAAAGGTACACTTTCGTATTAAAATTAATTTTAAAATAAGGATTTTTATGATGAACCAAGTTATTTAATGTTTCTTGAACAAAAGACTTTTTAATAAATCATTAGAATGAATGAAAACGTCTGTTTTTTAGAAGTTTTATTATATTTTATGGGAATGACATGTTTCGCCTTATTTATGGTTTATTGAATAATGTTATTTCCGTAACCCTTATAGAAGTGAAGCTTGCAAAAAAGGATGAAAGTAGGATAAATGCCGTAAAATGATATCACTGAGCAGAATCTGCGGGAAAACGATAAATGAAAGTGTTTGAAACAACGTAATGAAATGGCCATTAAGATGATGATGATGAAAAATAATGAATGAAGAGATAATAATAATGAAAGTATATGTAAACGATATGGTTATTTGTGAAATAAGCACGAACGGTGAGACATTGGAGCAAGTTACCGAATTTATCTCTCTGGGAAGCAAGTTTACAAGAGATACAGTACAAACATAGTTGTAATTTATATGTACTAGAAAATATTCTTGAATGTAATGTTTCTACTATGCATCTGGACAAAAAAAATACGAATAACGTTCCTTTCACATCAAATTATACCTTGATGTGTTCCTACGTGGGCTACAAATCGTGAATAATTCTATAAAATATAAACCAT
Organism: Lepidostoma basale; assembly: GCA_022606425.2. Lineage (NCBI taxonomy): Eukaryota > Metazoa > Arthropoda > Insecta > Trichoptera > Lepidostomatidae > Lepidostoma > Lepidostoma basale. The sequence goes on along the minus strand of JAHDVF020001422.1, from coordinate 704,018 downwards.
TCAACCTAACCAAGTTATCAAACCCGTTCTTACCTCCTACGACACTTGAAGGGAGTTGGTATCATTAAGAAATGGCTCTTTTATTCTGGTTCGCATGTTGAAACGATGTTTACCTTAACAAATTATCTACGAGTATGTTTACTTAGAGCACACAAGTATGTAAGCTCCATAATGTAGCTCAAATAGCTATGCGTGAATGGCTGATGTCATTCTGGAATGGCTGAAATAAGTTTTATAAAAACCTGAATATCAAATGATACTTCTCCGTGTGCCGTGTCAGGTCCCCCGATTTTGGTGACCACCGTGGTGAAAGCATCATTGTTCTGCGCTATCCTGAACAATTCTTCCATACGCACCATTCCTGTCCAATCTTTTACATTGCACAACTAACATGGAGAAAGCACGATATAGAAATTTAATGGAATAAGATTTTGCAGAATTCTATTAACCCTTAAGAGTCGTCCATAGTCGAAGTAAGAAAGCGCAGTAGCAAGCCAATCTCTATAAAGGCCTTTAAACTTTTCAGGATTGCTTATATATTACAAATTTCGCCACTTGTATCAATAGCCAGGTGGCTGAGCGGAGAGCTTGCTTTCTCTAGGTACTTGTTTGCAGGTCGGCTGGTCTAGGGTTCAAATCCCGCGTCATGCGATTATTTTTGGCAACGGGTGTAAAATCGAATTTTTATAAATTAAAGCACTGTTTTCCACTTTTGAGTTTATTTTTCTCGACATGTTTCGAAGGCTTACACCTTCATCATCGAGAGAACGATATAAACGTTTATATGGTTCTCCCGATGATGATGAAGGCTTACACGCCTTCGAAACGTGTCTAGAAAAATAAATTCAAAAGTGAAAAAAACAGTATTTTAATTCATAAAAATTCGTCATTATGGAATTCCACAGTGTTAACGCCTTAAGTTTATCTAAAACGGTGTAAAGTTTTTTCACAAAAGATTTTTTTCTATAAACCTGCTGGCTATTGCACTTTCGCTCATCCCGAAATCAATTTCACAATCAACAAGAGTTTTGTATCCGTTGTTGGCTCTTCGTAAGACTTCTTCGTTACCATCTCGGTCCATGATATGCGAAGCTTTCTGCAGTGTAATCACATTTTGAATGCTTCCGATTCATGGTGTTCACATTCAAGGTCCACAAGGAACCATATTTAAAAAAAAATGTTAGCAATCAACTGGAATTAAACAGATCTCACACGTCACGTGAACGTTGACAAGGGGTCTAGTGTACAAGTTTCAAGTCGCCCAGCTCGCCATGGAAAAAAACATGATCGGAATAACCTTGAAAAACAAAATTATAAATGAATTTATTCGACAACGAACCAAGGTGACTAAGGTGGCTCTGAAGATAAGCGGGTTGAAGTGGCGGTGTGTTGGCTATATCTGTCGGATGACCGACTGTCGATAGGGAAAACGGGTTCTAGAGTGGAGACCGACCGGAGCTGGACTGACGATATTCTAAGGATTGCTGGACGTGGATGGATGAGAGTGACAATAATTAAGAGGCAGTGAAGTGCATTGGTGAGGCATACCATACATTCAGCAATGAACGACAGACGGCGTTAAGTCAAGACAAGTTACACGTCTTTTAATAGATTCATATTAAATCATTAATACAAATGAAAACTAGAAGTTTTATTATAATTTATATTAATTTCTAAGGCATTATCAAATTAACATTTGATAATGCCTTAGAAAGGTAAAACATATGATTCTCATAAATTATAATAAATCTTTTAGAAAACATTTGTTTTCATTCGTATTAATTATTTAATATGGAGTTTTACATCATTGTTAAAAGAACAATAAAAGTTTCATATTATTATGAAGATGAATTTCGATTATTATTATTATTACTATTTTGTGGAAAAAAACTCCTTTCATCATTACAGCGCGAGCCAAATCGATGTAAAGGGTGAAAAAAAAGAATATCAAAGGAAATATACATAGAACCATATGAATAGAAATATGCCAGTTATTTCCTTACTGCCCTTGTCGTAAGGGTATTCACGAAATCAACATAATTGCAATAAAAGAGAAGCTCTTTTGCAACCTCATTTAAAAGACGAATCGCTTTCAATACAGAAGAACTTCGAAGGGCAATTGCAGAATAAATCGCGTGATATGGATGTTCCTGAGAACCAAGAAATAACCACGAATGTCTATGAAAAGATTTAAAGCAAATCAGCTTTTTTCAAAAAGATTATCGCTTCCGCTTCACTACATATTATAAGTAAAAAAGAATTAGCAAGGACCAAACAATTAATGTTAATGTCAGTAGAATATTTAATTTTTTTTAAAATTAATTCTAACACAACTACTATTTGGGTGATCGTTGCAGTTAGCAACGCTTATTGAAACCATGTCTCACATGTGCTAATCGATGGAGCGTGTTCACCATATGTTTCTATCAGCAAACGAGGACTTTCCGCAGCCTTTTTCTTTTGATAAACTAAGAAAAGCAATGCGTGCCGCAAATATATTTTTTTCAGGTACAAATGTCGACATGATCACTGAACGATACAACACAGACACTATTGTTCGGCGGACTCAACTTGTATGAGTGTGCGTGTAGGTTAATGTCAGACGAACAAACTGAGGTAGTGTCAAATTCATACACTGAGTACCGGAAAATATAAGGATTCTGTGCATTGAGAAAAAGTAAAGACAACTATCGGGTTTCTTTTGTTTGCAAATACGGTGAATCAAGTGTTAAATTTTTCGTTTTGTTTCTTTTATACCGTGATGAATATTATTTATTACAAATTTCCGGGCATAACAGGTGAACGATGAAGTTACGTAGAACCATTGTCTGATTTTTTCCGCGCAATTAGGTTTTTGTGTTGTGTTGATACGTTTAATTCTGTCATTGTTCACGACTTCAATGTCAGCTTAGGTAATGCGGAGATGAAATAAACTAGAATCTCGATTATCCGGCTTATAGGTATGTCTTGCTATGAAAATCCAATAATATGTATTTAATATAAATAAAAACTTATATTCGTTAAATGACAGTAAGAACGGAAAAGTTTTATTATTTTTCTTCTTCTCCTCTTAGATTTTTGGTATGTTCCTGTAGTTCAGGCTGACCTTTCTTGGGTAGTCGACTCTCAGCTATCCTTCCATCTTTTTAGCGGTCTTCCGGGGGGACGGCAGCCAACATGAATCTGATGCATCACAATGAGTGGGTTTCTGGAGGGATCCATCCTCTGCACGTGCGCATTTTAATGCCTTCTGTGTTGTCTGGCCCATCAGAAAATATCTTTCACTTCGCAGATTTCGCAGATAGCCGTGTTCTTCATCGTGTTCTATCTCGAAGAGTCGTTCCTGCTATTGTCCTCAGCGTCCGCATCTCTGCCACCCGTACTTTAGCCTTCGTTGTTGTGGTATCTGGTCTGGTCTCAATGCCATATGTCAATATAGGCATTTCGCAGGTTTTGTATATTTTGACTTTACTCTCAGTTAAGTTGGATTCATTCATTATAATTGCTCTTTTTCACTTCTTCAATCATGGAGAGATTTTTATTTCCGTAGCATAATGCATTTTAAATAATCTTTTGCTAACATTCAGGTCTAGGAATAAAAGTAATATATTGCATTAAAATAACATTAATAACTGAACAGAATACAAATTGATTCATAGTGCTACCGGTTTGGTTTGGGGTACCGTAATGACCTCATCTTCGGGTGTCAAGAGGCAGATTGAGGAATGACTATACTCCATCACGCCTGATGAGGAATTGACTGCCACCGCCTCGCCTCTGCCAACTACTGAAGATCTAATCACCGATTCTTGAACGCGAAAGCATTTTTTTTCTACTGATTAATCGGTAACTTTTTTTGCTGTCAGTGTTCTTCTGAACGAAATAGATTAAGACAAATTTAAAACAGGAAATTCATTTTTTTTTTGTTTGTAATAAATAATTTAACGAATCACTTAATTGAAATTTGTGATTCTATGTTTCATTCAAATCAATATTAAAATAGACAGCTGTTGTCCAGTGTGAAGAAAAAAAAAGTGTCATATTTGGTTCATGTGCTAAGGGGAGAAAAATACTACCTCCTTCGGCTGATAATCATGGACAAGATAGAGGGACGGCGGAAAGTTAGCAAAGGCAATTGGTCTGGATGCGAAATATAAGGGATTGGACAGTAATGGGCAGAGTTGAGAACCTGTTCCAAATAATGCAGAACAGAGATGCTTTCGCTGCAGTTATCGCCAACGTTAGGACCTGACACGGCACCATAAAATGATTAAAATAGGGTATCCAGTTTTTTTTAAATGAGAACAATTCTTTATCCATTTTATTTTATTTTATATTCTGGGCAGAACAATATGTAACAGATGTTTAAATATACGTACGCATCAAATAAATTTTATTTCTCTTTTTCATTCATATTAATTATTTCATTCATTACAAATCTTTATAGCTTTTAACTTATTTTGAATTCTGAAGAGAACAATATTTATCAGGTGTTTTGTAATGGGTCAATATCCAAATTATATGGTATATTAAACAATTTGCGTCAACGTTCCTTTTCGAAAAAAGTTTTAACGTTCCAGTATCCATCACGAAGTTACCACATCACTTTTCAAGAAACAAAAATCATAATTATTTGTTTTATAAACATGTTGTGAATTTCCATAATGTAGCCTTTTTATAAATTAAAACACGAGTTTTAGAGTTTATTTTTCTCAAATAATTAATACGAATAATAACGTCTGTTTTCTAGAAGTTTTATTATAGTTTATGGAGATGACATGTTTCACCTTTCTAAGGCATTATCAAATGTGATAATACCTACATTGACAATGCCTTAGACAGGCGATAATAAAAATTCTAGAAAACGGACGTTTTCGTTCATAATAATTATTTCAACCGAATTTTATAAGATTTTCAATAGTTTACGGTTAATATAATAACTAATGTGGTATATCGTAACAGGGCGATCTTCGTAAAAATCAAATAATTCATACGAATGAAACGTCTGTTTTTATAAATTTTTATCATACAATATTTTATGTGAATGACATGTTTTACCTGTCTAGGGCATTATCAAAGGTTGTATTAATTCATATAAAATATAATAAAACTTCTAGAAAACAGACCATTTCATTCGTTGTAATTACTTGTTGATTTTGTTTATTCAAATTATGCTAATGTATGGAAATGTAATAATCTTTTTAATTTTAATCGATATTGCATAATTAATAACGAGTTTTTTAATCTTATATCGAGATACAACAATAAAAAAAAACAATTAATAAAACCTGATTTTTGTTTGTTGTGTTAACAACTTGATGGAAAAATGTTGATGCGTATCATTGAAAAAAAAATCCCTTTGTACCAAAAATAGGTGGAAACGTAGAATAAATTATTATCTACATTTAACAGATGAAGTCAGTCACGGGCAAACCCGAGTAGGCGCACAGTGTTCCATTTCTAAAACTTTAAAGAACAGTTAAAACGATTGAGACCGTGTTTTTTTTTATGGAAATGAGATGTTTCTCCTTGTTAAGGAATCATCAAATGTCTAAACAATCAATACATTGAAATGCCATAGGGAAAATGCATTAAATAAAATGAGAACATTATTTTGCAACGATAATCTTAACTTGAAACTCCGACAAAGAATGATAAAATGTTATATATGGTCTGTTCTACTATATGGCTGCGAAACGTGCACTCATGAAGCTCTGAGGAAGCTTGGGTACAACCGAAACTAGTCGGCAATTAAAATAATCGCATAGTGGTGAAAAACAAAGTGCACTGTTTTCATTCCTATTTTATTTTAAATATAAATAACACTAAAAAAAATAATGTCTTACCAACATACGAATATTTATAAAATATTTGTTTTATAAAAATCATTGCATTTGCCATTTAAAATATTTCATAAATATTGCCTTTATTATTTTAATGTTGTGTGATTTATAGTTATAGCAGAGCAAGGGGGCATATATTATTTTATGCCCCAAATTAAGTATTGAAGGCGATTCGTCTCTTAAATGAGATTGCAGAAGAGATAGACCTCTTTGGATGCAATTATGACGAATTCGTAAATGCCCTTATGATAAAGGCAGCAAGCAGATAACTGGCTTTTCCTATTCATAAGGTTCTATGTATATTTCCTTTGATATTCTTTTTTTCACCCTTTACATCGATTTGGCTTGCGCTGTAATGATGTAAGGAGTTTTTTCAATAAAATAATAATAATAATATTGTCAGTTAGATATAGAAAGTAGCAATTTTAAGATACTACAAATCCGGATATTTTGTACTGACATCACTCTCTGATGATGGGCAGTCCATCTACAATTGAAACGTTTCATAAGGTGTCGAGGATATAATTTTATTTAAGAACAATATAGTTATATGGGTTGAGAGAACCCTTTTTGATTTCTATTAGAGCGTTCAAGTTCTAGGAAATGAAGGGGTGTGCGGCGGAACTCGTTCCCGCTCTATCCAGTCGGAAGCTATTAGTTCGTGTCACCTAGGCATGCCGGCACTAAATATACTACGCCTCCCCCTGCATGTTTATTACACGCATATCTTTTACCAAATATAAATATTTCGTTAAAACCTTAAAGCGAGGTGTGTTGTAAAGAAAGTAAACAGCTCTGACGTGACGCGCCGCTTGCTGTCGGCATTATTAGGCGCGAGACTTCATGATACGCAGGTAATGGAGAAAATATGATCCTCCTGTCGGCCGCTGCTGCTTTATGATTGGTGGTTTGCATTTACAATTTATATTATTCGTGCAATACCGGTTAATGAAAGAGAACGGGTTTTTCTTTATTGTAATCAAAACAAACTCAACTATCTTACAATCAAATGTCCTTTTTTATTAAATTTATTTAATATATTGGAGTGACATATTTCATATTACTAAGGTATTATATTGTGATAGATCATGGATCCTAAAAGTTAGTACCATGAACCGGCTGGAAGGACCGGTTGCGCATTCCTTGGACCAATATGGCCAGCAACAAGAATGCCAGAACTGATAGAGAATTTTTGACCAATATTTAAGGCCGTAAGATTTAAAAAAACTATTTGGGTCGTGTACTCGGTGGACAATAGTATAAATTGGTACACCTGATTATTGAGAGTAAAATAAAGGGTAGACGAGGTGTTGTTAGAAGGCTAATATTTTGGCTTCTCAACTTAAGTGAGTGATCTGATATAAAAAATGTCGGGAGCTGTTTCGAGCTGCCAGCTATTTCACGGTTTATCACGAGAAAAAAGTTGAAGCGATAAAAAAAAGGCCTCGGAACTCCTAGTTAAAACAAAGTTAGCCGACATCTTAAAAACAGAGCCGCCTCGAGTGTGTTTATGTGATGGAATCCCCACGAGGCGAGATTCTAGCTCGTGTTAGAGAGGGTTCAAAAAAGATTTTTGAGATATGTCTATATGAGGGAGTTTGATAGCAATCCGTTGCTTTATTCCATCGCATTCCTCCAGGGCATGCTGGGAACTAATAGTGTGCAGAGAAGGAGGAATGGGTTCTTCAGACTTATTAGCGTATTATTTGAGAACTCCGTCATATTGGAGGGTCCGTCATATTCTATCTTTATGCTCATGATGGTTACCTTCGACAGCGTCAGCACATACTTTTTTATCTCAAAATGCAGAACTAACTTGTATCTGGTGATGTCAGCGGGGAGAGCAATCAAACTGCTGAACATGATCGCTTCGGAGATCGACATTGTTATATTATATTGATGAAACAATGTTCAATAGCAAAATACAAATATTGAAAAGAATTCAGCCTCATTAGCGTCGTACATGTCGTAATGTCGATTCATTATTCTAAATAGGAGACTTAAATGTTTTTTAATACTTGTAATGCATATTTGATTAAAAAAATATTGTTTATATTTCAAATTAAATCGCCAACCTTTATAAGCAGACGGCGTCATATGAGGAAGAAAAGTATTCATAACTTAGGAATGAGCTTGTTAATTTAAAGTGAAAATGAATCATAATATATCAAGCAGAGCACATAAAAGTATTAAGTTAAACTCGTGTATTGTATTCCCACGTTTTTCTCTATATTAGGAAGATTAATTAATACGAGAATTTGAATTATTTTTTTAATTAAGATGCTTACAAGAAACCGATTTCAATAAGCAATTAATGAATTCATTTGATTTATGGTAACAACCGCGTATTAAAGTAAATATCGCAATTTAACAAGACAAATCGATTTAATATTGTGCTCCATTTACACTACTTACGTACACTCTCTTCATTCATTATTTGTATGTGTCCTAATCATCTTAGTAATGTATTTGTTGTTAATCATTAAAAAGATTTGTTGGCATTCGCCATTATTCAAATTCGTTTCCAATTCTATCCCTTAAAGCCGTGCCACACTGTTTTAAACAAGCTCTCCACATCGGTCTCCACCGGCGGTTTAAAACTGTGTAGACACTTGTTTGAAACCAAAATTCGTTTGACCTTCAACAACCTTTGTGGACGGACGCGCATAGTTTGCGTGTTGTAAACCGTTGTAAACACGCATTCCACATGTGGGGCTCCACATTCCACCAAGGTCACCCTTGTGGAGAGCTTGTTTCAAACAGTGTGACACGGCCTTAAAGTTTATTTCATGCATGGCTCTTTCCAAAGCGCGCTGGTCAACCTGGAACTTATATACCAGACCCCTTGTAAGCATCCACGCGGCCCTGTACCTAAGTCAGCATTGGCTAAACGCAATGATAAAAGGGCTCCATGATGCCTTACTAAATATAACACCAATTTAACAAGAATTTGTCGATGAATATGTCTATATCGGCCACAATATCAAATTAAATCTGGGAAGGAAAACCAGGCTGCGAAAATATCCAGAAGAGTCAGACGGGGCTGGGCAGCGTTTGAAAAACTGGATAATATAAGGCCAAAGACATTCCTTTGAACATGCAATCTATGAGGCATGCATCCTGCCATATGGACTATAGTATTCATAGACGATACTAGGTAAAATGTGAACATTGCACTATGGAGAGATAAATGTTTGGCAGACGTCTGAGGGACAAAATACCCAGTGTTGAAATCAGACGTCGGACAAAACTTGTCGATGAAATGAACCGTATTGCCAAACTGAAGTGGAAATGAATAGGACATGGCTCCAGACAGGGAACAGAGAGATTGGCACCCAGAGTCTTGACGTGCAGACCGTAGGAGGAAAAAATGTGTATAGGTTGAGCCCCAAAACGATGGGCTGACTGATGACTGGAAGTTGATGGATGAGAGTCGCACGGGATAGAAGAAAATGGAGAACGCTTGAGGAGGCTTACATCCACCAGTGGAGAGCTGTGGCTAAGGAAGAAGAAGATATACTATTAATAAAAATGTTACATAAGAAACATGGCAGAAGGCATTTCGTACAAGTCGATCGTACTTGTTCAGTAGCCACATAACATACTGCGTTTGTTTGAGCTACGCCATCTGATCACACAGTTATTTTACACAACTCTTTATCGCATTCACATGCGTGTTAACAATGTAATTTCCCCAACACAGTTAACTATTCACGATGACTTAGACCAGGGGTCGGCAAACACATTAGTCAAAAGAGTAAAAAATCAGCAGTACAACTACGAGTATTTTGATTTCTTTAGTGAGCCAAATTCATTTACCAGTGTTTTCTTCGTAGAAGTTGGTTAAGATTTGTTACACTGAATATAACTATATATCATCATTATCATCATTTTCTTCTTCTTAAAGTGCCCTGTCTCGTCCCCTCAACGTTGGCGATCACCTCGGCGAACCTGTCCCTGTCCTGCGCCGCTCGGAACAGCTCCTCCACATTTCGCAGCCAGGACATCTGTCTCCTATCGGGCCCTCGGCGTTCCTCATTTTCCCCCTCCAATATCAGTTGGAGAAGGTGGTACTTTTCCCCACGCAGTACATGACCCAGATGTGAAATCTTCCGAACCTTGTTACTTGATAACAGCTACCTGTCAAATCTAGCTCGCATCGGTATTGGTAACCATGTATGTCCAGGGAATTCTGAGCATTCGGCGATATATCCACATTTCAAATGCTTGCAGTCTGTTCATTGAGTTGATTTTGAGGTCCACGTTTCACATCCATACAATAAAACAGACCACATATAGCATTTGATCATTCTCTGGCGGAGTTTAAAATTTATGTTATCATTGCAGAAGAGTGATTTCATTTTATTAAATGTAGCTCTTGCTGCCTCAATTCTGCATTTTATCTCAACATCTGGGTCAAGAGATTGGGTTAGTATGCTGCCGAGGTATTTAAAATTCTCCACCCTTTCAACGTTACAATCGTTCAAATGCAATACTGACCCACTATAGTCAAGCTGTCCGAATGTCATCCATTTGATTTTACTGACATTTATTGTTAGCCCCAATCTTTCACTGGACTCGTCAACAAGATTACTGGACTTGGACTTGGATCTTCTGGCTTACAGAGGTTCAGCTGTAATGGCTATTCCTCTTACGTCTGTAGGAAACATTGTTGGAATACGATTTGGTAGTTGTTTTATGATGGGGCTAAATGTATGGTCCGGAGTGTCCCTCCGAAAAAGGGCGAGGGGGGATTTAGGGTTTAGGATAAAGTCTTACATTATTGTCAAGGAATGGAAGACCAGTTAGGGTTGGGGTCGTATTAATAAAAAAAGTCTGTTCCCGAGGGGAAGATAAGAGGAGCAGTGCCTGGATGGAGTTGGGGTAGGAGATAGCGTCCTGCGTGAGACCATTTTGTTTGGCGGAGTACGTAGTGGGCTATAGGGGAAGATTTTTTTTGAGGTCTTAACGATCATTATCATCATCAGCTTATATACATCCACTTCTGGAAGTAAGCTTCCATCATTTGCTTATATGTCTATCGATCCTGGGCAAAACGTATCCATGTCGTACCGGCGGTCTCTGTAATGTCGTCCCTCAATCGAAGTTGGAGACGTCCTGGGTTTCAGGTTGTAGTTCTAGGACACCAGCTAAGGAGGCATTTTGGCCATCTATCGTCATAGCCATTTTAGCACTGTCACTGTATCGATGATGTCCAACACTCCTGTTCTGGCTCTAATAGTAGTGTTTCTCACCCGTCGGATGTACTGATTCCCAATATGGCTCTTTTCATAACTCTTTGGACAATTCTCAATTTATTGGAGCTATTTTGAGACAATGTTATAGTTTAAACCCATAAGTTAACACCGATAAGACGCAGCAGTCAAACACCTTCCATTTAAGTTTAATGGGGGTTCGTGGAATTTTTAAAATAACATATGGTCCTAGTTACGGAAGGCAGCCCGACCCAAACCACTTCTTCGGTCGATTTCCGCAGTGTGATTTTCTCTACTCAGTACTACGAGTATTTGGTGGCCCAATATACTAGATATCATACTTAATATAAATTAATACGTCTGTTTAATAGTATATTTCATATGAATGACATGTTTCACCTTGCTTAACCATTATGAAATGTTACAAAGAATATAATTGGATATTTTCTTAGAAAAACGATATATGCCACTTTGCCACGAAGGTCTACTCATTCATACAAGCTAAATTCCATTCTGCTAAATGGTTGCTGGGAACTATGAAATCTACAAAACGATCCCAAACATCTCCGGCAAGAAAAGATACGAATATTTAAATCAGAATGATTTTTGCATATTTTTGCATACATCGGTTTAAAAAACGTACTAAAACGAAATGACTGAAGGCGCTGTATGCCTCGTTTTTACACCTATACTTAAATAACTTCATTACTTTTGAAGATTATACCTTCATCATACTTCTTATTAACTTTTGTTTGAACCACTACATCAGCAGAGGTTATTCTCTAACCGGTTTGCACCTTTAGGGCAGAAAACCTTCTTAATTAAGACGCTGAAATGAGAATGCCAATAATATTATATCATCCGACGTATACATAATAACTTATTAATTTTAATTTTCGAGAAGTAAGTTACTAGAAAGTATATATTAACCAACGCGTAAACGGAACAAAAACCTGACACGATCATATCAATGAAATATTAAATGTCGGCTACGTAAGGAGTTGTAAGAAATTTCAAACGACTTACGTGGCAGAGTGGCAAGAGCTATGACTACCACGCCGAAGGTCTCGAGATCGATTCCCGGCGATAGCAGTGTGATTGTCACACTGTCTTTGGTCTCGTGTAGAATTCATGTGACAATAAAATAGCAATAAATTAGCTACCTATCACATATTATGAGAATCAATAAAATAGCTTAAAAATGTTAACAGTTATTTAATTCAAACGACATGTTGTATACAAAAATATCAACGTGGCTGCATTACACGATTTATGGATGTTGAGGAAGCCCTAGAAGCCCAGAAAAGAACAGTGTGGCGACACATTATTTCTACCTACGCCTCTGGTGATAGTAAGCTATATAAAGTTAATTTATGATGCCATATTAAGGAAATATAAATATTTCAACTAAAGCAAAATTATAGAGTTCCAGTGCCAACCCTAATGTATGGAAGTGAAGCTTGGAGCTGGCAATAAAGGAAGAAAGTAGGATATATGCCATAAAAATGAGATCACTGAGAAGAAGGTTCATGGAAAACGATATATGTTAAAATGTCGAATGAGGGAATAAGGACGATATTATGTAAGGCAGACGATTGCATCATAAATAAAAGTAAAAAAGGATCCCTCAGATGGTTTGGACATATGGTACAAATGGACGAGAGAGGAATGGTTAAAATGTTGTATACAATCAGTGTGAGTGGAAAGAGAAGTCGTGGAAGACCAAGGAAAGCATGGCATGACCAAATTAATCAAACACTGAAAGGCGGCCACATTCGAAGTCGGAGAAATCGACGAACGTGCATGTTACGATGTATGAATGTGGAGGAAGCTAGAGAGGTATATCAGGAAAGAAAGGTGTGGCGGTCCGTCCATTCTTTCGACCTACCCCTTCGGAGAGACGACGTGATGGTTAGTTTAAAGTTCGTTGAAATTCATAAATTGGCTGTTGTTAAAATGTTAATGGGCTAGTATGGCGAATGTTCGATAATAGAGATAATTACAACAGTACTGGTGTCATGATAGCCGAGAGCTAGGAGACGAGAGATGAGGCTAGAGGCTATCGCTAGATTTGCAGAAGTGTCAGCTTCCGCCACGCTAATTGGCGCACTTACGTCGAACCGTTATTTTCCAATTGAGTTCCCACCACGCGGTACAAAATATTTTTTATACAACATTTTTATTGTTTCTTGAACAATGATGTAAACACCATTAAAGTCGAATGAAAACGTCTGTTTTCTAGATGTTTTATTATAGTTTATTGGAATGGTATGTTTCGCCTTGCAATTATCAAATGTCATAAAAACAGACGTTTTCATTCGTATTAATAAATTGTTATCTACTTTGTAAAAAACAAGCAAACTTTTCTCAGCAATAAAACCAACTGTGGATTCGATGTAGATTTTAAAGGTTTGGGTCACAAATCGTAAAATAAAGTGTTGTGAAAATACAATTTGTTTTTTGTTTTTAATAAAAATTTAAACACTTATTTTTTGGGCAAACGAAAAATTATTATACATTAAAATTCAATAGAATCAGGTAACATAGCCTCAAAACTAACGTACGTATTATTTATATTTACTTATATTAATGTACATATCATCAAAATATATATCGAGAAAAATAAACGGAGTGTATAAATAAAAAAGTTCAGATTTTTTATTATTAAAGTCTTAAGGGGTTACACTACCCTAAAATTTAAAAAAAAATCAGAGGAGATTAAAAGGAATCAGAGGACATCACAGCAGCAATAGCTGACGTCATATTTTTTTTTCTATTGCGTTTTTCTCGAAACCACTTTTTTCAAAATGGTGTATACGATATCTCCCGATCTACTCAAGCGTTTTAGTTAAAATTTACAATAGTTATTTTACATAATATTATCTACAATGTGACGAAGGCTTTTTTTGATTAGGTGTAATGTTCAAAAGTTATAAAATATTTAAACTCAAAATTTCAATGAAATTTAATTTTTTTTTTTTGAAACAGCTGCCATTTCCACAAAAAAAAAATTAAATGCACATCCCTACGTCACTCGATAGCTATTACAATCCTTAATAATAAACATTTTGTTTTTTTGATTTCGAATAATGCATTATAAAGAAGTCATGTATACCATCAGCAAAGATTTTCAAAATAGGCTCTAAATATCAACTCGTATCTTCGCCATTTTCTTTTTCAATATTTAATATTTTAACAGATTTATAAAAATATTATGTACATGTATAAAATAAAGATTATTTTATTATATATAATGGCTGTGTTAAAACAAAGTTTATTTATATACAAAAGAAAAGTTTATTTATATACAAAAACTGTTTTTTTTTATCATTTTCAATTCGTACATCATATAGGTGTTCCACGAGCATAAATGGTTTCATTTAGAGAGTTGTAGAGAGAGAGTATATTGGGGAGAAAATAAAAAGGCGATTTAATGATAAGGCTATGAAAAATTAAAAGGGTTACCGTTGTTTTGGCGTGTTGTTGCGGCGTCTCCGGCCTCCAGTGATTGTTCTGTGTCCAGGAGACGGCCGGGGCGGTGACGGGGGTGGGTCCCTGCGACCCCTCCAGAGCGGGCCACACGGGCCCATCCCCCGTCCGCCACTGCTGGTGGATCTGCCAGCTTGTGTCTGAGAAACGCTCAGCATCCTAAAAAATAGAAAAAAATATACATTAATATTTATTGTTTCTTGAACAATGATGTAAAACTCCGTATTAAATAATTAATAAGAATGAAAACATATGGTTTCTTAAAGTTTTATCGTATTATTATATATTTTATGGGAATGACAATTTTCATATTGCTAAGGCATTATCAAAGGTCGATATTTAATAAAGCCTTAACAAGGCGAAACATGTCATTCCCATAAAATATAATAAAACTACTAGAGAATAGACGTCTTCATTCATATTTGAATAAATATAATAAAACTATGTATTTTACATGTATTTTTATATATATTTTTAGATTGGACTTTACGTAAAGATTATTTCATTATTTGTAATATTTTCTTTGATTTATTTCCTTTGTTGTAAGTTAATACCTGAATCCCAATAAGAACTTTAAATTATTATTTTAAAATTTAAATCTATTTATAATATTTGTTATAACAAAAGCATAAACGTTCCAAAATAAATCATTATAACATCTGTTAAAACTGACCATATTTGTAAACAATTTTATTATATTTAAAATAATTATATAATATCACTGATGAAAGGCTGGTTAGTCCGAAACATGTTTGGTATTTAATTTTTATTTTACTTCTTTACAAAGTATATTAAAAAGAAACATTAAATTATTTATTTTTCAATAGCCAATTTTTTTTGTCATTTAATGGAATTAATTTTTATTATTCAGGAAAGTTGTTACAAATATAAAATGTTATGACTACACCAAGTGCTTTGACACTTAAATTTAAGATTTTTTTAAAAGGGGAGTTAATCGATTTAAGCACTGAGCGGCTCATATGTGTTACTTGCATTTTTATTTGATTAAATCATAAAGTATTGATGCTGGTTTATATATGTATAATAAGAGATCATTATCGAAGGCTGGGACCTCCCTAGGACTAATTTCTCGGGTAGGAATGCTTGTGTTACAGCGGAAGTGATTATTACTCGGATGCTTCATCCCAGATCTCAATCAATCAATACTCTTCTCTTTAAATAGTAATTACAAGCATTACACGCTGACTGACGTCTCAATCAGTCTCTATCTATCTATGTTTGATCATTAGTTCATGACGCAAATTATTTTTCTGCCATTAAATGGAAATAAATTAAGCGCAACGCTTTTGGGTCCCGTCTGTGTGTTATTATTGAAACGCGACTGTCTGTGTGAAGACTTTATTACCTATACTTAAGCAGAATTGTGTAATAAATTATCGGAAGATTGTACCCTAGTACGAAGGTTACATACTTCGCATGAATGGATTGTAAACTCTGTGCTCTATCTTGTTGGATTACATGCTGTGTATCTAAAAGTGAAAAGGGGTGCTTTAGTAATTAACCGGCCGTACTGGAGGATATTGGTATTTTTGTCCCCGATAGATATCTCCGACAGCGACAGCACAGATTGTTTTACCTACCGGCCGCCAGAACCAATCTGCCTCTGGTGACACCGGTGGGAAGAGCAATTAGTCTGCTGAACGCGGTCTCCTCGGAGATCGACGTCTTTCATGTTAGTGAAAGTACGTTTAGGGGGCAAATACTATTGACTTTAGAAAGTATCTTGTCTTCCTAATGTCGAACCATCTCTAATGCGTTCCTGGTACTTTGTTGTATTTTTATGATATTTTACCTGTACTTAATAGATGCCTTAAACATTTTCCTGTTTGTAATGTCTATTGAGTTAATAAACTGATTTGATTGATTGATTGATTGATTGATTAACGTTAAACAATTATCACGAGTTCATAGATAATCCAATCTTCATAGATGGCGCTAGTGTTTAGATTGAAATAAAAAATGTGAAGTGTGGTGTTACATAGTAGCATATATACAACTTCCAAAAAATTGTCAGACATGGTGGTCGTAAGAAGGGTGGAATGAGGAATGTTGTATTACATAAAGTGTGTCATAAAAGTCATAAGTCCTGTAAACACCTCGACCACCATATTCTGTTTCCGATTTGCATCTTCGTCTCTATTGAGATACAATTAATCCTTGAAATGATAACCCGCAATGGGTAAAATCCAGTATTCGTCTACAAGTATTTGTATACATTCAAAATGTTGTATCACGAGTTTATTTAATCTATGAAATTCTTCGATACTCGCAGTCATTTACGATATCGCGCACACTCATACCCATAACTGTATCTTTCTTATTTGAATTATAAATAAACTAACTAACTAACGGTAAGGGTAGGCAGAGAGGATGGATCTCCACTCGTTCGCCGTATAAATAAAAGTGTAAAGTATGATAACAAAATATGTTTTTAATATTACATAATTCATACTCGTACATATCAAACATTGGAGTTGGCAGAAGAAGGATGAAAGTAGGATAAATGCCGTAGAAATGAGGTCACTAACAAGAATGTGAGGAAAAACAATGTATGATAGAATATCTAATGATGACGTAAGAAAGGAATGTAAGGCGAATGAATGTGTGATAAATAAAATTAAGAAAGGGTCACTAAGATGGTTTGGACATATGGAACGAATGGATGAGGGAAGAATGGTTAAATAGATATATAAAAGTAGTGTGAATGGGAAAAGGATAAGAATAGAACGTATGATCGCCTATCCTGGCTCTTATACATTAACAAATCGTGACATGCACGCTCGTCGATTGATCCTACTTCGAACATGGCCGCCTTCCAGTAATTGATTAATTTGGTCATGCCATGTCTTCCTTGGCCTTCCTCGATTTCTTTTCCCATTCACACTACTTGTATATATCTTTTTAACCATTCTTCATTCATCCATTCGTTCCATATGTCCAAACCATCTTTGTGACCCTTTCTTAATTTTATTTATCACGCATTCATTCGCCTTACATTCCTTTCTTACGTCATCATTAGATATTGTATCACACATTGTTTTTCCGAACATTCTTCTCAGTGACCTCATTTCTACGGCATTTATCCTACTTTCATCCTTCTTCTGCCAACTCCAATGTACGAGGATGAATTATATAATATTAAAAAACATTTTGTTATCATACATTACACTTTTATTTATTTATTTTATCATACGTTTGTTGTTATAACTCGTAATCAAAGTAAAGCATTAAGATAAAAAAAAAAAACTTTTTTTAGTAATTAAAACATATTGTTCATCCACTACGTTTATAAAATGTTTCATTTTATTATTTTGTTGAATTGCTCTTTACCATTAAAGCGCGAGCCAAAACGATGTAAAGGGAATAGCTATCATTTTGATTTTTCGTTACATGTGATAGATAGCTAATTAAATGTCACGTGAATTCTACACAACACCAAAGACAATGTTACAACTACACTGCTATCACCGGGAATCGAACCCGGGAACTTCGGTGTGGCAGTCAAGGCACTCACCACTCGGCCACGATGGTCGGCGTTATAATAATTGACATCCTTCGTGGCCTAGTAGTAAGAGCTATGACTGTCTAACCGAAAGTCCTGGTTTCGATTCCCTCTGATGGCAATGTGATTATTACCAATATCACATGTCACGAGAATCATCATGATATATATTTACTTATTGATTTGGCTTGCGCTGTAATGATGTAAAGGGCGATTCAACAAAATAATAATAATATTAATAGACTCTTGATCCAGAGGACTTGGGTTCAAGTCGGGACACTACCAGATTCCTTCGTCATAACAATGAGCTATTTTCTGTTCATATTGAAGATTGTACAATAAATTCTAATACCCTTGATTAAAATCCTTGGTATTTTTTTTTAATAATAATTATGTAGACGTGTGTGGTTCAAATGACTTATTAATAAAGAGTCTTCTGGAATCTCGCTCTATCTAAAATAGTTCTAAACTTCAGTGGCGAGTTCTGTGATTTGTTGGAAAATTAAATGGCCACAAAAGAGTTGACACAGATGAATCTGGTAATCAATTGTGACCTGCACCTAATAGCTTTAGGAATTAATCACCTTTGTCAGCGACGGTGAACGCTTTCTTCTGCTCCACCAACCCATCGGTCCAATGGGGGACTCACCGGGAGATTAAAGGGTGATCATTGGCTCTGTCAAGACTAAATCTCAAACATTCATTTGAAAACAAACGAAGCAGAGAATCTGTGAGTGTTTGGCTGCGTATTTATATCGAGTTGCGTAACTTATAACAATACGCAATCGATGTTTATAACAATGATCAAAGGTGTGTGTATCACCAAGCTCGATGCAATTAATGACATTAACTTTGCTCCGTTGCTAAGGCTCCTTTCGCATAATTCATTTACTGATTTGCATCTCGCTATTCATTCATATCACTTGATTCTTCTCGAACAAAGTCGCTGCAATGGCACTGCGGGCATATGTGTGCTCAATATTAAAATTTCAAGGCAGGAAAACGCGGATGGCAGAACGATAGGCACTCTATTGGGACAAGAGGCCACGAATCATTGAATTATCTTCTTTTTAGTGATGACGCAATTCAATTGAGTTTAAGTTATTCTTTACACGCGTCAGCGTTGAAAAACATATTTAAAAAAAAAACACTGGTGTCATTTAGTGCAAATAGTCGTTTTTATTTTTGCTATTTAAAGTATTATTTAATAAATATAATTACACTTGGTATTACAACTCTTTATTTCACTTAAGACAGACATGTTTCGGTTAATTTTAGATAAACTTAACGCGTTAATACTGTGGAATTCCATAATGACGAATTTTTATGAATTATAACACTGTTTTTTTTTCCCTTTTGAGTTTATTTTTCTCGACACGTTTCGAAGGCTTACACCTTCATCATCGAGAGAACGATATAAACTTTTATAAACGTTTATATCGTTATCCCGATGATGAAAGTGTAAGCCTTCGAAACATGTCGAGAAAAATAAACTCAAAAGTGGAAAAAACTTTGTTTTAATTCATAAAAATTCGTCATATTTCGGTTATAATATAACCTTTATCAATGTAGTTAAAATTTTAAACATTGATAAAGGTTTTATTATAACCGTAACATGTCTTTGTTAAGTGAAATAATATGTTGTAATACCAAGTGTAATTATATTTATTCAAATATGAATCCACAACACAAAGTGAAGGCGAATATTGAAGAAATTTTTATTTGACGTTTTCTAGTTTGAAAGCTTTTCGCGCGGCACTTGTTTTCCCGCCCTCGCGACTGCGCGTGCGTATCGAAATGGCGGTCATTATTTTGAATAGGTCTCCGATAAGCGATAGGCAGGAACTGTTTGTTTACGTTTGGCGGGAGAAGGCGTCCGATTTGAAATTAGTAAAAGGTGATCGCACGCGGCGCGAAGGCAATCGTCCGCCGGCAGCTCCGCGGCGAGACTCAGCTCTGGGCTAGCTGCTGCACGCCACTAGGCACTAGCGCCTAGCGACATGCCAAATAAATTAGTAAACAATCGACAAACCAGGGACGGCGCGTGCTTCATGCCGCTAACGGTCCCGGCTGACATAATCGCGCTTATTTGATACGGAGGAGAATGCTAATTTTGCACATGGCTTTACTATCGCGTCACTGCCTCATAAATTAAATTCGTGCCTATTCAGCCATTGTTCCTTTCTACTTTAAAGACCGATTGTTAATCTCGAATCAGTTCATTCATTACAAGTTTTTTTTGGTTGCTTGAAATAGCTTAATTCTGCTCTGCTGTTAATGCATGTTATAGAAGCACGTTTAAAAAAAATAACAATGCGAAATAATGTGCCCAAGGTATTTAATAAATTCACAGATGCCATTAAGAGCAAGCGAAAAAAATGAATAGTTTATCTACTAGAAGCTTGTATTACGAAACACGGTGTTGCCGGAATAAAAAACTGATGAACTTTAGCGCCACTTACGCCCGTGCAATGTAACATGTCGTTATTGAATGCGAGAGGAGAATTATAATAAAGTACTCTCCGGTGATTTATTAGCAAACGTTTCATATCAATTTGCATGCGGAATTGTTTTAAATGTCACAACATACCCCGAGTCATACCGCGGCCACGATTCGCCTTAGTATCATCATAAAATCGCATTCAAATGTCAAGAAGCTTACGGCGGGCACATGGTAGGAATATTATCAAATACCCACAATGCGCTGGACATTTTTTTTGTTTTAACCCGCCCTAGTCTCAGACCGTTGATGGACCGTTCGTTGGACCGATAACAAGAGCTGAGAATTTAAATCGGCAATTGCGAATTCAGTAATCAGAATGTGTCCGTTTTATTTGTATATATATTTATAAATTTATTAAGCAATTTCCAAGAAGCAAATATTCTTAACTCTTGAGAGCAATCCGCTCTCTCATACATTGCTCAAATATCTTATAATATTTTATTTTGAATAGTTCTTTACACCATTAGAGCGCGAATCAAATCGATGTATAGGGTGGGAAAAAATAGCTTACTAGGCGGCAGGCCGCCACACTGTATTTCCTTACATACTTCTTTCACTTCCTCAACCTTAATACATCGTGTCATACACTCACGTCGATTTCTCCGTATCTTTATGTCGCCGACATTCAACATTTGATTTATTTGATCGTGCTACGTTTTCCTCGGTCTTCCTCGTTTTGTAGTTCCGTTTACATCGTTAACATAAACTTATAAATACCATTATTTCTTCATTCATTCTTTCCATGTGTCTAAACCATCTTGATAATCCTTTCATTAATGCATAGAACCATGTCTCTTCGTCTTCTTCGTTTTGTCCTGTCACACCTCCGTGGTGCATAGGGCCTCAAGGAACCTTCTCCACCCGACTCTATGCATGCCTGATGCCTAACATCATCCCAAGTGAGGCCTGCTACCTTAACCTCGTCCTGCAGGGCTCTTCTTTAGGTGGGTAGAGTTTACCAATAACGTCCGCGGTAGATAGAACCATGTGAATAGAAATAAATGAAAATAAAGAAAATAAGTGAAAATAAATAAATTTCAATCACGTAAGGAGTCTGAGTAATCGACGTGCGTGCATGACAAGATCTATAAATGTAGAGGAAGCGAGAGAAGTATGTCAGGACAGAACAGTGGAGACGGCGTGATGTGGCAGTGAAATATTATTAGTTAATGTTTGGAATCATGAATTCCGTACACATTCTTGTTGTGTTTACTTTTATTATTATATTTTCTCACGTTAAAACGAAGTCTCATGTTTTTGTTTGAGTGCGTCTCGGGTATCAAGTTCTTCTCTCGAGTCTCATTTGAGCGTCATCGTACTGTAAGTGGAGCCAATCTAGACTTGAGTGGTGATCAAATATTCAATTTATGCTGGATAATACAATTAGGTATACACGGATGACCACAAGCAGATGTATTTTTTTATACCTGACTCTTCAAATAACGTTTCTCTTCCCCTTAGAATTCATTGCGCCTTCATGTACCAGGATCACACAACTGCACCTAGAATCGGGAATCCCGATGATAGATGAAATCACTCTTAAACTTGCCGAACATTTTTACAAAGGACTCCCTTCACATCCTAACCTCATAATAAAATACCTTTCAAATTACGACCCAAACACCTCCAGCCGCCATAAGCGCCCAAAATCGATTCTCCTTCAGAGGAACACTCGGACCACACAAATCAAGCCCCCGCATAAACCAACAACCCACCAAAACACATTCATCAGACGTAAGAGGAATAGCCACATGAGCTGAACCTCTGTAAGCCAGAAG
Organism: Lepidostoma basale; assembly: GCA_022606425.2. NCBI lineage: Eukaryota > Metazoa > Arthropoda > Insecta > Trichoptera > Lepidostomatidae > Lepidostoma > Lepidostoma basale. The sequence continues at coordinate 681,666 of JAHDVF020001422.1, read as the reverse complement.
ATCCAAGTCCAAGTCCCAAGTTCAAGGTTAATCATCTTATACTTCAAACTATCCTGATATAATTCACAACGGGTCGTTTGAACCCAATTACTGTATACAATTTATTTTTAGTTATTATATTCTCATGACATGTGAAAGGTAGCTAATCTATCGCCATTTTATTATCACGTGAATTCTACACCAGACCAAAGACAGTGTGACATCACACTGCCATCGCCGGGAATCGAACTCGAGACCTCCAGTATGGCAGTCAGAACTCTTATAACTCTGCCACAAATGTCGTCAACTTCTTCAACATGTTGTAGACTTAAGAGCCTGTTATGAAGAATTCTCTTCCTGCGGTGCTGAACTCTAGATGTCTTTCCATCGTTTTGAGGGTCTCCCTGGTAGGCATCTGCCAGGGAGACCCAGAGATCCATCTTTTATTCCATGCAGAACCATGTATCGGAGTCTTGTGGAATTTGTTCTCTGGATATGTTGGTATCAGTACCATCGACATTGTCACTCCCTTTTGATCACAAATTAAGCCTCACAGGCGTCACGTATTTTGGTGTTCCTTACACGATCAGCAATAGTACGTAATGTTCTCATTTCCGTTAAACTCAGCATGCTTTTGGTCTTGACAGTGTGCGCTCTCAATGCCATGTGTGGAGGATAGGTCGCACACAGGTCCTCATATTTTAGTATTAAATATAAGTAAGTGATCACGCATTTCGATCTCTGATGCGGCATCATATAAGATCTATATCGAAGTTTAGACTCTATAGGTTTGAGACTGGTGTTAGGATAACATGAAAGGGTTCATGTATGGAGATGAAATAACGAAAAAAAAAGTTTGTACGCGAGTGATCTTTGATTTTTTTCATCAAACGGAAGCGATGGTGCATCATAATGCACACACACACACGTGTTCACTGCACACATGTGCACGTCGCTTGTATTATTTTGAGCACCCGATATCCAAACTTTCACATTACCAGACTTGTAAGTCACAAAAAGCATTTAAAGATCTCTAAACCTTTAATAGTTATTTCAAATAAACCGCAAAATGTACCGCAAGGATGAGGTTACTTAACAATATGTAAAACCAATATAATACTTGAGTATTCGTTATTTATTTATTGCTGCTTAAAAAATGATAAAAATATAATTTAAAAACAGTTATTTGATAACATATTTTTCGCTCCCGCTGGAGCATCGTCAGTGTTACAGAAATTGTCTAATTGCTGTAAAAAAACGTGTTCGAATGAACATTTTGGCAGTTGTTTAAAGTGATATAAAACTCCACACCAAATATTGAATATTTGGAAAAACGTTTTTTAAAAGTTTTTATGTACTATCATTTGAAGGGAGTGGCCTGTTTAATTTTGCTAAGCATTATAAAACAATATTTTAAACACTGTATGATCTACTTGAGAATTTTAAACAATGTATGATCCAATAAAGTGGATCATAAAGTGTTTGAAATTCTCCTTTCAAATTATCCATGGAACTAAACACACCTGCAATTAAGTAAATCATAATGACATTTACGAAATACCCAAACTCCTTTAAAATATAATATAACTTCTAGAAAACGTGCATCTTTATGAAAAAAGGTTACATAATTATTAAATAAACTTAAAAAATTAAAAAACTTTCTTTAATCCACTATTAAATAAAAAATATTTAAAACACGACATGTTTCGGAGGATACCATCTTCAGGTGTAAAAATATAATAAAAACTAAACAAAGAAAGACTAATAAAAACGCATTTAAAATTCGATACAATAATTCAAATTAAAAAATTAACCTGTGCTATTTGTCATACATAGGTACTTACAATTATTACCTACATAACAAATAGCACAGGTTAATTTTTTAATTTGAATTATTATATCGAATTTTAAATGCGTTTTTATTAGTCTTTCTTTGTTTAGTTTTTATTATATTTTTACACCTGAAGAAATCCTCCGAAACTAGTCGTGTTTTTTAAATATTTTTTATTAAATAGTGGATTAAAGAAAGTTTTTCAATTTCCTAAGTATATACTATGGAATTCCACAGTGTTGCCTTAGCGTTCAATTAGTTAATTATTAAATACACAGTGTTTGTTATACATCCCAATATCAAGTATTTATCTTAAAATATTATAAATGTAAATTTTTGTTGAATTTATTTATTGTTTCTATATCAATGGTGTCCGTCCATAAAATAAATTAATACAAATAAAACCGTCTGATTTCTTGAAGTTTTATTATATTTAATGGGAATAACATATTTTGCCTAGCTACGTCATAATTTTTTTTTTTACATTTGATAATGCCTTAGTTGGCGAAACATGTCATTTCCATAAAATATAATTAATCTTCTAGAAAACAGTATATAGTGATTGGGTTCTAAAGACCTGTTGTATACAATAATAAATAAAAATCAGAAATTTTTATTCGTATTTATTATTGCTATTGAATATTTTTGGTTTGAGAAAAAGTTGAGAATAACTCAATAAGTGGTGTTTAATTTTGTCTAATGTGTAACACAAAATTCTAGTCGAATGTTGAATACTTTGTACATTTACTAGTAAATTTTAAATGTTTGTTCCAAATAGAAAATAAGTTAACATAATTTAGTTTACCCATAGAATCCATGGATTTAGTAGTTTTCAGTGTACTGGTCCACTGAGAGAATTTCCACGGCATTCAATTTATTTTGAACCTTTTTTAATCGTGTTATTTAGTTTTAAAAACGGTTCTACCTTTTCGCACGTCACTGAGAAAGTATTCCCGAAAACGGATAAAAAGAAATGTATCGATTTTTTAAGTGGTGTCTTTCAGGATATTTCCGAAGTGTGGCACTCTGTCATAAGGGAGATGGATTGCGGAAGTGACGGCGACTTGATTGATGGTAGAAAACTATTGTGTTATGAAGGGCCCTTTCTCTTTCGCGAAAGTCGCACCCTTGTAATGACACGACCCCGCCTATTGTTTGTGAGATTACACCCAGAAGTAAGGTTGAGTTTCTTAGATGTTTTTATAGTATCATTTTTTGTGTTTCTAATCCCATTAACAATAGGTCAACTATCTTCACGCTGTCAGTTCATTTGTTACTCTTGCAAACAATAGCTTTAATTTTAGCGAAAAATCTTTTTATTACTTTAAACAACGAAACTAAGTAACTAACCATCACGCCATTTCCCCGGAGGGGTAGGCAGAGAGGATGGATCGCCACAATGCCCTGTCCTGACATACCTCTCGGACTTCCTCTACATTCATTCATCGTACCATGCACGCACGTCGATTATTCCGACTTCGAATGTGGCCGCCTTTTAGTAATTGATTAATTTGGTCATGCCATGTTTTCCTCGGTCGTCCTCGGCTTCTTTTCCCACTCACGCTGCTTGTGTACAACTTTTTAACCATTCTACTCTCATCCATTCGTTCCATATGTCCAAACCATCTCAGGGATCCTTTTTTAATTTCATTCATGATGCAGTCATCTGCCTTACATTTCTTTCTTATTTCATCGTTCGGTATTCTATAATAGAACGTTTTCCCGCACATTGCTCTTAGTGATCTCATTTTTACGGCGTTTATCCTGCTTTCATCCTTCTTTTGCCAGCTCCAAGCTTCACTTCCATACACGAGGGTTGGCACTAGAACTCCATTGTGTACTGCCATCTTTGCTTCTGTGGATATATTTATATTCGCAGTAATGACTTTGTAGTAATGACAACGATTTATATTAATCCTCTTCTTAATAGTAACAATTCTATGGATTGGTCGGCAACAAGCCTCATTCGTTCCCTCCACTCGATCCTGTCTCCAGCCAGTATTTTCATCTCTATGTAGCTGCTACAGCGCATGTCTCTAGTCTTTGGTCCATATTGACGTCTCTTGGGTTGCCTCTGCAATTTCTACCCTCAACCATTCCCAAGGAGATAGTATTAAGCTGGCCTAAGAAAAGTTAAAGAAATATATTATAATATGTATTCAGTTTTATTTCAGTTCATTTCTATGTTCGGCCAGTTTCGTTGGCTCGCTGCTATTTTCTGGTTTGTCTCAAATCTACATCTGCATCTCGAATGTAAAGTTATGGAAGATTTATTTGTTTCATTTTTAGTTTTCCATGTTTTCCGTCGGAACATGTTTATAACGTTCTTTAAAAGACATTTCAAAAAACACTAGAAATGTGACAAGAAAGACAATGAAAACAAAATAAAAGTTTTGTAGTTAACTGTTTTGTAAATATTTTTATTATTTAAATCATCTATTATTATAACATTAATGTAATTATCATGAAATCATAATTAAATTCACTACATCAATTAAAATAAATTCTATAATTCCTAAAACTTAGTATGTAGAAAAAGTTACAAATTGGATAGCTCTAATTTGGAGATAAACGGTCAGTGACGACGACCTTTGTGGCCGAGTGGTAAGTGCATTGACTGCCACCCCGAAGGTTCCGGGTTCGATTCTCGGCGAGGGCAGTGTGATTGTCACACTGTCTTTGGTCTGGTGTAGAATTCACATGACAATAAAATGGCGATAGATTAGGTACCTATCACATGTCACGAGAATCACTATGATAGCTATAATACCCTTTACATCGATTTGACTCATGCGGTCATGATGTAAAGAGCGATTCAACAAAAAAAATTATATATTATTATTATTAAAGTTTAAGGGACCTTTCTGGATAACCCAAAGAAAGGGAATGATTATGATCTTCCCAGCTCCCGATTCTTTGGAAACGCGTGGATCAAGGAGATAATTAAGATTATTTAAGACCCGCATAATTAAAACGAGCAGAGCATGTACTGCACTGTCCGGACAGATCATCGGTTAAATAGAAAATAATTACATCACAGTCCTGCTGAGAGCTGATCTTCCACCGCGTTTCGTAATGAGTGTACAACCGTCCTCTATTATATTGTGTGTACAAGTAACACGTAATTAAAAAGCTCATGTTAAAAGCGGGGCAAGTTGACGTATTATAACGTATATCATAAACTAACTAACTAACCATCACGACATTACCCCGGAAGGTTAGGCAGAGGATGAATATAATCAATTGTGATATTTTACAACAGTTATTTACACAGTTATTAATGTAGAAATATCAAAGCGTTTCCGTCAAAACAATGGATTATCTAATTTTTTTTTGAAATATATAATCTATTTGAGATTTAACATGAGTATTAATGGACGACCGTGGCTATGGCTGACACAACGAAGATCCCGGGGTCGATTCTCGGGATGACGGTGTGATTGTCAAACTGTAGAATGCACTCATGTTGGAGAGGGTTCAAAAGAAATTCTTGAGAGCCCTCTACATAAGAGAGTACGGGGTATATTCTTAGCTCTATCCAACGGCATTTCTCTTAGGTATGCTGGGGTATAACTCCCTCGAACTGAGGAGGGAAGGATTAATGGCAACGCATTTTTTCAAGCTGATTCGGAGCTCTATTCAGAACGCTTATTTTCTGGAGCAAATGGGTATTTTTGTTCCTGATAATTACCTGCGACAGCGCCGACATCAATCGTTTTTTGCTCCGTCACGCAGAACCAACATGCCTTTGGTGATGCCAGTAGGAAGAGCAATTCAGGAAAGAAAATTCCGGAAAGAGTACTGCCTCGCTGACGTCGACATATTTGGGTTCATTCTGATATGTATGGTTTATTGGTTTCATGTCGTTTATTTATCTTTGTCACACCGTTTTATGTCCAAATTGTGTATTTTATATAAATAAATAAACGTTATAATAAAAAAGGCGATGGATTAGCCTTTCTATCACATATCATGAGTAAAGAAAAAAAAATTTATAGAGAAATTGGGTTCATAAGTTGTTGTAAAATAAAAAAATAAAAAAAAATAAATGAGTTAAAGTACAAGTTAAAGTACGTGTTATATAACTCACAATCAGTAGGTTCTTAATTGTGTAAACATATATTGTATTTGGCCCGTCACACCCCAACAAAAAACATCACAATAATTTATGTTTAAGTTGTCATTCTTGACTGGAGGTTAATTTGAATGAACTCTTTGTATAATTAGAGATTTGCCGTCTCTTACGAGCAATATTAATTTTATGACCACGGCGGCTGATTGGTTCCAAGGAGACAAAACTCACAACGAGTTACATAGACGTAATTATTTAATTATAAAAATAATCACATAATGGAGATGAGCGAAAAAATACAAAGGAAACACATTACATATAAAAACACAGCTTTTTTTCCTGAGCTATAAAATAACTAACTAACCATCACGCCGTCTCCTCGGAGGGATAGGCAGAAAGAATGGACTACCATATTGTTCTGTCCTGACATTAAATATTTGATTGATTTGATCGTGCCATGTTTAAAGTTTTCTTCTATTTTTTTTTTTACGTATACAACAGGTCGCTTGAACCCAATTACAGTATACAATTTGTTTTTAAGGTGATATATTGATTCTCGTGACATGTGACAGGTAGCCAATCTATCGCCATTTTATTGTCACGAGAATTCTACGCCAGACCAAAGACAGTGTGACAATCATACTGCCATCGCCGGGAATCGAACCCAGAACCTTCGGAATGGGAATCAGAGATTTCTACCTCCGTTCGAGTAGTTTATACATATATTCTTCACCATTCTGTCTTTTTTATTCTGTACAATTATACGAGTATATATAGAATTTATCTTAATTATTGTTTCTTGAACAATGATGTTAAACTCCATATTAAATATTGTAAATAATACCACGTTCAGTGGAGTAGATCCAGAAGAAGATACTGGAGGGACCATGTAGCCCGAATGGATGGTGACAGACTTGCATATACAGCCGCTTATGAAATCATCTCCAGACGGAAGGATAGCTGGACCGGAGACGGAAGAAAAGTTGAACCTCATCATCCGACGAGACATGATTTCTGTGCCACAGATCGTCAGAACTATTAAAAGAAGAAGAAGAAGAAAACCAATAAAGACGTCTGTTTTCTGGAAGTTTAATTATATTTTACGAGATTGGCGTGTTTTTTTTTGATAAAGCATTATCAAATGTAAAGAGAATCAAACGCGTTGCTGTTTATCCTAACTATTGAAATGGACTGAGATGACTGAAAGTGTTACGGTGGGATATACCCTGTTGTAAAGTAAATATATATAATACATATAAAATGCCGTGAAACACCACCTTGCATGACAGTAGCAAGTTCTTCCGCACTTCAGGTAATAATATGTCCGGTCCGGTTCAAGCACTTCCGGTAATTCCGACTTCTTGGCGTCCTAGAGTGGTCTTTGTTATTCCGCGATTCTTGGGAAATGTGATCACTGGACCTTACCATCAGAGTCATACAAGGTATCATCGGTGCCACAAAACCGAGACCCACCAGCTAAGGGAATGTTTCCCCTACAGAAAATCCCCGAAGAAGGTAACGAGAAACCAGTCCAGAAACACTTCCCAGTGTCGCAAGAAAGCATTTACCACAATGATCGAAAGCTTCGGGGGGAACTGACACGGTACTATTAGAAGAAGAAGAAAATGAAATAGAATTCAGTACTGTAATTGATATAGGCTTAATAGATTGATAAAAATAATCAAGGGGTAGGAGAGAAAAAAATCAGTATTTGAAATTTTTAAATGGAAATAATTAAGGTATTTCGTGACTACTTATGTGGACATTCCTTACATTGTTAAATAATACTAATTAATAATGTTATTTGAGAGGTACTTAAGTAAAAATTTGTCACATCGATATGTGTGGAAGCCGATCTGAGGACTTGCGTGTTTTGAAGGTCTTACACCTTCATATAGGGAGAACGATGTAAACCTATGAAGGTGTGAAACCTTTAAAGCATGTCGAGAAAAATAAACTCAAACGTGAAAAAAACAGTGTTTTCATTCATAAAAAAGACTCGTCACTACAGATTTCCAGTGTCAACGCCTTAAGTTTATCTAAAATAAGAAACAAAGTCTTTTTTTTGTTAGTGAAATATTCTAGATTCTCGTTTAAAAAACAAATAATATGGTTCTTCATATAAAGCACTCACTTTGTGGATAGACATTTCAAATAATTATATAAATAAAATAACTTTGTATTTAACCACGGTAGGGTTATTATATTGATGCCAACTAGTTTCGTGATCTTCAGTTATTATACTACCCTGATGAAGCTTGGGTCCAAGCGAAACTAGTTGGCATCAATATAATAACCCTACCGTGGTTAAATACAAAGTTATTTTATTTATATAATTATTTAAATAATATGGTAATATATTTATAATTAAGCCTGTTGGTTTAATTAATCACGTATTTACTTAACCTGATGAGTGTAATCAAATATATATAAGTAGTCATTTCCTTCAGAAAAAGCTGAAATGAGTACCGATAAAATCGGTATTTAAATAAAGCTATCAACAGTAACAGACCCTTCGGGAGTAATAAATGCGAAATCACCCGCCCAGAAGTACTTTCATCTGTCTGTGGCAGAGGCGGCGAGAAAAATATGTACATATCCATAGAAAGATAATTTCCAAATCAGTTCAAGCATCCTTACAAAATTTCGTGATCGCGAGCTTTCAATAATTTCAGTACGAAAGTAGAAAAATATTAACATAAACCTAAAACTCAATTATAATGTGTTAATAGATTATGATGATTTTCGAATTCCTATTTGCAATTATTTCCTTTTCCTCCTCCACATTCACACATCGTACCATGTACCGCTGGACAGTAAAACGTCGAACTAATTCACCTTAGACACTTCAGCTCTACTGGCTGAAATATCCAGAAAGGATACAATACAAATTGACGACCTTCGTGGCAGAGTGGTTACGAGCTCTGACTTCCATGTTGAAGGTTCTGGGTTCGATTCCCGGCGATGGCAGTGTGATTGTCACACTGTCTTTGGTCTGGTGTAGAATTCACGTGACAATAAAATGGCGATTGATTGGCTACCTATCACATGTCACGAGAATCAATATAATAGCTAAAAAATAAAAAATTTACACAGTAATTGGGTCCAAACGACCTGTTGCGTACATAAAAAAAAAATACAAGCTCAGCTGGACGGTCTTCAAGGTGTTGCATGGTGTGGCACAGCTTATATATCTGAACTCTGCATCAACGAGAACCTGAATGCCAGACAGTCTACATTGCGATCAGCTAAAACTTCTGCGATCGGTAGATTGACTGTGCCAAAACGCAGTCCTTGCACAAACATTGGCGACTGAGCCTTCGCGGTAGCCGGCCCTTCAGCCTGGAACAATCTTCCAGCAGACCTTAAGTGCATTGAGAATCAGTCAGAGTTTAGATCAAGACTCAAAACGCACCTTTTCAAATTATCCTTTCCTGGTAAGAAGGGTTGATCGACTGGGTTGGGTGCAGCCCTCACTCTAAATATATTTATTTTTAACTAGTTCATAAAACGGAGCATTTTATACAGCGCCCTTGAGATGAGTAAATCATAAAAATGGCGCTCTATAAATTATCCAATTTATTCTTTTTATTATTATTAGACAGGCGTCCATCTCAGTTTATTTCGTTCACCGGATCGCCTTTGCAACATGTCTGTCTTCTAGGAGTTTTATTATATTTTAGATGGAATGACATGTTTCGCCCTACTAAGGCATTAACAAATGACATTAGAAAAATTATTTACATGGGTGAAAGATCTTAAATATAATAAAACTTCTAGAAGACAGACGGTTTCATTCATATTCAGAATTTCAATGTTAACGCCCTAAGTATATCTAAAATTTATCGTTTTTATATAATTTCAAAGCAAAGATGGCAGTGCACAATGGAGTTCTAGTGTCGACCCTTATGTATGGAAGTGAAGCTTGGAGTTGGCAGAAGAAAGATGAAAGTAGGATAAATGTCGTAGAAATGAGGTGACTAAGAAGAATGTGCGGAAAAACAATGTATGATAGAATATTTAATGGTAAAGTATGGAAGGAATGTAAAGCGAATGAATGTGTGATAAATAAAATTAAGTAAGGGACACTAAGATGGTTTGGACATACATATGGAACGAATGGATGAGGGAATAATGGTTAAAAATATATATACAAGTAGTGTGAATAGAAAAATAAATCGAGGAAGGTCAAGGAAGCCATGGCATCACCAAATTAATCAATTACTGAAAGGCGGCCATGTTCTAAGTAGGAACAATCGACGAGCGTGCGTGTCACGATGTGTGAATGTAGAAGAGGTGCGAGAGTTATGTCAGGACAGAACAATGCGGCGATCCATCCTCTCTGCGTGATGGTTAATTAGTTAGTTAGTTATAATTTCAAAATATTTTTATTATTATTTTAGGAAGCCGCTGCGATTCAGCCGACTCAGCGCTGTAAAAATTTACACTTTTAAGTTTTATTTTAAGATATTATACAAATTTATAGCTTTTCGCGAAGTCATGAAAAGAAGTTGACACCATTCTCGCAGGCGGGAGCGTGTGGGGCGATCGAACCGGACAGATGTTCCCGAGATGAGGAATCCGGGGAATTGGCCATAAAACGCGGCTAACGGAGCATTTCGCGAAAATAAAATGCGAAATCTACATTATAAATATAATATGTGGGTCACCCGCCGTTTGCACCTCGCACCGTCCCTGCGGCTCGTGTTTACATCAGGACGCCACATTTAAATTTGTGTGCAAATCCGTCAATTTCAAATTAAAGATAAATAATTATAGAAGGAATAACTTTGTGTCATATTATGATAAAGGATGCGGCAGCATAACTTCCTTTTTTAAAATGCGCACCATTCAGTCAGTTGATGTCGTAGAGGAGAGCTGGTGGTCTCGTTCGAGAGGCGAAACTATAATACAAAGCTTTGTCGCGACACAGTTTAATCGGCATCTTGCGTTGGAACAGTGAGGAGCGTGCGTTTGCCGTTGAGGCCTACTTTTCGAACAGATGTTCAAATTGCGGCAGCAAAACTTCCCTTTTTCAAAACTTAATATAAGCCATTGTATGAATCCGTTGTTTTTTATAATGTAGGCACATACCTAAAGTTTTGTTTTACTTAGTTTTTGAAGATCAAATCAAGGAGGTGACGTCCCTCATTCTACATACACTGAATAAACCGATTTCTGGCGTTTGTCATGACTCTTGCCAGCATATCAGGCGTTATCTTGGCAATTTCTTCCTGGATGTTGGTCTTCGAATTTATTAGTGTCACTCGAGGGTTTACATATACACGGGATTTCAAGAAACCCCATAGAAAAAATCACAAGGGGACAAATCGGGAGAGCGGGCCGGCCACTGCAAATCGCCTGGGAGCTAAGGGAAGATAATCCATTCAAAAAATCCCTGGCGAAAGCAACGGGAAACCACTAAAGTACTCTTCAGAAAATTACTGTGGCGAGAAAGCACTCGCCACAGTGATCGCCAACGTGGGGGAAACTGACACGGCAATATAAGAAAAAGAAGATTGTTTCCAAGGTATACAAAAAGTTACAAATATTTGTAACTACGTAAAACTATCATAAAATTTTATTTTCTAAAAGCACTTCTCGCATCGCGCTGTCGACCCACCTGCTTATGGGATTTTGATAGCCGAGAATTTGACGTGTGAATCGTTATTCGATGAGTTGTGAAAGTGTGAAAGAGTGATGCAGTAAATGCTTAACTGTAAATGGCGCCGTAAATTTTAAAGATTGTGTTAATAGAAACTGTTAGAAACACCAATGGCAAATATATTCATTTGACATCCGATAAAAATCTGTGACGAAAGTAATAATTTATCGAACAGTTAACTTGCCGGAATCGATCAAAGAACCCGTGTTAGGAACGATGTTGGATCATAAAATAAGACGTCTTTATTTAATTTTCTGATAAACTTAAGGCGTTAACACTGTTGAATTCCTCAACTATGATCTTTATTTGTCTACTATTTTATATTCAGTTGTGGATTCACCTTCGAGTAACTTTCGAAAAACATTGTATTACTAATGGTTGTGGTTTTTATTTTGTAAAACTCCAGTATAAATTATAATGTGTTTGTTATACTTGGTGGAAGTTCTTGTAACAAATGAAATCTTAAATGCACTGTGTCTAAATCTAAAGTGGTGGTTTTCGAGAAAGAAGAATGTATGACGATTTGTGATATAAGTGCGATGGGCGAGAAATTGGAGCAAGTTACTGAATTTACGTATCTGGGAAGCATGTTTACAAGAGACGGAAAAATGGAGAAAGACATCGAAAGGAGGGTTGGTGCTGGGAATAAAATAAATGGCGCACTCAAAGTCATTACTGCAAATAGAAATATATCCACAGAAGCAAAGATGGCAGTACACAATGGAGTTCTAGTGCCAACCCTCATGTATGGAAGTGAAGCTTGGAGCTGGCAAAAGAAGGATGAAAGCAGGATAAACGCCGTAGAAATGAGATCACTAAGAAGAATGTGCGGGAAAACGTTGTATGATAGAATACCGAACGATGAAATAAGAAAGAAATGTAAGGCAGATGACTGCATCATGAATAAAATTAAAAATGGATCCCTGAGATGGTTCGGACATATGGAACGAATGGATGAGAGTAGAATGGTTAAAAAGTTGTACACAAGCAGTGTGAGTGGGAAAAGAAGCCGAGGACGACCGAGGAAAACATGGCTTGACCAAATTAACCAATTACTAAAAGGCGGCCACATTCAAAGTCGGAATAATCGACGTGCATGCATGGTGCGATGTATGAATGTGGTGGAAGCCCGAGAGGTGTGCCAGGACAGGCTAGTGTGGCGATCCATCCTCTCTGCCTACCCCTCCGGGGAAATGGCGTGATGGTTAATTAGTTAGTTAGTTAGTATATTTTATTATTGGTGTAAATCTCCGTATCAAACAATGAATATCGTCTGTTTTCATTATATTTTAAGTGATTGAAATGTTTCCCAATGCCAAGGCATTATCATTTTATAATGCCTTAGCTAGTTTTTTTTAATCACCGTTTGAGTTATTACGACGCGTTTCAAAGGTTACTTTCATAATGTACGTTTAAATTTCAAAATACTAAAATCGTGTATAAAACAATATTGTTATTATTAAACACCATATTTGAATATTTATTGCCAGCATAGATTTGTTCTATATGCCGGCTGCAAGAATCAACCTGCCTCTGGTGATGCTGGTGGGAAAGCAATCAGTGTGCTGAACATGATCATGACTAACTAACCATCACGCCGTCTCCCCGGAGGAGTAGGCAGAAAGAGTGGACCGCCACACTGTTCTGTCCTGACACACATCTCTCGATTCATCTACATTCATACATCGTATGCATGTCGATTTTCTCCTCAAGTGACCGACATTCAATATTTGAATGATTTGATCGTGCCACGTTTTCCTCGGCCTTCCTCTATACCTTCTTCACCATTCTCTCTTCACTCATTCTTTCGATGTGTCCAAACCATCTTATCATGTGTCCAAATCGTTCTACCCATGATGAAGGTATGAAATATTTGAAAAATGACGTAATAAAAATAGAAGAAAAAAAAACAATGCTTAGTAATTTTTTAAATAAAAATACAAATTCTTATAAGAAAAAAAATATTGTTTCAAAAGTTATTTAAATGTAAGAAGAAACAAACAGTGTATTTAAATACATACATGGTATAACAAAATTCCAGCGAATAAGTTGAAAAATAAAACGTAAAAAGCCATTTTAAGAAATGCGTCTAGACTGAGAAGAATTTGGTATGTTTCTTTATTGAATATTTTAGGAGTGCATAGAGTGTGGCGTGCTTATTCGAAACGAAATCAATGCGTTTTCCCTGGCAGCATTGTTATTGCAGCCGTGGACATTCAACTCTTCAACCATTTCCCCTTTGAACGCAGCATGGCGCCTAGCGTCTATTAAACCTTTGTAATTTCGCATCGCTCACGCCCCAATCTAGTGTTCAAGGAAAGACAATAGCATTCCAAGTCAGCACATCAAAGAACGAATATTATTTCAAAGATGTGACTGCCTTATAGACGATTCAACATTCTGTTGAGATGTGGAAAATTAAAATTGTAAAATAGTTTAAATATTTTAAATATTTCTGTAAAATAACGTAAATTAATTTCTTCTTCCGATTGTAGACTTTGCGATCTGTCAATAATAATAATAATATGCTTACTTTTAAAGCGCCGTTTTTGTGATGTAATCACCTTAAGGGCGCATCAAGACGTAATTGAAATCTAAAAATCTAAATTAATGTGAACGCTGCATCTGATTTTCGCGATCGGTTAGAAAGTATAGTAGAACAAAATATAAATGTTTAAATTGGGTATGAAATACGAAAAAGATGGGTTTTTAGTTTAGATCTGAAATCTGTCGGATCATTTATGCATCTGAGGTGTGAAGGGAGATTGTTCCAAGCTGATGGACCGGCTACCGCGAACGCTCGATCCCGGAAATTTGTACTGGGGCAGGACAAATTTGTATACTGCTTATGCAGGATATCAACTTTCTTCCTGTGGTGAAGATAACCAGCCTTCTTTCCATCTTTGTGGTGGTCGTCCTGGTGGTCGATGGCCCTCTAGGGTTCTTAGGAGATCTTGCTGGATTCATTCTCTCGATGTGGTTCCTCCAGAATCGTCTTCTATGCCTACTCCATCTCACTTCAGTTTTGCAGGATTTGCGAATTTCTTCATTGGGTATCCTATCTCTAAGGTAGTAATGTTCTCATTTCTACTACTCTTAAGAGATGTTTGGTACTGACAGTGTCTGCTCTTGCTTCGATTCCGTAAGTCTAAATTAATTTATTGCTATAAATTATTAGTACGAATGAAAACGTCTGTTTTCTAGAAGGTTATTATAATTTAAGGGAATGTCATGTTTCGCCGATCTAAGACGTTATCAAATGTAAATGTTGACTTTTCATTCGTATTAATTAGTTAATATAGAGTTTTACAACATTGTTTATTAAACAATAAATAAACATACTATAAATTGTAATATTCATCGAAAACAAATTCTACCCAAAATAGCTTAGTTGGCAAAGCACTTTTCACTTTTGGAAATTGGGTGTTTTGATCAATATCTTTATATATATAATTCTTCTGTACCAACGTATGTACTTGAACTTCTCCTAAACGGCTCGAACGATTTTGGCGAACTTTGGTGTGTGTTTGAATGGGTCCCTGGATGGTTTAGATTCACAATTGGACCCGGTAGGTAACTATTAAAACCATATTGGAAGTACATTCCCTTTATAGCATGTATCACAATTGCGTGTGTATTGAGTATATAGTTTATCGAAAATGCGAATATCGTAAAAACGTTTGCTGAACCAGCTAATAGCAGACAAGCCAACGTTCGGGCAGGACAACGTTTGTCGGAACCTCTAGTTAAATACATATTTTTAAAATTCAAAAATTAATCCTAGGGATTCGTTTGCAGCAACGTCTTCAGTCTCATATTCTACTCACGCTGCTTGTGTACAACTTTTTAACCATTCAGCTCTCATCCAATCGTTCCATATGTCCAAACCATCTCAGGGATCCTTTTTTAATTTTATCCATGATGCAGTCAACTGCCTTACATTTCTTTCTTATTTCATCGTTCGGTATTCTATCGTACGTTTTCCCGCACATTCTACTTAGTGATCTCATTTCTACGGCGTTTATCCTGCTTTTATCCTTCTTTCGCCAGCTCCAAGCTTCACTTCCATACATGAGGACCTGGTCGGACTCGCTTTTCTAAAATGGATTTGACAAGTTGCCTTCCTGCGTGTTTAGTATTTAGTTCAGAGTTGTTCTCAAGATTTCCATTGCAGTGTTAACACGTAGTTTCGCCGATTTCTTACGCCAGTCAGTTCGGTCAGTTTTCGCCGAGGGCCGCTATAGCTATAGCTAGAGTGGCGGTCGCACCTTCTTCTGACGCAACTGTGCACGGGCGGGGGCGGGGGCGGGGGCGGGACCCGCGGATCAATAATCGGACATCGATTACGTTATTGTACAATGTTATGATGCGATGGAAGTAGGTGCCATGCACCACGACCCCGCCTATTACCGCGGGCCATTACCCAACACGTGCAAATTTGAATAATGCACGTTGTAATGACTCGATTGATTGGGTTTACTAAACAAAACATAGATAAGATAATGATCAAACAGATACAACTATATTATTAAGAAAATTCATTCGCTAAACGTTTTTTCATGAAACAACACTCATTTATGTATAATGAGTGTTGTTTCATGAAAAAACGTCTGAAACTATTATATAAATGAATTTAAATAATAGTTTCAGACGATTGTACGTTGATGTAAGGAACAGGAGTAAATTACTATTTTTTTTTAAAAAGGAACATAGAAGTTCCCGCCACATACCCGAGGCTGTTTATAGGGCGTAGCGGCGCCCTTTTATCAGCCTCGCTCGTACACTCCCTGGGCCTGTCCCAGGTCCATCCGGGACTTACATTTAAAGACGGCAACAACAAGGGGGTGCCAGACCACATTTAATCTACTCCATCCTACTTTTATGCTCCGCTGTACTTTATTGAATAAATAAACATAATAAATAAACATGAACAGGAGTAAATATTGCACAAATGAATATGCACGCGAAAAGGAACGAGAAACTACTATAGTACATTAAAAAAGGCCTTAGTAGCATCCCAAGAACCAGCAAAGATGTCAGATTTGCTGCAAACCAATCCCTAGGATTGAAACTTAAGAAAAAATACATCTTCTATATAAATAAAAGGCGATCTTCCGGGTGTGTGTGGACTATTTCTGAGGTTATTCCTGAGCTGATCATTTTCCAAGTTATACACTTCCTTAATAGATAGACATAGGTGGGCATAGGCATATTTTTGTTATTAATCGAGCTCTAATTAACTTTGTAAATTTATAAATTTTCGTAGTGCGAGCGAGTATAGACCTTCATGTTCGTATCACCTGAGTATCGATCTTTAGAGTCTATATTCGCTTGGCGTGATAAGATGCAAATTAGTGGCTTTTTTGACTCTTTGCGTGGTCAGATATGAAATTAGTCGCTCCTTTGAACTGAAAAATATACGCACGTTATAGGGATGGGCAAAACGACTCATCTCAGGGATCTGATCTGAACGGTTCCGCTCAGCAAAGTGAGCCGACTCTTTTTAACGATCCACGGTTCACCATTTTGAGTCGTTCAAAGTTTGAAATTATTTTAGTGACCTTTTTTTTTTGCTCCTCGACCAAAAAAGTTGATTCCGGTAAAAAAAAAAAATTCACCAGGATAAATTTTTTGTCGATGAGCTAAAAAAAAAATTCACAACGACAAACAACTTTTTTGACAAACGACTCGATAATTATCAAGAAGAATCGGCTCACTTTACTGAGCGGAACCATTCAGCTCAGATCCCTTAAAGAGATCACTAAAAATAGTCGACTCTTTTGCAATAATATACGATTCACCGAGCGCAGAGGTCGGCAAAATGCGGCTCCGGAGCCGCTCGATAATTATCAAGAAGAATCGGCTCACTTTACTGAGCGGAAAGCGCAGAGGTCGGCAAAATGCGGCTCCGGAGCCGCTCGATAATTATCAAGAAGAATCGGCTCACTTTACTGAGCGGAAAGCGCAGAGGTCGGCAAAATGCGGCTCCGGAGCCGAAGGGGTTTGTTGAAAGAAAAATAATCGCGAGATACTTGCTTACCATCGCATCATTCATCAAGAACGCTCTGTCCGCAGACATTTCCAGAAGAAATTTGTAAAGTTATGGAATTGGTGATTACGATTATCAATTCCGGTTTAGCTAAAACTCTTAATCATCATCGCCAATTCAAAGATTTTTAGTCATCATCTTCAACGCCTGAAATAGTATTACTGACTCTTGCTGATCTTTCGCTTTTCGCTTCTACATATTCATGCGGACAATTTTATTCAAGCATGAATTTTAACAAGAGTAAACTACGAAGTCGTCTTATTGATGAGAACATGGAATTGTGCCTAAAATTAAGAATAACAACAAACAAACATGCATCAGGTCCATAATAACATACGGAATCAAAGCAAGAACAGACACTGTCAGAACCAGACTGCGACCTATTGTGGGGAGAACCGTTAGAGATAGGATACCCAACGAATAAATTCGCAAATCCTGCAACATTGAAGACATAGTGAGATGGAGTAGGCAGAGACATCGAGAGAATGGATCCAGCAAGAATTCCTAATATCGTGATGCAAGAGACTCCAGAGGGCCGTCGACCACCAGGATGACCACCAAAGAGATGGAGAGAAGGCTGGTCGCCTTCATCACAGGAAGAAGTATGAAATAATGTTTTATTCAGTGTACCCGTAATTGAATGAAGTGCAAAAATTATAATAAAGGTTATCTAAATCAATAAACATATTTGGCTCTCAATTTTTTTTTAAATCGTTGTAAAGTACGCATTTGGCTCTTTGGCTAATAATTTTGCCGACCCCCCTGACCTAGCGGATCATTGAGCTGCCGCTCTTTTTTTTATGGATCATCGCTCACCCGCTCACCAAAACGATTCGAATCTTTGAGTCGACTCGTGAGCGGATTGCCCATCCCTATCTCTGAAATGTCAAATTTGAATTGCGTGTTAGTTTCGTAAGTAAAATATTTATATTTCTAATTCATATATATCTTCAGTTTATTCTATTTTGCCGTTGAAATGAATACAGATTATATTTCCGCATTACATATTTCAAAGTTTTAGTTCTAAATTATATCGAATTTATATAGATAGAAATGAAATTACATACCTATCGTTTTACTTACGTATTATTTTAGGTTATGTTATGAATACATGGAAAAACGTTAAATTCTAAGTAACAATTCTATGAATTGGTATAATCTATTTTAATAATGTTATTTTATTGTGGGGAGAACCGTTAGAGATAGGATACCCAACGAATAAATTCGCAAATCCTGCAAGGAATCTGGTTCTGGTTCTGATTTAAAAAAAATATATTTGATTCATGTGGTGCTCCTGTCAATTTGGAGATATTTCCTGTATAAGTGAATTGTTTTGGTCAATTTGATTGTTGCCGCACTTTGTGATAGTTATTTGTGACACGAAATACGTTTTCACTCTTCTGATGTTAAAATAATACAAGTTTTTTCGTTTATAAAAAGAATTTTGACAGGTGTAAAAATAAATTTTTCATTTGTTCCAATGACAATTTGAATAAATTCTTCAATCAAATTTTCAAGTTTTTGCTGGTGTTGGATTGTTTTAAGTGCCTAATTAAAATTAAAACAGTGGAATAAAAAATTAAATAAACACAAATGTCCGGATCGTCCAGCTGACGACAAGTGCACCATCTAAAAGAACATTATGTGTTAAATTATTTTTATGTGTTATTTAATTTTATATCATTGTATTTTGTATAATTTGTTTTAGATTTATTATGTAGACGTTGAATGATTGAAGTGTGCGCGGGAGATGCCTATTGGTGGCGATGAGGTTCGCAACCCATCACACCGCGTCTCTCGCGTTGGCGAAAAGAGAAGAATGGAGTGCAGCATCGATTAAAATGTTGCAGTCCATTCTTTCTGTCTACCCTTTCGGGGAAACGGCGTGATGGTTAGTTAGTTAGTTAGTTATTTTAATGTAAAATTGTTCTGGCAGGGCGATAACCTATAATATCTTTTGGATTAGACGATTTACTTCAGCTGTTTTAGTTTTTCTCTGTTATGCTGTGATAGGTAAACATATCCTTACATACAGCATTAGCTGCCTCAGTTGGAAAAATCCACTAATATAACATTTCCAAATGGTCTGATGTTCCCACGCCAATCTTACAATGATCGAGTGTTTTTTTTTTAAATATACTGCTCATTTTAATATAATTATTTGATTTTTGCAGAGATGCCGACGCTAAGGATGATACCAGGAAAGACTCTTTGAGATAGGGTGAGGAACACGGCTATCCACGATATCTCCAAGGTGGAAGATGTCGTGAGATGGGGCACGCAACGCAAGATACTGGCATGTATGGATCCCACACCCGATTGTTATATTTATGAACTAATTTTGAAATGGTATGTACAGGTTGGATTAATTGGTTTAATTCCACTATTAGAGGCAGAACAGGAGTGTCGGACATCATCGGAAGAGTGGCAGCGCTAAAATGGCATGCCGCTCGCAGCCCTGATGATAGATGAACTGCAACCCGAAACCCAGGACGTCCTCAACTTCGATGGAGGGACGACATTGGATGCGTTTTGCCCAGGATCGACAGACATTGAATCAGATGGAGGAGGCCTACGCCCAGGAAGATTGTTATATTTATGAACTAATTTTGAAATGGTATGTACAGGTTGGATTAATTGGTTTAATTCCACTATTAGAGGCAGAACAGGAGTGTCGGACATCATCGGAAGAGTGGCAGCGCTAAAATGGCATGCCGCTCGCAGCCCTGATGATAGATGAACTGCAACCCGAAACCCAGGACGTCCTCAACTTCGATGGAGGGACGACATTGGATGCGTTTTGCCCAGGATCGACAGACATTGAATCAGATGGAGGAGGCCTACGCCCAGGAGTGAACGGATATAGGCTCATGATGATGATGATACAAAACATTGAAACACCTACATGCAACATTTTAAATATTTCTGGAATGGGTAAAATTCTGCAACAATGAAAGTTCATTGTATGGAATGAATGCTTTAAATTATCAACTGATTTCTGTAGAATCACACTCCAAAGGAGAATTGATTCAATGTATATTTCCAGACATCACACAAATTTACAAATTTCGTCATTGGTTAAGTGAATGTGCATTATTAGCTTCATCTAATGGACATCAAAATCAAGGGTTTTGTTTCTCTAAACATTGTATTTCTAAGAGCATTATTATGACCTTGAATGGTATATGTATGAATGTTTCATGCAAATGTGATATAGTATATTTATTTGTTTTTTTAATTTCACTTAAAATATTAAGGAAAAAAATTAAGACTGGACGTTTAATGGTTTAAACATTAAGCTGAAAAAGATATATATTAACTTTTTTTTGGGTGGCATCTTTAGGGTAACATTTGAACTACACTATATTAATTTAATATTTTTCCTTTTATTTCTAGGTAACATGAAACGGTGAAATCTGCAAGCTGAAAGATGTCATGAGATGAGGCAGACAACCCAGAAGATAATGGAATGCGCGTGTGCAGAGGATGGATCCCACACCTCGATATATGCGTAGATGAAGTGCAACCCGAAACCCAGGACGTCCTCAACTTCGATGGAGGGACGACATTGGATGCGTGTTGCCCAGGATCGACAGACATTGAAGCAGATGGAGGAGGCCTACGCCCAGGAGTGAACGGATATGAATTGTATATGTATGAATGTTTTATGCAAATGTGATATAGTATATTTATTTGTTTTTTTAATTTCACTTAAAATATTGAGGAAAAAAATTAAGACTGGACGTTTAATGGTTTAAACATAAAGCTGAAAAAGATATATATAAACTTTTTTTTGGGTGGCATCTTTAGGGTAACGTTTGAACTACACTATATTATTAAATCATAACGCGCTTTTGCACAGCTATGTTTAAGACCAATTGGCATCAAAAACTCATTTCAGACTTTTTGCAAACTTGCCACCTTGGTAATGCCCAGCCTTCAATTGTTCAATTCACATTAGTATTATTCAAGTTCACAGCAAGTTTGCTTGGATTAAACAAATGTTTTAAAGATATGAACTGAATTAGGATACACACATTCTTGCACCTATACACATGTCATTTTATCCAATAAAATAATTGATATTGAACTTTCATTGTATTTCTTTAATATATATTGGGTGTACGAGTATTTATATACTCTAATATAGCAATAGCGAAGCGTTGCCGGGTCAGCTAGTTCTAAATAAATATTATACAAACTATAGCAATCTTACAAAATTATGTGTTAACAATATTACCAATTGGTCGAAGGCTGCGATGGGAGGATGAAGTTGGGAGAGATGGGGCGAAATTGTTACGAGTGTCAGATTGGAGGGTCGAAGCGGAGGACAAGAGGAGTTGGAGACGAAGAATACTGGACCAAAGTAATACCGGTTACCTAAGTTGCCGACATCATGGATGGTACAGCTCAATTGAAGCGGCAATAGGCTAGACATATAGCCAGACAGAGCTGTATCAATTGGACACGCAGAATACTCCTAAAAAGGACTTGTACAAATAACAGAAGTGTCAGGAGGCCACTTAAAAGATGGACATTTCCTGAATAGCTAGGACTACCAGGATGCGAAAGGGAAAAGACATAGACGAGTGGAAAAAAAGAAAGTGGAAGGAATAAATCCAGTAGTGGAAGGAAAAGACTGAAGAAGAAGAATGTAATGACACACAAACAAGCGTATTTCACCAGATAAAGCTGACCAAACCGGACTAATTTGGGACACAAAAAAGATAAATTAACATTAAACTCTGTTGCACAGGAGGATAAACTTGTATCGATACGAAATGATTTAATAATCCGATACATTTAAAATACAATTATTTCAATAGCGTGTTATTAGTGCCAACGCATGGTTGTAATTAAAAATTTAACGCTCTGCATGTGTTTGGGGTAACGGATCAATGAAGTCGGTTTGACATTTGACTTCTATGAAAGTTGTTTTGCATAAATACAAAGATTTATCTCGGGCTTCCCGCCCTCGGCCTGTACCCGTACCCGCCCCCCGCTGCCCGCCTAACTGCCAAAATCTGGCGCCAATTAAATTAAAATCGTACATCAGCCTGTCATTTTTTGCGTTTTTTTTTACAACTCCCGATAAAGTTAATCGCGGTATTAAAACATGAAAGAATCCGCCGGCAGGGGCTGTAAACTAACATCGTAAAATCTCTCATCGTGGTTATATTATACATAGTTACATATGCTTTGCAAGTTAAATAGGATTGGTTTTGGCAAATATACGTTCCCATGATCAGGTATAGCCGAAGATTTCCTGCTTCTGACAATAACAATGAATACTGACGACAATCGTGGTTGAGTAGTAAGAACTTTGACAGTCATCCCGAAGCTTCCGGGAGCTTCGGCATGGCAGTCAAAGCACTTACTAATCGACCACGAAGGTCGTCAGTATTCATTGTTATTGTGAAAAGCAGGAATTTAGTGTGATTGTCACACTGCCTTTTCTTTTTTTTCCTTTCATAATTGTGTTTATAATATATACCTTCTTCTGCTCTACATGTATTTCTTATATCAGCATTTGAGATTCTGTAGTACATCGTTATACCACAGATACGTCTTAGAAACCTCATCTCTATCGCATTTATTCTGCTCTCATCCTTTTTCTACCGGTTCATACTTCGCTTCCATAAATAAGGGTTGGGACCAGCACTCCACTGTAATCGACCATTTTCGCTTTCATTGATAAATTATTATTTCCAATAACTATTTATTCATATAATTCATATTTTTAATTGAAATTTCTTGGTAGAAGTTCATTTTAAATAATAAAAACAAAAAAAAATCGATAATTTTTTTTATTGGATATTTGGTGTGCTTTTACTTGTGTTTAACGTCGACCGGTTTCGGCAACTAGTTGCCATCTTCTGGTGAATAACAGAAGATGGCAGCAAGCTGCCGAAACCTGTCGACGTTAAACACAAGTGGAAGCACACTTAATATACAATAATAAAGAAACTTTGTATAATTTTTTTTTGTTTGAACTATTTATTGATTTTCATTGATACCGAATGTCACATCTTATAAAATCGATCAGTGAGGGATATTGAAAAGTTTCGTTTAAATTCTTGTTACAGGCATGTCCAATCCACTATCTGTATTATATCAATACAAGATCTTAATTGGGGAGTTTTTTGCTATCGCCTGATTGAACATTGCGAGGGTTAATTGATTATTTATTTGAAGTAGCTGACACTAGTTTTGAAATAGTGTTTGATCAAAGCATTAAATTATTCAAATGCAGGAGCAATACATTAATTCTCTCTAACCCCTCGCGGCTGAACCAATCTCAGTGCCTGCCTACTACTTTCATTATTGCCGATTGGCCCAAATTACTGTCATATTAATACGGCTGGCCATCCATTAAAAACATTTACTAACACCTGAAGAGAACAAGAGTTCACGATTTTTTACTAGAAAAAAATAATAGTAAAAATTTTTGAAGCTAACTCAATAACATAAATAAAAATTCGAATCTTATATTGATTTGAAATGCGTTGCGCGTTTTTAATTTTTTATATAAATATACAACTTTTTTAAAATGGAAACACTGTTTAAAGAATATTGTTTTTGAATTTATTCATTTAATCAAGATTTTGAATGAAATAGTTATAATAAAAAGATAAAATTTAAACACTGTTATAAAATATCACGATTGATTATATTTCTTCCAATTGTCGCGACAGCTGTTTCGCTAACCGATTTCAGCATCGTCAAGTCTTACAATCAAAAGGTCTTTCAATCAATCGATGCTGACATCGGTTAACGAAACAGCTGTCGCGGCAATTTTGAACGAAATATAATCAATTTAAACATTTCATAATGTTGAAATATCCAAGCATTTCCGCCAAAACAATGGATTTTCTAATAGTTTTTAAGGGTAACAAACAGATATATACGACCTTCATAGTCGAGTGGCAAGTGCTATGACTATCACACCGAAGGTCCCGAGATCGATTTCCGGCGATGGCAGGGTGATTGTCACACTGTCATCGCTCTGGTGTAGAATTCACGTGACAAAAAAATTGCAATAGATTAGCTATCTATCACATGTCATGAGAATCAATATGATAGCTGTACTCTTTACATTGATTTGGCTCGCGCTGTAATGATGTAAAGAGCGATTCAACAAAATTGTAATAATAACAATAATAGTGTATAAAAACACATAAAAACAATGAAATAAGGACAATTACATGCTACTAAAAATATAAATGTAATGAAGAATTTACAGTACAGACTAACATTATATTCACACCGAAAGGTTGTTCCGACCATGTTTTTAAATTACGTTTGTTCAGGTGGAAAACATCGATGTTACTTAAGTACTTATTAATGCAGCTGTCAT
Organism: Lepidostoma basale; assembly: GCA_022606425.2. Taxonomy (NCBI): domain Eukaryota; kingdom Metazoa; phylum Arthropoda; class Insecta; order Trichoptera; family Lepidostomatidae; genus Lepidostoma; species Lepidostoma basale. The sequence continues at coordinate 656,713 of JAHDVF020001422.1, read as the reverse complement.
AAATCCGGTAAATTGCCGCGCTTTGAGCGTAGTTAGTGCGATAAGCAGGAAAGTGGAAATCTTTAAATTGAAAAGGTAAGGCATTATAAACTGTTTGATAAAGTCCAAGAAATTAGCACAATTTTGCAAACCTGTATAAAACGTACTTTTTTTAAAATAATTTTTTTGGAGTTATGAACCATATTGCAGAAATGACTTTAAGTGGATCATTTAGTTTATTTCCAAGGGTTGGAGCTGATATACTCATTTCTATTTGTGGTAATACCAGTCAAGACTTTGAGTGCACCATTTATTTTGTTTCTAGCTCCAACTCTTCTTCCGATATCTTTCTCCATTCTTCCATCTTTTGTTAACATGCTTCCCAGATAAACAAATTCGGTAACTTGCTCTAATTTCTCACCGTTTGCACTTATGTCACAATCCGTCATACATTATTCCTTTTCAAATACCATAACTTTAGAATTTGACACGTTTATCACAAGGTCATACTAATTGCATACTTCTTACATTCTTGACATTAGGACTTGTAGTTCGTCCATGCTGTCAGCGATAAAACAGCGTCGTCTGCACATAGCAAACAGCTAATGGACATAAATGACCAAATTTATCAATTACTGAAAGGTGACCATGTTCGAAGTAGGACCAATCGTCGAGCGTGCATGTCACGATGTGTGAATGTAGAAGAGGCGCGAGAGTAATACCAGGATAGAACAATGTGGCGGTTCATCTTCTCTGCCTACCCCTCCGGGGAAACGGCGTGATTAGTTAGTTAGTTAGTTAGTGTGAATGGAAAAGAAAGTCGAGGCAATGTAAGGAAGACAAATCATGATCAAAGGCGTACATATCACAATAATAAAATTATAATAATAATAATAATATGCCAACTTTTAAAGCGCCGTTTTTGTGATGTAATCACCTCAAGGGCGCACTAAGACGTGTTTTAAATCTAAAAATTTAAATGTGACCGCTTAAAAAGCGATCGGTTAAAAAGTATAGTAGAACAAAGTATAAATGTTTAAATTGGGTATGAAATATGAAAATGTGTGAATGTAGAAGAGGTGCAAGAGTTATGTCAGGATAGAACAGTGGGACGCTTAATTTTCTATGCCTACCCCTCCGGAGAAACGGCGTGATGGTTAGTTAATCAGTTAGAAACCATTTTATTCGGGCAACAAAAAATATATTTCTTACGGTATTTTGCACAGTAATTTGAAAATAATCAAATAGATTGGAAAAGTAAAGAGCGCTGGAAAATACTTGTACTTTAATCTGTAAAAAGATAAATTTGTAAACAATGATAAAGAAGCGAAAGATTTAGTATTCACTTTCCTCGAATTTCCCAGGACGCTGCGTCTGGATTCGGCTCGTAAATAAATATGTCACTTCCGAGAGTTTCAATTTGTAAGCACAAATAAGAATGTGGCGCTATAAATTACTCGATTATCCAGGAAATATCTAGGGGAACGGAATTAATGAAAAAACGATTTACAAACTGATTCTATAATCTTAATTTAAAATACGCGTATTCTAAACGGTTATTTATCACATTTTGAATTAATACAAATACTTGTAGACGAATACTGGATTTTACCCATTGCGGGTTATCATTTTAAGGATTAATTGTAACTCAATAGAGACGAAAATGCAATTTAGAAACAGAATATGGTGGTCGAGGCGTTTACAAGATTTATGACAAGTCATTGGTTGGGTTAAGTGCACGCTTTATGTAATACAACATTACACATTCCACCCTTCTTACGACCATCATGTCTGACAATTTTTTGGAAGATGTATATATGAACACTTCACATTTTTTAGTTCAATCTACACTAGCGCCATCTATTAAGATTGGATGTAAGCATAAAGCAGAAGATCTTTATTAACGCAATGTGAAAGGCTACCGCCATTAACATACATTGCTAGATAACGCGTTAAACGTTATTTATCATTCTTTAAAAATAAAATATTAAAATTTTGGATCACATGGAGCCCATGGATGAAGAAATAATGGACAACGGAGTCGAGAAAGACCGAGAAAAACACATGGCATGAGAAAATAATTAAATTTTAAAGGTCGGCCATGTTAAGACGTTGGAAGAATCGACGTGTGTGTATGGCTCGCTATAGGAATATGGAGGAATCTAGAGAGGTGTGTCAGGATAGAAGTAGTGTGGCGGTCCATTATCTCTGCTCACCCTTCAGACGACAGAAACGGTACCTAATAATTTTAAAGTCGTGTGAATAAAGATAACTTGGAACAGGTGAGGGAATTTGTGTATTTAGGTAGCATGTTCACAGCGGATGGCCGAACGGACAGTGATGTTGAAAGAAGGGTTGGTGCGGGTAACAAAGTAAATGGAGCTTTAAAAATGGTTATTGGAAACAAGAATTTATCAATGAAAGCGAAAATGGCCGTTCACAATGGAGTTCTGGTCCCAACCCTTATGTTTGGAAGCGAAGCATGGAACTGGCAGAAGATAGATGAGAGCAGAATAAATGCGGTAGAGATGAGGTCCCTAAGACGTATTTGTGGTAGAACGATGTACGACAGAATCTCAAATGCTGATATTATAAAGGAATGTAGAGCGAAAGCAGGTAGGTACGAGTATTTTGAACAAAATTATGAAAGGATCGCTGCGTTAGTTCGAACATATGGACCGCATGGGTGAAAAAAGAATGGTTAAAAAAGTATACGTTAACGATGTAAATGGAGTACGGAGTCGAGGTAGAGTTAGGAAAACATGGCATGACCAAATTAATCAAATTTTAAAGATTGCTCAAAGTCAGGCCGGAAGAATCGACGTGCGTTTATGACTCGCTGTATGAATGGGAGGAATCTAGAGAGGTATGTCAGGATAGAGTAGTGTGGCGGTCCACTCTCTGCCTACCCCTGCGGGGAAACGGCGTGATGGTTTGTTGTTTGTTGTTGTTGTTGTTAAATTTTATAACGTAGTTGTAAATACTTGGTGTTGTAAACAATTTCAAAGCTGTCTTCTTTGTTTTCTATTTGTCTGCACATCATTTCAAACAGATTCTGTACTCAATACAACACCGATTAGAGCTGAAAATGCCAATTCAATTATCACGCATAACGACTTGAAACCGGACTAAACATTTAGATATCATTCATAAAAATAAAAAACACTGCTTACACAACACAAAAAAGCAGCTTCGTAATTACACCTGTTGATTATTGGTTAGCAGTAACCCAGCGATCCTTTTGAATTAGTGGCCCGCTTTCTAATTAATTCGTCTTAACGAGATAATGCTCGCTAAACCGTGAGCAAACCGGGTGGCCGTGAAGCAAATTAGATTTGACGAAAAAAATAATCAAGAAAAAATTTTGGGCGATTATGCTAATGCACGTTGAATTCATTTCAACCTAACAAACAGCTTAATTCGAGATACCGAAAAATTATATTTTAATATAATTGAAGTCATACTTCTACCTCTGTAAGCCTGAAGATCCAAGTCCAAGTCCTTATTTTGACGCGTTTAGCAGAGGGTAAAATTGAAAGCTGCGCGCGTGCCCTATCACCGAAATGCGACGTGATGAAGTTAGCTATCAATAATAAATAATTTTAAAAAATCGCATATTTCACAACATCTAAAAGATCTTCACTGGCTCCAGTATCCTGAAAGATCCAGTATAAACTATGCTGGACGGTTTTTAAAACGCTGCATGAAATGGCTCCAGCCTATATATCTGAACTATGTATTGCTGATACCCTTTACTTGCGGCAATTTACGCTTCGATCACCAATTTCCTCGGCAATAGGCAAATTAGTTGAGCCAAAGCGCAACCCCCGGACAAATTTCGGAGATCGGGCTTTCGCAGTGGTAGGTCCGTCCGCCTGGAATATGCTGCCTGCACGCCTCAGATGCATTGGCAATCCGACAGATTTTAAATCTCACTTAAAAACCCACCTTTTCAAAATTTCGCATCAAATACAAGCAACGGTTATCTGATTGCTGGTGTCAGATGCAATTCTCATGACTAAAACATTGTCAAAGCGCCCTTGAGGTGAGATATTTACGAAAACAGTGCTATACAAATTAGCCTAATTATTATTATTATTGTAAAATCCGGAAATTTCACGCATGCCAACTTACGAATTGCAAAAACATGTCATGAAACGAGACATTGATGATGTAGTTGTAAAAAGGGTAAAATAGTACCAAGAAACTATCACATTTTAGTGGGGTAATTTCGAATATTTTGTGCAATATTATTTTAAAAACTTTTTAAAGAGGAGAAAGAACTTGTATTTCGAATACGATCATTCATTATTTGAACCAATTTGATAAAACCATTATTTCATATACTCGTACATATATGTTTATTTTGATATGAGCGACTATATATAACAATTGATCCATGATTTAAAAAAAAGTTTTCTTCTTGTAAATAAAAACATACACAACCTTGAATATACATATATTATAATAATATATTCAAGCATAATAAATTTTATTTTATTTTAAAATGTAACCTGATACACGTTGAATGATACCTTTATTATAATATATTATTCATATATAAAGGCTATGTTCTTTTAAATATAATATTTTAATATGTGCATATGTTATAATAATTTTTACAATAATTTTATGTACACATGTAACACGATACGTTTAACCTTTCATATGAGGAAATATATAAAGCTGTTCCAGTCAAGTTCCATGGGCCATTTCGAAAACTGTTTGATACGGTGGTTTTATATAATATAAAATACTTGATCGAATTGATATGTTTTTATTGTAACTGACTGGCGGCCATCGCAAACGTAAATATAATATTTACTTCTGATACATTAAACCATCTAAAAATATAATTAATACTGATTAAGATATGCGATATTTCTCCAAAAGAAAATTTATTTATTATTATGGTATTATTGCTACTATAACTATTGTGATAATTATGAATAGTATGTTCGCTATGATTGTTACAATAGTTTTGTGCCTTTTAGATTTGTTTTCTGTTTCTGCTTCCCTGAGTTGCTGCTCATGGATGTTGCCACTGGCTCCTGTTCACTACACTGCCCCTTGGTGGGTGTGTTCTGATCTACTTTTCTCTTTATAATGTGTCTTTTATAAATACTGTTTTTTTTTAATTCATTTCTGCTCTTTCTAAAACCTGTCCTCCATCCATCCCATCCCAATTTATTCATTCTTACTTAACATCTTCCCGCCTCCCTCATACACCATCTTCTTCCTGTTTTAAAATTTAGTTTGTTATATATTTGTCCTATTGTGTATTGTGAATTAATGTGTGTTTTATATAATTTTAATGTGTTTTTTTTTTTTACTAATTTAAGGTGTGCTTTATATAATATTTACTTCTGATTTTATTTCATAATAAAGAGATGTGAGGCCGCGCGGGAGATATACGAGTATAAGGTTAAAATAATAGATTAAATGTGGTCTGTCACCCTTTTGATTGATGACAAGAAAAGGCTAAATTAAATGAACGTAAGTCCCGGATGGACAAGGAACAGGCCTAGATAGTGCAGCGAGACTGACGAAAGGGCGTCGCTGCGTCCTATAACAGTCTCGGGTGGTGGTGGGAACCTTATATATTTCTCCAAAATAATTCCATACATAACTCTGCATGGAATACCAGGTGAAAGGCATCCGCCAAGATGACCCCCAAAACGATGAAGAGTTAGCTAAAGATCAGCATCAAAGGAGGAAAATCCTTTAACTATAGACTCTCGAGTCTGTAGTTACAGGATTCATAACATCCATTTATTTTAAGTTAAGGCATTAACACTATGGAATTCCATTGTAATTCACTTTGCATTTACTCCTTTCTCCTTAAATACCCTTTCTACTTTTAGTCTTCCAAGTTCCCATTTCCAATAATATTTTCAACGCAAATTAATCAATTATTTATATCTAGGCAAAATATGTCTTTTCATATGTATGTTTTTTTTTAAATTACAGTTTATATTATCACTTATAATTATTATGTATGACTGTTAAAAACTAATTATTAGTTCTTAAGCAACCAGTCCAGGTATTTTTTTAAAAATTAAATGTATTGTTCCTTTGTATTGTATTGATTTTTAAATGCGTTCTAATAATTAGTTATTTATTGAACGCTAAGGCTTTAAACACTGTTGAATACCATAGTAATATACTTAGGAAATTGAACATAACTTTGATTAATCCACAAAATATTAAAAAAACACGACATGACTCTGAGGATACCTCCTTCTTTAGGTGTAAAAACACCTGAAGATGGAGGTATTCTTCGAAACATGTCGTGTTTTTAAATATTTTTTAAATATTTTGTGAATTAAACAAAGTTATTTTCAATTTCCTCAGTAAATTAGTTTTTTGTTTAGTTTTTTGTTATACTCGTATATTTACTCCTAGGTCTCCTCCGAAACATGTGATATTTAATATTTAACTGGAAAATTAACAGCGTTAATTTTGAATCATAAAATCAAATAACATTAAAAAGTTAGATTTTTTTAAATGTGTAATTATTACACAACACCGTATTTTTAACTAAATTTAAAATAGATGGAACTTGTAAATTATAAAATAAAAATGAATACTTAATATACATAGTTTTAAACAAAATAATGTAACTGGCAGGAGACGGATGAAAGTAGAATAAATGTTGTCGAGCTGACAGTGTTCAGATAAAATTTTAATATAAAAGATCTAACTTCTAATTTAGAAGAGAATTCAGAGCAAGACAAAGAGTTAAACTAAATTATTTGATGTTTGAGAGAATGGAAAGAATGTACATGGAAATAATTAGGACGCAGAACGGAAATATAAATTTATTTGCAAGGCACGATTAATGGTTTTCAGGATTAATTTTATTTCCTTTATTTATAGAGAGGGGCTTCGTTATGAACAACTGATTTTAAAACTCGATAGCTTATCTAAACTGAAAGCATAACCCTTCTCACTTGATGAAGTCTTCCATCATGACCGTGTGTCGCAAGGTGTGTTCGCCCACCTGCTCGAATCCATCATTCCCTAAACAAATATCCTTCGTGAAGAATTTGAGACATTATTTGTCCCAACAAAACATCTCTTATTATACGACTATTTTATAACAATAAATGAAATATCTTTTAGTTTAAAACTTTCCCTTGATGTTAAAAGCTTCGGGGAAGTTCATTAATAAATCTGAGAATAATTCATGGTTGTGTTTGTTTAATATAGATGGCGTTGACATCGAATTCTGTGTTTAAGTATGCGTAAATAACATGCGTTGATACGTGGCGTAAATTTAAAATTCTGTTCCCTATGTTTCGATATCCCATGCACTGCATGTATCACGATTGCGTGCGTATTGAGCGTTTGAACAAGACGTCTGTCGGGTCCGCTAGTTTGTCTATAAAATAACAGTTTTTTCGATTATTAAACGCTAAGATTTGTAAAAACTGATAGAAAAAGAGAGTACTACTATCCGAAAAAATAACTTTCCCACATTAGTAAGGCAGGTCCATTCATATTTATGTATAATCTTCTTCTTCTTCTTCTTCTTTGCTAGCCTTTTTCCCTCCACTGCTGGATATAGGACTCTTCCAATTTCCTCCACTCGTCTCTATCCTGCCCCCTTTGTATCCAAGATTTTCTAACCCTTTTGACAATATCATCGGTCCATCTCATCGGTGGCCTTCCGACGCTTCGCCTATTTGCCCATGGTCTCCAACTGAGTAGCCAAGTGTCCAGCCCATTGCCATTTCAATTTTGCCACTCGGTCCATGACATTGTATAATATATATGTACACATATATAATATACTTCAAAGAATTTCTTGTGTATAATTCATCGACTTGTTTCTTGTATTTGGTAATACGAAATAGAAAAAAAACGGGTTTAAATTTATTTGCAAATACTTGTACATAATTACATGTGTTTATTGTACATAACAAAAATTATTTATTGAAATCGAAATCAGAACTTAAACACACCAAGCAACATGTTTGTGAAATTCGAAATGGATATGCAAAAATCTGTTTTACATATTCAATTACAAAATCAAATAATGATATACAATGTTTTTATGTTTACATGCCATCATATAACGAATACATATGTATAATATAAACATACTTGTCATAATTATATCTAGTTTAATTTTAAAACTGATATTATTAATGTGTTCCGGTAGTGTATAAGCTGTTATTGAATTGAGTTGGCAAATGTGAATTTAATAACATAGTTTATTTATTTAAAACAGTACGACCTCATATCAAAACTACATTTTGCCTGAGTTATGAATGGTAGCATACACAATAATATCAAATATTTAAAAAATCTAGAATCACATTCACTCTCTGTTGTAGGTATTAAAATTTTAATGGAAATCTCGTTTGTTTGTTTACCATAGATGGCTTTGATATCGAATTCTGTGTTTAAGCAGGCGTAAATCACTTGCGTTGATACGTGGCATAAATTTAAAATGTATTTTATAGAAATCATGACAGTCTGGAACATTTCGGGGAACAGGGAAAATCTGAAACAAGAATACGGAAGCGAAACATGGTACTGGCAAAAGAAGGATGAAAGTAGAAACATTGCAGTAGAAATGAAATCAAAGAGATCTAAGAGACGAATGTTTTGAAAAACTGTGTATGATACAGTGTCGAATGAAAATATAAGAAGCGAGTGGGGTGTGAATAATAGTGTTATGAACAAAATAATGAAAGGATCATTGAGATGATTTGGACACACGGAAAGAATAAATGAAGAAATAATGGTAAAAAAAAGTATATGTTCACGATGTAAATGGATCTTGAAACAGAGGAAGACCGAGGAAAACGTGGCATGATCAAATCAATCAAATATTAAATGCCGGTCACGTGAGGAGTCGGAGAAATCAACGTGCGTGCATGACACGATGTATGAATGTGGAGGATGCGAGAGAAGTAACTATTTCAGGACAGAACAGCACACAATACGCGTGCCCCTTGAACGTTTTTGTATTATTTATTTTTTTTTTTCTAATCTTGTTAGAAAAAGTAGGTATAGAAAAATATAATAAAAAAGTTGTATGACAGTAGTGTAGAAAACAAAAGCAGAACAATTTGGTGTTGTTAATTGTAAAATTTTTAACGTTTTTGAAAAAAAAGACTTACTTTAAAAGTTCAAACTTATTACTGATTACCATCGTTCAAGAACCAAGTTTATAAGGGGTAGAAAATCTTTTCTTCCTTGAATATTGCACGGTTTCTAACTATTATAGTATGTTATATTTATGAGCGAAAAGATAAGAATGGAGTGCCACATTGGTTTAAGTGTGGCAGTCCATTCTTTCTGCCTATCCCTTCGAGGAGGCGGCGTGATGATTAGTTACTTAGTTATATTTATGAATACTCACTTAAAGTTCGTTGGTACTATTTTACAATTCGCAAATCGTAAGTTGGAAAGCGTGAAATGTCCGGACGTTATTTATTATTGATGGCTAACTTCATCATGTCGCTCTCAATTTTAAGCTCTGCTAAATGCGCCAAAAGAAGGATAACTCCAATAATATTTATTATTGCATAACTTATTTATAATTTGAAATTCATCAAAACGAAAACCGATAAGAATCAATAAGGTAAAATTCCTAAGTGAAAATTCCGCAAGATCTGCGTTCCCCGTGGGCTCCGAGTGGCATGCAAGCAGTCAGATTCCTGGTCATTTTAAGATCCTAAACAAAGCTATCAAAAGCGACTCCAGTCAGGATTTAGTGTATTTTTAGCCTGTGTGAAATTTGAGAATAAAGCGTCTGAGATATTTGGTCACCCTTACGCCAGATGCATGTGTTAGCGGCTGTAACTAGGGATGGGGCATTTGAATTGTCAATCGAATAATAGATGCTGTGCTCGAATTATTATTTACAAAAAAATATCATTCTGGCTGATGTAGCTAAGCTGGGCGAAAGGTACTGCTGTAAGCAAAAGCACAGCATAGATGAGCTTTTAATACTGCGAGGGTTATCCGGAAAGCAGTATCCGTTTGGGAGTATAAAAAAATCAGTATTTATAAACAAATATGAACGCATGTATATGTCGCACATTTCTTGCGTTGAGAAATTTAATCACAGCTCTAACTTGACAACTGGCGGCGTTCTCTATTTTCTTGAACATTATAAACACTCACAGAAACAACACAGTCAATACTAGCGAGATGTAACGTTGCACACAGATAGTTGAAATACATCTGAACGTGTTAGTACTTATCCGGCGGCTACTCTATTCACCAGCGCTCCGCACGGCGTATACGGGTACTATTTTACGGATGACACTCGAATATAATATTAAAATATGCCGATGTGAAATATGTTTGATTTTTTTTAAATGCAACTTTTTTGATGTTTTATTTCAATTAAAAAAATCATAAAACGCTCTCTAAAAATATCATTATGACTTTCGGTAAATCATTGCGTAATCATAAATCGCTAATAATAATAAACTATGACTTGTATGAGTGATGTTGACGAAAGGGCACCGCTGCGTCCTATAACAGTTTCGGGTGTGTGGTGGGTCACCGATGTCAGTGTTATGGTCAGCATAGTTGCCTTCCTTCAGAGGAACTCTCCAGGCCACACAATTCAAATCCCCGTATAAACCAACAACCCACCAAATCACATTTCCAACAATGTTCCAGACGAAAGAGCCACAAGAATTGAACCTCTGTGAACAGAATATCCAAGTCCAAGTCCAATAAGATATTAAGAAAGTAATTTCCATTATTAAAGAAGAAATATAATGATACATAAATGTGGACATTTGATTCACAATCTCAATATTAAGAATGGCAAAGATTTAATGTCCTATTCTACAGGAAATATTGTCACTATTTTTATGTTTTTTTTTTATTATTTATTTATTGTAATTCTAATGCAGATTTATTATGCAAAAATTTATAACCGTCGATAAAGGAATAATCACATTATGTTTCTATTCGCATCTCGGATGGGACCTTGTGATAAAATGCTAATCTTGTCAATAAAATTGATCACCGGAGATATTCTAGGAAAGCGATAAAAGTTTGCCGATCGAGCAGTTTCAAAATAACCGCATTAACTACTGTCAAACGAGATAAATTTGGTAATAAATCAAAAATACGCACACAAATAATTCAATCAATTTCGATGTAAATGATAACGCCATTTCTCTGATGGTATAGACAGCGAGGATAGACTGCTATCCTGAATTAATATTCTATATTCTTACCGCCTATCTCATTCAAGCACTTTTCTATCTTCTGTCATAATTGACTTCAAAAATTGATTAATTAAAACCAATTCTTCGTACCATTCATATCACATGCCAACCTCCAATCAGACTTTTTAAAATTATTTTATTGAAAGTCAAGACTTGATTAAATGTTTAAGTTTGCAACGCTGTTTATTAACTTTTTATTCAAATCAACTCATTTATATTTATTTTTTTAAAATCATATACTTTACCGACATTTATATGTATCACATTTATATGGACATGACTCTCAATCATGAGGAATACGACTAAGATGAAGATATGTATCACAGCTTATTTACATGAGTTTGTGGTGACAGCTGTTTCGCCAACTTATGTTGCTATCATCAGGTGTTACAACTGAGTTGAAAGTTATGAGTGAGTTTTCAAAATTAAAGATGTATTTTACACATTTTAGATCATTGTGTCGACATGTTTCGAAGGTCTAAAAATAAACACAAAAGTAGAATAAACACTGTTTTCATTCTTAAAAAAATATCACAATAATTATCAAATACCAGTGTTTCCACTAATTAGGGAAATCATAAATATTTTTTTAATACTAATTCGTTTGAGACATCTCACCTACACGTCATATATTTTTTTCATTTTTATTTATCCTATGTGCATCCTCCCAGTGCTGACATACGGGTTTGAATCAATCGCATTCAAATAAAGAACATTACAGAAACTCAGAGCAATCCATTAGGCAATGGAGAAGAGAATGTTGAACATCATTTAGCGAGAGAGGAAACAAAAGGACCAAAGTTGCCGATGCACCACGCAAAATAACTTCGTCGAACTTGGAAGAATTGGACCAGCCACACAGTTAAGGACAACAGATGAACGAAAGAACTGGCCACAGAAACCCGGGTAGACCTTATCAAGGTGGTCTGATTCAATCAAAACAATGGCACCGGGTGGCGAAGGATAGAGAGTTGTGGAAGTCGGAGGAATGGGGGCCTATGTCCATCACTGGAAGACTAATGGCTGATGCTCTTGATTATTATGATGATGTATCAGTATATACATACTAATAGAGTTTTTAGTTACTAAGTTAGGGTGGCTATTCGCGTGCAACTATAGTATAGAAGTTAATATCTGTTTAAAATTATTCAAATACGTAATCAATAACTCGCAGAATGTAAACTGTTCCCACGTGTTCTAGCGCTGAGTCAAGGATTCAGACGGAAGAATTTGCAAATGTGGTTTATATTATGGAAACAGAAATCAGATATTTGTATAGGGAGATGCGAATACTAGTGATGGGCCGATGCGAAGTTATCAAACAGGTCTCTGGCTAGTTCTTACTTTTGTAAGTAATCGAGTGTTCGAACGTGATACAAATATGAACTACTAACTAACCATCACGCCGTTTCCTCCAAGGGGTGGGCAGAGAGGATGGATCGGCACACCGCTCTTTCCTGACATACTAGTATGCCAGTATATATTTGTACCATTTATTAAATAGTTTCAAGCTTAATTATCGATTAAAGTGATAAATGTTATCAATGCGAAGAATGAACAATAACGAAAACGATCACTGAAACCTAAAATTTGATATCAGAAAAAAAAGTCAGACGGGTATTTATTTAACTTATTGAAAGTGGACTGTGGAATTAAATAGTAATTTTAAATTATTTTTAAATTCTAAACAAAAAACAGACATTTGGCAAAAAAGTGGCGTATATAAAATTAAATGTAAAGATTGTGATGCTTTTTACATAGGCAAAACAGGACGAACATTTAAAACACGTATCAATGAACACAAACAAGCTTTCACCAAACATACTATTTTTTCTGAGATGGCTAACCATTGTATTGAATTTGACCATAGTTTAGATAAAAATGACGCAATATTTCTACACACAGTTAACAATACCAATAAATTAAACAAACTTGAAAATTTAAAACTCCTCAAGTCGGTGAAATTGGGTGAAAATATAATTAATAATCAGATTCCTCCTTTTACTCCTTTCTCCTTAAATACTTTGTCTACATTTAATCTCCCAAGCTCCCATTCCCAATCAAATGCAAATAAATCATTTATTAATTTCTGTATTATGTCTTTTCAAATGTATGTTTTTTCTCAATTACAATTTTTTTCTAAATTGTATTATCATCATATATTATTATTATTTATTATTTCTTACTGTTAAAAAAAATAATTGTTAGTACCTACTTATAATATAACAAATAGCCCAGGTTAATTTTTAAATTCGAATTATTGTATCGAATTTTAAATGCGTTTTTTATTAGGCTTTCTTTTTTTAGTTTTTGTTATATTTTTACACCTGAAGATGGAGGTATCCTCCGAAACATGTCATGTATTTTAATATTTTTTATTAACAAATAGTGGATTAAACAAAGTTTTTGAATTCCCAAAGGTATTTATGTGTTTTGATATAGTAATATCGTCGAAATTCATTTTATTATAGTATTATCGTACTTATGTTACGATTTTTACCAAGTCTATTTTTGCCGGATAATTATTGCTACTGAACGTCTAGAAATTTCATCCTTTGATCTAGTGTTTGCATTACCAACGGCTAGAATAGCAAGCCTTCTTCTAAAAAATACAAGAATACGGTTCCAGAGAGTTCTTGATTCAGCTTCATCAATAGATACTCATCTCTAATGGGTGTGGGGTCATGCCGTATACACGGAAAGGTCATTGTTTATGTTACCTCACACGTGAAGCTTGCAGCTAAATAGCTTCTGCGAATCTCTCAAGATCTTTAAACAAACACACATTGTGATCTAAAATTACCGCCATTTCTCATAGAAACATTCAATTTACATTTTTTTTAAACAGGTCGTTTTAACCCTATTGCTGTGTACAATTTGTTTTTAGCTAAATATTGACTTGCGCGAGGTAGCTAATCTATATATTATTGTCACGTGAATTCTACACCAGATCAAATACAGTGTGACAATTACACTGCCATCGCCGGAAATCTAACCCGAGACCTTTGGTATGGCTGTCAGAGCTCTTGCCACTCTGCCACTAAGGTCATCGAAGTACGTGTTGTCATATTTTTATAAGAAATGCGAAAAATTCCATTATCATGAGTATCAAAACAAATATCGCAGATAACATTACACTTTTATCGTGATAATTACAATTAAAAATATAATATACAAAAGGCAACGAATAAACAAACGAACAAAATAACATTAAATCATTAATTTGAGTGAATGGCAGAAATGCGAACCCTTCACTGCATCGCAGGCAGAACTCTCAAATATCGGATCAGAAATGAGACGATAAGGCCCGTCTGTTGTATTAAATACATAGTGAGGTGGAGAAGAAGAAGAATATGTTTTTGAAACTGGAATGCCCTCTTTGTCTTCTTCTTCTTCAGCCAATTCCCGTCCACTCCTGGATAAAGGACTCCTTCATTTGGTTTCACGCCACTCTGTCACTTGCATTCCAGCAACTGTCTGCTGCATCCAGGTAATGCCGACGTGTCGGTTGAGGTCATATTTTCACCTAGTTGCCGTCGCCCTACACTTCTCTTAGTGGTCCATGGTCTCCATATCACCAGTTTTGTGCATTTTTCTTCCGAATTTCTGGCTAAGTGACCAGTACGTTGCCATTTTAGAGTCGTAACGCGATGGATGCTGTCAGTGATTATTGTTTTTTCTCTCGTCGCATTGTTTTTGACTCTGTCTCAAGGAGTTTATTCCTAACATGGCTCTATCCATGATTTTTGGGTCACTTGGAGTTTTTCAGCACTTTGTTAAGACAATGTCACAATTTCGAGACCATAAGTGTCAACTGGCAGCATACAATACCATCATCATCAGCCGTCTGTTATCCACTGCTGAATTTAGGCCTCTCCCAAGGCATGCCAACGCCCCCTATATATTGCCGCTTCCATCCGTGCATGTCCAGCAATCCTCATCAGATCGTCGGTTCAGCGGCAAGGGGGACGTACGTACAATACCAAAGTGGAAACAATTCTTAATACATCATTTTATTCAATTATTATTTTAAATTAACTTCCGTCAAGAGATTTCAGTAAAATCATTGGATTATTTAACTAATCATAGTAATATTCTTCTTCGATGAACCTATAGCCCATATCGAGCCTTAGCCTCCATTATTCCTCGCCTCCAACTCTTCTTGACCTATGTTTTGACCCTTCAATTGACACTCATAACAATTTTGCTGCATCTCTTCCAACTCCCATCGTAGCCTAAGTCGTCCAATTGGTCTTCTACCGCTCGGGTGCCACTCCAGCATCCTTTATGAGGTTCGCGATGACGGCATCTTCTGCACGTGACTGGCCCATCTCAGTCTATTCAGTCTGACCTCTGTGGAGAGACTGGGACCTTTGTAAATATTGTACAGCTCTTCATTATGCCGCACTCTCCAGCCTTCACTGTCATTCAAAGGTCAATTATAATACATACGAACATAAAAAAATAACTTTTGATTGATACAAGATGACGTGCGTACGATGCATATTGCATCGTTCCATCCTACGAGGAAACAACTTGATGGTAAGTATGCTAGTTAGCAATTAGACAAAACCTCCTGAGGCACAATTTGAAGGTAAGGGCGGTTCCACAATGACAAGGTTAGGGCGGTCTCAGCTGAGGCAGGTAGGTATTTCCTCAGACTTTCCAAAGTCTAGTTTCCAGTGCATAATAATATGTATCTGCATGTTGTTTTTGCGCATGTTTTTTTAAAATTTATATCTCTCAACTAAATTTTCTAATTATCATAGCGTATCGAATACTGTAACGAAGCTATTTTTTGTAACAGCATTTAATTACAGTTGATCGGTTTATCACAAAAAATTGCATACTTGATGCTGTTTAGGTAATATTTATTTTTGTCTGTGTGTGTATACTTGTGCATAACAGGCGTTATAAAACAAATTACTAACGAGCTTATCTGAATTGTTTTGCAGATAAGAAATAAGATAAGGATAGGTTAACGATATTGCAATCAAGGTAAACGTTCATTATTTTTAAATTAATATTACCGGTATTTTAAAGCTGTTTTTTAATTTAATAATTGAGGTGTTCATACAAGAGATACTAACTAACTAACTATCTAACCATCACGCCATCTCCCCGAAGGGGTAGGCAAGAAAGAATGGACTGCCACACATTTATTTCCTGACATATTTCTCACGTTTCCTTAACATTCATACATCGTGTCATGCACGCGCGCCGATTTCTCTGACTCCTCACATGGCCGACATTCAATATTTGATTAATTTGATCAAGCCACGTTTTCCTCGGTCTTCCTCTATTTCTGGTTCCATTTACATCGTCAACATATAATTTTTTTACCATTCTTTCTTCATTCATTCTTTCCATGTGTCCAAACCATATTATGATCCTTTAATTATTTTGTTCATAACACCATCATTCGCACCGCATTCACTTCTTATATTTTCATTCGACACCCTATCATACAGAGTATTCACACTTTCCTCTAATAGATCTCATTGCTACTGCATTTATTCTACTTTCATCCTTCTTTTGCAAGTTCCATGCTTCGCTTCCATACATAAGGTCGGTAGAAGAACACCATTGTGCACTGTCATTCTAGATTTTTTGGATAGGTTTTTGTTTGCGATGACAACTTTAAGTGCACCATTCACTTTGTTGCCTGCCCCAACCCTTCTTTCAATATCCCTCTCTACTCGCCCATCTCTTGTAAACATACTACCTAAATACACGAACTCGTCTACTTTCTCCAAATTTTCACCATTCATGCTAACCTTGGACTTATTAACATTCATCATCAGAACATTTCGCATGCATACCTCATATATAATATTCACCAGGACTTGTAGTTCATGCTCGTTGTCTGCAAGTAGGACAGCGTCATCCGCATACAAGAGACAGCTTACTGACACTCCGCTCATTTTGGCACCTACATCCAACCCTTTCAGCACTTTCATACATTTGTCGATATACAGATTAAATAACCACGGGGACATTACGCAACCCTGTTTGACACCTTTATTGATATCAAACCAGGCTGTAAGATCTCCATTTACTCCGATTTCCGTGTATAGCAACTTAATTGCTGTGATCATTTTTGTACTTATTCCATATTCAGATTTAGTTAGTAGTTTATGCTCGTTGTTTGCAAGTAGTAAAGGAAATAATTAATTATTATATCAAGAGCTATCTTGCATAAATTTGTGGCAGTTGCAAAATATTAGTCAATTTTATTTTGGATTCGATGTTCGCGTGTTATGCTTCTTGCCAATTGGACCAAACACTCTGTTAAATATCAAACAGTCGGCAAGGATGGCCATATGGCATATGGCCGCGGTAAATTAGATCAAATTATTACTCTGCCGAAAGAATTTCTTTGAATTTCTCCGCCGAAATTACCTACAATATGTTAAAACTCTGTTCAAGCGTGTTGAACTGAAGTCAGCCGTTATTTATGTGTTTAAAATAAAGTTGTTTTTTTGTAACAGACTGCCAAAACCGCAGTAGGATAGACCCATTTTTTGCAGTTTGTAAACAGGATTAATCCTAATGATTTTACTTTAAAAAATGGTATTGATTTCACAACTGCAGACACCACTATATATCTACAGTGTGAGACCGTGGACGGCAAAAAGAAGTGCAGGGCGACCGCAACTACGGTGGAAGGTAGACCTAAACAGACACGTCGGAATAACCTGGATGCAGTCTGCACAGGACAGAGTGACATGGAAGCGAATGGAAGAGGCCTTTGTCCAGGAGTGGACGGGAATAGCCTGAGGAAGAAGAAGAAGAAGAAGATGTTTTAATAAATATACTTCTTGATAGAACAAATAAATTATACTTGGACTTGGATCTTCTGCCTTACAGAGGTTCAGCTCTAATTGCTATTCCTCTTACGTCTGTAGGAAACATTGTTGGAAATGTGATTTGGTAGTTGTTTAATGCGGGGGCTAAATGTGTGGGACGGAGTGCTCCTCCGAAGAGGGGGAGGGAGGATTTAGGGTTTACGCTAAAGTTCTAGATTATTCTTGTTCGGGGAATGAAAGACCAGTTAGGGTTGGCATTGTAGATACTGATGGGATCAGTCTTATTATTAAAAAAAAATATTCCGCAGGGGAAGAGAAGAGGAGCAGTGCCTGGATGGAGTTGTAGTAAAATATAGCATCCTAAGTACAGATGTCGTCGCAAAGGAAGCGAAGCTTAAATGGTCATTTGCGGGACATGTTAATAATAATAATAATAATATGCTAACTTTTAAAGCGCCGTTTTTGTGATGTAATCACCTCAAGGGCGCATTAAGACGTGTTTTAAATCTTAAAAATCTAAATGTGACCGCTTAAAAAAACGATCGGTTTGAAAGTATAGTAGAACAAAGTATAAATGTTTAAATTGGGTATGAAATATGAAAAAGATGGGTTTTCAATTTAGATCTGTTGTCAGATTTGTAAACGATAGATGGACCAGAAGGGTGGTAGATTGGAGAACCCACGAAGACAAACGAAACAGAGGGAAACCCCCCACACGATGGCCCGATGACATTGGAAGAATTGCTGGCGATTGGATGCAAAAGGCACAAGACAGGGATACGTGGAGAAGTATGGGGAAGGTGTATGTCCAACAGTGGACGACAACGGCTGTCTAAGTAAGTAAGACCATTTTGTTTGGCTGAGTACGTGGTTGGCTATCGGAGAGGAATTTTTTTATCCGCATTATTTGCGGGAGGGGTAAAGAACTGAATGCTGGTAGATGAATTGATGGTAACGGGTTATTATAGATAAGGCCTATGGTAATAATTTAGGTCGTGGACATCTTACTCGTAATTTCTTCCATTAAATATTATTTATACCAGTATCATCAACATCATTGATATTTTCAAAGTGATATCTGATTTGCAGGTCCATATAATTTCAAATCAATCAATTATTTATTGACCGTATCTTCAACATTCCAATCAATAAATGATTGCTTCCATATTCACAATTACTTTGTGTTGCGGATTCATAATTTAATTTTTTTTTTGTAACACAACCCTTTATTTAAAAATAAAAATATAATTGCACATTAACTCAAACATGTCTCGGGACAGAAGCCCTTCATCAGAATAGTTAAAATACCAAATAAATATTTAAACAAATTTTATGTGATCTGTTTTGAAAGATGTTTTGCCAAAATCTGTCAAATCATCCTTAAGAGCTTATGTGTCCAGAAACATGTTTTGAGTTAATATGTTATTTTTAATTTTACTAGCATTTAAAAATAAAGTGTTGTGTTTCTAAGAAAAAAATATTTTTCAATAATAAATTATTGATCTGGATTAGAAATCAAGAATTTATTTACTTAAACTATTAAAACAGTGAAATGTTTTAACCATCGGAGACATTTCTAACATTTTCCAGAATTAATACAAGAAATAAACATTGTGCGTATTTTTATATGTTTTATTATCATATTGATACATAAACCAGATTCGGTCTTTTCAGTCAATACATTAATGTTATTAAGGTCACTAAGTCACTGGCAATAAATTCGATAAGGTTTTCCCAGTTCAAAATTATCATTCTAGAACGCAATTTTAAAAAATAAAGTCGATTATGTCATAGTCGGTAGCTCAGACCAATCGTTTATTATGTAAAATGTTATCTTTTTCAACGAACCGTACAGAAATTGTACCGATATAGGTATGTTATATTAAATATTTTCTCTGATAAAAACTCGTTTGCTGCAATTTTTTTAAAGATAACATTAAGATTAATTTTCTCGAAATTTTCTTTATAATCAAATATATTTTTGTAAATAATTAATACGAATGAAAAGTCTGTTTTCTAGAAGTTTTATTACAGTTTATAGAAATGACATGTTTCTCTTTCTAGGGCTATATCAACATGTCATTACCATAAATCATAATAAAACTTCTAGAAAACTAACGTTTTCATTCGTATAAATGATTTAATATGTAGTTAACCACCATTGTTCAAGATACAATAAATATAGTTGATACCATAAAATAATATAACAAAACTTCTAGAAAATAGACGTTTTCATTCGTATTTATTATTAAATACGGGGTTTTACATCGTTATTTATGAAACTTTTTTTTTAATCTTTCGATATTATTTCTCTAGACAAGTTTTGAAGATATTATACCATCAAGAAGAATAAACCAGTCAATCATTGACCAGCTGGGTGTCAAGGCAAGACTCTCGCGGATGTGCTCTCAGAGAGTGCTGAAATATTTTGGACACATCCCGAAGAGATCAGGACAACTTTGAAAAGCTCACCATCATGGGCAAAGTGGAGGGAAGGCGACCATAAGGACGACCAACGAGCCGCTGGTCCGGTCAAATCAGTGATCTGACTGGTCTCTCATTAGCTGCAGCCTGGAGACTGACGGGTGACAGGAGCGCATGGCGTTTCATGGTCAATAGTTTACAGGATGGACACGACCCACAATCATGAGGAATACGACCGAGAAGACGAGATACCATCATTACCGGAATCATGATATTAATAAATGTATAAAAAATTCAATTCTTTCTAACAGAATACAAGAACCAAGTGTTGTAGAATGTGCAAGTCACTGTTAAAGGTAATGTTTTATGCGCATTTCAAAGATACACTCGTACATCTCATTATTCACAATTATAACTAACCTACGTACTCGCATTAATCATCGTGCTGTTACTTCGAAGGAGTAGGCAGAGAGGATATACTAGACTTAAATTGCAAATGTTTACATTCAATGATTTATTGAATCTTGTTTAAACATTACAGCGCCCTTGAGATGATTAATTCGTAAAAATGGCGCTCTATAAATCATCCAATTTATTATTATTATATTATAGAATTCCACAGTGTTAATACCTTAGCTTTCAATAAGTTATTAAAATTATTATAAAAATCACTTTGAATTTACAGTGTTCATTTTTCTCACATTGTTATGCATGTTTATTTAGAAATTAAATAACGTGTTCATCACACTGTTTCTGAAAGCCAGTTTCTGTATAATTCGTATAATTTAATTTATACTTTCACATAGTGCGTGGCGGTTTTTAAGTTTATTAAGAGTAAATATTCTGAAAGTTAAAATTACGATATATCGCGAAACCGACGAACGTCCGTATGATTAATTCCTACTCCGTCCAGTTCCGATCAGTGACACTTATCGGTCCTTGTACGTCCATTCGTCCTTCCAGCAGCTTGATTAGCATAATGTATGTGAGCTGCCCGAACTTGTCCCCAGAGCATGACGGATGTAGCATTTTATATCTTGACATACAAATTCGCTGCCTGGATGTTATTCTCATACAAATGGATGATGTATGACTTATGCATCAGGAAATTGATAATTTTATGAGCGAGCTGAATCCTAAGCCTTGGGTGAGACAAAATCTTCGGGACGAGAGACAGAGATTGTGAATTAATAAATTAATTTATTTTTTGGAAGTAATAATCTAGGTGGCCACTCTAAAATGTCAATTAGCAGGTCACGTAGCCAGAAGCTCAGATGAAAAATGGACAAGAAGACTGCTGACTTGGATACTGTTGACGGCAAAGAGGAGTGCAGGGCGACCGCAACAACGGTGAAAGGATGGCCGGAACAGACATTTAGGAATAACCTGGATGCAGTCTGCACAAGAGAGTGACATGGAAGCGAATGGAGAAGGCCTTTGTCCAAGAGTGGACGGGAATAGGCTGAGGAAGAAGAAGAAAAAGAAGTGGCCGTAAATGTGGCTCGCTGGCCAAATGTGGTTCTTCCTCTATATCCGTGTTTAAAATACATAAAAATATTATTTGAATAAAAAATATAATCAGCCTAATTGATGAGAAGCTGTTAAATTGTCTGAAATAAAAAAAATAAAGTGCAATCTTGAAATGTATTTAATTTCTAAAAATATGCAAGATATATTGAATATGATAAAAGTTTTAATATTAAATAAAAATGTGTAATTTTCTATAATTAAAAGGGTTATAGTTTTAATCTTATAATCGATAATCTCAACCAGAAACTTCGACAAAGAATGATTAAATGTAATATATAGTATGTTCTACTATATGACTGCGAAACCTGGACTCTAAAACGAAATGCAATGAACCGGTTGGAGGCGTTTGAGATGTGGATATACCGCAGAATGCTCCGTATACCGTGGACCGATAGGGTCAGTAATGCAGACGTACTACAAAGAGTCAGAGCCAATAGAGACCTGTTGTCGAGTGTGAAAATTAGAAAGGTCTCATATTTGGGTCATGTGCTAAGGGGAGAAAAATACTACCTCCTTCGACTGATATTATTAGGTAAAGTGGAGGGACGTCGGTGGGTTGTTAGAAGGCAGCTGTCCTGGCTGTGGAACATAAAAGAATGGAAAGGAATTACAAGAGTTCACAACCTGTTCCAAGTGGCGCAAGATAGAGATTCATTTTGCTGCAGTGATCGCCAAAGTTTGGGGGGAGCTGACACGGCACCGAAAGAAGAGGAAGATAGTTTTAACCAACTACTTAAAACCGTGTTTAAGAGGTAAACCCTGCAAGAATTTTACGGCTATAATATTTGCTTCGGTTGATATATTTCTGGATAATTGATATATCAATGATTTACAGGATGGACACGACCCTCAATATATTTCTGTTTGCAGTTTTAACTTTGAGAATATAATCACAAGGATGATCCAGTGGAAATTTGAAAGCACAGGAGCAATAAAAAAATCTGCACATTGACCCAGCAGCCCCTTTTAACGAGCACTGTAAGAGGCGGTCGCGTTGCATGGATTGAAGACATACTCGTATGCCGAACCGAATCCTTTGTAAAAACGTTCGGCAAGTTTCAGAATGAATTCATCTATCATCGGGATTCTCGATTCTAGGTACAGTTGTGTGATCCTGGTCCATGAAGGCGCACCAAGCGATAAACGGATAGCCTTATTTTGCAGGATTTGGAGTTTTCGTATGTGACTCGAAGCTGCATAGCCCCAGATTGGGGCTGCATAAGTGAAGATCGGTCTTATGACCGTTTTGTATATCAGGAGTTTATTATCGGTGCTTAGTTTACTGGTTCTAGCTAACATTGGGTAGAGGGCTCAGATTGCTCTTTATTGTAGTTAATATCGACTTTTTGGATGCCTCGAGTTATTAAGAAATCTTGAGATTATGTTTTTCTCACGACACGTGTCCCTCGCCGCAAGAGAGCACAGCATCATTCATTTGTGAGATTTCAGAGAGTACGGTTAGCGTTGCATATTCTGGGAACGAGCCCGCGGGCAAGGGAAGATGGGCGAACGGTTTCCAGCGCAAACCGAGCGAATTAATGGAAACAATTATTTAATAACAACTTGCTGGATACACGCCCTGCCGCCAGCGGTGGCTTGTGAGCAATAATACCATTAAAAAATAACAAACGTTAAATTCAAGCGTCCTTCTTCTTCAGCCTATTTCCGTCCACTCCTGATCAAAGACCTCCCCTCCATTCATTTACACACCACTCTTTCTTGTGTAGACTAAACCCAGGTTATGCCAGCGTATCGGTTAAAGAGTTTGCACCACCCTGAAATTTTCAAAAAATCAGAGGAGATCAAAAGGAATCAGAGGACATCACAGCAACAACAGAAGACCTCATGTACGGTTCAGGAATCGCAGACTAAATGTAATTTAAAAAAAATTATATAAATAAAGATTAAGAGATTATATTCGTTATAATCTCATATCGAAGTAAATCAAGTAATCAATCCGGTAGAAACGAAATCTCTATATGAAACTGTAGATATTATTTTTTAAATAATAACGTGTAACTCGGACACATTGAAATAATGCATAAAAAAAATCATGTGGAGAAATAAAGGAAATGTGCCAAGACCAAATCAATTAAATTGAAAAAAATTCCGCCCTTCTGAGGGGTCGTAATAGTTAAAGTGGATGCTGGATGCGCTGTGTGAATGTTGATTTTAATAAATCTCACGGACTACCTCTGTAAGCGCGAGACGCTCTTGTCGGATGCTTATACCATAATTCATGGCTTCGAGATTGCTTAAGAGCTTCAGGGGAATCCTCGTCGCGAATCTATCTGCAAAACCCTTGTTCGAATTACCGACATAAAATTTTAATATCCGCTATGAAGTTATTCAAAGAAAAATGGATTATTATTTTAACAATTTAAAAAAAATACGTAATGTTTTTTTTATATAATTCAACTACGCGCCGTCCCTAAGAAGAAGAAGACTTCTTTAGTTAATAAAATGTGGAGTTCTAGTTTCAACCCTTATGTATGGAAGCGATGTATGGAAGCGAATAATGGAACTGGCAGAAGAAGGATTAGAGTTGAATAAATGCCGATAATGTCTTATCCCGCCGCTCCTGAAGGAACTTCAATGGCTTAAAATCCGAGAGCGAGTAAAATACAAATTGTGTTTGATAGTGTTTAAAGCTCGACACCAGAGAGCGCCAACGTACTAGTATATTTCGGACTTCTGCGAGACACCCATGCCAACGGAAAGGCAACGTTCACTCCGATCAGTAGAAACGAGTGCAAACAACATAATAATTCCAATCAGAGCCATAGCAAGGTTCTATAATCGTACTTTCAGCGTTTCGGGTCCGTTGGCATGGAATAGCCTCCATGTTAGTATTAAGAATGAGGATAGTGACGTTAAAGAAACTTCCTAGTGCACCCTTGGAGTAATTGATCATACAAAACGGCGCACTTAAAATATATGGTAAGTCATAAAAATAATAATAATAATGAGATGAAATCCTTTATAAATATGTGTAGTTAAACGTTGTTCAACAGAAATTCAACAAAAGATTATGAACAAAATTATAAAAGGATCACTGCATTGGTATGGACATTGGACTTATGGAAGGCATGGATGAAGAAATAATGGTTAAGAATATATACGTTAACGATGTTAGTTGAGTACGGGCTCGAGAAAGACCGAGGAAAACATGGCATGACCAAATTAATACAAATTTCAAAGTCAGCTATGTAAGAAGTCGGAATAATCGACGTGCGTATATGACTCGTTGTATGAATATGGTGGAAGCTAGAGAAGTGAAAAAGGATCAAGTAGTGTGGTGGTTCATACTCCCTGTCTACCATTCCGAAGAAACGGAGTGATGGTGTTGCATGTTATTATTATGTGATAACATATTTTAAAAAAATATTATCTTTTTTGCGGAAACACTTTAATATTTCAACATTATTAACTGTTTAAATAAAATAAAACTTTGTTTTACGTAATATCATAACTGATCATATTTCGTCGCGACAGCTGTTTCGCTAACCGATGTCAGGTCAGGCATCTTCAGGTCTTACAATCAACCTATTGTAAGACCTTGATTGTAAGACCTGACGATGCTTACATCGGTTAGCGAAACAGCTGTCGCGACGAAATATAATCAATTGTGATATTGATAACAAAGTTTTTAATGCGAATGAAAACGTCAGTTTTCTAGAAGTTTTAATATATTTTATGGGAATGACATGTTTCGTCCTTCTAAGGCATTATCAAATGTCTAGAAAACTGACGTTTTCATTCGTATTAATTATTTAATATGGAGTTTTACACCATTGTTCAAGAAACAATAAATATCAAAGATTTAATATTTTATTTAAAGAGTAAATCTTAATTTTCTATTTGCCTTATTACAGATACGATTTACTAATTTACTAATGTGCAAGTTAACATGCTCGTACTAAGGACAATCTAATGATTTTACTGAATTCTATGGTGGAAGTTCATTTTTTCTACTATACTTTTTAACCGATCGCTTTTTAAACGGTCACATTTAGATTTTTTAGATTTTAAACACGTCTTAATGCGCCCTCGAGGTGATTACATCACAAAAACGGCGCTTTAGAAGTTAGCATATTATTATTATTATTATTATTTAAATGATAATGAAATAAAACGATATTTTCGAACTACCTTCAATGTTTGTCTTTAGTTCGACCAGTCAGTCGATGCCATCGAGCCTGGCGAAGCCGGTCGCTGTCGAAATAAACACAAAAGTGGAAATAAATGTTAAAAAAAACGTCGTTTTATTTAATCAGTATTTAAACATATTTAGGTATGTGCAAGTATTTAATTACTCTGCTTATAAGGGCGTTAACTTCCATCGTGTTATTACGAGCGCAAAGATACGGCGATTAGTATAATGGCAGCTTACCATTCATTACTTGGTGGCTGTCTGGCTGTAATCGCCGGCTCTTATCTTAGAATGCACGCGTTGATAGAGGTATCTTATGGCGCATGCGTTTTATAACAATTGCATTCCTTCATATCCAATTAATATCTAGGAATCGCCTTATATATTATCAAGTTGCATAACTCTACAACTGAAACAAATATCTAAGTATGATTATCATATGAATTGAAACACTGTTGAGTACATGTTTTCTCGAAATGTTTAGAAGGTATTAAACCTTCAACTCAAGAGAAACAAAAAAAACTAAGTAAATTTCGTTCTCCCGGTGATAAAGGTTTAATACCTTCGTAACTAATACTTCGTGAGTTTTTTTTAATTGATAAAAAATGACTATATTACAATTTTTTTTTGGCATTATTATATGTCAGATATACAAACAACAATAAATAAATATTAAACTATGCATTTATGCATTAAATAAATGTATTTATATGAGATCTCGAAATGTTTTGAATATTGTGTTATTTCATTATCGGGAGAGTTTATAACAATCTCCAGATTATAAATATTTTTTCTTCGAAACGTGTCGAAATAAACAATGATTAAAAGTTAAAAAGAAACATATTTTAAATTATAAATATTTAAAAATAAACACTGTTTTGCCACAGAAATTTGACAGATTCAATAATAAATTATCTAAAAAAAATACGGTATTTTATATATAGGGATGAAAAAATTATTTATATTAATGAATCATAAATATGATTTTTTATCATTTTTATATAAAGTTAAGGCGTTAATTAATGTTAATGAAAACGTCTGTTTTCTAGAAGTTTTATAAATGTTCATGGAAATTACATGTTTTGGCTTTTTAAGGCATTATCAAATGTGAAAATAAATATTTAAGAATGCATGCCTTTGAAAGGTGAAACAGTCTTACCCATAAACTATAATAAAACTTCTAAAAAACAGACGTTTTCATTCGTATTAATTATCTAATAGGGAGTTTTACATCGTTGTTCAAGAAACAATAAATTAAGGTATTTACAACAACAAAAATAAAAACAATATCTTCAATAGTTAAAGCGATAATATGTTGGAGTGCTTCTAGTAACGTATGAGATGATGTTAAAATGTTTCATTGAATAAAAAACATGTACGTAATAAATTGTAGCATCGTTTAGCATCATAATGGGCGAGGAATGGTAGCGCGGTGCTTCGTTATTCTGTCTATTAGGTCGTGTGGTCGGTACTCGTGTCTTGGAGCGATTTCATCAGTATAATGACTCCGAATCGCGAGTTCGTTTTTTACCAACTAATAATGGATTGACCATCGTCCGGGACAGATAATTGATGGTTCCCTCTGCCGACTGGCCGCGTGCGAAGGGCTGCCGTGATATAGGTCACCCCAGGGCGGCTTACCTGCAAACTGGTTTGATTTTAAGGATATTTTGAGAATTCGTGGCGGCCTTTTTGTTATTTGCTATTCTTCTTAGCGTCTCGGCGAGATTTTGCGGCGGCTAAGAAAAAGGATATATCGAACGTGTTTATTTCACAGTGGTGTGACCATTATATAAACATGCGATGTTTGATTAGGTCAGGAGCAACTCTTCGCAGGTATTTCTGTTTACATGTCGATATGTATTGACTGCTCCATAGAAAGACAGATGCTCAATTGAGTCTAGGACCCCGAATAAGGAATTTATTTACTTATTGTTTCTTGAACAATGATGTAAAATTCATTATTAAATAGTCAATTCGAATAAAAACATCTGTTTTCTAGAAGTATTATTACGATTTACGGGAATGACATGTTTCACCTTATAAAGGCATTATCAAATGTTTTTAATTGAAACAAAAAATTGACAATACCTAACATGTCATTCCCCTAAATTACAATAAAACGTCTAGAAAACATACGTTTTCATTCGTGTTAAATGGAATTTTATTTTTACAAAGTACATGGTTCTTCCACCTTCCAACTGGGGTAACCCGTTCTAGGGAGGCATTTTCACACTTTATATTGTCACTCAATATAATCTCAATAAAAATATAAAATTATTAAACAAAGGGAACAAAACATATCTGAACATGTTGATTTAAAAATAATTGTCTTATTTTATTAAAGTATACTGTATAGGCAAAGTATATTTATATTCAAGTCGATCTTTTTTATACATACAGTTTGGGGGTTGAATGGATGGTTAGGGCCGTGGGGGACATACCGTGCTGGAAGGTACCAGTAAATACCATGAAACGACGTAGGTAGTTGCAAAACATCAGCAACACTACCATCTAGTCCGATTCTCTGGCGTCCACGTGTGATCTTTATGATCCCGCAAACCCTGGGTGTGGCATATTGGACGTACTCGTATGTTGATGTGCCACAGCAAATAGAGATAGGGCCAATGGCGATTTTCGGCACCACAAAACTGGCCACCCCCAGGAAGGAACACCCCTACATAAAAACCCTGGTCCTCCTAGTAAGTGGTTTGGGCGTTAGGCCAAAAACCTAACCTCGTAAAACAACCAACGTTACGAACACTTCAAGAAATTCGTTTCTTGGAGGAGGCTGAGTCGACATCATGGATCTTACAGCTATATTATTAAAGTGGTAATGGGCAGGACAAGACATCTTCTAAATTAATCAAATAAAGATTATTGGGAAACAAAATATGTGTCGCAAGGCCACAAAAGAAATGGGCAGGCGACATGACTTCAATGGCGGGTAAACAGTAGTGACAAAGATAAACAACAGGAAGAAATGGAAAAGTCCTATATCCAGCAGTGGAGAGATTATGGCTAAGGAAGGAAATGAAGATAATTAGACTAAGTTGCAATACTTGTTTCACCTAAAAATATTTTCTATTCTTTTTCTACATATTCTAATACGAATGATTCATTGATTTAAATCTTCTTCGGGTTTTCTCCCGTTAACACTGCGTGCATTAAAATTTAAAAAAACGTTGTTCTCTCATTCATTTGTTTCACATAATATTACCAAACCTGAAAGAGATCGTCAATGGATACATTATATTTTGTATACCTATTCTGTCATAAAAGCTCAGATCGTTATTCAATTCTAGTCATTTTCTGGACATGGCATTGCTGCTCGAAGTAAGGAAGCATTTGGTTAACATTTCAATAATTTTATAACAATATCCGCGCTTTGTAGCCGCACTCAAATGTTACATCGTAAATCTACGAAAATAATAATTCATTTTGTTTTTGCTTTGTCTGGAGGAAGTGCACAATAAATCTCTTTTATTGCGTGATATATTACAAACTAGTGTCTCGGTTATGCCTGAGTTCGAAATTTGGCAAACCATAAGATTGTATACGAACCGAGATTTTTAACAGATTAGATGAGGCTGTCAATTAAAAGTGAATTAAAACATTGTTTGTTGGTATAATGGAATGCCCCCGGTGGTGAGCGAGTGTAATAACACACTTGCGATTTTCATACACGAGTTATTTTGATTAATAGGATCAGATATTTTAGACTGTAATTATTGTTTATTAACCCGGATAGCGTATGAAACTAAACAACACTTGTAATAGATATCAATAATAACCATATGGTATGAACTGATTGGAGGCCTTTGAGATGTGGATGCATCGAAGGATGTTGCGCATCTCCTGGACTGACATGGTCAGCAACACAAACGTTCTCCACAGAGCCAGAGTTAACAGAGAGTTGCTGAGCAACACCAAAGTCCGTAAGGTGTCCTACTTGGGCCATGTTCTGAGAGGCAAAAAGTACGCACTAATACATTTGATCTTGGAGGGTAAGATTGAGGGTCGACGAGGTGTTGGGAGAAGGCGGGTTTCCTGGCTGAGGAACATCCGAGAGTGGACGGGGCTGAGGACCGTGGGGGAGCTGTTCTGAGCTGCCCAGGACAGGGAGGCCTACTCAAGGGTGATAGTCAACGTTGGGGAGACCTGAGAGGACACGGAAAGAAGAAAGAAGTATAACCATATACCTGATCAAAACACGAAACCTTAACAATTTAAATCTACAATAGTTTATTTAATGTTTTCTTCCTTGCTATAGACCTACGGTAGATTGACTGTGCCAAAATGCTGTCCATGCACAAACTTTGGCGACTGAGTCTTCGCGGTAGCCGGCCCTTCAGCCTGAAATAATCTTCCAACAGATCTTAAGTGCATTGAGAATCAGAGTTTAGATCGAGACTCAAAACGCACCTTTTCAAATTATCATTTCCTGACAGGAAGGGCAGGTGCAGCCCTCATACTAAATATGTTTATTATTATTGTTAACATTATTATTATTGTTAACATTATTATTTTTTTTTTATCTAGTCGATAAAACGGAGCATCTTCTACAGCGCCCTTGAGATGAGTAATTCATAAAAATGGCGCTCTATAAATTATCCAATTTATTATATTATGTGGTCGTTTCTCCGATGGGTTGCTGTCCTTCCATATTTCAGGAGGTCTCCCACAAGAACGAGTACCGAATGCCCGATTATAATATAATGCAATATAAGGGAATCTGGTGGTGTCCATTTATTGGACATGACCGTACCAGTCCCTCCTTCGCTGTCTACTCCATCTTATAATATCCTCAGCCTCATGTATCTCTCTTATTCTGCTGTTCCTCTCGTAATTTCTTTCTAATATCATCCTCAACGTTTTCATCTTGGATGTCTTCAAAATTTATTTGGTTTTAATTTAATTTTAATTAAAAAAACAAGATTGTAAAAATTTCATAATGTTATGGTAATGCTTCTTAACTATCTTACAAAGCATCATGCCGTCTCCCCAAATGGGTAGCCAGAAATAACGGAGGGCCATAATTTTCTTTTCTGACATACTTCAAACGCTTTCTCAAAATTCATATATCGTATCATGCACGCACATCGATTTCTCCGACTCCTCATTTTTTTTTGTTTTTTTTTCTCTCCATTTCTGAATTGCAGTTATTCAGATTTCTGCAGAGGTATTAAAAATTACCAAAGCATTCTTTTTTTCTTCTTGTTCACCCTTTTCCTGTCTATACCTGGACAAAGGCCTCCTGCATCTGCTTCCATGCTATTCTGTCCTATGCAAACTGCATCTAGGTTACGCCATCGTAGTTGCGGTCACCCTGCACTTCTCTTTGCCAGCCAGCAGTCTTCTTGTCTATTTTTCGTCTGAACCTCTGCCTACGCGACCTGCCCATTGCCATTTTAGAATCGTTACACGTTGGATGATGTCAGTGACCTTTGTTTTTTCTCTTGCTGTTTTGTTTCTAACCCCGTCTCTTAGGCTTATTCCTAACATGGCTTTTTCCACTACTTTTTGGGTCACTTGTAGTTTCTCGGCACTTTGTTTGGACAATGTGACACTCTCGAGGCCATAAGCGGCAACTCATCAAGTCGCTTTATTGCTATTGATGGATTCGTGGTGATTGTAAATGTTGTAAACAATTCACACTTGTGTCGTACATCATTGCGATTACCGTTTAATTTTTAATGTGGTGACCATACAATATAATAATTTTATTAAATTATTTATATAATATTTTGCGATATACAAAAAAACGGCATACAATTCTGAATAATATATATTTTTTTATTATGTCAATACCACACAGTAAAGAGAGCTTTGTCTGTGAATCTTCCTCGTCAACCATCCAGAGGAAGACCTAGGAACACGTGGATGATTCAGTGCAATAGCGTCTTGCAGAGAAATGGTTTGAGTGAGGGCGATACTCAGAACCGTGCGAGGTACAGCCTGAGATCAAGAAGAGCCGACCGCAACAGTCAATACAGACGATGAGTTGGGATAGCGCCAGGAAGAAGAAGAAGACATAGTTATACGTCAAGATCAGCCGGTCCTTGATGTCCTAGAAAGTGCCTAATAGACTAATGGATAATGTTCTGACCTGGTTAAGCTGGGATAAAGGGATTGATAAGATCAAAAGGCGCATGATCGAGGAGATTGGAAAAACATCGTCATGAAGGCTTGTACGGCAATCTGAAGAAAGTAACTATATTTATACTGTATTAAAACCCTTACGAGTACGAGAAAAATAATCGATAAAGGTGCTTAATGCAGAAGAAGGCATCTAAGAAATTCAAATTCGTTTTATTAAAAATATGTGCCATCTTGGTATATCACTTTATTTTAAATGCAGTAAGAGATAATACGAATGAAAACGTCTGTTTTATAGAAGTTTGATAGTTATCTTCTTCTCAGTCGTATTCCTCATGATTGAGGGTCGTGTCTATCCTGTATACTATTGACCATGGCACGCCATGCGCTCATGTCACCCGTCAGTATCCAGACTGCAGCTAATGAGAGACCAGTCAGATCCCTGATTTGATCGGACCAGCGGCTCGGTGGTCGTCCTTGTAGTCGCCTTCCCTCCACTTTGTCCATGATGACGAGCTTTTTAAGGATTCAAGGATTTGATAGTTATATTTATAGTTATTAGTTATTATACTATTTAAAGTTATTACAGTTCATGAGAATGACATGCTTTGCCTTTCTAAGGCATAATCAAATTTGATAATGGCTTAGAAGAGCGAAATATGTCATTCCCATAGATTATATCATAATAAAATTTCTAAAAAAACAGACGTTTTCATCCGTATTAATTATTTATTATGTCTGAGGTGGCTCTGAGGATGGGCGGGCTGAAGTGGCGATGGGCTGGCCATATCTGTCGGAGAACCGACGGCCGATGGGGGAGACGGGTTCTGGATTGGAGACCGCGTACAGGATTCCGCAGAGTTGGACGTCCCCCTGCCCGATGGACCGACGATCTGAAGAGGATTGCTGGACATAGATGGATGGGAGCGGCAATGGACAGGGGGTGGTGGCGTGCTTTGCGAGAGGCCTACATTCAGCAATGGATAGCAGACGGGTGATGATGATGAATTATTTATTATGGAGTTTTACATCATTGTTCAAGAAACAATAAATAATATTCTAAGCAAATAGTCGATTATATATTTGAGAATGATAAGAAGTGAGCCGCTAGGTGTATTATAAGATTCACAATCATCAACATTGACATTATAACTAAAAAAAACATGTTTCAGTAAGTTTTTTTCATATTCTTAGAAACGGCTATTTTTCAAGCAACAAAAGAAAAATACATTAATCTAGCGGGAAACAGTTTTTTTGTTCAACTGTTGTATTGTAATTACGTCCATAATTATCTTAAACACACAACACTGTGTCATCAGTGCACACCTGGGCAGAAAAATCGATCAATTTCAAAAGACAAAAAAATGACGACCTTCGTTAAGACTCTAATGGTTCTCTTACTGTTGGATGGTCGGAGTTGAGATATCTATACGTCTGTACGTATATTATCAACAGCGGATGATAGATGGCGGTACAAGCAGTGAAAGTGTGAGGTTAACATTACTTACGATGAGCTATTGTGTTACTTCTTCATTGTCTAATTTATGTCATTAATACGTATGAATACTTCTGTTTTCTAGCATTCCAGAAGGTACAATACTCTAT
This sequence comes from Lepidostoma basale, assembly GCA_022606425.2. NCBI lineage: Eukaryota > Metazoa > Arthropoda > Insecta > Trichoptera > Lepidostomatidae > Lepidostoma > Lepidostoma basale. The sequence goes on along the minus strand of JAHDVF020001422.1, from coordinate 622,904 downwards.
TAGTTAGTGTATTTGAACAGCAATGCGTTTGATTCTCGCTACATTTGAATCGCTGCTTTGCAAAGCGAAACTTGGCATTTTCAGAAATGACAAGTTTCGCTTTGCAAAGCAGCGATTCAAATGTAGCGAGAATCAAACGCATTGCTGTTCATATACACTAACTAATAGAGTATTGTACCTTTAGGTGCGGCTATCTACATTTGCAGTCCAATAAAAATGTTTTCAAAACTAACTATCCATCACGCCGTCTCTCCGAAGGGATAGGCAGAAATAATGGACTGCCACACTTTTCATTTCTGACATATTTCTTACGCTTCCACAACATTCATACATTGTGTCATGCACGCGCGTCGATTTCTCTGACTCCTCATGTGGCCGACATTCAATATTTGGTTTCCTCGGTCTTCCTCTATTTCTGGTTCCATTTAGATCGTTTACATATATTTTTTTACCATTCTTTCTTCATTCATTCTTTCCATATGTCCGAACCATCTTAATGATCCTTTCATTATTTTGTTCATAACACCATCATTCGCACCGCATTCACTTATTATATTTTCATTCGACACTCTATCACACAGAGTATCACACATTCGTCTAAGAGATCTCATTTCTACTGCATTTATTCTAATTTCATCCTTCTTTTGTCAGTTCCATGCTTCGCTTCCATACATAAGGATCGGCACAAGAACACAATAATTGTGCACTGCCATTTTAGCCTTTTTTAGATAGGCGTTTGTTTGCTATGACAACTTTAAGTGCACCATTTACTCTATTGCCTGCCCCAACCCTTCTTTTAATATCCTTCTCCACTCTCCCAACCTTTGCAAACAAACTTCCTAAATAAACAAATTCATCCACTTGTTCCAGATTTTCACTGTTTACACTAATGATGCAGACTGTCATGTTTCCTTCTTTTTCAAAATTGGACCAAACCTTGGACTTATTAATATTCATCATCAGATCATTTCGCATGCATACCTCATACATACTATTCACCAGGACTTGTAGTTCATACTCGTTGTCTGCAAGTAGGATAGCGTCATCCGCATACTAGAGACACTCCGCTCATTTCGGAACCTACATCCAACCCTTTCAGCTCTTTCATGTTTTCAAACTACGACAAATTATAATTGCAGTTCATATTTAAATAAATCTTTAAAAAAAAAACATTTTATTTAAATTGAATGTAATATTATGATGAATTGGGACTATCTGTCTGAACTGTAAGATATATACTCAATTCGCTCACGTAACCTAAGCTTGCGAAGCCGTTAAAGCATTGAGGTTTCGTAAGCGAATTTGATACACCAAACATTTAGTTTATCAACATTATAAAAATATTTTATATGCCCATAACTTTCTCCGTTTTCGACATGATTTATATTTAATTATGATGTCAGTATCACGTACCACGTATGACAGAAGCAGTGTAGGTCATGCCCCGAACCGATCGAAAAGCGTGTCACATTACGGCTGACCCGGCGGTCGACCTCACGGCTTTTTTTAGAATATTTTTGAAGTGAATACATAATGATTTTTAATACTACCAAAATAAGATAAACGCTTGAATACACGTGTAAAAAGTACTGTTTACTGCTTCGATGGGTCATTGCTTATCCATTTATACATACTAGAGATCATTTCATAAGCCAAATTGAAGTGGTTTGGCCATGTCATGCGTCGAGAAGACGACCACATTGCAAAATCTGCCCTTCGAATCCCAACGGTCCAGAGTGGTAGAGGACGGCCTTTAGCAACATAGAGATCATCTATCAAAGCCACTCTCAAGATATGTGGACTTAACAAAGAACGCACCCAAGACAGAGCTTCCTGTTAGGAGAGCCGACCCCACCTAAAATGGGAAATGGCAAAGACCAAAAAGAGAAGAAGAAGATTCATCTTTATATTCCTCAGCATTAAGGGACTCGTCCTCGTTGGAGACCTCCTAATAGATCAAATCAAATCAAATCAGTTTATTTTCTCAAAAGATATTACAAACAACAATTTTAGTTTAAAGCATTTATTGAGAACAGGTAAAATATATAAAAAAAATATAATACCAGGAACGCATGAGAGATGGTTTAGCATTAGGAATACAAGATACTCTCCAAAGTCAAGAGTATTTGTCTTCTGAACGTACTTTCACGAATATGAAAGATGTCAATCTCTGAAGCGATCATGTTCAGTAGTTTGATTGCTCTCCCCACCGGCATCACCAGAGGCAGGTTGGTTCTGCATGCTGAAAGATACGTCTGAAGAAATCGATTCTCAAAGAATCCCCTGATACGTCTGAAGAAATCGGTAAGTGTGCACACATCCCTTCTTATCTGCAAACTATTGGTCCCCAACATGCCCAAGAGGAATGCAGGATGAAATCTGGGACAGCTGGGAATCCATATCACTGGAGAAGCCACTCTCTGGAGAACAGACAATATAGGTCTATACCAAGGAAAAAGATTCATTCTTATATGAAGTTAGAATTTTCATATTTTAGTATTGAATTGGTTTAACAATTTGAAAACATGGAAATATTATGAACTGATGTACTTTTTTCAATTAAATCAGTTCTGCAGAACATTATCAGGGGATAAGTGTCTTGCGACGATGAAGGATAAAATGAATAAACCTACATATCGTAGAAACAGCGTTTTGATTTAATTTAATTCATTAAATTGTCAGTTAGCATTTTAATACTATAATTCCAGAATTACTGGCGATGAAGTGAATATTTAGGACGACTTTATTATTTTAAAACGTTATGGTAGTTTAATAATAGTTTCTGTGGGCTGTGAGCATGTTGGCTGTTTTACGACAAACAGGTTGCTAGCCTTGTTTATCATCCCTCCTCTTTTCTCATCCGGGCTTGGGACCCGCGTAAGGCCTGTACTGACTTATAGCATTGAGACCAGAGCGGATACCACAATAACGAAGGCTAAAGTACGGGTGGCAGAGATGAGGACGCTGAGGATGGCCTGGGTGAGGAACACGGCCATCCGCGAGATCTGCAAGGTGGAGGATGTCGTGATATGGGGCAGACAACGCAGAAGATACTGGAATGCGCACGTGCAGAGGATGGATCCCCCCAGAATCCCACACGCTGTGGCGCATTAGATTCCTGCCGGCTGCCGTCCCCCCGGAAGACCGCCGAAGAGATGGAGAGATAGTTGGGAGTCAAACTCCTAAGAGAGGCCAGCCTGATTTCAGGAACAGACCAAAGGTCTATAAGGAGAAGAAGAAGAAGTATAAGAGAATAATAGTTAATGGATTAATATATTATGTAAATATACAATACTTTATCGTATTCGTTGAAAATGCTTAAAAAAGCAATTAAACTTGGAAATAATTTATGTTATTACTAGGAAACGAGTCCTGGCAATACTTGACCCTGGCAGAAGGAACTTTCTTGTTTTATTCAGGTGATTTTTTATCAGCAAACAGGCCATAAAATTTTAAAATGTAAACTGTTCACAAAAAACTAATTCTTATTTTGTTTTCCGACAAACATTTTAATAGTTGATGGCGACAGGATAGCAATTAAAATACAATATATTACATTCTTAGATTTGAATAACGTTAAGCAGTGATTAATTGTATAATTATATTTACAATAAGATTACTGTGAAATATTTTGCGAAAAAAAATTCTACTGTACAAGACAATTTAACTGTATTAAGGGGTTATATTAGTTATGAAAGTTCATATTAATACAAGTAAAATAAAAAAACTATGTTTTTTAAATAACGACAACCATTTTTGTCTTATTTCGACAGCGACAAGTTTCGCCAGGCTGGCTTGCATCGACAGACATGTCTTATTTAGTTTTATTAATTTATTATTTAAAATTAATTTATTATTTAAAAACATAATAGCTAAAAAATAAATTGTATACAGTTATTGGGTTCGAACGACCTGTTGTACACAATAAAACATAATTATTATAATTACATAAACTTATTAATTTGAAATACTGTTATGACATCACGATTTATTTATTGTATTTATTTTTTATGAAATAATCGTGACAGCTGTTTTGTCATCTGAAATTGGCATCATCAGATGTTACTATCAGATGGATTCATCGGTAAGCATAGTGTTTCCGCCAAAATAGACTATCTTAATAATTTCAACAACAAAAAATAATCCTACTTTAACTTCTTTTAAGAGTTATACATTTATACATAATATTATTAGTATAATTCCTAAAATGGAATTCTGACTATTTTATAACCTTGGGTTGCCTTCGAATTCTTTAGAATTGCTATTGTCCTTATTATGACATCATTTTGAATTCTCCCAAGTATCTGATGATTCCTTCAATTCGACAATCATTCTTCGTGGTTTACCACACATAAAGTATTGTATACGAGTACTTCGTGCACTGAGATTTTCGGGAATTATAGTTATTTATTTCTCTATATTTAGAGTAGATGTCATATGAATTATGAATCATGACAAGATATGCATATTTATTTCGTAGTAAAAACTAAATAATTATTTAATAAATATTATATGTAAAAAGCAAAGGATTAATACATATATGTATATTATAGTACACCACTTGTACGTATATATAGTAATTTCATGTTTAGGTCATTTTTATTTTTATCATTTCTTCCTACTGTAACAGATTTTTACACCAGAATCAAAAAAAATTGGCATAGAAAAACATAGATATATTACATTTAAACAGTCTGCTTTCAAATGCTTTTTTTGTTCAAATTAAATAATGTATTTTGCGAACGATAAGACGCATTGGACCATAAGACGCACCCTAAAATTTATCTATATTTAAAAAAAATTAAGTTTTGAACGATAAGACGCATAGGACCATAAAACGCACCCCAATTTTTGGTTGATTTTCAGATTAAAAAATGCGTCTTATGGTTCGAAAAATACAGTAAATAATATGAAATTTGAGTACTGAAAAAACAATAAATTTTGAGTACTGATTATTAAGTTTAGCTATCGAAGATTAAAAACTTAAATTTTAGATACTTATTGTACGTATTATAATTTATATTTATGAGATTGTCGCAACAGCTTTTTCGCCAAACATCTGATGATGCCGACATAGGTTGGCGAAACAGGTGTCGCGAAAATCTCATAAAAATAAATTGTAATACGTACAATTGCAGTGTTTAAAATTTAAACATTTAAAAATGTTGAAGAATCATTGAGTTTCGGCCAAAACAATGGATTATCTATAAAAAATTGCTTAAATGTTTTTCATCTACAGATGCTTGGTATTATGTTGTATTAACATTTAAAATGATTTCAGTTAATCAGTTAGGTAAGGTAATGCCAGGTTATCAAACGCTTTCACAGTTTGATCTCATAAGGCGCTGATTGTTTAGTCGTTTTCTATATCTTTCTTCGCATCTGTTCCAGTTTTAATCAGCTCATCGGGTCGGATGTACCGCCTACGTTGTGTGAAATCGGTGGCATGGAAGGACGTGCGTTGAATTCAAAGCATTCCTCGGGATAACCGAGATTGTTTAACAAATTATTGTGTATTTACACTTAAACATACCGCTTTCTCCATCCAAGATAATGTAAACCAATAGAGATTTATCTATCCGCCATTATTCTAGGAAGATAACCCCACGCGGAATGCATCCGGCATTGATTGACTGCAAACCAGAATACAAAGATTTCTCCACACCTTAAATGCGCATCCAAATCGTTCATCGCCGTGGCGATTACACTGAGGGCAATATTACAAAACAACAACTATGCTCAAGAAATACCGTAAGGTATACTGATAATAACAACAACAACAGCCACAAACCATCGCGCCGTTTCCCCGACAGAGTAGGTAAAAAGAATGGACCCACACTACTCTATCCTGACACACTTCTCTAGATTCGATTCTTCCGACTTATAACATGGCTGACGTTAAAATTTGATTGATTTGGTCGTGCCATATTTTCCTCGGTCTTCCTCGACTCTGTACCCCATTAACATCGGGTGGTGGTCTAGGGGATAGAACGCTTGGCTACTGATCCAGGTGACTTGGGTTCAAGTCTGGACACGAGCAGATTCCTTCTTCATAATAATGAGCTATTTCTGCTTACATTGAACATTGTAAAAATAAATTCTACATAATATCATTGATTTAAATCTTTGGTATCTAGTATTTTATATATACAAAAAAAGCATCTTTAACGTATACTTTGTCGTTCACGTAAAATATACGATAAATCTACGAGCGTGCATGACACGCTGTTTGAATGTTGAGTCCATTCTTTCTGCCTACCCATTCGGTGAGACGGTGTGGTGGTTAGTTAGTTAGTTCTTAACCAATCTTTCTTCATCCATGCGTTCAATTTGACCAAACCAACATAGTGATCCTTTCATAATTTTGTTGGTAATACTTTCTTCCGCTCTACATTCCTTCCTATTATCGACTTTGAAACTCTGTTGTATATCGTTTTACCACATATACATCTAAGAGATCTCATCTCCACCGCATTTGTTCTGCTCTTATCTTTCTTCAATTCCATATATTAGGGTTGGAACTAGAACGCCTAACTGATAGCATAAATTATTATTTTTAAAAACAATCAAACTAACCATCACGCAGCTTCTGGGGTTCCTCAGGGTTCCATCCTAGGGCCTTTGTTATTAACAATTTTTATAAATGATATTACTAAAAATAACAAATATTCCAATAGCCTCTTGTTTGCCGAAGATTGAAAAATTTTTCGAGAAATTAAATCTGTCGACGATTGTTTTAAACTCCAAAAAGACATTCACAGCGTCTTGGAATGGAGTAAAAGAAACAAATTGTATTTTAATATATCGAAGTGTTTCATCATATAACACCCACAAAATAAATCTAAAACAAATAATATAAAATACAATGATATAATATAAAATAACAAAATAAAAATAATTTAACACAAAATGTTTTTTTTAGATGGTGCACATATTGTCTATTTATTTTTTGTTCCACGTATCCACCGTTTTTTTAGTTTAGCACATAATGCATATTATTATTATTAAAAATCGCAAACTTTTCTGTGCGTTTGTCGACTTACAAAAAGCATATGATTACGTTAATAGAGAAAAGTTGTGGAAAATATTGTCTGAATATGGAATAAGTACAAAACTGATCACGGCCATTAAGTCGCTATACACGGAAAGCACTGCTAGTGTCAGAGTAAATGGAGATCTTACAGCCTGGTTTGATATCAATAAAGGTGTCAAATAAGGTTGCGTAAAGTCCCCGTGGTTATTTAATCTGTATATGGACAATTGTATGAGAGAGCTGAAAGGGTTGGATGTAGGTGCCAAAATGAGCGGAGTGTCAGTAAGCTGTCTCTTGTATGCGGATGACGCTGTCCTACTTGCTGACAACGAGCATGAACTACAAGTCCTGGTGAATTGTATGTATGAGGTATGCATGCGAAATGATCTGATGATGAATGTTAATAAGTCCAAGGTAATGATTTTTGAAAAGGAAGAAACCATGACAGTCTGCAACATTAGCGTGAATGGTGAAAATTTGGAGCAAGTAGTTGAGTTCGTGTATTTAGGTAGTATGTTTACAAGAGATGGGCGAGTGGAGAGGGATATTGAAAGAAGGGTTGAGGCAGGCAACAAAGTGAATGGTGCACTTAAAGTTGTCATCGCAAACAAAAACCTATCCAAAAAAGCTAGAATGGCAGTGCACAATGGTGTTCTTCTACCGACCCTTATGGATGGAAGCGAAGCATGGAACTGGCAAAGGAAGTAGAATAAAGTAGAATAAATGCAGTAGAAATGAGATATCTTAGACGAATGTGTGGATATTCTGTGTATGATAGAGTGTCGAATGAAAATATAAGAAGTGAATGCGGTGCGAATGATGGTGTCATGAACAAAATAATGAAAGGATCATTAAGATGGTTTGGACATATGGAAAGAATGAATGAAGAAAGAATGGTAAAAAAAAATATGTTAATGATGTAAATGGTACCAGAAATAGAGGAAGACCGAGGAAAACGTGGCACGATCAAATAAATCAAATATGGAATGTCGGCCATGTGAGGAGTCAGAGAAATCGACGCGCGTGCATGACACGATGTATGAATGTTGAGGAATCGAGAGAAATATGTCAGGAAAGAAAGGTGTGGCAGTCCATTCTTTCTGCCTACCCCTTCGGGGAGACGGCGTGATGGTTAGTTAGTTAGTTAGTTATTATTAAAATCTTGAGCAGAACTTGAGAAAGGAAAGAATGTTTTATAATTCCGGCCGAAGCTGTCGAGAGATGAGTAGGATGAGGTAGTGACCAGCAAGGTCGGTTATAGAACCCAGCACGCTCGGAATAGGTGAAAAACTGAACTGTTACTGTGAAATTCAAACGGAACTGCAACTGCTTTCCTCCACAACTGGTCCGCGGCGGGGCTCCTTATGCGGCCCGAGGACAAGAGCATTCTTGACTAAATGGGAAAACGGTAGATTCCTACTCTTGCGGCAGTGTCGCTGTTCTCCGCGGGCGCTGCTGGTGCATTGTCATTGCTCTCGGATCGATTATACACGTGCACTTTCATATCGCAATTTAAGATAATAGGCGGGCCACACTGTGATAAACAAGCTGGTTTGAAACCAAAATTTGTATACAGAATGTTATTACTCAAACTTAAACCATGTTCTAGACGTAGTAAAAACGTCGATTTAAGTTAAACCGCGGATGTTTCTGCATACGGTTATCCTTTCAAACTATTTAACAAACATGGTACGTTTATCTCTCTTCCTCGCATTATTTTACCCGGCGTAGAATGAGATAGATAGTCTGGCTCGTTGGTTGGAAACCGATGTTTACACAGTCTGGCCCGCCTTTAACTCGCGTGCGTTTCGCCCTTCTTAGGCATTACCAGGACATTAATAAGAAGGGTTGGGGCAGGCAACAAAATAAATGGTGCACTTAAAGTTGTCATCGCAAACAAAAACCTATCCAAAAAGGCTAAGATGGCAGTGCACAATGGTGTTCTTGTGCCGACCCTTATGTATGGAAGTGAAGCATGGAACTGGCAAAAGAAGGATGAAAGTAGAATAAATGCAGTAGAAATGAGATCTCTAAGACGAATGTGTGTCAAATCTGTATATGATAGAGTGACAAATGCAAGTATAAGAAGTGAATGTGGTGCGAATGAAAGTGTTATGAACAAAATAAGGAAAGGGTCATTAAGATGGTTTGGACACATGGAAAGAATGAGCGAAGACAGAATGGTAAAGAAGGTATATGTAAACGGCGTGAAACAGAGGAAGGCCGAGGAAAACGTGGCACGATCAAATCAATCAAATATTGAATGTCGGTCACGTGAGGAGTCGGAAAAATCGACGTGCGTGCATGACAAGATGTATGAATGTAGAGGAAACGAGAGACGTATGTCAGGACAGAACAGTGTGGTGTTCCATTCTTTCTGCCTACCCCTCCGGGGAGACGGTGTGATGGTAAGTTATTTAGTTAGTTAGTAATAATGTCTTAGAAGGGCGAAACATGTCATGCCATCTAAAATATAATAAAACTCCCAGAAGACAGACGTTCTCTAACTAACTAACTCACTTACTAACCATCACGCCGTCTCCCCGAAGGCGTAGGTAGAAAGAATGAACCGCTACACATTCATACATCTTGTCATACACGCACGTCGATTTCTCAGACTCCTCACATGACCGACATTTCATATTTCTCGTGTTACGTTTTCCTCGGTCTTCCTCTATTTCCAGCTCCGTTCACGTCGTTTACATATACCTTCTTCACCATTCTGTTTTCACTCATTCTTTCCATGTGTCAAAACCATCTTAACGAACCTTTCATTATTTTGTTCATAACACTTTCATTCGCACCGCATTCATTTCTTATATTTGCATTTGACACTCTATCAAAAACAGAATTACCACACATTCATCTTAGAAATCTTATTTCTACTGCATTTATTCTACTTTCATCCTTCTTTTGCCAGTCCCATGCTTCACTTCCATACATTAGGATTGGCACAAGAACACAATTGTGCACTGACACATTATCTTTTATGGATAGGCGTTTGTTGGCGATGACAACTTTATTTTCTCTGTTGCCTGCCCCAACTCTTCTTTCAATATCCTTCTCCACTCTTCCAACCTTTGTAAACATACTTCCTAAATAAACAAATTCATCCACTTGTTCCAGATTTTCACCGTTTACACTAATGGTGCAGACTGTCATGTTTCCTTCTTTTTCGAGAATCATTACCTTGAAATTATTCACATTCATTTATTTATTTATTTATACATAATACACAAAAAAACCAAAATCATTTAGGCGACTCATTTGGACACAAAACGGTGTTACAAAGATGAGACAAAGATAAAACAACATGAAACCAAAAAATCATACATATCAGAAGGATCCCAAATATGTCGACATCAGTGAGGCAGTACTCTTTCCAGAATTCGTGATATAATTTTTTTATGAATACTGCCTCACCTACACTGAAAATGTCCAAATCCGAGACGATTAGATTCAACGTCCGAATTGCTCTTCCTACTGGCATCACCAAAGGCAGGTTGGTTCTGCGTGACGGAGCAAAGAACAATTGATTTCAGGAAATTATCAGGACCAAAAATACCTATTTGCTCCACAATATAAGTTCTCAATAGAGCCCCGAATCAGTATGAAAAAATGGGTTGACATTAATCCTTCCCTCCTCAGTTCGAGGGAGTTATACCCCAGCATACCCAAGAAAAATGCCGTTGGATAGAGCCGTACTCTCTCATGTAAAGGGCTCTCTAGAATTTATTTTCAACCCTCTCTAACATGAGAGAATACTGAGCCTCATGAGGACTCCATATCCCGGCACCTCCCTCGAGCCTGCTTCTAACTAAGGAGTTATAAAGAATCTTCAAATCGTATCGCATGCATACCTCATGTTTTATTAAAATTAATTCATTTGAATAAAGACACTAAAGACTAATATGTCAAAAGTACTAATCGACGAATAGTTAATATAAGACAAATTAAGACCTGTTTCGCACGATTGACGATAGAGAAGTAGATCCCAAGTGATTCACCATCGGAGAGAACTGACAAGATACGAAGAGAAGAAGAACTTATCTTGTCGATCAACCCGTCATAAAACATCGCAATGAAACCCTCATGTATTGTCTCGATTCCAGTATTACTGGTACATCGAGTTCTATAGATTCATTACAATATCGGAGATGTCCGTACAGATCGAATGACAGATACATATTTGTATATGCTGTTCTGATCACTCAAATCATCACTGCAAATAGAAATATATCGACTGAAGCAAATATGGCAGTTTATATGGAGTTCTAGTCCCAACCCTAATGTATGGAAGCGAAGCATGGAACTGGCAGAAACAGGATGAGAGCAGAATAAATGCGGTAGAGATGAGGTCCCTAAGACGTATGTGTGGTAGAACGATATACGACAGAATCTCAAATGCTGATATAAGAAAGGATTGTAGAGTAGAAAAATGTACGAGGTCTGTTCAAAAAGTATCGCGAATTTTATATTTTTTCAAAAAGTATTTATTTATTCATGAATATCTATTTTGTCCCCTTCAAAGTAATTCCCCTCGGATATAATACATTTATGCCAACGTTTTTTCCAATCCTCGAAGCACTTAAAAAAATCATTTTTTGTGATCTTGTTCAGCTCCTCCTTCGATGCCGTCTTTATCTCCTCAATCGTGGCGTAGCGTCGTCCTTTCATGGGCCTCTTCAGTTTTGGAAACAGGAAAAAGTCACAGGGGGCCAGGTCTGGGGAATACGGTGGCTGCGGCACCATTACTGTGTTGTTTTTGGCCAAATATTCGCGCACAAGCAACGATGTGTGAGCAGGGGCGTTATCATGGTGCAAAAGCCAGTTTTTGTTCTTCCACAAATCCGGGCGTTTCTGGCGGATTGCTTCGCGCAAATTGCGCATAACTTGCAGGTAATATTCCTTATTGACCGTACTACCCTGTGGCAAGAACTCATGATGCACCACGCCCCTGCAATCGAAGAAAACTGTGAGCAAAACCTTCACGTTCGACCGAACTTGGCGCGCTTTTTTTGGTCTTGGCTCATGCGGCAGCTTCCATTGGGATGATTGAGCTTTGGTTTCCACGTCATAACCATAAACCCATGATTCGTCACCAGTTATGACCCTCTGGAGCACATTTGGGTCGTCACGGACCGAGTCCAACATCTCCTGAGCAATGTTAACGCGATGCTGTTTTTGGTCGAAATTGAGCAATTTTGGCACGAATTTCGCGGCGACCCGACTCATGCCCAAATCATTGGTTAAAATCGAATGGCACGAGCCAATCGATATGTTTAGGTCCTCAGCAACTTCTCTAACGGTGATTCGACGATTGGCTAATACTATTTTCTTCACTTTATCAATGTTTTCGTCTGTTGTTGACGTGCTCGGGCGTCCGGCACGCTCTTCGTCGTTCATATCTTCTCGGCCCTCTGAGAACATTTTGTACCACCGATAAACGTTGCTTTGGTCCAAGGTAGCTTCACCATATGCCACAGTCAACATTCGAAATGCGTCCGCGCACTTTATTTTGTTTTTCACACAAAATTTGATACAGATTCTTTGATCCATTTTTTGGAATAGGCAAAAATCGAAGACGAGCCAAAACACATCCAAGCAAAACAGCTGTCAAAAATTAACTAAACATTCATAATGGCCGACCTTGTCAGCATAAGTAAGGGACATGAGTACCAACATAACGCTACAAAAAAATCAAAAATCAAATATACGTAGCCAGCGGAAATTCAAAATTCGCGATACTTTTTGAACAGACCTCGTATTATGAACAATAATACGAAAGGATCGCTGCGTTGGTTCGGACATATGAAGCGCATGGATGGAGAAAGAATGGTTAAGAAAGTATAGAAAGTTAATGATGTAAATGGAGTACGGAGACGAGGCAGACCGAGGAAAACATGGCATGACCAAATTAATCAAATCTTAAAGGTTGGTCATGTTAGAAGTCGGAAAAGTCGACGTTCGTGTATGACTCGTTGTATGAATGTGGAGGAATCTAGGGAGGTATGCCAGGATAGAGTAGTGTGGCAGTCCATTCCCTCTGCCCACCCCTGCGGAGAGACGGAGTGATGGTTAGTTAGTTTGTTTGTTTGTAGTGATGACCCTTATGCATGAAAATGAAGCTTGGAGTTGGCAGAAGAAGGATAAAGGTAGAAATGAAATCACGAAAAATAAATGTACGGAAAATGATGAAATACTCGTAAGAAAGGAATGTACGGACGATGAATGTGTTCTAAATTAAATAAATACAGGGTCACTAAGATGGTTTGGACATATGAAACGAATATATGAGGGAAGAATGGTAAAAAAAATATATACAAATAGTGGAAAAATAATTCAAGGAAGGCCAAAGAAGACATGTTTAATCAAATTAATCAATTATTGAATGGCAGTTATGTTCGTAGTAGCAACAATCGACGAGCGCGTGTGAATGTAGAAGATGTGCAAGAGTAGCGTCAGGATAAAACAGTGTTGCTGTCCATCCTCTCTGCCTACGCCTCAAAAATTCGCTATTATAATATATTTAGTGGGCTTCCACTTATGCTTAACCTCGACCGGTTTCGGCACCTTGCTGCCATCTTCTGGTATAAATATATAAATATAAAAACGGACGTCGTTAAAACCATTCAAACGTAGAATGAGAATTGTGCACTCGGCATTATGCTATTGTTATACGAGTACTACGAGTATTATAAGATTAGCAGTAATCGAAGTAAACTCCATGAATCTAAACCGGAGGTTATTATAATAATAAACGCGAATGTTTAATGGTTTTACTTTGTTTTCATATAATTTCTTATACAAATATAGTGGAATTGGTTTATTACTTGGGTCTAGGGAATGTTCCAATGAGTTTAAACGTTTCGCGAATTGGGAATCTAATTTATTGTTTTTTTATAAGATCTGATGTGTTCCGTAAATCTTGTACTAAACGATCTGCCAGTTTGTCCTATGTAAATAGAGTTGCAGTCATTACACTCTAGTTTGTATATCCCGCTATTTTTCAGTAGCGGGATTTTAGATTTAGAATTTTTATAGAGATAAACAAACATCCTCTCCTCACCATTACTAAATATATTTAAATTAAATCAAAATTAAATTATCTATATTGTCACATATTGCATTTCTCTACTAACCTTTTTTATTTGTTTTTAATATAATTTATTGTTTGTACTAACGATTAGATAATTAAAATGGAGTGTTACAGAGCTGGTACCCCAATCAAGTACTCACCTGTTTAATAAATTTAATCTCCTAGGTCCAAATAACCCATTGGTTCCTAGAAAAATCTTAGTTGTTTAGTTCAATGGCCCCATCTACTAGCATTATATAAATTCTTCAAATGGCTAATCAGTTCGTGGAAAAACCTCAAATTGTTTAGTGTAATGGCCCCTTCGATTTGCATTATATAAATTCTTTCCCCCACCCTAATTTCTTTAAAATCAATATAAGGACACATTGTTTGGCGACTAGGTTCAGTTTGAAAATGCCCTCGCAAGGCGAAACAAATTTGTAACTGATATTTGTATAAGAAATTATATGAATTAAAAACTAAGTAAAACCATTAAACATTCGCGTTTATTATTATAATAATTATAATGGAGTTTTACAAAACAAAAACCTCAACAATTAATAAACCAGAGGTTCCCAAACGTTTTTGTCCCGTACACTCCTTGCCAATTTCTTATATTTTGTGTAAACCCCCTGCTTTCCCAAAATAGTTTTTTTTTCAGACCAAAAAAAACCGAAAGAACAAGAAAGCCGGAATTAGTTGTCGTAATTTTTTTAGCTCATTGGGGAAAATCGAATGTCCGATCTTTGCCGATTGAGCTAAAAAAAAGGTCGCCAACGATTTCGATATCTGTTTTACGTTTCAATATTCGGCTTTAATTAAGTTGAACAATCCCCTATCCCCAATTTTTTTATAATCATCGTAGACCCCTATGTGGCAATGAGGTTCGGAACCCATCACACCGCATCTCCTGCGGGGGCGAAAAGAGAAGGATGGAGTACCGCATCGGTTAAAGTGTGGCAGTCCATTTATTCTACCTACCCCTGCGGGAAGATGGCGTGATGGTAATTTAGTTAGTTAGACCCCTTGCAAGTTGTCGTAGACCCTTGGGGGTCTATATAGACCACTTTGGGAATCACTGATCTAAACCGTTTGAAATGGAATTTAAACATTATTACTGCTATGGCGAAGCTTATGATAAGAATACGCAAGTTTTTTTTATAAACAGACGCGAAGTTATGATAACCTACATACACCTGTGTGTGTTTATTTGAAAATAGTGAGATTGCGTATATATCGATGGGTGTACCCGTGCGAAAGTGTCGTCCTTTCACTAATTTTTAATATATTTTCTATATTATATATCTTTTAATACATTTGAATGGTTGAAGCAAAGACACTAAATATCAAAAAGAAAACAATAAAAACTAAGTATGTAGTTACGATCTATATGACATATATCGAAGCTGCATATATAGTTTTTTTGCACTATTTTATTTCAATCATTCATTTGTCTATCCATCCGTCCTTCTAGAAAGATTACTATTTTAAGTGTTTGGAAACATTTAAAAAAATCAAATCAGTTTATTATCTCGGCAGACATTACAAACGATATTGTTGTTTAAGTCATCTATCGAGTGGTTAAATATAATATATACAATATAATACCAGGAACACATGAAAGACGGTTCGACATTAGGAAGACAAGATACTTTCTAAAGCCATGAGTATTTGTCTTCTGAAGGACTTTTACTAATATGAAAGATGTCGATCTCTAAGGAGAGCGGGTTCAGTAGACTAATTGCTCTTCCCACCGGTGTCATCAGAGGCAGATTGGTTCTGCCAGCCGGTAGGTAAAACAATCTATGCTGTCGATGTCGGAGATATCTATCATATTTTTGACCATAAGACATATCGTCACCCCAGAGCAATAGTGAGATAAACCAGTGCCATCTTGACAATATAACAAGCCGTAATGTTCCTTTGATATTGTTGCACTTGCCTTGCACTTATTTGAGTCTCCTAGACCCTAGGCCCTAGGAGACTCAAATAAGTGCAAGGCCTCCACCAAGTCAAACCATAAACAATATCAAAGGAACATTACGGCTTGTTATATTGTCAAGATGGCACTGGTTTATCTCAATATTGCTCTGGGGCGACGATATCTACCATAAGAGTTTTAACCACTTTAAAAATAGAAGAAATTTTAGTATTTTTTTAAGATTTAGAAGAACGTACCTCTCCATTGTCGTCAGTGTCTTCCCGGGACCTCATGATGGTCCCGTTCCCAATCGTCACCTTCTTGCCCGTCCGGGACCTCCTCCCCTCCTCGGGGAACATGACTACACGAGCCCACTGGCAGAGTTAGCAGGTGGGCATCCTCCGGTAGGCGCACAAGCACGTAAGCCGCTCGGATCACGTTTTATCTTATCACAAACCACTCAAAATAACCAGCACTGACAATCCAACGTCGGAGCGCCGATTCGAGAACGCACTAAAAAACTTGCCTGAAACCAAAATGCAAATGAGCCACACGCGTCCGCGCGGATTTAGATGGAACTATTCCGTCGCGATTGTGCGGCGCCAGTTCCTCGATCCAGTTACTTGTGAACCTTTAATTGCTCTGCCGACAATAAAGCGCGGTGTTTAGAAACGTGGACTCGGAGCGGCCGAGGCGGGTAAACCACTCTCCACAAGTTAATGCCATTCCGTGACCGGAATAGTGGATGATTGCGGAAGATTCATATCGGCCTTTTAAGGTGACTCGGGCCAGTTAATCCGAGAACCCTTTGAAGTGCGCGATCTCGGAAAATCAACAGTTTTGTTAGATGTCGTATTAATTCTTCGTGACCGTTTTTTGCCCGTTCGAGATATCGCGCATTTAGAATACTATCCGGGCATTGATTAATATTAAGTTTATCGTAAAATATTCCGTTTGCATATCGAGTTAAAGGCGGGTCACACTGTTTTTAACAAGCTCTCAACATCGGTCTCCACCGGCGGTTTAAAACTGTGTTGACACTTGTTTGAAACCAAAATTCGTTTGACTTTCAACGAACTTTGTGGACGGACGCGCGTTTAAACACGCATTGCACGTGTGGAGAGCTTGTTTACAACAGTGTGTGGACGCTACACAAACCGTGGGCTCCACAGCTCTCCACCAAGGTCACCCGTGTGGAGAGTTTGTTTCAAACAGTGTGGCACGGCCTTTAGTATCAAAACAAAATTAAGCGAACACGACTTTCCGTTTCTTGAAAACGTTATCGCCTGCGCAGCTAGTGCGAGCGCCCGGCGTAGCCCTCGAACTCTGAAGACCTAGTACTCATGTTTATCGCCTCGAGCCGAACTGATTAAGATTATCGCTTGATATCGGAGAAATGTACAACACCGCTGGTACGCGTAGCGCAATCTAAGTCCGATTTTAGCCATTTCGATAAAGAAAATTTTCTAAAAAAAATTAAAAAGGCCTTCAGATTTTAGATAACGTAAGACCTCACGAGTCATTACTGCAAAAATAGAAATATATCCACACAACGGAGTTCTAGTGCCAACCCTCATGTATGGAAGTGAAGTTTGGAGCTGGCAAAAGTAGGATGAAAGCAGGATAAACCCCGTAGAAACGAGATCACTAAGAATAATGTGCAGGAAAACGTTGTGTATGATAGAATACCGAACGATAAAATAAGAAAGAAATGTAAAGCAGTTGACTGCATCATGGATAAAATTAAAAAAAGGATCCCTGAGATGGTTTGGACATATCGCACGCTTAATAGTAAACTGACCGATTGTGGTTTAGGTCATAATTGAGTTAACATTAGACAGAGATTTGTGTTAACGCTATCCATCTATTTTTCACAATGTTAACGCTATCCATTCGTACGTGTTTTTCGACTGATTTTGTTAAAACACCGACTCATGTCAGATTTATTAAGCGTGCGATATGGAACGAATGGATGAGAGTAGAATGGTTAAAAAATTGTACACAAGCAGCATGAGTGGAAAAAGAAGCCGAAGACGACCGAGGAAAACATGGCATAACCAAATTAATCAATTAATAAAAGGCGGTCACATTCGAAGTCGGAATAATCGACGTGCGTGCATGGTACGATGTATGAATGTAGAAGAATCCCCAGAGGTATGCCAGGACAGAGCATTGTGGCGATCCATCCTCTCCGTCTACCCATCCGGGGAAATGGCGTGATGGTTAGTTAGTTAGTTAGTTAAGACCTCACAACGATGCACATAAAGTGACTGATTGCTTTGACTATTCAGTAAGAATTTAAAGAATCAGAAGCGATGGCGAATATTGGATAAGATTGTGTTTTATTTATTACCTTTTGTATTACTAAACGGTATTGTATGACGCAGCCGAGTGTGAGTGCGCTGGTGGAAACAAAATACAATATCAAACAATGACGGAACCCCCGTGGGTGACACGTGAAGACGAATGTGTAACTTAGTCACGTATTTCAATTCTAGAGAAAGCACGAAAAGCCATAACACGATTTTTGCAATAACGTTTAAGTATCGTCACATTAAAGTTATTTGCTCAGCAGTGTATTTTATAACTATCTGTGAGGAGGTCTAGAGGACAAAATGCTTAATTCTGTTGCTATTTATTATGGATCCCTTTTGATATAATTACAAAATCCTGTTTGCGGCCGTGCTTTATAAAATTGATACAGTCCACCATGTTTTAATCAGAAATTACAGTACATCAAACATTCAGTATAAAAATCAATTTAACAATGCTACAAGGAATCGTACAATTCGTAAACATCAGTTTTTTAGTGAAAATGCAATTTTAATCCAAATAATCAATGTTTTAATTACAATACATTTTTTTTAACTATTAAAAAGGAATTTGTGATTTTTTAAAACATTGATTATCTCATTTAAATGGCATTTGGTCTATTTTTACAAATTATTCAACATGCTTTCACGATATAAAACAGACATTTTCGTATTGTATCTAAGAATACTTTGCACTCTGCAATTCTAACAATTTATTTCATAGAGATTTAACATAAAAACGGTGTACATTTAAAAAAAAGTTTTATTTGATGAAGCACAGGAATTGGGCTCTTACATATCATTTGAAATAGCCTGTTTTCTAGATGGCTGAATGAAACATGTCCTTATCAAAGTTTTTTTCAAAATTCGACATATGTTTATGACTTTCAAAATCCAACATTTGATAATGTCTTAGAAAGGCGAAACATCTCATTCCCATTAACTACTCGTATAATAAAATTTCTAGAAAACGGACTTTTCACTCGTAACAATCTTTCGTATATCGTGTAAGATGATACTTTAGAGGTAAACGGAAGATTGCAGACAAGCCACAATTGAGGGATGTTTAGAAATATGAGAAAAACTGTTTAATCTCACTGCGTAACTATGAGATCAGCATAACACCGATATTGTGATACATGGAGCAAGCGCATTCGAAGCTTCTGAGAATTAGAAAAGTGAGAAATAGCCGACCTGTGATACGAAGGCATACGAGTATACACGCGAAATCGTAGATTCAGTGGGCGATACACCGCACTTGCGGGCGCTGGTTTTTTCAAGGGGCGGCGACAGTCATATGGGCGTTATAAAAATATTTAGTGGTAAAAGATAAATGTATATTTTTAAAGTATATAAAAATCAAACAAATATTAACTGTCGGCCAATGGGGAGTCCGACCATTCTTCCCTTATCTATTCGTTTCATATATCTAACCTATCTATGTGAAACACGACTCAAACATTGATAAACTGTTAAATTAAAAATCTTTGTTTTATAACACCTGATGATGTCAACATAGGTTGACGAAACAGCTGCCGCGTAAAATAAAAATACAATTGTAATACGTAAAACAAAGTTTTTTTAATTTAACAGTTTATAATGTTGGTGAATTTGTAAATTGATTAAAAAAATATTACAAAAGTAGGGCGTCTGCACAAAATAAAAGAAATCAGCAGAGGGTCCACGAGACTCAGTTTGGGAACCACTCTCTTAGACGAATGTGTTGTAAATCTGTGTATGATACAATATTAAATGCAAATATAAGAAGTGAATACAGTATGTTGTAATTAAGGAGTCTTTAAGATGAATAAATGAAGAAATAAGAGTACATGTACACAAAAAGTACATGTAAACGAGGTAAAATGAATAAGAAATAGAAGAAGACCGAGAAAAACGTGCCATGATCAAATCAATCAAATATCGGCCACACGTGGAGTCGGAGAAATCGACGTGCGTGCATCGCACTATGTATGAATGTTGAGGCAACTAGATAAGTATATGAAGAAAGAACAGTGTGGCGGTCAATTATTTCAGCCTGCCCCTTCGGAGAGACGGCGTGATAGTAAGGGAGTTTTTGATATGTTACATCGCAATATAATAAAAATAATATATTTTTTTTATTAAAACCATAAACGCTTTAACGACTAAGAAACTCATTAAAAATAATATGATTTGCACGCGCATATGTATCGCAAACATTAACACAGCATTTACATAACTCCCATACAGAAACCAGAACAAAACTATAATAATATTATTAACGAGATGGTTTGGACATATGTAACAAATGGATGAGATAAGAATGGTTAAAATGTTGTATACAAGCAGTGTCAGTGGAAAGATAGGCCGTGGAAGACCAAGGAAATCATTGCATGAACAAAATAATTAAATACTAAAAGGCGGCCACATTCGAAGTCGACAAAATCTACGCGCGTGCATGTTACGATGTATGAATATATACCAAGAAAGAGCAGAACGGCGGTCCATCTTCCCTGCCTACCTCTCCAGTGAAATGACGTGATGGTTATTTAGTTAGTTATTATCTAACTAACCAAATGACATACTGTTTCCCCGAAAGAGTTAACAGAGAAGGTCGGTATCCACGTTTTTTTGCGGTGTCATGCACACACGTCGATTTTTTCGACTCCTAGCATTGCTAACTTTTTTAATTTGATTGATTTGTTCATGCCACGAGTTACTCGGTCTTTCTCGATTACGTGACCTATTCATATAATTGTAACTTCTCTTCCATTAATTCTTTATTAATCTTTTCCATTTGTTTTAAGCTCTTATATCGATTCTCATGGCATGTAATAGGTAGCTAACCTATCTCTATTTTATTGTCACGTGAATTCTACACCAGATCAAAAACAGTGTAACAATCACATTGCCATTGCGGGAATCAAACCCGTGATCTTCGGTGTGGCAATCATAGATCTTGCCACTCGGCCACGAAGGGCGTCAAACGTGTTCAAACCATATAAGTGAACCATTTTTTTGGTCATAACATCTCATCTTATCGTTAAATTTTAGAATATTTTCTAATAAGGTATTCAATAATTGTTTTACGCACATTCATCTTAGTGATCTAATTTCTACGGCATTTACCCTACGTTCAACCTTCTTCTACCAACCCCAAGCTTCACTTTTATACATTAGGGCCGGTACTAGAAGAAGAAGAAAGAAAATCTAAAAAATATTTGTTATTTTTTTAAAGATAGGTAATCAAATGATTTTACTGAAATCTCTCAATGGAAGTTCATTTTAAATAATAATTAAATAAAACGATGTTTTTTAACTACTTCCACTTTTGTCTTTATTTCGACAGCAACCGGTTTCGCCAGGCTCGCTGGCATCGACACACTGGTGCCATAATCACCAGGGGGCACCAATCTGTCGATGCCAGCGAGCCTGGCGAAACCGGTCGCTGTCGAAATAAAGACAAAAGTAGAAGTAGTTAAAAAACATCGTTTTATTTCATTATTATTTATTTATTTGTTCAAATTTTTACGATTTTTAATAACTCTTTAGATTTTAATTTATAACATCCATCAAATATGTAAATATATCGATGAAAAATATTTGAGATTATTATTTTACAAGCCTCAGTTTAACATTATACCAAAGCATGGTTGTAAAATGCAAAAGGTGTACAGAGTTAACTAAGATATCTTCTGTTACAGATAAGATCGAGAATCTGGAGTACGGAAACAGGGCAAGCACATAATCTACTGATAAATATGTAAATACGGTATATTAATACGCCTATTCTCATTTTAACATGCCCGGTAAAGAGGTTTTTTTTTATAAAAAATCAAGGAATACGAAATCACTATACATTTTTACTTAGGACTACTACTAAAAAATGAATGTTATGCCAATGAGATGGACAAAATAAATGCTTTTTCACAATATGCAACCATTGATCGGTCTGTCAGGATAAATCAATGATTTATTTACCACAATTTGGATTATGTCAAAATATGAGAAATACAAAATCTTATTCTTTTCACAGCAAATTATCCAACTTTATTTTTAATGTT
This sequence comes from Lepidostoma basale, assembly GCA_022606425.2. Taxonomy (NCBI): domain Eukaryota; kingdom Metazoa; phylum Arthropoda; class Insecta; order Trichoptera; family Lepidostomatidae; genus Lepidostoma; species Lepidostoma basale. The sequence continues at coordinate 600,517 of JAHDVF020001422.1, read as the reverse complement.
AAATTACCTATTAAACCGCATCTCTTCGGATGTGGACATTTTTCACGATAGTGAGGCTACCCTCAGAAAGCATCTATCTCTTATGTATTAAATTGCTATTTGCTTCTCTACTAATTGTTCTCGAATATATATGTTTTTAATTGTCTTCTGTTTTTCTTTTTTTCTGACTTGCTCTCATTTGTTTGCTTGTTATATTATTTGTAAATATATATTTTTAAATTTTTAACTTTATTTTTGTATATTGTGATTATAAACGATTTGGATTTGTTATTCTGTAATGTTTATAATTTTTTGAATAAATCGAATTGAATTGAATATAAATTACAAAAAAAACTGACCAACCATCACGCCGTCTCTCCGAAGGGGTAGGCAAAAAGAATGGACTGCCACACTTTTCTTTCCTGACATATTTCTCTCGCTTCCTCAACATTCATACATCGTGTTATGCACGCTTGTCGATTTCTGTGGACTCCTCACGTGACCGACATTCAATATTTGATTTGTTTGATCGTGCCACGCTGTTCCTCGGTCCTTTCTCTCCTTCTAGTTCCATTTACATCGTTAACATATAATTTTTTTACCATTCTTTCTTCATTCATTCTTTCCATGTATCCAAACCATCGTAATGATCCTTTCATTATTTTGTTCATAACACCATCATTCGCACCGCATATTTTCATTCGAAACTCTATCATACACAGAGTATCCACACATTCGTCTAAGAGATCTCATTTCTACTTCACTTATTCTACTTTCATCCTTCTTTTGCCAGTTCCATGCTTCGCTTCCATGCATAAGAGTCGGTACATGAACACCATTGTGCACTGTCATTTAAACTTTTTGTTTGCGATGACAATTTTAAGTACACCATTCACTTTGTTGCCTGCCCCAACCCTTCTTTCAATATCCCTCAATATAAATTACAATCTGATATTAAAAGGTTGGCAATCAAAATGAAAGTGATGTCGTCACGGAATAGTAGTAGAAGTATTATAGTTACATTGCCAAAAACTTCGAACATTTGTAACAGATGGTTCAGAAGCCAGTATCGTTTGGTATTCGGGCAAAAATGAGTAATAAATTATTTGTAGACGCAGTAGTACCTACCGGTACAGTCTTACCCCTGGACAGGTTAAGAGATCTACATTCTAATAAGGGCCTATCTTAAGGCCTAATTAGAATATAGATCACCAATTGTGGGTGATATAAAATATGATTGCATACAAAGATTATATATTTTGGCAAAGTCAAATATTGAGTATTGCGAAATCTCATTCTAAAATCAGCGTTTAAAATTGCGTCATAGGACTCTCCTTCAAGGTAAATAAACTCGATTGAGGCTTTAGCGATATCTTTCACTTTAAGATTAAAATAATCACTATTGCCTTAATTTCACGTGAAATGAGCGTTTTATTTTTTTTTAAAATATAACTGACTAACCATCACGCCGTCTCTCCGAAGGGGTAGGCAGAAAGAATGGACTGCCACGCTTTTCTTTCCTGACATATTTCCTTAGCTTCCTCAACATTCATACATCGTGTCATGCACGCGCGTCGATTTCTCTGACTCCTCACATTGCCGACATTCAATATTTGATTTTTTATTAATTTAACTATTTTAATTTTAAATGTCCGCTTTACTAATACTATACATAAAATGCGATATATTCCTCGTTGGGGAAAGATGTCATACCGTTATAATGCAATTTTAAAAATGATAATTTTAAAATCAATTTCTCGAAACATGACAAGATTCTGTAATAAATACGAATGGACTTGCACTTGGACTTGGATCTTCTGGCTTACAGAGGTTCAGCTCTAATGGCTATTTCTCTTACGTCTGTAGGAAACATTGTTGGAATGTGATTTGGTAGTTGTTTTATGATGGGGATAAATGTATGGCCCTGAGTGTCCCTCCAAAAGAGAGCGAAAACGTCGGTTATCCAGAAGTTTTATTTTATTTTATGGAAATGACAGTTCCTAGCAAGGCGAATTGTCATTCCCATATAATAAAATATATATTCTAGAGAACAGACGTTTACATTAGTATTAATTATTTAGTACAGAGCTTTATATCATTTTTCAAGAAACAATAAATAAGGCTGCATTCCTATAGTTAGGTGTTGCAAAATTAATCAATGAAATTTAGAAAAGCTTATTTTAAGTCTTAGGATTAAAAATAATAACGACATTAAACGATGTTTTTAAAGAACAACTACCACTTTTGTCTTTATTTCGACAGGCTGGTATGTCGATGCCAGCGAGCCAGGTGAAACTGGTCGCTGTTGATATAAAGACGCAAGTGGAAGTAGCTCTTAAAAAATATAGTTTTATTTCATTATTATTTAAAATGAATTTCCCTTAAGAGGTAAAAACAATAGATTATTTTAAAAATAAAATATTATTTAAGGGTTACAAAATAAATATAAGAAATAATTTGCGTTTGATGTTAATTTTATGTAACTAACTAATTAACTAACCATCACACCGTCTCTCCGAAGGGGTAGGCAGAAAAAATAGACTGCCACACTTTTCTTTCCTGACATATTTCTCTCGCTTCATCAACATTCATACATCGTGTCATGAACGCGCGTCGATTTCTCTGACTCCTCGCATAGCCGACATTCAATATTTGATTTATTTGATCGTGCCACGTTTTCCTCGGTCTTCCTCTATTTCTGGTTCCAATTACATCGTTAACATAATTTTTTTTACCATTCTTTCATTCCATATGTCCATACCATTTTAATTAACCTTTCATTATTTTGTTCATAACACCATCATTCGCACCGCATTCACTTCTTATAATTTCATTCGACACTCTTTCATACACAGAGTATCCACACATTCGTCTAAGAGATCTCATTTCTACTGCATTTATTATATTAATTATTATTATTATTTATTAATTTTATGTATTGTCATAAAAACACTCTACCATATAAATAAAATAAAAATCACAAAACGGATTGAAGTTGATGAGTTGATTTGATACACTAAACAAACTGGATCTTATGAGAACGGTACACCACTAGCAAATTGCGTCCGACTGACGGGAGGGTGTCGGGTTCGCGCGACAGTGAGCGCGGGCGAGCGGCACCAAGCTACCGAGAGGGTCGACCGCTGGCGGGAGACTGCGGCAGGCCGGGCGACCGACAGCCGCGGAGCCGGCGGGAGCAGACCCGTGCCCATCGCAGGTGCTCCAGCGCCCCGCGTGACAGGGTGCTCGCGCGGCGGAGCTTTCAATTCAAATCAGTGCTTAATCAAATCGTTTACGCGACAAATGCCCACTTTCTTCTGAATGTTGCGTTGGGTTACGTATATATACAACTATCACACTGTCTCTTCGAAGTAGAAGGCAGATAAAATGGATTACCATACTGTTCTTTCCTAATATACTTCGCTTCCTCAACATTCGTCCTCGTCTCATACGGAATTTTTCAATTGGAACCTTTTCTTGTAAATTCAGGGGTGCCGCAAGGCTCAAACCTAGGCCCACTTCTCTTCACCATTTTCATAAATAATAATAATTATTATTTTGTTGCAACGCTCTTTATATCACAACAGCAGGAGCCAAATCGATGTAAATGGTGTAGTATAGCTATCATAGTGATTCTCGAGACATGTGATAACTAGCTAATCTATCGCCATTTTATCGTCACGTGAATTCTACACCAGACCAAAGACAGTGTGACAATCACACTGCCCTCGCCGGGAATCGAACCCGGAACCTACGGGGTGGCAGTCAATGCACTTACCACTCGGCCACGAAGGTCGTCAAATTGCGATGGCGATAAACTTCTCTTGATTTCTTTGACAACTGCCTCTGGTGACATCGGTGGGAAGAGCGATCAGTCTGCTTAACATGATCTCCTCAGAGATCGACGTCGATGTTGGTGAAAGTACGTTTAGGAGACAAATACTTTTGACTTTAGAGAGAATCTTGTCTTTTTAAAATTGAACGATCTTTTTTTGGCTATGTCGCCCGTAGTTCCAGCGATAGATGAATAAAACGCCTCCTTTGCCGGTATCCCAGAACTGCAACCCGACACTCAGGACGTCCCCAACATCGATGGAGGGACGACATTAGCAAACTGCCAATACGATATTGATTTGTGTTGCCCAGGATCGACAGAAGCATATGGAGGAGGCCTACGTCCGAGAGAAGACGGTTACAGGCTGATAATACGAGTAATTAGAATCTGAATCGAAAGCTACTTGAAAAACTACAAGATTCATTAATATGATTTGATACCAATTCATTAATATCAATTATAAAGAATTTCAATAACATTAGATAATACTATTAACCTAGAAATATGCTGTTTCGTTGATGGGGTGGATGAACTACCACACTATTCTATGTGACATTCTCTAGATTCATAAAACGTAGCATGTATCTCACATTTTTCCTGTTTTTGTTGACTGAGTCTGAACGTCTGAACTGAGTGCCATAAACGTATTTTTATGTTTTACCTCGCGAGCGATGCGATCGGGAGCTCCAATATTTACGGCTGCCAAACCGACACTAGGCGTCGCAGCGATTTCGGCTGGGTGGGGATGTGGAGAGGGAAGACCAAGCTACGATCCAGTGTTGACGGATCGCACGTAACAGTGATCCGCGCGCCCGTGGCTATCATGGAAACTTATTTTACGGACAACCCTCGTAATTATATTACCCTTCATTTCGGCCAATTATATAATAAGAACATTTCGCACCGTGAGCGTGAGTGTAAAACCGAATTAAGTGCAGATATACATTTTGGAGATATGGGAGTTTAAAGGTTTCATATTGCTTGGAAAAACTGTTTTTTTTAATAAACCAAAGATTTTCGGTTTATAGTAATATACCAATAAACCGAAAATCATTGGTTTATTTAAAAAAAAAAGTTTTTCCAAGGAATATGAAACCTTTAAACTCCCATATCTCCAAAATGTATATTTGCACTTAATTCGGTTTTACACTCACTAACTAACTAACTAACTTACCATCACGCCGTCTCCCCGAAGGGGTAGGCAGAAAGAATGGAACGCCACACTGTTCTGTCCTGACATACGTCTCTCGCTTCCTCTACATTCATACATCTTGTCATGCACGCACGTCGATTTTCCGACTCCTCACGTGACCGACATTCAATATTTGATTGATTTGATCGTGCCACGTTTTCTCGGCCTTCCTCTATTTCTAGCTCCGTTCACGCCGTTTACATATACCTTCTTTACCATTCTGTCTTCACTCATTCTTTCCATGTGTCCAAACCATCTTAATGACCCTTTCCTTATTTTGTTCATAACACTTTCATTCGCACCACATTCACTTCTTATACTTGCATTTGTCACTCTATCATAAACAGATTTGCCACACATTCGTCTTAGAGATCTCATTTCTACTGCATTTATTCTACTTTCATCCTTCTTTTGCCAGTTCCATGCTTCACTTCCATACATAAGGGTCGTTTTGGTGTTTTACACTCACGGTGCGATTTAAACTACTGCGTAATTTGTCAACAAAAAATGTATCAATGGGTTAGATTAATAATAATTATTATTCCTTGAATTTAAATTGCTTAATTGGGATTTTCACAGCAACAGAAGAGTCCACCGTCGCGTCGCATTCTCACGCAGTAACGACGACTAGTAACACATTTTCAATCCAAAAATATTTTGTTTCGTATTGCTTATATGTGCGCTCAAAGTTCGTACTTAATTGGTATGTTTTTAATATCCATACTTCACTTTTTTATTCATATTTGGCATTGCATAGATTCAAATTTCTCATTCTAGATTGTGTCAAGCGTCATAAATCAAACATTAGTGATATCATCTCCAGCTTGGCACGGCGCTGTAAATGTGCTTATGCATGCAAGCGTTATAAAAGTCATCCGCTAAATGTAATAATCTGCTTTCCAAACAGCATCGGGATATTCATAACATAACCATTTTGGCAAGTTGTCAAGAAAGGTCAAGGATAATTTGCTTTTCCGAATATGGCTGGAAAAAATCGTAAACCAATATTTAATAACCGGACGATGTACGTAAACAGATAATTCAGTAGTGCCAGTAGCTAATGTCTATGCATTATAATATATGAAATTATATACGAATAATAATAATAAAAATAAAAAAAACAGCATAAGGACTACAAAGAAAAATATACTTAATCGATTTTTAAATTTTGAGTTCAATTTAAAATACATGGTTCATCGAATGTGTATTTTTTTTTTTCATTTACAAAATTAAGTATTTTTTATTTAATCGTACAGTCGTTTTATTTGACATATAATTACATTTTACTTATTCAAATGTGAATTTTGAGTAATTTTGTGCAAAAAAAACTATTATGCATAATGGTGTTATTGTGCCGGCCCTTATGTATGGAAGTGAAGCATGGAACTGGCAAAAGAAGGAATAAAGTTGAATAAATACAGTAGAAATGAGATTTCTAAGACGAATGTGTGTTAAATCTGTATATGATAGTGTCAAATGTAAGTGTAAGAAGTGAATGCGAAGAATGAGTGAAGTCAGAATGGTGTAGAAGGTATCTATATGTAAACGACGTGAATGGAGCTAGCAATAGAGGAAGGCCGAGAAAAACGTGGCACGATCAAGTCAATCAAATATTTAATGTCGGTCACGTGAGGAGTCGGAGAAATCGACGTGCGTGCATGACATGATTCACGTCGTTTACATCAGTACATTCATAAATGTAGAGGAATCGAGAGTTGCATGTCAGGACAGAACAGTGTGGCGGTCCATTCTTTTTGCCTACCCCTACGGATAAACGGCGTAATGGTTAGTTAGTTAGTTGCGACCTCATCAAGACCTCAACACGATTTCATTACGACCTCATCACAACTTCATAGCAACCTCCTCACGACCCCATTACAACCTCCTCACGAATTCTTCACGACATCATCACTCGTTACGACTTAACTTTGAGAAACGATGATAAAACGACCCCAATGTTGAGAATTATACATAATATATTCGTAGTCATTACTTTTGAATTTAAAACATTTAGTATCAAAAATCAATCAAAATTTAAAGTGTGTATTAGTGGATAATTTGAATACGATGTGACAATTGCATGTTGCGGACATGCAATGTGTCAAATTGCCGACATTTCAGTGATTTATATCTCTAGTTTTATTATAGCCCCGGTCGGGCGTGTAATAAGCCCGAGAAGCGGTTAGGTAATAGCCAATAGCCAATAGCCAATAGCCCGACCCGTTTTATTGATCCTCGAGAAGGAAAAAACGCGACAAAAAGTTTATATTTACGATCATCAGTCGCACGATTAAAATAATGAACCGTGAAGGAGCCCGTGCATGGCTCTTGGTGATAATAGATCAAGTTGGCTTTAATATGCTTTTTGTACTCGCCAAGTGATTGAGTTGTAACGCTATTATCTATAGTCTCGAGGCTGATAACGAATTTCTAATTCATCAAATTAACTCTAATGTATTCCAAACTGATATGAATTAATTTTGTTTAAAATGTTTTCGTAAACAGGGTTATTATTAACAACTAAAAAAACAAATTATGCTTAAGGTATATACAATATAATAGCATTACATGAGCCATGCTACATGCAGTGGCGGTACTCCCATAGAAGCCCAGATGCCTGGCTTGCGTAAGAAATTTTGAATCATAACCCCCAAATCTAAGAAATCATGCCCCCGCATAAACCAGCAACCCACCAAATCTCCTTCCAACTATGTTCCCATCAGACGTTAGAGGAATAGCCACGAGAGCTGAACCTCTGCAAGCTAGAAGAGGTTTTTGATTTAAAATTTCTTACGCAAGCCGGGCTTCTGGGCTTCTATGGGAGTACCACCACTGGCTACATGTAAGATTCTCAGAGAGGATAAGAAATACTAAAGTACGTAGAAGATCAGGAATAACGGGTGTCGTCTAAAGGTGGATTAAGGTGGATCGAATGGTGGATTGCGAGACATGTTGCCAAATTGGTAGACGAGGGATGAACCAGAAGGGTGGTAGAGAGAAGACCACGCGAGGGCAGAAGAAACAAAGGGATCCCCCAAACAATGGTCTGATAAGATTCGAAAAAATGCTGGTGACTGGATGCGAAAGGCACAAGACAAGAATACGTGGAGAAGTATGGCAGAGGCATATGTCCAACAATTGAAGACATCGGCTGTTTAAAGATAGAATTGAAATGAATATCAGCCTAGTATTTCTCGAGAGCTGAACGTTCTGAGAACAGCAGAGAACAGGCACGCAAGACTTCAAAGTACAGCACAGAGACGACGCTACAGAAATGAGGTGGAGAAAGGAAAACCATTGAGAAACGGTAGCGCTTCACATAGCCATGTAGTCATGATGAGAAACAAGAAGAAGAAGCCATTAATAGTGGTGATACCTTAACACTTGTAACAAAATTTTGTATAACTTCCAGATAACATACATGTATCCTTAATAACTAACTAATTAACCATCACGCCGTCTTCCAGAAAAGCACAGATTGTTTTATTTGTTGCGCTGCAGAACCAACCTGCCAATGGTTATGCCTGTCAAAATGATATTGTCAGTGAAATAATAGGACAAGTCAATAAGGCTTCGGCGGTATCAGATTGTCTCAAGGATATAATATGGAAAAACAAGTATATGAGAACTGACAGCAAGGTCAGAATATATAAAACTTGCGTAAGGCCTATACTGACATTTACCATTGAGACCAGAGCGGATACCACAAGAACGAAGGCTAAAGTACAGGTGGCCGAGATGAGGACGCTGAGGATGATAGCAGGAAGGACTATTCGAGATAGGGTGAGGAACACGGCTATCCGCAAGATCTGCAAGGTGGAGGATGTCGTGAGATGGGGCAGACAACGCAGAAGATACTGGAATGCGCACATTCATAGGATGGATCCCACCAGTATCCCACACGTTGTGGCGCATCAGATTCCTACCGGCTGCCGTCCCCCCGGAAGACCGCCGAAGAGATGGAGAGATAGTTGGGAGTCAACCTTCCAAGAGAGGCCAGCCTGATTTCAAGAACTGACCAAAGGTCTATAAGAAGAAGAAGAAGTGAATATTATTTTATGATATTGTGGCAATCACTGATAGCTAACCGCGGAGACATAAACGATGGAAAAAAATTTAGTAGTCAAAATGAATCGTATTAGTATTCATCGCACGTCTCCCCCTTGTCAGCGGTCAGAGCCGGCCCGATCCCCTCAATGTCAGCCAGTAAACGGCATGTATCAGTAACCAACTAACAAGGAATAATGGCAGAAAACTGACACAATCCTTCGCCGAAAAAAAACATCAAAGAGCCACCAACGACCGGGACACAACGAAAACCATTTGTTATGAACAATACACATCGGCGATTTGTGACTCAGGATAATATCGTGAATGGAAACACACAGCGAAACGAATTACGTTTTCAGATACTAAATCGTAAAAATAAATTTAACTATTGAAGAGCTATTGGACTTGAACTTGGATATTCTGGCATATAGAGATTCGTATATAATGGCTATTCCTCTTACGTCTGTTGGAAACATTCTTAGAAATGCTATTTGGTGGTTGTTTTATGCAGGAACTAGATGTGTGGCCCGAAGTGCTCCTCCATAATAGGATTGTGGGGGTCTATGCTAAAGTCCTCTCCTGAAGGCCTCCTGCCATAATGGAGGGAATGACCGAGGGGACAAACTCTAGGAGACGCCCACGCCGAGAGTACCTGGAGGACCTGTTGGTGGACGTGCGCTGCTCATCATATGCAGATTTCAAAAGAGCCGCACAAGACAGGGAAGAATGGAAGAGAAGAATATAGGGAATTGCTGTAAACCAATCTTAGTATTGAAACCAGAGAAGAATATGCTAAAGTTTCTGCATTAATGGAAAATTATTTATTGTAGAGTATGATAAGATCAATCTTATTATCAAATCAAATCAAATCTGCTTATTAAATCGATAGACATTACAAACAGCATAAATGTTTAAGAGGTTACTACACCCTGAAATTTAAAAAAAAATCAGAGGCGATCAAAAGGAGTCAGAGGACATCACAGCAATAATAGAAGACCTGTACGGTTCAGGAATCACAGACTAAAGGTAATTTTAAAATACATTTGATTTAAAAACGCAGATATCCTACTTGTTTTTTTGTTACGTAATCAAATTAATCAATTACTAAAAGACGGCCAAGTCTGATAAATCGACGAGCGTATCACGTTGAAAAGTCACGTTCTATGAATGCAGAGGAAGCAAGAAAGAAGAGAGTTATTTTAGGATCGGATCATCATCTCTGTATACCCTTCCAGAGGAACGACGTGATGGTTAGTTAATAAGCATTATCTCCGTCGGGAATCAAACGATAATGTCGAACCATCTCTCATGCGTTCCTGGTATTATGCTGTATATATACGAGTATAATATTTTACCTATGCCATAAACATTTATGCTGTTTGTAATATCATTTGAGTTAATAAAATGATTTGATTTGAACATCACCAGTAATGGTGCGATTGAGGCTAAGCTCATTCTTATTTAAATAAAATAGGCTCATCGGTTGAGGTTTCTCGAAAACACGTATAACAGCAACAACAAATCATAAAAATTTGTTGAATTAATGCCGTATATCAGAATTCAGATAATCCACGAGGATTTTCCACGTATTCTGCGGTTTAGTGAGTCCAGAGTTCACGGAAGTGTATGTGTAAACAAAACCGTTTTAACATTATTATCTCAGAAGAACTTCTTTTTTCAAATGCTAATATATGTATGAAATGTAGAGTGGAAAAAAGTATTCAAAAAAGGATCACTGCGGTGGTTTGGACATATGGAACTCATGGATGAAGAAATAATGTAGGAAGGATATCCTATCTTAACGGAAACCTGTTTTTTTTTCTTGTATACGACAGGTCGTTTGAACCCAATTACTGTATACAATTTATTTTTAGCTATTATATTGATTCTTATGACATGTGATAGGTAGCCAATTCTACACCAGACCAAAGACAGTGTGACAATCACACTGCCATGGCCGGGAATCGAACCCGGGACCTTCGGTATGGAAGCCAGAGCTCTTACCACTCTGCCACGAAGGTCGTCTTCATGACGACTTTCGTGGCTTATTGGTAAATGCTACGATTGCCAATCCGAAGGTCTCGGGTTCGATTCCCGGCGATGGCAGTGTGATTATCACACTGTCTTTAATCTGATTTAGAATTCACGTGACAATAAAATGGCGATAGATTAGCTACCTATCACATGTCATGACAGAATTTAGATCGAGACTCAAAACGCATCTTTTCAAATTATCCTTTCCTGATAAGAAGGGTTGATCGACTACGTCAGGTGCAGCCCTCATACTAAATATGTTTATTTTTTAACTAGTTCATAAAAGGGAGCTTTTTCTACAGCGCCCTTGAGATGAGTAATTCATAAAAATCAAGCTCTATAAATTATCCAATTTATTATTATTATTATTTTATTGTTGTCTTTTTGTGTCTGATAATACGTTTGTATTATATTACAAATTATGACGATAACTCTAAATATGAATTACAAACACATTACTTAAATAGTTTTGAAAACGTTTTCGGATAAAAAATACGTAATTCAGTAAGTAATACAAACTTCGCCAAAATGTAGTTTATGTATGCAGTTAAAATAAATAAAATAATGAGCTATAATTTTGACCAATTATGAATAATATTACGATATTTCGAATGCAGCTATGCGTATTAAGTACATGTCCACTAACCAGCGTTATTTTGCAAATTAAATGTTGACCCAATCATTAATCTGCATTTGCAATTCAAAACGATCGAAAATTATTGCCTTCACTACACTGACATTAGGTATGAGGTGTGGTTGCTAAATAAGCGGGAAAAAATTAATATAATAAAAACTGACAAGTAAAAATAAAAATAAAACCTACAGTAAAACCTCTCTCGTCCGCCCTCGGCTGGTCCGCCACTCCGGTTTATCCGACCGTGCTCAAGCCCAACTTGTCCCGACTCAATCGACAAGATCCGATCAAGAAATGGATGAACACTGCAGCTAAGTCTAAAATTTCATCTGCTTAACAAAAATCTGAAAAAAATACTGACATTTTTTCTAAGTATTTTTTACTATAGGCTATCATCAATTTTATATCATATTATTGTACTACTCATTTTCCATAATAATAGTTTTTGGGCGGTTTATTGCAATGTTTTTAATGTAGAGAACAAACCATGAATAACCAGGAATTGGCACATGTATCCACTATGAGAGATCTCGGGGTCATCTAAGAGAGTAGATTAACCTTTCAAGCTCATGTTGAGAGAATTTGTGGCATTGCGCTGAAGATGTTGGGCTTCATCATACGGACCGGAAGGGTTTTCAGAGATCCCAATGTGTTCAGAGTACTATACAATTCATTGGTTCGGAGCAGACTCGAAAGTGGTTCTGTGATATGGAGTCCGCACGAGGCGAGATATTCCCTTATGCTGGAGAGGGTTTAGAAAAAAAATCCGAGGTATCTCTACATGAAGGAGTATGGTAGCTATCCATGGCTCTATCCCACAGCGTTTCTTTTGGGAATGTTGGGGTCTAATTCTCTGCAGCTTCGAAGAGACGGGTTTCTCATAACCCATTTCTTTAGACTAATTAGGGGATATTTTGAAAACTCAGCCGTGCTGGAGGGTGTAGGTCTTTTTGTTCCCGCCAGATATCTCCGACAGCGCCAGCATAGATTGTTTTACCTACCCGCCGCCAGAACCAACCTGGCTCTGGTGACACCGGTGGGAAGAGCAATCATGAGCATTGTAATATCTGTTGATGAAATAAACTGATTTGATTTGATTTGATTAATTTTCCTCAAACTCCATTCGCGTATTTATTTTGTTATACACACGAATTCTAATTGAAACTGTCAGTTGAGTTACTATCTCTAGAGTAATACTTAATAATTGTAATAAACTTCATTTTTTAAATGACTTTAGGTTTTTGTTTAACATAGATGTGTTTCGCATAGTTGTGTGTTTCCACCAAAACAATGGATTATCTAAACTGATTTATTTGATTTGATAGTTTGTTAGTCAGTAGGATGTATTTTTTCAAACCCCGTACATTTAGGCCTGTTCTCGTAGTAGAACAACAACGTGGCAATTGAAACTGTTCGGCAATAAAATGGGTCTGCACTTAAATTAGCGAGCGTGTATTATATTATGACTGTTATCAAATGAAAACATACATCCACCAGCCACCAGCCAACAGCCACCCAGCTCCCCGGTAATGCAGGATAATAGATCATACGGAACCAATGGCAGCCGCCAACACCGCGGCGAGATCGCCCACAGGTACACCGGCGAAAAGCTTCGGGCTATACAATCTCAAATTTCCACACTCTATTATTAAAAATAATAAAACTGTACCCGAACCAGAGATAAAACATGAGCTTTACTATTCCAAACACAAGACAATACATCTGACGATTTTATCCTAATAATTGCACCGTTTAACCCTTCATTTCATGGTGTAGCAAGTAAACCTACTAATAAAATATTTAAATTTCATCACTTGTACGCTACACTCTACATTCCCACCTACTAGCTAAGCTACAAAAGCCGTCACTAGTGGCGCTAGTTTACTAACTATTGTATAATATTTTATCTTAACATTTGGTTACAGTTGACCTGCTTCGATTATTGCTTTTTGAAGTTTCATTGTAGAAGTTCATTGTAAATAATGTATTTTTTTTAATGTTTTTTAAAAGTATATTTAGTTAAAATCCAAAAATGTTTGTGTCTTCGACCGGTTTCAGCAGCTCTCTGTCATCATCTGGTGATTTACCATCCACCAAAAGATGGCAACGATATTTTTATTTTCATTAATTAAAAAAAACAATATTCCCGGATGAGTATTCATATCAGTAAAGCATTTTATATAATAATAAAATATATTATGAAGTATTATTAAGTTTAGCTTTCTAGTAAATGTTACAATAGACATTTTCATTGAAACATGTTTATAAAGAAACCAAATATATTTATAAAATATTTTTTCCTTGTCTAGTTTTAACTAAAAATCATTTTATTTTCATTTCAACATCTATCAAAATTGACCACATTTATGAAAAAAAATAAAAATATTACACTGATGAAGAAGGGCTTCTGTGTCCCAAAACATGTTTGTTTTATCTTATTTTTTGTATATACCTGTATAATATTTTTTCTTTTTTAAATTAAGTGTTGTGTTACAAAGAAAAAAAAATGTTTTATTAAAAATACTGTTTCTTCTATATTCGCCATAACGTTGTGTTGTGGATTCATTGATCAATGTTTCATTTTTGACTTTGTACACAAACATTGTTACAAATATAGTTTTTGTTAAATATTTAAGACATCGTAAAATAAAGGGTTAACAAATTAAAACCCCCCACATAAATTGTAAAATAATTTTATAATAGGGTGGATAATAGCATACAGGATGTTTTACAATACCAATATAATAGGTTTTGTTCCCATTCTATCGATTCATAGTACTTATATTTCAATTTTACACTTCATAATTACAGCACATTTAGACAGACAGATGTACTTATTCTTTAACGACTTATCAGATAAGATTTCTACATATTCCTAAACAATTAAATCTACATTTATTGATTTCTAGTATTGAGTATCGCGATCTAGATTCGCAGTGTTGAAATAATTCAGCTTCCAGACTCTAGATCAAGCCTTTTACTCGTTGAAAAGAGTATGTGATTACTTGAATATTTTAAAGCGAATCGAAAAATTATTCTAATTCGTTTTTTAAAATTCAAATTGTACTATGCACAAAAAAAACGCTTGGCAAAAAATATGTTACTAATTAAATTAAATTTTTGAAAGTAAACTTGTTTAAAATAAATATTAGCTTGTGGCCAATATGTTGGAGATAAAATAACAAGAATATATATTTTTATTAACAGTGTGCTAGGAGCCAAAAAATGACCACAATAAAACGCTTAAAACTGCGATGGAAGGAAATAATGCAAATATACAAATCCCACGTTATACTTAAAGAATAATATTTAAAGAACTGGCAAGTAACAACATAAGTATTGTTACGATTCAATTTTATTACGGTGTGTATAAATTTGCTTTGTAAATATAGTTTTACATTACAGTTTCAGGGAACTTTGGAATGATGAAATGCAGAGAGTGTGAAAACAGCCAATAAAAGGATAGCGGAATGAAGACATCGTGAAGATTAAAGAAGAAGAGGGAGACCTCCCACACGATGGTCTGATGATGTAATTGCTGATAACTGGATGCAAAAAGCGTAAGACAGGAGTATATGGAGAAGTAGGGGGAGGTCTATGTCTAGCAGTGGACGAAATCGGTTGTACAGGAAGAATAAGTCAACGAGAGACAAATCATAAATCAGAAATTCTCTTCCAATTAATCACTCAACAACGAAAAAATTCATTATGTGATCAATCTCACAATATAATCAATTATTGTATTTAAAAAATATGTATTGATAAATTGATTCAATAAGGGAGCTTCATGAAAGGTCTCTCATTATTGATACCCCAATATTTTTGACATAATTATGTCCCTGGTACTCTGCTTAAGTTAACTAACACATGTTATACAGGTATGTACCATATATGTCTCAATGTTCTTGCATTAATTTTGTAATAATTTTAGTTAGTTTATATCGTACTCTCGATGATGAAGGTAAAGCCTTGTCGATAAAAATAAACTCAAAAATGAAAAAAACGGTGTTTTAATTCATAAATAATCGACATAATTAGCTCTTTTAAACAATATAAGAGCTCGTGCCGTCTTATTAAACTGATTTGTGTATTTCTTCTTTGTCTTTTACACTAAGTATGCAGTTTCGTTCTATAAGTCAGATAGAACTAAAATGCCTTTTTTGGTATTAGTGCCTATTTTAATTCAACCATTCGTATGTATATATATATATATATATACATATAATAATATGTGTATGTATGTATGTGTATGTAATATGTATGTATGTATGTAATAATATGTATGTATGTATGTATGTAATAATAATAATATGGCAATAATATAATAATAATGTATGCTCTTCTCATATATGTATATGTAATAGCATAATAATATGCTCTCATGCATATAATAATATGC
Organism: Lepidostoma basale; assembly: GCA_022606425.2. Lineage (NCBI taxonomy): Eukaryota > Metazoa > Arthropoda > Insecta > Trichoptera > Lepidostomatidae > Lepidostoma > Lepidostoma basale. The sequence continues at coordinate 584,394 of JAHDVF020001422.1, read as the reverse complement.
GTATGTAATACGTAATAATAATATATATGTAATAATAATATGTATATATCAATGTATATACGTAATAATATGCATATATAATATGTAATACGTATATGTACATGTATGTATGTAATATGTGCATGCTAATAATATAATAATAATAATAACTGTCAATATAATATATGCATGCATATGTAATAATAATAATAATATGTATATATATATATGCTCTATATATATATATATATATATACATATAGCACATATATATATATATATATATATATATATATATATATACTCTTTCATATATATATATATATATATATATATATATATATATATATATATATATATATATATATATATATATATATATATATATATATATATATATATATATATATATATATATATATATATATATATATATATATATATATATATATATATATATATATATATATACTCATATATATATACTCATATATACGAGGTCTGTTCAAAAAGTATCGCGAATTTTATATTTTTTCAAAAAGTATTTATTTATTCATGAATATCTATTTTGTCCCCTTCAAAGTAATTCCCCTCGGATATGATACATATTGGGTCGTCACGGACCGAGTCCAACATCTCCTGAGCAATGTTAACGCGATGCTGTTTTTGGTCGAAATTGAGCAATTTTGGCACGAATTTCGCGGCGACCCGACTCATGCCCAAATCATTGGTTAAAATCGAATGGCACGAGCCAATCGATATGTTTAGGTCCTCAGCAACTTCTCTAACGGTGATTCGACGATTGGCTAATACTATTTTCTTCACTTTATTAATGTTTTCGTCTGTTGTTGACGTGCTCGGGCGTCCGGCACGCTCTTCGTCGTTCATATCTTCTCGGCCCTCTGAGAACATTTTGTACCACCGATAAACGTTGCTTTGGTCCAAGGTAGCTTCACCATATGCCACAGTCAACATTCGAAATGCGTCCGCGCACTTTATTTTGTTTTTCACACAAAATTTGATACAGATTCTTTGATCCATTTTTTGGAATAGGCAAAAATCGAAGACGAGCCAAAACACATCCAAGCAAAACTAACTAACTAACTAACTAACTTACCATCACGCCGTCTCCCCGGAGGGGTAGGCAGAAAGAATGGAACGCCACACTGTTCTGTCCTGACATACGCCTCTCGCTTCCTCTACATTCATACATCTTGTCATGCACGCACGTCGATTTTTCCGACTCCTCACGTGACCGACATTCAATATTTGATTGATTTGATCGTGCCACGTTTTCCTCGGCCTTCCTCTATTTCTAGCTCCGTTCACGCCGTTTACATATACCTTCTTTACCATTCTGTCTTCACTCATTCTTTCCATGTGTCCAAACCATCTTAATGACCCTTTCCTTATTTTGTTCATAACACTTTCATTCGCACCACATTCACTTCTTACTTGCATTTGTCACTCTATCATATACAGATTTGCCACACATTCGTCTTAGAGATCTCATTTCTACTGCATTTATTCTACTTTCATCCTTCTTTTGCCAGTTCCATGCTTCACTTCCATACATAAGGGTCGGCACAAGAACACCATTGTGCACTGCCATCTTAGCTTTTTTGGATAGGCTTTTGTTTGCGATGACAACTTTAAGTGCACCATTTATTCTGTTGCCTGCCCCAACCCTTCTTTCAATATCCTTCTCCACCCTCCCATCCTTTGTAAACATACTTCCTAAATAAACAAATTCATCCACTTGTTCCAGATTTTCACCGTTTACACTAATGTTGCACACTGTCATGCTTCCTTCTTTTTCGAAAATCATTACCTTAGACTTATTCACATTCATCATCAAATCGTATCGCTTGCATACCTCATACATCCTAGACACCAGGGCTTGCAGTTCGTGCTCGTTGTCTGCAAGTAGCACAGCGTCGTCCGCATACAACAAACAGCTTACTGAAACATCTTCCATTTTTGCACCTGCTTCCAACCCTTTCAGCTCTTTCATACACTTGTCCATATATAGATTAAACAACCATGGAGACATTACACACCCCTGTTTGACACCTTTATTGATATCAAACCAGGCTGTAAGATCCCCATTTACTCTGACACTAGCAGTGCTTTCTGTGTACAGCGATGTAATTGCCGTGATCAGTTTTGTGTTTATTCCATATTCCGACAATATTTCCCACAGTTTACCTCTATCTACGCGATCATATGCTTTTTGCAAATCGACAAACGCACAGAAGAGTTTACGGTTTTTGGCCATAAACTTCTCTGTCACTGTACGAAGTGCAAAAATTTGATCCATGCATCCTCTGCCATTCATAAAAGCGCCTTGCACATCCCAAACTCTATCACTCGTCGTCTTTCTTACTCTTTCTATTAAAATTCTGCCATAGATTTTACCAACAACACTCAAAATACTAATAGCTCTGTAGTTTCCACATTCCATATGGGATCCTTTTCCTTTGTACAGAGGCAAAATAACTGCTCTCCTCCAGTCGAGTGGGGTATATCCCTCCTCCAAGCATTGGTTGAACAGTTTACATATCCATGCGGAAACTACTTCGCCACCGTTTTTGATAAATTCTATAGCGATGCAGTCATACCCTACAGCTTTTCCACTTTTCATTGCTTTCACAGATCTTTCAATCTCATTCATACTTATTTTTTCTGTATTGTCATTTATACCAATCGCGTTTACACCAGTTCTAATGCTTTCATCAACACTTGTATCACCACCATACATTTCTTTAAAATACTCCATCCATCTCTCTTGTACGATCTTACTTTCCGTTAACATTCTTCCCTCACTATCTAAAATTGCTTTCACACATCCGCTTTCAGGAGGATTTCGGGCTTTCTTCACTTCCTTCCAAAACATTTTAATATTGTCCCCGAAGTTCTTTGTCATTTTGAGCCCTTCTTCCTCCCTCAGCTTTTCTTTTTGCACTTTCACTACCGATTTCACTTCTTGCACACCTTATACAAATCTTTTGCACTTTCATACTTACCTCTGTCATTCTTATTTATCGAAAGCATATTCAACCAAGCAAAACAGCTGTCAAAAATTAACTAAACATTCAAAATGGCCGACCTTGTCAGCATAAGTAAGGGACATGAGTACCAACATAACGCTACAAAAAAATCAAAAATCAAATATACGTAGCCAGCGGAAATTCAAAATTCGCGATACTTTTTGAACAGACCTCGTATATATTTTTTTTGGGTGATCTAATCAATTTGTGTCGTTTGGTACTCTAAATTCTGACGTAATCTAGAAAAAAATATTGAGCCCCACACATGGGACCGTATGTTATCTGACTCGGTAATTCAGCGCCCCACGGTTGGGGCCGACCAAGAAAAGGTAATGGGAGATGAGATTCACTATATTCACATTCGTATATGATAAATGTATATGCATCTATGAAATAACGGAAGCAAGATGAATGACACCATCCTCCAGATTGAGAGTACTCCAACGGGGACACGCTCGGAGGTATTTGCTCGGGAGCGCAGGGCCGCCCCGAGACGGGGCCGCGGGCCGGAATGCGCACCCGCGCCCCTATAAGGAAGCCTGCCGCGAGAGCCGGGCTGCGGGCGGAGCTGACCCCATCTCGGTCGTCAAGCGAGCTTCAACTAGCCCAATATTTTGTCACAAACGTGATTTACTTGTTCCCTATAGCTCCTCCCGTCTGGAACCTCGCGCCGTCTTTGGCAGGTTCAATAATACATTCACATTGCAGAAATTATTTTATTTTTCTTTTAAAAAAAAAAAAATGAAAAATGAAAAAAAATAAAATGCAGTAAAAATGGGATCTCTTAGACAAATGTATAGTACATCTGTACATGATTGAGTGTTAAATGCAAATATCAGAAGTGAATGCCGTATGTTTTTTAAAAGTTTTGTCATATTTTATGGGAATAACATGTTTCGCCTTTCTTAGAATGATCAAACATGTCATTCCCATAAACAATATTAAACCTCTAGAAAACAGACGTTTTCATTTGTACGAATTGAATAATGAAAATACTCTGGAGAGAACTAAATAATTAACCTTCGCGCCGTCTCTCCGAAAGGGTAGGCAGAAAGAATGGAACGCCACACTATTCTTTCCATGGCATACCATACTTCTCTCGTTTCCTCTACTTTCATACATCGTGTCATCCACGCGCGTCGATTTCTCCTACTCAAGTGACCGACATTTATTATTTGATTGATTTGATCGTGCCACGTTTTTCACGACCTTCCTCTATTTTGTTTTTCGTTTACGTCATTTTCAGATACTTTCTTTACCATGTTTTCTTCATTTATTTATTCCATGTGTCCGAACCTTAATGAAACATTAATAATTTTGTTCAAAACACTTTCATTCGCACTGCATTCAATTCTTATATTTGCATTTGACACTCTTTCATATACCGTTTTATTACACATTTGTCTAAGAGATCTAATTTCTACTGCATTAATGCTGCTTTCATCCTTCATTTGCAAGTTACACGCTTCACTTTTACGCATAAGGGTCGGTACAAGAATACTATTGTGCACTGCCATATTAGCCTTTTTGGATAGAATTCTCGAGAGAAGGAAAATAAATTGTTGTTATGAAAATATAGAAAAATTCGTTAATATTATTTAGTACACAGATTTATAACATTGGACTATCACTTCAAAAACGATTTTTTTTTCAAAGCACTTAGTGTAATGCTCATTTTACGATCTTCATAAGTAATGCTTTTTTTATAGAAACAAATTTTTGTTCGTATAAAAAACACAATAAAAGTTTTATAATACTGGCATAATATAAGGAAAATCAACACTATTTTCAATATGCTAACATAATACTCGTACAAGCAAAAAAAAATCTGAACAACAAGCATAAGTTTTATATTATATGTATAAGTTGTATAGATACGTTTGTCCGCCTATTGGTATATTGTCAGAATATATCATTATCGATTGAACTAAATTGCTTTGAAATGAAAATTCTCCGTAAAAAGCTAGTCAGACTTGGAAGAGGGGATGGAACATGAACAGAAGAAGAGTTGATAAACAAGTCCGTTCAAGATATTCGATACATTTTCCGTTATATTGACTAATTAAATAATAATACTCTACAAAATGAACCTTATTTTGTTGTGTAAATATCTCTAAGACCGAGGCAAATGTTTATCTGAATAGTCATCTGCATTTATTAAAATGTACAAAGTTTCCTTATATGTCACGTTACTCATCAAATGTTTATATTCCGAGTCGAACCGATTCTCTGTATGTATAGCGAAACCCGCATTAGTGATGTGCCAGTGCGAAGTTTTTAGAAGTTCTAAGACAAGTTCCTTCTTTTTAAGAACTCAAATACTCGACCGATACTTTTACTTTATGAATACAGTATCTAAATTTTAACACGGTAAACATTTTATTGTAGATCACTTAGGGTACGGCCACACCGAAGTGCCAGAGTAGGAGTCAAAATGAACATCCGGCGAGCCAACGTATGCCGCACTATGGGACCGGCCACAAGCGAACTGTGTCTTGACTTCTACCCAGGCACTCTGGTGTGGCGAACCCTTATGGATGTATGATTCTAATCCTGATATCTGGTCGTGAAATAACTCTAATTCAGAAACTGTAACAGCCCTGGGAGTAATATTTCGAAGTAGGAACCCAGACGCTAGTATTACTAGTCACATTGGAATGTTTTTTCGAATAAACGAAAGTTTCCCTGTGATTGGGGAGTAAAAACGGACTTGGACTTGGATCTTCTGGCTTACAGAGGTTCAGCTCAAATGGATATTCCTCTCACGTCTGTAGGAAACGTTGTTGGAAATGTGATTTTGTGGTTGCTTTATGCTGGGGCTAAATGTATGGCTCGGAGTGCGCCTCCGAAAGAGGGCAAAGGGGGATTTAGGGTTTATAATAAAGTCCTACGCTATTATCAGAGAATGGAAGACGAGTTAGGGGGGGGATTGTATATTAAAAAAAAAGTATGTTCCCGAGGGGAAGAGAAGAGGAGCAGTGCCTGGATCAGAGTACGCGAGGGCTGCCGGGTAGGATTTATTTTATCCACATTGGCTGCGGGAGAGGGGTAAAGGACTGAATGATGGTGGGTAACTTGGTGGTAAAGGGTCATTTTTGATAAAGCAGATGGTAATAATTAAGGTCAAGGTCTGTTAAGGGAAGAGATGAAGATAGAGTAGTGCAAGGAATAATAGAACTGGAGTCGTAGTATTCATATCAACGATGTTACACGGAAAAGGACTTTGCAGGTGAATATTATGCGGATTGATACACGTGGTTTTGGATTAAGTGGCCGACTGAAGTTTGAAAGAGATCAATGTGCCACGACATCAAGGTTTCATCTAAAGAACAAATGCATTTTTATATATCTGATATTTTCTTGTTTTTTTTTAACATAGCACATTCTAATCTACAACACTGGGTAACACTTTTAGCTGTCACAAGCACAATATACGAGTATCCTCTTTCAGAGGAACGCTTTGGTTCACAAATATCATACTCCCGTATAAACCAACGATCAAACAAATTACCTTTCCAATAATATCAAGCGTAATAATAATTACTGATGTCTATAAAATCTGAATATCTGTGTCAGAAGATCCAAGTCTAGTTGTAATCTGGTTCTGTAGTTACTCATCTCTAAGCCGTGTATATGAAGCAGTTCCAAGAACCACGAGGCGGGGGCGAAGGTTCGCGGACGCGACGAAAGGAAAGATAATAAACAAGCATTATCTGAGCATTACTTCAGATAAGGAGGCCGATAAATTATGACAACAATTTATCAAAAGTATTCCGGTGAAAGAACGGGTGGCATCGCACGTGTATACATACTTGTACCGTAACTTACAAGCGAATCTTAAGACCTGCAATTCAATTAAATTGTATTTTTTTAATTGAAAAAAAAAATACAGCATTGCTGTTCGTCTTCTTCTTTGTGTCAATTACAAGCCATGGCCCTAAATAGGAACAAAAAATCTCATAATACTCTTGACTTTAGAAAGTATCTTGTCTTCCTAATGTCCAACCATCTCTCATGCGTTCCTGGTATTATAAATATTATTTTACCTGTTCTAAATAGATGCCTTAAATGTGCAATACGAATGAAAACAATGAAGGCTTTAGTTTATTAATTTATTGTTTTGGAATGCTTTGCAATCTTCATTAGCTTCTTATACATACTCGTACGTTAATTTCGTTAATCAGAGTAGACAGCTGAAGTCTACTGTGTATTGGCACCGTATATATTAACCAAACAAGTCTTTCGTGACTATTGACAGCTTATCACGCCGGGTTCTGGTGACCCTGAATTCGTAATTTGCTAAGTACCGTGTAAGGGTGGGTAGGTTGCTTTTATCATTATTGCCCCGGGGCGCACCCTAGACCCTATTGCTTGGCGTAGGCAAAGGAAGGCGCGACACCAGGGTGAACATAAAACTCAAACGGATTATGTAATGTGGGTCAATATGTACTGCGGGCGACCAATCAATCACGTGGGTTGGGGAATTGGAAGATTAATAAACCGCAATTCACTTAAGATTTTAATTGGTTTAATCATGAAAGTACTGATTTTAATATAGCGTAACCTTCGCGAAAGATTCACTTCAAGGGCGTATATCACATGATAAACCGTACTTAACAGTAATAGTAACAAGCTTATTTTTAAAGCGCCGTTTTCGTTATGAAATCACATCGAGGGTGCATTAAAACGTGCGAAAAATCCACAATGTTAACGGCATCTTGCGGCGGTTAACGTAAAATCCACAATATTGACGACCTTCCTGGCCGAGCGGTAAGTGCATTGACTGCCACCCCGAAGGTTCCGGGTTCGATTCCCGGGGAGGGCAGTGTTATTGTCACACTGTCTTTGGTCTGGTGTAGAATTCACGTGACAATAAAATGGCGATAGATTAGCTACCTATCACATGTCACGAGAATAACTATGATTGCTATAATACCCTTTACATCGATTTAGCTCATGCTGTCATGATGTAAAAGAGCGATTCAACAAAATAATAATTATAATAATAATAACTTATACCTAAACTTTGTGTTGCAGATATTTAATGTTTATTTTTTTTTGTACTTTGTATGTTAATTTTTTTATGGATTAATTATATCGTGTAGCTCTAAGCATGAAGCAAGGTACCATCAAGCACCTGTGCGGCCGTTGCCTTAGATAAATTAGGAAATTATATGTACAATTGTAGAAAACTTATAAACGACCGATTTATCAATTTACTAGTTAACAAATTGTAAGAGATCTGTTGTCACGTTTGAGCAAATCGTTACCCTCGCCAATCTAAAATGTATTAAGAGCGATCTCAGATGGCCGGCGTACATTCACAAGACGTAGAAGTGCCAAGTAAATAATTAAGCGCCTAATAAATTATTCTCCACTACCAAATTTGTATGTTATTTGCCCGTCCCCCGCGGCACTTTTAATCAATCTGGCACTCATTTGGGTCCAGCGCGGAGCACAATGAGATCGGAAAACGATTCGTCTGCTGTCAAATGTTTCTCGATAACTTTTTGTTACTTATTTTAATGGACACGAAAAAAATTGTGCCAAGTCCTAAATATATATATTTCTTAATTAATTCGGTCAGAACACACTTGGAACGTATACACGCATAGTCGATCCGCTCCGGCTCACACGTGACGCAATTAATATAAAAGAGAGATGAACTTAAGGCGTGAACACTGTGGAATTCCATAATGACGAATTTTTATGAATTAAACACTGTTTTTTCCACTTTTGAGTTGATTTTTCTCGACATGTTTCGAAGGCTTACACCTTCATCTTCGGGAGAACGATATAAACTGTTTCTTCTAACGTTTATATCGTTCTCCCGATGGTGAAGGTGTAAGCCTTCGAAACACGTTGAGAAAAATAAACTCGAAAGTGGAAAAAATTGGGTTTAAATTCATAAAAATTCGTAATATAAAAGAGATAAAATAAATTATTTGTGTGGCCCGGAGTGTTCCTCTGAAGGAAGATCGATTTTGAGCACTTGTGGTGTTTCAGTCTTAATTTGATAGTTTTTTTTTTATTGTAAAGTTAGGATGTGGAGTCCTTTGTAAAATCGTTCGGCAAATGTATGAATGAATTCATCTATCATCGGGATTCCTGATTCTATCTATGGGTGTTCATTTTTTTCAACTGATTCGTGGTCGAGTACATAATTTAGATATTTTGAATGACTTGCCTTTGTTCGTCCCTTACAATTATCTGCGACAACGACATCATAGATTATTGCACTTGCCACTGTGTAGAACCAATCTATCTAAAGTAATATCCGTGGGCAGGGTAATAATCCTTCTTAGCAGCATTTTTTGGGTGTGGATATTTTTCACGATAGAGAGGCCACCCTTAGAAAGCATCGATCTCTCATATATTAAATATAATTGGTATTTGCTTATCTTGTTTTTCTAACTGTATTAAATTGTTTGTTTTTACAGGTTTATTTAAAAATCGTTCTAATTTTTTTTTAAAACAAAATTATAAACGAATGAAAAATGCTATGCCTGTAATTGAAGTTGCACGAGCTGCATTTGATAAAATGAGAACGTTATTTTGCAACGATAATCTTAACCTGAAACTCCGACCAACTGATTAAATGGTCTGTTCTACTATATGGCTGCGAAACCTGGACTCTAAAAGTGAGTGTAATGAATCGGTTGGAGGCGTTTGAGATGTGGATATACTGCAGAATACTCCGTATACAGTGGACCGATAGGGTCAGTAATGCAGACGTACTACACAGAGCCAAAGCCAATATAGAGCTGTGTTCATGTGCTAAGGGGAGAAAAATACCACCTCCTTCATTTTATATTAATGGGTAAAGTGGAGGGATGTCGGAGAATTTGTAGAAGGCAGCTGTCCTGGCTGCGGAACATAAAAGAGTTGACAGGAATTACAAGAGTTCAGAACCTGTTCCAAGTGGCGCAGGATAGATATGCCTTTGCTGCAGTGAACGCCAACGTTAGAGGGACCTGACACGGCACCGAACGGAGAAGAAAAATAAATGTGATGGTTATGTTTTTTTAAAATAAATTGAAATTGAAATTGAATTGAAATGTGCAATTGTGTGATCCATTAAGCAAGCGATAATCGGATAGCCTTATTTTGAACGAGTTGGAGTTCCCGAAGAAATTGCCTTGAAACGAAATATTTTAATTATAAAAATGTGTTGTGAAAAAAAAGCACCGGTTGCCCTATACGTACTAGTATAGACGGATTAATGCTTTCGAGTCGTGATTTCCTCTTTAGCTGTCGGTAATGATGTTTGGTTTTACAGGTATTATGTGGCCGTAATCTTTAAATGGCTCCCTGAAATGTTTGTAATACAAATTCGCACCACAATTATAATGCCATTACAGATTACTGTAATCATAGTTAACTATTTGAGGTGATCGTTTAAACCCAGTCATTACAAAGTTCCCAACACGGTACAAAAAACACGAAAATCTCTATATAATTGATTATTTGTACAAATGATTTCATATGTATTCTCATCACTTTAAGTAATTATTATAGTATTAAAAACAATTTTAGATAGTTAGATTGAAACGGGCTCATATATTTTATACGGCATAATTACATTTAGAGTAATAAAAATATAGAGAGATTACCAAAGAAGTCTGAGAACAAAATAAATGGTACACTCAAAGTCATCACTGCAAATATAAATATATCCACTAAAGCAAATATGATAGTTCATAGTGGAGTTAATGTGCCAATCCTTATGTATAAAAGTGAAGCTTGGAGCTGGCAAAAGAAGAACGAAAGTAGGATCAATGTTGTACAAATGAGATCACTGAGAAGAAAAAAACAACCAACAATTGTAATTAACCACCACGCCGTTTCCTCGCAGGGGTAGGCAAAGAGGATGGACCGCTATACTTCTCTGTCCTGAAATACCTCACTACCACATACGTATTTGTTTAATTTTATCATGGCATGCTTTCATTGGTATTTCACGGCTTCTATTTCCACTCACACTGCTTGTAAACAACATTTTAACCATTTGTTCCATATGATCAACCATCTCAGGGATCCTTTTTTTAATTTTACTTATAATTCCTTTTTTAATTTTACTTATAACATTTTAATTTTACTTACATTTTGGCCTTATTTCTTCTTCTATCGTATATCATTTTCCCTCCGTTTATCCTACTTTCATCCTTCTTTTGCCAGCTCCAAGATTCTCCATTATATACTGCCATCTTTGCTTAAGTGGAGTAGTATTGATAAGAATGTACGGGAAAACAATGTATGATAGAATACCAAACAATGAATTAAGAATGGAATGCACGGAAAATGTACGGAAACCCTTACGTATAGAAGCGAAGAGCAGAATAAATGTGGTAGAGATGAAGTCCCTAAGACGTATGTGTGGTAAAACGATGTACGACAGAACCTCAATTGCTGATATAAGAAAAAAATGTAGAGCGGAAGAAGGTATTATGAACAAAATTATGAAAGGATCGCTGCCTTAGTTCGGACATATGAAACGCATGGATGGAGAATGAATGGTTAAGAAAGCATAGGTTAACGATGTAAATGATTGACGATCTTCGTAACTAACTGATAAGTGCTTTGACTCCCACACCGATGGTCCCGGGTTCGATTTTCGATGATGGGAGTGTGACTTTCACACTGTCTTTGGTCTGGTGTAAAACTCACGCGACAGTGAAGTGGCGATAGATTAGCTACCTATAAGAAAATTACTATGATAGCTATGTCCTTTACATCGATTTGGCTCGCGCTGTAATGATGTAAAGAGCGATTCAATTTAGATTTTTTTAAATTATGTATGGAGTCGAGGTAGACCGAGAAAACTATGGCATGACCAAATTAATCAAATTTTATTTAAAAAGTTTGGTCATGTTATAAGTCTGAAGAATCGACGTGCGTGTTTGATTCGTTGTATGAATGTAGAGGAATCTAGAGAGGTGTGTCAGGATAGAGTAGTAAAGCGGTTCATTATCTTTGCCTACCCCTGCGAGGGAACAGCGTGGTGGTTAATTACAATTGTTAGTTTTTTTCTACGACATTGATCCAACTTTCATTCTTCTTTTGCCAGCTCCAAGCTTCACTACCATACATAAGAATTGGCATTATAACTCCACTATGAACTATCATCTTTGCTTCAGTGGATATATTTATATTTGCAGTGATGACTTTGAGTGTACCATTTATTTTATTCCCAGACTTCTCTAGAAATCTTTCTCCATTTTTCCGTTACAATAGATTTTATTAATTTAAATGTATTATAATTGTTTGTTTGTATGTACGGCAAATAAATCTATTATCATTAAAATGTGATCTGCTGAGATTTAGACAGGTAGTAGAGTACACAAGGAAAAAAAATTAGCAGTTTTATGAACAATAAGAACAAGACGTTCCAAACGAGATCATAAAATTTAAAGTTCAACACATTTAAATCCGAGTTCAAGGGTATATGTGCAAAGGAACAGCGCAGCGGTCCCGGATGTACGGTGACATAATCGCGTGAGACAGTTTGCCTCACAGGAGTCTAATTTAACGCCCCACTGATTTCTCGCACATTCTAAGTCGGCGATTTCGCCTCTTTGTACATTTGCATAATACATTATAATGCGCTGTTGTGTCCGTGTGTGGACTTATAACAACCGCCATGTTATCACGTGTGACAATGCCTCGATTTGCCGCATTGTGTAGCGCACATTTCGATAGAAGCATTACGTTATAATAGTTTGTTACGATATAAAGAAGAATTGGACTAAGCTGGGCAGCTTTCGGAAACTTGTATTACATCCTTCTTCTTCTTCTTCAAGTGCCCTGTCGGGTCCCTCCAACGTTGGCGAACCTGTCCCTGTCCTGCGTCGCTCGGAACAGCTCTTCCACACTTCGGATGCCGGTCCACTCCCTCACGTTTCGCAGCCAGGACATTTGTCTCCTCCCGGGCCCTCAGCGTCCCTCAATTTTCCCCTCCAATATCAGTTAGAGAAGTTGGTACTTTTCCCCACGCAGTATATGACCCAGATGTGAGATCTTTCGAACCTTGATAGTTGATAACAATTCCCTGTCAACTCTACCACGCCTCAGGATTTCGGTATTGGTAACCATGTCTGTCCAAAAAACTCTGAGCATTCGGCGATGGAGCCACATTTCAAATGCTTCCAGTCTGTTCATTGAGTTAACTTTCAGGGTCCAAGTTTCACAACCGTACAATAAAACAGACCACACATAGCATTTGATCATTCTCTGGCGGAGTTTCAAGTTTACGTTATCATTGCAGAAGATTGATTTCATTTAATTAAACGTAGCTCTTGCTGCCTCAATTCTGCATTTTATCTCTACATTTGGGTAAAGAGATTGCGTTAGTATGCTGCCGAGGTATTTATTTTTTTCCACCCTTTCAACGTTACGACCGTTCAAATGCAATACCGACCCACTGTAGTCAAGCCGTCCGTCCTTAAAAGCCGAAAAATACCGACCAACCTGAAACGAAAAGTCTATGAAGCCTGCGTTCTTGAAACTGTTACATTGTCCAAACAAAGTGCCGAGAAACTACGAGTGACCCAAAGAGCCATGGAAAGAGCCATGTTAGGAATAAGCCTAAGAGACAGAGTCAGAAACGATTAACGCCGTTTCTTGGACAAGAGATAATTTTTCCCTCATCGATTCGTTCCATATGTCAAAACTATCTTAGTGACCCTTTCTTAATTTTATTTAGGACGCATTTATCCGTCTTATATTCCTTTCTTACTTCATCATTCTATCGTACATTGTTTTTCCGCGCATACTTCTTAGTAACCTCATTTCTACGGTATTTATCATACTTTCATCCTTTTTTCTGCCAACTCCAAGTTTCTAGAAAATTTCATTCCCATAAAATATAATACAACTTCTAAAAAACTTACATTTTCATTCGTATTAATTATTTATTTCGAGAAAGAAGAATGTATGACGATTTGTGATATAAGTGCGATGGGCGAGAAATTGGAGCAAGTTACTCAATTTACTTATCTGGGAAGCATGTTTCCAAGAGACGGAAACATGGAGAAAGACATCGAAAGAAGGGTTGGTGCTCGGAATAAAATAAATGGGGCACTCAAAGTCATTACTGCAAATAGAAATATATCCACAGAAGCAAAGATGGCAGTACACAATGGAGTTCTGGTGCCAACCCTCATGTATGGAAGTGAAGCTTGGAGTTGGCAAAAGAAGGGTGAAAGCAGGATAAACGCCGTAGAAATGAGATCACTAAGAAGAATGTGTGCGAAAACGTTGTATGATAGAATACCGAACGATGAAATAAGAAAGAAATGTAAGACAGATGACTGCATCATAAATAAAATTAAAAAAGAATCCCTGAGATGGACATATAGAACGAATGGATGAGAGTAGAATGGTTAAAAAGTTGTACACAAGCAGCGTGAGTGGGAAAAGAAGCCGAAGACGACCGAGGAAAACATGGCATGACCAAATTAATCAATTACTAAAAGGCGGCCACATTCGAAGTCAGTATAATCGTGCGTGCATGGTACGATGTATGAATGTAGAGGAATCCCGAGAAGTATGTCAGGACAGGGCATTGTGGCGATCCATCCTCTCTACCTACACCTCCGGGGAAATGGCGTGATGCCGTGATGGTTAGTTAGTTAGTGTTTTAATTATTTAATATAGTTATGTTTTACATCATTGTTCAAGAAACGATAAATCTAAAATATGTATTATGTTTTGCGTAAAAAGAGTGTGTAATGTGTATTGCTGATACATTTATATTTATTTGATTTATGGACATTAAGGTTTCAAAAGGTTAATCAACTTTTAAATTACGAATTTAGCATAAGCGGAAGAGCCAAAAAGATAATGCCCTCAATATTTCATTGTCAGAAATCTGCCGTCCTTTTTGGGATATTATCGGTATGATTAAGCGCGGTTATCTGTAGTCATCAGCTAATCCCGGTCAGCGGAACCAATTGGATGCTGTCGGTGTCGCTATGGCAACAAGCGGAATGGAGAGCCCGCCTCGTCAGCGAAACCGGGCCAATCGTCCATATTTGGTGGCGAGAGGCGTAGATGAGGGCACTTAAAACAATTGAGAAATAATACTTCGGAAAAAAATGAGAAAGTAACACTCTGAACTCGCGAGTAATGCGGGTGAAACTGCGCTGGACCAGTCTTGAGCTAGTGATCTGAGTTAAGATCGACAAAAAAGTTATCAATACTCGTATATTCGTTCGCAGAATGCCAATATATGACTGACGTGTGAACACGATATTAATCATAAAAATATTTCTTGTTTCCTGGACAATTATATAAAACTTAATAATATTAAGTTATAATATTATTATATAAACTTAGGAAATTGAAAAACTTTGTTTAATCCACTATTTAATAAAAAATATTAAAAAACACGACACGTTTCGGAGGATACCTCCATTTTCAGGTGTAAAAATATAATAAAAACTAAACAAAGAAAGTTATTCATATTCATAGTTATCAACGTTGACACTCTCCTACACATTCACACACTCTTACACGGTGTGTGAATGTGGTGGAGGCGTGTGATTTGTCATATGAAAATGGTTTGGGCATATGAAAAGAATGAGAGAAGACAGAATGGCGAATGCAAACGATGTGAACGGAGATAGAAACAGATGAAGGCCGATGAAAACGTGGCAAGATCAAATCAATCAAAAATTAAATGTCGGTCACGTGAGGAGTCGGAGAAATCGACTTGCGTGCATGACAAGATGTATGAATGTAGAGGAATTGAGAGAAGTATGTCAGGACAGAACAGTGTGGCGGTCCATGCTTTCTGCCTACCCCTTCGTAGGAACGGCGTTTCTTCCTTTTCAAATACCATAACCTTAGACTTTGATACATTCATCACAATAATAATTAAATAAAACGATGTTTTTTACTAATACCACTTTTGTCTTTATTTCAACAGCGACCGGTGTCTCCAGGCTCACTGGCTTCGACAGACTGGTGGACCAGTCTGTCGATGCCAGCGAGCCTGGCGAAACCGGTCGCTGTCGAAATAAAGACAAAAGTGATAGTAGTTAAAAAATATCGTTTTATTTCATTATTATTTAAAATGAACTTCCATCAAGAGATTTCAGTAAAATCATTTCATTCATCACAAGGTCACATTTATTGCATACTTCGTACATTCTTGATACTAAAACTTGTAGATCGTCCAAGCTGTCAGCGATTAAAACAGCGTCGTCTGCATATAGCAAACAGACTGGACCAGTCTATCGATGCCAGCCAGCCTGGCGAAACCTGTCGCTGTTGAAATAAGAGCATTAAGTGGGAGTAGTTAATAAAAAAAAACGGCGTTTTATTGAATTATTAATCGATATTTCATTGTGGTAATTTATTAGTTCCATGTACAATCGTGTGAAAGTTTATTTGTACATATAAATATAAAAAGTCCATCTCCAGGCCCACGCCGAGTTCAGAACAAGCGGTGTAACTCGATACCTTTCAGAACCGGAAACAGGGCAGACTGGAACATGCTACAAGCTAAAACAGCTTTAGAACAATATCAACACGAGCTTGTGTGATAGATTGTCTAGGTACCACGCTAGCGATATATCGCACACGTTTTCTTTAACAGACTAGTGTTTTCTTCAATCGATGAAATAACCATTTGCTTCAAATCTTATATTAATATACAAAATAAATGCGGTATAGATAAGATTCCTCAGACGTACGTATTTACCAACTACGAGTACATTGTTTTAATTAACCTATCCAAAAATGCTAGAATGACAGTGCACAATGATGTTCTTCTACCGACTCTACTGTATGGAAGCGAAGCATGTACGAGCGTATGTGGCAAAATAAGGATGAAAGTAAAATAAATGTAGTAGAAATGAGATCTCTTAGACGAATGTGTTATACTCTATGTATGATGGAGTGTCGAATGAAAATATAAGAAGTGAATGCGGTGCTAAAGATGGTGTTATGAACAAAATAATGAAAGGATCATTAAGATGGTTTGGACATATGGAAAGAATGAACGAAGAAAGAATGGTAAAAAAATTATATGTTAACGATGTAAATGGAACCAGAAATAGTGGCACGATCAAATAAATCAAATATTCAATGTCGGCCATGTGAGGAGTCAGTGAAATCGACGCGCGTGCATAACACGATGTGTGAATGTTGAGGAATCGAGAGAAATATGTCAGGAAAGAAAAAGTGTGGTAGTCCATTATTTCTGCCTACCCCTTCGGGGAGACGGCGTTATGGTTAGTTAGTTTTGTTTTAATAACTCCCAACTGGGATAACTCGTTAGAGGTTAGTTTCTCTTATTCTTCTTGTCTTATAAGATATATGTACACTATATTAATAATATTTATTAACTAACTAACCGAAAGGGTTTCACGCCGTTTCCCCGAAAGGGTAGACAGAAAGAATGGACTGCAACACTTTAATCGATGCTGCACTCCATTCTTCTCTTTTCGCCAACGCGAGAGACGCGGTGTGATGGGTTGCGAACCTCATCGCCACCAATAGGCATCTCCCGCGCACACTTCAATCATTCAACGTCTACATAATAAATCTAAAACAAATTATACAAAATACAATGATATAAAATAAAATAACACATAAAAATAATTTAACACATAATGTTCTTTTAGATGGTGCACTTGTCGTCAGCTAGACGATCCGGACATTTGTGTTTATTTGATTTTTTATTCCACTGTTTTCATTTTAATTAGGCACTTAAAACAATCCAACACCAGCAAAAACTTGAAAATTTGATTGAAGAATTTATTCGAATTGTCATTGGAACAAATGAAAAATTTATTTTTACACCTACAAAATTATTTATTATTTATTATTTATTATTATTTTAACATCAGAAGATTGAAAACGTATTTCGTGTCACAAATAACTATCATAAAGTGCGGCAACAATCAAATTGACCAAAACAATTCACTTATACAAGAAATATCTCCAAATTGACAGGAGCACCGCATGAATCAAACCTTTTTTTTTTAAATCAGAACCAGTAACCAGTAATAATATTTATTAATTATAATTATAAAAAAGAAACAATATGTTATCAAAATTGAGACCATTACAGATATTTTTTGTTTCTTCATACTTCATATAGTGCCCGTATCCATGTGAGCAATCAAATTAATAGTGAAAGCGAACTATAAACGCGAATCATCACATTTATAAAACAAAATATCAAATATTGAGAACAATATGAAAAAAATAATAATGCCAGTCACGACTTAAGCATCACAAACCAGAAAATAACCTACCACAACCGTTTTATCCATTAAACTAAATCCACGACATCTAAGCTACAGAGTAGACCAAAAATCACGAAGGAGTTGAAATAATTTTCAATATAACTAATTTACTAACTAACCATCACGCCGTTTCACCGGAGAGATAAGCGGAGAGGATGGATCGCCACATTGTTCTATCCTGACATAACTGTCGCGCCTCTTCTACATTCACACATCGTGACATACACGCTCGTCGATTGTTCCTATTTCGAACATGGCCGCCTTTCAGTAATTCATAAATTTAGTCATGCCATGGCTTCCTCGGCCTTCCTCGACTTCTTTTTCCATTCACACTACTTGTATATATATTTTTAACCATTCTTCCCTCATCCATTCGTTCCATATGTCCAAACCATTTCTTGATTTTATTTATCACACATTCATCCGCTTTACATTCCTTTCTCACTTCATCATTAGATATTCTATGGTACATTGTTTTTCCGCACATCCTTCTTAGTGACCTCATTTCTACGGCATTTATCCTACTTTCATCCTTCTTCTGCAAACTCCAAGCTTCACTACCATATATAAGGGTTGGCACTAGAACTCCATTGTGCACTGCCATCTTTACTTCAGTCGATATATTTCTATTTGCGGTAATGACTTTGAGTGCACCATTTATTTTGTTTTCAGCTCCAACCCTTCTTCCGATGTCTTTCTCCATTTTTCCATCTCTTGTAAACATGCTTCCCAGGTAGACAAATTCGGTAACTTGCTCTAATTTCTCACCGTTCGCACTTATGTCACAATCTGTCATACATTCTTCCTTTTCAAATACCATAACTTCAGACTTTGTCACGTTCATCACAAGGTCATACTTATTGCATACTTCGTACATTCTTAACACTAGGACTTGTAGATCGTCCATGCTGTCAGCGATTAAAACAAAAATAGAGATACACAAATAACATTTTGTAATTCAACCGTGTTCACAATCGAATTGCGATCATGAAATGAGAAATGTGTCAATGATTTTATCTCAACGATAATATCTTCACCATCTTAAATGATTCTCAATAATGATAACATTACTACTTTGATAAGAGCCTTCACGATAACCTGCAGACCTCAGAAAGTGCATTGAGAACACGTCAGAGTTTAGATCGAGACTCAAAACGCATATTTTCAAAGTATCCTATCCCAATGTTAATATTATTATTATTATTATTATTTTTTTTGTTGAATCGCTCTTTACATCATGACAGCATGAGCCAAATCGATGTAAAGGGTATTATAGCTATCATAGTGATTCTCATGACATGTGATAGGTAGCTAATCTATCGCCATTTTATTGTCACGTGAATTCTACACCAGACCAAAGACAGTGTGACAATCACACTGCCCTCGCCGGGAATCGAACCCGGAACCTTCGGGGTGGCAGTCAATGCACTTACCACTTGGCCACAAAGGTCGTCACAATTTTGATCGACTGCGTCAGGTGCAGCTCTCATACTAAATATGTTTCTTTTTATCTGTAATAGTTGATAACATAGAGCATTTTCTACAGCGCCCTTGAGATGAGTAACTAATAAAAAGGGGCGCTTTATAAATCATAAAATATATTTTTATTGAATCTAAAAAAAAACGTATGGAAGCGAAGCATGGAACTGGCAGAAAAGGATGAGAGCAGAATAAATGCGGTAGATATGAGGTCCTTAAGACTATGTGTGTAGAAAGATTTATGATAGATTTTCAAATGCTGATATAAGAAAGAAATGTAGAGCAGAAGAAATAATGTTATTATGAAAGGATCGCTGCGTTGGTTCCGACATATCGAGCGCATTAAGAAAGTTTACGTTAACGATGAAAATGGATTACGGAGTCGAGATAGACCGAGGAAAACATGGCATGACCAAATTAATCAAATTTTAAAGGTTGGTCATGTTAGAAGTAGGAAAAATCGACGTGCGTATATAGCCTGTATGAATGTGGAGGAAACTAGAGAGGTGTGTCAGAACAGAGTGGTGAGGCGGTCCATTCTCTCTGCCTTCCCCTACGGGTAAACGGCGTGATGGTTTTTTTTTTGTGTAGTGCTATAAAAAATATTTAGTTTAAAAAAAATCGATAAAAATTTATTAAATTTTATGGGAGTATATTTACATGTTTTGTTTTCCTAATGCATTTGATAGTGCATAGTACCTATGTCTTTCAAGAGTTCTTCAGATCTTTGGACCCACCACCACTCACAGAGCAAACGATCGTCTATAATTACTGGAAGTCTAAAAGGTCGTTAGGGAAGACAAATGTCTCAACACGTTGGACTGACCAGACATGGGAAACATCCGGTCATCTTATTGGGAGTGGAATCAAGAGATATCTTATGAACCGAATACTTCTATAGGGTAATGTTTTCTTAGTAGCGAGAGAGAGGGGTAGCCAGAAAGGATTGATTGCCACACTATTTAAACCGTCTGTATCAAAATTTCTTCATCTATTATCTCTATGAGTCAAAACCATCTTTATGAATTTGTCATTATTTTGTTCATAACGCTATCATTCGCACTGCATTCACTTCTTTTTTTTAGCTTTTTTGGATATACTAATAGGCTTTTTATGAATAACCACTGATAAATAAGGCTTAGTTTACGCTTTAGACAAATGTATTTAAATCGAATTTCGGCCATTATTCAAGCAACAATGAATACCAATTAACATCTGATAGGTGCTTGGTAATATGGCAAGTTTCTGTAATTTTTTTATTATTATTTATTATTAGCAAAAAATATATATACTGTAGAATAGAGGTTCCCAAACTTTTTTGTTCTGTAGACCCTTTACCGATTTATTATATTATGTGTAGACCCCCTTCTTTCCTAAAATAGATTTTTTTCAGGTCAAAAAATGTCCTAAACAAAAAAGCTGAAATTCGTTTTCGACCTTTTTTTAGCTTAATGGGGAAAATTTGCCGGTCGAAACCTTCCGACTTTTTTTTAGCTCATTTGGGATAATCGAATGTCCGATTTTTTGAATGAGCTTAAAAAATATATCAAATTGTAATTAAGAAAAAACGTACATTTGAAAAGACATCATTTATATAGAAATTAATATATGATTAATTCAAGATTTTTTTTTAAAAGATTTCTTTGTCTTTTTTTGGGCTTCAAAATCTTGGCTTGTCCGGATAATTAACGTTCCGATTTACTAACGTCCGGATAAACGACGTTCTACAGTATAATTTAACACATACGAGCTAGTCTTGAAATTTCCGAAAATATGTGTCAGAATTCTATGTAATGCCATTTTGATGTATTCTAAAAAGCTTGATTAAACCTTTAAATGTAAAACTCACCAAATTTCGTGCAAAGATTATCGAAGATCTAATCTTTCGTGACTTTTGGCCCATCCTGTAGTTACAATACGTTTTTTTAATGCACCAATGAAGGTTAAGTTATACTTGATGAGCAAAAATGTTATAATACCAAATGTGTAATGTAAAAACTGGTACAATGATTATGTCTTATGTCATCGCATGGAGATATTACACTATTATTCATTTTTTGTTTAATTTTAAGACGGTATGACGCCAAAAAATAATAAAAGACGATGATAATGATGAAAATCGTTAGGCTTATCCTCAGCTTGTTCACATGGCAAATATCTATTGTAAAATAAATTATATAAACTCTTTTTGGTTGATTGTATCTCAATAGAGACGAAGATGTCAATTGTTTTTTTTTTTGGAAACAGAATACGGTGGTCGAGGCGTTTACAGGAATTATGACCTGTCGTTGGTTGGGTTAAGCGATCGCTTTAGGTTAACAACATTCCCCATTCCGCCCTACTTACGACCACCACGTCTGACAAATTTTTCGTTATCAGTTTCTAGATTTTGTAAATGAATGTTCACATAATAAAACACTGTTCGACTTGTTTCAAAGGTACATTCAACATGAGAACGATATGAAAACTAAATCTATTAAAGGGTTACACCACCCCGAAATTTTCAAAAAATCAGAGGAGATCAAAAGGCAACACTAAATAAATAAATTGTTTATTGTAATACCTGATGATGCCAACATCGGTTGGCGAAACAGCTGTCACTCTCAGTGAATAAAAATAAATTGTGATATTATAACAGTGTTTTAAATTTTAACAGTAATAATGTTGAAGTATCATAGTGTTTCGGCTAAAACAATGGACTATTTAATTAGAACCAAATCAATCGAATTGCGTGCGTCTATGGTACTTTACATGAATGCCAAAGACGTTTTCCTGTTTTCCGAGGAAACGACGAGAAAGACGTTTTCCCTTTTTTCGAGGAAAACATGGCATGACCAAATTAAACAATTACTAAAAGGCGACCACATCTGAAGTCGGAATAATCGACGTGCTTGCATGATACGATGTAGGAATGTAGAGGAATCCATAGAGGTATGCCAGTACAGAGCATTGTGGCGATCCATCCTCTCTGCCTACCCCTCCGGGGAAATGGCGTGATGGTTAGTTAGTTTGGCCAAAGACGTATTGTATTGGTCTATCCTCTGCATACTCCGTCAATATGACGGTATTTATTATAGATATCCGGTATGCGTAACATCTTCCCGCCTCCCTCATACACCATCTTATTTCTGTTTTAAAATTTTGTTTGTTATATATTTGTCCTATTGTGTATTGTGAATTAATGTGTGTTTTATATAATTTTAACGTGTTTTTGTTTTTTTTTTTACTAATTTAAGGTGTGCTTTATATAATATTTACTTCTGATTTTATTTCATAATAAAGAGATGTGAGGCCGCTCGGGAGATATATAAGGTTAAAAGAATAGATTAAATGTGGTCTGTCACCCTTTTGATTGATGACAAGAAAAGGCTAAATTAAATTAACGTAAGTCCCGGATGGACAAGGAACAGGCCTAGATAGTGCAGCGAGACTGACGAAAGGGCGTCGCTGCGTCCTATAACAGTCTCGGTGGTGGTGGGAACCTTATATATCCGGTAAGCGTTTTCACAAATGTAAATACATTACTAAAAACTAACTTACCATCACGCCGTCTCCCCGGAGGGGTAGGCAGAAAGAATGGAACGCCACACTGCTCTGTCCTGAAATACGCCTCTCGCTTCCTCTACATTCATACATCTTGTCATGCACGCACGTCGATTTTTCCGACTCCTCACGTGACCGACATTCAATATTTGATTGATTTGATCGTGCCACGTTTTCCTCGGCCTTCCTCTATTTCTAGCTCCGTTCACGCCGTTTACATATACCTTCTTTACCATTCTGTCTTCACTCATTCTTTCCATGTGTCCAAACCATCTTAATGACCCTTTCCTTATTTTGTTCATAACACTTTCATTCGCACCACATTCACTTCTTATACTTGCATTTGTCACTCTATCATAAACAGATTTACCACACATTCGTCTTAGAGATCTCATTTCTACTGCATTTATTCTACTTTCATCCTTCTTTTGCCAGTTCCATGCTTCACTTCCATACATAAGGGTCGGCACAAGAACACCATTGTGCACTGCCATCTTAGTTTTTGTTTGCGATGACAACTTTAAGTGCACCATTTATTCTGTTGCCTGCCCCAACCCTTCTTTCAATATCCTTCTCCACCCTCCCATCCTTTGTAAACATACTTCCTAAATAAACAAATACATTGAATACATTACAGTTTTAAAAAAATAGTTGAGGTAGGTACGGGATGGAAGAGGTAGGTACTTCGCGACAACACATTGCAAAAGCTGTGAATCGTTTTCTTAAGCTACGATCGCCGGTATTTCAGGCACGACACCTTCTCCAGTTGAGTATCGCTCTATGTGCGCTACCTACGGCCAACCTGTCCTAAATGCAGCGAAACCCACCGGACATAAATCCGGTGCACAACCAAAGGAAGCGGTACTTCGAGATGAGATCTCCTTTTACACGACTTATTATATACTACTTCGCTATTTCACGATTCGTGTTCTAGGCGAGATCTATAAAATCAAAGATGATGGAGCACAATGTAACGACTTAGATGCGCAGAGTGGCAATGTGCCAAAAGCTATGACTGCCAAATTGGTCTGAAAAAATTCACGTGACAATAAAAATGGCAATAAACTAGCTACTTGTTGACTACTCGTGACATAAGTGCGAACGGTGAGAAATTATAGCAAGTTACCGAATTTGTCTACCTGGGAAGCATGTTTACAAGAGATGGAAAAATGGAGAAAGATATCGGAAGAAGGGTTGGAGCTGGAAACAAAATAAATGGTGCACTCAAAGTCATTACCGCAAATAGAAATATATCGACTGAAGCAAAGATGGCAGTGCACAATGGAGTTCTAGTGCCGACCCTTATGTGTGGAAGTGAAGCTTGGAGCAGAAAATGATGAAAGTAGGATAAACGCCGTAGAAATGAGGTCACTAAGAAGAATGTGCGGAAAAACAATGTATAGATAGAATATCTAATGATGAAGTAAGATAGGAATGTAAGGCGGATGAATGCGTGATAAATAAAATTAAAAAAGGGTCACTAAGACGGTTTGGACATATAGAACGAATGGATGAGGGAAGAATGGTTAAAAAGATATATACAAGTAGTGTGAATGGGAAAAGTAGTCGAGGAAGACATGGCATGACCAAATTAATCAATTACTGAAAGGCGACCATGTTCGAAATAGGAACAATCGATGAGCGTGCATGTCATGATGTATGAATGTTGAGGAAGCGAGAGAAATACGTCAGGAAAGAAATGTGTGGCTGTCCATTCTTTCTGTCAACCCCTCCGGGGAAACGGCGTGATGGTTAGTTAGTTTAGTTAGTTTCAATTTACGCGTTTGCTTTTTCCTTGGGCAGAGAAGAGTGAGTTAAGCCGTATTGCATTGCATAAACCAGATGTCGAACCGGGGACTAATTTTAGACCTCGGGGAATGCGCCGGTAGCATCTGGAAGTTCAAGTTATCGAAACTCCCACGAGATTCTAACTCTGCGAGTGATTCGTTATTTTGAGAAATGCAAGAACTGTTTGGTTTAATGTTTACTTGACATTTTATTACACTCGGGTTAACTTCGCGGCCTTTTCGCTTTATTCTCGGCGCGGTGCTTACGGCTGTTGAAGTTTTATGATTGAGCCTCTCTATACAACAAAGAAAACGCACACTTTTCGACGGCTTTTTGAAACATTATTCATTTTTTATGCCTTTTTTTGCGAATAGCTCGAGGTCGAACATATGGCAACATGTCATTCTGGGTTTCTCCTCAATCAATTACCTCCCCCTGGCCGTCAAACCGGGTAACTTCGACATAATATTATAACATTGGACAATCACTTTTTTTTAATTTAAGTTAATACCAAAAGTATCATGGATTATTTTTTTTAACAAAGATTTATAACTCCATATTAATTATTTGATACGAAAGAATACGTCTGTTTTAAAAAAATATATAAATTGTTTATGTGTTCAAATGTTCGATAATGCATTAGTTAGGCGAAGAATGTCTTTCATATAAAATAGAATAAAATTTCTAGAATTCAGACCTTTTCTATAATAATAATAAATTGGATAATTTATAGAGCGCCATTTTTATGAATTACTCATCTCAAGGGCGCTGTAGAAGGTGCTCCTATTTATCAACTAGATTTAAAATAATGTTAACAATAATAATAAACATATTTAGTATGAGGGCTGCACCTGACGTAGTCGATCAGCTCTTCCTGTCAGGAAATGATAATTTGAAAGGGTGCGTTTTGAGTCTCGATTTAAACTCTGATTGATTCTCAATGCACTTAAGGTCTGCTGGAAGACTGTTCCAGGCTGAAGGGCCGGCTACCGCGAAGCCTCGGTCGCCAAAGTTTGTGCTTGTTGGACAGTGTATAGTCCATTATCTTTGCCTACGCCTCTGAAGAAACCATGTGATAGTTTGTTATCATAAAAATTTTGCGTTTTAAATATAGCTCTATATTAAATTATTAATTCGAATGAAAACGTCTGTTTTCTAGAAGTTTATTAATATTTATGGAAATGATGTATTTCGCATTTCTAAAGTATAATCCAATATCAACGCCTTTCTAAGGCTTTTTTTAATGCCTTAGAAAGGCAAAACACGTAATTTCCACAAATTATTATAAAACTTCTAGAAAATATTTTCATTGGTATTAATTATGATTTATTATATTATTGCGTTTAGGTATCTTTGAATAGGTACTTGATTCAAAAACAAAAATTACTAGTTGCAACCCGTGAAATATTCACGGAAGTAAAGATTTTTTGCGCCTTATAAACTTGGTTCACTGTACAATCGTAATTAGTAATTAGTTTCAACGTTTTATGTAAATCTTTTAAAAATTTCACAATTTACGATATCAATTTGTCCTTTTGTTTTCTACACTACTGTCATACGACAATGAGCAGAACAATATTCAAAATAATCCAGAAACGTTCAAGAATAGAAACTAATTTCTTGCTGGGTATGCTGGACTACCAATTATTGGAAATTATACGAACTATCCATTTGGGTGTTCATTTTTTTCAACTGATTCGTGGTCGAATACATAACTCTGATATTTTGAATGACTTGTCCCTCACAATTATCTGCGACAAAGGCAACATAGATAATTTCACCTGCCACTGTGAAGAACCAATCTACCTAAGGTAATGCTCGTGGGCACTGCAATAATCCTTCTAAACCGCATCTCTTCGCATGTGGACATCTTCCACGAAAGTGAGGCTACCCTCAGAAAGCATCTATCTCTTATATAATGTATTGAATTGATATTTGCTTATCTTGTTTTTATTTACTTAATTTTTCTTAAAGTTATGTATGGAAGTGAAGCATGGAACTGGCAAAAGAAGGATGAAAGTAGAATAAATGCAGTAGAAATGAGATCTCTAAGACGAATGTATGGCAAATCTGTTTATGATAGAGTGACAAATGCAAGTATAAGAAGTGAATGTGGTGCGAATGAAAGTGTTATGAACAAAATAAGGAAAGGGTCATTAAGATGGTTTGGACACATGGAAAGAATGAGTGAAGACAGAATGGTAAAGAAGGTATACTCGTATGTAAACGGCGTGAACGGAGCTAGAAATAGAGGAAGGCCGAGGAAAACGTGGCACGATCAAATCAATCAAATATTGAATGTCGGTCACGTGAGGAGTCGGAAAAATCGACGTGCGTGCATGACAAGATGTATGAATGTAGAGGAAGCGAGAGGCGTATGTCAGGACAGAACAGTGTGGCGTTCCATTATTTCTGCCTACCCCTCCGGGGAGACGGCGTGATGGTAAGTTAGTTAGTTAGTTAGTTTTTTAAAGTTATTTTTTAATTGTCTTCTCTCGTATTCAAAATATTCTTGTGCTCTTTCTTGAGATGACATCCGGTTTTTGCCTATTTATATTATATTATGATTTTAATGGTCCAACGTTACGCGCTAATACTGCGATTTTTTTTTAAATATCGGGCATTGTTTTAATTCTGTTGCCCCGCCGTAGATACTAATTATGAAATAATTTATGAGCATTATTTAAATCGTGACATTTTGTTGAAATAGCAAAACCTTTTCCTATCCATAAATATCGCCCACACAAAGAACCACCGCGTAATGTAATCTAGATCTGAAGCTGGTCGGATATCGGCAGATATCTGCGATATCCAATCGCCATTCGGCATACATGAAAGGAATGTGTGTTCTGCGCCAGCTCCAAAACAGTGTACGTTCGTGGATCACGATTTCGTGTTTACTATTCGGTAAATATAAAGTATATAAAAAAACACAATTTTTTTTAAATAATAAAATCGTGTAACACGGAGTTTATTACGTTGGTAATTCACCACAGGCTGAAATATAAAAAGTCTTAATTTTCTAAAACTAACTAACTAACCATGACGCCTTCTCCCCGAAGGCATAGACAGAAATAACGGACTGCCACACATTTCTTTCCTGACACACTTATTTCACTTCCTCAACATTCATACATCGTGTCATGCACGCGCGTCGATTTCTCCAACTCATAACATGGCCGACATTCAATATTTTAATTATTTGATCGTACCACGTTTTCCTCGGTCATTCTCTATTTCTAGTTCAATTTACATCGTTAAAATATACTTTTTTTTACCATTCTTTCTTCAATCATTTTTCCCATGTTCCCAAATATTTCAATGTTAACTCTATCATACAGATTTCACACAATCGTCTAAGAGATCTCATTTCTACTGCATTTATTCTACTTTCCTCCTTCTTTTGACAGTTCCATGCTTCGCTTCCATACTTAAGGAATAATGTAATTTCTTTCTAACATGCCATCACCCCGTCTCCAGACAGAAAGAATAGACTTGCACACTGTTATTTTTTGACAGACTTCTTTCGTTTCCTCTACATTCATACATCTTGTCATGCACACACATCGATTTCTCCAGCCTTCCTCTATTTCTAGCTCCGTTCACGTCGTTTACATATACCTTCTTCACCATTCTGTCTTCACTCATTCTTATCATATCCTAAGAAGTTAATGCAGTGCGAATGAAAGTGTTATGAACAAAATAATAAAAATGAGTATTAAGATCATTCTGACACATGGAAAAAAATAATCAAGAAATAATGGTAAAAAAAATTATGTTAACGATGTATAGGGGAAAAAATAATAAAGGAAGATCAAATGAAAGTGCCACGATCAAATCAATCAAATATTTAATGTCCGCCACGTATGGAGTGGGAGAAATCGACGTGCGTGCAAGTCACGTATGTCACGTATGCACAAGTATGTCATGAAAAAACAGTGTGGCGGTCTATTATTTCTACCTACCCCTTCGGGGAGACAGCGGATGGTTAGTTAGTTAGTTATATTTATTTACCTACTTTGATATAAAATGTGAATAAGTAATATTTCAAATTTCGAAAGCCGAAAATTAAATACGGGTAACTTTGAAACATACCATTTATCGTGTTTTCGCCAACGTTTTCGCAACATTGTAAACAATATATTGAGAAGAAAAAAAACGTATGGTTATGATGGCTCTCAGGTTTGAATGTCATCTGAAATTTATTATCTTTGAATAATACAGCCATTAGACATACGAAATAAATTAAATGTTCCAAAACCAGTTGATTTTGCCAAACCCATGCCATGCTGCAATCACTTGGAACAGTGGTTCTCAACATTGGTAATAAAAGCGCTGGAGTGTTATTGCAATTTGAAATATGCGCTATAATGTAAGGGGTAAAAAAAGAACATCGAATGAAATATGCAAGTTATCTCTTTGTTGCTCTTATTGTAAGGGTATTCACGAGTCCAACTCGTATTTAATAATAAGTGCGAACGATGAAAAATAAGGGCAAGTTACCGAATTTGTTTATCTGGGAAACATGTTTACAAGAGATGGAAGAATGGAAAAAAAATATTGGAAGAAGGGTTGGAGCTGGAAACAAAATAAATGGTGCACTCACAGTCATTACCGCAAATAGAAATATATCCACTGAACCAAAGATGGTAGTGTACAATGGAGTTCTAGTGCCAACCCTAATGTATGGAAGTGAAGCTTAGAGTTGACAGAAGTAGGATGAAAGTAGGATAAACGCCGTAGAAATGAGCTCACTAAGAAGAATGTGCGGAAAAACAATGTATGATAGAATATCTACTGATGAAGTAAGAAAGGAATGTAAGGCAGATGAATAATGGTTTAAAAGATATATACAAGTAGTGAGAATAGAATAAGAAGTCGAGGAAGGCTAAGGAAGACATAGCATGACCAAATAATCAATTACTGAAAGGCGGCCAAGTTCGCAGTAGGAACAATCGACGAGCGTGCATGTCACGATGTGTGAATGTAAAAGGACGCGAGAGTTATGTCAGGATAGAACAATGTGGCGTTCCATCGTGATGGTCACCTCGTATAGAAGACGAATCGCCTAAAATAAGATCTATAAGGCGTATTTTATTATAAGTGCCTAATTACAGTTATTTAAAAGAATGGTGGATAAATGGAATATAAATTCAATAAACACAAAAGTCCGAATCGTCCTGCTGACGACATGTACACCATATTAAGGAACATTATAAGTTATTATATATTATTATTATTTATGTTATTTTATTTTATATTATTTGTTTTAAATTTATTTTGTGGACGTCGGACAATTGAAGTGTGCGCGGGAGATGCCTATTAGTGGCGTTGAGGTTCGCAACCCATCACACCGCGTCTCCCGCGGGGGCGAAAGGAGGGGAATGGAGTGCCACGTTGGTTAATGTGTGGCAGTCCATTATTTCTGCCTACCCCTTCGGAGAGACGGCGTGATGGTTAGTTAGTTAAGAATTTATCAATAAAAGCGAATATGACAATTCGCAGTGGAATTGTGGTTCTAACATTTGTATGGAAACGACATTCAGTGGAGATGATATCCCTAAGGTAAAATGATGTACGACAGAATTTCAAAAGCTGATATCAAGAATTTATAGTAGAAGAAAGTATTACTAACCAAATTATGAAAGGATTACAGCATTGGTTGGACTGATGGAACGCATGGATGAAGAAATAATGGTTAAAAAGCATGCGTTAATGATGTGAATGGACCAAGGAGTCGAAAACAACCGATGAAAACGTAGAAAACGTAAAGGAAAATAAAGAGATGTTTATAGATATACCTAGTAGTGCGGAGGTCTCTTCTCCCTGCCTACATTTTCGGTAAAATGGTGTGACGATTTGTTTATGATATGAACGATATAAATTGTCCTCCATGTAAAAAAATGACAGGGGTCTTCAAATTAAAAGGTTTGAGAATCCGTTATTGAAAAGTATGCACGCGGTGCAGACTGTGTTAATGAATTTGACTGTTCGAATGAAATAAATTGAATTGTCCTTTGATACAAACTTGACACCTACGCAAAGCAGTAAAGTTGCTTTTTAATCTACTTGGGAACTTGTTCTATTTTCTGCTACACCCTGACAGCGAGATTAACGACAATTTATGGACCATTCGTCCCACTTCATGCGGCTTTATTTAACGTAATCTTTCTTAATTGTACCAACAATGGTCACCACCTATTAAATAATAATTAAAAATATATTCAACAATCTATAATGTCTTCTAATATGCTTTAATTGAAATACATAGTACAAATTAAAAGTTTCTGAAAATTATTTTATCCCAAAATTTACCGACACTGCCTTCACACAGTGGAGTATCGCCATCTATGTACGATAAAGCAAACTCAATTCACGTTTTAGTTTCCAACATAGCCGACAGGGGCGCACAAAAAATGGTATGAAACATGACTAAAAAATATCTTACCTTATTTTCGCAAGCTTCGTGGCAGATGTATTTGCAAACTGAAAAAAGTTTTTAATTATAAGAAATACATTTTTACATGTGATAAGTATATTAAGATTAAATAATATATTTAAAATATTACTTTTAATATAAAACTTAAGTGGTTAACACTAGATTTTCAAAGTTACGATTTTATATTAATTAAAATTATAAAAAAATTCGCTTTTTAGCTTATTTTTCTCGAAATGTTTCGAATGTTATATAAGTCCATCATCGGGAGAATGTTATAAACTAACCAAAAATATGGTAAATAAAGAAAAAAAAGTAAGCTTGTAATATTAGCAAATTAAAATTCGACAGAGTAACCTGAAAAACAAGAGCTTAATGGAGTTTATATTGTCTATTTTTAATAGAAGTTTTTTTATGATTTATTCCACTAAAGCTATTGATTGAGAAAAGGAACTGTTAATATATTAAGACACGAATCAAATGGGTATTGCACCGATGATGAAGGTGTGAGATCTTCGAATCATATCGAGAAAAATATACTCAGAAGTGGAAAAACAGTGTTTTAATTTAAAAAAAAAACATGCAAACACATTATGCATAGATTGGTTAGTTGTGTGTGTATTAAATCATACCATATTATATTGTATAATGGTAGTATTATGTAGGTAACTAAAATATAAGTAAATTGTGAATTGAGCTAGAAATCGAACGAATGAAAATTGTTGATTAATATGAATGAAAACGTCAGTTTTCTAGAAGTTTTATTATATTTTATGGGAATGACATGTTTCGCCCTTCTAAGGCATTATCAAATGTGGAGAACCTTTAACTCGTTGCTGTTTATACACTAGTAAATGGAGCAGAATAAGGTTATTAACGAAAATTAATGTGACTTTGTACATTTTTAACAAAAAAATATTTGGGTAGGTCCAGGAATATTGGAAAGTGTTTCTTGGAACTCGCTAAGAAATTTTATGACAATAATTACATAGCTAGGGGATACTAAATGATATATTATAAATCCAAAATAAGTTATTTGAGGTAGGACGAAATAAAGTGTTTCTAATAAAAACATATTCTTACAAATTGTTTACAAATGATTTTACATATTTCAAGGTGACTAATGATTCTACGAATTACATAAAAAAATTAAATCGCCATTCTCTGTGCGTAGACTCATAAAATACAATTAAACTTCTAGAAAACTGACGTTTTCATTCGTACCTATTAATTGTTAAATGTGGAGTTTTACACCATTGTTTAAGAAACAATAAATAGAATGAAAATTGTATTTTTTACCCCTGCAGCATGATGCTGTGCCAGATACGGGGCGATGGCAGGCGTGACAGGGACGGGGGCGCCGCAATCTCTTTCCGCGAAACTCGTGCACCGGCCCTGATTTCGGTGATTTCTCCTGCAAAAAAAATATTTTGTTAGTCAAATTAAAATATTGGTTCAAACCACTGTCATAGCTTAATATATGGTAAATGAAATATGTAGGAAATTTGTGGCAATTGCAAAATTTTATTGATGTACGAATATTTTCCAAATAATATTATTATTGTTTATGAACAGCTGGGAATCAAGACGAGACTCCAGACAAAATATTTGGGCACATATTCCGGAAGGATTAAGAAATCTTGAAAAGCTGATAATATTGGGTAAAGTAGACGTAAAACGACAAGCACGGCCACCAAGTTGCTGGTCCGATAGGCTGGAGCCTGGAGACTGAGACGAATATATTTATGAGTGCAAACCATGGCGGAAGGTCTCTTGTGTGGACGAAACTCACAGTCATAAGGAGTGCGACAGAATAACAAAAATATAAATATCATAAATACAACATTTCACGTATTCGATACTTCAAATGCTGCAATCTATTAAATCATAATATAAATAGACAAAAACCCAAGTGTCGTCGAGCGAGAAAGGAATATTTCGATTCTCTCCGAAAGCAATTGAAAATGCACACGATGCACATGCCCGAGAACATTTCTGGATTATTAAAATTTTTGTTCTGATTATTGTTGTATGACAGTAGTGTAAAAAACAAAAGGAGAAAAATTTGGTGTTGTTAATTGTGAATTTTTTCTCAACAAGTGTCTTCAACAAGTGCGTGTTGCCAGTCATGACGTCCGGAGCCGAGACGTGGACACTGACAAAAGGTCGAGTCCACAGATTCAAGGTCGCCCAACACGCCATGGAAAGAACTATGCTTGGGAACAACCTTGAAGGACAGATTTAGAAACGATTTTTTTTTTTAAAGACTAGGTTATACCAAGGATTTAAATCAATGATATTAGAATTTAGTTTAACAATCTTCAATGTGAGCAGAAAATAACTCATTATGAAGAAGGAATCTGGTCGTGTCAAGGCTCGAACCCATGTCCCCTGGATCAGGAGCCAAGCGTTCTATCCCCTAGACCACCACCCAATTTATTCGACAGCAAACCAAGGTGACTGAGGTGGCTCTGAGGATGGGCGGGCTGAAGTGGCGATGGGCTAGCCATATCTGTCGGGGAACCGACGGTCGATGGGGGAGACGGGTTCTGGAGTAGAGACCGCGTACAGGATTCCGCAGAGTTGGACGTCACCCTGCCGGTTGAACCGATGATCTGAAGAGGATTGCTGGACATGGATGGATGAGAGCGGCAATGGATAGAGAGCGGTGGCGTGCTTTGGGAGAGGCCTACATTCAGCTGTGGATGTCAAACGGCTGATGATTATCTGGATCATATATGTATACAATTTGATATGCCTATAAGATGATTATTGGATGAAACGAAATGAAGTGTGGGGTCCCCCAAGGATCAGTTCTTGGGCCATTGCTCTTCCTTTTGTACATAAATAATATTGATATAGTCATCCAGTCAGAGGGATTTGAATCATTTGGTTATGCAGATGACCGTTTAATCTATAAATTGTGCGATTTTGACGAGAAAGACAAAACAAGGGCTGATACTGTGCGATGTATTGACCGAGTTTCAGAATGGATGGCCGAGAATAAACTTAAAATAAATCCCACAAAAACAGAACTCATGTGGGTGGCCTCTCCTCGGCGACAACATCTTCTAGATTCTGACCCTTTGAAAATAGGAGGGATAGAAATATCTCCTTCAAAGAGTTTAAAGTTTCTAGGTGTTCATTTAGATGGCAATCTGTCTTACAATACGCACATATCAGGGCTTGTTAAGTCTGGTTTCTTCCAACTGAGACAGCTAAAGCACATACGGAGATGTTTACCTGTTGGTGAAGCTAGGACCCTCGTAAATTCTTTTGTAGTGTCACGGTTAGATTATTGCAACGGAATGTACGCTGGATTGCCAAATAATCAATTAAGCAGAATACAAAGCGTATTTAATGCTGCTGCCCGATTGATTATGGGGCAACACTGTCATATCACGCCGCTCCTGAAGGACCTTCGTTGGCTTAAAATCCGAGAGCGAGTAAAATATAAATTGTGTTTGACAGTGTTTAAGGCTCGACACCAGAGAGCGCCAGCGTATATATCGGACCTCTGCGTGACACCCATGCCAACGGAAAGGCAACGTTCACTCCGATCAGTAGAAACAAGTGCAAACAACATAGCGATTCCAGTCAGAGCCAATAAAGCATGTTTCTATGATCGTGCTTTCAGCGTTGCGGGTCCGTTGGCGTGGAATAGCCTCCATGTTAGTATTAAGTATGAGGATAGTGACGTTAAATTTAAGAAACATCTGAAGACTGCACTGTTCGGTCAGTCATTTCCTAGTGCGCCCTTGGAGTAATTGATTTTACAAAACGGCGCACTTAAAATACAAATCATCATAATAATAAATAAATAAATTGGGTTAAATTTGTTATAACAATTTGAAACGTTTTGTTTAACAAATTCAAAGTGATAATACACGAATTTTTAAATGTCTCATTTGTCATTAAATTATACGCATTGCTCGGGCAAACGTTAAAAACGTTTAATACAATTATTAAAAACTAGTACTTAAGTACCTCGTTTCATTTTCATATAACGAGTATCATAAAGGCGATTTATCTCACGCGTATCTCCGCTTATATTGATTCGTTATCTGGCACATAAATCATCAAGTGTATAGTTAACCAGTTGTTAAATAAAATTAATCGACTTCACGCGAAATTTAAGCTGTTTTTTAGTCTAGACAAAACTATATACGTGATTAATTGATGACATGGTTATTCCTAACTATGTGTAGAAGCGTAAGTGGAGTGATTTCGTATTTGAGACGGAACGCTTTTTAATTGACAAAAGATGGCCATTGTTTACCTATTGTGGCTATTCCATGGAACATTGTTAGGAAGGTGATTTGATCGGATGTTGATTTATGTCCTAGTGCCGACCCTTATGTATGGAAATGAAGCTTGGAGTTAGATAAATGTATGATAGAATACCGTACGACGAAGTAAGAACGGCGTTTTTTTTTTATGAATTAAAACATTGTTTTTTCCACTTTTGAGTTTATTTTTCTCGACATGAATCGAAGGCTTACACCTTTATCATCGGGAGAACGATATAAAATAAATCGTCGAATCATGAAAGTGTAAGCATTCGAAAAAAATAAACTCAAAAGAGGAAAAAACAGTGTTTTAATTCATAAAAAATCGTAATAACGGAATTACACAGTGTTAACGCCTTAAATTTATCTAAAATTAAGCAATAATTGGAGGGAGCATTGATATTGGAGGGGAAAATTGAGGGACGCCGAGGGCCCGGAAGGAAACAAATGTCCTGACTGCGAAACGTGAGGGAGTGGACCGGCATCCGAAGTGTGGAGGAACTGTTCCGAGCGGCGCAGGACAGGGACAGGTTCGCCGAGGTGATCGCCAAAGTTGGGGGGACCCGACAGGGCACTTGAAGAAGAAGAAGAAGCACGAAAGGAATGTAAGGCGGGTTAAAGCATCCTAAATAAGAGTAAGTAAGGGTCACTAAGATGGTTTAGACATGTGGAACGAATGGATGGGGGAAGAATGATTAAAAATATATTTACAAGTAGTATAAATGGGAAAAGTAGTTGAGAAAGGTCAAGGAAGATATATACACAACTAAATTTATCAATTACTTTAAGGCGGCCATGTTCGAAGTCGAAACAATTGACGAGTATTTGTGTCACGATGTATGAATGTAGGAGATGCGCGAGAGGTATGTCAGGATAGAACAGTGTGGCGGTCCATCCTCTCAACCCTCCAAAGAAACAGCGTGATGGTAAGTTAGTTAGTTTTTTTTATTTATGCTTGATTCGCGTAGCCTGGGGTGTTCCTCTGAAGAAGGATAGATTTTTGGCGCTGTATGGCTTTTTAAAATCATAAGCGTTTAATTGAAAAACATCGATTGCATTAAAAGATTTGTTGTAAGTGTCGCATATCCAGTACATGGCCGCGCTTTGAGTGTAATTGGTGCGATAAGCAGCATGTTAAAGTACTCGTATATCCTCTATGCCTACCCCACTGACAAAAACGTGCATATTCGTTTTAAGGTAGTTATTTTAAGCCTTGCGTTTATAATTTTATTTTTACATCAAAACCGTTCTACGCTCCATGAAAATAAAACACGTACCCAAAAAAAGTTTTTTGATATGCAAGATTGATTAATCTGTCAAGAGGGGTCTTATATGGAAATATTACCTGTAATTTACAGGTGTGAATTATATGCTGATAACAATCTTTAATAAGTGTGAAAAATATTCCATTCGTAAAAAATAATAATCAATAAAAAATCAGTAGGCATAAATTGTTACTTTCGCACCACTTCTCTTCCCCGGGCAATGTTTTAATATAATATTAACCATAAAACCTGGAGGCAAGCTTTTACCGATACCGAACATAAATAATAGTTGTTTTTAAATTATAATGTAGATAGTACATTTATTAGTTTTATGTAGAACAATACAAGTTTATAAAATCGCCGATAATGTCGTGACATATTTATACAATATATATAAATATGTCGACTGTAATCAATTTAAATGAGGAAAATACTAAGAAAAATTTTTGGACCCACGCTGGAGGATGGGACTTACAAAATTAAAGAAAACTTGAACTTGAAGAACTGATTAACCATGAAACAGTAGTGAGATTCTGTAAGTCTCAACGGCTACGGTGGGTTGGGCATGTAGAAAGAATGCCAGAGGGTAAAACACCACAAATTGTATCCAGATGGGTGTCCCGCGAAAAGAGACCAAGAGGCAGACCGAGGAAAAGATGGACGGATTGCGTGGAAGAAGATTGGGAGAAAATGGAAGGACCTGGGGAATGGAGAGATGGTCAGACACAGAAGTCAGTGGGGGACCGTTGTGGAGGAGGCCAAGTCCCTCAAACCGGTCGCTGTCGAAAAAAAGACAAAAGTGACAGTAGTTAAAAACCATAGTTTTTTTTATTATTTAAAATGAACTTTCAACACAAGAGATTTCATTAAAATCATCTGATGATTTAATTTTGTATTCAATTTTATGAATTGTCACCAGAAAATGACTGCAATTTGCCGAAACCGGTCGATACTAAAGAAGTAGTGGAATAATATTAAACATATTTTCATCTTAATTAATTTCATCATCAGATAATTTATCTATTAAAATAAATAGGTTTATTATTTCGTATGATGCACTTAATTTGTGGTGTGACTTATTAAAACCAATTGAAAACACTAACAATGTTTTTATATAATTAAATACGTTTAATTTATATATTACACACCCAAAATCATTATATCGCTTTGTTAATAGTGTCTAAAACCAAACGTAATTATTATTAGGGAGAATAATTCAAGCTGGTACCCGAACCCAAAACAATATCCATCAAGACACGGGAGTGTTAGGACCGGCTTTTATCCATAAAATATCGGAATTAAGTATCGCGTACTCAAAAGGCGATATTATGAAAAGTTACCTATTCTCAAGTTGCCTGACTTTTTAACATTACTGTTGAGAATCGTTTCCACACGCAAAACAAATTAGCTAATCTGCTTCACTGCACTCTCTTTAATTTGTGCTTTAACTTTTTTATTTCGATGGACACGTCTGAAGCTAAGTTGCTGTCCAAAGAGATGAAATTTCATCACAATAAAATAGATGCACTAACAACTTCAATTAAGTACGTACTAGACAGAAACAATAAACTCGACAGATTATTGTTGTAATATTGTGCATGTCAAGTAAGTGTTCAAACGACCTGTTTTGTAATACGGTTGAAAACATCGCGGACCGGTGCGGATGGTGGATTCATCGAACACCATGTTACTTCCGTTTGGCTTGTTCTGCTTACCCCTTCCTGCCAGTATCACGGAAGTCAAACAAACAAAGCTCACAGCTGTTTAAGTGATCGCTGTATATACCGATAATGTTACCAGTGTTAAAAGTGATTAAGGGAAGATTTATTTGTTCGCGAAATGAGAAAACAATCCAAAGGGCTTGTCCACAGAACTCATTGCCAACCGTCGGTGCAACAACAATGATAAATAAGAGATTGTAGCGCAAAGTTTAGATTTCCTGCCCTAACCAGTCGTTGTGTTATACTCTCCCAGCATTGGGAATACACAGTGTGAAGGTTGGTGACAAAAACCTCCTTTAAGAATGAACCCATTTTCCACTTGTTCGTGGATCTGTTGATCTAGCTAAAAAATATTGCCTTCAACGAGTGGCGATTCCGGAGACCCACTCGCCTCAACAAACAGCACCTTTCGATTTCGGAGAAAGTAACCAAATTTATTTATCTGCGAAGCATGTTTACAAGAGACGCAAAAATAAAGAGAGATATCGAAAGAAGGGTTGGAGCAGGACAAAAAATAATTGGTGCACTCAGTCATAACTCCAAATAGAAATATATTATATAGAAATATATCGACTGAAGCAAATTTGGCAGCGCACAATGGAGTTCTAGTGCCGACTCTTGTGTATGGAAGAGAAGCTTGGAATTGGCAGAAGAAGGATGAAAGTAGGATAAATGCTGTAGAAAATAGGTCACTATGAAGAATGTGCGGGATATTAATATATCAATTACTGAAATGTGGCCATTTTCGAAGTAGGAACAATCGACGAGCGTGCATGTCACGATGTGCGAATGTAGAAGAGATGCGAGAATTATGTCAGGATACGACAGTGTAAAGGTTTGCTACCCTCTGAGGAAACGGCGTGATGGTTAGTTAGTTAGTCAGAGATGCTGATACGAAAGGTAAGCCTGTGAAGTATAATTTGATGAATATGTGGATATAAATATGTCAGTCAAATAATGGGGCAAGGATCGTTCAATCACATGTGGAATTACTATACCTATAACATCCGGCGCCCCTGGAAACGACACAAAGTCTGCCAAACCTTCCATACAATGTCAAGAGAAATTGGAGAGATTTTACGTTTTTTTAAGGCTATCGGTATTATTTATACAATATAAAAGCTTGTCATTAACACGATACATAAATAAAACATTCTAATATAAAAAGTGTAATAAAAATGAGTTGTGTTCTAAGTGATTCAATTGTGTTTCCCATTACAAGATTTCAGTAAAAACATATCAAAAATTCTTTACTATATCAGTAAATTTCATGCAATATGGAATTTAAATCGTTGCTCAGGAATTTGTAAATGTTGTTTCGTAATATTGCCCCAAATGTGTTCTAGATCAAGTAAAAAAAATAGGGGAGCACGGGGCAAATTACTCAGAAATGATTAAAATTGGGGATATGTGGTATTACGGGGGCTGCTGCCCCCAGTAATGACGCGGACCTCACGCAGTACCTACAGTAAGGCAGAGGGCATGATTGGCCGCACCCGAAATAGTTGTGGTGTCACGGATGATTCACTATAAACAACGGGCGGGAAATTAAATGAGTGGCGCCCTATTCTTTGCTAGGAAGACCACCGCCGACTCTTCGGAGGTCAGAGGTGGATAGAAACAGATACAAGCGGAAGAAGTACTTATATTATTCGCTAATATAACGATAATGAATTATTCATGACTATAATGAAATATAATAAGTGAATGCGGTGAAGTGTTATGAACAAAATAATGAAAAGATCATTAAGGTGGTATGGACACATGGAAAGAATGAATACGGAAAGAATGGTAAAATAAGTATATGCTAACGATATAAATGGAACTAGAAATCGAGAAAAACCGAGGAAAACGTATAAATCAAATATTGAATGTCGGCCACATGAGGAGTCGGAGAAATCGACGTGCGTGCATGACATGAAGTATGAATGTTGATGCAGTGAGAGAAGTATGTCAGGAAAGAAAAGTATGACAGTCCATTATTTCTGCCTACCCCTTCGGTGAGACGGCGTGATGGTTGGTAAGCTAGTTACTTTTTTTCACATCCATTAAAGCAAAGATGGCAGTACAAAATGGAGTTTCAGTGCCTACCCTTATGTTTGGAAGTGAAACTTGGAGCTGGCAAAAGAAGGATTTTCCTCGTGGGAGCGAAACCGTTTGGTTCTACAACACAAATGAATAATATTAATATTGGATGCTTTGTAAAGCGCCGTTTTTATAAATTTATCATTTTAGTCGAGGTAAATATTATGGCTAAATTACTCACAATATATGCATAATTATTATGCATCTATTTGTTAAAAATAATTGCTGGCCTTTTTACACACTTCCTCAAACACAG
Source organism: Lepidostoma basale (assembly GCA_022606425.2). NCBI lineage: Eukaryota > Metazoa > Arthropoda > Insecta > Trichoptera > Lepidostomatidae > Lepidostoma > Lepidostoma basale. The sequence goes on along the minus strand of JAHDVF020001422.1, from coordinate 543,246 downwards.
GAAAATACTCTGCTGTCTAATGTACTGGAATCAAGAGTAAGTGCTGAATAAATGAGTGGCAATTTTCATTTTTTTTTTAAAGCGTGGTTTTGTATGCGGGGACGGGAAGGCTCCGTAATTTCCCGTTGTAAACATTCTCGTAATATACGATCCATGGCGAAACCCAAAACAAGACAAGACCGAAATTTCATAATTTAATAGTTGACGGCGAATTTTGCGAAATCATTTCCCATTACAAACATTTTCTTCACAGGTAAATTTAGGGAGAATAAATTCCCGCAGCTTTCGGGAAATTGTATAAAAATTATACTTGAAAAAGATACCGCCTTGATTCTGGGTTTAAATTCTATTCCGAGCGACATTTTGCGGGTCTATACCAATTGCTTATTCATTTCGTTTTATCTTTCACAAAGAAAACAAAAGAGCCACCTAATGGAATTGTTCTTTTATTATTTCTGTATCGTTTTAAAAATTGTAAAAAAAACGTAATACTTAATTAGATTAATTATCGAATGTTCGCAGATTTTCAGAGCGTAATGTAAAAAAAAGCAGACAAAGGTTCTATAACATGAAATTGATCACGTTTGTAGGTAAACTTAATTGATTTAAAAAAATGTGATTTCAATTTTAAAATATATTAATACTTGCTCACCCCAATAATCCTACGCGATGAAATGAAAAGCTTACATAAACCCTCCACAAATTAATTTTTCTCGAACCCTTTTATAATAACTCACTAACTAACTAACATTACGCTGTTTTTCCGGAAGGATAGGCAGAGAGGATGGACCGCCATAATATTCTCTCCTGACTCTACTTTCATACATTGTAACATGCACGCTCGTCGATTTTTCTGACTAATTAATGAATAATTAATTAATTTGGTCATGCCATGCTTTCCTCGGTCGCCCCTTTCCACTCAATCTGCTTCAATACATCTTTTTAACCAATCTTCTATCATCCATTCTCTCGATATGTCCAACCTTACTCAGAAAGAATAGTTTTAAAAGTAGGTATACGTAAACGATGTAAATGGAGTACGAAGTCGAGGTAGACCGAGGAAAACATAGAAAATTAATCAAATTTTAAAGGTTGGTCATGTTAGAAGCCGGAAGAATCGACGTGTGTGTATGACTCGCTGTATGAATGTGGAGGAATCTAGAGAGGTATGTCAGGATAGAGTAGTGTGGCGGTCCATTCTCTTTGCCTACCCCTGCGGGTAAACGGCATGATGGTTTGTTGTTGTTGTTGTTATTGTTGTTGATGCTGTCATCTGCCTTAAATTTATTCTTTATTACGGTATTATATCATACATCGTTTCTCGCACATTCTTCTCAGTGATCTCATTTCTACAGTATTTATCCGACTTTCTTCCTTCTTTGACTACAAGCTTCATTTCCATACATAAGCGTTGGCACTAGAACTCTGCCATCTTTAATTCAGTGGATATATTTTGAGTATAAGAAATATATCCCCTGTTATATCCTTATCATAACATGTTGACTGATAGTCTTTTCACCCTAAAATATCTGACGAAAACATTACATTATTTCAAATCAGTGGAAATATTTGAAAAATTTAAGAAAACATATTGAATTCATAAATATATTATGTACACTGTTGATCGACATTCTTTTGACGTATATTATCCTTCTTAAGTACAATTTTTTATTTTATTTTATAGCTTAAATTTGTACTCTGAAGAAGGATGAATACTATTCGAAACCTATATCAGTTAATATTATGAAGGAATGGAAAAACAAAAATTTTAAAGTTATTCAAATATGAATCGAAAATAAAAAAGCGAAAACAAATACTTAAGGAGCCGTAATGTTTATGGTAAAAAAATTACCAATTTGTAATTATATGCTGTACACGGAATATGCTATACATGAAATAAGAAAGAAATGTAAGGCAGATGACTGCATCATGAATACAAATAAAAAGGATCCCTGAGATGGTTCGGACATATGGAACGTAAAAGTTGTACAAAAGCAGCGTGAGTGGGAAAAGAAGCCGAGGACGACCGAGGAAAACATGGCATGACCAAATTAATCAATTACTAAAAGGCGGCCACATTCGAAGTCGGAACAATCGACGTGCGTGCATGGTACGATGTATGAATGTAGAGGAATCCCGAGAGGTATGCCAGGACAGGCCAGTGTGGCGATCCATCCTCTCTGCCTACCCCTCCGGGGAAATGGCGTGATGGTTAGTTAGTTGGTTAGTTATGCTATACACGGAGTAAAAATAATAAAATAATCATGAAATAAAATAACCGCCTTGTAATAATAAAATATTGAAAAATAAGTTTTTTTTGTTAATGTTTTTCTAGCCAGACAAAATTATAATAATAAGTTATTCACAGAAATTAATTACCATTTAATTAGAGTGAACAAAAACAAAAACATGTATAAATCATATTATATTCACCTGAACGCAAATTCTAAGGCACTTTACCTTGAAATTATCGTATTTAAATATTATTTCGTGTGTAAACAAGAATCTTGACGTAATAAAATGTAAAACGTTGGTAATTATAATAGGTTTATATCGTCCTAATGGTAGCACGTTTTAATAACGGAAATTGTAAACCATTAATTATTATACTTTTGGATAAAATTTTATATTATATAATACCTAAAATATTTATAAGGAATTTTATTACATGATTTCAAATATACGAGATTTTGTGATTTCAACAAATGTGGTTAATAAGTTTGGCCGAAATATAATTCTAAATATAACTTTTTCAAATAACATCCAGGTCGGCTGGGAATTAAAAGGACGCGATCCTGTCAAATCCTCCGTCAAACAAATACTCGTATAGTCGGAACTAAAGTCCCATGTAAAATGTGATCCCGACATCCAAAATCCTTATCGATCGACCCATAAATAGTGCTTAATAAAAAGGGAACTTGTTACAAAAAATATTTATTGAAAAAACCAGAACTTTATTAGAGATTATAAAACCACGATATACAAGGTGTTCTAAAATACAGTCGACTAGGTTATTACGAGGAAGAGGGAACCGACGTAATTTGCTCGTTTTAAGCATTAATTGTTATATCAGAAAATATATATTTTTAAATGACATTTAGGATCTGTTTCCTCGTTACATCCGAGATCTCGCTATTTCCGTAATCGTAATAACCAAATTAGACTGAAATTTTAATCCCTAATAGTTGTGGTTTTAATTTATTTTAATGCGTTTTATATCTTCAAATAATTAAAATAGTCAGAAAAATAATTATAATTTCTTCTATGTTCGCCATACTTTGTGTTGTAGATGTTATATTTGTATTTTTCTTTTTTATATACATTGTATATACAACACTAACATTAAAAAAAAAAAAAATAAGATCATTCATTTGGTAAACATAATGGCGTTGAAATTTTGCATGTTAAAAATAGAAATATAACTTTGAGCAATTTCGAAATTACAGAAATTAAAAAAGACATTAAAAATAAAAATATATTACAAATAATCAAATAAATTTAACGTCAAGTCCAATCTTTGATTTATTTCCTTTTTTGTGAGTAACCAATAAGAACTTTAAATTATTATTTTGAACCCCAATAAGAACTTTAAATTATTATTTTAAATTTTAAATGGATTCGTAATATTTGTTATATCAAAAGCATAAACGTTCCAAAATAAATCTTTATAACATCTGTCAAAACTGATCAGTAACAATTTTATAATATTTTAAATATGTATCTTTATAATATCACCGAGGAAGGACCGGTTGTCCAAAACATGTCTGAAATGTAATTTTTTTTTTAAAGTTAGTGTTGTATGTACAAAGTATATAAAAAAGCAAAAGACAATTTTTTTTTATTGTTTAATTCTGGTTTGAGAAACGTATAAAATATTGATATTTTACTTAATTTGACACACCTTTAATAAAAGCACCAGATCGTGTATGCTTTTACCATAAGCTTTTGTTACAAACACAATATTTGATATACCATCTTGATACAACCACAAAGCACTGTGAAGCAATCAAAACCATTGTTTCAAAAATCTAGTTGTTTGTTCCCAGTGAGAAAGATGAACACTTGATATTACATAATTCCTTATGAAGTGTTTACCTTTATGGAGTACTGCAGCGTACCTGACCACAACCATCCGCGAAGCGTTCTTGGGTTTAGCACTTCATTATTATTTTGATTCGAGCATCGAACCCGGTACCCCGGACTTAAACCGCAAACGTGTTAGCTTACAACACAACTGCAAACACGCACAAGGATATTTCGAACGATATGAAAATTTATACGGAATCAAGATTCTGTTATTTATTTTAAAAAAATTAAAAAGTATGGAAGTAGAGCTTGGGTTTGGCAGAAAAAAAAAGTAGAATAAATGCCGTAGAAATTTGATCACTTAGAAGAACGTGCGAAAAAACAATGTATGATAGCATACCCAATGAAAAAGTTATAAAGGAATGTAAGGCGGATAAATGCGTCCTATATAAAATTCAGATAGGGTCATAAAGATGCTTTGGAAATGTGGAACGAAAGGACGAGGGAAAAATGGTCAAAAAATTTGAAAAACAAAGTGTGAATGGAAAAAGAAGTCAAGGAAGGCCAAGGAAGACATGACATGTCCCAATTAATCAAATACTTAAAGGCGGCCATGTTCGAGGCAGGAACAATCGACGAGCGTGCGTGTCACAGTGTGTGAATGTAGAAGAGGCGCTAGAGTTTTGTCAGGATAGAACAGTGTTTTCTAAAAGTTTTATTACTATTTATGGGAATCACTTGTTTCGTCTTGCTATACTATTGTTATCATATTCATTTTCTTAACAATGTCTACGTATTTTTTATGTTAGTTATGACAGAACCACATTTTTTCAATTAATCTATTCGTGGGAATTATGTAAATTTTACATAAACTTAATTAATTAAAAAGTACACTGCATTGCTTATTTATACAAGGCATTGGCATTATCGAAAATAAACAATCACACCTGTTATGATTATTTTTTAATCTTACTAGCATCAGTTGTATGTACATAAACTCATGAACATAAAGTGATTTTTGAAATGAATAAATCATTTTGTTTACACTCGCACTATCGAAACATAACATATTAGCAATCACATATATTGGATTAGTAGCATACTATATAATTATAATACATGTGTGCAATCCGTTACGTTCATTACAATTTCTAGTATCTTCGATCGGGCATCAGGTCAGCCTCTCGGTCCCAAACCTATTGTAGTAGAATAACAATTTTATCTCCCATCAGATACAGAGGATGCCAGCGATCGCCAACCTCTTGGACTACCAAACTCACCAAGATAACTACGGTGGACCTTGGTTGCCTGCAATTTACATCTAGTTTTTTTGCTGAGGTCTGATTTATTACTGACATTATGAGATCAAATTAATTTACTGATACCATTTTTTAAATAATCCATTTCACTTCCTTCCCAAAGAATCCGAGTAGTCTACACCCAAGCATCGCAATTTTGCTATTCTATTCTTCAGTGTTCTGATTTTTTTAACATAAAGTTTTTATTGGTTTTTATACAAATTCTTTGACTGGAGTGGTTTTTTTTTAAACCATTTATTTTTTTACTGACATTACATATTTTTCTGATATCAATATTTTAGATTTTCGAGCTTTGTTAAATACTCCAGATACTGACGTCTCATTTTTTAGTGAATTCACATTTATTTTTTACTAACATTGCATATTTTGCTCAATAAAATTGGAATTGACGCCCATCTAAGCATTCTCGCTCTCGGAGTATTGAGTTTCATTGTTCACATTGCCAGAAGAAAACAGGGTAAGCTGAAAAAAGTAGGAGGCAGATCTTCTTCGCGAGGGTGTGACCAGATTAAGGAGATGACATGGAGAGACCTCTACTCGGTGATACGGGCTGCGGAGAACAGAGAGGATTGGAGGCGTATTGTCTTATCCATTGCAGCTCCATGGATAACGACCCTCAGCAATGAGGAAACGAAAGAAGTAGAAACATTCTCATCTCGGAGTTGTGTTGTGTCTACCTTCGAGCTGTTCTGTTGCATGGCCAGCACTCTGAACCGTAAGTCATAACAAAGTAACCATCACGCCGTTTCGCCGGAGGGGTAGGCAGATTGGATGGATCGCCACACTGTTTTATCCTGACATAACTCTCGCGCCCCTTCTACATTCACACATCGTGACATGTATGGTCTTAATTCGAATATAGCCGCCTTTCAGTAAATGATTAATTTGGTCATGCCGTCTCTTCTTTGGCCTTCCTCGACTTCGTATTACATTCATAGTTCTTGTATATATTTCTTTTACCATTCTTCCCTCATCCATTCGTTCCATATGTCCAAACCATCTTAGTGACAGTTTCTTAATTTTATTTATCACGCATTCATCCGCTTACATTCCTTTCTTACTTCATTTTAACATATTATATGTCGATTACCGTAAGTCATGATAAGTTAATAGAAAGATATAATTAGAATAATACTTAAATAATTAATAGGAATGAAGAGTTTGATTTTATTTTGTGTTAATATAATGTTTCGCCCCTTATCAAAGCATTATCAAATTATATTTGATAACATCTGCATTGACATTTGTCCGAACATCGAAGGTCCCGGTTCGATTTCAAACGAGATAATTATGTTGTCTCTCATACTGTTGTTGGTCCGGTGTAGAATTAACGTAACAATAAAAATGGCGATAGATTAGCTAACCATAACATTTCATGAGAATCGATATAATACCCACCACAGCTGACCACAATTCAAATTCTCTCGCGATCCACCGGTTTGCGACCACCGAAAAAGACAATTCTTTTACGAATGCCTATTCTCTGATTGCTGCTCATATTATTAATAGGAGGCATTATTTGTTTTGTAATTCGAGCGGATCGTATTGCGTAGCAGTACTTAAGCCTGAATTTAAATTAATCGATTTGGGCTTCTCATGTAAATTTTCAGTAGAAAATAAAATAACTTTATTCTAGACCCACCGTATATATAATCCTTATATTTAGAATTAAATAGGGCAAAATGTGTCATTACTAACTTTGATTTTCTACTAATTGAAAATCAGGCCATACCTTAAAGCACGTAGGTAGAAAGGATACACCGCAAAACAACTTTATTCTGTCACTTTCTCTAATTTCATCTACGCCTACATATATGGAGTCACAAACGCTCGTCCATTATTCAAAATCCAAACATTGTTGAATTTTTAGTCTATCATTTACTATATAATTTTATTACAAGTCGGAAGAATCGATGTGCGTGTATAACTCGCTGTATGAATGTGGAGGAAACTAGAAACGTGTGTCAGGATCGAGTAGTGTGGCGGTCCATTCTCTTTGCCTACCCTTTCAGAAACGGCGTTATGGTTTGTTGTTATTTTTTATTTATTTTATTTGTTCTAATGCATTTAAAACGCTCTTAAATAGACTGAAAGAAAAATGGTTTAAAATTTGTAAACAAGCAGTGTGAAAGGAAAGAGGACCCGAGGACGATCGTGGAAAATATTGCATGATGATTAATTTGATGTCGGAAAAATCGACGAACGTGCATGTTACAATGTATGAATGTGGAGGAAGCTAGAGAGGTGTGTCAGGACAGAACGGTATGGCGGTCCATACTCTGCCTACCTCTCCGGAGAAACGGCGCGATGGTTAGTTAGTAGCCGAGTAGTTTCGCTTGTACCCAAGCCTTCCTCAGGGCTTCGTAATAACGTAATTCGTAGTTATTACGAAGCCCTGAGGAAGCTTGGGTACAAGCGAAACTAGACGGCAATCAAAATAACCACATAGTGGTGAAAAACAGTGTTTTATTTTAAATACAAAAAACATATAATATTAATTTAACATCAGGCGTTACGTTTAAACAAGATGAGTTTCTACAAAAGCTGAAAAAAAAACTAATCTCTCAGATACACGAGACTCTATTTACAGCCGTTTCAAGGCAAAATTATAATTTATACGCATAAGCGTTTTGAATTTGTTATGAATATTGCAAATATTCGACTCAAAGTATTATAACTCCATTTATAAAACACAATTGTTACAGTATAAGAACAGCCAAGATTTAAAACTTACGTTACGCCTTACGTTTAATCCCCGAAATACATGTGACCTAATTTATAACCTTCCACCAGTAAACACCCATTTAAAAAATCCTTTTCAAAACATATGTTTTTTAACCTTTTAAGCTCTTGTTAATATTTAGTCCCTAGTACTGCTAATTTTTACTAGAATATTTTAAATAGTCCATTGTTTTGGTCAAAACACTATGATACTTCTACAATATTTACTGTTAAATTTACAATACTGTTATATTTAATATTACAATGTTTCATTACACATTTTTTTGGAATATCGTGACAACCGTTTCTCCGACCGATTTTGACATCATCATGTGTTACAAACAACTTGTTTACTTGTTGTTTGTAACACCTGATGATGCCATCATCGATTGGCAAAACAGCTTTCGCGACATTTTTAAAAAGTGCGCAATATTTTTTTTACAGTATAAAGTGTTGTAAAATTAACAGTTAGTACATGTTACAATGTTACATACGTACTTGGATTCTTGTGTTTTGTTTAAAATATTCTTGATTTGTTTTAAATATGTTGCTGTTCTCCCGATGTAAAACGTTCGAAACATGACGACAAAAATAAATTCAAAAATGGAAAAATTTAAATCGTAATTCATAATCATTTCACATGCAAAATACACTATATAAAGTTGACACACTGTTTTTCATGGAGCAATAATTAAATCGGCAAACTGAAAGTCAGGACTTTAATGGAAATGGTTAACGTAGTAGTTCTTTCAAAAGAGGGAGATAGTTATTTTGTTTTTAGCTATAAGTCCCAAAGTAATAACAAATAACAGACATTGTTTCGAGTTGTAAACTTCCATAAAGTACTTGGTATGTTGGAAAAGAATTAAATGTCTCATAAAAGGTAACCCGGAACCAAGAAAGTATTCTGGAAAACTAATAGAGAAGAAGAAAAAACGACCTATAAATCATGTATTAGCGATACAAATTGATGCGATATATCAAAAGATTTTCGCTTTTCTCTGATATATACCCGTATAAGGGTGCTTTTGACGTTTACAGGATAAAATATCGATTGAAACAGTGACCTAATAACATTACAAAAGTTGAATTAATCGTTTCCGTGAAATATTTGATAATAAATAAATTACCAAAATATAAATTCTAACTTATATATTGGTTCCTAACAAGAAAAAATGTGGATAGGACGTATCAACAGGAGTCTCAAAAGAGATCAGACGCTCGCTACCCGAGTATTTCAGTTCATTTTAATTTATTTCAATAAAAATCACAAACATTACAGAGATACAATTTGTATAAAGAGAAACGTTTAAAAAAATATAAATAGTAACAGTGATATTGCATCCCTGGGGCAACTTCCACTTTCACGACCAGATTAAGCAAATAGATTGTTCTACCCACAGGTATAAACAATGGCAGGTTGGTTCTGCAGCGTGGCAAATGAAACAATCCGTGCGACGATTTGGCGAAGGTAATTCCTTAATCAGGGACAAATAGATCGACATCACTTAAGACATCCGAGTTATGAATACGGCCGCCAATCAGCTGAAAGAAGTGAACCCTGAAAGTGACCAAATAATGGATCTATATTCCAGCCGACTTCTTACCAGGGAATTACACAGCTCCCAGTCCTGGAGACGCTGTATGAGATGAACCGATCCCAAATAGTATGATTGGGACATAGGCTAAGAAGAAAAATATTTACATTTTATTTTCACACGGTTATGTGTATATATAATATTTAACAATGTATATATTTCATATAATTTATTGCAGGCACAATTATCGTGTCAGTATAATTAAGTAAGACCCATTCATCATACAAGCTGCGCTATTATAACTAATCTAATGATTGATTACATGACTTGGCTTGAGGAGAGGCTGAGCAAACATCGAGTCTGAGTGTACAAACACGTGTTAGAACATTATATTAATTAGGGGCATAAAAAAACTCCCGCTCGCTTGTGAGTGTATTCGTGTAAATAGACTGTACACAAGGTATATAGAATAATATGGTAAGATATTGCGCACGTAGCATGCTATCCCTTTCTAATAATTTGCTGTCAAGTGACGTCATGTGGTGAACTCGAAATCGAAACGAAACTATAAACAAACCTAAATAACTATAAACAAGCTAAATCAAATGGAGTTGATTTGCCATATCCAGTTAAAAATCTTTTTTATCGATGTAAAATGTTTTTCAAAATAAGAACAATGAACTTAAAGCTCATTGAAGATGCTAACTCTAAAAAAAGAAAAATAAAAAAAACAATAACTTAAATAAAGAAAACGATTTGTCATAATTTATTTAATACAATTACAAAAACTTCTTTTAATTAGACGTAATAAATAAACAAAGAAAAATTCCATACCCAATGTATAAATATATACTCAACTCATACTACACAACCTAATGCTTGGGTCTCCACGTGACGTAGCTGCGCAGTAGATGTCAAAAATAAAACGCGGAATATCTTACCATATTTATTCTATATACCTTGGACTGTACACCACCTTAACCTATGACCCGAGATTAAGTATCATGATCCGCCTATGGCCTGTGTGGTCAGCAAGTTTTGAATTAGTATTAACTGATTAGAAACGTGTTTTATAGCAGGGAGTCTGAAGCACGGACCACCAGTTGCGGCCGATGGTACTTTTTATTAGATTACTCAGGGGATATTTCGAGAACTCAGCCGTGCTGGAGGGTGTTCAGCTTTCTGTCCCTGATAGATATCTCCGACAGCGACAGCATAGATTATTTTGCCTACCGGCTGCCAGAACCAACCTGCCTCTGGTGACACCGGTGGGAAGAGCAATCAATCTGCTGAACGCGGTCACCTCGAAGATTGTTATATTGTCTTTCATGTTATTGAAAATGCGTTCAGAAGGCAAATACTCAGCAATAGGAAGATTAGTTGAGCCAAAGCGTTGCCCTAGTACAAATTTCGGGGATCGTGCGTTTACGGTAGTCAGCTTGGAACAATCTTCCTTAACACCTCAGATGCATAAATGATCCGACAGACTTCAGATCTAAACTGAAAACCCATCTATTTCATATTTCATACCCAATTTAAAACTTGCATATTTTGTTCAATCATACTTTCTAATCGATCGCGAATATCAATCAGATGCAGCGTTCACATTTAGATTTTTAGATTTAAAACACGTCTTAATGCGCCCTTGAGGTGATTACATCACAAAAACGGCGCTTTAAAAATTAGCATATAATTCATTATACGATTTTCAGTATATTGTTTAATAAAAATAACGGAGTACCTAACCACGGAGTGTGGCAACAGCTATGACTGCCACAGCGAATGTCCCGGGTTCTATTCCCGGCGATGACAGTGTGAAAAAAAAAATGCAGTTTTTGGTCAGGTAGAATTTACATGACAATAAAAATTGTATGCAGTAATTGGGTTCAAATAACCGGTTATATATAACAATATGGAAAAAACGGGAAACCTCCACATTAAAAAGGCGCAATTGGAATCCCAGGAATTAGCAAAAATGTTTAACTTTGCCGCAATCCAATCCCAAAGATTGAATCTTAAAAAAAAATGCATATTATTTACACAGATATTTTTAATTAGACTTTCGCGAGAGTACGCTGTACGTTGGTTCGCTAGATTATTTGAAGTTTAGCTCCAAGCACCAAGCAAGATTACTACCTATATAGCATAGTCTTAAGTTACTAACTAACTAACTAACTAACCATCACGCCATTTCCCCGGAGGGGTAGGCAGAGAGGATGGATCGCCACACTGGCCTGTCCTGGCACACCTCTCGGGCTTCCTCCACATTCATACATCGCACCATGCACGCACGTCGATTATTCCGACTTCGAATGTGGCCGCCTTTTAGTAATTGGTTAATTTGGTCATGCCATGTTTTCCTCGGTCGTCCTCGGCTTCTTTTCCCACTCACACAGCTTGTGTACAACTTTTTAACCATTCTACTCTCATCCATTCGTTCCATATGTCCGAACCATCTCAGGGATCCTTTTTTAATTTTATTCATGATGCAGTCATCTAAGTTTATAAATCGAATAATATAATTTGACTTTATGAAACCGTTTTTTTTATTTGAAAACGAGGATCAATTAACGTTAACAAAGATTGTATTTAAATGCCTAAGCAACGTAGAACCATATTGCTCAATGCGAAAAACTTCGTAACTTTATAATTTATAACATTGTCATTGTTCAGCGTATTGCATACAGCACACCGGCATGGTTCAAAGAGCCATTTCTTTTAAATTGATAATGATACGCTAATTTTAAATACCGAATGCAAATCGATTCAATCGTTTCGACTTTTTGTTTCGAAGAGTTAGGGCCATTCGCATTCGTTACGCCCATAACTCTGGCCGCCGCAATGGATGCGAAGGGAATCAGACGTTGGTACCGCAGAGGAAAGAATGTTAACCCTTTAATTACTACGATTATCGAAAGCAAAATAAGCGCTGACCGTGTTTTTTTTTTTTAAAAGGAACATAGAAGTTCCCGCCACACACCCGAGGCTGTTATAGGGCATAGCGGCGCCTTTTTATCAGCCTCGCTCGTACACTCCCTGGGCCTATCCCCGATCCATCTGGGACTTACATTTAAAGACCGCAACAGCAAGGGGGTGCCAGACCACATTTAATCTACTCCATCCTACTCCTATGCTCCGCTGTACTTTATTGAATAAATAAACATAATATATAATACATGAACATTTTAGGAATATTACATAAAAGATAAAAAGAATGATAAACCACAGGAATGTACAGCGGGAAGAACAGGAGAGGCAGAGGAGACAAATGCGGGATGGGAAAAAAAATGTGGAGTACAGTTTTTGGCATGTAGGACAAAGGACGAGGTTTAGGAAGCATTTCATAATATTAAATAAATAAATAAAACCACTGCACAAATTATTATAATGGCCAAGAGGGAGAGGAACGATGCCCGTCACAGAGGGGCAACCTCCTCCTCCAAGCTGGAAAACAGCGCACCCTCAGAGGGCAAGAAACAGCACAAATTACGGTGAATTCCGGTGGGGTAGACGGTCCGCTGACCGTGTTATTAATTTGGGATTTTAGAGCCAGATTTGCGTCAAGATAAACAACAAGGAGCTTTGTGGAGTTTTTGGGAACGATATCATAGTCAGCTGTTGAAATTGAGGAATGATCGATAAGATGTTGACGCTTTGCGGAAGAAGTCCAGAGAAATTCCTTTTTGGATGGATTTAGTTTAAGTTTGTTTGATGCCATCCATTTGGATATGGCATCAATGCAGTTGACAGTTATTGACGTAAGATGTTTGGTGTCATCAGGGTTGCAGGAAAAATAAAGTTGCTGATCATCAGCATAGCAATGTGAGAGGAGGCCTTTGTGTCCAAATGAGTCGTCTATGTGTTTTTCGTTTGTTATGTCTCATTTGTGTAAAATAGAAATAAATAAATAATTAAATATCATTCATATAAAATAAAATAAAATTTCTATGATTTTTTTTCGCATTAATCGTAACAGGAATGTTGTGAAGTGGGGTAAATATCACAATTTTAATTCATTATTAATTATTGTTTACTTGGTGTTATTTCGTTTAACTACTTAACCTATTCGCATCGGTAGCCGTCATATCACGTGTAATATTTCCTAACCGTGTAGCCCTCAGTAGCCGTGATATATCGTTTTGCGAATTTGCAGTACTCGTAGTGACATGAATGGTAAGAAATTGGAACCACAAATGACTCCAATACTTATCAACATCTATCCTTTATAGAAATCGGTAAAGATATTAAATTAAAAGTGTTTTACTTCATCATAATTACGGTTTACATGCGCGCTGTCGGTAAATAACATATGTGAAGTATCCCATCGGTCGCCATTATACTATATTCGTTTGTTGCCATTATACTATGTCGCGCACTCATTTGATTTTCAACGTTTCTAACAAAAAAATTGGTTTGAAATATTCGCGCCGTATTTACGGTACGATTCGTATTGGACCGAGCCGTAAAGAATAGGTTAAAAAATACAAAAAATGTATTCGGTATAAACGTGGTAGGACATTAAAGAATGAAAATTATCCTTTTTCAAAAATAAATAATTCAAAAATAGAATTACCGTGTTTTACCCCGAAGAACAAAAGTGATACAAACTTAGCACACAACAATCAGAGTCATTATCACAGCTTAAACAATGCCCATTTAGAGTTATATATTAAATTGGTACTAAAACTATTCCCAAGTGCGTATTTTATTATCTAGTACAAAGGATTCTCCGACTTTAATGTAAGGACTCTATAAACAATGTCAAAGTACCAGGTACAGTGGTTATAAAATTAAGTACCTACCTTAAATATACAGGGTGGATAAAAAATCACGAGTAAGTGAAATATTATATGAATTAAAAAAAACGTAATTTCGGAAAACTGATCCAAATACACTTTATAGAATGTTTCAATACATAACAGCAATTTGTTATTTATTGAAAAAGTAAACTTTTTTTTTTAAATACCACATGTGTTTTACAACGTGACAGGTTTCATTAAAGTCACTAATATAAAAATATAAAACTTTTAAAAAAATACGTTTTTTGTCATTTTTTATTATTTTATGATACTCGTATGTTAATATTCGTCTCTGCCATTTTTCGTTCTTGTGAATTAAATACTCAAAGGATGTATAATGAAAAAATTTCCAATTTTTTTTTTATCTTAGTTAAAGATAAAAAGAGGAACAAAAGTAGATGGTGATCACCATAGATGACAGAACGCTTGGTTTCTGATCTAAGCGACTTGGGTTCAAGCCTGGACACAACCCGATTCGTCCTTCATAATAATGACCCATTTTTGCTCATATTGGAGATTGTATAATGAATTAATAAATACATGCCCAAAAAGCAAATAACTAGATAAATTAGAAATTTTAGAAATAAATAGGCTAAAATATAACACCCCTGACAAATTACTTTTTGCTTACTCCCCTTTGTTATACCCAATATAAACAAATAAAAAATATTCCTGGAATTGGTTACTGCCGAAAAATTATTTTCAGACTTTATTAGCTATATGGATGGGGAAAACCGAATACGATGATGCCAACCTTATGGACCAAGAACTATATTATATTTAAATTCAGTAATAATAAAAACAAAAGGACCATTTTTTCAAACGTTATATATAAATATGTAAGCTATAATACAATTTTAAATCCATTGTTTTGAATATGAATCTTCTTGAAAACTTGTAATACCAATATTTAAATTCAGTAAATTTTACATAAATATTTGAAGATTATTTTTGAATAGAATTATGTCTACCACTCCTGATGTGTATGTATATAAAGGACTCGGTTTGCAATTATGTCAACAGGCTGTCGATGCCAGCGAGCCTGGCGAAACCGGTCGCTGTTGAAATAAAGACAAAAAGTGGAAGTAGTTGAAAAAACATCGTTTTATTTGATTATTAATAAATTCTAGTATAATTGATTTTTAAATCCTTGATGTAAATCATAAAAAAAATAACTTTACCACAATATTATAATAAATATGCTTTAAAATTCGAGAATAGAATTTAAAATTCGTAGAAAGTCGAGAATATCCCCCCGTACAAGGTTTTTTGTCCCAGCAGGAAGACGGACCACTCGATCCCGGTTCACGATTGATATCAGAATGGAACCTCTTTCTGGATTGACCACACAAGGTGCAGTTTGGTAGACACCGCACCGGACACAGCGCACACGCACAATAGAGTTGTGCTTACATTTTTTTTTTAATCCGTAATGCGGATTTGCGGATGTCATTAAATAATATAACTTGTATAATTAGTTATACTCAATGAGATTTTACAATCTAATCAATGAAAAGAGACGTTTTCTTGCCATAAAAAAAAATATCCCAGCAGTATACTTAGATATTTAATGTAATTTGAACAAAAACTCTAATGCTTAGAGGTATTGAGATTACTAAGAAGAATGTGCGAGAGACAATGTATGAAAGAATACCTAATGAAGGAGTTAGAAAGGAATGCGAAGTGGAAGAATGCGCCCCAAATAAAATTTAAAAAAGGGTCACTTAGATGGCTTAGACATATGGAAGAATGGTTAAAAAAATATATACAAGTAGTGTGAACAAAAAAAGAAGAAGAGAAAGACCATGGCATGACCAAACTAATCAATTACTCAAAGGCGGCCAAGTTGTATACCTGCGATAAAACAGTGTTTTATTTCATAAAAAAATCATCATTATGGAATTCCACAGTATTGTCGCCTTAAGTTTGTCTGAAAGTAAAGTATTTTTATAAATATTATATTAATTATACATAAGACTTTTTTTAATGTAGCGTATTGTTCTTATTTAATCACCAATGAATAATTAATTAATACGAATGAAAAAACTTATGTTTTTCCAGAAGTTTTATTATATTTTTTGGGGGATGACATGTTTCGCCCTTCTAAGGCATTATCAAATGCCATATCAAATGACGAAACATGTCATCCCCCAAAAAATATAATAAAACTTCTAGAAAAACATAAGTTTTTTCATTCGTATTAATTATTTAATATGGAGTTTTACATCATTGTTAAATCAATAAAAAAAACAATGAATAAATTGAAACTACAACTGAAAATAAATGCTCTTATTTTTGATTTCTTCAAATAAATAAAATTCTCATAAAAATAATGAATCCACATATCTAGCAAGTGGTCAGAACATCACTAGCGCATCAAGCTTCGTACTTCCACACATGAATATATGGATGTGCGTACGTATACAATGAACCATTTGATCGCACTCATTACGAATACAAAGGCTTACCCGGGTTCCTATTCATGAATTTCTAAAGTCGGTATGTAAATACTTTCGCTGCTTGTGTCTTAATTCCAATGCTTACGAAATAAATTTATATTTTATGTTTAATGTTATCTAGGGTCATCTAAACCGCATGTTAAATCCGTAGAGTTATTATTCGCAACCAAACGCGTACTATGATTTTTCATATAATTATCAGGGTGGTGATATAGGGATCAAAACACTTGTCACCTAATTCTGAGGACTTTACTCAATCCTGGAGGTCATATTCATAATAAAGAAATAAATAAAAACGAACTAACCATCACGCCGTCTCCCCGAAGAGGTTGGCAGAAAGAATAAAATGCCACGTTACCATATTCCTTATAAATAATGACCTTTTACCACCAACTTATCCACCATCATTCAGTCCTTACCCCTCCCGCAATCAATGCCGACAAAAAAAAATCCTCCCCGATAGCCCACTACGTACTCCGCCAAGCAAAATGGTCTCACGCAGGACGCTATCTCCTACCCCAACTCCATCCAGGCACTGCTCCTCTTATCTTCCCCTCGGGAACAGACTTTTTTTATAAATACAATCCCAACCCTAACTGGTCTTCCATTCCTTGACAATAATGTAAGACTTTATCATAAACCCAAAATCCCCCCTCGCCCTCTTTCGGAGGGACACTCCGGGCCATACATTTAGCCCCATCATAAAACAACTACCAAATCGCATTCCAACAATGCTTCCTACAGACGTAAGAGGAATAGCCATTAGAGCTGAACCCCTGTAAGCCAGAAGTCCAAGTCCAAGTAATTTTCTTTTCTGACATGTTTCTCTCGCTTCCTCAACATTCATACATCGTGTCATGCACGCGCGTCGATTTCTCTGACTCCTCACATGGCCGACATTCAATATTTGATTTATTTGATCGTGCCACGTTTTCCTCGGTCTTCCTCCATTTACATCGTTAACATATATATATTTTTACCATTCTTTCTTCATTCATTCTTTCCATATGTTCAAACCATATTAATGATCCTTTCATTATTTTTTTCATAACACCGTCATTCGTACCGCATTCATTTCTTATATTTTCATTCGACGCTCTATCATACACAGAGTATTCACACATTCGTCTAAGAGATCTCATTTCTACTGCATGTATTCTACTTTCATCCTTCTTTTGCCAGTCCATGCGTCGCTTCATAATAATGATCTATTAATTCTGCTCATGAATTGATCAATAACTATTATGTAATAAAATTCAATTTAAAATGTTTCAATTTATCATTTGTGTAGCGAATTTATATCTAATAATGAACTATTTCATTACATACTCAATTCATGAATCGAGGCGTTTTTCGAATAATTTTAAAAAGTCTTCTTGATCGAGAAAAACGTACTTAATGTATATTTAAAGATTTTACTGTAATCTCTCGATGTAAGTTCATTTTTGATAATAGTTAAATAAAACAATGTTTTTTCAATAACTACTTACACTTTTTGTCATTATTTCGACAGCGACCGGTTTCGCTAGGCTAGCTGGCATCGATAGACTGGACTAGTTTATCGATTCCAGACAGCCTGGCGAAACAGGTCGCTGTTGAAATAAAGACAAAAAGTGGAAGTAGTTATCAAACAAAACATCGTTTTATGTACTTGTAATATAATTTTAAAAATATTTTATTCAAATAAGTTTTCTTAAATAATTATGTAAAAAGTGTTTTTACAAGATAACAGTAAACTGTTAACAATGATATTAAATCAAAATAATATTAGATTGGCAATTGAAAATAATGTTGTTTATAGTCCACAAAATATTAAAAAACATGTCTTGTTTTAAAATTTTGTAGATTATAAACAACGTTATTTTTAATTTCTACAGTGTTAATGTCTTAGCTTTCAATAAATGGAATATAAGATTCATTTTAAGAAAAAACTGAATTCTTCTATAACTTAAAAAAATAATTATATAATGGTATACGAGTATATTTAAGTTATCTTCCCCAGACAAACTCCAGATATCGCCATTAAAACTTTCATCATAGTTTATCATAAAAAAACTTTTTTAAGACTCACTTTATTATACGGACCAAATATTAATTTGATTAGTTAAAAATTGCCCGGCCACCCTTTGAAAATATATCAACCCCTTTTGAAACCGTTCGGGGCCTGAGTTAATAATTAGACCCTTAATTATAAAAACTCCTCGGGGTTTCTCCGGTCTAGTGAAATTTTATAATTTATAATTGAAAGTTTTTTTATAGGTGAAGTAAATGAGTAGTGATTTATCATTCAAAAATGTATCTTCACAATTTCTTTTCATTATTTCTGTTTTCCTAAAGAGATGTTTTACAGCTTCGAAATGTTTTTAATTTGAGACGAAGAAACGAACAAGGCGCAATAAATCATTAGAGGGCGAAGGGAAATATTTCTTTCAAAATATTAAAAGCGGTTTGATGAACATTTACATAAATCATTACGAAATATGTTAAACAGTTTGCAGTGCCATTAGGCGCACTGCGCTCCTCGGATTTGGGATTTAAGTATACAACATAGGAAGCTTAATTCGATAAAAATATACGACATACTCGTACATAAAATTTATTGTTTTTTGACCAATATTGTAAAACTCCTTATTAAATAATTAATACGGATAAAAACGTCTATTTTCTAGAAGTTTTATTATAGTTTATGGTAATAGAATATAGGTTTTCTCAGCTGCAAATTACAACTTTGAAATAATTAATTCATTTAAATACTTAGGCTCAACAGTTACCAGTGATAATAACACCCGAGAAGAAATTGACAGAAGGATAATGGCAGCAAACCGATGTTACTACGCTCTCCAAAAACAGTTAAGATCCAAACTACTGCGAAGAACCACAAAAACACTATTGTACAAGACCCTGATCAAACCAGTCCTCACATATGCCTCTGAAACCTGGATGATGACAAAACACACTGAAAGGTCCATCGCAGCATTTGAAAGAAGGGTTCTTAGGACAATATATGGCCCAGTGAGAGACCACAATGGTTGGCGTCGTCGATATAACCGAGAGCTATATGATATCTATAAAGAGCCCGATGTGATCAGATCCATCAAAGTAGGGCGCTTGAGATGGGCTGGTCACATAATCAGAATGGACGACGACAACCCTACAAAACGCCTCACGCTCTCAGTACCACAGGGACGTAGAAGACCAGGAAGGCCCAAAATGCGATGGATGGACAGTGTCAACACGGATGCATCGGTGTTGCAAGTGAGAAATTGGAGAAAAAGGGCATCAAACAGACAAGAATGGAGGAAGCTCCTGGATTCAGCCAAGGCCCACCCAAGGCTGTCGAGCTTAGGATGATGATGATGATGGTAATAGAATATTTCAACTTTCTAAGGCAATATCAAATGTTCTTATGAAGCAATCACTTTGTGGTTAGACATTTTAAAAATATTAAATAAATACTCTGAATTTAACCATGGTATCGTTATGATATCTGAAGCCAACTAGTTTCGCTTGGACCCAAGCTTCACCAGGGCAGTATAACAACTAAACGAAAAGACAAAATTTACATGTACATATAACTAATTACTTCCACTTTTGCCTTTATTTCGAAGGCGACCAGTTTCACCAAGCTAGCTGGCTTTGACATAATAGTCTACATATATTTATTAAACAAAAATATATAATACATAAGTCGTTTCCTTGCAATAAACATGTTTATTGTAATATGTTTAAAATATGCAGTGAAATTTTGTATTGACAATTTTAATAAAATAAATGTTGTTGATAGGAATGAAAACGTCTGTTTTCTAGAAGTTTTGTTACATTTTATGGAAATGACATGTTTCGCCTTGCAAAGGCATTATCAAATGTCATATCCATAAAATTAACAAAACTTCTAGAAAACAGAAGTTAATTCGTTTTGATTAGTATAAATGATTTAATATGAAGTTTTATATCATTGTTGACGAAATAACAAATACTGCCAATATCCATTTTATTTAATAAATATTTTTATAAACAAAAATATTCCACATATTTCAGAGATGATCTTCGTCCTCAGGTGTATATATAACTTATACATTATTTATACCTGAGGATGAAGGTCACCACGGAAACATATAAAAATATGATATATTTTTGTTTATAAAAATATTTAATAAATAAAATAATAGTTACAAGCTGTGTTACAAATTATATTTCCAAATTAACAATGGAATTCCAATGTTAACGCCTTAACCTAAAATATTAAGATTTTTCGTTAGAAACGGAGAAAGCAAGATCACTTACGAAATACAGCTAAGATATTATTATTCCTCGTTTATCTCGAAACGTTTACTTACATTCAGATATCATCCTGATAAACTTTATCTTCTTTATAGGAATGAAACGGCACCGTTGTCTAGTATCTCTCCTATTCCATCTACATTTTATATAAACGTGCCTCTGTGCTATGTATTTACGGTCATAAAAAATACGTGATACGGTATTAAAAATGTAGTTAAAATCATGAAACGTGAAACTAATGTGAAATTTACAAATGTATACAACTGCGCTTTTGGTGGTAAACAGCGGGTATTTATTTAACTTGTACAGGTATGTTTGGTCAAAATCCGAAAATCAAACCACGGAAATTGACCGACGAATTTGGTTTTGGTTGGACTGCCTTCCGTAAATTAGATCATAACTAACTAACTAACTAACCATCACGCCGTCTCCCCGAAAGGGTAGGCAGAAAGAATGGACTGCTACACTTTTACTGATGCGGCACTCCATCCTTCTCTTTTCGCAAAATAGATCATCAAATTAGATCATATTTTGAAAAATCCACGACAATCAACCTTAAAAGGAAGTTTGTTTGTTGTTTGACTGCTGCGTCCTACTGATGTTATCTTATGGGTTTGAAACCATAACATTGTCTCAGAAAAGCGCAAATAAATTAAGAATTCATTATTAGTAAGAAGGGCGGAATGGGGAATGTTGTATTACATAAAGCGTACGCTTAACCCAACCAATGACAGGTCATAAATCCTGTAAATGCCTCGACCACCATATTCTGTTTCCAATTTGCATCTTCGTCTCTATTGAGATACAATTAATCCTTAAAAAATAAGAATTGTCCAAAGGGCTATGGAAAGAGTAATGTTGGGAATCAGTATAATGGACAGGGTGAGAAACACCACTATTAGAACCAGAACAGGAGTGCCGGACATCGTCGGAAGAGTGGCAGCACTAAAATGGCGCTGGGCAGGCCATGTCGCTCGCAGCTCTGATGAAAGATGGACAAAACGCCTCCTTTGATGATGTCATAGAACTGCAACCCGAAACCCAGGACGTCCTCAACTTCGATAGAGGGACGCATTAAAGATACCCGGTACGGCGTGGATGCATGTTGTCCAAGATCCAGACAGAAAAGCGATCCTATATAAGTAATAGTTTAACGCGGAGAGAAGAAAACAAACTACAATTTTTGAAAGGAAGATTAACCCACGTTAGAGGATGGGACTTAAGCCTGGGCTAGACTGATTAACCAGGAAACAGTGCTGAGACTGTAATTTCAACACCTTTGAGACCATAGAAAGACAGAGGGCAGAGCCGAAAATTATGGTGCCGCGCGAAAAGAGACCGGACTGTATGGAACAGAACTGGGAGAAACTAGAAAGACCTAGAGGACCAGGGACAGGAGCCAGTGGAGGATTGTTGTGGAGGAAGCCAAATCCACAAAGCGCCGAGAATGTGAAGAAGAATAGATTATATTAGTTATACTAGCACATGTACAATATTTAGTTCTGTAATGAAAGAAATCCGTTTGTCATTTATTTCATAATTTAAGTCCTTATAAATATATTTTTCATCAGCGAATTATGTAAATTAAATGATAATAATAATGTGAATTAATTATTACAAGAATATATTATAATTTACTTGAAAATATGCAATATAATGTTTAAAGTACAGGTGTTTTGAAAATAAAATCAAAAGTCGCTGACGTTATTAGCAGGACATGAACAGTTATTTTTTTAGGCGGATGTTCTATCTAGTAAACTCATACAAATTATGGCGACCGAGCCTTCGTGGTAGCCGGCCCATCATCCTGGAATAATATTCCAGCAAAATTTAATTGCATTAAAAACCCGTCATCCATATAAAAAATTAGGTTCCGTATGTTTCTGGCCGCAAATCTCGGAAAGTAATCGATGGTTTGACTCAATTTTTTTACAGAACATTGCATTTTAGCAGAAGAGTGTTTCTATATACTTTTTATTCGGAAGTTCCAACGGAAACGGAAATTTCTCAGCGTTTTAATTTGTTATATAATAGTTAGCAAGTACTGAATGACACCTCATAAAGGTGAAGACGTACTACTTTCACGTATACCACTTATTCCGACAGATGTGGCGCTCGAGTTCAAACGACTTCAATTTCCAATACGCTTTACCTTCGCTATGACTATCAATAAAGCGCAAAGACAATATTTGCAAGTGTGTGGTTTGAATAAAGAAAACGACTGCTTTTCCCATGGGCAATTATATGTCGCGTGCTCCAGAGTTGGTAAACCATCTGATCTATATGTTTTTGTTTTTTTTCTTTCCTTATATTCTACAGCAGTCACAGCAACGCAAATGAAGATATTAAATTAAGCAATATGTTTTCTCGGTAAATATACAGTTGCTATTTACTCTCCTAATAATGATATCAGACAAAGCCACAGCGAAGCGTGGCCGGATTCAGCTAGTAGTTTATATCGAGACTCAAAATGCAACATCTCAAATTATCCTATCCTATGAAAATTTTGATCGAATGCGTCAGGTGTTGTCTTCATACTAAATATGTATATTTTTAACTAGTGCAAAAGGGTTATTTTCTATGATTAATACATAAAATGGACGTTTGATAAACATCAAATTTATTATCGCTATTTCCAGTATTTTTCTGGTTAAGATAGCAGCAATATAATAAAAAATGTTGGATAAGCAGAATTTATTACAGTTTAGTATAATCTAAATTAAATTTTCAAAGTGAGTCAATTGAATTAATGAAGCTAAAACAGAAATCTGCAAAAGCGATCAAGAAATTAAAAGCGAAAGAACGGCTGTGGAGAGAATTTATACGTGAATATAACGGCAAAGGTTATGAAACTAATTTGCATGAAAATGGACACCGCTTCCACTCTAATGAATACATTACTACTATTTAATGCCGGGATGCTGAAACTCTACACTTTTATTAGAGTTTTATTACGATATCAAAATACGTTCCTGCATAAAACGCAATTTTACGTAACTCATAAATGTTCGTACGTGTTTAATTTAGAAATAGATATACCTGTAGGGGAGAACCACCATGAAGAGAACGGCCCATGAAGAGAACAGTTGCATTTGCAACGATAGTAATAAACCTAGCGACATCCCGCAGCCCTTCACGTGATCGCAGTAGTGTGACGACATGGTGTCGACATGGTGTCGTCACACTACTGCGATCACGTGAAGGGCTACTATCGTTGCAAATGCAACTGTTCTCTTCATGGGCCATTCTCTTCATGGTGGTTCTCCCCTATATGTAAAAAACATTTTAAAAATCTATCTTTGTCATACTAACAACTCTGGATAAGTCTAAACAAACGTTGCTGGAGAACTACCTACTAATATTATGTTCTAGACAAGACTACTTGGAAGAGCTATCAACACCCACACAGTTGACATTTACAAGACCGGAAGGAAGACGCAGCGTGGGAAGGCCGCGGTTTCGTTGGCTTGAAGGTGTTCTGAAGGACCAGCAATTGTTGGGAGTTCGACCTGAGGAGTAAAAGTCGAAAGCTCAGGATAGGGTCGGCTGGAGAAACTTTTTAGAGACGGCCGAGGTCCACTTAGGACTGTGGAGCCAACAAGAAGAAGATGAATAAGGTAAGACTATTTGATTCATACACTTATTCTTCTTCTCTCTGGCTCTACAGTCTTGGGTAGACCTCGGCTGCGTCAAAAAAATTCTCCAGCGGATCTTATCATGAGATCTAAATTTTTAATCTTCAGGTCTGACTCCCTTGATTCTATACTGGAGAGTGAAATATTTATATGTTCAATTCATAATTAATGAAATGTCTTAAATTTGGGATATAATAAGTAGACCATACAGCTTTCGACATAGTGCTCCTAGAAGATGTTATTGACACAGTAACATTACAATGCACATTAAGATAAGAAATGAGTCCGAATATACGTCCGAAAGGGTAGGCAGAAAGAATGGACTGCCACATATTTCATTCCTGACATGATTCTCTCGTAACCTAAACATTCATACACGTATCATGCACGCGCGTCGATTTCTCTGACTCCTCACATGGCCGACATTGAATATTTGATTTATTTGATTATAATAATAATAATAATTAGGCTAATTTGTATAGCGCCGTTTTCGCGAATAGCTCACCTCAAGGGCGCTTTGACAATGTTTTTAGTCATGAGAGGTGCATGTGACACCAGCAATCAGATAGCCGTTGTTTACATTTTATGGGATATTTTGAAAAGGTGGGTTTTTAAGTGAGATTTAAAGTTGATTGTGCCACGTATTGCTCGGTCTTCCTATATTTCTGGTTCCATTTACATCGTTAACATATACTTTTTTTACCATTTTTTCTTCATTCATTCTATCCATATGTCCAAACCATCTTAATGATCCTTTCATTATTTTGTTCATAACACCATCATTCGCTCCGCATTCACTTCTTATATTTTCATTCGACACTCTATCATACACAGGGTATCCGTACATTCGTCTAAGAGATTTCATTTCTACTACATTTATTCTACTTTCATCCTTTTTTTGCCAGTTCCATGTTTCGCTTCCCAACATAGTAGTTATATTAAAATACATATTTTACATATATTGTATCATTTTCAATTGTTCACTGTTCAGTTACTACAAATTCACACAAAAATATAATATATGTACTTGGTTGAAATATTTTCATTTAGTTTACATAAATAACAATTTGATTGGAATCATTGGCATTGTTGTCGCTTAGAGAAAGTAGGCGACAGTCAAGACACGTGGAGCTAATAACAAGAGTACATGATACTCGTATGTGACCAGTCCGATTAGTTCTAGGTTCGAATCGCTTCACGGGTCCCCGTCACCGCCTACTCCTCCGGGTTGGGAAACAGAAATGATTACCATTCGATAAGTGCCCGTGTGCATATTGTCGGAGTAACGGGACTCTCGTGTATCCGTCTGTGGATTGGATTCTGCGCGGATTGTCATCTATTACCCATTGTCTGCGTGTTGGTGGACAGTTTAGTTACGGTGACCATCTTTGGTGCATTCCCACGTCATTTTGGTTTTAGTAGAGGTGGTTCACTTTAATTTTATACACCTCCAAGTTCAAATATCATATTACCTTTCCATTTTATACACAAAATCTTACAAAAACCTATCCAAAAAATCTAGAATGGCAGTGCACAATGGTGTTCTTCTACGAACCCTCTGGAAGCAAAGCATGGAACTGGCAAAAGAAGGATGAAAGTAGAATAAATGCAGTAGAAATGAGATCTCTTATACGAATGTGTGGATACTCTGTGTATGATAGAGTATCGAATGAAAATATAAGAAGTGAATGCGGTGCGAATGATGGTGTTATGAACAAAATAATGAAAGGATCATTTAAATGGTTTGGACATATGGAAAGAATGAATGAAGAAAGAATGGGAAAAAAAGTATATGTTAACGATGTAAATGGAACCAGAAATAGAGGAAGACCGAGGAAAACGTGTCACGATAAAATAAATCAAATATTGAATTTCGGCCATGTGAGGAGTTGGAGAAATCGACGCGCGTGCATGACACGATGTATGAACGTTGAGGAAGCGAGAGAAACATATCAGGAAAGAAAAATGTAGCAGTCTATTCTTTCTGCCTACCCCTTCGGAGAAGGCGTGATGGTTATTTAGTTAGTTAGTTAGTTTCATATACAATATCTCTGCATTTAAAAACATGTATTAATTTTCGATTAAATTAAGGTTTTAACACTGAAATTCCATAATGATGATTTATTATGAATTAAAATACTTATTTTTTTCACTTTTAAAGGGTGGAAAGGTGCAAAAAACTTTGTTTCAATTCATAAAAAATCACCATTCTGGAATTCCACAGTGTTAACGCCTAAGTTTATAAAAAATTAAAACATTTTTTTGTTTTTACTTTTGAGTTTATTTTTCGTGAAGTTCATTTTTCCGATGATGAATGCGTTAAAACTTCGAGAAAACAAACTGATAAATGAAAATATAGTGTTTTAGTGCAGAAAAAGTATTTTAATTTAATAGATATATTTTATGATGAAATTTAAAAGAAAATTATCTATTGCTGGTAATAGATAATGCTGGAAATTATTTTGTATAAGATAAGCTCCATAAAGTTCAAGAAAATCCATTTTGAATTTAATTGGAAAAAATATTACATATGGGTTTAATAATACCTCACTCTGAATGGCTAGATTTTATCAATATTTCTAATTAATTGTTTAATTGGATACAATTTAATTTAGTTAGTTTAAATTATAACACTTGATGATGCCAACATTGGTTGGCGAAACAGCTGTCGCGACTATTTCATTATAATTAAATAAACAAATTATATAGTCCATTGTTTTGGCCGAAACACTATGACGACAGCTGTTTCGCAAACCTATGTTGGCATCATCAGGTGTTACAATACAACTGTAACACCCGATGATGCCTTGACGATGATGTTTATTGTAACACCCGATGATGCCAACATCGGTTGGCAAAACAGCTGTCGCGACACTCTCAGTAAATAAAAAGAAATTGTGATATTATAACAGTGTTTTAAATTTTAACAGTAATAAAAATATTATATTTTTCTTGAAGTATCATTGTTTCCGCAAAAACAATGGAATATTATAAATATTTTTTAATGAAGTATTTCGTGCAATAGAAAAACAATCGAAGTGTACCAAAGCATATATTTGATACACGCACTAGCCCATTGTGACGCGAGGGCATAGAATCTAGGGAGGGCCTAGATCGACATACTCCGGCCCTCGGAGGAAGGCATTCCGTATTTAGGGCCGGAGAACAAAAATAACCATTTCGATCTTGGGCCTTTGTCTTTCATTAGCGGCCGAGTTCATAAATCACGAATCGGGAAAGGAATGCAGAGGCTGCCCAGTAATAGTGGAGAGTGGAGAGTGGCTCCGCGCCACGCAACGAATGCTCCATAATCGACCATTTTAGATGCACGCTTGGTCAGGAGTCAATTAATAAATTCGACTATTTAATTGGTTTATTCTCGTAAGTGTTCCGCATCGAACAATCTGTTGAACTAAATATCTTATTAGGCCATTGATACAAGTATCATTTGTTTATATTAATCTATCGCATCTCTCAGAATCAATAGCTACAAGTTTTCTTGTTTGTCAAGTCCAGCTCGCAAAACAAGTCAGGAACTTGGTACAACAACAACAACAACAAACCATCACACCGTTTCCCCGCAGGGGTAGGCAGAGAGAATGGACCGCCACACTACTCTATCCTGGCAAACCTTTCTAGCTTCCTCCACATTCATACAACGAGTCATACACGCACGTCGATTCCTCCGACTTCTAACATGACCAACCTTTAAAATTTGATTAATTTGGTCATGCCATGTTTTCCTCGGTCTGCCTCGACTGTTTACCCCATTTACATCATTAACGTATACTTTCTTAAACATTCTTTCTCCATCCATGCGTTCCATATGTCCGAACCAACGCAGCGATCCTTTCATTATTTTGTTCATAATACCTTCTTCCGCTCTACATTCCTTTCTTATGTCAGCATTTGAGATTCTGTCGTATATCGTTCTACCACACATAGGGACCTCATCTCTACCGCATTTATTCTGCTCTCATCCTTCTTCTGCCAGTTCCATGCTTCGCTTCCATACATTAGGGTTGGGACCAGAACTCCATTGTGAACGGCCGTTTTCACTTTCATTGATTAATTCTGGAACTTGGTTTTTCTGGTTTATATTAAATTTAATTAAAATCAAAACAAATTGTTATAATAACCTTGGAATTGAAAAAAAAACTCTATTTAGGTTCCTCATCCTGTCCCAAAACACGATACACATGATTTTCCGGGTTGAAATTGTCCGGGTTGGAACCTTTTCCACTCCTACCATTTTTGACCAACTTCTCTTTTTTGGCCGATGTTAAATGCCGCAATGTCCATGGATTGTTGTTTCGTTTCAAGTGTAACGAGGGCCACCCATGTTTCATATATACTCGTAGTTAAAATTTTAACACCTTAAGTTTATCAAAATAAATTGTAATAATGAGTATTGAAATTGAGAAAGCTATAGGAAAAGTACATTTCTTATGAGGTTATTATTGTACTTAATGGATAATCCATTGTTTTGGCGGAAATACTTTGATAATTCATCATTATTATCTGTTTAATTAAAATACTATTACAGATTATCACAATTGGTTATATTTCTTTTGAAAATGTCGTGACAGCTGTTATCATCAACTATTTAGTTTATCAACTATTGATAGTAACATCTGATGATACTAACATCAGTTAACGAAACAGCTGTCCCGACAATTTCAAAAGAAAAATAATCAATTGTGATATTCTATAACAGTGTTTTAGAATATCATAGTTGTGATGACTTGTGGATGCGAAACATGGACGTTAACTAAAGAAGCAATGCACAAAATCAAAGTTGCACAACGGGCCATGGAATGTAACATGTTAAGTATCTCGCTTAGACACCATATACCCAACGTGGAGATTAGAAGACGCACCAAGGTCACAGATGTAGAGATACGCATTGCGAGGATGAAGTGGCAGTGGGCTGGTCATGTGTGTCGACGGGATGATGGAAGATGAAGCCAGATGGTTACTGAATGGAGGCCAAGGTTGGGCCGGAGAAGTGTCGGCAGACAGCCAACCAGGTGGAGCGATGATATTGTGCGGACGACGGGAAGGGCCTGGAGAACACTGGCGAGAGATGGAGAGAGATGGCGTGGGGGTGGAGAGGCTTACGTCCAGCAGTGGATGGAGACTAGCTGACGAAGACGATAAAAGTGTTTTATCTAAACAGATTGTAGGTAATTAGTTTTAATTCGCAGATCAAGGTGTACTACAATATAAAACTATTTATTTTAAATTGTAGAATTAATAACATCTTAATTGGGTTTCAATGGGGATAAAAAGAAATATTTCCAAGAATCAAACAGTTGATATTTTTATAAAATGATCCATAAAATAAATGTATGTTTATTGTGATACGTTGATTGAGTGTGGGAGTTTATTTATGATTGAAAATAAACAAACAAACAATAATCGAATTGCCTGAACATGTTTTAAAACGAACCAGCACCAACATATTGAAAACAAAAAATGTATCGTTTTCGTTTTCGTTAATATTCGTTTTCTTTGAATTTATACAAATTTCTGAGACAAACAACTCATGAAAGAAGAGATTGAAGGACGAAGATGAAATCAACAGTCGGAGAAGAAGAAGGCTTTCTCATAAATGATATTTAATGATAGGGGTGTGACAGGTCACAGGAACGAGTTTATGAATTTATTTTGCGCATGCTTAATAGCAGTAACTTAATATATACTAGCGGATAAATCAAATTATATGTATGATACCGTTACATTATAATGTGTCTATAAACACGCCCTCTAATACCAAAAATGCGCCCTTAAGGTGATTATATCACGAAAAACCGCGCATTGAATGTTGGCATATTATAATTACTGTTGAAACAAAGTTTAACTAAAGCAAAGATGGCAGTACATAATGGAGTTCTATTGCCAACCCTTATGTATGGAAGTGAAGCTTGAAGTTGCCAAGAAAAGGATGAAAGTAGGATAAATGCCGTAGAAATGAGATCACTGAGAAGAATGTGCGGGAAAACGATATATGATAGAATACCGAACGACGAAATATGGAAGAAATGTAAGGCAGATGATCGCATCAAAGTTAAATTAAAAAAGGATCCCTGAGATGGTTTACACATATGGAACGAATGGACGAAAGAAGATTGTTTATAATGATGTATACAAGCAGTGTGAGTGGAAAGAGAAGTAGTGGAAGACCAAAGCATGGCACGACCAAATTAATCAAATGCTGAAAGGCGGCCACATTCGAACGTGCATGTTACGATGTATGAATGTGGAGAAAGCTAGAGAGGTATGTCAGGACAGAACGGTTTGACGGTCCATTCTCTGACTATCCCTCCCTGGAAACGGCGTGATAGTTAGTTAGTTAGGTTTTTAAACATATTTACACTCAAAAGACTTTAAATTAAATTGAACAAGTAATAAAATGTCGAGTTCTGGTCGTAACACGAGTGTGTAACAGGTGCTTAAGAAGTCTTTGGACCTTAAAGGTGATGATTTAGTGCAACGGTTACGACATAAGTATTGTAAATGCCTCTATAATATGATTAAATACAAGTAACGTATCAAACCCAGCCAGCGGCTAATATAATAACTGTGAATTGTACGCACGAGATCCATTTTAAAGATAGGATAAATCATCTCGAATTACCTGCGGAGACTTTTAAATCGTTAACAGGTTCTAAATATTACACCCGAAATACCTGTACCGCGGCACATTCGTCATAATTAATGCGGGCGTGAAGGTTCCATATTGTGGCCAGTTTCCCATTCCCAGATACGTAGTTAATGAGAAGTCGTACGTACCCATACTCTATTGCATTGTACAAACGTCGTTTCCTGTAAATAAATAAATAAATACTTTGTAGTTCTTTTCATTTTAGCAAGTCTTAGATTAGGCGATATAAAATACACATCTTCAAACAATTAATTAATTCCTTTTATTAAGAAAATTACAAAATTAAAAACGTTCAGGATGTAGCGTGTGTGAGGGGGGTATTTCAGTGGAACAGGTGGAAACTTTTTGAAATGTGACATTGCACTGAGGATGTTGGGCTTCATCGTCCGAACCGGAAGAGTTTTCAGAGATTCCAATGTGCTCAGAGTCCTATACAACGCGTTGATTCGTAGCAGACTCGAAAGTGGTTCTGTGATATGGAGTCCTCACGAGGCGAGATATTCCGTTATGCTGAAGAGGGTTGTTTTAATTCATAAAAAAATACAGTGTTATTGCATTAAGTTGATCAAAACTAAAAAAAAATAGTTAATAAAAAACGTTATTTTATGTGCTAAAGTGCCGCACAGAGGCGCTTCGAAGTTCTCCTGTATCGAAGGCGATTCGTCTTCTGAACGAGGTGACAACGGAGATAAACCTCGATGGACGCAGTTATAACAAATTCGTGAAAACATTTAAGATAAGAGCATCAAGGAAATGTCTATATTTTTATTCACATCGTTCTATTCTTTTGAAGTTTTTTTTTCACCCTAATAGCGTTTTCAAAAGGATAGTAGGGCTACGATGGGGTATGTTTTGCTGGCAATTACGCCTCTACAAAATATCGTAAGGCGCCATGTTGCATTTACAAAAGCAATACTACTATCAAGTCCAACTCTCTAGCGTCCACGAGAGGTCTTTTTAAAGACCCCGCGAACCCCGGGCAATGTGGCACATATTACTTAGTGCCATAGCAGATAGAGAGAGGACGAATGGTGAGCTTCCAGCGCCATAAAACTGGATACACCCAGCTAAGGGAAGGTAACCCCGACAGAAAATCCTCCAGAGAAGGCGAGGAGATACCACTCTGGATATTTTTCCACAGGTCATCACTGTGAAAAGGATGATAGTCAACGTTAGGGAGACCTGACAGGACACAAAAAGAAGAATAGCGTATTGGCTCGCGCTGTAATGATGTAAAAAGCTATTTAACAAAATAATAATAATAATATTCTACTGCGCACAAAGTATCACGTACTAATGTGAGGGAGGCAAAAACAATAGACATAGTTGGAAAAGTGTTGCGATCCAGCTTTTAAGCAACCCCTTAATGCATGATTGTTATTCAGTTTGAAGTTAGAATACAAAATAATAAGCGTATATACTGTATGTTTATAGCGTCCTCGGCGTGTTTCAAATCTAAATTTATTTATCCAGATGTTCAGTTCCTTTGCATTCGTATATTTATGCATTCGACTGTACTTTTGAAACATTCCGTATTCAGAAAGCGTTGGCCTACTTTCAAAATCGCCCAAGTCTTATTTTT
Organism: Lepidostoma basale; assembly: GCA_022606425.2. Classification (NCBI taxonomy): domain Eukaryota; kingdom Metazoa; phylum Arthropoda; class Insecta; order Trichoptera; family Lepidostomatidae; genus Lepidostoma; species Lepidostoma basale. Next base: position 510,219 of record JAHDVF020001422.1, on the reverse strand, counting down.
ACGTGTTTACAAGAAGATTGAGTTCATTTTTTATCTGTGTTTAAGGATTTTAAAGAACTTGACAGTTTTTGTAACGCTAACGCAATTTATGCCTCAGATATAAACGAGCAAGAAGACGTTTAGGGGGAGAATAATGTAGATGAAAGTGTCATAAAAAATATTTAGGAACACTGAAAAGGTACAGTAAAACACAGAAAGATAACTTACAAAACATTATTGATTTTATTTTCAACACTATCCAAAACAAACGAGAATAGATCGATACGATTGGTAGATGAATGCGTTCCGCGTAAAATTAATAAATAGGTCACTAAAATAGTTGTGCACTGCCATCTTAGCTTTTTTGAATAAGCTTTTCTATGCGATGACAACTTTAAGTGCACCTTTAAGTTGCCTACCCCAATCCTTCTTCAATATCTTTCTCCACTTTCGCATCCTTTGTAAACATACTTCCTTATGTATGGAAGTGAAGCATAGAAATGTCAAAAGGAGGATGAAAGTAGAATAAATGCAGTAGAAATGATATTTCTTAGACTAATGTGTCGATACTATATGTATGATAGTGTCGAATGAAAATATAAGAAGTGAATGCGGTTCGAGAACGAGGTGCGAATAACCGACGGGGAGACGGGTTCTGGAGTGGAGACCGCGTACAGGATTCCGCAGAGTTGGACGTCCCCCTGCCCGCTAGACCGACGATCTGAAGAGGATTGCTAGACCTGGCTGGATGAGAGCGGCAATGGATAGGGGGCGGTGGCGTGCTTTGGGAGAGGCGTACAATCAGCAGTGGATGACAGACGGTTGATGATGAATGCGGTGCGAATGATGGTGTTATGAACAAAATAATGAAAGGATCATTAAGATGGTTTGGACACATGGAAAGAATGAATGAAGAAAGAATGATAAAAAAATTATATGTTAACGATGTAAATGAAACTAGAAATAGAGGACGACTGAGGAAAAAGTGGCACGATCAAATAAATCAAATGAGGGTGAGGAGTCAGAGAAATCGACGCGCGTGCATGACACGATGTATGAATGTTGAGGAAGCGAGAGAAATATGTCAGGAAAAAAAAGTGTGTTATGTTAGTGCGCGTGATGGTTAGTTAGTAAGTTAGTATTTCTATATATTTGACTTGGATTCTTTTAAAAGAGAGTCGACTCTGTTTGCGTATCAATACCGCAGATATAATTTTGAATTTAAAAATAGAACTCGTTCTATCATAAAAGCCCCCTACAAATATTTAAGTAACCAGAACGCATTGAGAACATGCAGCTGAGGAAAGACACACGAGCCGCGATCATGGAGCAAGGAGCACGTGTGAGGAATCTGGTGCCCTATATTTGTGGCTTGCATTTCTGATAGCTTTATTTTACGAGCTGGCGTAAGGTTAATGCTGATGGTACTTTCAACATACAGCTCCAAACTAGAATCAATTTTTATCTTATTTTTTTTTTATCTTTATGGCAGCTACGGCTCCCGCATCTGTTGTTTTACTCACATAAATTTGTCAGCCTACTTCGTTCATATGTTAAAATCTCCAACAGAACGTAATTAACCTCACTTTTTAGTATCAAATATAGACGTCACTGATTGAATTTTTATTCTAATTTACCAGCTAATTAAACCTAAAGAATATTCGAGTTATATTTATTATTCTTAGATAACGATAGAGTAATAGGACAGACCACCACACTATATTTTATGTAGACATATTGAATTTAAAATAATGCAATAGCAAAACATAGTTAAATAAAGCTATGTTTTTATAATACTTCTACTTTGGCGAAACCGTTCGCTGTCAAAATAAAGACTGTACATAAGTGTTGGAGAAGAACACTATTGTGCACTGCCATCTTAGCTCATGAAATATTCATCTCTAAAATTAACGATTTTATCAATATGTAACATTTAATTTAAAAAAAATACATCTATGTGTAAGAAACGATTAATAATAAATAACAATTAAATAAAACAATGTTTTTTAACTACTTCCACTTATGTCTATATTTCGACAGCGACCGGTTTCGCCAGGCTCGCTGGATCGATAGACCAGTCTGTAATTTTTTTCATATAAATTTATTTATTCCAAAATCTCCCTAATTTAAGAATATTTTCTTTATTATTAATTTGGCTAACTTTGTAATAGAAGTTATTGTTTATAGAATAAGTGATTTATTAAACTCTGATTTTATTGGGTTTTTTTTCGCCGGGCTCGCTGGCATCGGTCACACCAGTCTGTCGATGCCAGCTCTACATTCCATTCTTATATCAGCATTTGAAATTCTGTCGTATATCGTTCTAATACACAAACGTCTTAGAGACCTCATCTCTACTGCATTTATTCTCCTCTCATTCTTCTTCTGCCAGTTCCATACATCGCTTCCATACATTAGGGTTGGGACCAGAACTTCATTGTGAACGGCCGTTTTCGCTTTCATTGGATCTATTAATAAAAAAATAATAACCTATCGAGTTTAAGTCTGGTAGGTACGCACTCGTAATACAGCTAAGATCCAGGTATTAGCCCCGTATCTCCAGATCAGAGCGTCTGTCTTACCGCGTTTAATTATAGGCACACTATGAAGATTAATCAAGCGGAGTAGTTCTGTTCTATGGTGTGGTGATGGTTCTGATTTGCGGTTATCGCAATCTTCAGTTTGGGGATTACAAGCTGGACACGCGGGTTAATACCCTTAACGAGGCCTGTGGGAGCATCAAAGCGAGACGTATAGTTATTTGGCCTAAGATGTAATCAGTAGCTGCTTGTTACTATTTTGAATGCTGTGAATGTTATGCTTAGACACGATACAGCATTCCAACACTCTGCGAACAAGGATGCTTTTATAATGACTCAATTTTTAGCTTTACGTGGTTGCATCGAAACTTTTCCAAAATAATTTTTTATTTTTAAATTAATTTATATCTTGATTTTTAGTATTTTAAGTTTTTCGTTTTAGATATATAGCTAACTAATCATCACGCCGTCTACCCGAAGGGGTAGGCAGAAAAAATGGACTGCAACACTTTTCTTTCCCGACATATTTCTTTAGATTCCTCAACATTCATACATCGTGTCATGCACGCGCGTCGATTTCTCCGACTCCTCACATGGTCGACATTCAATATTTGATTTATTTGATCGTACCACGTTTTCCTCGGTCTTCCTCTATTTCTGATTCCATTTACATCGTTAACATATCATTTTTTTACCATTCTTTCCATATGTCCAAACCATCTTAATGATTATTTCATTATTTTGTTCATAACACCATCAATCGCACCGCATTCAATTCTTATATTTTCATTCCACAATTTATTATACACAGAGTATCTTCACATTCGTTAAGAGATCTCAATACTACTGCATTTATTCTACTTTCATCCTTCTTTTGCCAGTTCCATGCTTCGCTTCCATACATAAGGGTCGATAAAAGAACACCATTGTGCTATGACATTCTAGCTTTTTTGGATAGATTAGTGATTTTTTGTAGATAAATTTGTTAGTATTTTACCTTCGTTAAAGGAAGAATATTATTACCCGATAAAATGTTATTATATCTTCGAGATATGATGAGAAAAATAAGTTTGAACATATTATACATAAATTTAATTAAATTTATATAAAATTTACTTACTCGTTTATATATTTATTGTTTCTTGAACAATGATAAAATTAGTAATATGAATGTAAACGTCCGTTTTCTAGAGCATTGTAGTTTAATTATATTTAATGTGAATGACATAAAATATTATAACGAAACTTAGACAGGCAAAACATGTCATTCACATAAAATATAATAAAACTTCTAGAAAAAATCGCGTCTCACGCGGGGGCGAAAAGAGAAAGATGGAGTGCCGCATAGGTAAAGTGTGACAGTCCATTATTTCTGCCTACCCCTTTGGGGAGACGGCGCGATGGTTAATTAGTCTAGAAAACATACGTTTTACATCATTGTTCAAGAAACAATGAACAAGTTTATTTTTTTTTGTCGTTTTCTTTTTTATATGCTTTGTATATTCAACACTAAACAATTTTATAATATTTTAAATATGTATCTTTATAATATCACTGAGGAAGGACCGGTTGTCCGAAACATGTCTGATATGTATTTTTTTTTTAAGTAAGTGTTGTATATACAAAGTATGAGTACATAAAAAAGAAAAAGACAAATAAAGCATCTACAACACAAAGTATGGCGAACATAGAAGAAAGTTTATTTTAAATAACAATTAAACAAAACGATATTTTTTTAATGACTACTCACACTTTTGTCTTTATTTCGACAGTGACCGGTTTCTTCAGGCTAGCTGGCAAAAACATCGTTTTATTTCATTATTATTTAGGGGAAATTATATTGAGAGAATTAAAGAAAGGAGCATTTTAGTAAATAGAATCGCCCGCTAAGATATTTTGCATTGCAAGTTGCATGTCAATGGGTTACGTACCAAACAACGACACAAGCTCGCCCAAGCTCGCCATGGCTTGTAATGGCTGAGGAGATTTCGATCAGAATTCACTAACATGATCTTGAAATTCCTATAAATTGCTAATGTTCCTTTGCTCTTGCTTTTCGAAGATTTAACCACAAAAGTTGCGCAATGGCTTCAAAAACCGCAGTCCGCGGTCGCCGGGCTAACGAACTTATTCCGCCCGAAATGTAAAGATAACAAACTCCGAGATTTGAGATAAATGCAGCGGCTAAGATAACAGAGATTGTGGTAATTTAAAAACGATCCATGACCCGATGAGGCATCAGCCAGATTATATAAAAAAATTGAGTGAAATAAATATTTAAATCACTACCGATAGAAATATTATTAACATATTGAAGCAAATGCGCCAATAACTAGTTAAGTTATTTTTCCAACACTTACGTATAGAATAAAAACTTAGTTGAACTTCTAAAAGAAAAGATAAATGTACGAAGTGGGTTAATAATAATAATAATAATAATAATAATAATACAAATAATAATAATAATAATTAGGCTATTTTTCATAGCGCCGTTTTCGTGAATAACTCAACTCAAGGGCGCTTTGAATCCGTTCTAAATAAAATTAAGAAACATATACACAGCTCAGAAATCCTGAGTGATGTAGGTCTGTTTGTCCCTGATAATTATCTTGGACAAAGGGGCCATAGATTGTTTTATCTCACACGATGCAGAGCCAACCTGCCAATGGTTATGCCGGTTGGTAGAACAATATCTTTGCTAAATCGTGTCACCTCGGAGGTCGACGTATTTAGTGATAGTATAGTTGACCTGAGGGAGGCGCTTTCTCTTTCATTGTTATAATGTGAGTTCATCGTATCATTTCATTATGTGTCATTTACTATTGTATCTTAAACTTTTTGGTAATAATATTATATATCATTGGTGTATTGGAATGTAGTTCTGAGATGCTTTTGATATGTTTAAATAAAAAAATGAAAATGAAATAACGATGAGGAAATATATTGTATGCAAACAATGCTAATGAAAAAAAAATCAAGGATCGAGGAGAAAAATTAGGCGTGTCCAAATAAATCAAGTACTATGTTTGAAGTCGGAAATATCGACGAGGTGGGTGTCACGATGTATAAATATAGTGGAGTCTAGAAAAGTATATAAAATATTATCACGAAATAAACATGAATTATCATACATTGCTCTTAAATTTCGGAGGAGCTGTTTCGCACACTTGAATGGTTATTGGGTCTGGGTAACATTATATACGGAAAAAAAAGATATGAACACATGGAAAGAATGAACGAAGACAGAATGGTAAAGAAGGTATATGTAAACCACGTGAATGGAGCTAGAAATAGAGGAAGACCGAGGGAAACGTGGCACGATCAAATCAATAAAATATTAAATGTAGGTCACGTGAAAAGTCGGAGAAATCGACGTTCATGCATGACAAGATGTATGAATGTTGAGGAATCGAGAGAAGTATGTCAGGATAGAACAGTGTGGCGTGATAGTTAGATAGTTAGTTGCTTAGTCATTAGATATGTTTAATATTGACAACAAAAGTAACAAAAAAAGTTTATGTTAAGCTCAGGATCGAACCCACACTACTGGTATGAGAAACCGTAATAACATTGACGACAACGTTAGACTCCATAAATACTGTTTGATGCTTTAACTGACCTCATGTTTATATTTATTGTAGGATAACAACAGATGAACAAACATGCTTACCCGAAGCTGTTATAGGACGCAGCGGCGCCCTTTCGTTAACTTCGCGCATACAATCCCTAGGCCCCCATCGACGCGGGACTTATATTAGCCTGACTTACTTATAAATGATTATAAATGATTTCTCTTTTAATTACAAAAAATATATATACAAGCTTTGTTTCAGCAACCAATTCACTTTAATGCCGCTTTTACTAGCCGCCATATTCACACCGCTGAGGAAGCTATGCATCATTTTATCTTGTCTTGTCATCGGCTTAAAATTGATCCCTGCAATTGAATTTAAAATTTGAATGATAAAGCCATTGTTTCTATGGCGTTCGATAATTCGATATTCAAAATGCATATTTACCGCTTCCATCTTGGTCGCATGGCGGGCATTTCAAAAGGGAACCATAGAGGAGTTACGCCCGTAATTTATGGCGATCGTCCATCATTATTTATTGTTAGACGCATATGGCCTGGTCTAAAATTAAACATTCACGAGGAAGTGGGAGGCGCGTAGTAAATTATTGAATAATTTCTGGAGCGAGTTCACAGTGTTGCTCGATCTTTTTTTATTCAGGGGTGTGTTTTGTTGTCGTTTTTTTTTAAGATTTGAAGTTCTCGTTTTGTATTTTAATGGATCTCGCGCCATATAGTTCTGTGAGGCCCGATGCACCCGTTAATGAAGTCATCTGTATGTGGTATGTTTCGGAGTTCTTGATTACGAAAAATCTTCCATGTTTTTGGTTTGGGTGATGTTGCCCAATAATAATCAGAGAGCACGTTGCATGTGAAGGAGTATTTTATCATTCTGCAGAAACAGAAGGGCTTACAAAGATTTCTTTAATTAGTCTACCCATATATAAAAATGATTTATAATTTCATAAATAATATGGAATAAAAAAATATGAATGTTATTAATTTTAAAAAAAATTGGTAGAAGTTTCCTTATATATATCGAAAATAAAAAATAAGAAAATGAATATTTTAATGTGTAGACTGAAGAAAATATGGCAGTGCACAATGGAGTTCTAGTCCCGACCCTTGTGTATGGAAGTGAAGCTTGGAGTTTTGCAGAAGGAAGAAAGTAAGATAAATGCCGTAGAAATGAGGTCACTAAGAAGAATGTACGAAAAAAATGTTTGATAGAATATCTAATGATGAAAGAAAGAAATGTAAGGCGGATGAATGCGTGATAAATAAAATTAAGAAAGGGTCACTAAGATGGTTTGGACATATGGAGCGAATGGATGAAGGAAGAATGGTTAAAAAAAATATATACAAGTAGTGTGAATGGGAAAAGTAGTCGAGGAAGGCCAAGGGAGACATGGCATGACCAAATTAATCAATTACTGAAAGGCGGCCATGTTCGAAGAAGGAACAATCGACGAGCGTGCTTGTCACGATGTGTGAATGTAGAAGAGGCGCAAGAATTATGCCAGGATATAAAAATGGGGTGATTCATCCTCTCTGCCTACCCCTCCGAGGAAACGGCGTGATGGTAAGTTAGTTTAGTTAGTTAGTTATTCATTCTCCAATGTGAGAAGGAATAGCTTATTATTGGATTATGGAACTGGCAGAAGAAGGATGAGAGCAGTATAAATGCGGTAGAGATTAAATCTCTTAGATGTATGTGTGTAGTAAAACAATGTACGACAGAGTGTCAAATGCTGATATTAGGAAGGAATGTAGAGCGGAAGAAAGTATTATGAACAAAATTATAAAGGGATCACTTCGTTGGTTTGGTCTCATGGAACGCATAGATTAAGAAAGAACGGTTAAGAAAGTATACGTCAACGATGTGAAATGGAGTACGGAGTCAAGGAAGACCGAGGAAAACATGACATGACCAAATCAATAAAAATTTAAAAATCCATGTTAGAAATCGGAATAATCGATGTGCGTGTATGACTCGCATATGGATAGTACACACCTCTCTTGTGTGTCAGGATAGAGCAGTGTGGCGGTCTATTCTCTCTGCCTACTGCATGATGGTTTGAAGAAACGGCATGATGATTTGTTGTTGTAGTTGAAATAGGAAATGTTCAGGCTATAAACCAAAACCCCTGGATCAGGATCGAAGCGTTCTATCCTCTAGACCACTATCCGATTTAATTTCAATTGAGATTTCCTACATTAAAAGCGTTAAGTCTGAGAGACCTTCTAGTATTCACATCATTATATTGTAGTGTTCTTTTAAGTACTTACTTAAGTAGTATATATTTTTGGTAAATGTAAATCTGTTCTTAATGTAATTTTTCTTTCGTTAATGTCCATCAACTGTCATCGCCAAGTGAACTTGTTTGTATTTTTAAAATACAATCACCGGGAGTTAAATCATGTAATTTGTACAAGTCAAACGCCTACTTTATAATTTATTATTTGAATATGGTAATCCTGGATGAAGCGGAGCATCTCGAATCGTCGCGCCGCCCCTGGCGAGACCTGCACGGCGCGGCACTCTCTCGCTTCACATAAATTCCATCCAAATCTTCCCCGATGCTCCAGTGCCGGGGGCATAATATCTCAGCTGATTGGGTAAAGTGATACAAGTCATTCAAAAGACATCAAATTAAACTGGTTTTCTTTTCTTATTGAGAATTAATTGTCTTAGATATTTTAATACATGCTTAGAAATGAGGTACAAGTTCACTTTGAAACCAAATTACTTGATTTTTGACAAACTTAAGGCATTAACATCGTGGAATTCCATAATAGCGTTTTTTTACGAATTAAAATACATTTTTTTGTCCATCATTCCATACAAAAATTAATTCTTCTTCTTTTGGTGCCGTGTCAGGTCCCCCCAACGTTGGCGATCACTAAAGCAAAGGTATTCGCCATAGTGATTCCTGGGAAAAGGTGACCAGAGTGGTTTCCCGTTGCCTTCTCTGGTGGATTTTTCTGTCGAAGTAACCTTCCCTTAGCTGGTTGGATTTGGTTTGGAGGCGCCAGAAACTCGCCTTTCATCCCCTCGTTATCTGCTGTGATCACAAGGTTATGAGTGTGATCCCATTGCCCGGGGTTCGCGACAGGGAACGAAAAATTAATGAAAAGTGTCTAATTCATCAAAAAAATCCACAAATTAGTTAGTTTTATGGTTCGTATTTGGTTCTTACCACAAGATTATGTTTAAAGAATCTTTATGTAAATAATGAAAATAATAATAAAATATTGATTATCTATGTTAAGGTTTAATTCACGTTAATAAATGTCGCACCTAAGGAGTCGAAGAAAACGACGTGCATGCAGGACACAGAATCGTAAGAAGTATGTCAGGACGGAACAATTTGGCGGTCCATTCTTTCTGCCTAACCTTCCGAGGAGACGGCGCGGTGGTTGATAAGTTAGTTAATTCGCATATTTTTCTAGGTTTGACCGGTATCTTCAGCTCATTGATATTGTCTGGTGTATATCCATTTATTATTATTATTATTCTGATTGCGTTTTCAAAGAGTTATCTCCATTTTGAAGTTTTAATTCAAAGTGATGTGAATTTTTACAACATTACTCAAGCAATGTAACAATATAATTCGATGCCATGATATGAAGTAATAATAGCCACGATATTGTCAAAACTGCGACAGGATAAGAACAATAAGAAAAAGAAGATACAGAGTTCCATTCGAAATAAATACTGCACGAATTATTATTATCATTTATTAATATCAGGCTTCTTCTTTTTCCTCGCCTATCGGAGATAAGAGAACATCATGGCAATTTTTACTTCGGATACATCAGCTCTATAAGTAATCAGCAGGATAAATGCCGCAGAAATGAGATCACTAAGAAGAATGTGCGGAAAAACGTTATGTGATAGAATACCGAACGATGAAATAAGAAAGAAATGTAAGGCAGATGACTGCATTATGGATAAAATTAAAAAGGGATCCCTGAGATGGTTTGGACATATGGAACTAATGGATGAGAGTAGAATGGTTAAAAAGTTGTACACATGCAGCGTGAGTGGAAAAAGAAGCCGATGACGACCGAGGAAAACATGATATGACCAAATTAATCAATTACTAAAAGGCGGTCACATTCGAAGTCGGAATACTCATCGTGCGTGCATGGTACGATGTATGAATGTAGAGGAAGCCCGAGAGGTATGCCAGGACAGAGCATTGTGGCGATCCATCCTCTCTGCCTACCCCTTCGGGGAAATGGCGTGAGAGTTAGTTAATTAGTTAGTTATATCAGCTCTAAACGGGGATGTTATGCTGCAACTGAACCATTCTCAAAGGTTTACTAACTAGGATTTTATTCTTCTCCTAACACTTCGTTTTGCATTTGAACTTTGTATTTATCGTTTCTCATTAATATTAATAACTGACTTATTTAACTTTCCCTTTCCGCCTGAGACATAATATTCTATAAGTTTGTCTCTGTGTTTATCCTTCTCGATTTAAATATTCCAGTGAAAGTCGTAAAGGAACACGACTTTTCGCAATATTGTTTTCTTTCGAGTCCCCCGGGACAGCTGTGAAAATTACAAGACGCAATTGAATTGTACATACATTGGCGCACGAGGCAATTACTCTGTGGAAACGAGAATGATTTTTTTCAACAGTTTTTCAATCCCGAAATAGACTTATAAACCAATCTCAAAGCTATACATAATACAATTTGTTTTAGTATGATCCATAATATAAGAAACACATGCATGTGTCAATTGTCTAATTCATATATTTTATATAATATATTTTTTAATAAATATTTTTTTTTTACATTTCATTTGTTAAATTCTACATAATATGGAGAAATAAAGACATGGCCATTAAGAGTAGACCTATAATAACACATTGCGTTGGAGCAAGAACTGATACAGTCAGGACCAAACAAGCTTTCAGGACTTCCGAGATGAAGACATTGAGGATGATTGCAGACACAAAGAAATCGTGAGGAACATCAGAATAAGAGCAATATGTGAGGCAAAGGATGTTGTAAGTTGGAGTAGACAATAAAAGGGGAACTGATACGGTCATGTCCAAAGAATGGACACCACCAGACTCCGCTTTATTGCACTACATAATCAGCCTCACGGGACTCGTCCTCGTGGAAAACCTCCTAAAAGATAGAAGGACAGCTGGAAATCCACCTCACAGGAGAAGCAACCCTTTGGAGGTCAGACTACATAGGTTTACAGCAATGAAGAAGAAGAAGAAGTAATTCTACATATTTGAGATGTAATTTACTTTTACTAGCAGAAGAACGGTATGAACAAAGTTCTATTCATCTTTCGACACATAGGTTTTTTATCGTTAGCCCGATAACGATCGTGTAAAACCTTCGAAATATGTCGAGAAAAATAAATTAATAAGTAGAAGAAACAATGTTTTTGTTCATAAAAAAATATTTATAAATCAAATTGTACTGAAACTGTGAGATTTTGATAAAATAACTAGATTTGTAAACACCTTAAGTATATAGAAAACCAAATTACAATATTTAAAAGCATTGAAAATTAAAATAGTGTTTTCAGTAAAACGATCATTTATGAATTAAAACAATGTTCTTTTCCACTTTTGAGTTTATTTTTCTCGACATGTTTCGACGGCTTAAATCTTCATCACCTTAGTTAAATAACACATGTTATAAATGTTTCTAGGAAGGTGTAAGCCCTTGAAACATGTAGAGAAAAATATACCGCAAGTAGAAAAACACTGTTTTAATTCATTAAAAAAATCGTCATTACGGAATTCCACAATGTTAACGCCTAAAGTTTATCTAAAAATAAAGTAAGTATTTCAGCTGAATTTCAGCTGAATTAATACTTATAATATCGATTTTATTATAAATTAAAACACTGTTTTTTCCACTTACTTTAGAGTTTATATCGTTCTCCCGATGATGAAGATGTAAGCCTTCGAAACATGTCGAGAAAAATAATCTGAGAAGTGGAAAAAACATTGTTTTAATTCATAAAAAAATCGTCATTATGGAATTCCACAGTGTTAACGCCTTAAGTTTATCTAAAACTTATAATCTGTAGTGTATCCATAATAATATCTTTGCTATGTCGTTTGGTGATACTGCGCTAACTGGATAACGATATTCCTGCTTAATTCAATCGTGGAATATAATTCAGTCTGATGGGGAATTATCCTAAACACACAACGCGGAGCCGGGATGCTGGGACGCGGAGTTAATTATTACTGTCAGAGAAACACCCTACTCAGTTCATCACGATGCCGGCCTTAATGCAATCACCTCCTCAGCCTCCGCCACCGGCTCCACTTACCGGCGGGTGTCACCGCTCACCGAAATCACAGAAAGCTGCCTGATTCCGTGTACACACTGTTTCATCCCTTTAAGTAATTAAGTAGACATACATTGCTGGCGGCACGGTACAGTCCGAACATGCGCTACGGCGATCAAAATACAAAAAATATTTTAAAATATTTTTAAGTTTCATCAATATCCATGCACATCATCATAAGATGGCAGCGAGCTGCCGAAAAACATGACGAAATAGACGTTTTTGTATCTCTCTCTCTCTGCTTTCAATCCTGGGGTTGGTTTGCAGCAATTTCCTCTATTCTTCTCTTCCATTCTTTCCTGTCTTGTGCGGCTCTTTTGGAATATGCATATGATGAGCAGCGCACGTCCACCAACAGGTCCTCCAGGTACTCTCGCCGTAGGCGTCCCCTTGAGTTTGTCTCCTCGGTCATACCCTCCATTATGGCATGCAAGAGGCCTTCTTGTCGTATTACATGGCCGATCCATCTTGCACGCCTTTCCTTTCCTTCTTCGATTATTTGGAGAACCTCCTCATTTGTAATGTGGTCTCTTCAGGAAATTCCTAATAGTCTTCTATAGGACCACATCTCAAAAGTCACATCTTTTTGTATATTCGACCTTAAAATCGTTCGAAAACGGATTCAACAAAATGCCTAAAATCATTAATGTGAGTTCATTTTTCGGCTCTTCTTCTTTAAGAGAAAACCGATTGTTTTTAAATTTTGACACAACGTTGCATTCGAATACGCGCGCGTTTTTAAATACTCTTCATATATTAGAAAAAAAAATTGCTTGTTCTTATTTATCGCTTATAAATTTTGACAGAACGTCGAATATAGGCGTAAAATATTACATAGAATTTTATTTTCATTACCGTGCTTTCAGAAGAAACCATAGTATACGAATTTATTATAATACATTGAATAGAATGAATAGAACATGATGGAACCATCAAGATTAATTAAAAATAATGTGTATTTTTATTTTTTAACTCAATAATTCTAATGTAGACACGATTTTTATAAATTTCCATAGAATAAAATTACAGAATCAAAAATTTCTCGTCACTTATTTCAACACTTAGATAGGTAATATAAACTCACTAAAAGTCATTAAATCAGAAAATGCTAGGGTGATGATAAGAAAAAGTTTATCCAGTAGGCAGTAAAAGTGATCTCTGGTTGAAACAAAACATACTGTCATCATACATAAATTATAAAAACATTTTACAAAAAGGAAGAAATTAAAATTAATATTAATTTCCCTTACTATTAAATAGGATTTTTCGTTAAATATTCAAATAGAATATTACTAAGAACAAATTATAAGGGAATTTTTAATTTAAAAAAAAATTATAAATTATCAGTGAACTTCTAGAAATTTCAATTAAAAACATAAATAAGTGAATGCGGTGCGAATGAAAGTGTAACAAAATGCTGAGAAAGTCACTAAGATGGTTTGGACAGATGGAAAGAATGAGTGAAGACAGAATAGTGAATAACAACAACAACAACAACAAACCATCACGCCCTTTCCCCGTAGGGGTAGGCATAGAGAATGGACCACCACACTACTCTATCCTGGCACACCTCTCTAGCTTCCTCCACATTCATACAGCGAGTCATACATGCACGTCGATTCTTCCGACTTCTAACATGACCAAATGTAACTTGTATATTTAGTGTATTGGAAAAAAATTCTGTAATGCTTTAGATATGTTTAAAATAAATAAATGAAAATGAAAATCAAACTTTGAAATTGATTAATTTGGTCATGCCATGTTTTCATCCGTCTGCCTCGACTCCGTACTCCATTTACATAATTAGAATAGTGAATAAGGTATATAAAAACGACGTGAACGGAGCTAAAAAAATAGTAAGGCCGAGGAAAACTTGCCACGATCAAATTAATCAAATATTCAATGTCAGTCACTTGAGGAGTCTAAGAAATCGACGTGCGTGCATGAAACGATGAATGAATATAGAGGAATCGAGAGAAGTATGTCAGAACAGAACAGTGTGGCGATCCATTCTTTCTCCCTACCACTTCGGAGAGACGGCGTAATGGTTAGTTAGTTTAGTAAGTTAGTTAACATTAATATTTTGGTGGAAAGAAAGAAAAAATCGGGTTTGATTGTTTGCTTAACAACTGGAAACTTTTTCTTTATCATGTTAAATTTCTGTATGATGAAATGTAATTGTACGTAATATTTACCTATCTACAATAAGTTAGAGCGTTGTAATTTAATAAGTACGTTCAAAACAAAGTAACACAGAAATTGTATGTACACTCCCCAATTACATAAATTAGAAACAGTTTGAAATTTGTTGTACTTCGCTTCTTTTAGAATAATTTACATGTTCCCCTCCTCTTGGACCCCACCCCGCGATGTGGAGATATTCAATCAAAACTTCTAATACAGTCCTTGGCTCAGAAACATTATATTATACAAGCGAATGTATGTGCGATGTTCTTTGTAAGATGTCAACTTTTTTCTTTACTGTCTTTTTAATAAAAGCGCTCGTTTATATTCTGCTTTTTCAGCCATTTTATGACGTATTACGATACTACTCGCGCTCGGATTTCACTTTATGGACCGGAAGGATAGGTACTTTTGTGGAAGTGTTTTAAATCGCATAGAAAATGGGGATTTCGTGACATATTAACATTACATTTTTGAAGGATTATCCCATTAATCAAGCATATTTCACGAAGAGAAGAAAATCTTAAGCGATGGTTGTGATACGAAGCATAAAAGGCGAAGTGGTAGATTCATATTAGACATAAATACTAGATTAGAGACACAAGATGCTATAGACGACCTTCGTGGCAGAGTAGCAATAGCTATGACTGCCACGCCGAATGTCCCGGGTTCGACTACCAGTAATGACAGTGTGATTGTCACACTGTCTTTGGTCTGGTGTAGAATTCACGTACCAATAAAATGGCGAAAGATTAGCATCACAAGTCATGAGAATCAGTATAATAACTATACCATATACATCGTTTGGCTCACGCTGTAATGGTGGAAAGTGCTATTCACCAAAATAATGTCATTGATTACAAGATAATTTGGCAAACAAAAACATATCCAAAAAAACTAGAATGGCAGTGCACAATGGTGTTCTTCTACCGACCCATATGTATGGAAGCGTAGCATGGAACTGGGAAAAGAAGGATGAAAGTAGAATAAATGCAGTAGAAATGAGATCTCTTAGACGAATGCGTGTATACTCTGTGTATGTTAGAGTGCGGTGCGAATGATGGTGTTATGAACAAAATAATGAAAGGATCATTAAGATGATTTGGACATATGGAAAGAATGAATGAAGAAAGAATGGTAAAAAAATTATATGTTTAAGTTTTATTATGTTTTATAGGAATAACATGTTTCGCCATTCTAAGGCCTTAGAAGGGCGAAACATGTTATTCCCATAAAATATAATAAAACATCTTTAAAACTGACGTTTTCCTTCGTATTAATTATTTAATATGGAGTTTTACATCATTTTTCAAGAAACAATAAATATTCTAAGTTATTCTTGGTCAGGGAATAGAAGACCAGTTAGGTTTGGAATTTTAATGTATGAAGGGATCGGTCTTATTATTTAAAAAAAAAAGAGAAGAGGAGCATTGCCTGGATGGAGTTGTGGTAGGAGATAGCAACAGTCTTGGTCAGGGAATAGAATACTTGTTAGCGTTGGCATTACAGAGTATGAAGGGAACAGTCTTATTATTTAAAAGAAGAGTATGTTTCCGAGGGGAAGAGAAGAGGAGATAGACGTTAAACAATCTTGTTTGGCGGATTACGAGGAGTTAAGGACTGAATGATAGTAGATAACTTGATGGTAAATTTTATTTCTAATACATCTAAAATGTTGCACATCAAGAGGTTAAGGTAGGCTACGCAAGCATGGAAGATCCCGTCTAGAATACATATCTGAAAATTTAAAATATTGCTTCAAAGTTTGATAATATAATATCTGATATGTAACACTATCCGGGCCGTGTGTATCCGCTCGAGGATAATTATATTTACCTTTCGCTGGTACGACCAAACTGCTGCAGCCTTCCCCAAACTATTTCCATTACACAACTTCCGACATTATTATTGTTCCGCCTCTATCAGTGTAAAGGACCTTTATTTATGTGTTGGCGGCGGTCTCGCATCTGCAGCATAATAATCAAATTAGTAACACTCGGAGCGTTTAATTGTCTTGTTAGTTGCCTCCTGGAGTCGCAGAGCCGAGATAACAATTGAAATATAATGTATACTTTAGAAGGAAAACAAAAAAATAAAAATATTTACTTAAATCAAAATTACGTTTGAATATAAATAAGCTCGCGTATTTTTTATTGATAAATTGAATTGTTTCACAGGCTATATGGCATTTGGCACCGTCTTGTTGAAACCACATATTGGCTATATAAATATCACCCATTTCGGAAGAAAGAACTGTGTTATTATGTAGCGATATCGAGCACCAGAAACAGACTCATTTTCAAAAAAGCTTGTTTTTGGCTTGTTTTTGGACGACCAGTGTGTTTAGCGTCTCCAAATCCAGTCTCTTTTATGAGCATTTGACACTCTATCATATACAGAACTAACTAACTAACTAACTAAACATCACGCCGTCTTCCCGAAGGGGCAGAAAGAATGGACTGCCACACTTTTCTTTCCTGGCATATTTCTCTCGCTCCCTACATCGTGTCATGCACGCACGTCGATTTTTCTGACTCCTCACATGGCCGACATTTAATATTTGATTTATTTGATCGTGCCACGTTTTCCTCAGTCTTCCTCTATTTCTGGTTCCATTTACATCATTAACATATAATTTTTTTACCATTCTTTCTTAATTCATTCTTTCCATATGTCCAAACCATCTTAATGATCCTTTCATTATTTTGTTCATGACACCATCATTCGCACCGCATTCACTTCTTATATTTTCATTCGACACTCTATCATACACAGAGTATTCACACATTCGTCTAAGAGATCTCATTTCTACTGTATTTATTCTACTTTCATCCTTCTTTTGCCAGTTCCATGCTTCGCTTCCATACATAAGGTTCGGTAGAAAAACACTATTGTGCACTGCCATTCTAGCTTTTTTGGATTCTAGATTTTTTTTCATCATATACAGAGTTTTATAAATACGATGTGTTATTCTACGCGTATTAATTCACATATTGTAAAGATTATTTTTGTATCATTATTTACAATGAAGTTCTATTGAACGAATTTTCCATAAACAACATGAATTTTTTACATTATTTCGTGCTCCATAAATATCATCAACAAATACTTCTTCCATCACTTTGCCTTCGTAGTTTATTTGGCGATAAAGATATGCAAAAGTATAGTGATCATAGAAAAAAATACATACATACTTTCCTTGTTATATATTTTTTCTCTGTACCTTAAGTATTTTAATACCCCACCAGCATCGTGACATTTATATTTAATCCGGATTTATAAAATTTCGTCTAGGAGCCATTTCTTATACGCTAGAATTGAAAGATAAATCTCGGGTCAGTGCCAATCAAGGGACTACGACATGTTTATCCGCGCACGAGATTGGGTTATATTTCAAGAGCGGTGGCTCACGGTTTTGCGAGCACGGCTCGACTTAATAGAATCTGATGAATAACCGGAATCGAGATGCAGCCACCGTGCATAAATCTCGTAAATTGTCGGCCATATCGTATTATCGCCATCGCCGGGAAATGGGTCCTGGCCGAAGTCCCATCGCGGAGCCATCTGACAGCTCTATGGCGGGTGGATGTGGCAGTACTCGTTTGCTATTTGAATACACCCAGTGCAAACTTGAATACATTCTAGCTTGCTACAGCTGATAGGATTATCGTAGTGTGGTTAATGGATAAAACCTTTACGTCAACAACCAGCAGGGAAATTAATTACATGTTACAATAATTTCACGCTTCGTTGGCACTTAAGTATTATGAACAAAAAACTGTGTGTGTACTTATGTACGCACGTAAGAAGTTATACTTCTTAACTAACTAACTAACTAACTAACCATCACGCCGTCTGCCCGAAGGGGTAGGCACAAATAATGGACTGCCACACTTTTCTTTCCTGACATATTTCTCTCGCTTCCTCAACATTCATACATCGTGTCATGCACGCGCGTCGACTTCTCTGACTCCTCACATGGCAGACATTCAATATTTGATTTATTTGATCGTGCCACGTTTTCCTCGGTCGTCCTCTATTTCTGGTTCCATTTACATCATTAACATATAATTTTTTTACCACTCTTTTTTCATTCATTCTTTCCATATGTCCAAACCATCTTAATGATCCTTTCATTATTTTGTTCATGACACCATCATTCGCACCGCATTCACTTCTTATATTTTCATTCGACACTCTATCATACACAGAGTATCCACACATTCATCTAAGAGATCTCATTTCTACTGCATTTATTCTACTTTCATCCTTCTTTTGCCAGTTCCATGCTTCGCTTCCATACATAAGGGTCGGTAGAAGAACAACATTATACTTCTTTGGCGTAACAAATCAAAAATAACTTCAAAAGGTTTATCCCGCCAGCTAATACTCTACATCAGTAAAAATGACATTATAATAATAATATGCAAACTTTTAAAGCGCTGTTTTTGTGATGTAATAAACGCTGTTTTTGTGATGATGTAATGAAAAGCAACAGGAAACCACCACATCAAAAAGGCCCAAATGGCATCCCAAGAACTTTGCTGCAAACCAATCCCAGGATTGAAACATAAGAAAAAAAGAAACAACAACGGGGCGCATCCAGACGTATTTTAAATCTAAAAATCTGCATTTGATATTCGCGATCGGTTAGAAAGTATAATGGAACAAAATATTCAAGTTTAAGTCGAAAAATATTGGTTTTCAGCTTAGAGCTGAAATCTGTCGGATCATTTATGCATCTGAGGTGTGAAGGGAGATTCTTTCAAGCCGATGTACCGGCTACTGCAAAGGCTTTATCCCCGAAAATTGTACTAGGGGAAAGCTTCGGCTCAACTAATCTTCCTACTGCCTAGAAGTTTGCGAGAAGTGTGAATTTCCTTGTATTTAGGCTGTCCGTTCTACAGAGTCCGGATATATAACTTGGTGCCATTCTATGTAGCGCTTTGAAGACTGCCCAGCAGAGTTTATACTAGATTTTCGTTGTCCAAATATCGTTCTTTTTGGACTTTTGAGCCGGTGAAGTTCTTTAAGATGTTGTGTTATATGGGACTTTTTTGTAATACCTCTAATGAGTGTTGCTGCTGCGTGTTACATAGCATATTTGGCACAGTTCTTTCTTTGTATCAAAATTTTTTACAAAGAATATTGCGCAAACATATTGCCCCATTAAAATGTGACAGTTCGTTGGTATTATTTTATACTTTTTACGGGTAACTTCATTCATATCTCGTTTCATGACATGATGATATCCGGTCGTTATTAATCAATAATGGCTAACATCATACCACTACTGTTACCAATTTTTACCTCTACTAAACGCCCTAAAACCAAACGTCCTATAAGTAATAAATGAATTACTACGATTATTATATCTAGTAAAATGACTGAAACACGTTGAAATAAAACAAAAAATGAGATTAATCAAAAGATTGCTCATTGTTTCTTGAGCAATGATATAAAACTGTATTACGAAATTGATGAGAACTTTTTGATACATTTGTAAGCATTACCAAATGTATCGGGAATCAAAGAGTAATTCTGGTATATAAACGGATGCGCGTTTGATTCTCGAAATATTTGATAATACTGTTATATACCTACTGTAACACAACAAAACCAATGTAATTAAGTTTATATTTATTCTGTGTTCATTAAATTGTGAGATCCCGTCTCCTAATATGTCGAAAAACAATATTATGTAAACACGCTGATGTATTTGTACTTTGAAAGCTAAACGCAACTTAATCTTTGAATGCAGTAAAGTCCAGGATATTATCGTAATGCACTTGTTTACTCATCATGCTTATATAGGGTAATTTCCGGTTTTTGTTATTCATACTAATTTTGGACTCGGAGCTTGTTACATACTACATTTAATAAATCATCAAGGTCCAGTCGATCGTGCATTACAAATTAGCCTAATTATTATTATTAAGGCGAAACGTATATTTCCCATATAAAATAAGTATACCATATAAATATTAAACAAACGTTTTTATCAACTTTTTTTTCTAAATATCAATACGATTATCACCCCATTTGATTCTGCACGAGCAAGACGAAGCATGACACACTCATAATATAATATATAACTTTTAGAAGACGGGCTACGGAGGTTAACCTCGTTAATCAAGAAACAAGAAATGAATTTTAAAAATATTATGACAATGTGAAATAATTAAACAAAGAATGAAAAGCTATTGAAAAATCGAACAACACAAATGTCCTACTTTAATGTTTCTTTAATAAAGGAAACATTTACGCTTCTGTATGATATTTCCCAACAATACGCCATTCAGAGAGAAAGAGAATTTGAACACTTGTTGTGTATACATTATTCATAATTACGCAGTGTCAAAAAGTTAACACGTTCTTCGCATTGTTCCACCATAATAATTAACATTGTTCCATTTCGGTGTAACGACAATTAAGATCTTGGCACTAGGAGCTCGGGGTGTGAATCGCACATTCAAATTAACCAAATTGAATGGTTTTGTCATAGGTCCCATGGTGTCGCATCGCACACGGGATCGTTCCGTACAATCTGAATGGTTAAAATTCATTATTCATGATCAAAATGCCAGTTGGTTATTATGGTCTTGAAACTGTTACATTGTCCAAACAAAGTGCCGAGAAACTACGAGTGACCCAAAGGCCATTGAAAGAGCCATGTTAGGAATAAGCCTAAGAGACAGAGTCAGAAATGATACGGTGAGAGAATAAACAAAGGTCACTGACATCATCCTTCGGGTGGCGACTCTAAAATGGCAATGAGCAAGTCACGTAGCTCAGATGAAAAATGGACAAGTAACTGCTGACTTGGAGACCGTGGACGGCAAAGAGAAGTGCAGGGCGACCGCAACTACTGTGGAATAATGATCTGAACAGACACGTCGGAATAACCTGGATGCAGTCTGCATAGGCCAGAGTGACATGGAAGCGAATAAAGGAGGCCTTTGTCCCATAGGCTGAGGAAGAAGAAGAAGAAGAAGATCAAGTAACATGTATTTTATTATTCGTCATTTTTAGCCTGAGGATGACAGCAGGTAAGACACTGAAAGATCGCGTGAGGAAACCAGAATAAAAGAGATATGTGAGGTTGAGGATATTATAAGATGTCGCAGACAGCGAAAAGGGGACTAGTACGGTCATGTTCAAAGAATGGACACCACCAGACTCCCCTATATTGCACTACATAATCAGACTCATGGGACTCGTCCTCGTGGAAGACCTCATTAAAGATGCAAGGACAGCTGGGAGTCTACCTCACAGGAGGAGAAACACTCTGGAGAATAGACCACATAGTTCTACAACAAGGAAGAAGAAGAAGAAGATTCTTAGCAAAGATAAGTGCCGTCACCTCTGCGAAGGTTGGCGATCATCAGGGCTATTTCCACCTTGTTGACTTCGATCTTGAACAGCGATGTTTTGCTACTTCTGAAATCGTGCAGCCAAAATTCATTCTTCTCCGACCTGTTCCTCTTCTTCCTTGTATTTTTTCCTGAATTTTCAGTTGTAGGAGTTGTTATTTTTCTCCTCTCATAGCGTAATCAAAGTATTGCTGTTTCCTTGTTTTTACACTGTCGAGCAACTCCAGATGCTTTTTCATCAATTGGAGAACAATCTCACTGAGAACTCTCGATCCGAAAATAGAATGTTTTCAAAAAGTTATTCAAATGTTACAGAACTAACTAACTAACTAACTAACCATCACGCCATTTCTCCGGAGGGGTAGGCAGAGAGGATGGATAGCCACAATGGCCTGTCCTGGCATACCTCTCGGGATTCCTCTACATTCATACATCGTACCATGCACGCACGTCGATTATTCCGACTTCGAGTGTGGCCGCCTTTTAGTAGTTAATTAATTTGGTCATGCCATGTTTTCCTCGGTCGTCCTCGGCCTCTTTTCCCACTCACGCTGCTTGTGTACAACTTTTTAACCATTCTACTCTCATCCATTCGTTCATTAATTTTATTCATGATGCAGTTATCTGCCTTACATTTCTTTCTTATTTCATCGTTCGGTATTCTATCATACAACGTTTTCCCGCACATTCTTCTTAGTGATCTCATTTCTACGGCGTTTATCCTGCTTTCATCCTTCTTTTGCCAGCTCCAAGCTTCACATCCATACATGAGGGTTGGCACTAGAACTGCATTGTGTACTGCCATCTTTGCTTCTGTGGATATATTTCTATTTGCAGTAATGACTGAGTGCGCCATTTATTTTATTCCCAGCACCAACCCTTCTTTCGATGTCTTCCTCCATTTTTTCGTCTCTTGTAAACATTACAAATGTTACAGAGGTTAAAAATGATGTAATCTACATGTCCAGCTCATGCCAAACGAAACACAGTGCGTTGAGTTTGTGGGGTTTGAGTTAATTGTTTGCTCAGTGCTGTAATAAAAATAGGTCGCCATTTCCGGATGAATGGTTCTTGTTCAATGCGGGATGATCAAGGCCGCGCTGTGCTGAGTCAGCTGGCTGAAAAACAACAAGTCATGTTGTTCACCGCGGAGGAGAGCGAGACGGGCTGCCGGCTTTATGGTAAAGAGCTCGCATTGTTCCCCAGACCTTCGCCGGGGACAAGGGAACAATTTGGTCCGATAATACTGTGATCCAATTGAGCGTAAATATTATATAATAATTATTTACACGGTCCATTTTGTGACTTGCTCACAATGAAGAGAATCTTCGGCAGCTGTATCTTAAGATCACATCAGTTTATAAAATATTGGACACATGTATACAGTATATAATTACTTTTTTTTTTTTTAAAGACTAATACCAAGGATTTAAATCAATGATATTAGAATTTATTTTACAATCTTCAATGTGAGCAGAAAATAACTCATTATTATGAAGAAGGAATCTGGTCGTATCCAGGCTTGAACCCATGTCCCCTGGACCAGGAGCCAAGCGTTCTATCCCCTAGACCACCACCCGATTGTAACTTAATTAGTAAGCATAGAAAGCAGAATAAATTCAGTAGAATAGAAAGTGAGATCTCTTAGAAGAATATGTGGTTAATCTGTATATGATAAGAGTGTCAAAAGCCAATTTAAGAAGTGAATGTAATAATAATAATAATAATATGATAACTTTTATAGCGCCGTTTTTGTGATGTAATCACCTCAAGGGCGCATTAAGACGTGTTTTAAATCTAAAAATCGAAATTTTCGAAAAAGCGATCGGTTAAAAAGTATAGTAGAACAAATTAGTGTGAACAAAATAATGAAAGGTTCATTAATATGTAATTTTGTTGTTTCTTGAAATATGATGTAAAATTCCATATTACATAATTATTATAATATGAATGAAAACGTCTGTCTTCTAGGAGTTTTATTTTATTTGGATGAAATGACATGTTTCTCACTTATAATGCATTATCAAATGTATAATAATGCCTAATAACATTTGATAATTACTTAGAAGGGCGAAAAATATCATTCCATATAAAATACAATAAAACTCCTAGAAGACAGACGTTTTCATTAATATTAATTCATTAAGAGGGTTTGGACACATAGAAACTTGAAAAAACGAATGAAGAAAGTATGAGTAAACAACAATAACAGATCTAGAAATAAAGCAAGATCGATAAAAACCCTGTAATCAATATAAAATAAATAATATCAGTATAAAAATCGGACACAAAGGAGACGGAGAAATCGGTGTGTGTGCATGACTCGGTGTATGAATGTTAAGGAAGCGAGAGAAATATTCCAGTAAAACAGTGCGGCGGTTAGTTGGTTAGAAAAGTTTATATTTAATAAAGTTATTTACGTTTAAGATGTATACGGATATTTATTTTTGCTAAAACAGTGATTAGATGTAAAACTGTGTATTTCATTTATATGAAATGCGTGTTCTAGAAGTTTATGACGTTACAAAAGAACGGTTAAAAATATCAAATGTCATTTGATAATGCTTTAGGAAGGCGAAACACATTTCTATCTAAATGCTTTATATCTGCCGTTAGATGTTATTGAATTCTTGACGATCATTAAAAAATAATAAACATTTCTTCTACAAGTATTTGTATACATTCAAAATGTTGTAAAAAAAAACTGGTCCAAGTTAAAAAGCATAAAAATTGGAGAGACATCTCCAGGCGTTATCTAGCAATGTATGTTAATGGCGGTAGCCTTTCATATTGCGTTAATAAAGATCGTCTGCTTAATGCTCAATCCAATCTTAATGTAGTGTAGATTGAACTAAAAAATGTTAAGTGTTCCCCAAGTGGTGGTCGTAAGAAGGGCGGAATGGGGAATGTTGTATTACATAAAGCGTACGCTTAACCCAACCAGTGACAGGTAATAAGTCCTCTAAACGCCTCGACCACCATATTCTGTTTCCAATTTGCATCTTCGTCTCTTTTGAGATAGGTACAAGTAATCCTTAAAATGATAACCCGCAATGGGTAAAATTCAGTATTCGTCTACAAAATGTTGTTAAAAAACATTTCATTTGGAATCTACGAAATTGTCCTCTAGAAATTACTATTCTTTACTAAAATCTTATTTGTAACAGTAAAGTAGTATAATCAAATGTGCTACAAATTGTAATAGTGGTGTATGCACGGAGCTGTATCACGTTTCTCGCGAGAATCTTTATTCTCCGTTTTATGAGGGTCCTAAGTCTTAACGACACCCATAAAACTACCAGCGGAATCGACTTACAACTCACCGCAAACATAACTTATTCATACAAAGAGTTCGATTGTATCATTTCTCCTCTCGACTGTGGGGCTACATCTCTCTGGCATTGCTAATCGTATCGCACAGCGAGGGATGTTATGCTCAACACAGCGGCCAATTAGATGCCCATTCATCGTTTGAGGGGTAGCTTTCAAATTGATTTCTATTGAACACCGTTACTAAATTATTGTGTTCAAACAATCAACCACTATATCCGAAGAATAAATATTCTTCTTCTTGGATAATAATATAATAATAAATTGGATAATTTATAGAGCGGCATTTTTATGAATTACTCATCTCAAGGGCGCTGTAGAAGATGCTACGTTTTATCAACTAGATAAAATAATAATAATAACAATAATAATAAACATATTTAGTATGAGGGCTGCACCTGACGTAGTCGATCAGCCCTTCCTGTCAGGAAATGATAATTTGAAAAGGTGTGTTTTGAGTCTCGATCTAAACTCTGATTGATTCTCAATTCACTTAAAGTTTGCTGGAAGATTGGTCCAGGCTGAAGTTTGTGCTTGGACAGCGTTTTGGTACAGTCAATCTACTGTCATGGACCTCCTCGTTGTAATGATATGGTGCGGATCATTTAAGTGGGTACTTGAAGTTCATGAATAATGGACCTTCTGAGAATAATTCATTTTTGTTTGTTTACCATAGATGGCGCTATTATTTTATTTTGATTATTTATCTTTCCAGCTTATAGCAGGCAAGTCAACGTTCGGGCAGGACAAGGTCTGTCGGGTCCGCTAATTAAATATAATAATAATAATATACACTTGTAATATACGAGTACAATAATTCACTTCAATATTTTGTTCATATTTTTAAATTTAAGAGTATTTATTATATTTAGGAAAATGAAAATAACTTTGTTTAATCCACAAAATATTTTTAAAAAACATGACATGTTTCGGAGGATACCTCCATCTTCAGGTGTAAAAATATAAGATTATATAAAATAAATAAGATTATATTTTTACGCCTGAAGATGGAGGTATCCTCCGAAACATATCGTGTTTTTTAATATTAAACAAAAAAAAATCAATTTCCTAAGTATATTACTATGAAATTCCACAGCGTTAATGCCTTAGCGTTCAAAAGAGTATTTATTTTACACATATTAGTATATCGTTGTAAAAGCTCATTACATATAATGAAAAAAACAACTACATATTATGGATTGTGGGTATAACGCCGTAAAGCCTGATACGAAAAGCTTAAGCTTTACTTCTAATTTCGTGGATTACCTAAGGCTTCCGACCTGATTGATCTAGCCTACCCCAGGATCAAACAAGCTGTTTGGAGCGGCGATTGTGCTATGAACGAACGGGAATCGGCTCCAGGTGACACCGGTGTAATGTTACACGGATGAATCTCGGGGAGGAAGCCCTGTGCCATCGTATAATACAAATACCAGTGCGTAATATCAACTGTGAAAAGGTAAAACCATATAAGTTACATTTAACGATTTAATAAAGGGAGAAAAACTGTGTAATTCAAACAATTGTGTAATTAAAAAAAAACTTATGAAACAACGATTTTATCTAATTTATTTGGCTTTTATCTTACAGTTCGAATTAATCCCGAAAATACACGTTCTCTTCAATATGATATACCCATAAAAACATTATTAATCTACCAAAAAACACACGCTTTCTTCAATATGAAATACCTAAAAAATTAAGATTTGTCTACCAGAAAACACAAGTTTTCGTCAATATGAAATATCCCTAGTAAAAACATCATAATCTACCAGAAAACAATGTTTTCATCAATATGATGTAACCAAATCATTATTAATCTACCAGCAAACACACGTTTTCATCAATAACTAACTAACTAACTAACCATCACGCCGTTTCTCCGGAGGGGTAGGCAGAAAGGATGGATTGCCACATTGTTCTATCCTGACATAACTGTCGCGCCTCTTCTACATTCACACATCATGACATGCACGCTCGTCGATTGTTCCTACTTCGAACATGGCCGCCTTTCAGTGATTGACTAATTTGGTCATGCCATGTCATCCTTGGCCTTCCTCGACTTCTTTTTCCATTCATCCCTCATCCATTCGTTCCATTGTTGGTTCATCACTGTATTTTCAGGTAGAATATAAATGTTTTTTTTTACTAGGGGCGTTTAAAATTCATATAAACGTGCGTTGTCAGGTTTTTATAATGAGTATTTTATAAAGATGACAACATGTGTTTTCTGAGAGATCAATACGAAATATCCCCAATCTACCATAAAACACAAGATTTCATCAATTTGAATCAAAATTAATATATCCTTAGTAAAAATATCCTATTCTACAAGAAAATACACGTTTCCATCATTATGAAATATCCTTAATGTGCCATAAAACACAAGTTTTCGTCAATATGAAATACATAGTAAAAACATCACAATCTATTATAACAGAAAACATACGTTTTTATTAATATAAAATACCCCCAATAAAAATATTTATAATTTACCAGAAAACGCACGGTTCCATGAATATGATAAATATCCTTAGTAAAAACACCATAATCTCTCAGAAAACACAAGTTTTCATCTTTATAAAATACTAACTAACTAACTAATTAACCATCACGCCATTTCCCCGGAGGAGTAGACAGAGAGGATGGATCGCCACAATGCTTTGTCCTGGCATACCTCTCGTACTTCCTCCACATTCATACATCGTACCATGCACGCACGTCGATTATTCCGACTTATTTATAAAATAGTCCTTATAAAAACCTGATAACCCACGTTTACATGGATTTAAAACGCCCCTAGTAAAAAAAAATTAATAATCTACCTGAAAATACAGTGTTGAACTAATATAATAATATAATAATAATAAATTGAATAATTTATAAAGCACCATTTTTATGAATTACTCATCTCAAGGGCGCTGTAGAAGATGCTCCGTTTTATCAACTAGATAATAATAATAATAATGATAAAAAAAAATGTAAACATATTTAGAATGAGGGCTGCACCTGACGAAGTCGATCAGCCCTTCCTGTCAGGAAATGACAATTTGAAAAGGTGTGTTTTTAATCTCGATCTAAACTCTGATTGATTCTCAATGCACTTAAGGTCTGCTGGAAGACTGTTCCAGGCTGAAGGGCCGGCTACCGCGAAGGCTCGGTCGCCAAAGTTTGTGCTTGGACAGCGTTTTGGCACAGTCAATCTACCGATCGCAGAAGACTTAGCTGATCGCAATGTAGACTGTCTAGCATTCAGGTTCTCGTTGATGCAGAGTTCAGATATATAAGCTGGTGCCATTCCATGCAACGCCTTATAGACCGTCCAGCAGAGCTTGTATTGTATCCTTTCTGGACATTTCAGCCAGTGGAGCTCCTGAACCAACAATAAATGTATTTAATTATTGTAAAAAAAACTTCTTATATTTTCATTCGACACTCTATCATACACAGAGTATAAAAAGTGAATGCGGTGCGAATGATGGTGTCATGAACAAAATAATGAAAGGATCATTAAGATGGTTTGGACATATGGAAATAATGAACGAAGAAAGAATCGTAAAAAAATTATATGTTAATGATGTAAATGGAACCAGAAATAGAGGAAGACCGAGGAAAACGTGGCACGATCAAATAAATCAAATATTGAATGTCGGCCATGTGAGGAGTCAGAGAAATTGAGTGCGTGCATGACACGATGTATGAATGTTGAGGAAGCGAGAGAAATATGTCAGGAAAGAAAAGTGTGGCAGTCCATTATTTGTGCCTACCCCTCCGGGGAGACGGCGTGATGGTTAGTTAGCTAGTTAGTTAGTTAAAAAAAACTTTAAAATGTTGACTTGCTCCGTTTTGCCCTTGCAGTCGATATGTTGTGTTCTACAATATTACGATACAACCGCAGCCGAATCCCTCCGCCGCAAGCCAGCACAAAGGATTCTCGCAGGGCGAGCAGCTGCCAAAGTTTTTGTGACTTAGAAACAAAGTTAATTCGATGTTGTGGTCTCCATTGTGACGTGAGGGCTGGAGTGCGCCATCACACGCTCCACTCGCCTCCTTTGCCACTTGAACACTCAGATATCGAAACCACTGTGGGATTAAATTCTATTGACAAGTTTTTCAAAAGCGTGACAATGTATTATGTGTATTTGTGTTCTAATTAAAGCCCCTTGCTATAAGAGTAGTCATAGCAAACTAAAATGGCTTTGCAAAAAGATGCCAGACCCTCATAAATATTTATGATGTTTGGAACTGGAAAAATAATCTAAAGTGCAAAAAGAAAAAAAAAGTGTAATACTTCATTTCTTTTTATATAAAATAAAAGCATTGACACTGTCAAATTCCATAATTTAATTAATTTATAAACTAAAACACCGCTTTTCTTCTATATTCGTCATAAATGTGTGTCGCGCGTTTCTTTTTTTTTATATATCGCACCGTGAGTGTAAAACCGACGTAAGTGCAACTATACAGTTTGGAGGTATGGGAGTTTAAAGATTTCATATTGCTTGTAAAAACTGTTTTTTTTTTAAATAAACCAATGATTTTCGGTTTTAGTAATATACATATAAACCAAACGTTAAAAACTAACTAACTAACTAACCATCACGCCGTCTCCCCGAAGGGGTAGGCGTTATAATAAAAAAATAAAAAAAATTCCAAGCAATATGAAATCTTTAAACTCCCATATCTTCAAACTGTATATTTGCACTTACGTCGGTTTTACACTCACGGTGCGATATATTACTTTGCATACAACACTCACTTTATTAAAAAATCCAAATTAAATGCCAAACATGTTTACGACACACAAGCTCTTCAGGGATATTATATAAATATAAATATTAAAAATATTCACAAAAGTGATCAATTTAGACAGGTATTAAAATGATTTATTTCGGAACCTTGATTCTTTTGTTATAACAAATATTTTGAATAAATAAAAAATAATAATTGAAAGTTTCTATTTGGGTCCAGGTTTTCGACTGATTTCGCCAGGCCTGCGAGCCTGGCGAAACCGGTCGCTGTCGAAATAATGACAAAAGTGGAAGTAGTTAAAAAAACATCGTTTTATTTAGTTATTATTTAAAATAATCAAATGATTTTTACTGAAATCTCTTGATGGAAGTTCATTTTAAATAATAATTAAATAAAACGATGTTTTTTAACTACTTCCACTTTTGTATTTATTTAGACAGCGACCGGTTTCGCCAGGCTCGCTGGCATCGACAGACTGGTAACACTATTGTAAACTTAGTCCTTTATATACATACAGATCAGGGGTGGTAAACATGATTCTATACAAAATTAATCTTCAAATATTTATGTAAAATTTTTCTGAATTTAACTATTGGTATTACAGGTATTCTTGGAGGTTCGTATTTAATACAATGGGTTTTAATTTTTATTATCATATTCATACATATTCATATATAATGTTTGAAAAAATGGTAATTTTGTTTTAATTATTACTGAATTTAAATATTATGTGTTATAGTTCTTCGAGAACTATAACATATAAGAACTACTCCATTATAAATTATAATATCAAACGTGATTGTTTGTTATTAGATGCAAATTTGTTTCGCCTTGCATGTTAATAATCAGATTTCTCATTTAATTCCTTTCTCCTTTAATACTTGGTCTACTTTTAGTCTTCCAAGCAAATTAATCATTTATTAATATCTACATAAAATATGTGTTTTCAAATAAATGTTTATTTTTCCAAATTTAAAATATATTTTATTATATAATTATTATGTATTATTATATTATTGTTTAATATTATTTATTAGTTCTTTCTGATAAAAAAAATCATTATTTGTACTTACAGAAATTAGTCCAGGTTATTTAATTTAATTTAAATGTATTCTTTATTTATATTGTAACGATTTAAAAATTCATTTTTTATTTGTCTTTCATTGTTGTGTTTTTATTATATATTTACCCCTGAAGATGGTATCCTCCGACACATTTCGTGATTTTTAATATTTTGTGGATTATAAACAATGTTATTTTCAATTTCCAAAGTGGAATTCCACAGTGTTAAAGCCTTAGCTTTCCATAAATTGAAGTTTTAATCGTTTTCCAAATGATGAAGGTATACAATGTTCTAAACATCTTATGAAAATAAACTCAAAATTGGAAAAAAACAAAGTCAAGGAAAATTAAGTTAAATTCTTAGAAAATTCATAGTTGCATTATATTAACTAACTAACCAACTAACCATCATGCCGTCTACCCGAAGGGGTAGGCAGAAAGAATGGACTGCCACGCTTTTATTTCCTGACATATTTCTCTCGTTCCCTCAACGTTCATACATCGTGTCATGCACGCGCGTCGATTTCTCCGACTCCTCACGTGGCCGACATTAAATATTTGAATTATTTGATCGTGCCACGTTTCCCTCGGTCTTCCTCTATTTCTAGTTCCATTTATAAGGTTAACAAATAATTTTTTTGCCATTCTTTCTTCATTCATTCTTTCCATGTGTCCAAACCATCTTAATGTTAATGCCTTAGCTTTCAATAAATTGAAATTTAAATCGTTTTCCAAATGATGAAGGAAGACAATCTTCTAAGCATCTTAACAATAATCTCAAAATTGGAAAAAAAACAAAATCTTAATTCATAAAAAATTGTCAAGGAAAATTAAGTTAATTCTTGGAAAATTCATAGTAGTACTGTATTACAATTTTATAAATTATTTCATATATATTTCATGTTGACGAGTTAATATAACTAACTAACTAACTAACCATCACGCCGTCTCCCCGAAGGGGTAGGCAGAAAGAATGGACTGCCACACCTTTCTTTCCTGACATATTTCTCTCGCTTCCTCAACATTCATACATCGTGTCATGCACGTGCGTCGATTTCTCTGACTCCTCACATGGCCGACATTCAATATTTGATTTATTTGATCGTGCCACGTTTTCCTCGGTCTTCCTCTATTTCTGGTTCCATTTACATCGTTAACATATAATTTTTTACCATTCTTTCTTCATTCATTCTTTCCTTATGTCCAAACCATCTTAATGATCCTTTCATTATTTTGTTCATGACACCATCATTCGCACCGCATTCACTTCTTATATTTTCATTCGACACTCTATCATACACAGAGTATCCCCACATTCGTCTAAGAGATCTCATTTCTACTGCATTTATTCTACTTTCATCCTTCTTTTGCCAGTTCCATGCTTCGCTTCCATACATAGGGTCGGTAGAAGAACACCATTGTGCACTGCCATTCTAGCTTTTTTGGATAGGTTTTTGTTTGCGATGACAACTTTAAGTGCACCATTCATTTTGTTGCCTGCCCCAACCTTCTTTCAATATCCCTCTCCACTCGCCCATCTCTTGTAAACATACTACCTAAATACACGAACTCAACTACTTGCTCCAAATTTTCACCATTCACGCTAATGTTGCAGACTGTCGTGGTTTCTTCCTTTTAAAAAATCATTACCTTGGACTTATTAACATTCATCATCAGATCATTTCGCATGCATACCTCATACATACAATTCACCAGGACTTGTAGTTCATGCTCGTTGTCAGCAAGTAGGACAGCGTCATCCGCATACAAGAGACATCTTACTGACACACTTATTCCATATTCAGACAATATTTTCCACAACTTTTCTCTATTAACGTAATCATATGCTTTTTGTAAGTCGACAAATGCACAGAAAAGTTTGCGATTTTTGGCCAGAAACTTCTCTGTCAATGTACGAAGTCCAAAAATTTGATCCATACATCCTCTGTCATTCATAAAGGCACCTTGCACATCCCAAACTTTGTCACTCGTCAATTTTCTTACTCTTTCTATTAAAATTCTGCCATAGACTTTACCAACGACACTCAAAAGACTAATAGCTCTGTGGTTTCCACATTCCATACGCGATCCTTTTCCTTTGTACATTGCTGCTCTCCTCCAGTCTAGCGGCGTATATCCCTCCTCCAAGCACTGGTTAAATAACTTACATAACCATGTAGAAACCACTTCGCCACCGCTTTTAATAAAGTCTATGGCAATACAATCAAACCCAACAGCTTTTCCACTTTTCATTGCACTCACGGATCTTTTCATCTCATTCGTACCTTTTTTTTCAATATTATCATTCATAGGTCCCGCACTCGCACTAGCTGTCATATTTTCGATCACGCTTGTATCACCACCATACATCTCCTTAAAATATTCCATCCATCTTTCTTGTATGATCTTACTCTCCGTTAACATTCTTCCCTCGTTGTCTAAAATTGCTTTCACACATCCACTATCAGGAGGATTTCCGGGCTTTTTTTACTTCTTTCCAAAACATTTTTAAATTTGCTTGGAAGTTGTTTGTCATTTTGAGCCCTTCTTCCTCCTTCAGCTTTTCTTTCCGCGCTTTCACTACCGACTTCACTCTCTTCTTGCATACCTTATACAAATCTTTTGCTCTTTCATACTTAACTCTGTCATTCTTATTTATCGACAACATATTCAACCAAGCACCTTTCTTCTCTTTAACAGCAATCTTTACGTCATCATTCCACCATGCATCCCCTTTCCTTCTTCCTTGTACACACACACCACACGATTCTTTCGCTGATTCACACAAACTCTCCTTCAAGTATTTCCAGGTCTCGTCAATACTCAACTCACTTACATCCCGCTCACTCAATCTATCTTTCACTTTTCTTAAGAAATTATTTCTTACGTCATTGTTTTGCAGTTTTTCAACTTTGACTCTAGTCGGTGCGGCTACTGTTTTGCTTCTTCTGGTTCGCCATCCCCGGAATAAGATCACTTTCACGAGTTAATATATGCAACCGATAATATCAGATGCACAAGAAAATATATAATATGTATGTACGAGTATGAAGCCTTAGGTTTAATCATTTTTCTTCTTCTATGAAATTCTTTATCTAAACTGTATACTCGTATTTGGTACGCGCGGAATGATGTACTCACATCCGGGATATTTCTTTCCAATTTCAAGAACGAATAGTAGAGTTCCCGTAGAACCCTTGAAATTTCCACAAAAATGTCATCATTCCACGGAAAAGGGCTTTCGGTAACCCGGAGTCGCGCGAATATGTCTTGAAATGTACTTAATATGTAAAACGGGGCGATTTTGCTTCGAGCGCTGTCCTTTTTCTTAAGTTTGCAGAGAAAAAGCTTTCCAGAGACCAAGAATGTTTCTCAATACTATTTACGTGTTACTGCCTTTATCCCACATCTACGGTGTTATGCTGGTGTACTCTGCGTGTCAAATACACTTGAACTGAACGTCTAATTCTGAAGTTTTATTACTTTACTTTTTTTAGTTTCTTTTTTGAAATGTCATGGTAGCAGTTCATAGTAAATAATGAATATATATATTTTTTAATGTATGTTTAGTTAAAATCCACTAATGTTTGTGTCTTCGACCGGTTTCGGCAGCTCGCTGCCATCTTCTGGTGGCTTTTTTTTGTTTCAACCCTAGGCATTGGTTTACAGCAATGTCTCATGATGAGAACTGGTCGACAGACAATATGCAGATTAAAATGGGAATCCGACATTTTCCCTCAAATACATTTTCAAAAATCTAAACTGGGAAACTAAAAGAATACGGGTTGGTGGAAAATATTTAAACCATCTACGTTTTGCCGACGACATCGTACTCGTGAGCAACACTCCGGAGGAACTATCTGAAATGCTGAAAGAACTAAACGATGTGTCCAAATCTGTAGGTTTGAATATGAACCTGGCAAAGATCAAGGTCATGGGCACGGAAAGGCTTGAAATCAACGTGGACGGCAACAGAATTGAGAATGTCCAAGAATATACATATCAGGGACACAATATTTGATTGGGCCGAGATAACCAAAGCGCAGAGCTAAAAAGAATAATTGGACTAAGCTGGGCAGCTTTCTAAGACATGAGTTACATCCTTAAAAACCGGAAAATACCGATCAACCTGAAACGAAAAGTCTATGAAGTCTGCGTTCTGCCAGTTGGTACCCTTGGTCTTGAAACTGTTTCATTGTCGGAATAACCTGGACACGTCGGAATAACCTGGATGCAGTCTGCACAGGAGAGAGTGACATGGAAGCGAATGGAAGAGGCCTTTGTCCAGGAGTGGACGGGAATAGGGTGAGGAAGAAGAAGAATAAGAAGAATGTCTCATATCTTTGCTGGTTTTAGAATGCCATTTGAGCCATTTTTGAGATAGTTTCCAGTTGCTTACCACATTTTTGTATACAACAGGTTATGTCAATCCAATTATTGTAAAAAATTACATTATCTTTTGATTCTCGTTACATGGGATACCTAGCTAGTCTATCGCCATTTTTATTGTAACGTGACTTCTATCAGACCAAAGACAGCGTGATTTCACACTGTCATCACCGGGAATCGAACCCGAATTTAGAAGAAGCGCGAGAATAATGTCAGGATAGAACAATGTGTCGATCCATCCTCTCTACCTACCCCTTTATGTATAGAAACGAACCATGAAACTGGCAAAAGAAGGATGAGAGCTGAATAAATGCGGTAGAGATGAGGTACCTGAGGAAGACGTATGTGTGGTAGAATGATATATGACAGAATCTCAAAAAGGAATGTACGAAAGGAATGTAGAGCGTAAGAAGGTATTTTGAATAAAATTATGAAGGGATCGCTGCGTTGGTTCGGACATATGGAGCGCGTGGATGGAGAAAGAATGGTTAAGAAAGTATACGTTAACGATGTAAATGGAGTATGGAGTCGAGGTAGACCGAGAAAATTTTATCAAAATTTAAAAGTTTGTCTTGTTAGAAAGGAATCGACATGCGTGTTGTATGAATGTGGAGGAAGCTACAGAGGTTTGTCAGAATAGAGTAGTGTGGCGGTCCATTATCTCTGCCTACCCCTGCGGGGAAACTGCGTGATGGTTTGTCGTTGTTGTTGTTTTTTATGTTAAATCCAGTTAACGCAAGTCCCGCGTGGATGGAGGACGGGCTTAGGGATTATATGAGCGAAGCTGATGAAAGGGCGCCGCTGAGTCCATAGACCTCTATCCGGAAAAACGGCATGATAGTTCGTTAGTTAGTTACATGTTATATATCCACTGTTATACTCGTATGGCTCGTAAGGATCATTAAGATGGTTTGGACATATGGAAAGAATGAATGAAGAAATAATGGTAAAAAAATTACATGTTAACGATGTAAATGGAACCAGAACCGGGTGGTGGTCTAGGGGATAGAACGCTTGGCTCCTGAATCAGGAGTCCTGATCCAAGGGGCACATGGGTTCAAGCCTGGACACGACCAGATTCCTTCTTCATAAAAATGAGCTATTTTCTGCTCACATTGAAGATTGTAAAATAAATTCTAATATCATTGATATAAATCCTTGATGTTAGTCTTAAAAAAATATATATAAAAAATAGAGGAAGACCGAGGAAAACGTGGCACGATCAAATAAATCAAATATTGAATGTCGGCCATGTGAGGAGTCAGAGAAATCGACGCGCGTGCATGACACGATGTATGAATGTTGAGGAAGTGAGAGAAATATATCAGGAAAGAAAAGCGTGGCAGTCCATTTTTTCAGCCTACCCCTTCGGGGAGACGGCGTGATGGTTAGTTAGTTAGTTAGTTACTCGTATGGCTACAGAAGTAATAGTGGTATTTTATATGGACATGTGCAGACAACATTAACCGATGAAACATTTCATTCGCTTTCATTATAGAGTTCGTCCTGACGTGTCCAGGGATCATCACCGGTCTGGGTGGTCCTGGCCGCTGGCCGCCGTGCCCGCGGGGGTCATTACACACGGCGCGGCGCGTAGGACTCCGGAGAGATCCTGTCATTGCGCGTCAGGGCCCGGCTGCACACTTCCCACCGCTTGATTAGACCTCCTCTGCGAACCGTCCATCTCGATATACGGTAATAAAAAACAGAAGCGTCAAGAAAAATAACCATAATTCTAGTATGCATACGCCAAGGTTAACTGCGGTAACTCCGTATTTTACAAATTAATTTTAACAAAAAAATCTGACTTCAAATACTAATACTGTAAAATTCCATCATACAAAACAAATAAACGGGCCTTTTCCCGCTGGAGTAGGCAGAGAGAATGGACCGCCACACTACTCTATCCTGACACACCTCTCCCCGAAAGGGTAGGCAGAAAAAATGGACTGTCACACTTTAACCGATGCGGCACTCCATCCTTCTCTTGTCTGCCCCGCGGGAGACACGGTGTGATGGGTTGCGAACCTCATCGCCACCAATAGGCATCTTCCGGGCACACTTCGATAGTTTAACATCCACAAAATAAATCTAAAACAAATAATATAAAATACACTGAATAAAATAACAAAATAAAATATAATAAGTAAATATTCCTCAGCTTCGCTCATATAATCCCTAGGCCCGTCCTCCGTCCATGCGGGACTTACGTTAACTGGGAAATGCAACATTAAAAAAAAAACAACAACGACAAACCATCACGCAGTTTTCCCGCAGGGATTGGCAGGGATAATGGACCACCACACTACTCTATCCTGA
This sequence comes from Lepidostoma basale, assembly GCA_022606425.2. Taxonomy (NCBI): domain Eukaryota; kingdom Metazoa; phylum Arthropoda; class Insecta; order Trichoptera; family Lepidostomatidae; genus Lepidostoma; species Lepidostoma basale. The sequence goes on along the minus strand of JAHDVF020001422.1, from coordinate 472,380 downwards.
CAAACCTCTCTAGATTCCTCCACATTCATACACTGCACATCGATTCCTCCGACCTCTAACACGACTAACTTTTAAAATTTGATTAATTTTTCTCGGTCTACCTAGACTCCGTACTCCATTGACATCGTTAATATATACTTTCTTAATCATTATTTCTCCATCCATGCGCTCCATTTGTCCGAACCAACGCAGCGATCCTTTCATAATTTTGTTCATAATACCTTTTTCCGCTCTACACTCCTTTCTCATATCAGCATTTGAAATCCTGTCGTACATCGTTCTAACACACAAAGGAAGAATATTCACTTGGGAGTTCACTTCTTTCAGCTGATTGGCGGCCGTATACAAAACTCGGATGTCCTGAGTGATGTAGGTCTATTTGTCCCTGAAAATTACCTTTGTCAAAGACAGCACAGATTGTTTTATTTGTCGCGCTGCAGAACCAACCTGCCAAAGGTTATGCCTATGGGTAGGGCAATATTATTGCTTAATCAGGTCGCCTCTGAGGTCGACATATTTCGTGATAGTGTGAGTTGCCTCAGGGATGCAATATCAATGTTATGGTTCTTTCTAATTCTTAAGCTAAAAAAAATTTATGCTTCCCTTTTAAATTCTTATAATGTAATTGCATAATGGAATTATGTCCGTAACGTTTGTGATTTTTATGAAAATAAATTAAACGAAAAAAAATAATCGACTTCCAATAATATACGTTCCAAAAACTGGACATAATAAAATGTATCTTCCTTTTCTTGTCGTCCTGTGACACATATATGGAGCATAGTGCCACGCGGGAGTTCCTCCATCAATCTTTATCTTAAGTCTGCCACTTAATGGCACACTTTATGTATCCAGATGCATTAAATTCATCCTGCAGGGTTCGTTTCCAATCGATTTTAGTATGTATCGTTTCCTCTTTCCGTCTATAAGGAACCATTTTAGTACGATATGGGCAATAGTCTCGAATCCACCTTTGTGTGGTACAAACCTATTTGTGTTGGGTTAAAACTTTATCTACTACATATAAACTACTCTATAACAACCAGCGAGTCATTGGTTCCATAAGGCGAGACATAAGCATAAAAATTATAACTAAAAAAACTAATGTTTACAAAAGATGGGGGATAAAGATAACGAAAGGAAAGGAATATTGAAAGGATGTTTGGGACAGGCAACAAAGTGGATTTTTAGTTGTCATCGCAAACCAAATAGCATCCAAAAAAAGGTTAGGTTGGCAGTGCACAATTGTATTCTGGGACCTTAATGTATGAAAGCGAAGCATGGAACTGGCAGAAGAAGAATGAAAGTAGAAAAAATGAAGTGAAAAGACGAATGTGTGATAAATGTAGAGTGTCAAATACAAATATAAAAAGTGAATGCAGTGCGAATGAAAGTGATATGAAAAAAAAAATTATAAAAATAAAATTACATCTAATCTCAATAGATGGCGCTAGTGTAAATTGAACTAAAATATGTGAAATGTTTCTCAACATGGTGCATATATACAACTTTCAAAAATAATTGTCAGACGTGGTGTTCGTAAGAAGGTCGGAATGGGGAATGTTGTATTACATAAAGCGATCGCTTAATCCAACCAATGACATGTCATAAGTCCTGTAAACGCCTCGACTACCTTATTCTGTTTCTAAATAATTTACATCTTCGTCTCTATTGAGATACAATGAATTCTTAAGAAGAAAGTGTCATTCAGATGCTTTGGACACATGGTGAGAATGAATGAAGAAAGAATGGTTAAGAAAATATTTGTAAACGACGTAAACGGACAATGAAATAGAGTTAAAGATCGAGGAAAACGTGGAACAAACATATATAATATTTATGGCGGCCGCGTCAGGAGTCGGGGAAACCGACGTGAGTGCAGGACACGATGCATGAATGTAGAGGAATCCGAAGCATATTAGGAAAAAACAGTGTGGCAATTTATTATTTTGCCTACCCCTTCGAGGAGACAATTAATAAACATTAACCCTATATTAATTAATTAATTTTATGTCATTAAAATAAATGAACTTGATCTTAGATTTGAAATTTCTGGCATATAAAGGTACAGTCCTAATGGCTGTTACTCTTACATCTGTTGAAATTATTATTGGAAACGTAATTTGGTGGTTGTTTTATATGAGGGTAGGATGTGTAGCCTGGAATGCCGAAAGACGGAGAGAGAGGATTCGTGAAAACGTTTTTTTTCTTGAAGTTTTATTTTATTTTTTGGGGACGACACATTTCGCATTGCCAAGGCATTATCAAATATCAATAAAACATAATAATATATCTAGAAAACACAAGATATCGAAAATAGAAGATACAATATTGTTCAAGAAACAATAAATAAATTGACTTGTGTCGCTAGACTGAACGCTCTTCACCTCTGATGTTAGTGCAATATAAACACCTTACAAAACTCTATTAACAGCGACGTGTTTATAGTTAACAATCGTCGCCAGATGATATGATGATCTCACGCGCTCCCAAAATAAAATTGAACCGAATTGTATTTTAGGTTTTATTAGAATTCGTCAGGGTGACTTTGATCCAGATGGGGAAAAGGATGAATAATGTGGAAGGATAATTGAAACGTTATTTTGCCATATGCCATAGATTTATAAACAATTCTCTCAATTCTCTTTGACTACACATAAGAAGAAACGATGTTTGATATTTAAAAGACAATAGTTACATTTATCTATTGATCAAACAGATCATATATAAGTATAATTAACAATAAGCAGCGTCAATCTTGATTTATATAAAAATACTTTAATTCTGAAAATAATTTATAACATTTTTGCACTTTGTTTTTACACCAATTTATTTTGTTTTATCAAACCAACCGGTTTCGCTCCCGTCGGAGCTTCGTCAGGGTTACAAAAACAAACTGATTTTGTTTGTTTGTTTTTGTAACCCCGACGACGCTTAGGCGGAAGCGAAACCGGTTTATTCGATAAAACAAAATAAACTTTCGTTTGAAGCACTTAATTAGTGGTGTGACATTATTAAAGATATAATAATAAAACACTTGTAAGCATATATTTAAACCACTTTATTCTTTATCAACACAGGACAGAATATAAAGTATATTCTGTAACCCTGAGTAAGCTCTGGCGAGAGCGAAACCGGTTGATATTTATCACGAATAAAGTGGTTTATGCATAATACATTTTTGCAAATGCATAATTATTATATTAAAATAAAATCAAGTTATATAAAGACAATACACAGCGTTTTAAATTATTTTTATTAATGCCACACAAATGAATAGCTTCGTACGAAAGCAAATTTAATACTGATTAATTAAAATTGATATTACAATAGTTCTTAAGTAGAAACGACTTCCATTATTGACGACCTTCGTGGCCGAGAGGTAAGTCCTATGACTGCCACACCGAAGATCCCGAGTCCGATTCCCGGCGATGGCAATGTGATTGTCACACTGTTTTTTGTCTGGTGAAGAATTCATGTGACAATAAAACGGCGAGAGATTAGCTACATATCACATGTCACAAGAATCAATATGAGAGCTATACCCTTTACATCGATTTGGCTCGCGCTGTAATAATAATTATAATATTTATACATACTTAACTAACTAACTAACTATCTAACCATCACGCCGTCTCCACGAAAGGGTAGGCAGAAAGAATGGACTGTCACACTTTAACCGATGCGGCACCCCATCCTTCTCTTTTCGCCCCGCGGGAGACGCGGTGTGATGGGTTGCGAACCTCATCGCCACCAATAGGCATCTCCCGCGCACACTTCGATCTTCCAACAAAATAAAATAAAAAATATAAAAAAAGTCAATAGGGAAATAAAGAAAGAAAAATACTGGAGTAAAACAATAAAATGATGGACTAGATTTTCACAATATGCACTTTTTGAAAATTGCACAATTAATTAATTCAATTAAAATTGCAGTATCCCCAATTCATCCAGCTATCTTCAAATCAAACATGTGTTTCCGTTGCTTCAGTGAAATATTTAATCTGAGAACAAGTTAAATCATACATCCAGAACAGGAAAGATTAGGGTGCTTAATTTTTACTTTTGATAATACAATCATTAAAAATAGGTGAATAGAGATATATATAAAGATTCAGATTAAGACATAGATTCTCCATCTGCTAAAATCATATTATAAAATTGATTAGTACAATATGTAAGCTATACATACTTAGGAAACTGAAAATAACTTTGTTTAATCCACAAATTATTTCAAAAATATATATTAAAAAACACGACATGTTTCGGAGGATACGTCCTTTTTCAGGTGTAAAAATATAATAAAAACTAAACAAAGAAAGACTTAGGTATAAAAAACGCATTTAAAATTCGATGCAATCATTTAAATTTAAAAATAAACCTAAAATTAAATTATTGTATCGAATTTTAAATGCGTTTTACGTTAGTCTTTCTTTGTTAGTTTTTATTATATTTTTACACCTAAAGATAGAGATATCCTTCTAAACATGTCGTGTTTTTTAATATATTTTTTTAAATATTTAATGGATTAAACAAAGTTATTTTCAATTTACTAAATATACTATGGAATTCCGCAGTGTTAATGCCTTAGCATTCAATTAGCTGAATAATTATGCAGTTCGGTTTCAAATATTTCGCGGGTTCCATTTATAAGAAAAATAATTAGAATCCTCGTGTTGCCAGTAATCATTTGGTGGTACTTACTTATTCCCGCCGTGTATAATATAGCCCCTGTTTAATATTTCAGCCAGGTTTAATTTGCTCCCGCATTACAACTCCTGGAGAGGTCATTAAATACCTGGAGGGTCGAAGAACCCCATCCATGGGGAAACATTTTCTCTAATAAAAAATTCAAAAGACCCAACACGAATAACGAATTGTAATCAAATTAACGTTATTGGGTAACTTCACTTATTACACAATACTGAAGTACAATCAAAATGCGTATAAAAGTGCAATTAGATAAAAAAAAATCATTAGAACAACGTTTTTTCGGACTAATTGGAACGGATACCGATTTTTACCGATATCGATAATCCAACTTCTAGAAAATAGACGCTTTCATTCGCATTAATGATTTAATTTGGATTTATCGTTTCTTGAACAATGATGTAAACTTCATATGAAATAATTAATACAAAAGAAAACGTCTGTTTTCTCTGGAAGTTGTATTATAATTTATAGGAATGACATGTTTCGCCTTTCTAGGGTATTATCAAATTACATTTGCGACGTGCGTGCATGACAAGATGTATGAATGTAGAGGAAGCGAGAGAAGTATGTCAGGACAGAACAGTGTGGCGTTCCATTATTTCTGCCTACCCCTCCGGGGAGACGGCGTGATGGTTAGTTAGTTAGTTAGTTACATTTGATAATCCTTTAGAAAGGTGAAACTTGCCATTCCTATAAAATAAAATAAAACGTTCATGTTAATTATTTATACAATTCATTGGTTCGGAGCAGACTCGAAAGTGGTTCTGTGATATAGAGTCCGCACGAGGCGAGATATTCCCTTATACTGGAAAGGGTTCAGAAAAAATTTCTGAGGTATCTCTACATGAAGGAGTATGGTAGCTATCCATGGCTCTATCCCACAGCGTTTCTTAATCGCTCTCACTGAGACTTGGCTGAATTCGAGCGTCCTCTCCTCTGAGCTTTTTGATATAGAGAACTTTAATGTGTTTCGCAGAAATCGAGCAGGCGACAGTGGCCACAGTCGCGGTGGCGGCTGCTTGTTGGCGGTCGGGAGGGGGGATGCGCTGAGGGCTGAGCGCGTCCCCAATCTTGAATCAGTCAATGAGGATCTCTGGGTAAAACTTACGTATGGGGTAAATCATGTAACATATATATGTGTTACATATATACCACCGGGGTCTAATTGGGAAATTTATAACCGATTATTTGATGCGATGCATACGAGCTTCAATCTGATCGGAGGTAAAAGTGTCATTGTGATGGGTGACTTTAACCTGCACTCTGCTCATGGGATCGACAATGTCCAGCGTGACTTGGAGTACCTATGCGCAGTTTTTGGGCTTGCCCAGCACAATGTCGTTTTGAACTCAGATTCCAGAACCTTGGACTTGATTTTGAGTAACATAAAGTTGCAAGTTTCCAGATCAATGTCCCCATTAGTTTCTGAAGATGATTACCATCCCGCGCTAGAATTTGAGTACTCTGGTAAAGATAATCCTGGTGTTACCAGAGTGCCGCGACATAATACAGAAATCTTCAGAGGATGGAACTTCAGTCAGGGTGATTTTCTGAAGCTGTACCAGCTGATGACTCAACTTGACTGGAGCGACATGTGTAACTTGACCACCGTAAATGATGCCTTACAGTATTTTTACAGTGAAATTTATAAATTGTTTGATTTGTGCTTTCCCAGAAAACGCATAAGCAATGGTGGACGGAGATATCCGAGGTGGTTTTCCAGGGAAATCATCGCGGACATTAAGACCAAACATGCCCATCATGTGAGGTGGAAGGCTACTGGTTGTCGGAGTGAGTACGAACTTTTCAGTCTGTACCGCTCGGTGGTGAGACGCAATGTTCGATCAGCCTTTCGAACATATGTGGGCACCATTGAGGGCAATCTTATGGATGACCCTGGATCCTTCTGGAACTACGTAAAAAGTCTACGAAAGGATGGGGGCATCCTAAACACTATGATGCATGGGGATAGGGAGGTTGAGGGTGTAGATATAGTGAATGCATTCGCTAAACACTTTCAATCTGTCTATAGCAATGTTCCCCCGCGGCTTAATTTCAATTCAGCGACTGAGTTAAGTGCCAATTGTTGTGGTCATGGCTTTGTCATATCGCAGATAGAAGCGAATGATATTATATCCTCCATTAAAGCTATGAAGAATTCGCACTCGGTTGGTCCTGATTTTCTTCCCATTTACTTCTTAAAAGGCTGCTCTGAGCTCCTAATATCTCCGCTATATTTTTTATTTAACCTATCGTTAAGTACAAATACTTTTCCTGATCTCTGGAAACTTTCCAGAATCAGTCCTATTTTCAAGAGCGGCGCAAAAGAGTCGATCGAAAACTACAGACCTGTAGCGATACTGTCGGCTCCAGCCAAACTATTTGAATCAATTTTACACAAATTGATATTTCCCAAAGTCGACCCCTATATTATAACAGAACAACATGGATTCAGGAAGGGGCGCTCGACTGAAACTAGTCTCATGGTATTCACAGATTACATTGTAAGGGCCTTGGATGATGGTCACCAAGTTGACTGTTCATATAATGATTTCTCAAAGGCCTTTGACACTGTGAACCACGACATTCTGATAGCAAAGCTATCTCAAATTGGATTCTCTTCTCAGTTGATTATGTTTTTCACTAGTTACCTCGAGGGGAGAAAACAATACGTCTCATACGGAATTTTTCAATCGGAACCTTTTCTTGTAAATTCAGGGGTGCCACAAGGTTCAAACTTAGGGCCACTCCTCTTCACCATCTTCATAAATGATATTGCGAAGGTGATAAACTTCTCGCGATTTCTTTTATTTGCCGATGATCTGAAATTATTCCTGGAAATTAAAAATCCTGGAGACTATCTTCGCCTCCAGTCGGACATCAATAATATTGTCAACTGGAGTCACAGTAATCAAATGCAATTCAATGTCTCTAAATGCGTTATGCTATCTTTTACTAGAGCATTGAGAACTGTGTATTATAGATACACAATGAACAACCAACAACTAGCACATGTATCTACGATGAGAGATCTCGGGATCATCTATGAGAGTAGGCTGACTTTTCGTGCACATGTTGAGAGGATTTGTGGCACTGCACTGAAGATGTTGGGCTTCATCGTCCGGACCGGCAGAGTTTTCAGGGATCCCAATGTGCTCAGAGTCCTATACAACGCATTGGTTCAGAGCAGACTCGAAAGTGGTTCTGTGATATGGAGTCCTCACGAGGCGAGATATTCCATTATGCTGGAGAGGGTTCAGAAAAAATTTCTGAGGTATCTCTACATGAGGAAGTATGGTAGCTATCCTTGGCTCTATCCCACGGCATTTCTTTTGGGAATGCTCGGAACCAATTCTCTACAGCTTCGAAGAGATGGACATCTAATTACCCATTTCTTTAGATTAATTAGGGGATACTTCGAGAACTTGGCCGTACTGGAGGGTGTTCGGCTTTTTGTCCCCGATAGATATCTCCGACAGCGACAGCACAGATTGTTTTACCTACCGGCTGCCAGAACCAATCTGCCTCTGGTGACACCGGTGGGAAGAGCAATTAGTCTGCTGAACGCGGTCTCCTCAGAGATCGACGTCTTTCATGTTAGTGAAAGTACGTTCAGAAGGCAAATACTCTTAATTCTGGAGAGTATCCTGTCTTCCTAATGTTGAACCATCTCTTATGCCTTTCTGGTAGTATACTATATATAATATATTATTTTACCTGTTCTCAATAGATGCCTTAAAAATAAATTTTGTAATGTCTGTTGATGAAATAAACTGATTTGATTTGATTTGATTTGATTTGATTCTTTTGGGAATATCGGGGTCTAATTATCTACAGCCGTGCTGGAGGTTGTAGGTCTTTTGTTCCCGACAGATATCTCCGACAGCGCCAGCATAGATTATTCTTTCTTCCGGCCGCTGCCTGCCTCTAATAAAGCCTGTAGGAAGAACAATCAGTCTGCTGAACAAGATAACCTCGGAGATCGACGTCTTCAATATTAATGAAAGTACGTTCAGAAAATAAATACTCTTAACTTTGGAGAGTATCTTGTCTTCATAAAGTTAAATCATATCTCGTGCATTCCTGATTCTTTACCCTTTCTCAAATAGATGCCTTAAACTGTAATTATGTTTGTAATATCTTTTGAGTGAATAAATAAACTGATAAATATAGAGTTTTACAAAATTGTTGAAGAAAAAATAAATGGTAAACAATAGATTTTGATATATTTAGTTTTCTAGTGCCAAATCAAGGTTGAATGCACTCGAAGAAGTAAGTATAATCAGCCCGCAGTCACCCCGGTGCACCGCGCGATTGTCTCCGCCTCATCACTCACGACTGTCATCACTTCTCATCACAAATCCGCCGCCGTTCCTCGACCCACCGTTTTAGTGCTCCAAGCTTTGACAAGCAGCCACTTGTGAGAAGGTTTTATATAATATTTATGGTCCTCGCGCCTAATAAAGTTGAGGATGCTGCGAATGGCCGTGTTGATAAGATTAAAATACATTATTTATATAGAATGGCCCTAAACGACGCAATTTGTAAGCAAAGAGCAAATAAAGCTGTAAGAAAATATACTAAAAAAGGAAAATTATAATCGTTTTACATAATTATAATACCTTATTTTATGAGTTGGCTTGTTGGTTCACTTTTTTTTTAAACAATTTTCTGATTTTCCACCTTTCATAAACATGTTTCGAGCCACAGACGCCCTTCCTCAGTGTAAAAATTGTAACCTTGAAAATTCATTTTTTTTTGTTAACTAACTAACTAACTAACCATCACGCCGTCTCCCCGAAGGGTTAGGCAGAAAGAATGGAACGCCACACTTTTCTTTCCTGACATATTTCTCTCGCTTCCTCAACATTCATACATCGTGTTATGCACGCGCGACGATTTTTCTGACTCCTCACATGGCCGACATTCAAATTTGATTTATTTTATCATGCCACGTTTTCATCGGTCTTCCTCTATTTCTGGTTCCATTTAAATCGTTAACATATACTTTTTTTACCATTCTTTCTTCATTCATTCTTTCCATGTGTCCAAACCTTCTTAATGATCCTTTCATTATTTCGTTCATAACGCCATCATTCGCACCGCATTCACTTCTTATATTTTCATTCGACACTCTATCATACACAGAGTATCCACACATTCGTCTAAGAGATCTCATTTCTACTGCATTTATTTTACTTTCATCCTTCTTTTGCCAATTCCATGCTTCACTTCCATACGTAAGGGTCGGTATTATTATGTTTACATTTCTTAAAATAAAAAAAATGTATAACTTTAAAAATTTTACGCTGAGGAAAGACGCCTGTGCCCTGAAAACCATGTTTGTAAAAATTCCAATTGTTGTGAAAATACAATGGTTTCCAAAAAAGTATTCAAATAATCTGGGATGTAATTTTAAAAAAATATCAACAAGTACGATAAAGGGTTTACACGTGAAAATAATAAATGAAGAAAGACTGATATGGAATGTATATATTAACGATGTAAACGGAACAAGAAATAGTGGAAGATAGAGGAAAATGTCAAATAAATCAAATTTTAAATGTCGGCCATTTGAAGAGTCGTAGAAATTGGCGTGCCTGCATGACACGACGTATAAATGTTGAGGAGTGCTGGTTCATTCACCTTACATACACCTCCCAAAAACAAAGTTTTTATCAGAAGACAGAATATTTTTTAATCTAAAGAAAATAATATATTCGTTAAGACTACTGTCGATCTCCGAAGTAATCATGTACGGGAGTTTAATTGCACTTCCCAAAAAGACAAAATGGTTATTCAGGTTTAAAATACCTTCCCTCACGAAGATGCTATCAGGAATATTAAGATGGATGTGCTCTTACGCGAAGTAATCCCTTCACTAGTCTGGAGAAATGTATTAGAGAGAATTAATCTCTTCGAAGCTGCGAACTCTTAGTCCATAGCGCGTCCAACAGGAATGCAACGAGACAGAGCCGCGGATAGCTACTATACTCGTACTCTCGTGGTAATTTAGAAAGAGGTTCCTAATGAGTATGTAATCACAGAGCCCAGCGTTAACTCCCCGCACTCAAGTTTCACGAGCCACGAGTGCCCATATGACTGTCCCGATACTAATTGCCTGAACAAGATGCAGCTAAATGCCCAATTACACACATTACGTGTTAAAAATTTCTTGTTCTCTGTTTTGTTTGAGTAATTATAGTTTTCTTTACAGCGGGACACGAGTGGAAACAAGACATATTACTCATCTTTGTTAATGCTTTGTTGCATGTGCAGAGATCGATCAACAAGAAAGTACTAGGTTGATGAAACAGCCGGCGCTTAAATAAAATACAATCGTGATACAAAAGTGGCGATGGGCGGGACATGTCGTTCCCGTTCCAGATGAAAAGTGGACAAGGCGACTGCTGTGCTGGTGGCCAAGGACGGCAAAGCGTGGAGTTTGGCGCCCACAGTTGCGTTGGCGCGACGATGTCCGGAGAAGTGCGGGAAGTGCCTGGATGCGGATCGCTCAGAATAGAAGAGAATGGAAAATGCGAGAGGAGGCCTACGTCCAGGAGTGGACGGTCAATACAGGCTGAAGAAGAAGAAGAAGAAGAAGATACAAAAAATAAAGTTATTTAATTTAACAGTTTAAAATTTTAAGGTATCATAGGGTTTCGGTCAAAACAATGGACTATTTAAGAAAGTACTCTGTTATAAATAGACTCCACAATGAAAGGTTTAAACTTCGAAGATATTTCTTGGATCTTCCGGCTTACAGAGGTTCAGCTCTTGTGGCTATTCCTCTTACGTCTGATGGGAACATTGTTGGAAGGTGATTTGGTGGGTTGTTGGTTTATGCGGGGGCATAGTTTGTGTGGCCCGGAGTGTTCCTCTGCAGGAGGATCGATGTTAGGCGCTTGTGGCGGCTGGAAGTGTTTGGGTGGTAATTTGAGAGATAGTAAGCTAAATTTATAATAACATAAGCCTTGGCAAGACGAAATATGTCAATAAAATAAAATACAATAAAACATCTAGGCTACGGACGTTTTTATCAATATTTTGTATATACTCGTATACCTACTTATTTGATAACGTATGTTTGATGTGTTTTTGGGTAACACCGTGTGATAACTCCTTCTCGACCGACGTTTCGGAGATAGTTGCAGTCTCCATCTTCAGGGTAATGATTATTACCCTGAAGTGTCATTACCCTGAAGATTATTACCCTGAAGTGTCATTACCCTGAAGATGGAGACTGCAACGATCTCCGAAACGTCGGTCGAGAAGGAGTTATCACACGGTGTTACCCAAAAATACACCAAACATATTGCTGCCAACCGTGAAAATCTACGCAATTATTTGATAACGTATAGCAAAATATTCAAAAATTCAATACTAAAATAAAATTATCATTACTTTGTTACTATACATTGAAACGTGAAAATGAATCTTTTGAAAAAAAAAGTTTTAATATGTAAAAAAAAATTTAGGAAGATAAAATAAAAATTAAATATCAAACATGTTTCGGACTAACCAGCCCTTCATCAGTGATATTATATAAATATTTAAAATATTATAAAATTGTTTTACCATATGGTCAGTTTTGACAGATGTTATAATATTATATAATTAAATTAATTTGTTGGTCTCGCGGGAGATATTCACGTGAAATTCATTTGCCGCGAGCATTAGGAGGTGTACTAAAGTTTTCGGTTTAGCACTAATGGCTTTGTACTTCTCCGTACGAACCTATGTAATTAAAACATCTGGTTAGAGTTTATTTTCGGTAACTTGTCAACCTCAAGCGCCGGTTAAGAGAAACGACAAATCATACCCGAACCGGCGGTGGAAGTTAATCTGACATCGTGCAAACGAGTTTTCCCGCCGTTTTTCTGTAGTTGTTTCGCAAGCCCCAATCCCAAACATAAACAACCCTTTTTTTCTTTACTTATCTAATTTACACTGATTTCCCCTTCTCCCGGGCAGCTACCCGTGTAATTCGGTTTTTATGGAAGTTCCCGGAGATTTATGAAGAGTTGTCGCGGTGAAAATGAAAGGATTAATGAAGATGTTAGAGAAGGAGCCCGAAGCTCTTACGTTCATCGAGAGATGCCGGGAGATGAAGTTCGTTGAAATATATGGATGGTGTACGCGTGATGTTAGGAGAAAAGTTGATAAATATTTATGGAACACAATTTTTCACACCTGATTCTTACACCAGGGGCCAGTGTGCCTACTAAAATATTACGATTAAATATTTCATACCATCCCTTTTTTAAGCTAATAATTTTACTAGAATTATCATGGGAAATGTTAGAAAAATATGTTCACGTATGTAAATTGAGCTTTCGATTTCCATACGGAGTAATGCAAATAATGTGAATTGTGATTTATTTAAAATTAACTAACTAACTATCACACCGTCTCTCCGAAGGGGTAGGCAGAAAGAATGGACTGCCACATTTTTGTTTCCTGACATATTTCTCTCGCTTCCTATTTAAAATTAATTATATTAAATTAATGTTTTTCACAATATGGAAGCATAGCGGAGAGGCGCGCAAGATGGATTGGTCATATGTTGCGACACGAATGTTTCCTGGATGATGTTGGAGGGAATGGTCGAGGGATCGATTGGCAGAGGACGACCTTGCCAGGAGTACCTAGACCTCTTATGTGGAGTTGAAGAGAGTTGCCGAGGACCGAGCGGAGTGGAAGAAGAGATGGGTCGCCTTGCAGCAGACTAATCATTAGATTGAGACTGGAAAAGAAGACATCGTGCAGAGTAAGATGAGAATCTATAAAGCATGCGTAAGACCAATAATAACATATGGCGAGCCATATGTACTTCATCATTCCTGGAGACATAATTTCTGGATCACTGATCGTCAGATCTATTAGTAGGAAAAAAAAAATTCAAAGTGTTTTAATCAGACTCAGATGGGAGAAGACGAGTGGGAAAACCAAGGATAAAGTCGGGAAGGATGCGGCGCAGCTCTTCGAGGTGACTATTTGGAAGACGGTGGCAGAGGACAGGAGTAGTTGGAGGTACTTGTTATTATTCTTATTTTGTTGAATCGCTCTTTACATCATAATAGCGCGAGCCAAATTGATACTAAGGGTATAGCTATCATATTGATTCTCGTAATATGTAATAGGTAGCTGATCTATCGCCATTGTATTGTCACGTGAATTCTTCTCCAGAGAGTTATGGGAAGCCAAGGTTCGATTTGGGCTGTAGCACCATCAGTCAGAGAGAGAGAGAGATAGAGAGAGAGAGGGAGAGAGAGAGAGATGGAGAGATTTTTATAGTGTTTTTATTGTTACGTTCTTAACGTTTTTGTCCGCAACTCGAACAAATATATTGCATTGGTCGTGATTACAGGAAATCATCAACTTCGAATTGCGTTAGTTTTGATTTCATAGGTCTAATGGGTGAGTGCCAATACGAATAAATTAAATTTCATTTTCCAAATTGAAATCGTACGGTGACCGATATGAATTCATATGAAAGGTATTCACCCGTTCATTACTAGGGGCCCATTTACATATTCATATCGAGGCGCTGCGATGAGCCATTTACGTTACTAATTTAAATAATTCCAACGGTAAATGTCCTGGCGCATGCGCCGTGCCTGCCCGCCTGCAGTCTGTAAACACTCCGTGAAATAATAACAAATTCCCCCGTAATAAATTATAATGCATTCTCGACAAAGTAAACAACGAAGGCAAACACCATCATTGGCCACTGAGATTTCGAACAAATATTTATTCAAAATAACTTTTTTTCAGTGGTTCAGCACCATCTGTATACAAAAATAAAGAAATAAAATCTTTTGAATAACTTTTTGGTAACTTTGTATTATCACAGCATTTTTTATAAACTTACCCTCTTCAGTTTAGGTTAAAAAGGGGAAAAAGGTGTTGTGATAATACAACGTTACCAAAAAGTTATTCAAATGTTAATCCACAACACGAAGTGTTGGCGAATATAGAAGAAGAAAAATCCTTTATAATATATGTTTAGGGATCATATGGCTTCGACCGGTTTCGGCAGCTCGCTGATGTCTTCTAGTCCTAGTCAGACTATGGTCGACCATATTAAAAGTCGGAAGTATCGACCTTGTATATAATACTCGATGTATGAATGTGGGGTAAACTAGAGAGTTGTGTCAGGATAGAGTAGCATTATTGTTTGTTGTTGATAATGTTCATATATATTATATTTTTTAATTAGACACTGTATGTCATAATTCACATATTTTAAACATAGCTTGGAGAGATCAGGACAACCTCAAAAGGCTCGTTATATTGGACCAAATAGAGGGAAAGCGACCACAAAGACAGCCACCAAGCCGCTGTTCTGATGAAATCAGGGCGTTGACTGGCATCTCAATATCTGCAGCCTGGAGCAGGAACGGTGACAAGAATGCGTGGCGAGCCATGGTAGATGGCATACGGGATGAACAAGACTCTCAGTCATAAGTGCGACGAAGCGACAAAGTGCAATTTTCAACAATCTATGAACAGTTCCTTTACTAAATCAATAGCCTAGTTTAATAAACCACTCTCAACCCAAAATCCTTTTCATATAATAAAAATATTAACCTATTGATCCCAAGTTAATCTTATGTCCCTGGTACTCTGCTTAATTAAACTATCACATGTTACATATATTATGTTCTTAGGTTCTTGTGTTTTGTTTGAAATAATTTGTAACTAACTAACTAACTAACTAACCATCACGCCGTCTCCCCGAAAGGGTAGGCAGAAAGAATGGACTGTCACACCTTTACTGATGCGGCACTCCATCCTTCTCTTTTCGCTCCGCGGGAGACGCGGTGTGATGGGTTGCGAACCTCATCGCCACCAATAGGCATCTCCCGCGCACACTATTAAAAAATAAAAAATTATAGATATAACAATAAAAAATTATAGATTCAAATGAGTATTTTGAAATATTTAAAGGGAAAACTAAGCTATACTAAAAACTATTTTTGGTGTATGTATAAAGAAAAGTTAAGTGGATATTTCATTGATAAACTTTCTTCTCAGTTTTTAAGAGTCATAAAACATTGGGTATTTCATTTTCTTCTTCATCAATATTTATTTGTTTTTGTTATTTATTAATAATTTGAAATAATTTTGATGTATAATTTCCGTATTATAATCTATTATTACAGGTCACTTCGATCAAGCTCATTTAATATTTAAACTTATATTTACATAGAGGTCACAGAAGAAAGGTTTCCCGCCCCTGGGAAATATTGTGATGCCCGTCAGGTGTCTCCCACTCGGATATGTCACTCCAGGATCACGTGATGCATTCAAATAACGCTGGAACCCGATAAGGGAGCCCACTTTTATTACAGACTATTTATTACGTCATATCCTACATAACTCATCGACCCGCTTCCCGCGAGGGTGGACGTAGGCATTGCGGATAGAACACCATTCATTCATGCAATCGGTATAATACACGATCACATTTATTCGGTAAAAGAAAATCTTGGAAAATTCCACTTCGCTTTATTTAAGAAGAAAGTAAAGTTGATACGATGGAAATGAAATATTAAACTAAGATTTTAAAAGCTTATAGAACCATCAAAAATACAGAAAGAGTCGCCAATATGGTTTGGATACATGGAAAAAACGAATGAATAATGTAATGTGAAGAAAACACGTATAAATAATTTTCATTAACTAACTAACCATCATGCCATCTCTCCGAAGAGATGGGCAAAAAGAATGGACCGCAACACTTTTATTTCCTGAGTAGATTATACTAAGGAAGGAATTATAGAGCGGAAGTATTTTGAACAAAATTATGAAAAGATCGCTGCGTTGGTTCGGACATATAATATGAAGCGCATGGGTGAAAAAAGAATGGTTAAAAAAGTAAACGTCAACAATGTAAATGGAGTATGGCATGACCAAATTAATTAAATATTAAAGGTTGGTCATGTCAGAAGCCGGAAGAATCGACGTGCGTGTATGACTCGTATAAATGTGTATAAATGTGGAGGAAGCTAGAGAGGTATGTCAGGATAGAGTAGTGTGACGGTCCATTCTCTCTGCCTACGCCTTCGAGGAAACGGCGTGATGGTTTGTTGTTCATCATACCATCTCTCCGAAGAGATAGACAAAATAAATGGACCGCAACACTGTTATTTCCGACGACCTTTGTGGCCGAGTGGTAAGTGCATTGACTGCCACTCCGAAGGTTCCGGGTTCGATTCCCGGTGATGGCAGTGTGATTGTCACACTGTATTTGGTCTGGTGTAGGATTCACGTGACAGTAAAATGGCGATAGATTAGCTACCTATCACATGTCACGACATTGCTATAATATCCTTTACATCGATTTGGCTAATGCTGTCATGATGTAAAGAGCAATTCAACAAAATAATAATAATAATTTACTGAGTAGATAATACTAAAGAAGGAATATAGAGCGGAAGAAAGTATTGTGAATAAAATTATGAAAAGATGCCTGCTTTAGTTTGAACATATGGAACGCATGGATGAATGGGTGTGAATGGAGTACGGAGTCTTGGAAGACCGAGGTAAAATTGACATGACCAGGTTTATCAAATTTTAAAAATCGGCCCTGTTTGAAGTCGGAAGGATCAACGTGCGTGTACGAGTATGTTCCTCCACATTCATACGGCGAGCCGGTGTGGCGGTCCATAATGTCTGCCTACCCCTTCGGAGAAACGGCGTGGTTTTTTTGTTGTTGTTATCTCTCTAATAAAACCTTTCCCCCTGTCATAGAAATAAATGAAATTATTAATACCTGGATATTTGTATAAAAAAACATTTATATTATCCAAGATTTCAAAGAAGATAATAGCAAGCACACGCGAAGTTTCCGGATAAGTTTTCCGGGTAAAATCTATCAGAAAAGCTATTTACGAAAATGTTTACGACGCGAGACATCCGAGGAAAAAGACAAAAAAAATCTACAAAAGACAGATTACCTGCTAAAAAGGTGAAAATAAGAATAAAACGAAATACTTTTTAACCGGAAAAGTTTTAAATGTTTTAAATAAGTGACAGTAAATAATGGATTTCTGTTGGAATGTCAACGGTCCTATTAAAGAGATCTCTCTCAAACTAAGATTATACCAAGAGCAGAGATTCCCACTATTTTCGTCCATCGCTCCTCTGTTCAAATATATTACAATATTGACGTTTCACAATTTATATCTATCGACTCGACCATAGATATTTATTGTTTCTTGATAAATATTCCATATTCAACGCCATCACGCCGTTTCCCCGTAGGGGTAGGCAGAGAGAATGGACCGCAACACTACTCTATCCTGATAAACCTCTCTAGTTTCCTCCACATTCATACAGCGAGTCATCACGCACGTTGATTCTTCCGACTTCTAACATGACCAACCTTTTAAATTTGAATAATTAGGTCATGCCATGTTTTCCTCGGTCTGCCTCTACTCCGTATTCCATTAACATCATTAACGTATACTTTCTTAACCATTATTTCTCCATCCATTCGCTCCACATGTCCGAACCAACGCAGCGATCCTTTTATAATTTTGTTCATAATACCTTCTTCCGCTCTACATTCCTTTCTTATATCAGCATTTGAGATTCACTCTCTGAATTTCTAGAACAGTCTGAGGGAGATCTACATAGTTTGGGAATCGTTGAACTAGGCTCAAGAAAACATTCCTATAAGATCTGACAACACATCGTATCAACACGCTCAAGTGTCGTATAAACATTGACCAAATGCATAATTTAAATGTCTCTTGATATAAATCTCTGGAACAAAGACATTCTTTATCTGTTGTTATTTGTACCATCAAATATTGAACTTTTTTTCTCAAAAAAAATAATTCTTAATAATTTTATACTATTCAATAAAAATAGTTTTATTTTATGGGAAATATGTGCATAAAAAGAACAATTGTATCAGTGTAAAACAATTTCTTCACAACTCAAACTGAATTGCAACAAAAAAAATAATAAATAACATATGTATTAACTTATTTATTGTTTCTTGAACAATTATGTAATACTATAGTTTAAATAAACACGAATCAAAACGTCAGCCTCTACCCAATGTTAGTTGGAAACAGTTAACTAAGCACCGACAATAAACTCCTGATATACAAAACGGTCATAAGGCCGATCTTCACTTATGCAGCTCCAATCTGGGACTATGCAGCTTCGGGTCACATACGAAAACTCCAAATCTTACAAAATAAGGCTATCCGTTTATCTCTTGGTGCGCCTTCATGGACCAGGATCACACAACTACACCTAGAATCGGGAATCCCGATTATAGATGAATTCATTCTGAACCTTGCCGAACGTTTTTACAAAGGACTCCCTTCACATCCTAACCCCACAATAAAAGACCTCTCAAATTACGACCTAAACACCTCCAGCCACCACAAGCGCCCAAAATCGATCCTTCTTCAGAGGAACACTCCGGGCCACATAAATCATGCCCCCGCATAAACTAATAACCCACCAAATCACCTTCCAACAATGTTCCCATCAGACGTAAGAGGAATAGCCACATGAGCTGAACCTCTGTAAACCAGAAGATCCAATTCCAAGTTTTCTATTATATATGAATGACATGTTTCACGTCTCTAAGATATTTGATCATTCCTTAGCAACGAGAAACTTGTCATGCCTATTAATTAAATAAAACTAAAAAAAACAGGAGTCTTTAATCATATTCAATCTTGTTTACTTAATAAGCTCTACGCCGTTTTCTTAAAGGATAATACATAATATACACATTTACCTTGTTGAATGGATACAATATTGGGTAATGTATATTTAGGACACCATATATAACAAAAGATGAGCATCACTCAGTATCTGTAAATTAGCAGCATCCTATTAAAATGTTATTGCTGTTTTAATGTTGCCATAACAGTGAGAACTGATCCTACGAATAAGATAATCGACTAATGTAAGACCATTTTCTTTTATTATCTATTCTAAAACAACGCTTTATATCCATTATCCGCGATAATCGAATCACATCTACAGTGGGTGCCTGGAATTATGGTTTAAGTGTTTAATAATAGACGAATATGATTGAATTTTAATTTTCAATTATTGCAATGGGTACATTAGAGGTTGCTGAATAGAACCATGGACGACTGTTGCTATAAGCTGATAACTATGACTGACTTGCGCATTTTTTCTACTTTAGTCTATGGGAGGCCACTCTTGAATAAATGCCACTTTTATTTGCTTCCACTTTGATCTTTTCTGGGATATCTGCATCCAGTTTCTTTCAGAGTATAGGTAAATACTTGGTATAATAGTAAAGGTGTTTATAAATAGGTGCCCTCGCTCAATATTCAAAATCTATTGGCCCCAAACAGTGTCAAATGCCGTTTTTTGGACCATGGCAGGCGAAAAGCCAATTAGAGAACAAGTCGCTAGGCGCAAATGGTAGTGGATCGGTCACACTCTGAGACGGAACCCAGCCTGCATCGCTCAGGGCGCACTTTTTATATATTTGTAGGTCTGCACTGCTGTAGAAGGGATAAGGAAGGCCTTCACGAGTGGTGTTACGTAAAAAATAACACCTGACGTCCCTGGAAACGGCACAAAATCGGCCTAAACTTCCACCACAAAAGCGAGAGAAATACGACAGTTGAGGCATTACCATTGACAAAATGACAAGAGGGCTGCAGTCGGCTTAATCTATTTCGATAAATAGCTGGCTATATGACCTGCTTCTTGCCATTTCACACAAGAGGCTTTCACCATCTTATTACTCTTTAGGGCGATTCGAATCGATGAGTAGAGGCGTCAATCTTCTGTTATGCACACAGAATTAACCTGTCATTTATGATGCTGCTTGTAAGAGCAATTCGTTCATTAATTTACATTGTTTCGGATATCGCCATATTTGAAAGCTTTATTAACAAAAACAGATTTTATTTCGTTTCTGTTACGTCAACGTGCCTTTTGGTTGTTCTTATACCACTATATATGCGTCCAAGTGAGTCGCCTAAATAATTTATTTTATTTTAATATTCCATTTGCATAAAAGCGCCAACGAGTTACCGATTATATTAGAGCGTGTGGAAACATGCAAATATTTCTAGAAAACAGGGGTTTTTGAATCATCAATATAAACAATTTCTGTTCAATCTGATTATGCACAAACTTATAGAGGACACCCAATCGCTACAACTGGGATATAGGATGGGAGAGCAAATTGTCAATGTGGTCTGTTATGCAGACGATGTTTACGCATTACGCATTACGCATCTATAAAGCATGCGTAAGACCAATAATAACATATGGCGTCGAAGCAATGGCAGACACAGTAAGGACCAAATAAGTTTTGAGGACTTCCGAAATTAAGACACTGAGGACGATGGCAGGCAAGACACTGAGAAATCGCGCGAGGAGCACCAGAATAAGAGAGATATGTGAGGTTGAGGATATTATAAGATGGAGCAGATAGCGAAAAAGGGATTGGTACGGTCACGTTCAAAGAATGGACACCACCAGACTAGCCTAAATTGCATTGCATAATCACCCTCGTGGGACTCGTCCTCGTGGAAGACCTCCTAAAATATGGAAGGACAGCTGGGAATCTACCTCACAGGAGGAGCAACACTCTGGAGAACAGACCACATAGGTCTACAATAAGGAAGAAGAAGAAGAATATAAACAACTTATCTCTCGAATCTTTATTCATAAAAATACCTCTAATAATAAATGAAGGCCAAAGAATTGAATTAAACTAAGACAAGTGCATACTTACTATACAGATGATTATAATGCTTTAAAAATATTAAATACTCTACAATCAACTGTTTTGAAGTTACAGACACTTGTGTTTGTTTGTATAGTTAATACTGCAGCTGACTGCTTCAAGGTTGAGCTTGGCAGTTTCCATAGAATCGCGCAACAATAATAGAGTTTACCACAAATTTGTACCTACTCACTTTGCATGTAAAAAACGCTTTTTTGTATGATGAATATTGGACCAATGAAAAGGCGAGTTTTCAAATGAGCTCGGTGATGAATAACGTAGATAAGGCAATAATTACTAAAAGAAAAAAATGAAGGACTGTGTAATTGTGGGTATAGAAAAAAACATTTAGGTATGAGTACGAGTGTGTAATTGAATGAAACAAAACCTCACTTCTGACCGTTAAATTCAGAAGCAATACCGTAACTTTATATAGATCTGTAATTTATTGAAGAAGCCGTTAAAATATTTTTCATTTGCTTTTGAGTTCTGTTTCGATTTTTGTTCGATAAACTTATTTCAAAAGAGCTATTTTAAAATTAAATTTAATATTAAGAAAAACGAACGATTTCTTGAAGGAAAGAAACAACATGTTTTAGGACATTTTTTTAGTGATTTTGAACATACAGTGATTCTTAAAACACCACATGCCCGAGGCTGTTATAGGGTGCAGCGGCGCCCTTTCGTCAGCTTCACTCGTACAATCCCTAGTCCCGCCCACGGTTTTTTGATAATGAAAAACATTTTGATAATGCCTTAGAAGGACGAAACATGTCATACCCATAAAATATTATAAAACCTCTAGGAAACTGACGTTTTCACTCGTATTGATTATTTAATAAGGAGTTTTACAGCATTGTTTAAGAAACATAATTCTTTCTAAATATATTAAGAAAATAAACTTACTTGACTTACTTTAAAGAACGCTGTGTTTATTTATAAAAATATATAATAAAAAAGAACAGTTTTTTTTTAATCATTTTTCAAGAACCTATCAATATACTATAGACATACATGTTTAGATACATGATTGTGGCAGTCTTCTTGGCGTGACGGTCAATTAGTTAATGAAAAGTGACTAAAGATGACACCGGACGTTAATGTGTTAAGAGAGGCGACTGTGCAAAGCTCCGAGAACAAGTTCCTTTATCTCCATTCCTGGATCCTCCTCTAACACGACTCGTGACTAGGAATGAAGGATACTCCATCATCAACGGCATCCTGTCGGCATTTTACTCCGTGATTAGTAGATTGCACATTGATTTAAGACCAGTTTCAAAAGCCATTATTACAAGCGTCAATTTCTCACGAAGATCACTTATTATCTTAATAAATATAATTCTTCTGTACGGGCGTATGTAGTTAAACACCTCCTAAACGGCTCGACCGATTTTGATAGAAAAAATTGTGTGTAATTGAGTGGGTCCCTGGATGTTTTATATTCACAATTGGACACGGTAGGTGACTGTTCAGTGTCAAATGTTATTTAGTGTAAAGTTTATCGAAAATTCAAATATCGAAAAAATGATTGCTGAAACAGCTAATAGCGGGCAAGCCAACTTTCGGGCAGGACAACGTCTGTCGGATCTGCTAGTATTTTATATATTACCACGCTATTTACCAACATAGAAGTGCGAATTTAAATTTTCTCCCATATTATTAACCTAAACTACTTGTATTATCAACAGAAATAATGTATTAATCAAAATAAAAATATTATTATGATTACTTTGTTGAATAGCTCTTAACATCAAGCATAGCTATAATTGTCATGTGATAAGTAGCTAATTTATCGCCATTTTATTGTCACGTGAATTCTAACCAGACTAAAGACAGTGTGAGAACAACTTGTTTTTTATAGTTAAGACCGGTTTCGACACCTCTATGCCATTGATTGGTGTGTCTTATTACTCAATAATATGTCTAAGCTGCCGAAACCGGTTAAAACCAGAAGAAAAAGTCAAATGAAGCTTTATATTAAATAATTAACAAGAATGAAAAGAAATTATACGTATGAAAACTTCTGTTCTATAGAATTTTTTTATATTTTATTGGAATGACATGTTATCAATACCACATTCCCATAAAAATATGTATATAACAGACATTTTCATTCGTGTTAATTATAAAATATGCATATTTATTGTTTCTTGAGCCATGATGTAAAACTCCATATAAAATAATTAATACGAATGGAATCGTCAATTTTCTAGAAGTTTTTTTATAATTTATGAGAATGATGTGTTTCGCCTTTCTAAGGCATTATCAAATGTTGATTTTGAATGAACAAATGATAAATTTGATAATGCATTAGAATGACGAAACATGTCATTCCCATAAAATATAATAAAATAGTTATTAATAAAATATACAGTTTTTACAGTTTTTTTTACGTTTTTTACAGTTTTTTACATTTTTTTACATGTCATTCCCATAAAATATAATAAAACTTCTAGAAATCTGAAGCTTTCATTCGTATTAGTTATTAATAAAATATACAGTTTTTACAGTTTTTACAGGAAAACGTTGTATGATAGAATACCGAACGATGAAATAAGAAAGAAATGTAAGGCAGATGACTGCATCATGAATAAAATTAAAAAAAGATTCCCTGAGATGATTCGGACATATGGAACGAATGGATGAGAGAAGAATGGTTAAAAAGTTGTACACAAGCAGCGTGAGTGGGAAAAGAAGCCGAGGACGACCGAGGAAAACATGGCATGACCAAATTAATCAATTACTAAAAGGCAGCCACATTCGAAGTCGGAACAATCGACGTGCGTGCATGGTAAGATGTATGGATGTAGAGGAAGCTCGAGAGGTATACCAGGACAGGCCAGTGTGGCGATCCATCCTCTCTGCCTACCCCTCCGGGGAAATGGCGTGATGGTTAGTTAGTTGGTTAGTACAGTTTTTACATCATTGCTCAAGAAATAAAATTTTAAAAAGTTTTATTTAAAAATATGTATTTCGCTTTTGGAAAAGAAATCCATTGATGTATCCCAAAACCGATCAATTCCGAGTTATCTAGTTTGAGTATTGAACCCACGAAATATTTACTACACATAAAATAAAAGAGACCAAGAATGAAAAGCACTTATTTTTATCGTTAGTAATATTGTAGGAAACCATTACTTTTATTTCACATTGTTCACGAAAACTATTACCAATACCTTATCGAAAATGTTGAATACAATATGTTCGTCTACTGTTTTCTTATTATTTATATAATATAATATATAAAATCTTTTGTAGCCCTTAATATAAAAGGAAAAGTGACGGAGGAGGAATTAACGAGATAAACAAACAGATATAGAGATATAGGTACATAGTCAGGTTGTACCAAAGACTGAAACCTCTTGCTACAAAGACATAAATGGAATCTTGGACCCAAAGTTTACAATGATCAAAATTATACCATAAACGACTTATTTTGTTTTAATTATATTATTATTATTTTACTTTCGTATGAAGCACTTAATATATGGTGTGGCATTATTAAATATAATATTAATACACTTGTAAATATGTATTAACCTCATTTATTTTCTTCAACAACCAACCGGTTTCGTTCCCGCCGGAGTTTCGCCTGCGTTTTACCTGACTCACCGTTCTACCATACTAATTGACCTCGTGCACACTTTCTCTTATCCCTCTTTCTCCCCTCCATTTTATATGTTTCGTTGTTCTCCGATTTTATATTTATTGTATTTCGTAACCGTGAAGAAGCTCAGGCGGGAGCGAAACCGGATGGTTGTTGAAAAACGAAAAGGTAGTGTAAACACAAATTTACAAGTGTATTAATATTATATTATTATTTCATTGAATAACTGTTAACATCATTGTAGCACGAGCCAAATCAATATAAAAGTTGGAAAAAGGAACATCAAAGCAAATACGATACAATAATAACATATGACGTCGAAGCAAGGAGAGACACAGTAAGGACCAAATAAATTGTGAGGACGATAGCAGGCAAGACGCTGAGAGATCGCGTGAAGAACACCAGAATAAAAGAAATATGTGAGGTTGAGGATATTATAAGATGGAGCAGACAGCGAAAAAGGGACTGGTATGGGCATGTTCAAAGAATGGACACCACCAGACTCCCCTATATTGCGTTGAATAATCAGCCTGATGGGACTCGTCTTCGTGGAAAACCTCCTAAAAGATACAAGGAGAACAGACCACATAGGTCTACAACACGGAAAAAGAAGAAGAAGAAAGGAAATACGCGTAGAATGATGCGATTAGAAATATATCAGTTGTCTCTTTGCTGCTCTTATCGTTATTAAACAATCCCGTCTTAGCTTTTTTCGATATTTTCATAAAATGAAAATAAAACAAACTAACTAACCATCAGTGTAGTCAGCCGTCTCCCAGAAAGTGTAGGTAGAAATAATGGACCGCCACACTGTTCTTTCCTAACATATAATACTTCTCTCGCTTCCTCAACATGCATAAATTGATCATGTACGCACGTCTATATCTCCAATACCTTTATCTCGGTCTTCTATTTCTAGTTCTGTTTATTCATTCGATATCCAAACCTTCATAATGATCCTTTTATCATTTTGTTCATAACACTTTCATTCGCACTGCATTCACCTCTCGAATTTTCATTCGACACTGAAACTCAACGTATTGTACGTATTTTTCCACACGTTCGTCTAAAATATTTCTGCATTTATTCTACTTTCGACCTTATTTTGCTAGTTCCATGCTGCACTTCCATACATAAGTTTCGGTACAAGAACACCATTGTGCACTATCATTTAATTTTTTTTACAATTTAGGTACATTAAATGTAACTTTTTTTACAATTTACAATGAATATGTATTTTTTTATTTAATTAGATAATTGAGTTCATTTATCATTAAGAGGCATGGTAGATGATTTAATGAACATAAATAATTATCATTATGGATGGGAGCTAAGGAGATTAGATTTATAGACAGTAAATGGGGAAGAACAAGAGAGAGAAATATAATAGAATGATAATATTAAGCAGTGCCTACTAAGCCGCGAGTTCTATAGGAAGATTTTAGCCCGGGGAGACACGTTATTATCAACTGTGTAATTAATTATTTGTCTAAAATAAAGATTAAGATCATAATTATTACGGCATTGTAATTAGCAATCAGCAATGCCACGCTCGGTGGATGGGCACAAGCAAATAAATAAATTAGTTTACACAGTAAACCAATTCTATATTCATATTTTTTTACAGATTTGCGGAGCGAAATCACTGGCATTTTTTTTTTCTTCACGGTATTATGTAAAATGGTGTATGAATAAAAAAAAATTATGCAAAATACATATTCAATTTTTTTGGTTTCTTGAACAATGATGAATAACTCCATATTTAATAATTAATATGAATGAAAACGTCTGTTTTCTAAAACCTTATCCGTTTAGAAAATACGTGTTTCGCCATTCTAGGGCATTATCGATCGCATTTTTAAGGCACCTGGAAAAGTTTTTATTCGCATTAATTATATATTTTGGTAATTGAAATTTCTTGATAGAAATTATTTTTTTTTTGAAAGCTAAGGCATTGACATTGTGGAATTCCGTAGTAATTCACTTTGGAAATTGAAAATAACTTTGTTTATAATCCACAAAATATGTATTTTTTTAAAAACACGACAGCAGCTCGCTTCCATCTTTTGACATCTGGACCACCTACCATCCGAAGATGGCAGCGAGCTGCCGAAACCGGTCGAAGCCAAATATTAATTGTATTTTTAGTAAATTTCAGGCATATTTATTGTATCTCGAACGATTGTGTAAAACTCCATATAAAATAATGAAAACGTCGGTTTTCTAGAAGTTTCATTATGTTAAATTTTTATATGAAGCACTCACTTTGTAGTTAGATATTTAAAAAATATTAATTAAATAAATAAAATTGTATTTTACCAGGTATGGTTATTATATTTGATGCCAACTATTGTAGTTTCGCTTGGACCCAAGCTTCATCAGGACGGTATACAACAGTTGTTTTACTGTCCTGATAAAGCTTGGGTCCAAGCGAAACTAGTTGGCATCAAATATAATAACCATACCGTGGTTAAATTACAAAGTTTTTTTTTATTTATTTTATATGTTTTATGGGAACGACATGTTTCGCCTTTCTAAGGTATTATCAATATGATGAAACATTGTCAACATGTTATTCCCATAAAATATAATAAAACTTCAACAGAACAGATTTTTTCATTCGTATTAACTATAAATTTCTTGGAGTTATTGTATTATATAATATATAAAAACATTCTTATTTATATCGTTTAGTAATCAAATGTTTATTGTTTAATTATCATATTAATACGATATAAAGTTTAGTTCTATAAGCATCATATAAAAAGAGGCGTTGTTATTTTCAGAACAATGTGTATTAAAATAACGAATTTTGAGTTGTATATCTTATGCCTTAATTTATTTTGCCTTTGGATTCGTGCATCCCCTCAACTCTTTATAATCCCCAAGTCACTTCGATCGGCACAAGTCCATTGTATCGAAGGCTCTTTAATAGTATTATTCTTTCCTCGGTTATTCTCCGGAGATATTTATGGGTTTACACAAGAAGTCACGGCACCACACGAGCATGCAAACTATATAGAAAGAGTGCAATGAAATATATCTAATGTAGCCTAAATCCTCGTACATGGTCAAAGCATTCATATAATACTATTCTTACTAATAAAATCATTAGAAATTTTAACAATGAGAAAAATCGTTGCTTATCTATATATATAAAACAAAGTCAAAAATCGTGTTAGTTACACCATTTATAACTCGAGAACGGCTGGACCAATTTTGAAGATCTTATATTAGCTGGATTTGTCTCCGTTCCGGATAACAGAATAATCATTAAAAAAATTGAAAAAATCACTTAAATGATTTAAAATTAATTATATTTGTCATAAATTTGACTATATTTGACTTCTGAGACAAAGTACAAAAAACATCATGGCTTCCATTTTAGTTTCGAAAACGACCGTAGGTGGTGTATTGTTGATGCCAGATGTCAATACTCAATGTGAAAGATTTGAGGTTATTTTTTAATCGTCACCGGGATTTTTGGTTTTCTTTATTAATTTTAGATTAACAATGCCCAAAGTTATAAAAATCAGTATAAGAGAGACTATTCTAAAAGTTAAACCCCTTTTGTGAAGGAGAGCAGAGAATATTTGCGCCATTAATACCTACCATTCGAAAAAGATGACAGATGAGTGTTCCGTAGAGATTAAAAACCGATTTATGATTAGTGAATAATAATAAAAATACGTATTGTATATTTTGTATTGATTTTATAGGTGTATCTGTGTACATTCGGTTCAGAGAATTGTTACCATAGGAAATTCAGCCGCGAGTACTTAATAAACGAAATATTTGGCTAGATGAAGACGAGGAATTTCTTTTTTCAATTGATACGGACACTGAATCATCAAACTCTTCAGATGATGAATATGATGATGCTAATGATGAAAACGGAGTTCATTGATGGATCACACTTATTCAAAATTATGTTGTCTGCTATTTAATTGTTTTAACGTGTTTTGATGAATGTCGGAAAGTCAAAGGTGTTAGTTTTTGAAAGGGAAGAGCAAATGACAGTTTGTAATATAAGTGTAAATGAAGAGAACTTGGAACAGGTGAGGGAATTTGTGTATTTAGGTAGCATGTTCACAGCGGATGGCCGAACGGACAGTGATGTTGAAAAAAGGGTTGGTGCGGGTAACAAAGTGAATGGAGCTTTAAAAGTAGTTATTGGAAACAAGAATTTATCAATGAAAGCGAAAATGGCCGTTCACAATGGAGTTCTGGTCCCAACTCCTATGTATGGAAGCGAAGCATGGAACTGACAGAAGAAAGATGAGAGCAGAATAAATGCGGTAGAGATGAGGTCCCTAAGACGTATGTGTGGTAGAACGATGTATGACAGAATCTCAAATGCTGATATTAGGAAGGAATGTAGAGCGAAAGAAGGTATTATGAACAAAATTATGAATGGTTCGTTGTGTTGGTTCGGACATGTGGAGCGCATGGGTGAAGAAAGAATGGTTAAAAAAGTATACGTTAACGATGTAAATGGAGTAAGGAGTCGAGGTAGACCGAGAAAAACATGGCATGTCCAAATTAATCAAATATTAAAGGTTGGTCATGTCAGAAGCCGGAAGAATCGACGTGCGTGTATGACTCGATGTATGAATGTGGAGGAAGCTAGAGAGGTGTGCCAGGATAGAGTCGTGTGGCGGTCCATTCTCTCTGCCTACCCCTGCGGAGAAACGGCGTGATGGTTTGTTGTTGTTGTTGTGTTGTTGTGAAATTCATTTATTTATAATAATAAAATAATAAGAATGATAATAATCATAATAATAATTCAAACAGTAATTAGAAGTAACAATCATACATAATATAGAGTCAAAAACGATGAATCCTAATATATTAAAGACGATAAACATTATAAGGAAGCAGATTACATTAGTAAGAAAGGGACAAAAATGGAAGGTAGTATTAATATTTTTTGGTAGATTGTATAAAGGAAAAGTTTTTAATGTACTACATATATACTAAGGGGGAATAAGCTGGAATTTGGTTATTTATAACATTCAATTCACGTGCCTTTGCTTTAAAAATTTCAAAATTTTCTAATTTATCAATTTTTTTTAAATTGTTTGCTATATGCAAAAAAATGTGTTTTTGGAATTGAAATGATGGTCAAAATTCACACAATGATTCTGTTTTTGTATTAAATGTTGTGTTCATATAACCTCTTCAAAATGATCGACCCGTCTTTCCAATATACACGGCATCACAACCCTCACAATTAATCTGGTAGATTCCACTTTGGTTGTCGCGAAAAAATAAAAACACAATTGTGATACATAAAACAAAGTTTTTAATTAACAATTTATAATTCATTTTAAGTATTAATGCAGGCTTCCACGTGAATTATATTCCATTGTAATTAATATTTTTAATTTTGACTTTTGCACATTTCATGAACTGAATTCATTTTAAGTATTAATTGTAATTCAATATAAAGGTGAATTAAATTTAGCTAATAAGTTAACACAACATTTATTGATTCTGAGGCGGTACGAAGTTCGTCGGGTCAGCTAGTTATATATAAAATAAAATCGCCATCCTGCGTGCGTAGACTCAATTGATGTATTCTTCTCTTCTGCTTCTGAAATGTGAAATTAATACAGTGCAGAATCAAGTGTTCTTTGAATCTAATTATAAATCGGAACTATATTAAAGAGTGGGGATGAATAAATGTTAGTTGGTTCATTGATTAAAGTTAAATTAGGGTTTTCGTTATGCTTATTGATTTTATAATTGTTTCAATTGGTTGAGTATACTGCAAAGATTTGAAGTTTCGTCACATTTGATAATACCTTAGAAGGGCGAAACTTGTCATTCTCATAAAATATAATAAATCTTCTAGAAAACTGACGTTTGCATTCGTATTAATTATTTAATATGGAGTTTTACACCATTGTTTAAGAAACAATAAAAAAGTAAAAGATATATTTTTTATAAATTTATTTATTTAAATATAATTTCATCTTAAGTAACATATTACAATATAATTAACACAGTTTATATATAATCTGTAACAAAGAAGACATGCCGTAATATTTTTATATATAAATATTTTATAATTATGGAACACTTATAGCAAAATATCAAAAGTATAAATTAATATAATATACGAGTATGTTTACATACACACAAATAAAGCAATATTCTTAATAATAATTATATAATACTGCTTTATGACGTCACAGGGGATTATATTTTTTAATAAATATTTTTCTAACATTTTTCAAGTGATAGTTAGTGATTAGCGTTTATTTCGTTTTTATTTATGATTTATAAAAGATAAACCAGCCATAAATATTTAACTATTAAATTTAATACACTGCCTTAAATATGTAAATTCACACAAAATATCATAAAACTTCTAGAAAACAGACGTTTGCATTCGTATTAATTGATTTAATTTTTTTTTCAAAAGTATTTTTTTAATCCGTGATATAATATATATTATATTTAAAAAAACGCAGTCTCCATAAAAAATCTCTTTTAAATCTATTGATAAACGATTTTTCTAACAATTGATAACAAATGATAATAAATGATTTTATCTGAAACTTTATTTCGCAAAGTATAAGATCACATAAAACTCCTTTGTTTCTACTTTATTTACAGTTAAAAATAACTATTTACATTATATAATAAACATTTTAGCCTCTAGACGCTAAACTGTTCATAACATCTGCCTATCCAATCGGAGAAACGGCACAATGGTTAGTTAAAGAATCAGTTACTAAACTTAGTTTTAAAATTATTAGATATATTAAGTGTACAATCTCTGGCGCTCTAAAATCCACAATATGGAAAAAACAAAGACATGGCTATAAAGAGTAAGATGAGAATCTATAAAGCATGCGTAAGAGCAATAATAACATATGGCGTCGAAGCAAGGGCAGACACAGTAAGGACCAAACAAGTTTTGAGGACTTCCGAGAGGACGATAGCAGGCAAGACACTTAAAGATCGCGTGAGGAACACCAGAATAAAAGAGATATGTGAGGTTGATGATATTATTAGATGGAGTAGACAACGAAAAATGGACTGATACGGTCATGTTTAAAGAATGGACACCACCGGACTCCCCTATATTGCATTGCAAAATCGGCCTCATGGGACTCGTCCTCGTAGAAGACCTCCTAAAAGATGGAAGGACAGCTGGGAATCTACCTCACAGGAGGACCAACACTCTGGAGAACAGACCGCATAGGTCTACAACAAGGAAGAGGAAGAATAAGATATAAAAATAATTGTCTGAATTGAAACACTGTCTATAATTAAAAATAGTATTTAAACAGTTTTCTGAAGAAGCTCGTTACAGAGTGAAACCGGTTGGCGCTACTTACTCATAGTAAAGTGGTTTTTATACAAAGTGTTTGATTCGATTTTTAAATATCGCACGCTTAATAGTAAACTGACCGATTATGGTTTAGGTCATAATTAAATTAACATTAGACAGAAGCTTGTGTTAACGCTATCCATCGTTTCGCGTTAAAATTAAGTCAAAATTTCGCCAATTCATTCGTACATGTTTTTCGACCGTTTTTGTTAAAACACCGACTCATGTCAGATTGAGCAAAACTTGCTTTTTTGAGTTTAGCCAGTTTTCTATTAAGCGTTCGATATGTCAAACCATCAAGTATTGGCTTATTAGCAAAACTTTCTACAATATTAACTACTACAGAATAGTATTATTTGAAGCTAACTAATTTCACTTGTACCCAAGCTTCATCAGAACCATATAAAATATCTCATACGAATTGTTTCTATCAATGCAATTGTTTTTTTCACTTTATATTAATTTTTACAAAAGTGGAAAAAAAGTGTTTTAATTTAATCTATAATTAGAAATATCTAACCACAAAGTGCTTTAAATTAAAAATTAAAAACATATAGAGATTTTAGAATTTTAAATTTTTTCATAACTATAATAATATCACTTTGTTTATAGTATTAAATTTACATAAAACTAATATTTAATATTTAAAAGAGAAAATATTATACTTTTTATATTATACATTCAATATAGACAACCATCTTAAAAATAGAATCCTTTTAAATTTGTAATATCTATCATATACACAATATATGACGACCTTCGTGGCCGAGTGGTAAGTGTTTTGACCGCAACACCGAAGGTTCCGGGTTCGATTCCCGGCGATGGCAGTGTAATTGTCACACTGTCTTTGGTCTGGTTTAGAATTCACGTGCCAATTAAATAGCGATATATTAGCTACCTATCACATATCTGGAGAATTAATATGAATGATAGCTATACCCTTTACATCGATCTGGCTCGCACTGTAAAGATGTTAAGGGCAATGCAATAAAATTATAATTATATTATAGTATCTATCACAATATTAAATATCAATTCATAGCTTTTTTGACAATTCCAGAAGTTGACCTTCGTGAAAGAGTGGAAAGAGCTCTGACTTCCATACCGTAGGTCCCGAGTTCGATTCCCGGCGATGGCAGTGTGATTGTCACACTGTCTTTGGTCTGGTGTAGAATTCACGTGACAATAAAATGGCGATATATTAGCTACCTATCACATATCACGAGAATCAATATGAATGATAGCTATACCCTTTACATCGATCTGGCTCGCACTGTAAAGATGTTAAGGGCAATTCTATAAAATTAAAATAATATTATAGTATCTATCACAATATTAAATATCAATTCATAGCTTCTTTGACAATTCCACGTTGACCTTCGTGGAAGAGTGGGAAGAGCTCTGACTTCCATACCGTAGGTCCCGAGTTCGATTCCCGGCGATAGCAGTGTGATTGTCACACTGTCTTTGGTCTGGTGTAGAATTCACGTGACAATAAAATGGCGATAGATTGGCTACCTATCTTAATCGGATATTAATTACAAGTTTACGGACATGTGAAACGGGACCAGAGACACGAGTCAAATGCTCAAAAAGATTGCCCAACAACTAGCAAACTGGATAGGCCATCCAACATTAGTCATCCTGGTCTGCTTATTGCTGATAAGCTTTCAAATCCGAGTGTGGTGAGGGTCATAGCAGGATGACACGCAAGCGTAAGTTTGAGTTTTTGGTAGTTGAGAGGTGTCTTGTTGATTGGATCAAGCAAACACTGATCAAAAACGTTCCGGAAAAGCTCAAGAATTTGCATTAAAAATGAGCAAAAAAGACTTAACTGGTAGCTTAGGTTTTTTTATCCTTTTGTATGCTACGCTGGAGGATTGATCTGATCCCAAGTACCTATCCACACCTCCTCGACTTTGGTCTCCCCTGGAAACTATGCGAAATGTTTTTTTTTTTTTACTTGGGTTGTTTCTATTTTTGTTGCCCTGCATTTTATTTATCAGGGCGGTGATATGCGAAATGTTAAATGAATAACCTCGGTGGAAAATATTGATGCATAGGCTAACGTGGAAGGACACCTCGCCAACCCGTCTGGCAAGCGTGGCGTTGTAATTCCAACCACCTCCCGTACGACATGTCATACATGGAGAAGTATGGGGGAGGCCTGTGTCCAGCAGTGGACGACAACGGTTGTCAAAGAAGAAGAAGAAGAAGTTATGTACATATTAGTCTACACATAATAGGAATAGGAAGCCTGGTTATGTTTGTAGACCTCTGTAAAGAAAGCATTGGCATAAGAAAGACCTCTCTTATATCCAGTTTCGACTGTACGAGTATATGAATAATCACCGCATTTAACCCTGATATATGTGTGATTTAAAGTTAGCTTAGATACGTTTAAAAATATGATTTATGGCCGATTTGATGATGGCTCTTTTCGAATCTGTTTTGGTTCCTTCATAGCCAATGCCATACGGCGTATCACCGGACGTTCTCAGATAGAATGTTCCAGTTGACTTGGGCGTGGCCCCATACCCCATCTGGACCACGTCTCCCTTGGAGCAGGATCCGTGGCGGAAGTCGTCCCAGTTGGGGCATCTGACTGCCTGAAAGGTGGACGGGGAGACGATGGATTCGCTGAACAGCCTCCAGGCGATGCTGTGGCTGCAAGGCGTGACGGCGCATCCTGGTTGCTTCTCTCCTCCGTTCGGATAGAAGTCAACGTGACCTAAAACAAAAACATTATAATGTTAACTATTTTTTACCAAGAGTTTTCCACAATTTAAAAAGCGCACAACGATCTATGGAGACGCAAATGCTCAGCATTAGTCTTCGAGATAATATTATATAAGAAATTAAGAAATTAGATGCCGAACTAAAGTTGCTGATATCATGGAATGAACACCTAAATTGAAATGTCAATGGGCTGCACATATAGCCAGATAGGGCAGTATCCGATGGATATCCAGAATACCTCAACGGACAAGTCAATGTAATGAACCGGTTGGAAGCGTTCGATATGTCGATATACCGTGGAATGCTCTGTTTACCGTGGACCAATATGGTCCGATAGTATTGCAGACGTACTGCAGAGAGCCAGAGCCAATAGAGAGCTGTTGAAATTTAGAGAAGTGTGAAAATTAGAAAGGTCTCATATTTGGGTCATTTGTTAAGGGGAGAAAAATACCACCTCCTTCGTCTGATATTAATGGGTAGAATGCAGCTGTCCTGGTTGCAGAAAATCAAAGAGTGGACAGGAATAACAAGAGTTCAGAACCTGTTCCAAATGGCGCAGGATAGAGACGCCTTTGCTGTAGTGATCGCCAACGTTGGGGGGACCTGACACGGCACCGAAAGAAGAAGAATAATATATATGTTTTTTTTTTTACATATTTTTTGTACTCACCGATAGCTTCTACTATCCCGAGGATTCCAGCATCGGTGTGAATGACATCAACGAAGTCAGCATCCGAAGATTTGAGTCGAAGATCAGCTTGCTCTCCGAAGAAACACGGTCCAGCGGGATCCAGCCCTGTGATACGGCCTAGCTTGGAGCCAGTTAGATTGTGAAACTGTTTCCCTGCGAAACCGGCTATGTGAGATCCGAGACTGTGCCCAATCACGTGAATATTCTTGCCCGGGATTCCAACTGGAAGAAATACAATCATATTAACACATTGCGGGAAACTTCAAAACATTTTGTTTACCTAAAGTTACTAGGACACAAGAAACTCGATTTGTTTAGAAAAAAAAAAAAAAACATTTCTGTTGTTATTTGTGCTTGGACCGATAGGGTCAGTAATGCAGACGTACTACAGAGAGCCAGATCCAATAGAGAGCTGTTGTCGAGAAATAAATTTTGGAAAGGTCTCAAATTTGGGGCATGTGCTAAGAGGAGAAAAATACCACCTCCTTCGACTGATATTAATGGGTAAACTATAGGGACGTCGGGGATTTGGTAGAAGGCAGTTGTCCTGGCTGCGGAATATAAAAGATTGGACAGGAATGACAAGAGTTATAAGTGTCACAGGACAGAGATGCCTGCAGTGATCGGCAATATTGAGGGACCTGACATGGCACCGGAAGAAGAAGAAGAAGATTTGAGCTTTATACCCAAAATCTACTATTTAAATACTTGATAAAGAATTTAATTAGATATATTTTCTTGAACATTGATGTAAAACTCCGTATTAAATAATTAATACGAATGAAAACGTCTGTTTTCTAGAAGTTTTATGAACAGGCAAAACATGTCAATCCCTTAAATTATAATAAGTTTTCTATAAAACAGACATTCGTATTAATTAATAAAGTTAGACTTCAAATGTGTTGCCAAAATAAAAAAAGAGTTTGCGAAACTCCTTATTATCTGTTCTGTACTCATCGAAGGTGGTTCATTTTAGATCGCAATGTTTCACAAACGTAAATATAACGGCCTTGATTTGAGCTTCAAACTAAAACTAATCCAAGAATTTGACGCCGATAAATCTCGCGAAGAGTTGTGTATTATTTTTAACGAACAGGCCCATATAACTGATTTTTTCAAGCCACAATAATTAAATTTATTGTTTGTATGTGTATGCACGTATGTACAATTACAATTTACTTATTTAATATTTTATTAAATTTGTATTTATTGTTTTATGCATCAATCCGTGAATTGTTTTTATTGCTTTTTGTTTATGTGGTTACAAAAACAGGTTAAGAAATCAAATCACAATATGGACTTCTTCTACTTGTTCTTCTTTTAATAGATCTGACGATCTGTGGCACAGAAATCATGTCTCGTCGGATGATGAGATCCAGCTGTCCTTCCATCTCTTCCATTTTCTTATCTCGGAGAGTTTTTCCAGTAATTGATCTTAGGACCTTCATCTCCGATGTTCTTAGTAGTCCCATGGTTCGCACAGTATCAGCCCGCGTCTCTACAGCGTACGTCATGATAGGTCGCACGCATGTTTATAAATTCTGATATTGCTGTCGATACGCATGTGCTTGTTCTTCCAGACCAGATTCTTCAGGCATCCTGACACGGCAGAGGCTTTACTGACGTATTCTCGTACTTCGGTACAAAGGTCATTTTGGCTGCAGATCTCTACTCCCAAATATCTGAAACTCATTACTTGCTCCACAAGTATATTATCAACAGCTTACATCTTGTAGGTTGCCTAGATATAGTGAGACTTTTTGTTTTGTTGACTGATACTGCCATATTTAGCCTTTGTGATACTGTGTGGAATTTGTACAACATTCTTTGCAGGTCATCTTCAGACTCTGCTATTAATGCGGCATCGTCTGCATAGCAAATGACGTTCACAGTTTTACTGCCCATTTTATAACCTAGTCCCAAGCCAGCTACCTCTTCTATGATTTCGTCCATATTAAGATTGAACAGAAAGGGGCTCAAACTATCTCCCTGTCTTATACCATTGCTTGCAGGAATTTCCCTAGACAGTTCATTGTCAACCTTAATTTTTGTTTTGCAATTGGTATGGACAGTCTTTATCAATGTATTGGATATTCCTCCTGTTTATGTGGTAACAAAACCTGGTTAATTGACCATCGTAGGCCTGGTCCCTTGGAATGCTAATTATCCAGGTTACACTGTAATTTAAAAAAATTCTACTTACTTCTGATGAACTCCAAGAAGAGTTGGGCCAGATCTTCTCCTATGAACCTGACGCAGGTGCTAGACCTGACGTAGTATTTGTCTATGAAGTCGCTGGCGTCCACAGCCAGCACGTTGAGGCCCCCACGCGAGGAGAGGGCGCGCGTGACCTCCAGGGCTGCCTCACTGTCAGAGCTGGAGAGGAACCCGTGAAGGAAGATGGCCACCGGGAGATTCTTTTGAAGTCCCTTGGCAGCCCTCGATCGACCGGCTGCGTCATTAATATCATAGGTCGTCTGAAATGAACGAAATCTATTATTAAAGCGTCAGATGCATAACCAACCTGCCTCTGGTAATGCCAGTAGGGAGAGCAATCACGATATATTGAATAATTTCGCTTTGAAGATTCACATATTTCATATTACTATCTTACTAACATGCCATAATGGACCGCCACACGATTCATTCATGATATACTTCTTTCGATTCCTTAACAACCATTCATCGTATCGTGCACGCACGTCGATTTCTCCATCGTATCGTGACTCCTCGCGAAGCCAACATTTAATTCATCGGTTTTCATCGGTGTTCCTCTATTTCTTCGATAGATTCCGACTCCGGAGACCCAGACTTGAAAGTACACAGAAAGGTGTTTTTTTATAGAGGATTAAAAAAAGGAAAGAGAAGTCAGTTCTCTCGCGATATTTCGTCGAAAATGCTTTCAATATGTTCTAAGTACCGATATTTCATGTTTGTGTTGTTTTTTTCCTTTGCGATTTTTATATCATTAATTGTTTATAAAATGTCGTTTTATAAGTTGTAAAATGTTCGTGTTATTTTTTATAACTTTATTAAATAATTAAATAAATTTCTAGTTCCGTCGTATACATACTTTCTCTACCAATCTTTCTTCATTCGTACTGCATTCACTTCTTAAATTTTCATTCGACACTCTATCATACACAGATTTTCGAAACATTCGTCAAGAGATCTCATTTCTACTTTCATTCAACTTTTGCCAGTTCCATGGTTCTCTTCCGTACATAAGGGTCCCATATTCTATTTTGCTATAAATTAAGAAATCTTAAATTGAAGGATTCATTTTGAAAAAAAAACATTGTTTGACACAACAAATAGATTTTTTTTTGTTTGTATTACCTTTTGGTTTCCGTACCAAATGTCGAGCTGAATCTCAGCATTTGTCACAGCTTCTTTCTTCTCGTTCAGCTTATCGTACGTAACACCCAAGACCTTCTTCAAAGAGTCACCTGTATTTAACAAAAGGGTACAAAAATTGTTAAAATACGTTTTTGTAACAAATATTTTAGATCACTTATAAAAACTAGATTTTTAATCTGATTAAATTTTAAGTAAATTTCTTTTTTTAAATCTGTTTTTTAAAACACTCGAAAAAGAAATGATTTCGTATACTTTATGTATTATTGAAAATGATTATGCGTAAAAATAAAGATGTGAAATAAAATGAAACTGTAAAATTTCACTTATCCATATTAGTAAAATGTTCCAGATTTCTAGTGTTATATAAGACCCGTTTACCGTGTGTTAATAACTTGATTTTTTTATAATAAAAAAATCACTTATTTTTTATAGTCTAATTAAATTTTCACTTATACACATTGGTAAAAGTCTCTAGATTTCAAGTGTTACATAACACCCGTATGCAATGTGTTATTATCTCGATTTTTATAGTCTAAGTAAATTTTCACTTATACATATTGGTAAAAGTCTCTAGATTTCTAGTGTTACATAAACACCCGTATTGGTAAAAGCAGATAGTGTTATTATCTCGATTTTTATAGTCTTAGTAAATTTTCACTTATACGTATTGGTAAAAGTCTCTAGATTTCTAGTGTTACATAACACCCGTATGCAATGTGTTATTATCTCGATTTTTATAGTCTTAGTAAATTTTCACTTATACGTATTGGTAAAAGTCTCTAGATTTCTAGTGTTACATAACACCCGTATGCAATGTGTTATTATCTCGATTTTTATAGTCTTAGTAAATTTTCACTTATACGTATTGGTAAAAGTCTCTAGATTTCTAGTGTTACATAACACCCGTATGCAATGTGTTATTATCTCGATTTTTATAGTCTTAGTAAATTTTCACTTATACGTATTGGTAAAAGTCTCTAGATTTCTAGTGTTACATAACACCCGTATGCAATGTGTTAATATCTCTCGATTTTTAAAAAGTGTCTAGATTTCTAGTGTTACATAACAGTAAATGTGTTTTCATCAAAGTAAAATTTCACTTATACATATTGGTGTTAGTATCCAGATTTCTAGTGTTACATAATACCCGCATACAATGTTTTAATAACAAAACGGTTTTAAAAGTCAAAGTAAAATTTCACTTATACATATTGGTAAAAAGTATCCACATTGCTAGTGTTACAAAATACCAGTATAAAATGTTTTAATAACAAAAATGTTTTAAAAGTCAAAGTAAAATTTCACTTATACATATTGGTAAAAGTCTCCAGATTGCTAGTGTTATTTAACACCCGCATACAGAGTGTTAATAACTTTTTTTTTAAATTGCGTTTTATAAATTTGCTTAAACTTACAGCTTTCTAGTAGATTTCCTATGACGACCTTTTGAACAGGAGTTGTTAAGATTGAAATGGCTCTTTCTCCCTTTTCTTTCACCTTTGAGAACACTTCTCTAATGCACCTGGCTTCTGTTGAGGAGATCACTAGCCCTTGGAGAACGACCAGCACCACAATAGTCAACAGAAGTTTCCCCATTTTGGATAATCTGCAATAAAAAATAATTTATTTAAAAATGTGAAACTAAATACTGAACGACCCACACTTTGGGAGCCTAGCATACAGTTTTCCTTATTTTTTTGTTGACTCAAAGCCGTGCCACACTGTTTTAAACAAGCTCTCCACATCGGTCTCCACCGGCGGCTTAAAACTGTGTGGACACATGTTTGAAACCAAAATTTGTGGACGGACGCGCACAGTTGTAAACACGCATTCCACCAGTCTAGGTCAGTTACATAGCGGGCATAGCGGCATCGGTGGAGTGCGAATGTATGAACGAAAATGGTGTCTACGCGAGAAAAAGAAGTGATCAGTGAATTTATTGAACTGTATAGGGACATGCCCTGTCTTTGGGACCTAGTCGACAACACACTGAGGTGGGAGCCTTGTTTTAAATAGTGTGGCCGCCACACCAACCGTGGGCTCCACATCGCTCCACAAAGGTGACCCCTGTGGAGAGCTTGTTTAAAACAGTATGTGGACGCTACACCAACCGTGGGCTCCACAGCTCTCTACCAAGGTCACCCCCGTGGAAAGTTTGTTTCAAACAGTGTGGCACGGCCTTAAGCAACCATCACGCCAAATTCATTTATCTTAAAATGATTTTATGTAGTCTTCAACATCCATTCATCTTGTCACGATTTTGTTAAATTGCCAAAAAGCACGTATATATTGTTTCTGTCAATGTCAAACTCCATTTTATGATATGTATTAATAATTGATGAAAACGTGATTTTTCTATAAATTTTATTATAGTTTATAGGAGTGACATGTTTCACCTTGCTCTAGCAATGTTAGCATATCACAAACTCCATTTTATGATATATATTAATAATTGATGAAAACGTGATTTTTCTATAAATTTTACTATAGTTTATAGGAGTGACATGTTTCACCTTGCTCTAGCAATGCTAAATAAGTCGCTTTCGTAAAATAGGTACAGAGTGCGTTTTTTGTTCCAAGACGATTTTTTTTAAATTTAGTTTTACAAAAATATTTTTAACAGACTTTTTTATTGATTAAATAACTAACTTACTAACCATCGCCCCGTACCTCTGAAGGGGTATGCAAAAATAATAGTCAACCTTACTTTTTTCTCGATTTTTTCAAGATATAAAAAAAAAATCTCCGACTCTTCGCGTGACATTTCATATTTGATTGTTTTGATCGTGCCACGTTTTCCTTAATCTTCCTTCCGTTAACAAAAACATTACATTCTTTATCATTCTTCATACATTCATTCCATGTGTCCAAACCATCTTAATGGCCCACATTACTGAAACGCATATACCTCATTACCGAAACGCCACAGAATTAATTTTGGCATATAAATTAAAAATAACATATAAACAAAATATATTATTATAATTATTTATTATGTCACGATCTGAAAGTGTAAATCAAATCAAATCAAATCAGAATATTATCTCAACAGATATTACAAACAAAATGAATGTTTAAAGCATCTATTGAGTTCAGGTAAAATATAATAAAACTAACTAACTAACTAACCACCACGCCGTCTACCCGGAGGGTTAGGCAGAAAGAATAGACCGCCACACTATTCTGTCCTGACATACTTCTCACGCTTCCTGTACATTCATACATCTTTTCATGCACGCACGTCGATTTCTCCGACTCCTCACGTGACCGACATTCAATATTTGATTTGATCGTGCCACGTTTTCCTCGGCCTTCCTCTTTTCTAGCTCCGTGCACGTCGTTTACATAATATACCTTCTTCACCATTCTCTCTTCACTCATTCTTTCCACGTGTCCAAACCATCTTAACGACCCTTTCATTATTTTGTTCATAACACTTTCATTCGCGCCGCATTCACTTCTAATACTTGCATTTGACACTCTATCATATACAGATTTAGCACACATTCGTCTTAGAGATCTCATTTCTACTGCTTTATTCTTACTTTCATCCTTCTTATGCCAGTCCCATGCTTCACTTCCATACATAAGGGTCCATACAAATACCAGGAACGCATGAGAGATGGTTCGACATTAGGAAGACAAGATACTCTCAAAGAGTAATCTTCTGAACGTAATTTCACCAATATACGAGTAAAAGACTTTTATCGTTATAATAATTATACTTTCATTATCAATATTTCTTCATTCATTATGTCCCTGCGTCCAAATCATCTTAATAACCATCTCAATAACGTTAGGTATTCACTGTTAAATTAAAAACACTGTCTTAATATCAAAAATAATATATTAAATATCAAAGTGTTTCCGCCAAAACAATGGATTATGTCAATAATGGTTAAAACTGCATAGTTAAACGTTTGGAGTATACTTTAATTTAATTCAATTGTCCACGTGAGATCAAAGAGTCGCAATTGCATATTAATGCAACTGTAACCGGTTGGATGCACGCGTAACCGGTTCGCTAAATTTAGCTCGAAAACCAGTTCGGCTGGGAAAATCTTTATGTCGTACGTAATAGATGTTGATCGTGAATTTGTTATTTGTTTTGATGAATCTCAGACCTGTTAATCAACAGCCGATAATTGTGTTAATTTATATGGACTTTAAGAAATACATAATTTTGCTACCAGTGGCGAGGGCTTGTCATCTTCGGCCTTCCTCTATTTTTTGTTCCGTTCACATAGTTAATACATACTTTCTTCATCATTCCGTTTTAATCAATTCTTTTCATATATCCAAACCATCTTAACGACCCTTTCTTTACTTTGTTCACAACACTTTGATTCGCTCCGCTTTTACTTCTTAGTTTGAATTTGAAACCAATCACTTTATTGCCTGCCCCAACCCTTCTTTCAATCTCCCTCTCCACATTTCTAAACATAATTAATACGAATGAAATCGTCGTTTTATAGAAGTTTTATTATATTTTATGTAAATGACGAGTTTTGCTTGTCTGAGAGATTATGAAATGTTTGATAATGCCTTTAACAGGCAAAACATGGCATTCACTTAACTTACTTACTTACTTACCATCACGCCGTCTCCCCGGAGGGGTAGGCAGAAAGAATGGAACGCCACACTGTTCTGTCCTGACATACGTCTCTCGCTTCCTCTACATTCATACATCTTGTCATGCACGCACGTCGATTTTTCCGACTTCTCACGTGACCGACATTCAATATTTGATTGATTTGATCGTGCTACGTTTTCCTCGGGCTTCCTCTATTTCTAGCTCCGTTCACGCCGTTTACATATACCTTCTTACCATTCTGTCTTCACTCATTCTTTCCATGTGTCCAAACCATCTTAATGACCCTTTCCTTATTTTGTTCATAACACTTTCATTCGCACCACATTCACTTCTTATACTTGCATTTGTCACTCTTATCATATACAGATTTGCCACACATTCGTCTTAGAGATCTCATTTCTACTGCATTTATTCTACTTTCATCCTTCTTTTGCCAGTTCCATGCTTCACTTCCATACATAAGGGTCGGCACAAGAACACCATTGTGCACCGCCATCTTAGCTT
This sequence comes from Lepidostoma basale, assembly GCA_022606425.2. Taxonomy (NCBI): domain Eukaryota; kingdom Metazoa; phylum Arthropoda; class Insecta; order Trichoptera; family Lepidostomatidae; genus Lepidostoma; species Lepidostoma basale. Next base: position 428,071 of record JAHDVF020001422.1, on the reverse strand, counting down.
TTTTGGATAGGCTTTTGTTTGCGATGACAACTTTAAGTGCACCATTTATTCTGTTGCCTGCCCCAACCCTTCTTTCAATATCCTTCTCCACCCTCCCACCCTTTGTAAACATACTTCCTAAATAAACAAATTCATCCACTTGTTCCAGATTTTCACCGTTTATACTAATGTTGCAGACTGTCATGCTTCCTTCTTTTTCGAAAATCATTACCTTAGACTTATTCACATTCATCATCAAATCGTATCGCTTGCATACCTCATACATACTAGACACCAGGGCTTGCAGTTCGTGCTCGGTGTCACTTAAACTTGTATAAAACAGGCGTTTTCATTCGTAGTAATTATTAAATATGGAATTTTACATTATTGTTTAAGAAACAGTAAATAAATAAAAACTAACTAACTAACCATCATGCCGTCTCCCCGAAGGGGTAGGCAGAAAGAATGGACTGCCACACTTTTCTTTCCTGGCATATTTCTCTCGTTTCCTCAACATTCATACGTCGTGTCATGCACGCGATGTATGAATGTTGAGGTACGAATAAATAAAATATTTTGACATTTGAAATTTCATGGTAGAAGTTCATCGTAAATTATGAAAATGAAAAAAAAAAAGTATATTCAGTTAAAATCCACTATGCTTTAGAAAGATTTTTTATTATTTTTATTATTAATTTCATTATAAACAATAAATACTTTTTAAGCCTACAACTTAAATATACAAACTCATCCACTTGTTCCAGATTTTCACCATTCAAGCTAATGTTTCAGACTTTTTTTATTCAAAGAAATTCATTTAAGTTAAATTTTGTATAAATTTTAACTTCATGATAATGATAACGTTGGTTTTTCTATTAGTTCGTTGAGATATGCACTATGACTGCAACAGATTGCACTCAAGTGCAACCGCTTTGCTAATCAGCCTATTTAAAAAATGCAATTATGTTAACCATTGTATTTTTTTATTCTCAAGGTATTGAGTAATAAATTTATAATGCACGTGTACTTAGATGGCGTCGTTTTAAACTATTGCTGGTCATCTTGTTGTCAAGTTCTACGTCTTCACGGTCACAACCTGTGGATTGGTCTGCAGCAAGCTTCACTCGTTTTCTCCACTCAGTCTTGTCTTCAGCCAGTCTCTTCATTTCTTTGTAGCTCACACAGCGCATGTTTTCTATCTTCTTCTTCTTCTTCAGCCTGTATTGACCGTCTACTCCTGGACGTAGGCCTCCTCTCGCATTTTCCATTCTCTTCTATTCCGAGCGTTCCGTATCCAGGCACTTCCCGCACTTCTCCGGACATCGTCGCGCCAACGCAACTGTGGGCGCCCAACTCCACGCTTTGCCGTCCTTGGCCACCAGCACAGCAGTCGCCTTGTCCACTTTTCATCTGGATCGCGAGCGACATGTCCCAGCCCATCGCCGCTTGAGGGTTGCGGCCATCTTGATAACATCGGAAACCTTTGTCCTGACTCTTATGTCCTCATTTCTGAGTCTGTCCCGTAAACTGATACCCAACATGGCTCTCTCCATTGCTCTCTGAGTGACTCTTAGCTTGTTGCCACTTTTTGTGACATTGTGACTGTCTTGATACCATAAGTGAACACTGGCAGGACACAGGCATTGAAACTCTCCTTTTCAAGTTGATGGGTATTTTCGGATTTTTCAAAATGTGACCGAGATTTTTAAATGCTGCCCAGCTTAGTCCGACTCTTCTATTCAGGTCTGCTGTCTGGTTATCTCGCCCAAGCTGTATTTTGTGACCCAAATAAATGTATTCACTGACAGGTTCTATCACCTGGTCTGTATAGGTGTCTCTTGGGCGACCTCTGCAATTTCTGCCCTCAAGCATTCCCTCTGCGATAGTTATAAGCAAGTCCTGGATGCCTAATGTCATGGCCTATCCAGTTTGCTAGTTGCTCGGTAATACTTTTTGAGTATTTGACTCGTTTCTCTGACTCTTCTCATTGCCTCGCTGTCATGTTGTCTCTCCTGTATTTATTTATTTGCGTATCTCTTACTCTCCTTATGAATAATATTTCTTGTGTTAAAAAGGGGATTATCTGTAAGATTTTTCTTAAATGGCACTAAATTCATGATTTAAATGTCTTCTTCTCCTTATTTTAATAGATCTGATGATCTGTGACACAGAAATCATGTCTTCTCGGAAGATACACCAGCTGTCCCTCCATCTCTTAGGTGGTCTTCGAGATGGGCGGTGTACGGAGTGGATTTCGTAAGCGGTTGTAGTATATATGCGAGTCTGTCACTATCTGAAAACTTGGCTCTCCAAAAAGCTGTATGCCCTTGAAGTGTGGATATATATTAGAATATTTAAACTATCATTAATAGAGAGAGTCACGAACGAGGAAGTACTGCAGCGGATGCAGAAAGAAAAATAAATTGTCAAAACCACAAAGCGCAGGAAACTGTGATGCTTTGGACACATTATGAGAAACGATAAATACAAATAATTAATATTTTTAATTGAAGTTTCTTGAATGAAAACAAAAAAAAATTGCTACGAAATTTCTTTATTATTATATTATATATTTAGTGTGCTTCCACTTGTGTTTATCGTCGACCGGTTTCGGCAGCTTGCTGCCATCTTCTGGTTGAAGACCACCTCTTGAAGAACACCAGAAGATGCCGAAACCGGTCGACGATAAACACAAGTGTAAGCACACTAAATATATAATAATATATAACAATAAAAACATTTGTTTTCATTATTAGATAAATACAAAGTGCTGCAACTGAATATCCACGATAAAATTAACAGAAAACGAAAGGTTATTGGGAGAAGATGAAAATCCTGGCTTAAAAACCTTCGAGAATGGTTCAGGTGAAGCACAACATCCTTGTTTAGTGTTACTGTATCAAAAATAAAAAATGCCATGATGTTGTCCAACAAAGCGCTACATGGGATGGTTCCAAATTATATATCCGAACTCTGTGTAACGAACAGCCTAAATACAAGGAAATCCACACTTGGCTCAGGGAACTCCTCGTCAATTGGAAGATTAGTTGAGCCAAAGCGTTGCCCTAGTACAAATTTCGGGGATCGAGTGTTTGCTGTAGCCGGTCCATCAGCTTGGAACAATCTTCCTTCACACCTCAGATGCATCAATGATCCGACAGACTTCAGATCTAAGCTGAAAACCAATCTTTTTCATTCTTCATACCCAATATAAAACTTACGTTATGAACAAAATATGAAATAATCATTAAGACGGTTTGGACACGTGGAAAGAATGTATGAAGAAAGAATGGTAAAAAAAATTATAAGTTAACGATGTAAATGGAACTAGGAATAGAGGAAGACCGAGGAAAACGTGAATCAAACATTGAATGTCAGTCACGTGAGGAGTCAGATAAATCGACACACGATGCATGAATGTTGAGGAAGCGAGAGAAATATGTCAGGAAAAAAGTGTGGCAGTCCATTATTTCTGCCTACCCCTTTGTGGAGACGGCGTGATGGTTAGTTAGATAGTTAATATTTTTGGTTTTATAAAATAAATTAATTTACGGACAATTTTTATTTATTTAAAATACTTGTTTTTTTCATCCCTCTGACAACCCCTAACCCCCTTAACCATTATGATATATATATTTTTTTATTTTATAAAAGACTAATACCAAAGATTTGAATCAATGATAATAGAATTCATTTTACAATTTTCAATATGAGCAGATAAAATCTCATTATTATGAAGAAGGAATCTGGTCGTGTCCAGGCTCGAACCTAAGTCCCCAGGATCAGGAGTCAAGCGTTCTATCCCCTAGACCACCACCCGAATATAATATAATATATTTTAATACTCACGTTTTGAATGTGCTCCCAATTTAAACGTGTTCCAAATTTGTTAAGATTTCACTAGGCTAAACAAATGAATTGTTATCACAGACTCTGAACCACGTGCAAGAACGGACTGATATCGTTAGCCGAGATACAAACCATTATATAGTTGTCTTACAAGAGCCACTTGGATCTTCCACCTTTGCGTAGTCACCGCATAGCCACTACGTATGGGTATCGACAGCATTTTGTAAAAATACCCATGTATATGCGGGATTTTCCTCAAACTAAACAAATTATTCTTTCTCTCGGCTCTAATCTATTAACATCCATTTTTTTAATAAAGCAAATGAAATCGTTTGAAGGCGTTAAAAGATTTTTTATTAAGGTTTGGACACATGGAAAAAATAAATAAATAATTTAATTAGATATTAGAAAATTCGTATATATTATAATAACTGATTGACACGTTTATTTTTTATTTTTTATTTACTATTTTTTTAATTGTAATCATGACGTGAAATAGTGAGTTTCGTTGCATACAATAAAAAAAAATTAATTTTTTTATTTATTTTATACTTCATTATAAAAAATATTATTAGTATATCGGTACTTCATTATAAAAAAGGAGTTTTTTTTTCTTCATTAAATAGATATTAGAAATTTCGTATATATTATGACTGATTGACACGTTTATTTTTTATTTACTATTTTTTTAATTGTAATCATGACGTGAAATATTGAGTAAATTATTCAGAAAAAATATTTATAGAGTTTCGTTGCGTACATTAAAAAAATAAAATAATTTAAATTAAGTATATTTTTATTTTATATTTCATAATAAAAAATATTATTAGCATATCAGTACTTCATTATAAAAAAATATTTTTCTTTCATAACATCTTTGAAAAATGTTTTTTTTATTTATTTATTTTTAAGTTCGAACTGTCGTATATCGGTGTCGTATATCCATCAGCTTGGAACAATCTCCCTTCACACCTTAGATGCATAAATGATCCGACAGATTTCAGATCTAAATTGAAAACCCATCTTTTTCATATTTCATACCCAATTTAAACATTTATACTTTGTTCTACTATACTTTCAAACCGATCGTTTTTTAAGCGGTCACATTTAGATTTTTAAGATTTAAAACACGTCTTAATGCGCCCTTGAGGTGATTACATCACAAAAACGGCGCTTTAAAAGTTAGCATATTATTATTATTATTTATTATTAAGGGTTGGGGCAGGCAACAAAGTGAATGGTGCACTTAAAGTTGTCATCGCAACCAAAAACCTATCCAAAAAAGCTACAATGCACAAAAGCTACAGTGCACAATGGTGTGCTTTTACCGACCCTTATGTATGGAAGCGAAGCATGGAACTGGCAAAAGAAGGATGAAAGTAGAATAGATGCAGTAGAAATGAGATCTCTAAGACGAATGTGTGGATACTCTGTGTATGATAGAGTGTCGAATGAAAATATAAGAAGTGAATGCGGTGCGAATGATGGTATTATGAACAAAATAATGAAAGGATCATTAAGATGGTTTGGACATACGGAAAGAATGAATGAAGAAAGAATGGTAAAAAAATTATATGTTAATGATGTAAATGGAACCAGAAATAGAGGAAGACCAAGGAAATCGTGGCACGATCAAATAAATCAAATATTGAATGTCGGCCATGTGAGGAGTCAGAGAAATCGACGTGCGTGCATGACACTATGTATGAATGTTGAGGAAGCGAGAGAAATATGTCAGGAAAGAAAAGTGTGGCAGTCCATTCTTTCTGCCTACCCCTTCGGGGAGACGGCATGATGGTTAGTTAGTTAGTTAGTTAAGTATATCAAGAAATATATGCGTTTTTTTTTCACGGCCTTTAAAATATCCTTTTTTTTTTCAAACTATTAGGGATTCGTAACTTAAACATTTTGCTGTTTGTAATGTCTTTTGAGTTTATAAACTGATTTGATTTGATATTAATTCTCGTGATATGTCATCGGTTGCCATTTTATTGTCAGGTGATATCTACACCAGACCAAAGACAGTGTAACAATTACGCTGCCACCGCCGGTAATCGAACCAGGGATCTTCGGTGTAGCAATCATAGCTCCTGCCATTCGGCCACGTAGGTCGTCATCGATATCTGAAGTTACCTTCATATTTGAGTATTATCCAAAGAAAGCACTCCTACGCAAGAAATAGACAACTTCACTTCTTTAAGTAGTAAAATATTTATTAGTATTCGTATTGATTAGACCTCGAAAATAAAAACATTTAACAATAGCCTATACAAAAAAAATACTACAATGCCTTAAGACTAAACTCTTCAACCAGTGCGTCTTGCCAGTCATGACGTACGGAGCCGAGACGTGGACCCTAACAATAAGTGTAATCTACAGATTCAAGGTCGCCCAAAGCGCCATGGGAAGAGCCATGCTTGGAATAACCTTGAGGGACAAATTTAGAAACAAATTTATTCGACAACAAACCAAGGTGACTGAGGCGGCTCTGATAAGGGTTCTGGAGTGGAGACCGCGTACAGGGTTCCGCAGAGTTGGACGTCCCCCTGCCCGCTGGATCGACGATCTGAAGAGGATTGCTGGATATAGATGGATAGGAGCGGCAATGGATAAGGGGTGGTGGCTTGCTTTGGGAGAGGCCTACGTTCAACAGTGGATGACAGACGGCTGATGATGATGATGATGATACAAGAAAGCTCAAATAGCAGTGCACAATGGTCTTCTAATACCGAACATTATATACGGAAGATAACCATGGAATTGGCAAAAGAAAGATGAAACTAAAATAAATGCAGTAGAAATGAGATCTCATAGACGAATGTGTGAATAGAGTGTCGAATGAAAATAGAGGAAGTGAATGCAGTGCGAATGAAAGTGTTATGAACAAAATAATGAAAGGAACATTAAGATGATTTGGACACGTGGAAAGAAAGATTGAAAAAAAGTATATGTTAACGATGTAAATGGAACTAGAAATAGAGGAAAACGTGCCACGATAAAATATATTAAATATTGAATGTCGCCAATGTGAGAAGTCAGATGAATCGACGTGCGTGCTTGTCACGATGTATCATCTATGATAGCAGATAAACTTTTCAAGCTCATGTTGAGAGAACTTGTGGCATTGCGCTGAAGATGTTGGGCTTCATAATTCGAACCGGAAGGGTTTTCAGTGATCCCAATGTGCTCAGAGTACTATACAATTCATTGTTTCCGAGTAGACTCGAAAGTGGTTCTGTGATTTGGAGTCCGTACAAGGCAAGATATTTCGTTATGCTGGAGAGGGTTCAGAAAAAAAATCTGAGGTATCTCTACATGAAGGAGTTTGGAAATGTTAGGGTCTAATTCTCTGCAGCTTTGAAGAGACGGGTTTCTCATATCCCATTTCTTTAGATTAATTAGGGGATATTTGGAAAACTCAGCCGTGCTGGAGGGTGCAGCGCCAGCATAGATTGTTCTTTCTTCCGGCCGCAAGAACCAACTTGCCTCTAATAATGCCGATGGGAAGAGCAATCAGTCTGCTGAACAAGATTACCTCGGAGATCGACGTCTTTCATATAAGTACGTGCAGAAGAAAAATACTCTTAACTTTAGAGAGTATCTTGTCTTCCTAAATTTGAACCATCTCTCATGCGTTCCTGATTCTTTACCCTTTCTCAAATAGATGCCTTAAACTGTAATTATGTTTGTAGTATCTTTTATGTGAATAAATAAATACACTGATATACTTAATGTTGAGGAAGCGAAAGAAGTATGTAAGGAAAGAAATTTTTGGTAGTTCATTATTTCTGTCTACACCTTCGGTGAGACGGCGTGATGGTTAGTTAGTTAGTAAGTCTAAAAACTTTTTCTTTAAATATAGAATTTTGAGTTACAGATTTCCATTATTGAGCATGCTATATATGGTATTGTATGTAGTTTAATTCAAATCAAATCAAATTCAAATCAGTTTATTTTCTCAAAAGATATTACAAACAATTATTATAGTTTAATATTATATAATACATCTATTGAGAACAGGCAAAATATAATAAATATATAATACCAGGAACGCATGAGAGATGGTTCGACATTAGGAATACAAGATACTCTCCAAAGTCAAGAGTATTTGTCTTCTGAACGTACTTTCACTCTGAATGGACTCGAATACATCTTACAAAAAGTGCTGCTTGTTGGTAATTGTATTTCTCCTTTCCATTTCGTGTTTCATTGATCATATAGTTAGTATCATAAGAGTAACAGGAAATGTGTATACCACACGACCTCCACATCTAAGTAGGAAGTACTTATTTGTACATTATTATTTACAATACCGTTTTAAAAAATTTCTTATAATATTGTCTTTTTCTTCTTCACGCATTCGCGGTAGTCTGGGAGTTAAGGATATAAACAGATAGCTAGAAGAAAGTTAAATTTCCTATCTTGTGAACATACTCTTTAACTTCATTAACTTCTCATATTTGCATTTGTTTGGGTTGGGCGGCCTTTGGAGAATTACGTCATGTTCTCACTTCCAAAATACCACAATGCCTCAACCAGTGCGTCTAATACCGAACATTATATACGGAAGGTAACCATGGAATTGGCAAAAGAAAGATGAAACTAAAATAAATGCAGTAGAAATGAGATCTCATAGACGAATGTGTGAATAGAGTGTCGAATGAAAATAGAGGAAGTGAATGCAGTGTGAATGAAAGTGTTATGAACAAAATAATGAAAGGAACATTAAGATGAGTTGGACACGTGGAAAGAAAGATTGAAAAAAAGTATATGTTAACGATGTAAATGGAACTACAAATAGAGGAAAACGTGCCACGATAAAATAAATCAAATATTGAATGTCGCCAATGTGAGAAGTCAGATGAATCGACGTGCGTGCTTGTCACGATGTATCATCTATGATAGCAGATAAACTTTTCAAGCTCATGTTGAGAGAACTTGTGGCATTGCGCTGAAGATGTTGGGCTTCATAATTCGAACCGGAAGGGTTTTCAGTGATCCCAATGTGCTCAGAGTACTATACAATTCATTGTTTCCGAGTAGACTCGAAAGTGGTTCTGTGATTTGGAGTCCGTACAAGGCAAGATATTTCGTTATGCTGGAGAGGGTTCGGAAAAAAAATCTGAGGTATCTCTACATGAAGGAGTTTGGAAATGTTAGGGTCTAATTCTTGGAACAACCTTGAGGGACAGATTTTGAAACGAATTTATTCGACAACAAACCAAGGTGACTGAGGTGGCTCTGCGGATAGGCGGGCTGAAGTGGCGGTGGGCTGGCCATATCTGTCGGAGAACCGACAGCCGATGGGGAAGGCGGGTTCTGGAGTGGAGACCGCGTACAGGATTCCGTAGAGTTGGACGTCCCCCTGCCCGCTGGACCGACGATCTGAAGAGGATTGCTGGACGTGGATGGATGGGAGCGGCAATGGATAGGGGGTGGAGGCGTTCTTTGGGAGAGACCTACATTCAGCAGTGGATGACAGACGGCTGATGATGATTTGCATTTGATTCTCTATCATATACAGATTTACTACACATTCGACTAAGAGATCTCATTTCTACTGCATTTATTATACTTTCATACTTCTTGTAAGAAAATCTTATTGGAATATAATATTTTACTTTACACTTTCTTTCGCACTGCATTCAATTCTTATATTTGCATTTGACACATGTGTATTTACCGCATATTCGTAAAAGATATCTCATTTGAAATTATTCTACTTTCATCCTTCATTTGTCATTGTCATGTTTCTATTCCATATATAAGGGTCGGCACAAGAACACTAGTAATCTATGATCTGAGATTTATCTTAATTATGTAAAATACGATTAGCATTCGTGTTTCTTCAGTCACACAATGGTGTTTATACTTTGTTTATGCTTTAATAAGGAAAATTACAAACATTTTTTCTTTTTCCAAGAAAATCATTTTCATTAAATTATGAAACGCTGATCGTAATTTCAAATTAATATGTAAATGTATGCATATACGAGTGCGTTTGAATATTCACTCCCTCCTTGGCAATGAATATTCTTGTAATATGGTCGAATTCAGATAAAGTGGTTGCTGGAAACAATTATGAGATGACTGGCTTTAAAACTTTGTAGAACGAAACCGGTTAACCTTATAATAAAATAATGGTAGATACTCGTATATAATGAAATATCAAACTATTTTGTTAAAGGTAGGCAGAAAGGATGGGCTGCCAAACTGTATAATCATAACATATTTTTCAAGGGTTTCTATTTACGTATATAAGTAAAAACCAATTAACTAACCATAGCGCTTTTTCACCGAAAGGGTAGGCAGAAAGAATGAACCGTCACACTGTTATTTAATATTTTAATTTCATATTCTTGTTGTACGCTACACTCTACATTCCTATCTACCCATTATTATTATTATTGTTGAATCGCTCTTTACATCATTACAGCGCGAGCCAAATCGATGTAAAGGGTATAAGCTATCATAGTGATTCTCGTGACATGCGATAGTTTACAAACAAACAAAAATTAATGGAAAAACAGCAACAAAAAACATTAACCTTGGAATTGAACTAAACTTTTTTTTACTTTTATTTATTAAATGATTTTATAAAATTAAAATTAAAATAATTTTAAAAAAAGTTAAATAAAAAGAGCATTTTTTTAATTCCAATGTTATTTCAATGGATTTCCACAGTGTTAAAGTCCTCAACCTTCAATAAAGTGCCATAATTCATAAAAATATATGCATTTTTATTTATTTATTTGAATAAATACAACTGCACTTCTTAGTATTACAAACTTTATTTCAATACCACTGACATGTTTCGGTTATAATGTTTTTTCAATGTACAAAAATGTTAACATGTTAAAAATTGTGTACGTTGGAAAGGTTATGTTATAACAGAAAAATGTCTGTGTTAAGGGGAATTTGTAATAATAAACGCTGTTATATTTATTCAAATATGAATCCACAACACAAAATGATGGCGAATATACTTGTAGAGGAAAAAAAAATTGTGTGTTTGAGTGGGTTTAGATTCACATTTGGACACGATAGGGGACCGTTAAAACCTTCTGGGAAGTTCATTTTCTAAGAATAAATCATAGTTATGTCTGTTTACCATAGATAGCACTGATGTGGAATTCTGTGTTTAAGTATGCGCAAATTACTTGCGTTGTAGCGTGGCGTAGATTTAAAATTATGTTCGTTGTGTTTCAATATTCCATGTATGCCATGTAACACAATTGCATGCGAAAAAAACAAAAAGCTATCGAACTTTCATTATATTATACATTAATAATATAATGATTTTTTATTAAATTAAAACCGGAAACGTCAATAATCAGATTAGACTCATTCATATTCATTATCAGATCACATCGCGTGCATTGTATTAAGTATTTTTCCGTTATCATTTCAACGCCACACGGGAATACATATCGAATTCACACCGCATCCATAATGACCTCACTTCGATAAGTCATCCTTAAGTATCAGTAGTTGGCATTTCAAATTAAGAATAGTAAAACCCGATTTTTTCGACCGTTGAGACAAACCGCAAATTAAATAACTTGTCTAGTGTGAGTAGGACGAGTTCACACGTTACGGAATACATTATTTGAGGCAGTCAAAGCAAAAGCGGACTAACCCCATCTACCATAGATTTGAGTAATGGCGCATTTTAGAAATTATCAAATTTCATATCTTTGTGTTACGTAAATTTTACAAAAAATACTAATTGTAAATAAAGATTCTTGGTAAAAAAGATAAGTTAATTTTAATGTTGATCCGTTTTTGGCCAAAAAATTAAGAAATACCTATATTTTGGTGGCTTAGTCCACTATTGCGTTGAAGTGTTATTATGTTTAGTCAATTTTTTCATTAGGATTGAAGAAAAGTGAAATGAAATTAAAACTAACTAACTAACTAACTAACCATCACGCCGTTTCCCCGAAAGGGTAGACAGAAAGAATGGACTGCAACACTTTAATCGATGCTGCACTCCATTCTTCTCTTTTCGCCAACGCGAGAGACGCGGTTTGATGGGTTGCGAACCTCATCGCCACCAATAGGCATCTCCCGCGCACACTTCAATCATTCAACATCTACATAATAAATCTTAAACAAATTATACAAAATACAATGATATAAAATAAAATAACACATAAAAATAATTTAACACATAATGTTCTTTTAGATGGTGCACTTGTTAGCTGGGCGATCCGAACATTTGTGTTTATTTAATTTTTTATTCCACTGTTTTCATTTTAATTAGGCACTTAAAACAATCCAACACCAGCAAAAACTTGAAAATTTGATTGAAGAATTTATTCAAATTGTCATTGGAACAAATGAAAATTTTATTTTTACACCTGTCAAAATTATTTTTATAAACGAAAAAACTTGTATTATTTTAACATCAGAAGAGTGAAAACGTATTAAAGGTATATAGAAAATATATCTATTATAATTTTAATCCCTTTCGGAATCAGAAACGTCTATTACATCTGACTGAATATTATTGGTCTTCAAATTGTTATAAAAATGGTGGAAAATTGGCGGTACGAAGTCAAGAAGGAAATTAAATCCTTCTTCTTCATCGCTGTGATAGTATTTCCTTGTGGATACAATGCATCTAAAGTAGTGATTAAGACTGACAATCTTTTTGAAATATCCACTATGGAGAAAATCACTTCAATGTTGTTTGAGTATTTGAAATATATTTTAAATGGTTCGGTTTTTGTATACCTCAACCACTGTATTTTCAACCACTCTACTTTGGATCCATCAAGTGAGACATTTCTATTTACTATGTTACTCTCCAATTTAATTGTTGATAAAAAATTATCCCTTTCCATTGAGATTATTTTAAATTGATTACTTTTCCTGGCTGATTGTATTACTTGAATCCAGTGTTCCGGATTGTAAATATCTAGAAAAAATCATTTTTGTTTTTCAATTAAACCTGATCACATGGTAAATAGAAATGACTAACTAACTAACTAACTTACCATCACGCCGTCTCCCCGGAGGGGTAGGCAGAAAGAATGGAACGCCACACTGTTCTGTCCTGACATACGTCTCTCGCTTCCTCTACATTCATACATCTTGTCATGCACGCACGTCGATTTTCCGACTCCTCACGTGACCGACATTCAATATTTGATTGATTTGATCGTGCCACGTTTTCCTCGGCCTTCCTCTGTTTCTAGCTCCGTTCACGCCGTTTACATATACCTTCTTTACCATTCTGTCTTCACTCATTCTTTCCATGTGTCCAAACCATCTAAATTACCCTTTCCTTATTTTGTTCATAACACTTTCATTCGCACCACATTCACTTCTTATACTTGCATTTGTCACTCTATCATAAACAGATTTGCCACACATTCGTCGTAGAGATCTCATTTCTACTGCATTTATTCTACTTTCATCCTTGAGACCTGTCACTACCATGGCCCCTGAAATTTAGTTCAAATAAAAATATATTATCGAATAATTGAAAAATTCCAGGACATTTCGCACCGTGAGTGTAAAACCGAAACAAGTACAAATATACAGTTTCATCCACTTGTTCCAGATTTTCACCGTTTACACTAATGTTGCAGACTGTCATGCGGTCATAGGAATGACCACTCACTAAAAAATTGTAGTCAATGTCATTCACCACATAATCAGAATTGGACACAATATACATGAACTTCATTTTCGGCACTAATACTTTGGACTGACCATTATGGTCCACTTTTGCATTGAGAATATTTTTAAATATTTAAACGCAAAAATAAAAAAAACACTTCCATCTAAAGAATATTGTTGAAACTAAGTTTAGTCCGTTCTTAAATCGAAGAAACACATGTTTTAGACACATTCCCATAGTTAACTCAATATTGGCCTTCATGTGTGTTCGTCCACTTTTCCTTTGAATGCCTCATTTAATATAGGGTCAAAGCACCAATGAATGACCGTTTAAGGTTCAGCTTGTACTGAAATCCACATTAAAGGCATTAATTTCATTATTTCAGTGTACAAAATAAAATAAAACAATAAAAAACACATTGACTTCTCTAAATTCTCTAACTTTTTTTATTGAAATATGAGTATTACTATTAAAATTAATATTAAAAAAATAGCACAATCACCAGTAATTGACCACTTCAGGTTATATTGATACAATACATAGATTTTGTTACATTGTCACACTATGAAACACCCTAACATATAAAACTATGTAAATATTCAAATAATTGCATAAGAAATAACATTAAAAAAAACACTCCACACTTTTCCTTATAAAAAAACTACTAACGATCTCAGAACAACAACGGGAAGACGCACTTTTACCGTGTGACAAGGCACAGTTCAAAACTGATAGTTTTGTTTCTTACCAACAGTTGTCTCTGCCTACCTCTTTTGTCATAGTTTCTTGGGATTAAAGTTTTTTGACTGGACACAAAGAGCAATTCTTATTATATTTTGTTTTATTAACTAACGGTCATTTACTGGGGGGCGGTCAAATACTGGTGCTTCGACCCTAAACTAATCACGGAACCGGCAAAATAAGAATGAAAGTAGAATCTTCTTCTTTGCGTGCCGTATCAGGTCCCCCCGACGTTGGCAATCACTCCGGCGAAGGCTTCTCTATCTTGCGCAACCCGGAACAGCTCCCACATGTCTCATTCCGGTCCAGTCTCTTATGTTACACAGCCAAGACGTTTGTCTTCTACCAGGACCACACTGCTTCTAAATTTTTCCCATCAGTATTAGTTGGAGCAAACTGAATTTATCTCCCCGCAGAATGTGACCCAGATATGAAATCTTACGAACCTTAACTTCCTTTAGCAGTTCTCTACTACAATTGGCTCTCCTCAAAACCTCCAAATTGCTGACGAAATCATAAACGTTCTAAAATAAATTGATCATGTAAACAATTTTATAATATTTTAAATATGTATCTTTATAATATGTATCACTGAAGAAGGACTGGTTGTCCGAAACATGTCTACGTAAATTGATATTTTAAAATACAGTTGAGTCTCGGTTATCCGACCTTCCGAGTTATCCGACCTACCAGGGCAATGCCCCTTTCCTTTACCCGACTGCACGCATTATATTCGCGCGCCTGGCGACAGTCCACAGTGCTTACGTAGCTCTTTCGCATGTTCTATTACTTTGCCGTAAGTGCATTTTGATGTTTTAGTTCGTTACATTCAGTCATGTTACATGTACTTTGAAAAGTTTTCGATGTGCAAATAAAATTAACACATTTTCAATGTCGTTTTTATCATTTTACGTGTTATCCGACCTTTTCGCTTATCCGACCTTGCCACCTCCCGTTTAGGTCGGATAATCTAGACTCTACTGTATAAGTGTTGTATATATAAAGTATATAAAAAATAAAAAGAGAAATAAAGCGTCATAACAACACAAAGCATGGCGAATATAAAAGAGATAATGATTTATTTTGGAACGTTTACTATCAAAACTGACCATATTTGTAAACAAATTTAAAATATTTTAAATATTTATATAAAAACACTGATGGAGGGCTGGTTAGTCCGAAACATGTTTGATATATTACTTTTTAATAAATGTGAGTATTATATACAAAGTATATAAAAAAAGAAACAATAAATTTGATTTGATTCGATTTAAAGTGTCATTTATAACTAACTAACTAACCATCACCCCATTTCCCCGGAGGGGTGGGCAGAGAGGATATATCGCCACAATGGCCTGTCCTGGCATACCTCTCGGGCTTCCTCTACATTCATACATCGTACCATGCACGCACGTCGATTATTCCGACTTCGATTGTGGCCACCTTTTAGTAATTGATTAATTTGGACATGCCATGTTTTTCTCGATCGTCCTCGGCTTCTTTCCCCACTCACGCTGCTTGTGTACAACTTTTTAACCATTCTACTCTGATCCATTCGTTCCATACATCCAAACCATGTCAGGGATCCTTTTTTAATTTTATTTATGATGCAGTCATCTGCCTTACATTTCTTTCTTAATTCATCGTTCGGTATTCTATCATACAACGTTTTCCCGCACATTCTTCTTGGTGATCTCATTTCAACGACGTTTATCTTGTTTTTATAAATAATATAATTATTGTCACCGTGTGAACCCATATTTCCTGGCAGTACCCCAAATATTTCATTGACTAACAAAGTTTCCTAAATGTGACTGAGAAAAAAATGATATATTGGAGTCATCTCTTAGTAAACCTGTAAAATATATACACAAACAACGTTTATATCGTCATAGATTTAAAACACGTCTTAATGCGCCCTTGGGGTGATTACGTCACAAAAACGGCGCTTTAAAAGTTAGCATATTATTATTATTATCTATTATTTATTATGGAATTGGCAAAAGAAGGATGAAAGTAGAATAAATTGCAGTAGAAATGAGATCTCTTAGACGAATGTGTGAATACTCTGTGTATGATAGCGTCGAATGAAAATATAATAATTGAATGCGGTGCGAATGATGGTGTTATGAACAAAATAATGAAAGGATCATTAAGTTCGTTTGAAAATATGGAAAGTATGAATGAAGAAAAAACGGTAAAATTTTATATATGTTAACAATGTAAATGGAACCAGAAATAAAGGAAGACCGAGGAAAACGTGGCACGATCAAATAAATCAAATATTGAATGTCGGCCATGTGAGGAGTCAGAGAAATCGACGCGCGTGCATAACACGATGTATGAATGTTGAGGAATCGAGATAAATATGTCAGGAAATAAAATGGTGATGGTTAGTAAGTTAGTTTTTTTTATTATAGAAACGTGGACCTGACATTATTATTGGGTTACTGTAAATATAACAACCAAAGCTAAGATGGCAGTACACAATAGAGTTCTAGTGCCAACCTTACGTGTGGAAGTGACGCTTGGAGTTGGCAGTAGAACGACGAAAATAGGATAAATGTCGAAGAAATGTGGTCACTAAAAATGATATGCTGGAAGAAGAACTTCTGTTTTCTAGAAGTTTTATCATATTTTAAAGGAATGACACGTTTCGCCTTGCTAACTCACTAACTAACCACCACGCCGTTTCCCCGGAGGGGTAGGCAGAGAGGATAGATCGCCACATTGTTCTCTCCTGACATCTCGAGCCTCTTCTACATTCACACATCGTGACATACACGCTCGTTGATTGTTCTTACTTCGCCTTTCAGTAATTGATTAATTTGGTTTTGCCACGTCTTCCTTGGCCTTCCTCGACTTCTTTTTCCATTCACACTATTTGTATACATCTTTTTATCCATTCGTTCCATATGTCCAAGCCATATTTGTGGCCCTTTCTTAATTTTATTTATCTCGCATTCATCCGTCTTACATTCCTTTCTTACTTCGTAATTAGATATTCTATCATATATTGTTTTTCGCACATTCTTCTTTGTGACCTCATTTCTACGGCATTTATCCTACTTTCAACCTTCTTCTGCCAACTCCAAGCTTCACTTCCATACATAAGGGTCGGCACTAGAACTCCATTGCGCACTGCCATCTCGGCTTCAGTCGATATATTTCTATTTGCGGTAATGACTTTGAGTGCACCATTTTTGTTTCCAGTTCCAATCCTTCATCCGATACTTTCTCCATTCTTCCATCTCTTGTAAACATGCTTCCCAGATAAGCAAATTTGGTAACTTGCTCTAATTTCTCACCGTTCGCACTTATGTCACAATCCGTCATACATTTTTCCTTTTCAAATGCCATAATTTTAGATTTTGCCTACTTCGTATATTCTTGACACTAGGACTTGTAGATCGTCCATGCTGTCAGCGATTAAAACAGCGTCGTCTGCATACAGCAAACAGCTGATGAACACATCGTTCATTTTAGCACCAGCATTTGTGTCATCTAATTCTTTCATACACTTGTCCATGTATAGATTTAACAACCACGGCAACATTACACAACCCTGTTACGGGAAGGAATGACACGTTTTGCCTTGCTGAGGCTAAGGACATTTGATGATGTCCACTTTTTTACAAAATTATAAACATCCACAGGGATATTTATATACATTTTTTACAATATAGATCGAACGCGAATATTTAATTAATTAATTTATATATTTATTTATAATGTTTGTGCTAGATTACGTAATTAGAACGATGATTTTACAAACACAATATTATTGTTTCATTATTGCTATTATATTTTATTATAACTATTATTCAAATAACAATATTGTAATCCATTTTAATTAAAATTTCCCCTACTTACATAAAAATTACTGTTTCAAATTAATTGAATCAAATTATGAAATCTACACAAAATAATATGTATTGTTTCTTGAACAATGATGTAAAACTCTTCTTCTTCTTCCTCTTAGTTTAGGTCATATGACCTGTTTAAGCGGTGAGCTGTCTTGGGATGATGATGTCCAGCCATCTCTCCATCTTTTTGGCGGCCTTCCTGGTATTCTCTTGATGCTTGGGTTTTCATCTTTAACAATTTTGCAATTCTTGTATTCTCCATGCGGTCCACTTGGTCTCTCCAAAAGCGCCTTCTGCTTCATCCCATATATATAAATATATATATATATATATATATATATATATATATATTAATAATAATAATAACAATGTGTGTAATGTAATGTATGTAGTAATGTGTATGTCAATAATAATGTGTAATGTGTAATGTGTATGTAATGTGTGTAATGTGTGTATGTTTATGTAATAATGTGCGTATGTAATAATAATAATATAATAATAATAATAATAATGTAATATGTAATAATAATAATAATAATGTAATGTATGTGTAATGTGTAATATGGCAATAATGTATGTAATAATAATAATAATGTGTAATAATAATAATGTAATAATAATAATAATAATAATATGTATGTATGTATGTATGTAATAATAATATGTAATAATATGTATATAATAATAATAATAATAATAATAATAATAATAATAATAATAATTATATATATATATATATATATATGCATACATAGGAAGGAAGTATAGTTTATCGGGAAACACCTAAACTGCATGATAAAGATATTGTTGTCAAGGTCTTTGGTGGCTGGCTTTTACACTTCTTGTGGTAACCGCAGACCTAAGTAAGTTCATAATATTTTTAAATCGTTTTAATTTTATTTTAACACTGACACTAAGCTGGAGAGAAAGAGATTTCTATAATATTTGGTTTATTTTCATCTTTGTGGCAGAGTGGCAAGAACTATGACTGCCGCACCGAAGTTCGAAGCCTATCATATTAGTAAAAGTACTTTTAGAAGACAACTACTCTTGACTTTAGAGAGTATCTTGTATTCCTTAAGTCGAACCATCTTCCGTGCGTTCCTGGTGTTATATATTATATTTTACCTGTTCTCAAAGGATGCCTTCAACTATAATTTTTGTTTGTAATATCTTCTTCTTCTGATTGTAAATCTTGCGATCTGTTCATGCAGGACTTCTAGCAGGACCAGCCTTCTCTCCATTTATTTTGTGGTCGTCCTGGTGGTCAAAGGCCCTCTAGAGTCTCGTGCATCACGATGTGGTCCCACCAGAATCGTCTTCCCTGCCTATTCCATCTCACTGTATCTTAAATTTTGCTGGATTTTCGAATTTCTTCATTGGGTATCCTATGTCTAGAGGTCTCTCCACAATAGGCGCAATGTTCTCATGTCTGCTACTCTTCAGATATGTTTGGTTCTGACAGTGTCTGCTCTAGGATATTATTGCTAGTTTTAATAAAATTTATTTCTATATTACGTATTTTAACTGAATCGAAAGTGGCTTTCCTTGTCCTTATTTCGACATGGTAATTTTTTGATTAATCAATAATAAAAATAATATTGTAAAAACACTCCTGCAAAACCATACGCGTGCGCTCCGCTTCGCGTCTCGGAACACACTGACCGTTTGACGCATTTGACGCATAGCTCTTCGGTTTGTGAATCAACTATAAAATTCTATCCTTCACTCGTCGTTTTACAAACTATATTTTGCACAATTCTCTTAATGATTTAATTTTTTAATAATTCACTTTGTAATAGTATTGAACTACCGTTTGAATTTATTATGGAACCGCACGCACTGTTTGTGGCAAATGTTTAAAAATAGTATGCTAATTAATCTCTACTGGTTTTTTTTAGTTACACGTGTTTACAAACACACTTGAAATCAAGTCACATAGTATTTAAAGAGGATATATACCAGAGTCAATAACACCACAATGACTCATGAGAAAACCAGCTAAAAACATAATTCCGGCATAATCGGATTCGAAATCGCTACTCCACTTTTTTCTTTAATTGTTTAAATCAATAAATCTATAATACATATAAGATTACATATAATAAGATGAGATTGACCTCTAGATTAATAAATCAAATCAGTTTATCGTCATTAAAGTCATTACCGCAAATATAAATTTATCGACTGAAGCAAAGTGGGCAGTGCACAATGGAGTTCTAGTCCCGACCCATACCGTATGTATGGAAGTGAAGCTTGGAGTTGGCAGAAGAAGGATGAAAGTAGGATAAATGCCGTAGAAATGATGTCACTAAGAAGGATGTGCGGAAAAACATTGTATGATAGAATATATAATGTTGAAGTAAGAAAGGAAAGTAAAGCGGATGAATGCGTGATTAATAAAATCAAGAAAGGGTCACTAAGTTGGTTTGGACCTATGGAACGAATGGATGAGGGAAGAATGTTTAAAAAAATATATACAAATAGTGTGAATGGAAAAAGAAGACTAGGAAGGCCAAGGAAGACATGGCATGACCAAATTAGTTAATTACTGAAAGGCGGCCATGTTCGAAGTAGGAACAATCGACGAGCGTGCATATCACAATGTGTGAATGTATAAGAAGCGCGAGAATTGCCAGGATTGAACAATGTGGCGATCCATCCTCTCTGCCTACCCCTCCGGGGAAACGGCGTGATGGTTAGTTATTTACTCAAAAGACATTACAAACAGCATATATGTTTAAGGCATCTATTGAGTACAGGTAAAATATAATAAATGAAATATAATACCAGGAACGCATGAGAGATGATTTGATGTTAGGAAGACAATATACGAGGTGTGTTCAGAAAATAACGGGAATTTTCTTTTTTGGTTTTTTTATTTATTTTTTCGTCTACATTAATGTCCTTATAAATAGTCCCAATATAGAAATGTTTAAGGCATCTATTGAGTACAGGTAAAATATAATATAAAATACCAGAAACGCATGAGAGATGGTTTGAAATTAGGAAGACAAAATGCTTTCTAAAGTCGAGAGTCTTTGTCTTCTGCGCACTCCCACTAATATGAAAGGCGTCGATCTCCGAAGAGACCGCGTTCAGCAGACTAATAGCTCTTCCCACCGGTGTCACCAGAGGCAGGTTGAAATTAGATCGCTGACGAATATATGGAAAATCGGTGTATGGTAGAGTGTCCAATGAAAATGTAAGAAGTGAATGCGGTGCGAATGAAAGTGTTATGAACAAAATAATGAATGGAAAATTAAGATGGTTTTGACACATGCAAATAATTAATGAACAAAAAATATAATAGTAAAAAAAAGTGTATGTTAACGATGTAAATGAAACTAGAAAAAGAGAAAGACCGAGGAAAACGTGGCACAATCAAATAAATCAAATATTGAACGTCGGCCACGTGAGGAGTAGGAGAAATGGACGTGCGTTCATACGATGTATGAATGTTGAGGAAGTGAGAGCAGTATGACAGTGTGGCGATCCAATATTTCTGCATACCCCTTTGGCGAGATGGTGTGATGCTTAGTTAGTTTTAAGTTCTGACTAGAAATTTGAAAAACCAAAATTATTCTTAGAATAATATATCGTGAACAAAATCAGAATGGGATTCAAATCCGCATCTTTCGTTAGATCCAGAAGAAGATACTGGAGGGACCATGTAGCCAGAATGGATAGTGACAGACTCGCATATACAGCAGCTTACGAAATCCCCTCCGGTCACCGTCCACCTGGAAGACCATGACTTTCGTGCCACAAATCATTAGATTTATTAAAAGAAGAAGAATGAAATCCCTCGCTATCCGAGACGCGTATATTTTTTGTCCTTTGACGTTTTATATATCAAATTACGAAATTCTTTTGAATCTGACAGCCAAGTAGTCGCTGGCGGCCATATTGGGAGAACTGACAGTTCGCATCGAACACTAAATCAAAATTTGAACCCGCCGCCATTATTGGTCGCAATACATCTAGTTGGCACTCACTGCGGCCGAGAGGCGGGAGTTCATTATTGTCTATGGTCAACCGGTCGGGGGTCATTTGTCAATCGTTTTGTCTGTGGAGGAAATTCGCGCCATTCGAAAATCAAGCTTTCCTATTTTGAAGGTCATATATGGGGTAATTATTTTCAATATTTTTATGAATTAAAATATTGTTGTTTATATGATTATTTGACTCCATATGTTTTTAAGGTAGTAAGTGCATTTATCATCTGTAAAATAATGTAAATTTCGAAACATGCTGTGTTAAATAAACTCATATAGATCAAATGAAATCATTCTTCTGCAATGATAACAAAAATTTGAAACTCCGCCAGAGAATAATCAAATGCTATGTGTGGTCTATTTTATTGAATGGATGTGAAACGTGGACATTTAAAGTCAACTCAATGAACAGACTGTAAGCATTTGTTGAAATGTGGCTCTATCGCCGAATGCTAGAATTCCCTGGACAGACATGGTTACCAATACCAAAGTCCTGAAGCGAGCTAGAGTTGACAGGGAGCTGTTGTCAACTATCAAGGTTCGGAAGATTTCACATCTGGGTCATGTACTGCGTGGGGAAAAGTACCACCTTCTCTAAGTGATATTGGAGGGGTAAATTGAGGGACGCCGAAAGCCGGTAGGAGACAGATGTCCTGGCTGCGAAACGTGAGGGAGTGGACCGGCATCCAAAGTGTGGAGGACCTGTTCCGAGCGGCGCAAGACAGGGACAGGTTCGCCGAGGTGATCGCCAACGTTAGGGGGACACGACAGGACACTTGAAGATGAAGAAGATATAGATAATATATTGTTTTGGCCGAAACACTGTGATACTTCAAATTATTACATGTTTTAATTTTGAAACACTGTTTAAATAATGAAAATGAAAAAATATTGTAAAAAGATCTTTAAAAAATATGTATTTAGTTAAAATTCACTAATGTTTGTGTCTTCGACTGGTTTCGGTAGCTCGCTGCCATCTTCCACCAGAATTTCATCAATTTTCATTTTTATTTATATTATTTACATTGCAAAATTGAAGACATAGTGAGATGGAGTAGGCAGAGAAGACGATTCTGGAGGGACCACATCAAGATAATGGATCCAGCAAGAATTCCTAATATCGTGATGCGCGAGACTCTAGAGGGCTGTCGACCTTCAGGACGACCACCAAAGAGATGGAGAGAAGGCTGGTCGTCTTCATCACAGGAAGAAAGTTGATATCCTGCATAAACAGATCGCAAGATCAACAATCAGAAGAAAAAGAAGAATATTTACAATGAACTTCTACCATGAAATTTTGCTGGTTCTTTGGATGCTACGCTTAGGCTTTTTTATGTTTCCTGTTGATTTCCACATTTGTAAACAGGAGAATTTTTTAACCAAATTACTGTGTACAACTTTTTAGCTGTTGATTCTCATGACATGTTATAGGTAGCTATTCTCTCGCCATTTTATTGTAACGTGAATTCTACCCCAGACCAAAGACAGTGTGACAATCACACTATCATCGCTGGGTATCGAACCCGGGACCTTCGGTGTGCCAGTGAATTAGTATTACTTTTCTTCTTCTTAGTGTAGGCTTTGTAGCATGTTTCTTACGAGGAATTGGCCTCCTGCGAGGTCGACTCCCAGCTGTCGATCCATCTCTTTGGTGGTCTGCCCGGGGGTCGTTTACCTTAGGGTTGGCCGTGCAACACAATGAGAGGAGTCTGGGTGGATCCATTCTCTTCACGTGTGCATACCAGTATCTTCTCCTTTGCCTTCCCCATCTAACGACAGCCTTGATCTAGCATATCTCCCTTTCTTTGAGTTTCTTATTCTATCTTGTAGTGTCTTGCTTCTTCTTCTTTCCCTTTGCCATTTCCCATCATCTGGGGTCGGCCCTCCTCGTACGAAAACGCCAAACTTTTCTATTTTGACTCATCTCCACTGTCAGGTTCTCGCGTTGGAGCTCCTTTTCCATGTTGCCACTGGGCGACCTCTTCTTCTTGGTTTTGTGGGAATGCTGAAGGCTTTTTGGACAATGTGTTCACTGTTTCTTCGCATCACATGACCGTACCACCGGAGTCGAGATTTTCTTAATTTTTCCGTTATTGGGGCAACCTTAAAGCTACCCATCACGTATTCGTTCCTTACGTGGTCCAGCCTTGTGACACCTCCGGCCCACCTCAGCATTTTCATCTCGGTAGCGTGGACTCGACGTTCATGGACTTTTTTGTTGGTCCAGCACTCTGCCCCATATAGCATGGCGGGCCTCACTGCAGTCTTGTAGACTCTGCCCTTGGTCCTGATTGGAATTTTTTGATCACACAGGACACCATCACAGGACACCATCACATTTTTGATCACAGAGAGACCTCCACTTGAGCTAGGCGGTGTTTGTCTTGTGTTTGACATCAGTGTACACCCGAGATATTTAAATTGGGACACCTTGTTAACTGGAGTATTGTCAATGTAAATTGTACTTTCAGATGTCTTGTCAGATATGTTTTTGAGTGTCTTCATTTCTGACACTCGAAGCGCGTTTTTTTTGGGATTGTGGTGTCCGTCCTGAGTTTTATAAGAATATTTGACGCCATATGTTTAAGGTAGGACTTGCATTTATCATCTGTAACATGTTATGTTAAATAAACCCATAGATAATCAAATGAAATCACTATTCTGCAATGATAACATAAATTTGAAACTCCGCCAGAGAATGATCAAATGCTTTGTGTGATCTGTTTTATTGAATGGATGTGAAACGTGGACCTTAAAAGTCAACTTATGAACAGACTGGAAGCATTTGAAATGTGGCTCTATGACTGTGGCTCTTGGCGTATTACTTACAATTAGCACGTAAATATATCTATTTGCCTCATTTTAGATTTTACGTAGCGCAGCGTATCATATTATTATATTATAGATTGGATTGTGTTGACGTTATTATAAATGACCATAACAGGCCCGGACCGAGGGAAGGGGGCCAATTGAAAACCAATATTACGTCCCGCACACACATCACGAACAGGCGCTGTCCCCGTGACAAATAATAGGCGATCCATTGCCGATGCTCGGGCCGAGGCGCGCTTTGATTTCGGGGGCCCGACCTGCAGTTACCTCGGCGCCCCCTTTTGTCCCCGCATCAAAGGCAGCCTTCAAAGTCACCCGCAAATTGACAAAACAATTTATTCCCCGACTAAGGGCGCCTGACAGCCTGACATCTGTGAGAGTTTTCAGGAAGCTGTGCGTCGGATACACGCGTACTGAAATATTTTTATTATTCGATAATAATTGTTAATAATTTGTACGTTTTTTAAACCGCCATTTTTTATGAATATATGGCTGATCAATACATGTTTTGCCATTAAATTAATTTTTTATTATACCTTAGACAGGCGAAACATGTAATTCCCATAATTTATAATCTCTCTCTCTGGTTTCAATCCTGGGATTGGTTTGCAGCAATTTCCTCTATTCTTCTCTTCCATTCTTCCCTGTCTTGTGCGGCTCTTTTGAAATCTGCATATGATGAGCAGCGCACGTCCACCAACAGGTCCTCCAGGTACTCTCGGCGTGGACGTCCCCTAGAGTTTGTCCCCTGGTCATACCCTCCATTATGGCATGCAAGAGGCCTTCTTGTCGTATTACATGGCCGATCCATCTTGCACGCCTTTCGGACAAGGTTCTGAGCAGGTGCCTTCCTCCTTCGATTCTTAGGAGAACCTCCTCATTTGTAATGTGGTAAATAATAAAACGTTTATATTCGTATTAATTAAGAAAAACTGTGTTGTTCTATTTTTGAATTTATTCATCTCGACATCGTTTTCGTCAACAAACGTTTCGGCAAAATAAAGTGAAGAGATTTCATTTGTTCTGTCATATTTTGTTGGTATTTAATCAAATCAAACCAGTTTATTATTTCAACAGACAATACAAACAATATTAATGTTGAAGGCATCTATTGAGTACAGGTAAAATATTATATATAATATAATACCAGGAACGCATGAGAGATGGTTCGACATTAGGAAGACAAGATACTTTCTAAAGTCAATAGTATTATTCTTCTGAACGTACTTTCACTAATATGAAAGACGTTGATCTCCAAGGAAACCGCGTTTACGACTAATTGCTTTTTCCAACGGTTTCACCAGAGGCAGGTTGGTTCTGGCGGCCGATAGGTTAAACATTCAATGCTGTCGCTGTCTAAGATATCTATCAGAGCCAAAAAGACCAACATCCTCCACCACGGTCAAGTTCTCGAAATATCTTTGGATTAATCTAAAGAAATGAATAATATTATAATTCACATAAGAACAATAACATATAATTCACATGATTCACATAAGAACATATAAAGCAGAAGGAATTATGACAACGAGTATATATAAATAAAATCATGACAATGTACAAAAACATAAGAATTTAATTATGATGGAACAGGTAGAATGATAGGTATATAATAATATAACACATAATAATACATAAAATTAAACTCGTAAAACATTCATAATAACGGGTACACATAATAACACATATAATTAAACACACAAAACACAGAAAATGACAGGTATACATTTAACACATAGAACTAAACACATATGGACAGGTCACATAATAACAAATACTTAAAACTAATAATATTTATAAATACTATACTATTCAACTACAATAACTTATTAAGAGAAAGTTTCTTATTTAAATTAGACTTAAAAGTGAATAAATTGGGATGGAAGATGTCAATATCTCCGTATTCATTAGCTAATCTGTATAATCTGGGCATGGGATAGTTATATAAATAATTTATTGTCGCACATGTATATAGTTAAATACGCCGCTCAATTGAACGGCTAGGCTGATAATGAAATGGCGGCCGGTAGCTGAATAAATTAAGTTTTAGTTCTCAACGTTTTAGTTCTAATTTTTACCACTGCAACGCTAGCAGTCATCTCCCAATATTATGTTCAACTGTCAGTCGGCATTCGATAACGTGTGTTGTTGTAAAAAGTAACACGATTTTCAAACAAAAAAGAGAGAGAGCATGCGTATAGGGGATGTGGGATGTATTATTTAAAAAAAAACTAACTCTAACCTAAACGTACTGTACTTCTTTACTACCGTACGAGTTTTGCCATTGGCTTAGCGCTTGTACGGTTATAATGTTCATATTGACGCATAGCGTGTTTATAAAAACATAACTTTATTTTTATTTCTATTTTATTGTATTTTACTTTAACCACCTCAACAGACCGGAAGACCCAATTACAGAGAGGAATTACATCACAATCACCCAGGCTTCAGAAAAAAACCTTTTTTAATTATTATTGATTTCACCGAGAATCGAACCATTAGATTAGAGTTAGTTTTTTTTTAAATAATACATCCCACATCCCCTATACGCATGCTCTCTCTCTCTCTCTCTCTCTCTCTCTCTCTCTCTCTCTCTCTCTCTCTCTCTCTCTCTCTCTCTCTCTCTCTCTCTCTCTCTCTCTCTCTCTCTATTAATTGCGTATTTAACTAGGTGGCGGCGACATACATATTGTCATCAAATAACATATTTTTGACATTTAATTAAACAGGTTTCCATTTTAATTTGTTTGAGTATTATCAAATCAAACGAACTGTCCACAAATAACTTTTGAATCGCATTCGATTTTGCATCGTTATTCAAAATAGTGTTCAAATCAAATGCACCGACCGCTAGGTGACATTTTAATTAACTCTCCCGCCCTCAACACAATTCCCATAGAAACGCCGCCGTCCTATAGATGTGGATCTCTATTAGACAAAGTACCTACCCCCTTCAATTAACGGGTACTTTCAGGATTGTTTGATTACTTTTGCAGCGTAATAATTATTTCGTTTGATTGGATTGTGATTATAATGGTTTTTATTTAAAATAATTATTTGTTTGGTTATTTTAAAGTTTTTATCTCTGTATTTAGTGCTCGCATAATTAAATGATATTAATAATTTTATACGCTTCGCCACAAATGTATAAAAAAAATCATTTAGGTAACTTGGACTTGGATCTTCTGGAATATATAGGGTGTTTTTTTAGAGGTTTGGTTTTTAAACTGACAACATTGTTTCTACAGACTGTCAATTTGACAGCTGATAGTTGATTTGTAGTCAGTACGTTTTGCCATTTTACCATAAATAGACTGAATTTAGAACAGCGCTTGCAAATCGTGCAAATTTATTATTAATCATGGTTCGGTTCGACAAACTTATCGTGCACTACGTCCATTTCACGGTCGACATAATCGTCCGTCCGAGCAAGTTATTCGGAAGACCATTGATCGTTTTCGCGCACTCTAGTGGATAATACGCATCCACAAAGACGACAATTGTCGAAAATTGGACTTCACGATTGCGCTTCATTCGAGCTAGCCGTGGCGCTCATATGCCCGAAATCATATTTAAACAATAATGGCATAAACTTATCTATTAAATAAATTATCATAGACATTGACATTATTTTAATGTATTTTTTTTTTCATTTTGAATATGTATTGTATACCTCTAAAAAAACACCCTATAGAAGGTCAGCTCTAATGGCTACACTTTTTAACATAATAAATTAAAACAAGTGTTTTATTTATAATTTAATCATGTCCTACCACAAAGTGAATGCCGAAACAATAAATAACATTGTATTATTATTTTTTAGCAAGGTTGTACAGGGGAAAAGTTTTTAATGTACTATATACTAATGAGGAATATGCTTGAATTTGGTTATTTATAACATTTAATTAACATTTTTTTTGCCTTTAAAATTTCTAATTTCTGTAATTTTGGGTGGTTATTTGCTATATGTTAAAAAAAATTGTGTTTATGGTTTCGAAATGATGGTCAAAATTCACACAATGATTGACCATTTCCGAAAAGATGTTTCTGTTCGTCCAAAACAATGTACTAGATATTTTTTCTATTCGCTTTCCTCTAGAGTTTGAATAAATTAAAAAAAAATATTGCATCATATTCTAAGATGTGTCTTTTCTCTTTTTCGCAGGCTTTACGATGGCGGACTTCCTCAAACCAACGGCTCGCATCACCCTGATTCTTTGGACTACCAACCGCCTCCGAAGCGATCCCATCTCTCACAAAACCTCCTCGTAAATCCGTCTCCTCTCTTATTCCCTCTCCAGACCCACTCCCACCTCTTCGAGTACCCGCACCCTTACCACATCGGCTTCCACGCCCAGTCGGATCCGTTGTCTTCCAATTTCGAACTGCGGAGGGACTCTGCGCGGGAAAACTTGGCGGGAAACCTAGAAGCGCGAGCGGCGACGTCATCAAACATGGCCGCCAACATGGCAACCGGTCTGTCAATGAATTCCATTCCGAATTCGAAAAATGACGAAGAATGGAAAAATATTAATACAATGTTGAATTGTATACTCTCCATGGTGGAAAAAACAAAAAGAGCCCTGGCGATTTTACAACAAAGAGGTAAGGCATTTAATAATCTTCCACGAGTATTTAATTTCGTTACCGGTTTCGCCAGTAGATCAACGAAATTGTGGGTTTTTAGATTAGAAACTAGTGAAGGTGTTTTTTAAAACTCAGCCATTTTAGGGAAAATTCATACTATTGAAGAATATTCTCTAACTGCTTTGTGTGTTGCCATTAAGAGGGGCAATCAATCTGAAAAACATGATTGCTTGTTTGATCAGTATTTTTCATTTTAATAAAGCCATTTTCAGGGGTCATAAAGGCTTTTAAACATCGAGTTATTGCTCAATTTGCTTAAATATATTAGATATAAATTAATAAATTACGCCATTATTTTGAAACGGTCAGATTTGAACCAGTTTGCGTCCAATTCACATCAAACCACTGAATAATTAAGCCATAAACTCAGATCTTCCTGGTTAACTCAAAACCGGATTTGTTTTATTAAAATCGGATTTGGAAAGTGCATAATATGGGTATTTTGATGCCCCGCGAGCTGCTTGGCTTTTTTTTGGCACAACTTGTGACAGAGGCTAAAAACTGAATAATTTATGATAATGTAACGCAAAAACAAATATCCATTTCCACAGCAAAGCCTAACTAAAATGGTTATTTTGTACGTATGGTGGAATATTTGAGGCAAACTGAAAGAAAAACTCCTAAATTTAGTCAACCGAATTAGACTTATACTGCATCAAGACAATGCATGCCCTCACTCAGCAAAAATGACCCGTGAAATAATCCAAGATCTAAATTGGGAGGTTATACATCACCCTCCATATTCACAACAGCTTGCTCCGTCTGACTATAATCTATTCATCTATTGTATATCCAATATTTCTCATCCAATATTTTAATTCAAAACCATTAATTTTTTTTATAAAAAAGGAGTTGAAATTTTACAAAATAGATAAAGAATATCGTGGCGGTTCTGCCTACCCCTTCAGAGAGACGGCGTAATGAATTGCTACTTTTTAAAAATTGGGTTTTATTGTATGTTTATACAAAATTCAGGGCCTCTTGGTAACATTTGCTTCAGGCCCCACGTTGCCTTAAACCAGCCCTGTTCGAGACATACAGAGCGGTAGCACCCGGAGATGAAGACTGCAGAACAATGTAAATGCGGAACCATCTTTCTTGGAGTGCTGTAAGGCATCAGAAGTGCGTTTCACTAAGGTGAAGAAGGATCCTCAAAACCCTAGGCACCAAGGGAGTCTAAAATATTATAATGAAATAGGCTTTCCTTTCATCTAAGAATTAGCAATGATTTTTTCTTCCAACAGATCAACGCTCGGTTAAGATAGAAACTGCAGAAAATAAGATAAATGATCACAGACTCCTTAAGATTATACATAAAGTATGTTTTTTTTAAAGGTATACAATACATATTCAAAATGGAAAAAAACCACACATTAAAATAATGTTCGTGTGTATGATATTGGCTTCATTTAATAGATAATTTTATGCCATTATTATTTAAATATGATTTCGGGCATATGAGCGCCACGGCTAGCTCGAATGAAGGACAATCGTGAAGTCCAATTTTCGACGATTGTCGTCTTTGTGGATGCGTATTATCCACTAGATTGTACGTGGTGCGAAAACGATCCACGGTCTTTCGAATAACGTGGTGCACGATAAGTTTGGCGAGCCGAACCACGATTTTCAAAATAAATTTGCACAATTTGCAAGCGCTTTTCTGACGTCAGTCTATTCATAATAAAATGGCAAAACAAAATGACTACAAATCAACTATCAACTATCAAATTGACAGTCTGTAGAAACAATGTTGCCAGTTTAAAAACCAAACCGCTAAAAAAAACACACTATATTATTATTTTGTTGAAAAGCTCTTTAGATCATTACAGCGCGAGCCAAATAGACGTAGAGGGTGAAAAAATGGACTTTAAAGGAAATATATTATACATATAACCATGTGATTAGAAATACGACAGTTATCTCTTTGTTGCTCTTATCGTAAGGGTATCCTCGAATTCGCTATAATTGGATCCAAAGAGGTCTATATCATTTGCCACCTCATTTAAAAAACGAATCACTTTCAATACAGGAGAACTTCGAAGCGCCTCTGTGCGGCAATTTGGGGCATAAAATAATAAAATAAATCTCTACATGAGGGAGTTTGGTAGCTATCCGTGGCTTTATCTCAATGGGCATGCTGGGGACCAATAGTTTGCAGATAAGAAGAGATGGGTGCACACTTACCCATTACTTCAGACTTATCAGGGGATTCTTTGAGAACTCCGTTATCTTGGAGGCTATCCATCTTTATGTTACGGATGGTTATCTTCGACAGCGTCAGCACAGACTGTTTTATCTCCCAGCATGCAGAACCAACCTGCCTCTGGTGATGCCGGTGGGGAGAGCAATCAAACTGCTGAACATGATCGCTTCGGAGATCGACGTCTTTCACATTCGTGAAAATACGTTCAGAATCAAATACTCTTGACTTTGTAGTATGTTATGTATTGTTATGTATTCCTAATGTCGAACTATCTTTCATGTGTTCCTGGTATTATATAATATATCTTTTATTTTTTCCTGTTCTCAATAAATGCCTTAAACTATAATTGTTGTTTATAATATCCTTTGAGAAAATAAACAGATTTGATTTGATTTGAGTATATGCCCCCTTGGTCGTCTATAGCTGTGGGTAACGTATAGATTTATTGTAAATATCTCCGGATAGTAGTTTTAAAAAAATGCATACCTAGAATGATCATTCGACGTGTCATAAAGCCAATAGCCTTCGATTCTAGCATACGTCATGCCCTTGACTGCATTTTCAACGTGCCTACGGAAGAATAACGGTTTTAGACTTACTAAGTCGATCGAGTTAACCTGTAATGTTGCCGTCAGCACGGTATAGCGTCATAGCACTTAAACTTACTAAACTTGGCCTAATATGGTACTGGTGACACGTTATCATATCATGGAATGTATCAAGTGATCTTGAGACGGGATAAACATATATTTTAATAAACTTAAGGCATTGTATCCATTTGATTGTATTTTCACAGCGCTTTTTTGCACTTATTACAAACCTGTTTCGAGCCGCGGGTGTCAACATGTAAAATGCGGGAATATCATTATTTATATACTTAACAAAATGGGGTTTAGTTAATTCTAGTGGCCTAGGGGTAATTTTTATAATTAGGATTGTATAATTGGACTTGAAGTTGAGTTTATTCGGTTGTTTATAATTATTAATGTTTTTTTTTTTTTGATTTCTGAAATTTCAAGGTTATTTAATTTTAATTCCCTTGTAATTCCAGAATCCAACATTTGATTTATTTGATCGTGCCACGATTTTCTCGGTCTTCCTCTATTTCTAGTTCCATTTACATCGTTAACATGTACTATTTTTTTACCATTCTTTCTTCATTCATTCTTTCCATGTGTCCAAACCATCTTAATGATCTTTTCATTATTTTGTTCATAACACCATCATTCACGTACATACCGATATCAATAGAAATAAGAACCTTCTTTGAGTAGCAGAAATGCGAACCCTACGTTCCATCGCAGGCAAAACCCTCAGAATTCGGATCAGAAATGAAACGATAAGGTCTGTCTATGGTGTTGAGGACATAGTAAGATGGGGGAAGAAGCAGAAGGCGCTTTTGGAGAGACCACGTGGACCGCATGGAGAATACATGAATAGCAAAAATTGTGAAAGATGAAAACCCAAGCAAGAGATTACCAGGAAGGCCGCCAAAGAGATGGAGAGATGGCTGGACATCATCATCACAGGACAGCCTACCGTCACAAACTGGTCATACGACCTAAATAAGAGGAAGAATAAGAAAGAAGACCATCATTTGCTCGCATTCACTTCTTATATTTTCATTCGACACTCTATCATACACAGAGTATCCGTACATTCGTCTAAGAGATATCATTTCTACAGCATTTATTCTAATTTCATCCTTCTTTTGCAAGTTCCATGCTTCGCTTCCATACATAAGGGTCGGTACAAGAACACCACTGTGCATTAATATTTTATGCATTATCTTTAAAGTTTACCTATAAAATGATATATCAAGTTTCAATTTTTCAGGTTGCATTATCGAAATTTCGTATATTTGATTTTTATTTCAGGGTTGTCACAAGCATAAATAAATATAATTTTTACATATTTATAAAAAAATATATTTATTGAAAGCAAACATTAAAAAATCAAAGTTTGTTGTATCAGTTCTTGTCTATTATCACTTGAAATTTAATTCTTTCAAGTGATATCCTTTTGATCCTTTATATTATCAATCTCACCATAAGTGGTAACTCTAGTGCTCGACTTTTACAAAAATTCCCTTTTCAATAAGATCGACGAACGTCAGAAGGTTCATTTTTCTTGCAGAGATAGTGCATAGATATTGTTAGCAACACAAAAAAAAATGTTAAAATTCCTACTGGAATCATTTTAATGCAATGTGGCCTTACGGTATTGATGGTGCGCCTACGTAGCGGCCACCAGTGGCCTTACGGTATTGAAGTGGTTTAAAATGCCTATGCTCTGATATTATACAACGAGTAATACTTATAACGAGGACATCAGTCCATCCCATCTTCCTCGTAATAACTAAGTTCGGCTGTAATTTATTAGATATATTAGTTTTATTCCACTTGTTCTTCGTTAACGTAGCTCGATGCCAAATTTTACCAGGATCCATGGATCCCAGGACCCATCCTAAAATATTTCTTCTTCCTCAGGTAATGCTCCCGAAGGCGGTTCACCAGAGGGAGCAGACATGAAGCGGGCTGCAGGTGAAATAATGGCAGCCACAGTGCGGCAGACCGAAGAAAGGGTGGCAGAGGTGCGGCGAAGGGCCGAAGAAGCAGTCAATCAGGTACTTAACTGACAGATTCAAATTCACACGCAAAACCGACCTACCACTGATTGTGCCAGGGAGAAGAGCAACCAAACTGCCGACCGCGAATTCCACAATAATATTCAAAATAATTTAAGTTTTACAAAGTATTCTCCCACATCTAAAGGTCCATTTACGTCACGTCACGATAAAAATAGCCTTGAATCTCACCGACTCGTTATCTCAAATGCTATAATAAAATTGCCGTCGGGGGTTGCCGAAGAAAGCACCTACCTACATAAAATTGACACTTATTAAAAATGATCAATATTTTTCAGGATGTGTTTCCTACAGTATATAATTCTTTTTACAGAATACCATTTTTACTACCATTTAAATTCGCCGTGGAGAAGGCGATTATCTCTGAATTTAAATATAATATGAACGGAATCGGCATTAACTAAAAGTAACAAGACACCATGAAAACAAACAAAACGATTATTTGCTCAACGCAAACGCGTGACGTGTCGGTATCGGTTGATAACGGTCCAGTGTATTTAAGGTTCCCACCACCACCCGAGACTGTTATAGGACGCAGCGACGCCCTTTCGTCAGTCTCGCTGCACTGTCTAAGCACTTTCTTGTCCATCCGGGACTTACGTAAATTTAATTTAGCCTTTTCTTTGTCATCAATTAAAAGGATGACAGACCACATTTAATCTTTCCTTTTTTTTAACCTTATATGAGGCCGCCAGGGCAAGAGTGGTCTAACCCCAAATTTAGACAATGGAGATAAATTCGATTGAAAATTTGACGTTTTTCCCCCATTTTTTTTAAAACTATATGGGTTAGGGTCATCTTTAGTGATAAACCTTGTTTGTTTGGTGAACTTTAGAATAATTTTTTGAAATATTGGGAAATATAAAGTTTAAGGATATTTTTTGATGGTTACTTATAATAGACCACATTTGACTCCATATATTTTGATTTTTTGTCAGAGCAAAATAAGTATTTATGGCGATATCTATGTTTCCACTTGGAAATGGTGGTAAGATTAGTTTTTCTTTTATAGTAGGTCACAAATAGGTGTGGGTTAGACCAGTAACTCAATTTTTCTAAAAATGTCGGTTAGACCACTTTTGTCCTTGCGGCCTCATACTCGTATATCTCCCGCTCAGCCTCACACCTCTTTATTGTAAAAAGAAAAGAACAAAGTAAGTACATAAATAAGACACACATTAAATTTAGTAAATAAAAGAACACATTACATTAAAAAAATAAAAGAGCACACATTAATTTGTAAATAAGAAACACATTATATTATATAAAAACACACATTAAATTAAATTTGTAGAATCAGAGTAGTTAGAATCATGGAGAGCTTCCGTGCAAATTCAGTTTATAGCGGGCCCTACCCGCCGCCATTTTCGTACATCTTAAAAGTAAGGTTTTGTGTCTAGGTGAAGAGGCAGGCCGTTGCTGAGCTGCAGAGAGCTGCCGCCGCAGAGAGAGCCCGCCTGGAGAGGCTTCTTCGTCTTCCTGCAGCCCGTCGCGCCACCAGCCAGTCTCCACCACCGCCCGAGCACCATAACGTAAGAACCAACTCTAAAACATTTCCCTTACCAAACTAAAATAATAATACGCGCAAAACGGCACAGTTCTAACGTATGCCTCGAAAACTTGGACACTCACTAAATGTGATGAAACAAAGATGAACTGCTACGGAAGGAAAATCCTCCACCAAATCTAAGGACTCGTTAAGGATGGTCAGATGTGGAGAAGGAGATACAATACAGAGATCTATGATCTATACCAGGGCGTCAGCGTGGTCAAGTTTATAAAGATTAACAGACTGCGCTGGCTAGGTTAGGTTAGGCATCTAACATAAATCCGAAACCACTTTATACCTACCCATAACAATTAATTAAGATTTATAATGTTTGCTGCTTTTAACCCTTAACGTACCGTGTTCAAAACAAAACGCTCGCTCCCATGTGGTAAATTCAGTTTACCGCTAACTTTATCTAAATATCAAGCATATGACTCGATGAATCAAAATTTAATTTATGTCATCTTGTAGGGAATTTCATTAGGAATAGATCGATATCTATAACATACATGGATTATTTGAAAAACATCATTATTAATTTTTTTCTGGAACCATGCGATTTCTGATATGGAATACGTCACAGCATACGAGCAACTGGACACCAAGTATAAACTTGTCTCCGCGCCGCAGCCGGCGGGGCGAGACTTTACGAGATTTTACGTATGATAAAGGCACCTAGGCAAAATGTATAGTACGTTCAAGACAACGAGTACGTATTAATTTTTGTCCCTTTTGGTAAAGTGTTAATATTTTCACAGTTCTGATATTATTAAGTTGCGTGCTGCGTTTCGTCCACAGTCGATATTATTACGTACCTATGAAAAGGTCAAACATATTATTTATAATACGTTCAAAACAGCGAGTAAGTATTTGTCACTTTTGATAAAGTTGTAAATATTAGCAAAACAAATTCTACCTTAACACGAATGAAGGTGAGGGCAGTCTTAGAAAATATTTTTTTGGGATGAAGGAAGTAATTTTTTGCTTTTTTTTTTATTACGAAATATTGAGAACACTTCAATGGAGGATTACAATTTTTTTTATAATATTAGGGTCCATAGGTTTTAAGAAAATCAACTTTAAATTGGCAGTGGAAACTCAATTGACCACAAGGCAACGCGGCGGTTAAACGGGCAGAGATATGAAGTAGATGTCGGAACAAGTAATGTAGAGGATTATGTCCTCTATAATCTCTACTAAGTTTAATTTTGACGTATCTAACTGATTTCGAAATAATTGCAAAAATCAGTTTTGCTTCATACAAAAAAAAACTACAACATTTTTTTTCTTCGAAATTAGCAGTTACATCAAAAAAAGTTAAAATGTAAAAGTGGTTTGGAATAACACAAAGGACCAAATTTAAAAAAATCAGGACGAAATTCGGAGTTTGACCCCTAAGTCCATGTTTTTGTCAAATGGGACCAGTGTCCGCCGGTACTTATTTTTTTGCGTTCGAGCGTTTCTTTACAAAAGAAAGAAGTGATTTTAGCATAATTGTGATCATTTATGTATCTAACAAAAAAATCCGAAACCACTCGTAAGAATTAATTAAATTTTTTAATGTCTGCTGCTTTTAAACGGGCAGAGATATGAAGTAGATGTTGGAACAAGTAATGTAGAGGATTATATCCTCTATAATCCCTACTAAGTTTGGTTTTGACGTATCCACCTGATTCCGAAATAATTGCAAAAATCAGTTTTGCTTCATACAAAAAAACAATAACATCATTTTTCTTGGAAATTAGCAGTTATATCAAGAAAAGTTCAAATGTAAAAGTGGTTTGGAATCACACAAAGGACCTAATTTAAAAAAAATCAGGGCGAAATCCGGAGTTCGACCCCTAAGTCCACGTTTTTGCCAAATGGATCCAGTGTGCGCCGTCTCCCGAAGGGGTAGGCAGAAAGAATGGACTGCCACACTTTTCATTCCTGACATATTTCTCTCGCTTTCTCAACATTCATAAATCGTCTCATGCACGCGCGTCAATTTAACTGACTCCTCACGTGGCCGACATTCAATATTGATTTATTTGATCGTGCCACGTTTTCCTCGGTCTTCCTCTATTTCTAGTCCCATTTACATCGTTAACATATAATTTTTTACCATTCTTTCTTCATTCATTATTTCCATACGTCCAAACTATTTCAATGATCCTTTCATTAGTTTGTTCATAACACCATCATTCGCACCGCATTCACTTATTATATTTTCATTCGACACTTAAAGTTATTAAAATCAAATCAAATCAGTTTATTTTCTCAAAAGATATTACAAACAACAATTATAGTTTAAGACTTCTATTGAGAACAGGTAAAATATAATTAATATAAAATACCAGGAACGCATGAGAGATGGTTCGACATTAAGAATACATATTACTCTCCAAAGTCAAGAGTATTTATCTTCTGAACGTATTTTCACTAATATGAAAGACGTCGATCTCCGAAGCGATCATGTTTAGCAGTTTGATTGCTCTCCCCACCGGCATCACCAGAGGCAGGTTGGTTCTGCATGCTGGGAGATAAAACAGTCTGTGCTGACGGCAGTGCGACAATCACACTGCCATGCCGGGAATCGAACCCGGGACCTTCGGTATGGCAGTCAGAGCTCTCGTCATCTTCCTTACTAATTTCTAATTGGCGGACATTTTCATAGTTGATCGACGAGTGTGCGCGAGTACCTAGATTAAGAGACTCTCTGCCTATCCACTCAGATCTTCCGAAATACGATATGTTTATAAGTGCAACAAAACAATTTTTTTATATGTATTTTCCATATCAATTATGATAAGTTATTAATAAAATGAATATACATCAGAAATAAGCCATTATAAATATTTACCTATATGTATTTTAACGGTGAATTAAAATATTTTTGTACTAAAAATATGTTACAAGAATTAACTTGACAAAATCTCAAAACGCTTGATAAAAAACATTCGTACTCACAATTATACAGCATATTCGGCCCGACCGTTTAGTTCAAGCCAACATTACCTTTTTAGTATTGATATCGGTTCATAGATGGCAGTAGTTTCGCTCTCGCGAAGTACCATACGAAATGGTTAAAAAATCATATATATAGTTCGGGCTCAGCGCGCTCAAGCATACTTACCTGGCGTAGGGGATACCGTGATCAACAAGGCGGTTCCCCCAGGGCGAGGCTCTTCCATTGCACTGCGGTTGGGCTGACCCTTGCGATTATCCCTAATGCGGATAACTCGGGCGCGTAATTTTTGGTAGTCGGGACTGCGTACGCGCTGCTCCCGAACATTTAAACTCGGAAACAAATTGCCGTCATAGAGACATCTCACGCTTCCGTTATCTGGTGAGATTGAACTCCTGTTCGATTTGGGAAGGTTCTGGAGCGTTTGATATTAAAATTAAGTCATTTTAAATTTTATGAAATAGAAGAGAATACTTATTTAATTATTAATGTCTTGTATCGCAAATATTCGGATATATTTCGAAACAAAATAAATGGTGCACTTAAATTTCATTACCGCAAATAGAAATATTTCGACTGAAGATGGGCAGTACACAATAGAGTTTTTGTTTTTGTAGAGTCTACATTACTTTTGTTTATTATTGACGTTTCCGCTTATATGATGCAAATTAGGCATTTCAGAAAAGAGACATTCTATATTGCGTTTGAGAAAAATGATTGTTTTATTTTACGTTACTTAAGAATTTCTTGATTTTATTTGATTTCTAATGGGGAAAATTTTCAAGCAAAAAAACCCCGCTAAACAATTCTACTGATGAAATAGAGTTCTATTGCCCTTATGTATGGAAGACGCCGTAGAAATCAGGTCACTAAGAAGAATTTGCGAAATAAAACAATATGTGATAGAATAGCTAGTGATGAAGTTAGAAAGGAGTGTAAGGCAGATTAATGTGTGATAAATAAAATTAAGAAAGGGTGATAAGATGGTTTGGACATATGGAATGAATGGATGAGAGAAGGATGTATACAAATAGTGCGAATGGAAAATGAAGACATGCCATGACCAAATTAAACAATTACTGCAAGGCGGGCCATATTTGAGGTGGGACAATCGACGAGCGTGCATGTCACGATGTATGAATGTGGAAGAGGCGCAAGAGTTATAACAATGTGGCGATCCATCCTCTCTGCCTACCCTTTCATAAAGGCGGGATGGTTAGTTAGTAAGTTTCAGAAAAATTCATTAAAATTGTCAAATTTGATCTCTTTCATGTAATGTTTCTGGATTATTCCTAATATAATTC
This sequence comes from Lepidostoma basale, assembly GCA_022606425.2. Classification (NCBI taxonomy): domain Eukaryota; kingdom Metazoa; phylum Arthropoda; class Insecta; order Trichoptera; family Lepidostomatidae; genus Lepidostoma; species Lepidostoma basale. The sequence continues at coordinate 387,878 of JAHDVF020001422.1, read as the reverse complement.
GTTTTGTTCAGACCTGCTGGAATTGTGGGCGCAAGGCGCAGGAGACGTGCAGCGGCTGCAATGTGGCGCGCTACTGCGGGGCTTTCTGCCAGCACAAAGACTGGGAGAACCACCACCAGGTCAGTGCTGTCTTTTCCTTCATCATCAATGGCGCTACAGCCCACTACGCGCTCTGGCCTCCACTCCGCTGGTCCATTGCCCACATTCTGTTTGCAGCACCAATTGCCCAGAGATCCCTTTTTACACCATCCATCCACCTCTTTTTTATTCTTCCCACACTTCGCTTTCTATCTGGTCATGTATTGGGAGTCTTCCTTGGAATTTGGTTTTCTCCCATTCGCTGGAGGTTTCCCAACCATCTTAACTAACTAACTAACCATCACGCCGTCTCCCTGAAGGGGTAGGCAGAAAGAATGGACCGCCACACTTTTCTTTCTTGACATATTTCTCTCGCTTCCTCAACATTCATACATCGTGTCTTGCACGCGCGTCGATTTCTCTGACTCCTCACATGGCCGACATTCAATATTTGATTTATTTGATCGTGCCATGTTTTCCTCGGTCTTCCTCTATTTCTGATTCCATTTACATCATTAACATATCATTTTTTTACCATCTTTCTATATGTCCAAACCATCTTAATGATCCTTTCATTATTTTGTTCATGACACCATCATTCGCACCGCATATATTTTCATTCGACACTCTATCATACACAGAGTATCCACACATTTGTCAAAGAGATCTCATTTCTACTGCATTTATTCTACTTTCATCCTTCTTTTGCCATTATTATTATTATTATTATTTTTGTTGAAAAAACTCCTTACATCATTACAGCGCGAGCCAAATTGATGTAAAGGGTGAAAAAAAATATATATCAAAGGAAATATACATAGAACCTTATGAATAGGAATATGCCAGTTATTCCTTGCTGCCCTTGTCGTAAGAGCATTCACAAATTCGCCATAATTGCATCCAAAGAGGTCTAACTCTTTTGCCACCTCATTTAAAAGATGAATCGCTTTCAATACAGGAGAACTTCGAAAGGCCTCTGTAAGGCAATTTGGGGCATATAATAATATATGCCCCCTTGCTCTGCTAACTATGGGGAACGTATAGATTTAGTTTTCTCGGTATTCCTAGATTTTAAATACCTCTGGATAATAGTTTTAAAAAATGATTACCTAGAAAGATCATTCGACGAGTTTCAAAAGTGTTGAAATCCAACTTTCCTGTGAGAAATAGTGAGGGGTACAAAAAAAGATAATAGTTGTAATATTCTCTGGGGTATAAATATCTCAAAAATCGTTTCTGGATCCTTTCTAGTTCCAAGATGACTGTTCTTTCTCTGGGGTCCCAAATGATGAGCAGTATTCCAAGTTACTACGATCCAGCGTTACTTATACTTGGACAGCATCACAAAATTATTTGTAAATAAAATTAACATATTTATCGATGGAATGAAAAGAATGATAATTCAGAACTGGTCCAGTCCCAGTATAGATAATTCAGAACTGTCAATGCCAGTGAGACTGGCGAAACCGGTCACTGTCAAAATAAAGACAACAAGTGGAAGTTGTTAATAAAAAGCATTGTTGTATTTAATTATTATTTTATGAACTACCATCAAGGGATTTCAGTAAAATCATTAGATTATCAGAAAAACCACGTTAACATTTCATTTATTTATTTAAATACGAGTATATCCTTAGCATTACAGAATTATTTTCCAATACACTAAGAATACAAGTTGGAGATACACAATAATAAGTAAAACATAATAAAATAACCCATCACACCGCGTCTCCCGCGGGGGCGAAAAGAGAAGGATGGAGTGCCACATCGGTTAAAGTGTGGCAGTCCATTCTTTCTGCCTACCTCTTCGGAGAGACGGTGTAATGGTTAGTTAGTTAATAACATAATAAAATATTATAATAAAAAGAGCGAGAAACATAAGATATAAGACAAATTAATAAAATGAATATACAATTATAATAAGCACAGTGCTTCCCTGAGGTGAGCCAGACTATCACAAAATACGTCAAATTCCGAGGTGATACAATTCAGCAAAGATATTGCCCTACCTACCGGCATAACTATTGGCAGGTTGGTTCTGCATCGTGGAAGATAAATCAATCTATGGCCCCTTTGTCAAAGATCAGGGATGAACAGACCCACATCACTCAGAATTTCTGAGTTGTGTATACAACCGCCTATCAGTCGAAAGAAATGGACACCCAAGTGAATGTCTCGTCTCCTCTCGAGTGACTACCGCCCAGCATCCCTAGCAAGAAATCAGTCGAAAAAAGCCAAGGGTAATATCCATAATCCCTAAGATAGAGGTATCGCAGAAATTTCTTCTGCACCCTTTCATTATTTCTTAGAGTACATTTTTGTTCCTCTCCATTGAAAAATGTATTATTTAACATCTGTTTTATTGCACCCAATTAAGGATTAAAATATCACAAGATTTACAAAATGTTAATAATGTTTTACGCTTTTCAGGTTTGCTGCGGAAGAGATCAAAAACCCCCATCATCTCTGCTGTCTGTCACTTCGCCTCCTACGCAGCCTCCTCTAAAACCCTCGCTTCTAACTCGCTCCAACACCCCTGTGTCAAGTTCCACTCCCAGCGAGAGGCTCAACCTTACAACCGAGCGTCTGACCCTAAATGCCGACCGCATCTCGGAAAATAGACTCTCTCTGACGTCTCTAAACAATGCCGAGAGACTTCTGACCTCAACGCAGGAGCGGATGACTCTAGGGGTTGCCAGCGCCCCGGGGGAACGGATCAACCTTTCTGTGTCAGGGGGGGCCGAGAGAATAACCCTCGCGGCCCTAGGGGGCGGTCAAGGTCTGGTGGGGGGTGTCGGGGGTAAGAAATGACGCATCACGAAGACTTGCAATGCCGTTGCTACAAACTCTCAGAAATCTCACCGGAAAACGAGGCGGTAAACCTCACGGATGATGTTTTTTTTTAAATATATCTAATTATAAATCAAAATTCCTTTATTTAGATAGTCTAACATAGAGCTCCTTATCCATGGAACACAAGTTTGATACTAGACACAATCATAAATTGTTATTTCAATTGATTTTGATAACAAAAGAACATTACTCGTTCTTGAGCAATGATGTAAAACTCTATATTAAATAATTAATAGCAATGAAAACATATATTTTATATAAGTTTGATTGAACGCTAAAACACTGTGGAATTCCATAGTAATATACTTAGGAAATTGAAAATAACTTTGTTTAATCCACTAATTATTAAACAAATATTAAAAAACACGACATGTTTCAGAGGATACCTCCATCTTAACTAACTAACTAACTAACCATCACGCCGTTTCCCCGAAAGGGTAGACAGAAAGAATGGACTGCAACACTTTAATCGATGCTGCACTCCATTCTTCTCTTTTCGCAAACGCGAGAGACGCGGTGTGATGGGTTGCGAACCTCATCGCCATACCTCCATCTTGAGGTGTAAAAATATAATAAAAACTAAATAAGGAAAGACTAATATAAAAACGTATTTAAAATTCGATACGATAATTCAAATTTAAATATTTTTTTAATAATCAGTGGATTAAACAAAGTTATTTTTAATTTTCTATGTATATCTAAAAGTTTTATTATAATTAATGCGAATGACATATTTTATCTTTCTAAGGCATTATCAAATATCATTTCGCACCTTCGGTAAGACAAGGCCTTAACCCGTTCATCACCACATGTTTGTAGAAACTGCGTGCCAATACGCCACGTATTTTCTCTCGAATCGAATCTCGATCCTTTTTGGTTTGTTAATATTTTAAAATATTCATAGATGTCGTTGTGAGAAAATCGGAATTAATTTTGAAATACATCTTTCGAATATTGCGAAGCGCGCACAGCTGCGCTTATGGCGATCGTCTACGTAGAGCGCACATGTGTGCTTACGGCGATCGTCGGGTTAATTGTAAAAAATTCTCAAAATGAGTTAAGTATGCCAATGTATTTTAAAAACATCCCTTTATCTGGAGGAACAAAGTCGCTCATTCAGTTCAGTCTCATTTTGCCAGAGGGCGATAGTGTATGATCAATATAGCCAGAATATCACTATATTATTTATTTCATATTAATAGTCTCTAATGAAAAATTACAAAACATGGAATTGTGCCCTTGTCTTACTGAAGGTACGATTTTGATAATGCTTTAGAAAACCAAAATATTCAAAGACAATTTCGTTTGTATTAATTATTCAACATTTCTCATAAAATTCAACCCACATCATCAACCATTTTTAATTCTAGGATAAGTTTCATATTGTTAAGACACAGTTCTAGTTAATCTATTAACGTCCAGTATCATATTTATAAGAAAGCAATTTTTACAATTATTTTGTACAAAAACTTATCAAATTCTTGCCGTGTGTGTTCTATAATTCTTTCCGAGTACTCCATGTATTTAGTCTCTACAAAAATTCTATCAATGACATTAAGAAACTAATTTTAAATATTTACATTTCCTCATTCCCAACAAAGTCACTTCCAACAGGTGGGAGAGCACTAGCCTTCGGACTGATACTCCCGAAAGACGAGATCTTTAGATTTTTCTACGAAATATGTATTCTTTGTTTTATTCATTTGAAAAAAGAATTTTGAATAAAATTTTGATGCATTCAATACATTAGCACTGTGGAATTCCATAATTCTGTTTTATGCAAACGAAAACCACTTTAAATTAATATATTTTGACATGTCGTCACCTGAGAGTAAGAGGGTTCCAACTAACCGTTTCACATTTGGCTTTTTTCGTGAAAAGGGTTCTTACTAACCTTATCTATACGTACAATTAAAAAAAACATGTAATAGTATTGTCATTTTGATGTTACGAAAAGAATCAAGTTCCATCCGATCATTCAAAACACACGATTCACTGAAGAAGGATTCATTTACCCTTAGAACTTTATTATTCCAACTGTCGCCAGAAAATTTACACGCTTCTCGGTAAAAGAGTTTCATCTGATTCAGATGGAACCCTTTTATTCCAAGATACACACCCGAAACCAACAAAACTTTGACTTAATTTTTCTCAGCTTTTTACTTTTGACAGTTGGAACCTTCTTACTCTCAGGTGACGATGTGTTACCTTCTCATAACAATAATAACCCATTTTACCCATATTACATCTTTGATTCAATATTAATATTAGTATTATTTTGTTGAATCGCTCTTTACATCATTACAGCGCGAGCCAAATCGATGTAAAGGTTATAGCTATCAATATTGATTCTCATGACGTGTGGATAGGTAACTCTAACTCCATTTTATTGTCACTTGAATTCTACACCAGACCAAAGACAGTGTGACGATCATACTGCCATTGCCGGGAATCGAACCCGGGACCTTCAATATGGCAGTCGTAGCACTTGCCACTCAGTCATGAAAGACGTCATTTATGCATTCAATTCAAAATAATGTTGGCTAGTGTATATCGTTCTCCCAATGATGAAAATATTCACTACCTCCAGAACATGTCGTGATAAATACAAAACACATTAAGTAGAAAAGACCCTTAATTCAGAAAAATTCATTAAAATTTGTATGTTATGATCTCTTTCCTATAATAATGTCTGTGAACTATTCCTATTATTTATAGTTTCTTGAACAATGATGTAAAACTCCTTATTTAATAATTAATACGAATGAAAATGTCAGTTTTCTAGAAGTATTATTATATTTTATGGGAATGACATGTTTCGCTCTTCTAAGGCATTATCAAATGTCATTTGATAATGCCTTAGAAGGGCGAAACATGTCATTCGCATAAAATATAATAAAACTTCTAGAAAACTGACGTTTTCATTTGTACTAATTATTCCTATTATAATTCTTTATGATTATTATTTAAGTAATTTATTGTTTCTTGACCAATGATGTAAAACTCCATATTAAATAATTAATACAAATGAAAACGTCAGTTTTCTAGAAGTTTTATTATATTTTATGCGAATGACATGTTTCGCCCTTCTAAGGCATTATCAAATGTCATTTGATAATGCCTTAGAAGGGAACAATGATGTAAAACTGCATATTAAATAATGAATATGAATGAAAACTTCAGTTTTCTAGAAGTTTTATTATATTTATGGCAATGACATGTTATATTTTATGGCAATGTTTCGCCCTTCGAAGGTATTATCAAATGTCTTTAATAATGCCTTAGAAGGGGGGAAAGGGGGTGATGTCTCTCAAACACATTTGATAATGCTTTAGAAGGGCGAAACATGTCATTCCCATAAAATATAATAAAACTTCTAGAAAACTGACATTTTCATTCGTATTAACTATTATTTTAGTCATCAATTCATTTATTCTCATAATTATTTTAAAGCTTAAAAGAAATAACTATGTTTTTCATATCTCTCTCTTGAACATATATTTAAAATATGTAACTACTGTAAATAAACAAGAACTTCCTTCATATATTTCAAAAGTAATTAAAGAACTTTTAAATTACATTTGAATAGAGTTCTCTTCATGATGTATCTAACACAACCTTACCTACAAAGAAAATGTTTATAATTAAGATTGTGTATTTGAATCATTACATCAACAAGATGCATTCCTCCAGTTACAAAAGATACTAAATACAATTTATATTCACAAAATGGAGATTCATTATACAAAAACATAACTGATAAAAATGTGTTAACGAATAAAAATAACATTAAATTTAAGATGTCGATTTGAGAATACACTACAGATAAGAAACATATGCATTATAACATTAAAATAGCAGAAATTTCCTTTGTGCAGAACATATCGCCTCTTTGCGAGAATAACGTGACATTTCGAAAAGAACACATCCGTACACTAATGTGTAAAGGCAACTAGCCGTAACTTAAGTTGCGGCTGTTTGGCGTAACATGGCTCAAAGCATTCTTATAACTGGCCTCTATCATATAAAATCACAGATTTTTCTCTATCTCTTTCCTTTACTGAGATATTCACTATCCCAATAGCCGCAAAATTGTATTAATTTGATACATGTTTTGGCAAATAGCATCATTTTAAGTTGCTGCTTTTTACCACGGCACAGCCAAAACTTGCGGCCTTTTGCTGCGACACAATATGTATCCTGGCAAATGACAGCAACTTAAATTGCGGCCCATTACCAAATTATTTGTGCGACGGTCTAGCTAATATGTGGCGGCAAAACACATTTTCTTTAATAATATGAAGCTTACTATACTTTTATGGCAAAAACACGTCTTAATCATTTCTAAGAACTGTATTCTTACTTTTAAAACTTAATTTGCATAAGAAAACTTATTTTAAATGATAAAATATAGCAAAAAACAAAATAAAACTATAAACCCGTTTATCTCAAAACTACTATTTTTAACTTGCGGCTATTTGCCTTTGCACATTAGTACAGCAGTACGCTTTTAATGCTACTGCTGAATATTTGGAGCTTGTGGCTACTGCTGAATGCTTGGAGTGAATTGAAGTGTAGAATAAAGAATATAGGACTCTCTCTCACACAGCCATGTCTCACTCTCGTTACTTCTATATTCATGAGTATGAGAATTTCAATTTGGAATATCTCATTTTGAAATGTGTAGTGATTATACAGCATCACATGAGGGTACTATTTGCAAACCCGGCAAACTCCACCAACAATCAAAAGTGAGATATGAATTGGGTCTTATTCATACATTTGCACACAATTTTTATTGATTTTCAGTTTCAAATTCGGCTTCATTCTGAAGAATTTTGCTATTAAAATATAGGGTTTGTTGCAAACATGGCAACCTCCACTTGAGTGTTGCAAAGCTGGCAAACTCCAAAATGTAATTCATTATTTTACTTTAATTATCAACATAATGATGATTATTTCATGGCTGATTACTTTTAAAATACTAACTGGTTGAGATGAAAATAATAAATATCGTAAAAAAGCGCATTTTATTAACGTATCAGTTTTTTGCCATTTACTCAAAACATCTAATGATGGAGTTTGCCAGGTTTGCAAATAATACCCTGATATGTTTTCAAATTTAGAATACAAAATCCTAATTCTGTGCAATATTTAAAAAAATTCTTCTTATGTTAATTTTATTGTATATAAATTTTATTTATAAACTGATCTCGTATTGTGTAGATTATTTATTTTTAAAATGTTGGCTACATTATAATTTCAAATGATTTATTTTATTCAATGTTCGTATATCGAAATTTAATTAAAGTAGGTACTTTAAATGTTGTGATATATAATCTTACTAAATCAATTATAGTAACAAAATATGTTATGTATGTTTTTTTTTGTAAACTGTAAAAATTTGGCAATTTTAAAGATGTTACTGACATCTGTGTACAATTTCTGAAAGTTTTTTTTTAAACTTAATTAAACTTTTGAAAATTATACATAGAGGGCGCATCATACAAACGTTTTATTAAATTAAGACATTATTGTCTTTGAAACTAAATAAAATCTACTTTTTGCCACAATTTTTACAGATCATTTTATTTATATATTGTAAATTACTTAAATATTAGTCAAAGTATTTATTACACTTTGGGGTATGTGCAAATAATTAGGTTTAAGGTTAATTACGCAAGAGATATAGTAATTTTACATTTAAGAATATTTCTAAATGTTTTTCTGTATGCTACTATAAACTGCTTTTTATTATATTGTTATCAAACGTGAAACACAATACATATTTCTTTGTCCATGGTATTTTGAGCATTCTTTTAAACGTCCATTTTTCAAAGGCTTCTAGTCTTCTCGTTGTGTTGTAGTTGTAAAACTTTGTTAAATTTGTTGAAGACCCTTCTAACAATTCCTATCCTGCAAATTATCTCTGCATTCAATTGAGCGATATTCTCCAATTGTTAGCTGTTAAAAATCTCTGTATTATTCCATAACTTAAAATGTATTCGTCCTTATTCTAAAATGGCGTGTGGCTTTGGTGTTTGTATTGTGAGTTATCTTTTAAAAACTCAATATTAAAGACCAAATGTTATTGTTTTTTAAGTTGTCTATTATAAATTATAAAATTATAACTTATCTAGGATAAGACTTGTGTAATATATATAACATTTTATACTATCTATGAAGCGTCTTTCACATTCAATGTCACCCCCCAGATGTAAGTCATTGGTGTTAAACTTAAATAAGTGTAAAGAGAAATTAATTCATTCAGTCATAGATTCAATCTCCACTTTGGTTTGCTAGTTTAAAATGAATTTTCATTCTTAACCCATTGCACCACTAATAAAGATGACATAATTTGTTCATTTAGGAATTCCCTTATGTAATCAATTTAATGCATTTTATATAGTAAGCTTATACCTCAATTCTTCAACAATACATATGATAAGTGCATCAACTTCATCACATAATGCATTTATGTTAAGGAAAATAGCTATTTGAATACAAATATTGTAAAATTAGTGCGATCTAATTTGTGTGGCAATGCAGAACATGCTATTTTTTTCCTTATAATAAGCGCATTATGTCAAGTTGATGCTACTAATCTAAGCACGCCGCCAATAATAACCATACAGATTGCTAGCAATAAACGCACTAACTCAAACATAGTGCATTTATGACTAAGAAGCTATTGAATGCTAGAAAACCAGTCTGTACTAACTACAGCTAGTGCGTTCTTGACAAGTAAAACTGCACTCCAAGTCTTAGTTAATGCGTTTATGAAAACTGAAAAACCAAGAAAATGAAGAAAACATGATATGTCACTTTGAGAAAGTTGCAGATCTCGTTTTCCTGATACCAGATAATGTAATAACTCAAATATCGTAAGCGCGGCAGTATATCGAAGAAAACAAAACATCACATAAATAAAACACTTATAAGGCCACTCTTGACATATTGAGAAAAGACCTGGACGCTGAGTATTGTGGATTCCCAGAAGTTGCGGGTGTTTGAGCGCAAATTCACTGAAATCAATGAAAAATTTATTTGAATTCTGCCATTTTGAATTTCTTTTGAATTATTCCATTCTATTCCATTTAAATATCAATGAGTGTAAGTACCTATTTATTTGGTTGCATTGTGGAGAAACTAACATAATACCTATATAGATGTAAGTGAACCCTAATGTATTATGAAACTTGTAAATAAAATACCAGTACAAACATGTTGTTTAATTTATTCTATTCATTTTGTTTTCCATAGACAAGCAACATAACCTCAATTTTTTTTTTTTAAATCTGAAACGTATTGTCCAACAGACTGTCAAAGTAACAATGTGAATGAAGTGATTATAACTAACCCTATTTGGTCTTATGTCGAGTCATACCTGACGTGTTTTTTTTCTCACCGCTTTTATGTCAAAAGTGTCTAAACTTTTCAACACAATTTCAGTATAATTGATGGAGCGAGGTGACTTATCAAAACAGAGGTGAACCCAATGGACCGGCCGCATTATGCACAATGAGGGTCTCTTGCATGACATTATAGAGGGGATAGTTGAGGGGACAAATTATAGGAGGCGCTCCCAATAGAAATATCTGAAACAGGTGTGCGATGCGTCTCACATGTTGAGCTGAAGAGGGCAGAAGACCGAACGCAGTACAAGACTCAGCTGCAAACCAATCCCTAGGATAGAAATTGCGAAGTAGGATACCTTAGCAAGATGAAACATGCCGTTCTCATAAAATTTAATAAAACTTTTAGAAAACAGGCATTTTCAATGATAAAAAATTTCATCACATAATGTCCAGATAATCTAATGATTTTACTGAAATCTTTTGAGTGATGTTCATTTTTAAGTGTTTTTTAATAACTATTTCCACTTTTGTCTTTATTTGGACAGCTTCGACAGACATATCAAGTAAAGCTTGACAAGACGAACGCTTAATAGTAAACTGACCGATTATGGTTTAGGTCCTAATTGAGTTAACATTACGTCGTGTGGACCTGAGAGTAAGGGGGTTCCAACTAACAAAATTTCACATTTGGCTTTTTTTCGTGAAAAGGGTTCTTACTAACCTTATCTATACGTACAATAAAAAAAAACATGTAATAGTATCGTCATTTTGATGTTACGAAAAGAATCAAGTTCCATCTGATCATTCAAAACACACGATTCACTGAAGAAGGATTCATTTAAACTTAGAACTTTATTATTCCAACTGTTGCCAGACAAAATTTACACGTTTCTCGGTAAAAGAATCTCTGGAAATTGGAACAAAACCCCTTTATTCCAAGATACACACCCGAAACCAACAAAACTTTGACTTCATTTTTCTCAGCTTTTTACTTTTGTCAGTTGGAACCTTCTTACTCTCAGGTGACGATTAGACAGAGGCTTGTGTTAACGCTATCCATCGTTTCGCGTTAAAATTAAGTCAAAATTCCGCCATTACACTATATCGGTATTTTTCATTCATACGTGTTTTTCAACTTTTTTGTTAAAACACCGACTCATGTCAGATTAAGCAAAACTAGCTTTTTTGAGTTAAGCCAGTGTTCTATTAAGCGTGCGAAGAGTTGGTCTAAGAAATACTATGTCAATCCACACTTGACATAGGAGTGGTAAGGGTTAAATAACAATCTTGGTACTATGAATGAATGAATAAAACAAGAAAATAAGTTCATAAAATTTATTGTCAAGTAACATAAAATCAATTTACATTATTCATTTCTTTTCGATGATATCTTTAAACAAAGTTTTTGCCCTGTCGTCCTTGTCTATTGACGTTTTCCAGTTTTGAAATGACTTCTTATACAGCTCGACTTTAAATTTCGTGGCGATGACCTGCCCGAACATGGTGGAGTTGAGGATCTGACTCTTGTCGGCGAGCTCCTCCATTATCTTGACCCTCTGCTCGAAACTCGAAGTTTTAAATATCTTCTCCAATGCGCGGGAGCCATTTTTTGAAATGGCAAACTCTTGGAAAGTTCCCTGCAATAACAAAACAATGTAAGATACAAAATTATATAATTAGTTCTAGTGCCAACCCTTATGTAAGGAAGTGAAGCTTGAAGCTGGCAAAAAAAGGATGAAAGTAGGATAAATGCCATAGAAATGAGATCACTGAGAAGAATGTGCGAGAAAAAGATATATGATAGAATACTGAATGACGAAATAAGGAAGAAATGTAAGGCAGATGATTGCATTATAAGTCAAATTAAAAAAGGATCCCTCAGATGGTTTTATTTCATTTTATTTATTTATTTCATTTATTTATTTTAAACATATTTAAAGCATTACAGAATTTTTTTTCCAATACACTAAAGATACAAGTTAAAGATACACAATAATAAGTAATACATAATAGATTAATAAAAAGAGCGAGAAACATAAGATGCATGACAAATTAATAAAATAAATATACCATACAATTATAATAAAGATAGTACTTCCCTCAGATGAGACAAACTATCACAAAATATGTCAAACTCCGAGGTGATACGATTAAGCAAAGATAATGCTCTACCTACCGGCATAACCATTGGCAGGTTGGTTCTGCATCGTGGGAGATAAAACAATCTATGGCCCCTTTGTCGAAGATAATTATCAGGGACGAACAGACCTACATCACTCAGGATTTCTGAGTTGTGTATACAACCGCCTATCAGTCGAAAGAAATGGACACCCAAGTGAATGTCTCGTCTCCTCTCGAGTGACTGGTAGCCTAGCATCCCTAGCAAGAAATCAGTTGGAAAGAGCCACGGGTAATATCCATACTCCCTAAGATAGAGGTATCGCAGAAATTTTTTCTGCACCCTCTCCACCATCAGGGAATATCGAACCTCATGCGGCGCCCAGATAATGGAACTAAACTCCAACCGACTTCTCACCAGAGAGTTATACAGCAGCTTCAGCACCTGAATATTACGAAAGATCTTGGCGTTTCTAATGACAAAACCAAGCATTTTGAGGGACATATGGAATGAATGGACCAGAGAAGAATGGTTAAAATGTTGTATACAAGCAGTGTGAGTGGAAAGAGAAGCAGTGGAAGACCAAGAAAAGCATGTTAAACTAATCAAATACTGAAAGGTGGCCACATTCGAAGTTGGAAAAATCTACAAATGTGCACGTTATGATGTATGAATGTGGAGAGGAATGTTAGGACATAATGGTATGGCGGTCCATTCTCCAAGTAAAATTAAAAAAGGATCCCTCAGATGGTTTGGACATATGGAACGAATGGACGAGAGAAGAATGATGATGCTGCTGATCTTCATGTCAGGGTTTTTGCACATAAAATTTTTCGATACCGGACTGATGCAAACTTATATTTATGAATGTAGCAAAGCAAAGTTGACCAACTTCAAAATGAAACTCTTTGTATTATCAAAAATTATGATGCATCTTACCCTCAATTTCCTGACCATAACTTCTCTGGACTTGACACCTACAAACTGCCCTTCGAAGAACAGGTCACCGACATGGCTGCCTTTAGCATCGCAGAACAGTGTGAGCAGTTCCCCGGGCGGCATTGCGAGGAAGCTGTCAATCACTCTCTTGGGTCTTTGGAATGCCAGCATCGTCTGGAGCACCACGGAGCCGTGGATGCTGACAAAGTAAGGCTCCGCCGTCTTCGTCAGGTCGACTCGGTGGAGTGGCAGCAGCCGGGCGCACAGCATCACAAAATAGCAGTGGTTGTCGGGATCCGTGCACCCCAGGGCTTGTTCCATACACTGCAAACATTTTTTTTTAAATACTATAAAGCGGCCACGTTCGAAGTCAGAAAAATCGACGAGCGTGCATGCTATGATGTATGAATGTAGAGGAATCTAAAGAGCTCCATCCTCTCTGTCTACCCCTCTGGAGAAACGGCGTGATGGTAAGTTAGTTCGTTTGTGTTTTTCAAAAGTTCTTCTTTTTCTTATGACCCTTATGTATGGAACTGGCAAAAGAAGGATGAAAGTAGAATAAATGCAGTAGAAATGGGATGTGTGGCAAATGCCAGTATAAGAAGTGAATGTGGTGCGAAAGATAGTGTTATGAACAAAATAATGAAAGGGTCATTAAGATGGTTTGGACACATGGAAAGAATGAGTGAAGACAGAATGGTGAAGAAGGTATATGTAAACGGCGTGAACGGAGTTAGAAATAGAGGAAGGCCGAGGAAAACGTGGCATGATCAAATCAATCAAGTATTAAATTATTGTCGGTCACGTGAGGAGTAGGATAAATTGACGTGCGTACATGACAAGATGTATAAATGTAGAGGAAGTGAGAGAAGTATGTCAGGACAGAACAGTGTGGCGTTCCATTATTTCTGTCTACCCCTCCGGAGAGACGGTGTGATGGTTAGTTAGTTAGTTCTAAACACAAACAAACTACCACGCCTTTTCTCCGGAAAGATAGGCAGAGAGAATGGATCACACTTCTCTATCCACATTCATACAGCGAGTCATACGCGTACGTCGATTTTTCCTACTTCTAACATGGCCGACCTTCGTAATAATTAATTTGGTCATGCCATGTTTTCTTCAGTCTTCCTCGACTATGTTCTTCATTTGCATTGTTAATGTATACATTCTTTATCATTCTTTCTTCATCCATAATACTTTCATAATTTTGTTTAAGTTTAAAAATTATTTCAATTTCAATTATTATTTTTATTTTTAATCATAAACATCACAGTATAAACATCACACAAATTGCTTATGACTAAAACTAACTAACTAATTAACCATCACGCCATTTCCCCAGAGGAAGTGAAGCTTGGAGCTGGCAAAAGAAGGATGAAAGCAGGATAAATGCTGTAGAAATGAGATAACTGTGCGGGAAAACGTTGTATGATAGAATACCGAACGATGAAATAAGAAAGAAATGTAAGGTAGATGACTGCATCATGGATAAAATTAAAAAAGGATCCCTGAGATGGTTTGGACATATGAAATGAATGGATGAGAGTAGAATGGCTAAAAAGTTGTACACAAGCAGCATGAGTGGAAAAAGAAGCCGAGGACGACCGAGGAAAACACGGCATGACCAAATCAATCAATTACTAAAAGGCGGTCACATTCGAAGTCGGAATAATCGACGTGCGTGCATGGTACAATGTATGAATGTAGAGGAAGCCCAAGAGGTATGCTAGGACAGAGCATTGTGGCGATCCATCCTCTCTGCCTACCCCTCCGGTAAAACGGCGTGATGGTTAGTTAGTTTGTGTTTTTCAAAAGTTCTTATTTTTCTTATAAATTAAATGAATTAAAATAATAACCAACCTGAATAAACTTGACTTGTTTTGCCTGCAGCCTCAGACAAGCTTTGGCGATGGCCACCAGCACCCCCGTGTTGCCGCTGACCAGGATCTTGTCAAACTTGTCCGCCAGCTCGTCAAACATCGGCTCAAACTAAAAGAAACAATTACAATAATAATAAAAACTGTCCAAATTGATCAAAACACATCATGAAAGCCCTTAACCCATTCATCGCGATCGTCTACGTAGAGCGCACATGTGTGCTTAGGGCGATCATCGGGTTAAAATGATTTAAAATTTTGAGGACATATTTTAAAAAGCAGTGTTTCTTATTTTATAAGTGCCGAGACCTTTAAAAAAAAAACTTATTAATAAAACATTCTAGTCATTCTATCCTTAATAAAAATATACATTTATATGCTTCCAAAAGATTTCTGTGATTCTGCGCTATCCCATATCACGTACGCGTAGGAGAAAAAATTATGTATCTAAAATGTAAAATGCTCAATATTCAAGATCTATTGGCCCCAAACAGTGTCAAATGCCGTTCTCTGGACCATGGCAGGCGAAAAGCCAATCAGAAAACAAGTCGCTAGACGCAAATGGCAGTGGATCGGTCACACTCTGATACGGAATCCAGCCTGCATCGCTCAGGGTGCACTAGAATGGCGGGAAAGAGAAAACGAGGCAAACTAGAGCTACCTGGAGAAGAGCCCTGCAGGACGAGGTTAAAGCAGCAGGCCTCACTTGGGATGATGTTAGGCATCAGGCATGCGATAGAGTTGGGTGGAGAAGGTTCCTTGAGGCCCTTTGCACCACGGAGGTGTGACTGGACAAATAGAAGAAAATATAAAAACTGTAAGGGATACGCGCGTGTGCCAACGGCACTTGAGTGCGAGTCTTCACTAATATGATAGTTTTACAAGTAGGCAATAGTGTGCAGTCGAGTCTTTGAAGTTTTGTTATTTAAAAAAATATAATTAATCTTCTACTTCTTTCCGTGTCCTGTCAGGTCTCCCCAACGTTGACATCACCCTTGAGTAGGCCTCCCCGTCCTGGGCAGCTCGGAACAGCTCCCCCACGGTCCCAGCCCCGTCCACTCTCGGATGTTCCTCAGCCAGGAAACCCGCCTTCTCCCAACACCTCGTCGACCCTCAATCTTACCCTCCAAGATCAGATGTAACGGTGCGTACTTTTCGCCTCTCAGAACATGGGGCAAGTAGGACACCTTACGGACTTACTTAATATATAATTTATTTTAATTAATAAAAAAGGTTAATTAATAAATTATCGTGGACTTCAATCTGGTCAACTCTCATTCGCAGAGGAGTCCCACAGAAGATTGTGAATATCATCAGGGCAATGTATGACGGTTGTTCTTGTCGTGTAGTGCACCAGGGCAAACTCTCCGAGGCCATCAAACTGAGTGCGGGAGTGCGACAGGGATGTCTACTATCACCCCTGCTCTTCATAGTGGTTCTGGAGGATGTGTTGCGCCGTTCTTTCGACGGTCCTCGTGGCATTCCATGGATGCGTGATACCCAGTTAGAGGATCTGGATTATGCTGATGACCTCTGTTTGCTTTCGGTAAACCGGGTGGATGCGGAGCGGAAACTTTGTAGACTTCACGAGGAAGCGGCAAAAGTAGGTCTCAAGATTAACATGTCCAAGACAGTAGACCTACGAGTGTCCACAAATGACTCCACCCCAATCTTGCTCCACGGTGTCCCCCTTGTGACCACGACCAGCTTCTGCTACCTCGGTAGTATGATAGCAGGCTCAGGAGGTACGGAGGAGGATGTAGCCAGCAGACTTGACAAGGCAAGGGGAGCTTTCGCTATGCTTCGCCCTGTATGGCGCTCCGGTATCATTTCGAGAAAGCTCAAGCTCCAAGTATTCAGCAGTAACGTTAAAAGCGTACTGCTGTACGGATGTGAGACTTGGAAGTCTACCGCAGACGTTATTGGTAAACTCCAGGTGTTTATAAATAGGTGCCTTCGCTCAATATTCAAAATCTATTGGCCCCAAACAGTGTCAAATGCCGTTCTCTGGACCATGGCAGGCGAAAAGCCAATTAGAGAACAAGTCGCTAGGCGCAAGTGGCAGTGGATCGGTCACACTCTGAGACGGAACCCAGCCTGCATCGCTCAGGGCGCACTAGACTGGTCCCCTATGGGGGGAAAGAGAAAGCGAGGCAGACCTAGAGCCACCTGGAGAAGAACCCTGCAGGACGAGGTTAAGGCAGCAGGTCTCACTTGGGACGATGTTAAGCATCAGGCATGCGATAGAGTCGGGTGGAGAAGATTCCTTGAGGCCCTATGCACCACGGAGGTGTGACAGGACAAAAAGAAGAAGAAGAAGAATAAAAAAGGTGATTTTATTTGCGCGCTTCTTGGATAGTTATCTTCAGGCAGGGTGGTTAAATGTATTTTTATAATAAAACTTCTAGAAAAAAATATGTTTTCATTCATGTATTACATTGTATATTCAAAGTGAATTTTAACTCACCTCTTCCTTTATGGAACAATTATCAAAAAGCCTTTGCACTGTGAAATTCAGTCCCGGCATGCCTGAGAGTATTGCCAGTCGATTAATAAAACACTTTGCATAAATCTGCGTGTAAAGTTTAGATCTCGCAACATGCAACACCGCCTCCAACAACCTCACAGCTGGGTCGGAATCAAAAACAGGCGGCAAATTCAAAGGTTTGATACTCGTGTCTTCTTCCGTTTCGTTTTCAAGATCTTTAATATCTTTTTTATCATCGGATTGTGAATTTATCCACGAATCCGGTGCGAAACTCTCTTCGAGAAGCTTTTTAACGACTGTTCGAAAGAGTTTTTTACTCGTATTTTTTAAAGCAAAAACGAGAATTTGTAACAGTCCTGATGTTAAAGTCTCGTACGGCATATCTTTAAACTGCGGCCATTGAGATAATCTGTTACCGTGTTCTTTTACTATTTCTTTGAACTCTTCGGGCACCTGTCTATAAACTAAAGGCATCGAATGCTTGTTAACATTTTTATTATTCTGCTCTGGGTCTTTGTTTCCGAATAAAACTTGTTTCGGCTTTTCACAGGGCGCCGACACGACGCCACCGAGACATTTGATAGACGTCCTAAGCATTCTATTTGCTGAAGGATCCCACACAAAATCTTCTAAATTATTTAATAGGTACTTGGCTACTTTAATTGTAAACGCGTGACATTTTTCTATGTGTTCTTTTGGATAAACCGGTTTGATTTCTTTTGTTTCTAACTTTATACTTTTATTTTGCACTTCGCTTGTTTCTGACTTCTTTTTTTTAACCGGGGGTTCGTCCGTTTCGGTTTCGTCATCGTCGGGGACTGCTTCTGTTTGCAAATGTTCTACGGCACGGCTGCAGCAGACAGATAGAAGTTGTTCCAGGACAAAACTTGAGAAATTATCTGTGCTGAGGATTCGGATTTGATCTGTGAAGGCCGTGATGTATCGCTCGAGAGCTTCTGGCGAAGCGAAGGGCAGGAGTTGCTCAATTATTCTACAGCCGAGCTGATTGCAAGAGAACGTCACTTCTTCGTCATTTGTACGCTCTAATACGTTGTTTACGAAGCTTTCTGAAAACAAAATGTAATAAGTTTATAAATATACATACAGAAATTATTTAACATGACTTTATTTGGTATATATTTCTAAATAAAAACCTTTTTCTTCGTCTGATGTAAAACCATTTTTCATAACTTCTAATATACCAACAAAATAGAGATACATGTCTTCCGTTATTTTTGAACCTCTACCCCAACATTCTTTCTTCGCGTATTTTCTTGCGTTTGACAAGAGTGTTTTTTTCTTTTTCCATTTCCTTTTAGGCTGTCCGTCATTATTACTAGAAACTTGAGACGAATCCATAACAAAAACACGTGTTTACTGTCAATAGCAAAGAAATGTCATTTCATATTTAAATGTTTGTGTTGGTCACAATGGATAATTTTGTTTCTAGAAGATTTCTATATTACCAGTAATCCAGCAAATACCGACGGACTCTCGTGATATTTATAGTTAGAAAAATTCCCGCTAGAGTTAACGGTCGCGCGTTGTTTGTGTTTGCCTGCATCTGCCCGCCATCTTGAGTTTCTGTCAAATTTGCACTACTTGATTGGAGATTTTTTGAATTAACAGGAAGTAGTGAATTTAACAGAAATCAGCAGGCGTACGGTGCAGTTGATCATTAGCGAATATTTGAAAATGGCTCAAAATATAGACCCTCATTATTCGACGGCCACGAACCCTTCCAAACAAAATGAAGATACCGTTAAATTGAAAGACAACCACGCAGTCAGCAAAAGGTGAGCCCTTGAATATAAATTAGGACACGCACCCTTTCCGTACCACGCGCGGTTTTGCCGATATTTCGTTTCGGTGGCACGGTTATCGATCGCTTACGTAGCTTATGTTTGTTTCAGGTTGCAGAAAGAATTGATGGAATTGATGCGAGTGGCTGACAAGGGCATATCCGCGTTTCCCGAGAGTGATAATCTGTTCAAATGGATCGGAACGATCAGCGGGGCGGCGGAGACGGTGTACGCGGGGCAGAAATACAAACTATCTCTTGAATTCCCCAATTCCTACCCGTATTCCGCGCCGGTCGTGAAGTTCATCACCCCGTGTTTCCATCCCAACGTGGATATGAACATGGGCGCCATCTGCCTGGACATCCTGAAGGACAAATGGTCTGCCTTGTACGACGTGCGGACCATTCTGCTCTCCATCCAGAGCCTACTGGCCGAACCTAATGTGGACAGTCCACTCAACGCTCTCGCATCCGAGCTGTGGGCGAACCAAGTCGAATATAGACGATACTTAGAAGAATACTATCAAAAGAATAAGGATTCTGTAAATTAATTAAGTAAAGTAAAGATTTAAATAATTTAATGAGAATTTGAGAGACTATTGTACAATTTCGCAATTTTGTTTTTATACGAAGTGACCATATATATATTTTTTATTTTGATTCGGTGACTCTAAGCGATATCTGGTTCCCCTTTAGCTAAAATGGTTCCCTTCTATCAAAAGTGGTTCCCTTTTGGCAAAAGTGGTTCCCATTTCACTAAAGCAGATCCTTTTTAACAATTTTGTTCTTCTGTTTTTACTATTGATTCGTTTTTAAATTAATATTTCAATCTATGGACCAAATGACCTGAATAATTAAAAAAAATAACACCAATGTAGATAGCGAATATGACATTTGTTTATTGTTTGAGCAGTGATGTGAAATTCTTTATCAAATGTGATTTATTGCAAATCAATTGTTTTATTTTTGAATTTGTATATTAAACCAAGGTGAAACATAGTAGCTATAAAAATAATTAACGAATATTTAAAAATATTACTTAATTATCCAGGAATTAAAATGTTTAAACCATCAAACTAATTTCAACTCATAAAAACCGATGACTTCGTAACATAATGGTAGACTTTTCACTCGTCACAAAAGTTATTAACTTGTGTATTTTTATTATATATAAATATATTATAATATATACTTACTTACTTAGACAGCCGTTGTCATCCACTGCTGGACATAGGCCTCCCCTATATTTCTCCACGTATCCCTATCTTGTGCCTTTTGCATCCAATCGCCAGCAATTCTTCCGATATCATCGGACCATCGTGTGGGGGGTCTCCCTCTGTTTCGTTTGTCTTCGCGGGGTCTCCACTCTACCACCCTTCTGGTCCTTCTGTCATCTACCAATCTGGCAACATGTCCCACAAACGACCATTTAAGCTTCGCTACTCTTGCGACGACATCTGTCACTCCAGACCTTCTACGTATTTCAGTATTTCTTATCCGGTCTGAGAGTCTTACGTGTAGCATGGCTCTTTCGTGTTTCCTCTGTGCTACACGGAGTCTTCTTATGGTCGACTTGGTGAGGGTTAGCATTTCTGCTCCATATGTCAGTACTGGAAGTACGCATTGATAATACATTTTGCGTTTCAGACATATATAGGTGGAGATAAATCATCATCGTTCAGTGATGGACATGGACTTCCACAACTCTCTCCTTCGCCACTCTTCCACTGACCTGCCATGTCATCAGACCATCTCGTGGTCTGGCCGGTTCTCAGTCGCCACTCCAGTTTGCTCATTCACCGATCATCCGTTGTCCTCGCTATACGTCCGGCCCAATTCAACGAAGCTATTTTGCGCTTTGGTCCTTTCTCTTATCTATTCATTTCGCATCCTGTATCATGAACTGATGTTCAACACCGTCTCCATTGTCTGCTGAATCACTCGGAGTTCACTGTGCAGTTCTTATTGTGAACGTGATTTTTTCAAACCTGTATGTCAGTACTGAATGCACACGTCAAATATGTTTTTCTTCAGACGATTCCCGAATCATTTGGACTTAAGAATATTGGACAGTTAACCGAAAGCAGCCCATTCAAAAGAGATATATGTAATATATAATAAATAATTTAAAAACACTAGTCTTTTATATAGTTTAATATTCATTTAAGAATTAATTAAATATGAAGTTTTACATCACTGCTCGAGCTAAAGATTAAAATATATCTTTTTAATTAAATTTCAAATTAATGATTATAACTTTCAAAACAAATATAAAGAAAAATGTTTAAAATATGAAGATACTGTTTTACTTCTGCAAACTGAAATATTACGCATTGAAATTTATTTATTTCAGTAATAATATTTGAAGACTATTCATTTGTAGTATCACAATCCATCAATGATAGCTTACGCATCAAAATCATGATGTAATTACTGAAGATCACATTCGTGTCTTGCTGTTGACGTTGACGTCTTTGGAACTATCTGTTGTTTTTATTATTATTATTTTTTTAATTCTTATTACCAGACGTTAGCAATATAACTGTTAAAACGGTTGAAAAATATTGAAATACCTTGATATTAAATTTTATGAATTGAAACACTGTTTTTCCACTTATGAGTTTATTTATCCCTGCATATTTTGAATGTATACCTTCATCATCGGGTGAATGATATACTAACTAACTAATTAACTATCACGCCGTCTCTCCGGAGGCGTAGGCAGAAAGAATGGACCGCCACACTGTTCTGTCCTGATATACTTCTCTCGCTTCCTCTACATACATCTTGTCATGCACGCACGTCGATTTCTCTGACTCCTCACGTGACCGACATTCAATATTTGATTGATTTGATCGTGCTACGGCCTTTCTGCCATCGGAGAATTCTGTCATCTTGGAGGCTATCCATCTTTATGTCCCGGATGGTTATCTTCGACAGTGTCAGCACAGACTGCTATCATCCTAAGTGTCTTCGTCTCGGAAGTCCTCAGAATTTGTGTAGTCCTGACTGTGTCTGCCCTTACTTCAACACCAAGTTCTTAGTCTAGGCCTTATGGCCTGTTTCTTAAAAGGAATTGACCTCGTTGACCTGTCTCTTTGGTGGTCTACCCGGGGGTCGTCTACCTTGGGATTGGCCATGCAACACAATGAGAGGGAATCTGGATGGATCCATTCTCCTCACGTGTGCATACCAGTGTCTTCTCCTTTGCCTTCCCCACCTAACAACATCCTCTACCTCGCATATACTCCCTTACCTTTGATTTCCTAATTCTATTGCGCAGTACTGATATCTTTCTGAGCGTGAAAATGTTATAAACATCAAGTTAATTTTAAACATTTATTGTTTACTTAATTGTATTGAGATATATAAACTCAAATGACAAAAACATTTTGATTTATAATTTTTTTTATGATGTAATTCAACAAGTTTATAAAATAAATCACATTTCTCATACAGAACTTGCTCATGGATTATATTTCTATATATTTCTTCTCGCCATTAGAAA
This sequence comes from Lepidostoma basale, assembly GCA_022606425.2. Lineage (NCBI taxonomy): Eukaryota > Metazoa > Arthropoda > Insecta > Trichoptera > Lepidostomatidae > Lepidostoma > Lepidostoma basale. Next base: position 364,854 of record JAHDVF020001422.1, on the reverse strand, counting down.
TGCCATCTTAAATATTTTTAAACTATTTCTTAAGTATAAATTTTCACATCTAAAATTTAACACCATTAATATTTTTATTATGACTAATTACTATCACACATAAATAATTGATTTCCTTTTAAATTAATAAACAAAAAAACATTTTTACAATATTATGTGTTTGCATTTTGACCTAAAAATATATTTCTATAATGCTTTTGAAATGAAAAAATGATAATATTAATCGTTGCCAAAAATAATTAATAAATATCTTTTTTTGTATTGAAACGTGTGCAAAATATTAGCGTCTTAATTTTTATTGGAGTTATACATACATGATTATAAACAAAAATCAAAAAATGTTTTTGAAATGAAAATTTGTAACACATTATTCACTTAATTAAATACTAGCAGACCCGAAAACGCTTCACTATTGCTATATTTGAGTATATGCATACAAAATATATGAATTTAATTAATACAATTGAAGTTCATTGAAATTGACTCGAGCGCCATCTCTCGGTGAATCACATCATACATAATTAAACATTAAAAAAAATGTACACACCAATATAGACTGTAACGTACTTGTGTTAAAAGATATATTTGCTTATCACACTAAGAATTCATTTCATTTTAACTCGGTGTCTCAAAGGAAAATTTATATTTAGGGGTACGATGAAATAAAAAGTAAGCCATTTATCAATAAAATGTTTATTAATTATTAAAGTACACAATTTGGGAAATTATTTCTTAAAAATAATATTGTCCAAATGTAAACCCTCACATTCGCGGCACTCATTTAGTCGAACAGTAACATTTTATCTGACTGATAAACACTCTCCACGTTTTCTACCGTTCTTAATGATTTTGGTTGCCTCTTGGTTTCTCTAGTGTTGTACCGGTCTCTTCAAACTTTTTGACTCATTTTCGAATGAGAGGTATGCTCGGCGCATCATTTAAGTGGCGAAAACCTCAAATATTGCAGAATCTTCTACACGCTTCAGTCGCCGAATCACCGTTTTTGTGAAACCCTCGCACGCACAACGCGCTGTTCGCTCCCGAGACACGCTCCATAGTGAATAAATTCCCAAGAGCCAGTCTACTGGTTGACATACTCCCCGTCCCCCTAAGATTTGTTGCGTTTACGCAATATTATTAAACAGTGAAAATTTCATCAGAATCAGTTCAATATTTTTTGCGTTTGTTGGTCTCATAGCTACGAACATTGTCTTTTATTTTTATAAGTAAAATTATTTTACGATATGGTTCAGAGGTGATCTTCATATTTTTATGTAAATATATAGTTATATTAATAAATAAAGTTTATATTAACAGTGTAACTAATTATCCTACCAAACAACAGTGGAATTCCTCAGTCTTAATTTATTTATAGATTCTCGAACAATATAAAACTCCATTTTAAATATTTAATATTGATGAAATTATTATTTTTTACAAGTTTTATTTGTTGTGGTGTCCTAGCACATTGAAACGTGTCTTTCTCCTTTCTTATCAATATTAACGGATTTATTTATTGTTTCTTGAACAATGATATAAAACTCCGGTTTTATACAAGTTTTATTATATTTTACGCGAATGACGTGTTTCGCCTTGCTAAGGTATTATCAAATGTACATAAAATATAATTAAACAGATGTTTTCATATTTAAGTGAGCATATTCGAAGTTTACGAAATTTTAATCTCGGAAAACTCATTTTTTTGGATCTTGGGTATATCTGTGAATTTTGTTGTCTACCTCGACCGACGTTTCAGAGATCATTGTAGTCTCCATCTTCAGAGTAGTTATAACGGATCTACCCATGATGCCAATAAACATTGCTACCAACCGTGAAAATCTACGCACTTACATGTTTATATCTTAAAATATTATAAAACTTCTAAGTTCTAGATTTTTTAAATGTATAATACTGTGATTAAAAAATAAGGTGAATTTGTTTATAAAATTAAAAATCTTTATTTTTGCAAATCAATTTCATCGACACAATACACTTATGGCAACGTTATTTCCAATCCTCAAAAGAGTCCAAGAAGTCTTTTTCCACGGTGGCCTTCAATACTTTCTTCGATTCGGCTTTGGACAACTAGAAGTCACACGGTGCTAAATCAGGCGAATACGGTGGTTGTGTCTCATAGTTAGCTTCATGCTAACTATGCATAACACTAAAATAATATTCCTTGTTAACAGTTTGGTTAAGAAAAACAATTTCATTTGTTTTTTTATCACAGTAATAATTAATAGACAATTTATAGTAATAATATTTTCACACGTTGTTAATAGAAATATCCAGAATTAGTTACAGATGTTAATATTTAATGAAACTAGTGAAATTATATGGTGTCTCTCATGAAGACTTATTAGGTTAGACAGCTTAAGATGAGCAGAAGAGAAAAAAAAGCTCATTCCGACGGAAAGGTTACAATTATTTCAATAATCCGCGAAGGGTCTGAACGATAATTTTACTATATTTAGATCAATTGAATTATTCGTTGCAATATAATTTTATTTATTATAAAGAATTGAAAAAAAAAGATGTTTTATTTAAATATTTTAAACCCATCAGAAATTCCCAAACCTTTTTTTCCTGTACTCCCCTGGCATTCCGAATATTAAGTTTCTGGAAAACTACTAACGCCGAGGAAAGTTTGCATTGATCAAATCAATCTAACTGTCACTCTGAATCCGAAGGGGTAGGCAGAGAGGATGGACTGCCAAACTGCTCCGTCTTGGCCTCTCTAGATTCCTCTACATTCATACTACGTCATAACACCCACATTCATAAATTTTTCTGACTTTGAATGTGGCCACCTTTCAGTTATAGATTGATCCGATCGTTCCATGTTTTTCTCGGCTGTCCTCGGCTTCTCTTTCCATTCACACTGCTGTATATAATTTTTTAACCATCCATTTGTTCCATATCGTCACCCTAGAGCAATAGTGAGATAAATCAGTGCAATCTTGACAATATAACAAGCCGTAATTTTCCTTTGATATTGTTTATGGTTTGACTTGGTGAAGGCCTTGCACTTATTTGAGTCTCCTAGGCCCTAGGAGGCTCAAATAAGTGCAAGGCCTCCACCAAGTCAAACCGTAAACAATATCAAAGGAACATTACGGCTTGTTATATTGTCAAGATGGCACTGGTTTATCTCACTATTGCTCTGGGGTGACGATATGCCCAAACCATCAAAAGTCAGTGTTACCCACTGTGGGGCAAAACGCCTCAGGGGTGGGGCACAATGCTTTAGAGATGGGACATGTCGGCAATTATCAACTATTAAACATTAAGGGGAATGCCCATCGGCCATACAAGAAAATGCCTGAGATGTACAAAATTACACCAAATTGTACTTAAAATAGAATTAAACCCGTTACAATTTCAAGAATTATATAAAAACACAAACTGTGCAGGAGGATAGATGTTGGATTGGTATCGGGCCCAAGCTGTTTTAATTGTATCCAGTGGCGGTACTCCCATAGAAGCTCAGAAGCCTGGCTTGCGTAAGAAATTTTGAATCAAAGTCCCAAATCTAAGTAATCATGTCCCCGCATAAACCAACAACCCACCAAATCGACTTTCAACAATGTTCCCATCAGACATAAGAGGAATAGCCACAAGGGCTGAACCTTTGTAAGCCAGAAGAGGTTTTGATTCAAAATTTCTTACGCAAGCCGGGCTTCTGGGCTTCTATGGGAGTACCGCCACTGATTGTATCGCGGTATTTTGAAAGTAGGTATAGGTATGTCAATGTGTGAAAGACATGTCTATACAGGGCACCGTACACGTACGATCCATCGCATACTATCGTATGCGTACAGACGAATCGCATGTGTACGGTACGATTTGCTTGACATATATGTTTTGAAAATTTACCTACTGCTTAATTAAAAAAGAGGACAGTTGGGCATATGACTTTTGAAAAGACAACGGTGGGGGCATGGCATAAAGAAGGCTAGGAAACACTGATCTAAGTGGTCCTTTTTTTAATTTTACTTTAGTGTATGGGACGTGGGTCTGCATCCACATAATTATTTAGGCCGCTGACTGCTGCTCGTCTCCGATGTAGTCCACATGAAAAGGGCGTGATGGTACTCCGTGTGCCTTCATACCGAAAGCGGGCGAAGAATGAAACAAGTTTTATTTTATTGCGGCGATCGGTGCAGAGTGAAGTATGTGGCAATAGCTCGGTAGCCTTTACAAAGGCTGTTTTTCAGATGATCTCTTGGCACGTTCTTGGCATGCTCTGATTTGATAGAGTCGGCGCCCGTCTATTTAAACCATTTGCTGGCGTTTTCATATAGAGATCATAAATAAAAAAAACATTTAATTCCAATAAGTATATTTCATTGATGCTTACACGGAATGTCTGATATAAAATTTAATATAATTTACATTTTCACCAACATTTACAGTTAAAAATAAATAAACAATTATCTAAACGTTTCTAAATTCACCGATCTTTTAAATGTGATATTCCACAATCGATGGATTCAGAAACGTAAAATTAACACAGTTGAACTTATCTATGGTTTTAAATCAACTCTTCAAAGTGTTAGACCACAAAGTCACTGTTGTAATTACCATAACACACACGGATATACCCAAGATTCCAGAGAACCTTGTAGATAAAATAGTAATTCAATATACCCCTGAAAAATAAATTAAGTACACACAAACATTTGATATTTCTATCTGATTTTGAAATTGGAATGAATGGTATTATCACATCAGCATTTTGACATTCCTGAATGTGCTTAGATTATCATGGTTGACAGGAAAATATTTATTGCCCTTTATTATTTTGTTGAATATCTCTTTACATCATTACAACATGAACCAAATCAATGTAAATGGTGGACAATAAGAAAATCAAAAGAAATATATCAAGTTTCTATGATCGTGCTTTTAGTGTTACGGGTCCGTTGGCGTGGAATAGCCTCCATATTAGTATTAAGTATGAGGATAGTGACGTTAAATTTAAGAAACTTCTAAAGACTGCACTGTTCGGTCAGTCATTTCCTAGTGCGCCCTCGGAGTAATTGATTTTACAAAACGGCGCACTTAAAATACAAGTCATCAGAATAATAATAATGTTATAATACCAAATTATAATTAAATTAAGTTATTAATATTGTCTAGAGACAACCACTCTAACAGAAAAAAGTGTCCATAAACTAAAAATCACACGATCCATGGAGAGGCAAATACTCGACGTGAGTTTGAGACAAAATACTAACCCGAACCAAAGTTACCGACATCATGGACAGCTAAATTAAAGTGTCAACGGGCTGGACATACATAGCAAGACAGGGCAATACCCGATGGACATCCAGAATACTCCAATGGAGATCTTGGACAAAGAATAGGAGTGTCAGGAGGCCATTGCCCAAATAGCTGGAACGATAGGGAAGATATGGAACAGTCGAAGAAAATTAAAGAGGCCTATATACAGCAGTGGAGGGAAGAAGGCTAAAAGACTATTCAATGCAAAGCATAAACAATATAATAGTGTTTTGTCTTAACTAATAGATTTAAGTTCGCGAACAAAGGTAAAACCGTACAAACAAATTTATAATCAAAATAAATATTAGTAACTATAATTATAATAATATAAAAATAATATTAAATATATTACTTAAAAATAAACATGACTAGAAAAGGATAGATCCCCTCGGACCACTCGGCTTGTGGGAGATGTGAATTGTGCTACCAAATAACTAACTAACGATCACGCAGTCTCCCCGAAAGGGTAGGCAGAAAGAATGGACTGCCACACTTTAACCGATGCGGCACTCCATCCTACTCTTTTCACCCCGCGGGAAAGCGGTGTGATGGGTTGCGAATCGCCACGTATATATCGTCTCTAGAACAATGATGTAAAACTTCATATTAAATCAATTATACAAATGAAAACATATGTTTTCTAGAAGTTTTATTATAACTTATGGCATTGTTCCGCAAAGCGTGTGCCGTGGCACACTGGTGTACCGTGGCCATCAGTTGGTGTACTGTGGAAAAAAGTTTTCAACTCTCACTACTATTAAATCGAAAAAAAGAGAAGGCCTGAGGACGATCAATGAAGAGATGAGAGCAGCCTTATCAACGATTGCTCCAAATTTTGATCGCCTGTGCTCAGTTAAACAGGCTCACATTTCTCACTAAACATCTTTTCATATTAGGTATACTGATTTTAGTAATAAATAAATATTAAATAAACATTGCTTTTTTCTTTGGTGTACCTTTAAAACTTCTTGATTTGATAGGTGTACCTTGAATACAAAAAGTTTGCGTAACACTGATTTATGGGAATGGAATGTTTCTAAGGCTATCAAATGATATTTGACACTCCTAGAAGACAGATGTTTTCATTCGTATTAATTAACTACCAAATATGATCCGTTTCTGAAATATACAAAACTCTTATTAAAAGTTTATGTTTGTTATTAAAATAAGTTGTAAAAATTTCATTGATAATGAAAATATATAAACATATATACAGTACACTCCCGATTTTCTGGGGTCAGGTTAACCGAGAAGCGGATTATCCGGGACACTTGAGCCATTGAAAAAATATTTCACAATAGACTATAATGCAAACAAAAACTCAAATCTGTCACAATATCATCACATTTGCGCCAACACACGTTTATGGCTCTATAGTCGTGTCATAAAGTTTCGAGTTTGCAATAAAGCACCCGCATCGTAGTTCATACTCATAAAACATTGTCGTTAACCCGACGATCGCCGTAAGCACACATGTGCGCTCTACGTAGACGATCGCCATAAGCGCAGCTGTGCGCGCTTCGCAATATTCGAAAGATGTATTTCAAAATTAATTCCAAGTTTCTCACAACGACATCTATGAATATCTTAAAATATTAACAATCCAAAAAGGATCGATATTTTTCGATAGTTTGGGAGAAAATACGTGGCGTACCGGCGCGCTGTTTCTACAAACATGTGGCGATGAATGGGTTAAATAAACACTTTTTCAATTAATTGAAATTATAAGGTGACTTCAATGTGTATTCTTGATGGTTTCCACGCATTAAGCAGAGACACGGCATCCGACAAATTTCTATTCATGGCGCTAGTCAAAAAGTGTGACACTGTTAACAATTGCGTCTTACTAAACAAGTAGGTATACATAAGCGCATATAGCGCAGTTTTAAATTTCTCTTTGTTTACAATTTATTCATGGTTTCAGATTAACCGGGAAATCGATTATACGGGATTTTTTTTCACCATCCATCCCGGAAAACGGGAGTGTACTGTATGTGCCGGAGCGCTGCAAAGTCTTAAGTGAATTTTTGACAGAAATGAGTTATAATATAATAATAACAACTAACATTCAAAGAGCCATTTTCGTGATGTAATCACCTCAAGGGCGCCTTGAGACGTGTTTTAAATTTTAAAAGAACGCTGTATCTAATATTTGCAGTTAGAAAATAATATCCAAATAAAAAAATATATACAAAAGGTTTTTATTATTGATTAATTTGATTCAAAAAATAAACAAGCGTCGCGAGGAAGCTCAAGAGATGTGTCAAGATAGAAAATACTACCTACTCTTTCAGAAAAGGGGTGTGTTTTTTTTGTTAAATTAATATTTGTCAAAATATTTTTAAATGTCGATTCTTTTACAATATGGAAATAACATTGTCTATGGTCCGAGGAGAATACATTTTGAGATAATACAACATTTATATTAAAACATATTTACAATACAGTAAAGTAAATCATTGATTATAATGTTCATATTTAGAACACTGTTAAAGAATAGCGTTCTAAATACAAAGAATCAAATATTTTCGGTTTTAAAATTTATCAGATTTTTTCACATGCTCCAAAATATACAATTATTATTAACTGTTTAAATAAAAAAAGCTTTGTTATAAGTATCAGAATTGATTATATTTTGTCGCGACAGCTGGTCCAAGTTATAGCATATAAATTGGAGTGACATCTCCAGGCGTTATCTAGCAACACGTTAATGGCGGTAGCCTTACATTGCGTTAATAAAAAGATCTTCTGCTTAATGCTTAAAATCCAATCTTCATAGATGGCGCTAGTGTGTAGATTGAAACTAACATGTGAAGTTTGGTGTTACATATTAACATATATACAACTTCCAAAAATTTGTTAGACATGGTTGTCGTAAGAAAAATGAAATGGGGAATGTTGTATTACATAAAGCGTGCGCTTAACCCAACCAATGACAGGTCATAAGTCCTTTAAACACCATCACCATATTCTGTTTCCAATTTGCATCTTCGTTTCTATTGAGATACAATTAATCCGCGACAGCTGTTTCGCTAACCGATGTTAGCATCGTCGTGGGCAAACCAAGTATTTCTGATGTATTATTTTATTTGATTTTAAGACCTATGATGCTAACATCGGATAGCAAAACAGCTGTGGCGACAAAATATAATCAATTGTGATGACCAATGACAGGTCATAAGTCCCGTAAGCGCCTCGGCCACCACATTCTGTTCCCAGAAAAACAATTTACATCTTCGTCTCTATTGAGATACAAATAATCCTTATAAAATAAAAATAATTTATCCGCAATGGGTGAAATCCAGTATTTGTCTACAAGAATTTGCACATATTCAAAATGTTGTAATCAATTGTGATATTTATAAAAAATATATATTATTAAAACAGTTACAATTTAATGAATAAACAAGCAACAGATACTTATGAATTATATATATACAAAATATAAACATATTTACATAAAGATAAAAACCATTTTGATAGATTTAATAGTCAGAATACTAACTCATTGTCTGCAGGAAGGGTAATAATACCCATTTATTGGACTGGTTACTGACAAGAAGGGTAAAAATATCTTTTTTGAGAACCCGGTTTAAACCGTGTATGTTTACACATATATTTTTCACACATTTTAAAGCAGCGATTCTTAACCAGGGCGCTAGTTCCACTTTGTGGACATTTTTAAATTTTTAGCATTTAAGGGCGCTGCAGAAGTTGGTGTCAATATAGAAAAATAAGCTCATTCACAAGCTATACACGCTGATACACTTTCTTTATGAGGTTTGATTTTATAAGTTCTGTTAAATAATCTAAACTTTCACACAGACAAATTTATACGTGCGTGTTTTATTTATATACTTGTCATTATTTTTTATTTATAGTAGGAAATCCATTGCATAAAATACATACCTATTATTATACAGAGAAAAGTATAAATTTTAAAGTATATTTTTTGTTGGGGGAAGAGAGGCACTGGATAATTTTACTGTGGTAAAAGGGGTGAAGTCTACAAGACTGCAGTGAGGCCCGCCATGCTATATGGAGCAGAGTGCTGGACCAACAAAATTCCACGAATGTCGAGTCCACGCTGCCACGGGAGCGAATACGTGAGAAAAATTAAGAGAATCTCGACTCCGGTGGCACGGTCATGTGATGCGAAGAGACAGCAAACACATTGTCCAAAAAGCCCTAAGCATTCGCACAAAGCCAAGAAGAAGAGGTCGCCCAATGGCAACATGGTGGGCCAACATGGAAAAGGAGCTCCAACGCGAGAACCTGACAGTAAAGATGAGTCAGGATAGAAAAGTTTGGCGTTTTCGTACGAGGGCCGACCCCAGATGATGGGAAACGGCAAAGGGAAAGACGAAAAGGTAAAGGGGGCGATTCTTTCAATACGGTTAAGAAACACTGTTCAAAGCATACATAAAATTGAATGTTGTAATTGTTTTCAATTTCTGTGTAATAAGCGGGCAAATCTACCACTAGATAATGTGTTAAAACACATATTTTTAAAATTACTGTCAATATAAATAACTGCGTTAACAAATTTTCAGCAGGATGGGAGCAGCAGATTTCAGCAACATAATTTGTAAGCATTAAGCAGAAAATCTTTATTATTGCAATATGAAAGGCTTTTACGCAATTATTAAAAGCCTTTCACATTGCATTAATAAAGATTTTCTGCTTAATGCTTACAAATTATCTTAATAGATGGCGCTAGTGTAGATGGACCTACCAACAGTGAAGTTATTAAAAAATATTAACATATATACAAGTTCCAAAAATTTGGCAGACGTGGTGTCGTAAGAAGGGCGGAATGGTGAATGTTGTTAAACATAAAGTGATCGCTTAACCCAACCAATGACAGGTCATAAGTCCTATAAATGCCTCGACTACCATATTCTGTTTCCAAATAATTTACATCTTCGTCTCTATTGAGATACAATTAATCCTTAAAAAAATTATTAACCCGCAATGGGTAAAAATTCAGTATCTGTATACAAAAAAAACAAATAATCATTTTTATTTTAGTGGCATCAATATGATCACATGTCCAAGTATACAAAGCTACGCTTGTAAATCTACCCACAGACAACGATGTAACATAGAAATTATTTTAATGTGGATGACTTAATTTACGATACATTTGAGAAATCTTTGGTTAGGCAATCCCTCGAAGCACATTATTAAAAAATAAAAGTCTAGCTACGCAATTCACGACTTGACGATCGTCAGCAATATAAGTAAAACGATTATAGTGGACCCTAGTATAAAGATACATTGCATCTTCCTGTTTTTTCTATGGTACGTGTCGGCTTTCTGCAGCTGTTTATACCCTTCGAAGACACTCACTTGCGTCTGCTCAATATTGTAGTCGATCCTGTCTAAAACGGTCCCCTGGTCTTGCACCATCTGCGACAAGTCTTTAAAGACATCGTTCAGATCTACGATGGAACGGACAATCTTGTTGACCTCTTGCTCGCGGTGCATCGCCAATTTTGTATTATCTTCTTCGTATAACAGCATCTGCTGTTTAGACATTCTCGAATTGGCCGGTTTTTGGAATACCTCGTCGATGTCCCGGTCTTCCTCTTCGAAGAAAGCACTTGAATTTTTACTGTTCTTCTGTTGGGAATTTGAACTCTCTCCGTGGAGCGTCGCGCTCGTCATCTCGAAGAACCCGCTGCCGTCGTCTATGTTAATGTCGTCGAAGTTGGGTATCTCGAAGAAGGCGTTGGACCGTTCCTCTCGCGACGTGAGCGATTTTAAATAGTGGCTCTGCGCCGTGCGGAACAGCAGGCTCAGCTCCTGCAGATTGCTGACGAGGGAAGATAAGACGTTCGATGTCAGTCTCTGTTCTAATGATGAACCTGTAAAAAATTACAATGATATTTAAAATGTAATGTTATGAATTTTAATTACTTAATGCGTGCAAAGCAAAATATTTTTAATCCTAAGACCGTTGTCATGCGTACCCTGGCGACACTGCGCCTTGATTATCTGCATCAGCCTGTGCGCCGTGGAGAAATGGCGGCTGATCTCCGAGGTGAGGCGGCCGGCCGCCAGCTCCTCCGTGCAGCTGTCGTCCAGCGTGGGCCGCTGCAGATGACGACGGTGGACCTCCTGCAATTCGCCGATCTTGGTGCGTAACCTACAACCACCATTAACTGTTTTTAAATAATCTATATATATCTATATATATAAAACAAAGTCGTGTTAGTTACACCATTTATAACTCAAGAATGCGCGGACTGATTTTGATGATCTTTGATTTGTTGGATTTGTCTCCGTCCTGAATAGCAGAATAACTATTAAAACATCGGAAAAAAACAACCCGAGTGCATCCCATCCAGCAAATATAATAGTTTAACAGAGAGTAGTGCAATAATGCTACGCGAATCATTTCGATTCGCTTCAATAAAACAAATCCCTTGTTGCCACCACTTGAATTACATTGAGCATTTATTCAACTTAATAAATAACTGAATTTAATTCAACTAATAAGTTAACACAATTGATTCTGAGGCGATATGATGTTCGGCGGGTCTACAGTTTCTTCCACCTAAGGTGATTGGAATCCATCAAAAGAAGAGTCCACCATGACTCTTTCAAAATTCTTGTAAATTCTTTTGTTGTATCACGACTTGTTTATTGTAATGGAATTTATCCACTAATGTCACCAATATATATTTTTTTTAATATGAGTTCCTTCGCAGAGTGAAGAGAACGCAAACACAAGAATTTTCCGATGTGTTAACCACCCTACCTATTTGAACGTAAGTGATACGTTCACTTTGACTGTACCATTCTACGATATCCCGTATCACGTACGGGCTTGAGAAAAAGTAATGTAAAATGTACAAAGTTTTAGGGATACGCACGTGTGCCATCAAAACTTGAGCACAAGTCTTCATACATATGATAGTTTTACAAGGGGCAGGCCAAGTGTGCGGCCGAGTATTTGACGTTTCGTAATGTAAAAAATAAAATTAGTATATAATTAAATTTCATTAATAAAAAACCTGCTTGTTTTTTGCATGTTTCTCGGACAGTAACCCAAAGGTAGGGTGGTTAAAGAAGAAGACATAATTGTATAAAAACCTGGTCATGATGTATTGTGCCTCCTCGAGGGAATCTGCCCACGATGGTGGCAGGGCCCCCGGATCGCTTCTGCGGCCCCTACCACCTTCCACGTCGATGGAACCCCCTCCCAGACGAGCCGAAGATGAGCCTTCGTCATACAACAGCCGGACATGATCCGTCATGGTCTGAAAGTTGTTATTAATGCGGTTGGCTATATTTGCAGTCCAAAAAAATGATATCGAACTGCGGTATACTACATTTGCAGCTCATATTTGAATGTATCGTATAAACCTTTTTACTTTCATTCTTTATTATTAAATTGTATGTAACGTAAAATAGGGATGCACGATCCGCTCACGAGTTAACTCAAAGAGTCGACCCACTTTGGTGAGCGAGTGAGCGATGATTCCAAAAAAAAAACGGCAGCTCAATGATCCGCTGGCTGAATCGTAAATTATTGCGAAAGAGTCGACTCTTTTGTGAGCTGAATATATCGTTCAGCAAAGTGAGCCGACTCTTTTTCATAACTCACGGTTTATCATTTTGAGTCGTTCATAAAAACGAACTTCCGTAATGAACTAATAAAAAAGGTCGCCATCTATTTCTCCGCCTGTTAACCGGGAGTTGCAAAATTGGACGATCGAAATCGTTGGTGACCTTTTTTTTAAAAAAAAAAAAAAACTAACTAACCATCACGCCGTCTCCCCGAAGGGATAGGCAGAAAGAATGGACTGCCACACTTTTCTTTCCTGACATATTTCTCTCGTTTCCTCAACATTCATACATCGTGTCATGCACGCGCGTCGATTTCTCTGACTCCTCACATGGCCGACATTGAATATTTGATTTATTTGATCGTGCCACGTTTTCCTCGGTCTTCCTCTATTTCTGGTTCCATTTACATCATTAACATATAATTTTTTTACCATTTTTTCTTTATTCATTCTTTCCATGTGTCCAAACCATCTTAATGATCCTTTCATTATTTTGTTCATGACACCATCATTCGCACCGCATTCACTTCTAATATTTTCATTAGACATTCAAAGTTTAAAAAAAAAAGGTCATCGCCAAATTCTGTGCCTACTCACCGGAAGTCGCTGTTGAGCTAAAAAAAAAGGGTCGCCAACGATTTCGATCATCCAATTTTGGCAGAGAAATCGACGGCGACCTTTTCTTGTTTTAACTCATTTCGGGAGTTTGTTTTTATGAACGACTCAAAATGATGAACCGTGAGTTATGAAAAGAGTCGGCTCACTTTGCTGATCGGAACCGTTCAGCTCAGATCCCTGAAATGATTCATTTTGCTCACCCCTAATGTAAACAAGCAGAGAGGATGGACCAATACAATGTTCTACCGTGAAACACCTCTCCAGCTTCTTCTATATTCATACACACTTTTCGATTTTATACACTTTGAACATGGCTACTATTGATCAATAGATTCATTTCATGTTTTCCTTTCTCACTACTTGTTTATATCTTTTAACCATTCTTCCCTCATCCATTCGTTCCATACGTCCAAACCATCTTAGCGACCCTTTCATGATTTTATTTATCACGCATTCATCCGCTTTACATTCCTTTCTTACCTCATCATTAAATATTCTATCATACATTGTTTTTCCGCACATCCTTATTAGTTCAGTTACTCATTTCTACGGCATTTATCCTTTTTTTTTTATGTATACAACAGGTTATTCGAACCCAATTACTGTATACAATTTATTTTTTAACTAATATATTGATTCTCGTGACATGTGATAGGTAGCCAATCTATCGCCATTTTACTGTCACGTGAATTCTACACTAGACCAAAGACAGTGTGACAATCACACTGCCATCGCCGGGAATCGAACCCGGAACCTTCGGTATGGAAGTCAGAGCTGTTACCACTCTGCCACGTAGGTCAACAATCCACGAAGTTCATCATCCTACTTTCATCCTTCTTCTGCCAACTCCAAACTTCACTTCCATACATAATCTTAGCCATCTTTGCTTCAGTCGATATATTTCTATTTGCAGTAATGAATTTGAGTGCACCATTTATTTTGTTTCCAGCTCCAACCCTTCTTCCGATATCTTTCTCCATTTTTCCATCTCTTGTAAACATGATTCCCAGGTAGAAAAATTCGGTAACTTGCTCTAATTTCTCACCGTTGGCACTTATGTCACAATCCGTCATACATTTTTCCTTTTCAAATACCATAACTTTAGACATACAGAGAGAAAAGTGTAAAATTTAAAAAGCGTTTTATTTGGGGGGGGGGTTGGATAATTGTACTGTGGTAAAGGGGGCAATTCTTTCAATACGGTTAAGAAACACCGCTTTATCTTGTACAGATTTATACACATTCGTTTTAGAGATCTCATTTCTACTGCATTTATTCTACAATAAAATTTCTATAAATTCAACAGCTATATAAATCATGTTTATCCGATTAGGTGGGTGTTTCGTGATGTGGTAGCCATAAACAAGATAAAACTGTCAAAGACGAGTGGGTGAATTGCATAAAATATGGTAACCTAAATAAAACCATTACTGCAGTATTACATCATCACAGATACTGCCGATGCCCCAATACAATGTATGCGTGCAGTACATTAGCAGTAAATGCAAGTTTGCCGACCCGGCAGGGTATAAACAGTCTCTCTCGAAAAGTTATTCCATTTGTTTACCTGTTCGGCGTAAATATGCCTGCTCTGCACGGCATTGTTGCGCATCAAAATGAACACGTCCGTTAAGCTGCGTGTGCACATTTTGGAACTTTCATAAAACTTCGCTCATCACAGTGAAATAAAATATTATTTTAATAAATTTCAGACAACTATCCACGACACTGCAACAATTCTGACATTTCGACGGTTTTGCACTGCGGTATCTATCGGCATTTCCACGCACTATGCGCGAAACGTCAAAATTATGCGCTTCTTCTTCTTTTAAATTTAATTTCGCTTACGTAGGTACTTTAAGAACACCGTATAAATTCTTTAAACCTTTTTATAATGTGCCTTTTATGAACGCAAAAAAATTAAATGTCAAACTTGTGTTGTTGTGTTGTCTTTGGTTTGAGTGATTGATTAATGCAATAAAAATAAAATATTTATACATTATTTTATTTAACAATCAAAGACTATATTTAAATATTACGTTACTTATATATATAACGTTAATGTTTTTGAACTAACAACATATTGAGGAACGTGTTGTTTACACGTTTTTATTACCTAACCTATTCGGCACAATTTTACATCGTAAAAATGCCGGTATATCAAGAACCTGATTCTGAATCCTTCCAGCAGTTTCCTACACACAACATAATCGTGATACACCCCGGTTCTCTTTATATTCGAATGGGGCGAGCTTCAGATCTGATACCCGTGAAATCGCTTCATTGCATCGCGAGAAGACGGAAAGCCGGTGGCACAGTCTACAAGGACCCGTTCATCCCGCCTTCCGTCACTAAAACAAAAGAACTAGTCGAAGAAATGGAAGAATGCCGCCTGCAAATATCGCATTCCCTCCAGAGTTACATGCAGTCGAATGGAGCGAGACGGTACGCGACTCCGCCACAGCAGATCGCCGCGTTCAACAGAAGATCCGCGCCAGAATCTATGGAAGAACTAACTCCGGATTGGCTGAAATTCAACAGTGATACCATCATAGGAGACCAAGTTCTTAATTTGAATCCCGATGACTCCTTCAATGTGCATTTTCCATACAAAAGAGGAGATTTGAATCTGCATTCTAATGTTTCTGGTTCTTTGACTTCGATTTTCACAGATTTAGTCACCATTTGGAGGTGGATGATACAGTTTAAACTTGGAATACCAATAACCGATTTAGAAAAGTATAGATGTGTGTTATTAATTCCAGACATTTATAAACGTGGACATTTGAAACATTTAGTTTCAGTTATTTTAAACGAACTCGGTTTTGGACACTGTTTCTTAGTTCAAGAAAGTGTTGGCGCCACGTTTGGAGCGGGATTGGGTTATGCTTGCGTGGTCGATGTCGGCGATCAAAAAACATCAGTTTCGTGCGTTGAAGATGGCATCTCGCACAAATCAACGCGTTTAAGAATGGATTACGGGTCCGGCGACGTCTGTCAAACATTATCTTGGCTCTTGCATAAAAGCGCTTTCCCGTATACAAACTGGAACGAAAAATTACCGCAGGATGCGATGTTGATGAGGTCGTTGTATCAAGATTTTTGCCACATTAATTTGGACGTCTGTGGACCGCAAGAGAAATATTTCACCGTTCATAAACCGGGACAAGACGTAAAGAAATATACATTGCAAGTTGGAGATGAATGTATCATCTCTCCTTTAGCTATGTTTAACACAGATTTGCTGTCTATAACGGGAGTGAAAAATACACGCACACAGACTGCACAGAACAGCGATCCTGAAGACCCATTCGATGCGGAATATTTGCGAGAAACGGGACGGAAAAAAGAAAACGTGGAAGGAGGCGGTGGAAACGTCGACGTGGTCGGGGGATATGACGGCAATATCGAAATACAACAATCAGGGAATCAAGACGAAGACATTGTCGTAGACGCTTTGGAAGTTCCCGGCGTTGAGAACTTGAATTTCGCACCGGAACAAATCCTCGGCTTGGACGCAGCCGTTTTAAAATGCATCGAGCGGTGTCCGAACGAGGAATTGAAGCGCAAGATGTACGGGAGTATTTTGATTGTCGGAGGTGGGATAAAGATTCAAGGGCTCACCAAATGGCTGCAGAACAAGTTAGCCCTACAGATTCCTTACATCTACAGGTCGGATCAAATAGATAACGTAGTGTGTCCCAAGGATACGGATCCCGCTGCCACTTCCTGGAAAGGAGCTGCTATCATGTCGTGTTTAGAATCCTCAAACGAGCTCTGGATTAAGCAGTCAGAATGGAGGAGTATGCACGGTGTTAAAATATTAAGAGAAAGGGCACCATTTATATGGTGATAGACTAATTTAATACTTTTTTTTAATAAACTTGAGGTGTCAACACTGTGTATTACCATAATGATACATTTTTTTATGAATTAAACAGTTTTTTCCACATTTGGGTTTATTTTTCTGTACATGTTTCGAAGGTTTAATACCTCAAATGGAGACCGTGGGATAGAAAAAGAAGAGTGGGCCGACCCCAAAAAAGATGGGCCAATGACAGTATCCCTGTCGCGGGTAGAATGTGGCAAAGAAAAGCCCAAGATAGAGCGGAGTGGAAGAAAATAGAGGAGGCCTATATTCAGCAGTGGAGAGATGGCTGAGGAAGAAGAATACCTTCATCGTCGTGAGAACAATACAATCTCTTTATTCTTATTAGTATTATTTTATTGAAAGCTAAGGCATTAACACTGGAATTCCATAGTAATACACTTAGGAAATTGAAAATAACTTTCATTCTAATTCTTTCACTCTAATTCTTTGGCATATAGATAGGAGTGATATCTCCAGGCGGCTTCTAAACAATGCACTAATGGCGATAGCCTTCACATTGTGTTAATAAAGTAGTTTGCTAAATGCTAAAAATTAATCTCCATAGATGGCGTTAGTGTGTGGATTATATAGGTTAATCTTAAAAAGATTAACATATGTAATCAAATCTACATAGATGGCGTATTGAAACTGACATGTGAAGATAAGCATAGATTTGTAACATATATACAACCTCCAAAATTTGTCTTACATGGTCATAAAGAAATAGGTGGAATGGGGAATGTTGTAATTACATAAAGTGTGCGCTTAACCCAACCAATGACAGGTCATAAGTCCTGTAAACACCTTGATCAACCATATTCAGTTTCCAGTTTGCATCTTCGTCTCTATTGAGATACAATTAAATTTCATGAATTAATCACCCACCATGGGTGAAATCCAGTATTTGTTTATTATCCACAGAATATTAAAAAAACACGACATGTTTCGCAGGATATCTTTAGGTTTATTTTTAAATTTAAATTATTGTATCAATTTTAAATGCGTTTTTTATATTAGTCTTTCTTTGTTTAGTTTTTATTATATATTTACACCTGAAGATGGAGGTATCCTCCGAAACATGACGTGTTTTTTAATATTTTGTGGATAAAAAACAAAGTTATTTTCATTTTATAAGGATTAATTGTATCTCAATAGAGACGAAGATGTAAATTGTTTTCTGGGAACAGAAGGTGGTGGCCGAGGCGCTTACAGGACTTATGACCTGTAATTGGTTGGGTCGAGCGATCGCTTTATGTTTAACAACATTCCGCATTCCGCCCTTCTTACGACCACCACGGCTGACAAATTTTTGGAACTTGTATATATGGTAGGATTCCACGCCTATCTTTACATTTTTAAGTTCACTCTACACTAGCGTCATCTATTAAGATTGGAAAGCATTAAGCAGAAAACCTTTATTAATGTACTGTGAAAGTCTCTGCAAATCATACAGTACTAGATTTCGCCTGGAGATGTCTCTCCAATGTTATGCCTACTTGGACCAGTTATTTTATACAACATTTTGAATGTATACAAATTCTTGTAGACAAATACTGGATTTCACCCATCATCATCATCATCAGCCGTCTGTCATCCACTGCTGAATGTAGGCCTCTCCCAAAGCCCTCCACCGCCCCCTATCCATTGCCGCTCCCATCCATCCATGTCCAGCAATCCTCTTCAGATCGTCGGTCCAGCGGGCAGGGGGACGTCCAACTCTACGGAATCCTGTACGCGGTCTCCACTCCAGAACCCGTCTTCCCCATCGGCTGTCGGTTCTCCGACAGATATGGCCAGCCCACCGCCACTTCAGCCCGCCTATCCGTAGAGCCACCTCAGTCACCTTGGTTTGTTGTCGAATAAATTCGTTTCTAAATCTATCCCTCAAGGTTATTCCAAGCATGGCTCTTTCCATGGCGCGCTGGGCAACCTTGAATCTGTAGACTAGACCTTTTGTCAATGTCCACGTCTCGGCTCCGTATGTTATGACTGGCAAAACGCACTGGTTGAAGACTTTAGTCTTGAGGCATTGTGGTATTTTCACCCATTGCGGATAAATTATTTTTATTTTATAAGGATTAACTGTATCTCAATAGAGACGAAGATGTAAATTGTTTTCTGGGAACAGAAGGAACAAGAAGAAAAGTTATTTTCAATTTCCTAAGTGTATAAATAATGTATTTTCAATCTCATTTCTCAGTGTTTTTACAATAAGTTGGAATACAAGCAATATACAATTTATATTGAAAACTATTTGTGATTAATAAAAGTATTATAACAAAATAATAAAACCATGTTTTTACTGACAAAATATATATTATAATAAACAAAATATTGTGACCATTTAATAGTTTTTGTTAGGGTTAGGAATAATGGTGATTCTAAGTACAAAAATATAAAAACTAAGTAACTAACGGCGTGATGGTCAGTTAGTTAGTTAAAATAACTAATGAACTTTTGAATCGGCATTCCATTTGAACATATAAATCATAACACTATTTATAAAACCGAAACTAATACATAAATATATAAAAATATGTATTATAAAACATTTATTTTAAAGATTACTGAGCAATAGCCCTTTGAGCATTACAATTCCTTATCATTTAACATTACTTACATACAAATTTGTCAAAATTACATTACAAATATATTGAATTTCTTCACAATATTACAAAATATCAGTCTTTAGGTTTATACAAGTAAGTAAAGCGTTTTTCATTCATTTTCTAGACATAAAATACTTAAAGTAAGATTCAATAATAACACTTAAGAAATAAGTTATATTTATGACATTATATATTCAAGGATGACTGGAAGTATTTAAATATAAACAGTGGCGTGCCTAGGGTCAACCAGTAAGGCAAGCCCGTCTGACTTTTTTGTGTTTTAATATTAGTACAGGGTCACGATAATGTATTTTTCCGGATTAAAAGAGTTTTATCTTTCTAAATTAATTTAGACGTTCTCTTAACCGGGGCCGCTTTAACCGGCCTCTTCTAGGAAGTCTAGGAGACAAGTTTTGAAAATGAAATGTTGAATGATGACGAGTTAGTTCAGACTATTATCAACGAAGCACTAGAGGAAGAGGAAGTCGACTGTGAGGAGTACGAAGAAGACAACACGGTTAGCCACGACGAAGGAAAAGAGGCTCTACAGGTGGCGGCGATGTACATTCAGCAGTAGAAGGATTCTACTGCAGTAGATCAAATCAAATCAAATCAAATCAAATCAGTTTATTTTCTCAAAAGACATTACAAACATTTTTTATAGTTTAAGGCATCTATTGAGAACAGGTAAAACATAAGGAATATATAATACCAGGAACGCATGAGAGATGGTTCGACATTAGGAATACAAAATACTCTCCAAAGTCAAGAGTATTTGTCTTCTGAATGTACTTTCACGAATATGAAAGACATCGATCTCCGAAGCGATCATGTTCAGCAGTTTGATTGCTCTCCCCACCGGCATCACCAGAGGCAGGTTGGTTCTGCATGCTGGGAGATAAAACAGTCTGTGCTGACGCTGTCGAAGATAGCCATCCGGAACATAAAGATGGATAGCCTCCAAGATGACGGAGTTCTCAAAGAATCCCCTGATAAGTCTGAAGAAATGGGTAAGTGTGCACCCATCCCTTCTTATCTGTAAACTATTGGTGCCCAAGAGGAATGCAGTGGGATAAAGCCACGGATAGCTACCAAACTCCCTCATGTAGAGATATCTCAGAAATCTTTTCTGAACCCTCTCTAACATGAGCGAGTATCTCGCCTCGTGGGGACTCCATATCACCGAGCCACACTCGAGCCGGCTCCGGACCAATGAGTTGTACAAAATTCGCAAAACATAGGGATTCTTGAAAACTCTACCAGTTCGGAGAATAAATCCCAACATTTTCAGTGCAACTCCACATATTCTCTCGATGTGAGCATGGAAAGTCAGCCTACTTTCATAAACGATACCAAGATCCTTTATCGTTGAAACACGCTTAAGTTGCTGGTTATCCATTGTGTATCTGTAATAAACAGTACGCAATGCTCTCGTAAAAGATAAAATTACGCATTTAGAGATATTGAAATAAATTTGATTCGTTTTACTCCAGCGGACGATATTATTTATATCTGACTAGAGATGGAGGCAATCTTCGGGGCTTTTTATCTCAAGGAATAATTTAAGATCATCTGCAAATAAAAGAAATCGTGAAAATTGTATAACCCTCGCGACATCATTAATGAAGATGGTGAAGAGGAGTGGACCAAGGTTTGAGCCCTGTGGCACTCCGGAATATACGGGAAAAGGTGCAGATTGAAATATACCGTATGAGGCAAACTGTTTCCTCTCCCTCAGGTAGCTAATAAAAAATAAAACCAACTTAGAAGAGAAACCAATTTCCGACAGCTTGATGTAATGTTCATAAAGAAATGGCGTGACTACGCTTTTAAAAAGTCGATTCAACACAAGAAGCAGCAGAAAATAACAGAATTTTGTTTTGGAGTGATGTGTGGCTTTTTCCTCTACATATTTTTTACAGTTTGTGAAATGTTAATTTATTAATGTGTGAGTTTCTAATACAGAATAAAAGTTGTTTAGTGTTTTGAATTGTTTTTTTTTCTTCCTTGCGAAAGCGTTTTTTTTAATGTGTTTTTCACTACCTTCTCTTTAACCGGCTTTTTCGTTATCCGGCCCTGGGTCGGTCCCATCAAGGCCGGTTAAGAGAGCGTCTACTGTAATTGATTTTAAATCTATACAAAAAATAATTTTCTGCGTCATCAA
This sequence comes from Lepidostoma basale, assembly GCA_022606425.2. Lineage (NCBI taxonomy): Eukaryota > Metazoa > Arthropoda > Insecta > Trichoptera > Lepidostomatidae > Lepidostoma > Lepidostoma basale. The sequence continues at coordinate 342,729 of JAHDVF020001422.1, read as the reverse complement.
ACTCATGTTCTTGTATAATATAATAATGTTTTAACAAATACAAGAAGAAATATAATTAATAAGAAATAAGCTGTAAATAGACAATAATAATAAATTTGTTAACACTGAAACACAAATTATAAATAAATGTTCGTAAAGAAATTACATAATCTTTCTTTTCATAACATTTCTGCACATAACGTAAATGACAGATAACATTCTGATAATAGAAATGAAGTTCGTGACACATTGAATAATAACATACTTCAGAGTGATAAAGCCCGGCTTCAAATCCATACAAAAAATTGTAGATATCTTCTGGTATATATGCACCTAGCTACATATATGATTACAAGCCATAAATACATAAGTGCGACAAATACCCTTTTACATTTTGCAAGCCCAATATGAAGCCCATCGAAAACATGAAATAAAACATGTGGACGTAGGCGGTTTCGCGGGCATCCCACCTACGGTTCGTATGAGTGAAATAAAATACGGTATGTATGAGTGGAACAAAACATACACTTAGGTCATTTCTGCGCATGGCAGCAGAGTCATTTGCAACGCAACGAATTAAATTGCTTTAACTCGCGAGAAAAAAAAAAAACGGAACCCAGCCTGCATTACTCAGGGCGCACTAGACTGGTCTCCTATGGGGGGAAAGAGGAAGCGAAGCAGACCTAGAGCCATCTGAAGAAGAGCCCTGCAGGACGAGGTTAAGGCAGCAGGCCTCACTTGGGATGATGTCAGGCATTAGGCATGCGATAGAGTCGGGTGGAGAAGGCTCCTTGAGACCCTATGCACCACGGAGGTGTGACAGGACAAAAAGAAGAAGATGAAGAGTTCATCAAAATAAGCCTGTTCGTATAAACAAAACTAGAGACACGCAGATAGAAAAGGCGTGTCAAGACAGCATTTTTAAAGAGATTCTTAAGAGTATTATAATAATTACAGAGATACTTATATTATGCCCTTTGATACAATATTTTAATTCCTTTCACTCCATTGGCCCCTCGTTTATGACAGACTAAACATTTCAATAATTCTTCTCTAGACTCCTCAACATTTATACATCTTCATACATGAATGACCATTTCTCCAACTCTACACATATAGTAGACATTTAAAATTCGATTAATTTGATCTTGCCACATTTTTCAAATCAAATCAAATCAGTTTATTTTCTCAAAAGACATTATAAACATGTTTATAGCATCTATTTGAGAACAGGAAAAATACCAGGAACGCACGATGGTACATTTTTAAGAAGACAAGATACTCTCTAAAGTCAGTAATAATTGTCTTCTGAACATACTTTCACTAATATGAAAGACGTCGATCTCCGAAGTGTTCATGTTCAGCAGACTGATTGCTCTTCCCACAAGCATCAACAGAGGCAGGCTGGTTCTTGGGGCTGGCAGATAGAACAATCTATACTGTCTGATATATCTGTTGGGAACATAAAGACCCAGACTATCCAACACGTCTGAGTTCTCAAAATATCCCCTGGTTAATAAATAAAGAAATGGATCATGAAAACCCATCTCTTAGAAGCTACAGAGAATTGAATTTTCTTCATCTATTACTTGCTCCATTTACATAGTTAAAGTATACTTTCTTCATTACATTATTAATTTGTTCATAACACTTTCATTCACATTACATTCGCTTCTTATAACTGCATTTGACACTCTATCACATAAAGATTTATAACACATTCTTCAAGAGATATCAGGTGGCCAAAATATAATATTATTATACTTAAAAGGCCACATTCATAAAGTAAACAAACACTTTATATACATCAGACAGTTAGTATTACCTTAAAATAGTAAAAAAGTTTTAAAACGGCATCAAAAAACTTTGTATAAAGCTAGAAAAATCTTATAACTAGACGATACATTACAATATCTTCATTTCACAGTCCTCGAATGGTGTCCCAACAATAAGTTAAGTAACAGTCAATTCTTTAACTACCAAAAATCTGTTGAGTTTGATAATGGTTTTTGCTAATATGTATTTCAATAGGGACACTCCATTTCTAATCGCTCGTGCAGAATGGCTATCGTGGCGTGGGCTGTCCTGTTGGAAATATATGCTGTCAGTATCCATATTATTCAGTTAAAGCCGCAAGATTTTGCTTTGCTTTTGACAATTGTGGCTATGCCAGTTTCGTTTTGGAAAAAGTACGGTCCGATGAGTCCGTCATATCAAAATTTGTGTGACATTCTAAGGATGAATTTGATGCTGGTGAAAAGTTTATGAAGTGTGCGTTCTGCCAGTTGACACTTATAGCCTCGAATCATTACATTTTCCGAAGTGCCGAGAAACTAACAGTGACCCAAAGAGCCATGTTAGGAATAAGCCAAAGATACAGAGTCAGAAACGACACGGTGAGAGAAAAAACAAAGGTCACTAACATCATCCACCGGGTAGCGACTTTAAAGTGGCAATGGGCATGTCACATTGTCAGAAGCTCGGACGAAAAATGGACAAGAAGACTGCTGACTTGGAGACCGTGGACGGCAAAGAGGAGTGCAGGGCGACCGCAACTACGGTGGAAGGATAACCTGAACAGACATGTCGGAATAACCTGGATGCAGTCTGCACAAGACAGAGTGACAGAGAGATTAGTATCATCCCAAATCTGATAATTTGGTTGTTCACACATTCATTCATCCAAAAATGGGCTTCCAAACTCCTTGTCGCTAAAGATGAAATTTGGACTCACAGATTATGAAAATAAAATTTTATGATTTACACACTTTGTTCAATGCTATAACCTTCCATGGTGATTTGTCATACACTACCGAATGATTCACAACAAATTTAACAGATATTGCTTTAACAACATGGCCACTATAACCTAACAAACTTCGAGCGTCCCTAATGAAAAACCCTATTATTATTATTATTATTTTGTTTAATCGCTTTTTTATATCACGACAGCATGAGCCAAATCGATGTAAGGAGTATTATAGCTATCATAGTGATTCTCGTGACATGTGATAGGTAGCTAATCTATGGCCATTTTATTGTCACTTGAATTCTACACCAGACCAAAGACAGTGTGACAATCACACTGCCCTCGCCGGAAATCAAAACCCGGAACCTTCGGGGTGGCAGTCAATGCACTTACCACTCGACCCCAAAGGTCGTCAGTATACTATCAGTATATTGGCAGAAGACTCTAAGTAAAAAAAATGCTGTTTTGAATTAGTTACTAACATCAAATACATGTAACCTGACGGTAGAATGGGTACCTTCCGATATATAGGTATAGACCTAGTACCAGAAGATGGCAGCAAGCTGCCGAAACCGACCGAAGCACACTAAATACATAATAATAATAAAAAAATTGTATAATTTTTTTTTTGTTTTCATTATTTAGGTATAGACCTGATTGGAGGAGTTGATCTGTGTGAAGAAATACAAGCCCAAGGCAACTTCAAAATTAGATTTTTTAAATTAAATCGTAAGTGTTCATGTTCAAAATTGGAACATTTAACGTGCTTACATGGCAGGATGAGAATGTCTTTCATTAATTTGAAACAAACCTTCAGTTTATTAGTTAATAATAATACTGTGTATCCATTCACATAACTTTCAAGTGTAAATTATTTTAAAACAAGATGGACGTCAGATTCTTCTAGCTCAAGAATTACTTAATATAATATCATTCACAAACAAAAGAGTTGAACACAATTTTTTTTACACATTTAACTAAGCGTTGACGTTATTAACTTCGTTTAATTCCGTCAGATTCACTTTGATGCCTCTTTTCTTTTTGCCGAACTTGCCGAGTTTCGGATGCAGGCACTGGTAATATAGAACCATGCATAGGATGCCGAAGATGAATGGCGCAACGGACACCGCTATGATCGGAATGAAGAACGTGGAATTCCGAATCTTCGTGTCCGTACAGAGGATCCACAGCATGGAGCAGGCAATGTCTTCGAGGAAGCAGAGGCTGTAGTAGAGCGCGTATCTGTACCTCGTTTTGCCGTCCACCGGCATTATGTACGTGAAGATGTAGACCAGTCCCATTATGAGGGAGAACGTGACCCCGTAGAGAAAGTCGGAGCAGAAGGGGGTCTTCTCGAAGAACTGCAGCCAGGCGGCCATTATCAGGGCGTGGATCCCACACGCGACCAGAGTCCAGTACGGGAAGAGGTAGGCGATGATTGCGATGGACATTATCCTTGATACTGAAATCGAAACATACATATATATTTTTAATAATTCAAATGTGTGGAAGGACAACATTCTAAAGAAAATAGATTTTTTGGCATATAAAAAGAGTATTACATAAAACATTCCTCGTATTCATAATTTTCACCTATAATAATCATTTTTACCCATAAAAAACATTTTTACCCATAATTTATTTTTACCCATAATAATCGTATTTACCCATAATAGGTATATTTACCCATAATAACCATTTTTACTCATAATAATTATTTTTAACCAAAATAATCATTTTTACCCCTGATAATCATTTTTACCCATAATAATCATATTTACCCATAATAGTTATATTTATCCATAATAACTATTTTTATCCATAATAACCATTTTTACCCATAATAATCATTTTTACTCACAATAATCATTTCTACCCATAATAATCACATTAACCTATAATGGTTGTATTAACCCATAATAACCATTTTTACCCATAAAAATCATTTTTACCCACAATAATCAGTTTACCCATAATAATCATTTTAACCCATAATAATCATATTTACCCATAATAGTTATATTTACCCATAATAACCATTTTTACCTATACTAATCATTTTACCCACAATAATCATTTTTACCCATAATAATCGTCATATTTACCCATAAAGTATAGGGGACAAATATTTTGCTGGAAAATATGTGTGTGCTTCAAATACCGTGAAACGCCACAGTAGCATTCCATCAGCATAACTACTGTCATAAAATAATGTATAGAGCTATTCAACAAAATAAAAATAATAATTAAGAGAAAATATCTAACCAGTGACCAAGAAATGCCACAGAAGCTGCATGAGGCTGCCTGCCCAGGAGATGTTGTCCTTGTCTTCCTGAGCGAAACGCACGGCTCTCTGGTATGCCGCTAGGCACCAGCCCATGCTAAGCACCGAAGACACCACCGAGAGGGTCTGGTGAACTGAAACAAGTTATTTCCAACATTGAGCGCCGATTATAATTTTGATATGAAGTTTTCCACACCGCTAAATATGATCTGATTCATGGTCTAATACAAGACAATTCAACTCAATTCTGAATCATTAGACTTTGTTTTTCATTTATTTACTTAAAAGATATTACAAACATAGTTATAGTTTAAGGCATCTATTTGAGAAAGGGTAAAGAATTAGGAACGGGAATTTTTCTTCTGAACATACTTTCACTAATATGAAAGACGTCGATCTCTGAGGTAATCTTGTTCAGCAGACTGATAGCTCTTTCCACCGGCATTATTAGAGGCAAATTGGCTCTTGCAGCCGGAAGAAAGGACAATCTATGCTGGCGCTGTCGGAGATATTTGTCGGGAACAAAAAGACCTACACCCTCCAGCACGGCTGAGTTTTCAAAATATCCACTAATTAATCTAAAGACCCTAACATTACCAAAAGAAACACTGGGATAGATCCATGGATAGCTACCATACTACTTCATGTAGAGATACCTCAGAATACTTTTCTGAACCCTCTCCAGCATAACGGTATATAGTATCCATTTCACAGAACCACTTTCGAGTCTGCTCCGAACCAATTAATTGTATTGTACTCTGAACACATTCTACCGCTTTTGTAAAACTCTCGCACGCACAACGGTCTGCTCCTGAGAAACGCTCCAGTGACTGAATTACCAAGAGCCATTTAAAAAAAAATTACGCAAGCCGGGCTTCTGGGCTTCTATGGGAGTACCGCCACTGCAGCAGTGTCTTGCCAGATATATTTCTGAGCGTCTTCATTTCTGACACTCTGGGCGCGTTTTTTATAATTGTGGTAATTGTGATTTGTAATAGTCCAATTAATTACCTTTGAACTCTTCCCGGCCATCGATCATGAGCGAGAGCTGCAGCACCTGCTGGGGAGCTGCCTCGAGGAAACACTCGAAGGCCCGGAGCAGGGCCGCGTCGCTGTCCTCGCGCAGCATCAGGGCGTACCAGCGCCGCTGAGCCAACGTGTCACCATCGCGCCCCGCCTTACGAGACTTAAGCGCATACCTGAACAAACGATTAAATAACTTAATTTATTAGACAATAAACATACCCAAGATCCAAATAAAGTACCAATTCCGCTACACATTCATAATAAAGGGTACACTCTCAACCTATTGGAACAATTAGAAATTAATAAGCATAACAAAAACCCTAATTTAACTTTAATCAATGAACAAACTAACATATATCCATCCCCACTTCTTAACGTAGTTCCGATATATAATTAGATTCAAAGAACTCTTGATTCTGCACTGTATTTATTTCACATTTCAGATGCAGAAGAGAAGAATACATCGACTGAGTCTACGCACGCAGGATGGCGATTTTATTTTATAAATAATACTTAGAATCATTAGTCACCTTAAAATATGTAAAATCATTTTTAAACAATTTGTGAAAAGATGTTTTTCTTAGAAACACTTTATTTCGTCCTACCTCAAATAACTTATTTTTGATTTATATAATATCATTTAGTATCCCCTAACTATGTAATCATTGTCATAAAATGTCTTACGAGTTCCAAGAAACACTTTCCAATATTTCTGGACCTATCCAAATAATTCTTTGTTAAAAATGTATAAAGTCACATCAATTTTCGTTAATCACCATATTCTGCTCCATTTACTAGTGTATATAAACTGCAACGAGTTGAAGTTTTGTCACATTTGATAATGCCTTAGAAGGGCGAAACATGTCACACCCATAAAATATAATAACTTCTAAAAAAAAACTGACGTTTTCATTCGTATTAATCACTTTAAACTCTTACTCTAAAAGGGAATTTTTGATCACTTACCTCAAAGCATCCACATATCTCAAAATGGGAGCCATTTGAAATACGAGCACAAAGACCCTCAGGACTTTCTGTTTGGTCATCGTCTTGGATATGGAGTCGTGCTTATCTTTATCCTGGGCGTACCTGGAGAAAAAAAATTATATTTAAATATTATCTCGGGCTTAACGCAAACAATATGTCATATAATTTCCACAATAACACAATTACTAAAGCAATATGAATTGTATCAACAAACAAAAACAAACCAACACATTGGTTCTCTGGGAGGATATGCAGAGAGAATGGACCACCACACTACTCTATCCTAACACGCCTCTCTACCTTAATCCACATTCATACAGCAAATTATACACGCACATCGATTATTCCGACTTTTTACATGGCCAGTTTTAAATTTGATTAACTTAGTCATGCCTTTTCCTCGGTCTTCCTCGATGCAGTAATTAATTTACATCGTTAACATAAAATATATACAGAAATCATGGAAACGTTAAAATAGTGTAGTATTCCTCTGAAACATTGTTTCATCAATACGAAAAATAACATTCTCCGATTGAAATGAACTTTTTGGCAGCTTGATTGCACTCACAAATTACATTACCAGAGACAGAATGGTTCTGCAAATTCGGAGCCAAAATAATGTATGCAAATGCAATAACACTCATCAGAAACAAAATAATGGATTTTGTTAGAAAGGGCAGACACAGTAAAGACCAAACAAGTTTTGAGGACTTCCGAGATGAAGACACTGAGGACGATAGCAGGCAAAACACTGAGAGATCGCGTGAGGAACACCAGAATAAGAGAGATATGTGAGGTTGAGGATATTATAAGATGGAGCAGACAGCGAAAAAGGGACTGGTACGGTCATGTCCAAAGAATGGACACCACCAGACTCCCCTATATTGCACTACCATACATAATCAGCCTCATGGGACTCGTCCTCGTGGAAGACCTCCTAAAAGATGGAAGGACAGCTGGGAGTCTACCTCACAGGAGGAGCAACACTCTGGAGAACAGACCACATAGGTCTACAACAAGCAAGAAGAAGAAGATTATAATGGTGGATTTATCAAAGAAAGTTCTATGAAGTTCTAGAAAGTTAATGTTTTAAAAATAATGCATTAGTAAAAATCCATCCAAAAAAATGCAATGGGATAATGTCACCCATAGTAACCACACTCAAGACATTCAAAACAAAAATACAGAAAAAAAGCAAAGTAAAACAAAATGGCAGAAAAAAAAACACAAAATGGCAATTGGAAAATTCTAACAATGAAAGTAATGCACATTAAAGATTCTGAACTGAGTTAAAATCAATGAAAATACAGCAAAATCAAATCAATCAATTGATAAAACCCAGCCATGTTTGAAATTATAATCATCTACTCGTATACACGAATTTCGTCTATGGAATGTTATTTAAATTATGGTTCTACAATGCTTTTGTTTTAGCTGTTGGTTATATTATTATACAATGGCTCTGAGAATAGGCGGGCTGAAGTGGCAGTGGGCTGGCCATATTTGTCGGAGGACTGACGGTCGATGGAAGAGACGGGTTCTGAAGTGGAGACCGCAAAGAGTTGGACATCCGTCTGCGTGTTGGACCGATGATGTTATAAGGATTGCTGGATGTACATGGATGAGAGTGGCTATGATTAGGAGGCAATGGCGTGCTTTGGGAGAGGCTAACAACAGACATTGAACAACAGACAGCTGATAAGTATAAGTAAGTATATATTATTAGTGAGAACAATAAGAATTTGCACAAAATATTAGTGGCAACACCTTCACTTGAGGAAAATTTTACCGGGAGCAGTGGCCGGCCAGTAGCCATGGAAGAATTAGATTAGATTCTATATTTCCGTCACTGCTGTAAAAATCATACAAAATTCTTCATTGGGGGAAGTGTCACAAATAGGTATACCAAACTTACAATGATTATTGGTTTATTAACCCCGATTGGTTTATTAACCCCGATGGCTATCTTTGCAGTAAAAAAATGGTCTTGATCTGCAGTCGGCTACATTTGCAACTTGGACAGATAGTCCTAGTTCATCATATTGCGTAGATATTTTTTGTGAATGTATACTTATACTTGTATACTTGTATACAAGTATAAGTATACATTCACAAAAAATATTTGTAATCATTCTGGTCAATTCTTTGGCATATAAGATAGGAATAATACTCCAGGCGACTTCTAAACAATACGCTAATAGGCTGATAACCTTCTCATTGTGTTAATAAAGTAGTTTGCTAAAATGCTAAAAATCATTCTCCATAGATGGCGTTAGTGGGTGGATTATATAGGTTAATCTTAAAAAGATTGACTAGTATAATCAAATCTACATAGATGGCCAATTAAAACTGACACGTGAAGATAGGTATGGATTTGGAGTATATATACAACTTCCAAAATTTATCATGCATGATCATAATAACAAAGGTGGAATGGGGAATGTTGTAATTACATAAAGCGTGCGCTTAACCCAACCAATGACAGGTCCTGTAAACACCTTGATCATCCATATTCAGTTTCCAGTTTGCTTCTTCGTCTCTATTGAGATACAATTAAATTTGAATATTACGTAGAATTTAAATCAAATCAAATAAGTTTATTAACTCAACTGACATTTCAAACAATATTAATGTTTAAGGCAACTATTGAATACAGGTAAAATATAATGTATAATACCAGGAACGCACGAGAGATGGTTCGACATTAGAAAGACTTCTTATTTTAAACACGTCTAAAAAAATCTATTTTAATTTTTATAAAAGAGAATTGAGGTCCATATAGAAGAGAGCCATATCCTTATAGTAAATTTAAACTTCTATTGATTAAAGATGAAAACTGTGGCCTTCAGATTGTACGCAAACAGCTACGTCAGATGGTGACCTCCGATGGGTGGCAGTTGATATCTTCAATATTTTCCAATGAAATTCTGTATTAACTTATATATATGTATAACATGTAGCCAAAGTCTCAATAAATGTTTTTTTTTAGAGGTTTGGTTTTCAAACTGGCAACATTGTTTCTACATACTGTCAATTTTACAGTTGACAGTTAATTTGTAGTCAGTACGTTTTGCCATTTCACCATGAATAGACTGACGTCAGAACAGCACTTGCAAATTGTGCAAATTTATTTTGAAAATCATGGTTCGGTTCGCCAAACTTATCGTGCACTACGTCCATTTTACGGTCGACACAATCGTCCATCCGAGCAAGTTATCGGAAGACCATGGATCGTTTTCGCACCATCTACACTCTAGTGGATAACACGCATCCACAAAGATGATAATTGTCAAAAATTGGACTTCACGATTGTACTTCATTCGAGCTAGCCGTGGCACTCATATGCCCGAAATCATATTTAAACAACAATGGCATAAAATTATCTATTAAATAAAGCCAATATCATAGACATTAACATTATTTTAGTGTGTTATTTTTTTTCATTTTGAATATGTATTGTATACCTCTAAAAAAACACTCTATATAATCATCCCTTTTCTGCCAAAAAATCATTAAAATGAGTAAAAAAAAAAGCCTATATCCCTGCTTAAAATAAATTTAAACATTTGGTACTTAGTTCTTTTAACTGATGAGTCTACTGACCACTGGTCTAACCTAACTATAAAGCAATGTATAATCAGTGGCAGTACTCCCATAGAAGCCCGGCTTGCGTAAGAAATTTTGAATCAAAACCTCTTCTGGCTTACAGAGGTCCAACTCTTGTGGATATTCTTATGTCTGATGGGAACATTGTTGGAAGGTGATTTGGTGGGTTGTTTGTTTATGCGGGGGCACGATTACTTAGATTTGGGGGTTTTGATTCAAAATTTCTTACGCAAGCCGGGCTTCTGGGCTTCTATGGGAGTACCGCCACTGTGTATAATATAAAACTTAATTCTATTAAAATATGTGACATAATTAGTTGAAACATTTAGATTATTAGATATCTTATCAAAGTCAAAAGATGGAAGATTTCTCTGTAAAGCTAATGACCGCAAGTAGATAAAAAAAACAAATGCAAAATGATGTTTGATTATCGATTGTTTTAAATAATTCATTGTAATATTGAAGCATGCGAGATACATGTTAAATACATGTCTCACAGTGGAATGTTCTCACTGGCTTACATTTTAATCCGTTGGTAGCCATAGTGGAAAGATAAATCCTCTTTGATTGTGTGATTAAATAAATAAAAAATATTTCGATTTATAGGCAGGCGATAGACTTCATATTTGGACTGCTTCTACGAAGCGCCAAAACTTAATTGATCGCTCCCTAGTATCTGCATCCGACACAGATATCTCTCCTAAAAATGCAATAAAACTTCTTGGCGTCCATCTAGAGACTGATCTTTCATTGAAAACTCAAATCAATAAAACAGTCAGGAATTGCTTCTTTCATCTAAGGCAATTAAGATAAAAGAAATATTCCCATTGACATTTTTAAAACATTAATCAATTCCTTCGTCGTATCACGACTAGATTACTGCAATGGAGTCTACGCCAATATCCCCAAACAGCAAACAAATTAATTCCAGTCTGCATTCAATGCAGCAGCAAGACTGATAAGAGGTGTGCCGAAGAGTTGTCACATAACACACCATCTTAAGAAGCTCCACTGGCTGAAATGTCCAGAAAGGATACAATACAAGCTCTGCTGGACGGTCAATAAGGCGTTGCATGGAATGGCACCAGCTTATGTATCTGAACTCTGCATCAACGAGAACCTGAATGCCAGACAGTTTACATTACGATCAGCTAAGTCTTCTGCGATCGGTAGATTGACTGTGCCAAAATGCTGTCCAAGCACAAACTTTGGCGATGGGGGTGCGTAGGAAGTAGTTTTAGAATCACTGATTAAAATGGAGGGATAAAAGAAAAAATACTATTAATTGTATTTTGTGCAATAAACAAAAAAAAATACGAACCAACCATCATGCTGTCTCCCTGAAGAGTTAGGCAGAAAGAATGGACCGCCATACATATATATCACGCTTCCTCAACATTCATACATCGTATATTGCACGCACATTGATTTCTCTGATTCCTCGCGTGGCAGACATTAAATATTCTATTAATTTGATCGTGTCATGTTTTTCTCGGTCTTCCTCTATTTCAAGTTCCATTCGTGTCATTTACATATACTTTAAATAGTTCATTGTTTTGGCTGAAACACTATGATACTTCAACATTATTACTGTTAACATTTCAAACACTGTTCTAATATCACAATTTATTTTATTCACTGTCACTTCATTGTGAAACTGGAGAATGGTTCTAAAGACTGTACTGTGTGCAGTAACAGAAAGATTCCAGGGGGAAGACGGAAAACAGTGTGGTTTCGTGAGACCTGTTCCAGAAAACCTGGTCTCCATCCTGGAGATTGTTTTAAAAAGTACCATACTATGCACAACTATAAGTAGTCCATAATGTTTTTTGTAAATTGTTTTTTATTTGAAGAATAAATCATTACAAATGAATTTTTAACGATTTTTTATGTAACTACCTATCTATAAAAATATTTTGACATTATTTAAATTAGAGTTGGCTGACAAACAATATCAAAAAATAATGGAGTGGTAAGGGTTAATTAAAACTTAATTTTTAAAAATACTACGCTATACAAAAAAATACCGAAATCACAGAGGTTTATAAATATACAACAAAGACGTTACGCAGAGGACAAAATTAAACAAAAATAGACCCGAAGGATAAATACTTACATCTTGATGGAAACGGCCGTGTTGACGAAAGCGGGAAAAAGCAGAAAACCCAGGGTCCAGCAGAAGGCGGAGACTTCGCCGTTAATGTAATACCGCACAGCAATATTTATATCAATCCCTACGTCCACTAAATGGCTTATGATCGACACATAAAACGCAATAATATCCAAGTCGGATATTTCCACGTTGGACGGGACGCGGTCCAGCTCGTCCGCCGTATGCCCGTTCGGGAGCATCTTCTTTGTCGCCTTGCTACGGTCTGACATTTTTTTACAATTTTATCTAAATTGGTTTGTTTAAAAAAATGATAATTAAAAAAAACATCATTCACAAACGTTATCTGTCAGATTCACACCTGCCATCTTAACCATGGATTGCACAATATCTAACCTTGTCTATGGGTATGGAGGAAGTCTTTATATCTTGTTTGCATTTAAAATAAATTTACTCCATAGTGAAAGTATACTTTGTTATAAAGTGTACTTTTTTCACGTTGAGAATTTGTCTCCGTTATTAATTTCTTAATCTTCTTATTCAGCCTATTCCCGACCACTCCTGGACAAAGGCATCCTCCAATCGCTTCCACGTCACTCTGTCTTGTGCAAACTGCACGCAGATTATTCCGATATGTCTGTTCAGATCATCCTTCCACCGTAGTTGCAGTCGCTCTGCAGTTCTCTTTGCCGTCCACGGACTCCCAGTTCTTGTCCACTTTTCGTCTGAGCTTCTGACTACGTGACCTGCCCATTGTCATTTTAGAGTTGCTATCCGGTGGATGATATCAGTGAACTTTGTTTTTTCTCTGACCGTATCGTGTCGGACTCTGTCTCTTAGGCTTATTCCTAACATGGCTCTTTGGGTCACTCGTAGTTTCTCGGCACTTTGTTTGGACAATGTTATAGCTTCAAGACCATAAGTAGCAACTGGCAGAAAACAGTTATTAATTTATTATCTAACAAATAGAAATTAACTTGCCTCTGGTGATATCAACGGAGAGAGCTATCAAACTTTTGAATCTGTTTGTTTCGTATATCGATAGTTTTCGTATCAATGAAATCATCTCCAATAGGGAAATAATCAAAATATTTTATAATATACTGCCTCCTTAGCGTCGAACAGTTGGATTGAATTATTCTATATTGACTACTTAGTTAGTTAGTTAGACTACTTAAATCTATGTTGGTCTGGAATTTTAATTTGGAAAATTAATATTTTTAATAGCTAATTTATTTCATACTGAATGAAAATATAAATTCTGGCTAATAAAAAATAATTCTAAAAATGATAAAGAATCGGAAAGATATAGGTATTTGAACTGAGGATTGTTTTAATTAAATTAGTAACATCACTTATTAAAGGATATTTCTACGACCAAAATATAATATTACCTTTCAAAGGTGTCTGTGGATGGAAAGAGAAAGCAAGGGGGCCTAGAGCCACCTGGAGAACAACCCTGTAGGACGAGGTTAAAGCAGCAGGCCTCATTTGGGATGATATTGTTTATAGTGTAACAGGACAAAAATAAGACCTTTCATGTTTTCGTTATGAATATTTACCAGGCACTCACCTATTGCGTCTTGTGAACAGCCTTCGTTATCGGTTGAGAATATCTAAGAGTGAGTTAGTGTTAACTATACGAAGTTGACTCAATGAATACGGTATCACCCCAGACAAATAATTACGAGAATATTATTTGCTCAAGCAGTAAATAACCTGAAATATTCACTAATCATTCTAACCGTCGAAGAAACCACACGACCTGGTGATAAAAATGTATGTATTTATGAGCTCGGTGCAAAATGATAAATTAATTTTTGTGTTTTATTTTGTACTTTTCTGGTTCTGTTTACATTTAGTACCATAAAAATCAAAAACTAATTTTAATACGTTTGGTTTGGGTCGAAAAGAGAAGTATGGAGTGCCGCATTGGTTAAAGTGTGCTAGTCCATTTTTGTGCCTACCCCTTCGGGGAGACCGCGTGATGGTTAGATAGTTAGTTAGTTTTGATATGAAATAAACTAGCATATAACCATATAACCAATATTGAATTATAGTCTTTGATATTGAAAAATATAACTATGAATAATCGATGAAGTTTAATTTGTAAAATATACAAATTATTAAAATGAAAATCTTTTTTACTTGAAGATTATGTTTCAAAGTTCGTGTAAATTCAATCCAAATAATGTTTTGGATTGCCAAATAATGTTTTGCCGCTAAAACATTTCAAAATCCTCGGCAGATTGAAAAAATGTCTATGCTACAGCCTCCAATAGACAATTTTTATATCCGATTCGCTGTCAGAGTGCGTTTTCGTCTAGCGTTCTGTTAAAATCTTTACTTCACTATTGTAATAGTTTATCTCACCGTTTACGTGTGTTATAATTGAATTTACACCTTTAAAATTAATATTCACCCCTCAAGTATCTGGTTCTAGCACACAAAACTCGAATTACAGCATTTTTGAGGTTATAGGGGTGCGCGCCTTCATAGCAAATTCCGAAAAGGCTTCAAAATTGCGGATTCAAACTCTGAATCGATGGCGGACGACGAGCGCCCCCTGCCTTCGGGCTGGGAGAAGCGGCTGAGCCGCTCCACAGGGCAGCATTATTATCTAAACACGTACACCAAGATGTCGCAGTGGGATCGGCCCGAGAAGCCCGCGGAGCCCGCCACCACCGAAGGCCCCACGCAGGTCCAGTGCAGCCATCTGCTGGTGAAGCACGAGGGCTCTCGCAGGCCGTCATCCTGGCGGGAAGAAAATATTACCCGTTCCAAAGACGAAGCTTTAGATCTGCTAAAATCTTACAGAGAAGACATTGTATCTGGCAAGTCTACGTTCGCAGAACTGGCGCAGAAGTACTCCGACTGCTCTTCTGCCAAACGGGGTGGAGATTTGGGGCTGTTTGGCCGAGGTGCAATGCAGCGGCCTTTTGAAGAAGCTGCTTTCGCCTTGAAGCTCGGAGAACTGAGTAACCCGGTTGACACTGACTCAGGAGTTCACATTATCCTCCGAACAGCTTAAGCTGTTTGTCTATGGTGTTCTTTTTTTTTTTTTTTAAATAAATGCATTTTGTAATATGGAACATTTCTTTTATATTTGAATTTAAATCGATTTTTTGTGTACACATGCGAATTCTTTATCAATTTTCTTGTGATTCTTTCAGCAATGAAATTTCTATACATCTTAAATATTTGATTTTACTAATGAGAATTCAATGTATTATATAATTTACCAGTTCATTCGATTAACATAACATAAAATGCATTTAAAATAACGTTAGTTTGCGTAATATCGGCCATATTTATATTTTCTACGCCTTCATTGTAAAAATTCCCGTATTGAATATGAATTATTTTTATAAGTATATATTAATTTTAATTATATTATTTTTCTATTTTGTAAGAATTAATGTTTTCGGCTATAATTACAATAATTTGTTATCTTCAATTGTTTATTCGTATTTGAAAAATGTTACTATTGAATTAAAAAATTGTATGTCTGTATTCGCCTCGATTTTTTCCAATTTAATTGTGAGAATCTATTCTCCAAGGGTAGTTGAGCTAAAAAAATGTCAGTTATTTCATCGTGTCCTTTATCGCAAAAAGATTAATGAATTTGGGCATCTTTTTGTCAAGTTGAATGTGATCATTAATGATTCAGCTTTTGGCGTAGATGGCGTAAGTACGAAATATAGAAAAGCTTATTTTAAAACGTTAAAATATCGATTCCTTCCTCCTTAGAATAGGTTTTTTTAAATCTAGATTGAGGATAATAGAAAAAATTCGCTTGTGAGTAACCAATGTGGGCATTGATTAAGAGTGAATGATTTTCTTTAATATTTCAGGACACAATTTTGACAAGAATAAAATTAAATATCTATGGTTTTAATTGTGTCATTTTGAAATAAGAACTTAAAGCATAACACTGCTATTTATATTTCGCTACAAAATTGTCAATTGTATTGTTGGTCTTCTTGGATATTGTCTTCTCTGGATTACCAGCCTATTGCTTCCTCTACTACTTACTTACTACTTCCTATGGCTATACAACTCTTGAAGAGTTTTAGCCTCCTTGATGATTTTTTGCCAAGCTCCTCGATCCTGCGCCTTTTGCTCCCAGCAGTCCGATTCGCCCAACCTAGCCAGATCAGCCAGAACATTGTCCATTAGGCGCTGTCTAGCCTTCCTAGAGGTCTTACTCCAGTCGGTCTAGACGCGTACTGGGTTATTGATTGCTCTGGCCTCTTCGGCTCGACATACATGCCCAATCCATGCTAGGCGACCAGCTCTCACGGTGCTTGTTATAAGGGGCTGCTGGTCATCGTACGGATCCCTTGGTTGGTCCTATGCCTCCAAGTTCCCGCTGCAGCACCGGGTCTGGGTCCCAGGATCATTCTAAGTATTCTTATTGCTTCCTCACATGAAGGAA
Source organism: Lepidostoma basale (assembly GCA_022606425.2). NCBI lineage: Eukaryota > Metazoa > Arthropoda > Insecta > Trichoptera > Lepidostomatidae > Lepidostoma > Lepidostoma basale. Next base: position 325,550 of record JAHDVF020001422.1, on the reverse strand, counting down.
ATTTATTTCTTGGATGTTGTGGTTGAATATTGACATCTTTAACAGTTTTAAAGTGTTTTAACCTCTTTTATGATGTGATTCTATATTTAAAATGATTTAAAAACAAATCGGATTCAATATACTGTCAATGCAGTCTGTCTAGAGTTCAAAATCGAATGCGAGCGATTCCTAATCACAAATATCAATGCCTCCCTAGAACGGGTTACCCCAATTGGGAGGTATTAAAACCATGTACTTGGTAAATGATCAATAAATAAATAAATATTGATTGAACAAAGTCTCTTACTTTAAAGTATTTCAAAGCAACTTTAATAGGATGGGATTTTTTCTGAATTGTTAAAATGTATTTATTATTGGCGTGTGTCCCATACAAGCTTTTAGATAAACTTCATTTCATCAATAGTTATTTTTGTTTAAATAGATCAGATGATATGTGACACAAAAATCATATGGAGCCACATTTCAAATGCTTCCAGTCTGTTCATTGAGTTGACTTTCAAGGTCCACGTTTCACATCCATACAATAAAACAGACCACCCATAGCATTTGATCATTCTCTGGCGGAGTTTCAAATTTATGTTACCATTGCGGAAGAGTGATTTCATTTTATTAAACGTAGCTCTTGCTCCCTCAATTCTGCATTTTATCTCTACATTCTAAGAGATTGCGTTAGTATGCTGCCGAGGTATTTAAATTTTTTCACCCTTTCAACGTTACGGGCGTTTAAATGCAATACTGACCCACTGTAGTCATCCATTTGGTTTTACTGACATTTATTGTTAGCCCCGATCTTTCACCGGACTCGTCAACAAGATTAAGGAGGTTCTGGAGGTGATTGCTAGTGAATTGAAATGATTGCTGATGCATAATTGCAAACTCGGAGAGATAGAAGTTGCTATCGCGTTGCCCTCAATATTCGCTGATTGCTAGCGATTTGAAATGATTGCCAACCCAGATTGTTAGAAGTTTCGGATCACACTCTTCTTCTTCTTCTTTTTCCCTTTTTGTAGACTCAGGAGTTTGTTATTTCAGGCGGGTCCTCTTGAGATGCTGAACTCCAGCTTTCTCTCCACCGTTTCGGGGGTCTTCCTGGTCGGCGTTGTCCGTTTGGCGTTCCATGGAGAGCTATGTGTGGTATTCTATTTGAGCTCATCCTTTCTACGTGTTCATGCCAGTATCGCCGTCTTTGACGTCCCCATCTGACCACATCTTCGACCTCGCAGATTTCTCGGATTGCTGTATTCCTAACTCGATCACGTAGGGTCTTGCCAGCTATAGCGCGGAGCGTTTTCATCTCGGTTGTCCTGAGCATGCTCTTTGTCTTGACAGTATCTGCCCTCGATTCAATGCCATATGTGAGGATTGGTCGCACACAGGTCTTGTAGATGCGTACCTTGCTGTCAGTCCTCATGTCCCTTTTTCTCCATATGACATCTTTCAGGCAGCCTGCAACTGCTGCAGTCCTATCCACCTGTGACCTTACTTCTCTGGGGAGGTCATTAGAGCTGGTTACTTCGCTTCCGAGATATCTGAATAGATCTGAATAGGATCACACTTATTTTTCTAATTCACTCTCAATGTCCACTGGAATTATTTACAATAATTTTACTTTCTAAATCGTGAGATTAATTGAAAATTAGGCTTTTGTTATTCGTATTAAAACTGCACTGAAAACTAAATTGTTCAAGTTTTCATAAGAGTCTGCACGTATAGGATAGAGAAGTAATGATAGAGTTAGTCTTAATTTCACAAAAATATCCCTAACCGTTCTTTTATTTCTACTTTCATTTACTCTGAACATCTTAGAATTGTATTTTTGCAATGAAATGATTTTTTGTTTGTTTACATTATTTATTTATATTTTTCTTCAGTGTCGGCAACCATTTATAATCAATACTTTAATAAGTATTTTTTTTAAACAATTTATAAATAAAAAATAATTTCAAATTTGTATAATTTTTTTTTTCGACATGTTCCGTTTCAATTCTAAATTTAAATATATTCCAAAACATGTACAAGAGTGTTCTTTTTCTTCTCGTGTATCATACAAAAGTATTTCATGTTGGATACACTATCGTGATTGTTCAGAATTCACCATTTTGAATTTATAACTCGCCATTTTGAGTATGTTCAATATTTTGAATTAAGAATTCTCCATTTTAAGTATGTTAAATAATTTGAATTAAGAATTCTCCATTTGAGTATGTTTAATATTTTGAATAAAGAAATCTCCATTTTATGTATGTTCAATATTTGCCGACGTTCGTGGCCGAGTGATAAGTGCTTTGACTGCCACACTGAAGGTTCCGGGTTAAATTCCCGGCAATGGCAGTATGATTGTCACGCTGTCTTTGGTCTGGTGTAAAAATCTCGTGAGAATAAAATGGAGATAGATTAGTTACCTATCGCATGTCACGAGAATCAGTATGATAGCTATACCCTTTACGTCGATTAGGCTCGCGCTGTAATGATGTAACAAAATAATAATAATAATTTTGAATTAAGAATTCTCTATTTGAGAATGTTCAATATTTTGAATTAAGAATTCTTCATTTGAGTTTTTCAATATTTTGAATTAAGAATTCTCTATTTGAGTATGTTCAATATTTTGAATTAAGAATTCTGCATTTTAAGTGTGTTCAATATTTTGAATTAAGAATTCTTCATTTGAGTTTTTCAATATTTTGAATTAAGAATTCTCTATTTGAGTATGTTCAATATTTTGAATTAAGAATTCTGCATTTTAAGTGTGTTCAATATTTTGAATTAAGAATTCTTCATTTGAGTTTTTCAATATTTTGAATTAAGAATTCTCTATTTGAGTATGTTCAATATTTTGAATTAAGAATTCTGCATTTTAAGTGTGTTCAATATTTTGAATTAAGAATTCTCTATTTGAGTATTTAAATATTTTGAATTAAGAATTCTCCATTTTAAGTATGTTCAATATTTAGAATTAAGAATTCTCGTTTTGAGTAATTTCAACATTTTAATTAAAGAACTAGTTATGAATGTAATAATTTGAATTCTGCTCCTTATAATATGAAATAGTTTTTATTCTTTTTGTCAAAATGAATTAGTGTTTTGGTTTGTTTTATGTGTCTAACCTATAATTTTAAGTTATATTTAACTAATGTAACATCTTTAGATTAAACTAAGTCGGTTTTAGTTCGGCCTCCAATTGAAAATTGTTAAATAAATTTTCATGACACTCATAAATGTTTATTAATATTAAATTTCCACCCTTTCTTACCTACTTTCCTACATTCTAGTGTGGGCTTTGGCCTCCTCCACAATGGTCCCCAACTGGCTCATGTTACTGGTCATACCTCTCCGTTCTCCAGTTCTTCAGTTTCGAAATGTGTTTACACAATGTCTCGTATACCGTGGACAGATTTGAACAGCAATTCAGAAGTCCTGTAGAGAGATCACTGCAAGAGATAATTATTGAAATGTACCAGGTATATGCATAAGTTTTTGCCGGTTTTTGTGGTAAAGAAAACACGTAATTTTCGAGGGAAATTGATATTTTGTTCATTCAAAATTTTGGCCATATATGCTTCTACACACTTCACCCATCTTTCAGGTAAGTTATGAATACCATGCCAGAAAAACTGTTTGTCTTTTGCGGCAAACCATTCGTCGAGCCATTTTCCAACATCCTCGAAATTGCTAAAGTGCTGCTCAGCGAGCGTGTGCCCCATTGATGCGAAGAAGTGATAGTCAGATGGCGCCAGGTCGGGGGAGTACGGAGGGATGTCCCATCCAAGCGATTTCAAGATGTCTTTTACTGGTTTTGCTGTATGTGTGTCGTATAATAAAATCACTTTGCAATGTCTTCTGGCCCATTCTGGTCGTCTTTCGATCAATGCGTGATTTAAATTAATCATTTGTTGGCGATAGGGTTGTGCATTAACAGTTTCGCCGGGATTCGAGAGTTCATAATACAAAATACCGCTCTGGTCCCACCAGACACAAAGCATGGTCTTCTTGCCGAAGCGATTTGATGAAACCATGTCTCACATGTTCTAATCGATGGAGCGTATTCACCATATGTTTCTACCAGCAAACGATGACTTTCCGCAGCCTTTTTATTTTGATTAAATAAGAAAAGCAATGCATGCCGCAAATGTTCTTTTTCAGGCACAAAAGTCGACATGATCACTGAACGATACAACACAGACACTATTGTTTGGCAGACTCGACTTGTGTGTGTGGGTGTGTAGGTTAATGTCAGATGAACAAACTGATGTAGTATCACATTCATACGCTATGTACTGTTCGGTGGCGCCATCTTTTAGTGAAACCGGAAAAGACTTATGCTTACACCTGGTATTAAGATTTCCTATCGGGGTCACATCTTGTATGGAGATGTTAATGGGTAAAATTGAGGTACAACGTGGTCCTGACAGAAGGCTTCTTCTTGGCTGCGCAACATCAAAGATTGGACTGGAATAGAGAGTGTGCAGTTATTACGAGCTGGGCAAGACAGAGAAGCCTTTGCAGCAGCGATTGCCAACGCCGGGAAGACCTGATATCGCAGAATAAGAAGAGAAGAAACAAAAATGGATATTAGATTGTAAAATAATCTTCTTCCTTGTTGTAGACCTATGTGTTCTGTTCTCCAGAGTGTGGCTCCTCCTGTGAAGTAGATTCCCAGCTGTCCTTCCATCTTTTAGGAGGTCTTCCACGAGGACGAGTCCCATGAGGCTGATTATGCAATGCAATATAAGGGAGTCTGGTGGTGTCCATTCTTCGAACTGTCTGCTCCATCTTATAATATCCTCAACCTCACATATCTCTTATTCTGGTGTTTCTCGCGTGATCTCTCAGTGTCTTGCCTGCTATCATCCACAGTGTCTTCATCTCGGAAGTCCTCATTTGGTCCTGGCTGTGTCTACCCTTGTCTCAACGCCATATGTTATTATTTTGTTGAAAAAACTCCTTACATCATTACAGCGCGAGCCAAATCGATGTAAAGGGTGAAAAAAAATAATATTTAAGGAAATATACATAGAACCTTATGAATAGGAATATGCCAATTATTTCCTTGCTGCCTTTATCCTAAGGGTATTCACAAATTCGCTATAATTGCATCCAAAGAGGTCTATCTCTTTTGCAACCTCATTTAAAAGACGAATCGCTTTCAATACAGGAGAACTTCGAAGGGCCTCTGTGCGGCAATTTGGGGCATAAAATAAGAATTATTTCAGCGGGCAATTCATCTTTTGATGTGTTTTCTTACATGTGTAGGTTTTCGTCCTTTGGTCAGCCTGCTATTGTATGTAAAATAATGAAAACAAGAATATTTATAAAAATAACAGAAATCTTTTTATTTGAATCAAATATAAAAAATGTATAAAAATTCAATAATGTAGTCAACAAGTAACTAATATAAAAATATCTCAATGTTTGTATATTAATTCATTAATATAAAAAATAAATATTTGTAAATTTATTATTAATATTGTAAAAATATATTCCTATTCATATATAATATATGCATGAGCTAACAAAAACGACGACACCGAGTATAGATTGGTTCTTTAGTTTAAAAATATCAGAGGGACACGGGTAACAATCAAATTATTACCCGGGTCCCCGCGGAGGTAGTTATGGTAGATAAGGCACAGTCTTTATTTAGAAGTGAAGATTCTTTTACATCTTTGGGCAGGATTGTAAAACAGTGTACTATATAACGTTACAAAGTGTTAAATTTCGATAATGCATACATTAATTGTACGAAAGAACTGAAAGGGTTGGATGCAGGTGCCAAAATGAGCGGAGTGTCAGTAAGCTGTCTCTTGTATGCGGATGACGCTGTCCTTCTTGCAGACAACGTGCATGAACTACAAGTCCTAGTGAATAGCATGTATGAGGTATGCATGTAAAATGATCATATCGCACCGTGAGTGTAAAATCGACGTAAGTGCAAATATACAGTTTGGAGATATGGGAGTTTAAAGATTTCATATTGCTTGGAAAAACTGTTTATAGTAATATACCTATAAACCGAAAATAATTGGTTTCAATCTCCAAACTGTATATTTGCACTTACGTCGGTTTTACACTCACGGTGCGATATGATGAATGTGAACAAGTCCAAGGTAATGATTTTTGAAGCTTGGAGCTGACAAAATAAAAATGAAAAACTAACTAACCATCAGGCTAGAATAGACATGAAAGATGATTTGGACACATGGAAAGAATGAATGAAGAAAGAATGGTAAAAAAATTATATGTTAACGATGTAAATGGAACTATAATAGAAATAGAGGCGGATTGAGGAAAATGTGGCACGATCTAATAAATTAAATATTGAATGTCGGCCATGTGAGGAGTCGGAGAAATCAACGCACGTGTATGACAAGATGTATAAATGCAGAAGAAGCTCAAGATATGTAAGGATAGAGCAGAATGGCAGTCCATCCTCTCTGCATACCCCTCCGGAGAAACTGCATGATGGTTAGTTAGTTAGTACATATGTTGTCCATTTAATGCATACATTATCTAAGCCACAAATTCATGGGTTCAGTCATTTCGCATAATAACAATCAAACTATGAATTTATTTTTTAGTATAATATAAATAATCTGTAAAGTTTCTAGGAAACGGGAACATTTGGCACCTAGAAGTGTTATTTTTATATTTATTATTCCCGATGGCGGTACTCCCATAGAAGTCTAGAAACTTGCCTAAAAATTTTTAGAATCAAAACCTCTTCTGGTTTACAGAGATTCAGCTCTTGTGGCTATTCCTCTTACGTCTGATGGGAAACATTGTTGGAAGGTGATTTGGTGAGTTGTTGGTTATTGTATTACTTCCTATCCAAAAAAGCTAAGATGGCAGTGCACAATGGTGTTCTTGTGCCGACCCTTATGTATGGAAGTGAAGCATGGAACTGGCAAAAGAAGGATGAAAGTAGAATAAATGCAGTAGAAATGAGATCTCTAAGACAAATGTGTGGCAAATCTGTTTATGATAGAGTGACAAATGCAAGTATAAGAAGTGAATGTGGTGCGAATGAAAGTGTTATGAACAAAATAAGGAAAGGGTCATTAAGATGGTTTGGACACATGGAAAGAATGAGTGAAGACAGAATGGTAAAGAAGGTATATGTAAACGGCGTGAACGGAGCTAGAAATAGAGGAAGGCCGAGGAAAATGTGGCACGATCAAATCAATCAAATATTGAATGTCGGTCACGTGAGGAGTCGGAAAAATCGACGTGCGTGCATGAAAAGATGTATGAATGTAGAGGAAGCGAGAGACGTATGTCAGGACAGAACAGTGTGGCGTTCCATTCTTTCTGCCTACCCCTCCGGTGAGACGGCGTGATGGTAAGTTAGTTAGTTTTTAGATTTGGGGGTTTTGATTCAAAATTACGCAAGCCGGGCTTCTGGGCTTCTATGAGAGTACCGCCACCGATTATTCCTCGTATGAAGAACCAGCGCTCTTGAGACGATCGATTCGTAAAAACGGCACGTTATAAATCATTGAAATTATTATTATTATTGTTTTTATCCGGTCAGATGCTCTACCAATCGAGCAAAAGTAAGAATTTCCACATTTGCAATCATTGCACAAAATTAATTATTTACGATACGACTCATTTCTTAAATATTTACATGCAAATGTCAACACTTACTTAGCTCACGATACCTAGAGCACAAGCCACAAATACTCTTTGCCGTTAGAACCGAATAAAATTATCCCAAGCAACAGTTCATATCCCAAGCAATGTTTTGCAATCTCACCCTCGATTTATAAAGGTGTCTCAAAAGAAAGTTTATGTTTAGCTTACTGCGTGAACGTAACGAATCCGAAGGGGGTATGTCAAACGGTAGCTTGGCTTTTGGGAATTCAGTCGCTATGGAGCGTTTCTAGGGAGCAGACCGCGCATAACGGCATTTCTTTTAGGAATGCTCGGAACCAATTTTCTACGGCTTCGAAGAGATGGGCATCTAATAACCCATTGATTTAGATTGATCAAGGGATATTTCGAGAACTCGGCGGTGCTGGAGGATGTTGGTTTTTTGGCCCCAATAGGTATCTCCGACAGCACAGATTGTTTTACCTACCGGTCGCCAGAACCAATCTGTCTCTGGTGACACCGGTGGGAAGAGCAATTTGTCTGCTGAACGCAGTCTCAGGTCGGGGGACAAATATTCTCGACTTTAGAAAGCATCTTGTCTTCCTAATGTCGAACCATCTCTAATGCGTTCCTGGTATAATACCAATGAATGTATATAATATTTTACCTGTACTCAATAGATGCCTTAAACATTTATGCTGTTTGTAAAGTATTTTGAGTAAATAAACTGATTTGATTTGATTTGATATTGCGTGCGAATATTTTACAAAAACGGTGATTCAGCGACTGCAGCGCTTAGAAGATTCTGCAATATTCAAGGTTTTCGCCACTTAAATAACGCACCGAGCATACCTCTCATTCGAAAATGGGTCAAAAAGTTTTAAGAGACCGGTACAATGCTGGAAAAATCAATATCCGGGCGACCAACATCATCGAGAATGGTAGAAAATCAGTCAGCTGAGCCGTAATTAGAAATTTTACTGTTCAACAAAATGAGTGCCACGAACGCGAGGGTTTACATTTGGATATTATTTTTAAGAAATAAATTCTAAATTGCATACTTTAATAATTAATAAACAAGTAATCGATCCACTCAATATAAACTTTCTTTTGAGACCCCTTGTATATACAATATTAATAAAAATATAAAATATTAAATGGTTTAACACGTATAAAAATATTCCATATATATAAAAATAATCACAAATGATATGATTTTTGCAAATACTTCGTATCTAAAAATAAATTTAATTCCAATTTCAAAATTAATCTAATCTTCTATTGAATCGACAAATTAAAAAATAAATCTTATTTTAAAAATATATTATCTTATTTGGATAATAGCGTAAAAAAATGATTTGTTTATATATAAAAAAAATAATAATTAAAACGTAACAAAATCTCTATATAAACAAAATAAATAAATTATGCTTAGAAAAATATGAAATAAAATATACAATATATATAAAACTAGACACTCTTGATGAATATGTAAAAAAAATTATGTCGTGTGTATAAAGCGCCATCTGTGATATTAAACCTTTGGTTGCCGAAATCCGATATATCGACATTCGCTACACTAGCGAGAAGCGCCTGATCGAAGCCATGATTTATAAAAGGGACAGCGTAATGGACAGCCAGTTATTAGAGGTCCTATGTCCATCAGTTCTGTTTAGATCACATACATTTATTATACAGGGTCTGTCTGACGGACGGTCTGCTCATTCCTGACTGCGCTAAAAGGGGTAGCGGGATGCGTCGAGTGGTGGGGATGGTAGGGGGGAGTCTCAGCTACCAAACCCGCCGCTGCTCAGTCCTCTCCGAGCAACGGTAGAGCTAGCACAGTGATCCGCGCAAAGGGTGTCTTGTCGTCGTGTCGGAAATCAAGATGCAACGTTTGCTAGAGCAGCGGGCAGCCATCAAATTCTGCATTCGGCTGAAAAAAACCGGTATCGGTGGACCCTGGCCATGATTTGGGAAGCCTTCGGAGATGAAGTCATGTCACAGGCAAGAGTTTACGAGTGGCACAAACAATTCCAAAATGGCCGGGAATCAATTGAAGACGATGTGCGCGTTGAACGATGCAGTGTCTTAAGGGGGTTCCGTCTTCTGCCTTCCAGGGTGCCTTCCAAGACTGGAAAAAATGCTACCAAAAGTGTGTTGACGCCCAAGGGGCGTATTTTGAAGAATATTAAGTGTTTGTACGTTTATTGGCAATAAATTGTCTGAAAAAAAAACTTCTCGAGACTTTTGCGTCAGACCCTGTGCATTGGTGTCTGGACTCGGTTGGGAATATTATTTGTGCGCCGAGATAAAGATAAATTAATGGCACGGCTAACAAATTTAACGGTGGTCGTAAGAATGGTGACTCCTGGCTTTACACTTTTTTACACAGTGCGTACAAAACTACAGTGGTAAGTTTTTCTGTCGCTCTGGACCTAGAATTTTTTGTTTGACAGTTTTAGACATTGTAATCCCGAAAATACCGGCAACCAAAGGGTTTAACTGTTTCGTCTCGCTTAGTAAAGCGGAAAATTTGACTTGGATAGTTGCAGTATACATAATAAAATCACTTTAGATACCCAAATAGGTATTTTGCAGTCATACATTTTTAAATATAACATTATAATATATTATTATTTATATATTTTTACAAAGCAGAGGGATTCTTTATATAAAAATAAAACATTTGGTTGATTTAAAATTTGAATCTCTGACACGTCCGTGCCTTGCGGTTTGTTGTTGATTGAAGTCTGTCTTTGAGTTGGAAGATTATGGAAGATCACATGAATTTACCAATTGACCTGAGTACGGGCCAGTCACGGTAAACAACAATAACGGACGTAACGGAGACGCAAAGAATAATTCTATTAACCATGATAATCTACGCACATATTTGGTCGATTTGTTTGGATTATTACAAGGGGTAAAATTATTAAAGTTTAAAATAAATAACATATAACAATTGTACAAGGTAGTAATGTAAAATGGAATAGGAATAAACCAGTCGCAAACGCTTTTAATTGATCAAGCAATTGATAAAACTTTAAATATTCTAGATAATTATGTCTCCTAAGATAATGAGGTCCAATTGTCCCTCCATCTCGTAAGTGGACGGTGTCCAGAAACAATTTCGGTGTCCAGAAAGTCTGTTTTAGGATGTGTCTAATGGCAAACTCTATTCCATGCCAGGTTACATGCTGAATCCGAAACGGCTTAGCATATATATCAGGGGATATTTCGACAACTCGGCCGTGCTTGAGGGTGTTAGTCTTTTTGTCCCTGATAGATTTCTCCGACAGCACATACTGTTTTACCTACGGGCCACCAGAACCAATCTGCCTCTGGGGATACCGGTGGGAAGAGCAATTAGTCTGCTTGAACGTGGTTTCCTCGGAGATTGATGTCTTTCATTTTAGTGAAGGGGACAAATACTCTGGACTTTAGAAGGTATCTTGTCTTCCTAATGTCGAACCATCTCTAATGCGTTCCTGGTATTATGTTGTATTATTATAATATTTGACCTGTACTCAATAGATGCCTTAAGCATTTTGCTGTTTGTAATGTCTTTTGAGTTAATAAACTGATTTGATTTGAATTCTTCTTCGGATAACAGCTCGATCCTATTCCCAGGTTTATACACTAACTGGCAATTTGTTGGTTTAAAAATCTTTTTCACCATTTCTACGCTTATAAATATAGAAAATGTGTTACCAATTGTGTATTGCTGTTTATTGTATTGAGAGCTTCATTCACTACAATACAATTTAATTGCATATAATAGTAACATACTTCAGAGTGATAAAGCCCGGCTTCAAATCCATACAAAAATTGTAGATATCTTCTAATATATATGCACCTAGCTATATGATCACAAGCCAAAAATATAATACAAGTGCGACAAAGACCCTCATTTCTGCGCATGTCAGCGGGGTCATTTGCAACGAATTAAATCGCTTTAACTCGCGCGAAATCCGTAGACGGCTCAAATACGCAAAAAATATTGTTTTATTATAGATTTTTTAAGGCAAGCTCGGCTTCTCTGACCTTGCTTTCAATACGCATGTGTTTGTTCTTTCGATACGACAGACGCTTTATTAATATGTTTTTCATTCATTCTCGTATTTCGGTATATATTTATTTGTATAAAATTTAAAATATCATTAATATAACGATTGGATCACACCTATTCCGATTTTTCACACTGTTCTTGTATTTAAAAAAAATGCATTTGATGTATTTTAACGTAACATATCTATATCTTCAACGGGTATATACAGTTTACCTAAGACTTCTTATTTTATTACGCGATACGAAAATGATTAATACATAACAAAACATATATTTATATAAAGTTCCAGAAAGATATAAAAATATTAAAGATGAAGACTGCAGCGATCTTCGAAACAAAGAATTACTCCAATAACTAAAGATCATTATGCTCTGCATTAAAAACAATTCTTGTTAATATAATAATTTTTACAATTGTATTCTTAATTTTAAAATCATTTGAACGTGGATTTTCAAGTTGTAGAAAGAACATTATTTTGTTTAGAGTTGCTCAGTACTTAACTCATTGTCTGCGGGAAGGGTATTGACCGCCCTAAGCATATGAACGTGCGTAATACGCATACTTTGCCTGTATCTGCGCTATCCCGTATCACATACGCGCTTGAGAAATAATAATGTAGCTAAAATGTACAAACTGTTATACGCGCGTGTGTCAACAACACTCGAGTATAAGTCTTCACAAGTATGATAGTTTTACAAGGGGCAGGCGAAGTGTGCGGTCGAGTCATTAACGTCTCGTAATATAAAAAATCACCTGTGTTCTGCCAGTTGGTACTTATGGTCTTGAAACTGTAACAAAGTGCCGAGAAACTACGAGTGAATCAAAGAGCCATGTTAGGAATAAGTCTACGAGACAGAGTCAGAAACGATACGATGAGAGAAAATACAAAGGTCAATGACATCATCCACAGGGTGGCGACTCTAAAATGGCAATGGGTAGGTCACGTAGCCAGAAGCTCAGACGAAAAATGGACAAGAAGACTGCTGACTTGGAGACGGTGGACGGCAAAGAGACGTGCAGGGCGACCGCAACTACGGTGGAAGGATTATCTGAACAGACATGTCGAAATAACCTGGATACAGTCTGCACAAGACTGAGTGACATGGAAGCGAATGGATGAGGCCTTTGTCCAGGAGTGGACGGGAATAGGCTGAGGAAGAAGAATTAAAAAAAAATATATATTATTAAGTTTAATTTGCATGTATCTTTTTTTTTTGCCTCTTTTTCTTTAACAGCCGTTGTCGTCCACTGCTGGACATAGGCCTCCCCCATACTTCTCCATGTATGACATGTCATACCGTGGGTGGTTGGCATTACAACGCCACGCTTGCCAGACGGGTTGGCGAGGTGTCCTTCCACGTTAGCCTATGCATCAATATTATCCACCGAGGTTATTCACACTCGATCTCTAACATTTCGCATAGTTTCCAGGGGAGACCAAAGTCAAGGAGGTGTGGATAGGTACTTGGGATCAGATCAATCCTCCAGCGTAGCATGCCCATCACCACGGTGATGGCCATGCACCGTTCAAAGAGTCAATAGGATCCCCCTTACTCCCTTTTTTGCCTGTAGGGCGGTTAATACCAGTTGGACTAGTGGTGATCAGCGAGAAGGGTAAAATTACTTCTTTCAAGAACTCGTAAACTGTTGGAAGTGTATTTTTAAACAATTTTAGTGACATACTTTTAAGACATTTAAAGTATACATAAAATTAAGTGTTATGATTGTATTTTCATTACAAGCTACTCATGGTAATAAGTGCGCAAATCTACCAGCAGACAAAGCGTTAATACAGAGATAAAACACATTATTATTATTAAATTGAAGAATAGCTCTTTACATCGTTACAGCGCGAGCCAAATCCACATAAAGGGTGGGAAAAAAACATCAAAAGAAAAAGGGTTATATATAAAAAAATATATATTAATATATAAAGATGAACTCGAAGGTATATCGTCGTTGTCACCACATGCCACGGTGTCTTATGAAACTAGTGCTCGATGGAAACTTCCAGAAAATCGCTCGGGTTAATAAATGCGTCGGCCGTGTCTGAATTCTCCGTCGATTTGGCCTTGAACCCGTCGTCCCCGGGCGGGGGCTCGCGAAGGGCCCCTCCAGCCTCCGAATGCTGCCGCATGTGCTTCTCGAAGCTGGCTGGCTGCGCGTACTTCTTCCGGCAGACGGAGCACTCCAGCGGCTTTCGCTCCTCGGGCCGCCGGGCCGTCGCCTGCTCGATCATGCGGGTCTGCCTCGCTGCGATCTCGTCAAGAGCGTGGCGCTTCATGTGCTTCTCGAAACTTGCCTGCTGGATGTATACCTACAATACATAATCATTATTATTATTATCATCGTGTCTGTCAATCCTGGGCAACACGCATCCACGTCATATCGGCGAGAATTTGAAACATCGGAACGCTCTTGTAAACAATTAAATTACTCTTCACACAAAATACATAAAAATATCAAATAAATTGTATTTTATAGTCAAATGTTTTACATTTTTTATCTTATAAAAATAATCAGACATTTTTTGTTTCATTTTAAGTTTAAGAAAACGAATAAAAATTTATTACATTTTATTACGTTTTAAAAGTACCATACTATGCAAAACTATAAGTAGTCCATAATGTTTTTTGAAAAATGTTTTTTATTTGAAATTACAAATGAATTTTTAACATTTTTTTTGTAACTACCTACCATAAAAATATTTTGACATTATTTAAATTAGAGTTGGCTGACAAACAATATTAAAAAATAATGGAGTGGTAAAGATTAATGAACCCAAAAAACTTAAACACTCTTATTGACCCTTTCTTAATTTTATTTATCATGCATTCATCCGCCTTACATTCCTTTCTTACTTCATCATTAGATATTCTATCATACATTATCTAAAGAAGAGTTTGAAAATTTGATTATGGTATATAATTTCACCTTTTCACACATGGTGCACTGATGAGGCCTGCCTCTCTCGTGGCCTTGCTGGACGGAGGGAGGAAGTGAGGGGGCAGCGGGGACCAGGGGACCCGCCCGGGGGCGCCCGGGCTCGGGGCTAGCTCCCTTGCAGCCCAGCAGGCTCTTCACGTGCTGGAGGTCGTGAGGCAAGTTTATCTGAAACACAAGAGGCCTCATCAAAATATATATCAAACTAGCCGACCAGACAGACGTTGTCCTGCTTGAACGTTGGCATGCCTGCTGTTAGCTTCCAAGGTAAATAATCAAAATACCACAGATTTCGACATTAGTGCCATCTATGGTAAACAAATATAACTATGAATTATTCTCATAAGGTCATTTATTCATGAACTTCCCAGGTTTTAACGGTCACCTACCGGGTCCAATTGTGAATCTAAACTATCCAGGGACCCACTCAAACACACAAAATATTTCATCAAAATCGGTCCAGCCGTTTAGGAGGAGTTCAATTACATACGTTTGTACAGAAGAATTATACATATAAATCAAATCAAATCAAATCAGTTCATTAACTCAAAAGACATTACAAACAGGAAAATGATTAAGGCATCTATTGAGTACAGGTAAAATATTATAAAAATACAACATAGTACAGTAAAAGTCCGATAATTCAAAATTCAAGGGACCGGATTTCCCAAAAAAATTCGAATTACGAACTACGCGATCACTAAAAAAAAAAAAAATTTGCGCCAACTGCTGCGCCTTGGAACATCGCGGCCATTTTTTCGTTCTGTCAAAATAATAATTATAACGTCAAGTGTTCATAATAATAATAACAAAAGTGTTTGGATAGCATAACGACGTTTTTGTGGGTCAAATGAAATCAAAATCAACATATTTATTGGTTAAAAGAATCCTATTAAGACAGGCATCTCATACGAGTAAAAAAATATATATAAAAATGAATACAGTGAAACCCGGATTTTATGTTTTCTCGCCATTTGCGTGTAATTATTTCATTCCCGATATATTTTAGTACATTTTTTTTCCGCAATGTAGGTACGTCGAAATATTCAAAATACGCGCGCTTGACACATTATTTCGGTCGTGATTGGTCAGTGAGCGACGTTGCGATTGGTCAGCAGACATCTTTCAATTTTAGCCGTTGTCCTATCATTATCATTTGGTTTTTGACACGATTTATTACACTTTTGACATTCGCGACCGTGTTTACATAGTTTTTACGTTTTTTTGTTTTGTTTTATTCTTTAAGTTTATTAATTTTCTTCCTTTTTGTATACTCATTCTGAAGTAATGTCTCAACAAAAAAAAACTTTGTCTAGCTTTGGAATTTCTCCGAAAACTTTGCGAAAGAAATATTGCTAATTTATAGAAAAGAAATGATGGATATCCGAAAGATGCTGAGAATAAAGATATCCTTTTTAAATAGTGTTCTCATTTTATCGCTTTGCGCTTTTTTACCGCGTGATATTTTTAAGAGAAATACGTAATATATAGATATCTCGCTTGCACTAATGTATTTAAGCGCTCGAAACGGATTCTTTCTCACGTGATGTCTCATTTGAATTATTAGAACTGTAGGTACATTTTGACTAAAAACTTTACGAATTACGAAATACGCGATATTTCGAATTAACGGTAGAATTTACTATGAAAAGTCAATTTTCGGACCGAGCAAATTATGAAATTTCGAATTACGAATTATCGTTGTTCGAATTAACGAACTTTTACTGTATATGTAAAAATATATTACCTGCATAGATTTTGCTACCCCCCGTTCCTCCCTCCGAGCCACGAGTCCTCTCGGCTCGTTGACAAACACCTGCACGAACTTGGCGGCATCAAACGGCTCGCTATCCATCTCCATGTCTTCGGCCGTCCCCTTCCCCCGCCCGCCTTCGCTCTCGCTCGAGTATTCCCCGTAGCTCGAATCCGATTCGGACTCAAACTCATCCGTTCGCATGATCACCTATAAACACACATTAGTTTTTTGTTAAAGAACAAGACAAATTGATGCCAAGTTGTAAAAAATTGCATTAAAGAGATTATATAATGAATCATATGAATAGAAACTTGAAATACGTTTCCTTGACCCAATTTAATGTAATTAAGCCTTTGGTTCCTGAAATTCGATATATCGGTTTTCACTACACTAACGAGAAATGCCCAATCTGACAGATGGAAGCCATGATTAATAAAATAAATATACATGTTTTGTCATGTGAGTCAGTGGGGCATATTATTTATGATTTGTAAACTAACTAACTAACCATCACTCCGTCTTCCGAAGGGGTAGGCAGAAAGAATGGACTGCCGATTTCTCTGACTTCTCACGTGGCGGACATTCAATATTTGATTTATTTGATTGTGCAACGTTTTCCTCGGTCTTCTTCTATTTCTAGTTCCATTTATATCATTAACACATATAATTTTTTACCATTCATTCTTTCCATGTGTCCAAACCATCTTAATGACCCTTTCATTATTTTGTTTATAACACTTTCATTCGCACCACATTCACTTCTTATATTTTCATTCGACACTATCATACACAGAGTATCCACACATTCGTCTACGAGATCTCATTTCTACTGCATTTATTCTACTCTCATCCTTCTTTTGCCAGTTCCATGCTTCGCTTCCATACATAAGGGTCGGTAGAAGAACACCATTGTGCACTGCCATTCTAGCTTTTTTGGATAGGTTTTTGTTTGCGATGACAACTTTAAGTGCACCATTCACTTTATTGCCTGCCCCAACCCTTCTTTTAATATCCCTCTCCACTCGCCCATCTCTTGTAAACACACTACCTAAATACACAAACTCATCTTTACATAATACACTAAGCCAATCTACGTTTTTGCCTATTTATATTATGATGTTTCTGGAGTTACCTTTTTGGGTTGACTTTGTTTCCTCTTATTTGGCGTGACAGGCGCGCGTACTACGTCAGCGGCGACGTTGTTCCTCTGCGTGAAAACCGGCGAAGGCGCCTTCTTCTTCGGCAGGTCTTCCAGTCGGACGTACGGGTGTATTCTCGTGACGTGGAGTTCCAGGAAATACTTGAGCTTGAAAGACTTCTCGCACGCGGGGCATTCGAACGGCCTCTCGTTGTTGTGGCTCTTGACGTGCATGATGAGATTCCTCTTCATGTTGAACTCCCTCCCGCAGATGTCGCAGCGGAAGGGGCTGGTGTTGTTCAGGTTCGGCGTCGCCGAGTGCGTCAGGGAGTGAGCGGCGAGGAGCCCCCGCGAAGGAAAGGTGAGCGGGCAAGCCCCGCACTCCAGCTGGGACGGTGGTGTCTCCCCGTACCCATGCTTCTTCATGTGGTTGGTTTTATTGCGTTCATAGGTGAACTTCTTGTCACAGAAGTCGCACTCTATCAGTTTCTCCCTCTGACCCTGAAATGGTGACAGCATAAATGGTGTTATTTGAGGATAGAGATATAACCGAAATAAAAGATTTCTGTAGCCTATATTACGTAGAATGGAAATATCTGTAACCTACATTATAATTAAACGAAATTTCTCTACTGTACATTAAAAATAATATAGATTTCTGTAGCCTACATTGTACTGAACCAAAATTTTCATAACATACATTAAAATTAATTAAAATTACTGTAACCCACAATGAAAGAAAATTCATATAATCTACATTGCATGGAATGAAAATTGTTAATAAATGGAAAATTTTGTAACCTATATTAGACTGAATGAAAATTTATATACATAACTCACATTGCATGGAATGGAAATTTCTGTAGCCCAATTATAATAAATGGTAATTTCTGTAACCTACATTAGACTGAATGTTAATTTATATAACCCACATTGCATGGAATGGAAATTTCTGTACCCCAATTGTAATTAATGGAAATTTCTGTAACCTACATTAGAATGAATGAAAATTTATATAACCTACATTGCATGGAATAAAAAATTCTGTATCCCAAATTGTAATAAATGGACATATCTGTAACCTACATTGTACTGAACGAAAATTTCCACAACGTACATTAAAATTAATTAAAATTACTGTAACCCACATTACATGGAATAGAAGTTTTTTTTTAACCAACAATATACTGAAAGAAAATTTATATAATCTACATTGCATCGAATGGAAATTTCTGTACCCCAAATTGTAATAAATGAAAATTTCTGTTACCTACATTAGACTGAATGAAAATTTATAAAACCCACATTGCATGGAATGGAATTTTCTGTACCCCAATTGTAATAAATGGAAATTTCGGTAACCCACATTAGAATGAATGAAAAATTATAATATAACCTACATTGCATGGAATGAAAATTTCTGTAAATGGAAACTTTTGTAACCTACATTAGACTGAATGAAAATTTATATAACCCACATTGCATGAAATGGAAATTTCTGTACCCAAATTGAAGACTACAGGGGAAAAACTAAGAATGTCAGTAGAAGGTTAATTTGAATAAATTGAGAATAAAGCTAATCAAAGTCTATATATTTCTTAGCAATTAGCAATCGATTATCTGGCCATAGTCGATGACACACGTGATTTTTGAATATGAAAATTTTACTGTGGATAGATACGTACAAATGCCGCTAGATGGCATTATTACATTTATTTTGAATTTTAACTGACATTCCTTGTTTTTCCCCTGTAGTCTTCAATTGTAATAAATGAAAAATTCTGTAACCGACATTAGACCGAATGAAAATTCATATAACCCACATTGCATGGAATGGAAATTTCTGTACCCCAATTGAGATAAATGGAAAATTTCTGTAGCCTACATTGGACTGGATGAAAATGTGTATAACCTACATTATAGGGAATGGAAATTTATGTAACCTAGTTTATAATGAATGGAACATAACAAATTATGGAAATTTCTTTAAGCTATGTAAACATTAGAGGTTACAAAATTTTCTTTGAGATATATTGAATATTGAAGTTCTGTACGACAGAATCTCAAATGCTGATATAAGAAAGGAATGTAGAGCGGAAGAAGGTATAATGAACAAAATTATGAAAGGATCGCTGCGTTGGTTCGGACATATGGAACGCATGGATGGAGAAAGAATGGTTAAGAAAGTATACGTTAATGATGTAAATGGGGTACGAAGTCGAGGCAGACCGAGGAAAACATGGCATGACCAAATTAATCAAATTTTAAAGGTTGGTCATGTTAGAAGTCGGAGGAATCGACGTGCGTGTATGACTCGTTGTATGAATGTGGAGGAAGCTAGAGAGGTTTGCCAGGATAGAGTAGTGTGGCGGTCCATTCTCTCTGCCTACCCCTGCGGGGAAACGGCGTGATGGTTTGTTGTTGTTGTTGTTGTTGTTGAAGTTCTGTAATCTACTTTACAATGGATGGGAGTTTCTGTGCTCGACAAGGAATCCAAATTTCCCTAAGCTACTTTATAATGAAAGGAAACATCTTTTGCCTACATTAATACGGAACAGAATTATTAGTCAATCAAATCAGCTTATTTACTCAAAAGACATTACAAACATATTTATAGTTTAAGGCATCTATTTGAGAACAGGTAAAATACCAGGAACGTGTGAGAGACGGTTCTACTTTGGAAAGACAAGATACTATAATAATATAAGTCAAGAGAATTTGTCTTCTGAACGCACTTTTACTAATACGACTGATTGCTCTTCCCACCGATATCAGTAAAGGCGGGTTGGTTCTTGCAGCCAGCAGACAGAACAATCTATGCTTGCGCTGTCAGAGATATCTGTCGTGAACAAAAAGACCTACCTTCCAACCAGGCTTAGAAATGATTTAGGGAAAAATGAAAGTATATATGTCGCCGTCACCTAGTTAAATACACCGCTCAATTGAACGGCTAGGCTGATAATGAAATGGCTGCATTCAATGAAGTGACTAGGCCGGTAGTTGAATAAATTAAGATAGCTCAACGTTTTGGAGCAAGTTACTGAATTTCCGTATCTGGGAAGCATGTTTACAAGGGACGGAAAAATGGAGAAAGACATCGAAAGGAGGGTTGGTGCTGGGAATAAAATAAATGGTGCACTGCAAATAGAAATATATCCACAGAAGCAAAGATGACAGTACACAATGGAGTTCTAGTGCCAACCCTCATGTATGGAAGTGAAGCTTGGAGCTGGCAAAAGAAGGATGAAAGCAGGATAAACGCCGTAGAAATGAGATCACTAAGAAGAATGTGCGGGAAAACGTTATATGATAGAATACCGAACGATGAAATAAGAAAGAAATGTAAGGCAGATGACTGCATCATGAATAAAATTAAAAAAGGATCCCTGAGATGGTTCGGACATATGGAACGAATGGATGAGAGTAGAATGGTTAAAAAGTTGTACACAAGCAGCGTGAGTGGGAAAAGAAGCCGAGGACGACCGAGGAAAACATGGCATGACCAAATTAATCAATTACTAAAAGGCGGCCACATTCGAAGTCTGAACAATCGACGTGCGTGCATGGTAAGATGTATGGATGTAGAGGAAACCCGAGAAGTATGCCAGGACAGAGCATTGTGGCGATCCATCCTTTCTGCCTACCCCTCCGGGGAAATGGCGTGATGGTTAGTTAGTAGTTAGTTAGTTCAACATTTTAGTTCTAATTTTTACCACTGCAGCGCTAGCAGTCATCTAACAATGTTCAACTGTCAGTCGGCATTCGATAACGTGTGTTGTTGTAAAAAGTAACACGATTTTCAAACAAAAGAGAGAGAGAGAGCATGCGTATAGAGGATGTGGGATGTATTATTTAAAAAAAAACCGAAATCTAACCTGAACATACTGTTCTTTACTACCGTATAAGTTTTGACATTGGCTTAGCGCTTGTACGGTTATAATGTTCATATTGACGCATAGCGTGTTTATAAAAACATAACTTTATTTTTATTTTATTGTATTTGACTTTAACCACCTCAACAAACCGGAAGACCCAATTACAGAGAGGAATTACATCACAATCACCCAGGCTTCAGAAAAAATACTTTTTAATTATTATTGATTTCACCGAGAATCGAACCTTTAGGTTAGAGTTAGTTTTAAAAAAAAATAATACATCCCACATCCTCTATCTACTAATAAATTTTTTACGCAAACGCTAAAAAATCGTTTTACAATATCCCTATATAATAAATAAAATAGAATCAAATATGTAAATATACCATGATCATATCATAGAAGTAAATATGTAGATGGATAAATGTTACTTACGCTCAGGATGGAGAGGTCTATCTCCGACGGCATTGGATCGATGGTGATCTCCGAGTTGTGTTTGAGGTGTTGTGAGGTTATGTTTTGGCTGAATATATTACTTAATACTGCTTTGTCAGATGCCTGATGCATCTCGCCTCCTTTCTGGTACTCTACTTTGTTCTTTGGAATATGTATACGGACCATATGACCCTGCAAAACAAATCAAAACGTTCATCATAACCCCAAAACAAATAATAACATTCGTTATAACCTCGAAAACTTTTGGAATTACTAGAATAATGGTAATTGTGAATATTTCTCCTTCTTCTTCTCAACCATTATCACTCCACTTGGGTAATCTGTTGCCGAAATTTTTTTCAATCGGTCGCTATTTTGTGAAAAATCAAAATAAAAAAAAATCGGATACGCTTAACGATAACTACATTCATGCAGATTATAATGAACTTTAGTTTTATTTTTTTCAGAGAACCTATTTTCGAGAAATCGACGCAACCGTGAATTTTTAAGACTCTACGGCCAACGCTGATAACTTTGTTACTATTAAATATTTTTCAATAAAAATTTATAAAAACTATATTGATGGTACACTTAATAAAAAAAAGAAATCCCCATATTCTTTAATTATGCCGATAGAAAAATCCTGAAACTAATTTATTTTTTCGGCCGTTTTTTAGAGGTATACAATACATATTCAAAATGATGAAAAAAACACATTAAAATAATGTTAATGTCTATGATATTGGCTTAATTTAAAAGATAATTTTATGCCATTATTGTTTAAATATATGAGCGCCACAGCTAGCTCGAACGAAGCACAATCGTGAAGTCCAATTTTCGACAATTGTCATCTTTGTGGATGCGTATTATCCACTAGAGTGTACGTGGTGCGAAAACGATCCATGGTCTTCTGAACAACTTGCTCGGATGGACGATTACGTCGACCGTAAAATGGATGTAGTGCACGATAAGTTTGGCGGACCGAACCATGATTTTCAAAATAAATTTGCACAATTTGCAAGCGCTGTTCTGACGTCAGTCTATTCATGGTGAAATGGCAGAACGTCCTGACTACAAATCAACTGTCAACTGTCAAATTGACTGTCTGTAGAAACAATGTTGCCAGTTTAAAAACCAAACCTCTAAAAAAATACCTTATTTATTAATTTATTTTATTTAAAATTTAAAATCGCTCTTTACATCACGACAGCATGAGCCAAATCGATGTAAAGGGTATTATAGCTATCACAGTGATTCTCGTGACATGTAATAGGTAGCTAATCTATCGCCATTTTATTGTCACGTGAATTCTACACCAGACCAAAGACAATGCAACAATCACACTGCCCTCGCCGGGAATTGAACCCGGAACCTTCGAGGTGGCAGTCAATTCACTTACCACTCGGCCACGAAGGTCGTCGACCACTTATACAAGTAAGACGATATATAATATAACAGATGTTGATTAAAAAAATATTGTTTTTGTGTATAAAGAAAATTAGGTTAGGTTGATGGATGAAAGACGGACAACGAACCTGCAAATGCGCCTTCTGCGTGAAGGTCCTGTCGCAGAACTGGCAGGGGAAGGGGCGCTCGCCCGTGTGCATGCGCAGGTGCACGATGAGCGCCTTCTTCTGTGGGAAGCCCTTGAGGCAGAAGCGGCACTCGAAGGGCTTGTGGCCGCGGTGCACGGCCGCGTGGCGCGCGAGCTCGGGCTCCGTGGCGTACGCGGCGAAGCACACGGCGCACTCGAACGGCGTCTCCTCCGTGTGCAGGCGCAGGTGGTGGACCAGCTGGAACTTGCGGTCGTACGCCTGCAGCAACAGTCATCCAGAGTGTTAAAGGTATGTGATATTTAACAGGTAGTTGAAAAAATGTGTATTTGGACAAATGTGTAGTTAGAAAAAAGTGTTGTTGTATAAAATGTAGTTGGAAAAAAGTGTAGTTGAAATAAAGTGTAGTTGGAAAAAAGTGTAGTTGGAAAATGGTTTAGTTGGAAAAAAGTGTAAATTATTTAGTTGTAAATTATTGTAGTTGGAGACAAACATAGTTAGAAAAGTGTAGTTAGATAACAAATATAGTTGGTAAAAGCGTAGTTGGAAAAAAGTGTAGTTAGATAAAAATGTATTTGAAAAAGTGTAGTTGACAAAAAGTGTAATTGACAAAAACACAGTTGGCATATAGTGTAGTTGATAAAAACACAGTTGGCAAAAAGTGTAGTTGAAATAAACTCAGTTGTCAAAAAGTGTACTTGGAATAATGGTAGCTAGAAAAATATGAAGATAGATAAAAATGGTAGTTAGAAAAATGAGTACACGGATAAAAATGGTAGCTAGAAAAATGTGTAGACGGATTAAAATGTAGTTAGAAAGTGTTGATTGCAAAAGTGTGATAAACTCAGATCTAAAAACAATGCTAGATTTAACTGTTAGAAAAAAGCGCTTTGCATAAGAGAGACGTTAACTGTGCAACCATCATTCCATTTTACTGAAAAGATGCAGAGAGTATGGTTTGCCACTCTCCACGCTCGTCCTGACACTTCTCTAACATCCTCAACATTCTAACAGTGTATTAGTAATTCACATGTCCGACAGTAAAAATAAATTAATTCCATTCGTTATAACCATCTTAGCATTCATTAATTATTCACTTTACTTTAAAATCTAATCCTCACATATGGCATTGAATCGAGGGCAGACACTTTCAAGACAAAGAGCATGCTCAGGACAACCGAGATGAAAACACTCCGCGCTTTAGCTGGCAAGACCCTACGTGATCGAGTTAGGAATACAGCAATCCGAGAAATCTGCGAGGTCCAAGATGTGGTCAGAAGGGCACGTCAAAGACGGCAATACTGGCATCAACACGTAGAAAGGATGAGTTCAAATAGGATACCACACATAGCTCTCCATGGAACGCCAAACGGACAACGCCGACCAGGAAGACCCCCGAAACGGTGGAGAGAAAGCTGGAGCTTAGCGTCTCAAGAGAACCCGCCTGAAATAACAGACACCTGAGTCTACCAAAAGTGAAGAAGAAGAATTCTTCTGCCTTTAATTTGCCCAAGAGTGAAATAGCGAGAAAACCCAATAAGTTTTTAGTTTGGTGTTAAGAATGAGAAACAAGAAAGTGGGTAGTGCACCTTATCGCAGTGCTGGCAGGGGTATCTCTTGCGCACGTCGTGCAGCTTCATGTGAATCAGGAAGGAGTTGCGCGAGGTGAATCGGTTCGGGCACAGCCGGCAGCCGTAGAAGAAGACCTCCCCCGGATGTTTAGTCAGGAACTCCAGGTGATATTCCACCAGCTGCAAAAAAAACACCAAATGAACACGTTGAAACAGGGTAATTCAAAAGACAATGTACAATATTGGGTACTTGATTAAGTCTTACATACATAAACATAAACATGAAACTCCACCAGAGAATGATCAAATGCTATGTGTGGTATGTTTTATTGTATGGATGTGAAACGTGGACCTTGAAAGTCAACTCAATGAACAGAATGGAAGCATTTGAAATGTGGCTCCATTAGCGAATGCTCCGAATTCCCTGGACAGACATGGTTACCAATACCGAAGTCCTGAGGCGAGCTAGAGTTGACAGGGAACTGTTATCAAATATCAAGGTTCGGGAATTTTCACATCTGGAAATGCAGCTTTCACATGCAGGAAAAGTACCACCTTCTACCACCTTCATATTGGAGGGGAAAGTTGAGGGACACCGAGGGCCCGGTAGGAAACAAATGTCCTGGCTGCGAAACGTAAGGGAGTGGGAGAAGAAGATTAAGTCTTGGCTGTTTTCTATGAGATGGCGTTATGTTATCCCTTTGATGTTTTTTGCCACCGGCAATTATCCGGTAGGATCAAAAAGAGGTGGTCTACTATGAGCTGCTGAAACCATCTGAAACTATCACTGACGATCATTACCGATTCCAACTATTCTGTTTTAAGCGTGCCAATCAGCAAAAATGACAACATCAAGAAGGGTTGGATTGGGATGTGCTATGCCACCCGCCATATTCGCCAGACATTGCTCCTTCTGACTACCATTTGTTACGGTCATTGCAATCAGCATTTACTAGTACTCGCTTAACTTCTTTACGATGACATTAAAAATTGTCTCGATTAACGGATTTCTTCAAAAGATCAAGGATTTTTGTTCAAGGACTTAAATCCTTGCCTAAAAGATGGGCAAAGGTTTTTAGCTTCAGATGGAGTACACTTTAACCCTCCCTTCCCTGTGATGGGTATCTTCTATACGTTGCTTCTAATTACCATCAATATCTTTATAAATATAATAAATACAAGGTTAAGATTTTAGGTATTCCTCCATAATATATTTACGCATTGATTAAAAAAATAATATTAATAATAATCAAAATTTATCGGGTACATCCGAGATATTTTGTGAAATCTGAGCTGAGTGCGCGACACTGTATTCGCATCTCACTCTTGCATACTTCACTGTGGAAGCGCGAGGAGCTCAATGTTCTCACTGCCCGACAGTAGCTCTCGGGCTTGCGACCAGAGTGGACCTATGCCCGTCCCGTGAGCGTTGCCAGATGCTTTTTTAAATGTTTTTAGCAAATAAATCTCAATTATTATAATTTTTGACTTCAATTAGAATTAATTAAGGGGATTAGCTATGAATGTTCTTATTTTTCCGATTTAAAATCGCAAATTTTTGATTGGGTACTGACTACCCAACACAGGAACGCGCGTTTTTATTTTAGCACCATAAGGGAAAGGTTTAATGAAATCAATTTGTATTTTCATATTTAAATAAAGCAATTTTTTTTTGCACAAAATCAGTAAAGATTCATTTAAGTATTCAATACAATCTTGAATTATTTTCATTACTAATAAATTCTTACATGTACAAACAAACCTCTGTCAAAACCACAACATAATTGTTAAATAGAACTCCCTTTGTTTCATAATAATAGTAGTAATAGAAAATAAATAAAGAAGGCCACAATTATCTATATATTGGTTCCAAGGTTGCGCAAATGCCACGACTGAAGCTGACATTACATGCAGGACGAAGGCAGCCTGGCTCAAATGATGCTTACTAAGTAAGTTAAAAATGGGAAAAAAAAAAAAACAAGGTGGTAGAAATACCCAGAAGAATTGGACTTGGTTGGGCAGCCTTCAGAAAGCTCAGTCATATAATGAGAAACAAGGATATCCCCATTTATTTAAAAGGAAAACCTACGAAGCATGCATCTTGCCTGTGATGACATATGGTTTGGAAACAATGTCCCTGACCATAAATACTGTCCACAAATTGAAATGCGCGCAACGATCCATGGAGCGGAAAATGTTGGGCATAAGTCTGAACGATAGAATTACAAATACAGAAATCACACGCCGAACAAAAGTCGCCGATATTATGGATCGGATCGCAAAATTGAAATGGCAATGGGCAGGACACGTAGCCAGACAGCCAAGTTCAAGATGGACTCCCAAAGTCTTAAAGTGGAGGCCATGGGAAAACAAAAGGGGTTTTCAAAACATTGTTGTGGTCGCCGGGAAAAAATGGATTGAAGCGGCACAGGATAGAGAAAAACGAGACAGATGGAAGAGACCTACATCCAGCAGTGGAGGGAAGGCTAGGAAGAAGAAGAAGCGCGTGAGAAGCAAGGTTTACGAGACAGCTGTATCACCGGCCAATGGTTCCTTTAATTTTGTGTGAGATCTTGGAGATACACAATGATCCATGGAGAGGCAAACGCTCGGTGTGAGTCTCCGAGACAAAATTAGAAATGAAGAAATAAGACGCCCAACCAAAGTTGCCGACATCGTGGATCGTGCAGCTAAATTAAAGTGGCAATGGGATGGACATGGATGGGCAAATAGCAGATCCACTCCCAGATATCTAAACTATGAATCTTTCTGCCTACCCCTTCGGAGAAATGGCGTGATAGTTAGTTAGTTAGATAGATTAGCCACCTTTCACATGTCACGAGTATCAATGTAAGCCTTTACATGGATTTGGCTCGCGCTGTAATGATGTAAAGAGCGATTCAACCAAATAATAATAATAATAATAAAGGTCGGTACAAGAACACCATGTAATACGTCAAGAAGGCCTCTTGCATGCCATAATGGAGGGTATGACCGAGGGGACAAACTCTAGAGGACGCCCACACCGAGAGTACCTGGAAGACCTGTCGGTGGACGTGCGCTGCTCATCATATGCAGATTTCAAAAGAGCCGCACAAGACAGGGAAGAATGGAAGAGAAGAATAGAAGAAATTGCTGCAAACCAATCCCAGGATTGAAACTTTCTAACAATTATTTATTATTTAATTTTATATTATAATATATATGCAAAGCAAAATTTTTGTGATACGCTCTATCTAACATGATAACGGAAGTGTGCCAAGCAAAAATTTGATAAAGAAAGGTTTAAAAAATAAGGTAAAACTATTAGAATTACAAAGATTAAAATGTAACATTGAAAGCATATGTATTAATAATCAAATAATCAATCACAAACTTGTAGATATGTTATTATATGGAAAACAGACCTTTGATCTATAAACTAATGATAATAGCATTAAGTTCACAAATATAATTTGCCGTTTCTTGAACAATTTCTTAATTTGAATTATTTATCGACGTAATGATCTCAGTTGAGAAAACAAAAACCATGACATTCTCGAAATAACCCCTAGGATGCAGATTGCTGGAGCAGGTTATGAAATAAATATATCTGGGAGTGGATCTGCTCAGTCAAAATGACATTGTCAGCGAAATAACGGGACAAGTCAAAGTTACGGCGGTATCAGGTTGTCTCAAGGAGACAGTAACTAACTAACCATCACGCCGTCCCGCATTCACTTCTTATATTTTCATTCGACACTCTATCATACACAGAATATCCACACATTCGTCTAAGAGATCTCATTTCTACTGCATTTATTCTACTTTCATCCTTCCTTTGCCAGTTCCATGCTTCGCTTCCATACATAAGGGTCGGTAGAAGAACACCATTGTGCACCGCCATTCTAGCTTTTTTGGATAGGTTTTTGTTTGCGATGACAACTTTAAGTGCACCATTCACTTTGTTGCCTGCCCCAACCCTTCTTTCAATATCCCTCTCCACTCTCCCATCTCTTGTAAACATACTACCTAAATAAACGTGGCACGATCAAATAAATCAAATATTGAATGTCGGCCATGTGAGGAGTCAGAGAAATCGACGCGCGTGCATGACACGATGTATGAATGTTGAGGAAGCGAGAGAAATATGTCAGGAAAGAAAGGTGTGGCAGTCCATTCTTTCTGCCTACCCCTTCGGGGAGACGGCGTGATGGTTAGTTAGTTAGTTAGTTAAAATAAAATAACAAAATAAAAATAATTTAACACAAAATGTTCTTTTTAGATGGTGCACGTATTGACTATTTAATTTATGTTCCACGAATCCACCGGTTTTTTGATTTAGCACATAATGTAATAACACATAATGTTTTTTTTGATGTTGCACATGTTGACATGGAAGTACAGTATGGAAGAATAAATATATGAGAACTGACAGTAAGGTCTGGAGTAATAATGGCCTAACCTCACCACAGAGAGATATTTGCCTGGAGGTAGATAAAATTGAGCAAGTCAGAGAGTTCACTTATCTTAGGTACGGTCATGACGGAAGCCAAAGATATGCACGTGGAGTTGGAACAGAGTTCAAAAATGCCTACGAGCTGCAGCCTCCTTGCGAACGTTCCTAAAGTCCAAGCTTCTATCCAGAAACACCAAGCTGCGTATTTATAACACCATCATCAAGCCAGTGGTGACATATGGTTCCGAGTCGTGGACAATGACTCTAAAAGAGCAACAAAGAATCTACTGGTTTGAGATTAGAATACTTATAATGATCCTAGGTCCCAGAAAAAAAAAAGATCCAAAAAAGCTAGAATGGCAGTGCACAATGATGTTCTTCTACCGACCCTTATGTATGGAAGCGAAGCATGGAACTGGCAAAAGAAGGATGAAAGTAGAATAAATGCATTAGAATGTGTGGATACTCTGTGTATGATAGAGTGTCGAATGAAAATATAAGAAGTGAATGCGGTGCGAATGATGGTGTCATGAACAAAATAACCATCTTAATGAAGGATCATTAAGATGGTTTGAACATATGGAAAGAATGAATGAAGAAAGAATGGTAAAAAAATTATATGTTAATGATGTAAATGGAACCAGAAATAGAGGAAGACCGAGGAAAACGTGGCACGATCAAATAAATCAAATATTGAATGTCGGCCATTTGAGGAGTCAGAGAAATCGACACGCGTGCATGACATGATGTATGAATGTTGAGGAAGCGAGAGAAATATGTCAGGAAAGAAAAGTGTGGCAGTCCAATCTTTCTGTCTACCCCTTCGGGGAGACGGCGTGATGGTTAGTTAGTTAGTTAGTTTAGGACCCAGACCCGGTGTTGCAGCGGGAACTTGGAGGCATATGACCAACCAAGAGATCCGTACGATGACCCAGCAGCCCCTTATAACTAGCACCGTGAGAGCCGGTCGCCTAGCATGGATTGGGCACGTATGCTGAGCCGAAGAGACCAGAGTAATCAAGACCCTGTACGCGTCTAGACCGACTGGAGTAAGACCTCTAGGAAGGCCTAACAGCGCCTAATGGACAATGTTCTGGCTGACCTGGCTAGGTTGGGCGAATCGGACTGCTGGGAGCAAAAGGCGCAGGATCGAGGAGCTTGGCGAAAAATCATCAAGGAGGCTAAAACTCTTCAAGAGTTGTATGGCCATAGGAAGTAAGTAGTAGACAGTGTTCAGTAGTTTGATTGCTCTCCCCTTAGGCAACACTAGAGGCAGGTTGGTTTGCATATAATACAGACAGATAACCATCCGGAACATAACAATTTATACTCTCCAAGATGTTCTTGAATGTGGTCAAAGAGAAACATGTTTTGCACTGCTGGAGTGTTATTGGGTGACTTATAAATAGTGTTTTAAATAGCAAAAATAATACTTTTTTTAGCAATAATAAACAATTATATGTGCTGTTATAATCTAACACGATTAATTACACTCACAATACAAAAAACAAAACCATCCAAGCATTATACAAAAATTTATTTATCCATTACATGACTCAAACATGAGAACTCAGTGTAAATTAATATTAAGTATAACATTATTTAATTTCAAATCAAATCAGTTTATTAACTCAAAAGACATTACAAACAGCAAAATGTTTAAGGCATCTATTGAGTACAGGTAAAATATTATAAAAATACAACATAATACCAGGAACGCATTAGAAATGGTTCAACATTAGGAAGACAAGATACTTTCTAAAGTCAAGAGTTGATCTCCGAGGAGACCGCGATCAGCAGACTAATTGCTCTTCTCACCGGTGTCACCAGAGGCAGATTGCAACATTATCAACATACAAAATTAACTTAAATTAAAATATTAATGCAATTACTAGAAATGTAAGGTTATTTTAAACTAAATTCTGAATTTAAAAAGCGGACAATATAAAAAATATATTTCACAGTGTAGTAACCCTGTTTGAAATAAACAGAAGATCGCAAGGATGCATATACGAGTGCAAAATATTCACAACATTGATGATAACCATAACAAAATGTATGTAAACACTGTTAGATCACAATGACTACATAATACGAATAAAAACTTCTGTTTTTTAGAAGTCTCGTTGTATTTTATAGGAATGACATGTTTCGCATTGCTTAGGCATTATTAAAAAGATATTTGATTGTGCCTTCTTCTTCTTCTTCAAGTGCCCTGTCGGGTCCCCCCAACGTTGGCGATCACCTCGGCGAATCTGTCCCTGTCCTGCGCCGCTCGGAACAGCTCCTCCACACTTCGGATGCCGGTCCACTGCCTCACGTTTCGCAGCCAGGACATTTGTCTCCTTCCGGGCCCTTGGCGTCCCTCAATTTTCCCCTCCAATATCAGTTGGAGAAGGTGGTACTTTTCCCCACGCAGTATATGACCCAGATGTGAGATCTTTCGAACCTTGATAGTTGATAACAGTTCCCTGTCAACTCTAGCTCGCCTCAGGACTTCGGTATTGGTAACCATGTCTGTCCAGGGACATGGGATTGTGCCTTAGCAAGGCGAAACATGTCAATGCAATAAAATAAAACTTCTTGTTCGCTTTCATTCAAATAAATTATTTAATGCGGCAAAAATAAAATACTTGTTTAAAGCTGCAAAAATTTAATAATAATATAAGCATGCGTGTTATTGAAAATAATTCAATTAAAATAACTACCAACACGACAAAACGAAAATACAAGAACAAGCAACACTATAACAATATGGGAATGGTACACTAACTGTTCTTAATTTCCGCTGCAGTAGACATGAGACAATCGCTTCGGCTGTGAACATCAATTCAGACAATAAATTATGTAATATAATAATAAAATATAGTTATTGAAAAATCAAAAAATATGCTAAAGGAGAGGAAAATACGAATCTACAAGACATACGTTCTTCCTATAATGACAAATGGAATCGAAACGAGGGCTGACTCCTTCAGAACAAAGTCTCCTAAGAACCACAGAAATGAGGACTCTCTGATCTGATGCAGGAAAGACACTCCGAGACTAAAACTAACTAACCTACCATCACGCCGTCTCCCCGGAGGGGTAGGCAGAGAGAATGGAACGCCACACTGTTCTGTCCTGACATACGTCTCTCGCTTCCTCTACATTCATACATCTTGTCATGCACGCACGTCGATTTTTCCGACTCCTCACGTGACCGACATTCAATATTTGATTGATTTGATCGTGCCACGTTTTCCTGGGCCTTCCTCTATTTCTAGCTCCGTTCACGCCGTTCACATATACCTTCTTTACCATTCTGTATTCACTCATTCTTTCCATGTGTCCAAACCATCTTAATGACCCTTTCCTTATTTTGTTCATAACACTTTCATTCGCACTACATTCACTTCTTATACTTGCATTTGTCACTCTATCATAAACAGATTTGCCACACATTCGTCTTAGAGATCTCATTTCTACTGCATTTATTCTACTTTCATCCTTCTTTTGCCAGTTCCATGCTTCACTTCCATACACAAGGGTCGGCACAAGAACACCATGGTGCACTGCCATCTTAGCTTTCTTGGATAGGCTTTTGTTTGCGATGACAACTTTAAGTGCACCATTTATTCTGTTGCCTGCCCCAACCCTTCTTTCAATATCCTCCGAGACAGAGTAAGAAATTCCGATATAAGAAAGAACTGCAATGTGGAAGATGTCGTGCGATGGGGAAGACGCTACAGGAGAGATCATGTGGAGAGAGTATGTTCTGAAAGAGTGATAAATATAGCGGCAAATAAAGTACCAACAGGAAATCGACCACCAGGAAGACCACCCATAAGATGGCGAGACAGTTGGACATCTGCATCCCAAGAACTGGCTCCGAGAAATAACAGGACACAGTCCTAAATAAAGCAGAAGGAAACAAAAATTTATAAACTAACTAACTAACCATCACACCGTCTCTCCGGAGGGGTAGGCAGAAAGAATGGACCACCACACTGTCATCATACATCGTGTCATGAATGAACGTCGATTTCTCCGACTCCTCACATGACCAGCATTTAATATTTGATTGATATGATCGTACCACGTTTTCATCGGCCTTCTTCTACTTCTAGCTCGGTTACATATACCTTCTTCATCATTCTGTCTTCACTCATTCTTTCCATGTGTCCAAACCATCTTAACGACCCTTTCATTATTTTGTTCGTAACACTTTCATTCGCACCACATTCACTTATTATACTTGCATTTGACTGACTAACTAACCATCACGCCATTTCCTCGGAGTGGTAGGCAGAGAGAGTATATTCAAGCCAGTGGTGACATATGGTTCTGAGTCAACAATGACTCTAAAAGAACAACAAAGAATCTACTGGTTTGAGAATAGGATACTTAGAATGATCCTAGGACCTAGACCCGGTGTTGAAGCAAGAACTTGGAGACATAGGACCAACCAAGAGATCCGTATGATGACTCAGCAGCCCCTTATAACAAGCACTGTGAGAGCTGGTCGCCTAGCATGGATTGGGCATGTATGCCAAACCGAAGAGACCAGAGCAATCAAGACCCTGTACGCGTCTAGACCGGCTGGAGTAAGACCTCTAGGAAGGCCTAGACAGGGCCTAATGGACAATGTTCTGGCTGACCTGGCTAGGTTGGGCGAATCAGACTGCTGGGAGCAAAAGGCGCAGGATCGAGGAGCTTGGAGAAAAATCATCAAGGAGGCTAAAACTCTTCAAGAGTTCATGGCTATAGGAAGTAAGTATTCACTTTGTTGCCCCAACCCTTCTTTCAACATCCCTATCAATTCCCCCATCCTTTGTATACATGCTTCCTAAATATACAAATTCATCCAATTGTTCCAGAATAATGTTTACAATATTCATAACCATTTTTGGACATCATAAGTGCATCCATTTTTATTTTGATGTGAAATGGGTGTAACTTGGGTTAGAGTATTTAAGAAATGAAACATAACATGGGAACATTTTGAATGTATACAAATTCTTGTAGACAAATACTGGATTTTACCCATTGCAGATAAAGTTTGTTTTTTGTTTTCCTGTACAAATCTGAATAATTTGCAAAGTGTTGGTGTTCTTTTATGAATGACTCTTGCTTGGCAAAGTCATAGATTATTTATTCAGAAAATACTTTGTTTCAGAACACATTTGTTTCCAATGTGAACCGGTTTCCATTCAAAAGAATTTATTTTAAATTCAAAACAAAAAACAGACATTTGGCAAAAAAGTGGTTTTTATAAAATGAAATGTAAGGAACAACATATTATGGAGGAACAAACATATGCTAACAGACAGCAAAGTACGAATTCATAAGACCTGTGGCAGACCGATGGTTGGAGACAAAGCAGATACAACTAAAAATCTTTTCAGAACCTCACAGATGAAAATTTTGCTGCGCCATTGCATGAAAAACTCTCAGAGATAGAGTGAGAAATATGTATACCGTACACTCCCGATTTTCCGGGGTCGGGTTAACCAGGAAGCGGATTATCCGGGACACTTGAGTCATTGAAAAGATATTTTATAAAAACAAAAATATTTCACAATAGTACTAATAATGCAAACAAAAACTCAAATCTGTCACAATGACATTGGGTGTTTAGTTCATATTTGCGCCACCGCCAACATACGTTTGTGGCTCTACTGTCATAAAGTTTTGAGTATGCAATAAAGCACCCGCAGCTTAGTTCATACTCATATAGCCATATAATTTTAACATATAATTAATTTACCATTCTTTCTTCATCCATTCTCTCCATGTGTCCAAACCATCTAAACGACCAGTTCATTATTTTGTTCATAACACTTTCATTCGCACCACATTCACTTCTTATACTTGCATTTGACACTCTATCATATACAGATTTACACACATTCGTCTTAGAGATCTCATTTCTACTGCATTTATTCTACTTTCATCCTTCTTTTGCCCGTTCCATGCTTCACTTCCATACATAAGGGTCGGCACAAGAACACCATTGTGCACTGCCATCTTAGCTTTTTTGGATAGGCTTTTGTTTGCGATGACAACTTTAAGTGCACCATTTATTCTGTTGCCTGCCCCAACCCTTCTTTCAATATCCTTCTCCACTCACAATATGTAAGCATACTTCCTAAATAAACAAATTCTTCCGCTTGTTCTAGATTTTCACCATTCACACTAGTGTTATAGACTGTCATGTTTTCTTCTTTTTCGAAAATCATTTTCGAAATTGAAGGTTTGTTCTTGTGCCGACCCTTATGTTTGGAAGCGAAGCATGGAACTGGCAAAAGAAGGATGAAAGTAGAATAAATGTAGTAGAAATGAGATCTCTAAGACGAATGTGTGGCAAATCTGTATATGATAAAGTGACAAATGCAAGTATAAGAAGTGAATGTGGTGCGAATGAAAGTGTTATGAATAAAATAAGGAAAGGGTCATTAAGATGATTTGGACACATGGAAAGAATGAGTGAAGACAGAATGGAAAAGAAGGTATATGTAAACGGCGTGAACGGAGCTAGAAATAGAGGAAGGCCGAGGAAAACGTGGCACGATCAAATCAATCAAATATTGAATGTCGGTCACGTGAGGAGTCAGAGAAATCGACGTGCGTGCATGACAAGATGAATGAATGTAGAGGAAGCGAGAGAAGTATGTCAGGACAGAACAGTGTGGCGTTCTATTCTTTCTGCCTACCCCTCCAGGGAGACGGCGTAATGGTTAGTTAGTTAGTTAGAAGGTTTGTTTATTAAAATAAAATAAAATGGCATATTATGAAATATCTAATCTAGAAATTTATAAGTACACTACATCTTTGCAACCTTTCTCTGTTCGTGCAAGCATAGTCAACTAAAATGAATAACAATATAAAAAGATTATAAATCTGCTGACAAAGACTTGTGATGTTATATTCTTGGTAACAGAAAACTATGGTAACAATTGTGGGAACGAAATCAAGTTACGAGTACATACTAAGTATGTTGAATATGAATGGAAGATTTTATGCCCATGCAAGCATTGGGCTTTTAGCAATTAATAGTTTTATAATAATTAATAATATGAAAGAGTTGAAAGGGTCAAAGTAAGGGAAGGAAAAAGGGGAAAAGTAAAGTCAAGATATACAAGGCATGCGTTTGCCCCATCATGACGTATGGAATAGAGGTCAGAGCCGATACCAATAGAATTAAGAACCTTCTTAGAGTAGCAGAAATGCGAACCCTGTGGTCCATCGCAGGCAAAACCCTCAGAGTTCGGATCAGAAATTAAACGATAAGGTCTGTCTGTGGTGTTGAAGACATAGTGAGATGGGGAAGAAGCAGAAGGCACTTTTGGAGAGACCACGTGGACCGCATGGTGAATATAAGAATTGCAAAAATTGTTGATTACCAGGAAGGCCGCCGAAGAGATGGAGAGATGGCTGGACATCATCATCCCAGGACAGCCCACCATCACAAACAGGTCATACGACCTAAACTAAGAGGAAGAAGAAGCTGAAAGGGTTGGATGCAGGTGCCAAAATGAGCGGAGTGTCAGTAAACTGTCTCTTGTATGCGGATGACGCTGTTCGACTTGCTGACAACGAGCATGAACTACAAGTCCTGGTGAATAGTATGTATGAGGTAATGCATGCGAAATGATCTGATGATAAATGTGACTAAGTTCAAGGTAATGATTTTTGAAAAAAAAAGAAATCATGACAGTCTGCAACATTAATGCGTGAATGGTTAAAATATGGAGCAAGTAGATGAGTTCGTGTATTTGGGTAGTATGTTTACAAAAGATGGGCGAGTGGAGAGGGATATTGTAAGAAGGGTTGGGGCAGGCAACAAAGTGAATGGTGCACTTAAAGTTTTCATCGCAAACAAAAACCTATCCAAAAAAGATAAAATGGCAGTGAACAATGGTGTTCTTGTACCGCCCTTATGTATGGAAGCGAAGCATGGAACTGGCAAAAGAAGGATGAAAGTAGAATAAATGCAGTAGAAATGAGATCTCTTAGACGAATGTGTGGATACTCTGTGTATGATAGTGTCGAATGAAAATATAAGAAGTGAATGCGGTGCGAATGATGGTGTTTTGAACAAAATAATGAAATGATCATTAAGATGGTTCAGACACATGGAAAAAATGAATGAAGAAAGAATGGTAAAAAAAGTATATGTTAATGAGGGGAAGATAAGAGGAGCAGTGCCTGGATGGAGTTGTGGTAGGAGATAGCATCCTGCGTGAGACCATTTTGTTTGGCGGAATACATAGTGGGCTATCGGGGAGTTTTTTAATTTTTTTATCCGCATTGATTGCGGGAGGGGTAAGGACAGAATGATGGTGGATAACTTGGTGGTAAAGGGTCATTATTGATAAGGAAGATGGTAATAATTTAGTTCGTGGTCTGGAAACGAAAGATATGAAGTTGGAGTAGTGGAAGGAATAATAGAGCTGGAGTCACAGTATTCTGATGTACCAAAGTAGTGTGGTAACGGTGAAAATAGTATACCATGAAAAAATTATTGGGTTACGTCCAGGCATGAACCCAAGTCCATTAGATCAAGAGAAAAGTGTTATGTCCCCTAGACCACCACCCGGTCCCGTGTTCTTAATGAAAAATAAGGTTAACTACTTTAAAAAACATGAAGACATTCTGTTAATCAATAAAAAGATAAAAATATATTTTACTTATCAGTAAAAATAACCTAAATACATTAATATTAAATGTTATTATTAGTTCCATTTGAAAACTTAAGCAGAGAATCCGGTGACCGTGAAAAGGTCTTTATTATTTTTTTTTATCAAACACAAACATGTTTAGATTGTCTATTGTTTCTTGAACAATAATTTAAGACTCCATATTAAATAATTAAAACTAACTAACTAACCATCACGCCATTTTCCGGAAGGGTAGGCAGAGAGGAAGGATCGCCACAATGCTCTGTCCTGGCATACGTCTCGGGCTTCCTCTACATTCATACATCGTACCATGCACGCATGCAATAATTATGATGAATGAAATTGTCTGTTTTCTATTATTATATTAGTAGTATTATTATATTTTATCTGAATGACATGTTTCGCCTATCGAATGCATTAATTATTATATGTAGCAAAAAAAATCAAATGCGTTGCTATTTATATACATGAGTTAAAGGAGCAGAATACGGTAATTAAGGTAATTGACAAAATGTTTATATATGTAAACATAGTATCCATAAATTTAGCTAATTCCAGGTAATACCTTCCTGTATTCTGAGGTTTCTTCTTCTTCTTTTTGTCCTGTCACACCTCCGTGGTGCATAGGGCATAGGAACCTTATCCACCCGATTATCGCATGCCTGATGCCTAACATCATTCCAAGTGAGGCCTGCTGCTTTAACCTCGTCCTGCAGGGCTCTTCTCCAGGTCTGCCTCGCTTCCTCTTTCCCCCCATAGGGAACCAGTCTAATGCATCCTGAGCCATGCAGGCTGGGTTCCGTCTCAGAGTGTGACCGATCCACTGCCATTTGCGTCTTGCGACTTGTTCTCTAATTGGCTTTTCGCCTGCCATGGTCCAGAGAATGGCATTTGACACTGTTTGGGGCCAATAGATCTTGAATAGCATTCATTTCTATGATATTCTCTACCCCTTCTGATATGTCTGATATGTCTGATATGTCTGATAATTCCTTTTAAGCTGTCTCAATTTGACTTAAGTGTATTATGATCTGTATTAATATTCAGCAGCACAGTTAAAAGCGTACTGCTGTACGGATGTGAGATTTGGAAATCTAATGC
The DNA here is from genome assembly GCA_022606425.2 of Lepidostoma basale. NCBI lineage: Eukaryota > Metazoa > Arthropoda > Insecta > Trichoptera > Lepidostomatidae > Lepidostoma > Lepidostoma basale. The sequence continues at coordinate 286,412 of JAHDVF020001422.1, read as the reverse complement.
GGACGTTATTGGAAAACTCCAGGTGTTTATAAATAGATGCTTTTGCTCAATATTCAAGATGTATTGGCCCCAAATAGTGTCAAATGCCGTTCTCTGGACCATGGCAGGCGAAAAGCCAATTAGAGAACTAGTTGCTAGACGCAAATAGCAGTGGATCGGTCACACTCTGAGACGGAACCCAGCCTGCATCGCTCAGGGCGCACTAGAATGGGGGGAAAGAGGAAGCGAAGCAGACCTAGAGCAACCTGGAGAAGAGCCCTGCAGGACGAGGTTAAAGCAGCAGGCCTCACTTGGGATGATGTTAGGCATCAGGCATGCGATAGAGTCGGGTGGAGAAGGTTCCTTGAGGAGGTGTGACAGGACAATAAGAAGAAAAAGTTAGTCAAAGATTTAAATTTGATCTTTAACGAATGTTTTGTTGTATAAGTGGGTACAATTTGTATTAACAAATGACGTGAAAGTTACGCTAACCCGATTGAAGAACCAATCATTGAATTTAATACATATGTACTGATTTCTCAAAAGACCACAATATCTTCTGTTACGGTGTTACATCTCTGCTTCTCGGAGTGTGGGTAATATGTCTCTTTTAGAAATCTCACACATCTAAACTAAATTAAACACTGTTTTTTCCACTTTTGAGTTTATTTTTCTCGGCATTTTACGAAAGCTTACACTTTCATCACCGGGAGAACGATATAAACTTTTATAATATACGATATAAACGAGTTTACATCGTTCTTCCGATGATGAAGGTGTAATCCTTCGAAACATGTCAAGAAAAATAAACTCAAAAGTGTAAAAAACAGATAATTCATAAAAATAACCATTGCGATGTCATTTGAACCCAACTGAGGGCTGGACATTACAAAGGTGCCAAGCGTACAAAAAGTCAAAAATGAGTTTTTGATCCCAATTGGTGTTAAACATAAAGACCAATAACAATGCTAAAGTGCATAATGATTGAATAATAAAGTGTAGTTTAAATGTAACCCTAAAGATGCCACCCGTGGTACAATTTTCATAAAAAACAGGTTAACCCTTTGATTTCCAAAAGCCGATATATCGGCTTTTGCTATACCAGCGAGAAATGCCAAATCCAACAGATCAAAGTCATGATTTATAAAATAATCACATACTTTGTAGACAGAGTGTGAGGGAGTAATTCAGCGGTACATATAATTTAAGATTTGGATATATCTTTAATAAAATAATCATATTAATAATTAAAAGGAAATTTATAAATTAAAAGTATCCCAAAATTGCCGGCAACCAGAGCATTAAACCACTTGGCAGCATTGTAATGTCATTAGGGTATACACTCTGTTATAGATATTATATTGATTCTCATGACACGTGATAGGTAGCTAAGCCATCGCCATTTTATTGTCACTTGAATTCTACACCAGAACGATGACAGTGTGACAATCACACTGCCATCGCCGTGAATCGAATCCGGGACCTTCGTTTTGGCAGTAATAGCTCTTGCGACTCTGCCACGAAGGTCGTCTTCTTCTTATATGGCGTTTCCGTCCACTACTGGACATAGACCTCCCCATATAACCTATATTTTTGCAAACTGTCATTAGCAATTATCTTTATCATCAGATCATCAAATGGAAAAGCTTTAATTTAAAAGTACTTAAGAAATGCTTCTATAAATTTTAGGCAACAATTTATAGAAGCATTATTCAGGATTACATAATAAAAATAAAAATTATAAAAAGTAAAGATTTGTAGAAACGGGAGTTAAAAAACCATCACAGGGTGTTGATTTTCTCGATCTTTTTTAAATGCCTATAATTTCAAAAATACAAAATTTAGGTTTTTTTCTCATTTTTCTCATAACCAGCATGACTTGCCCTATCATCTGTTTTTGGGTTGACATCGAGATCTGGGACACCCTGTATAATTTATATATTATTTTCAAATTTGGGTCAAATCAAGTTAAAACATAATATAATAATTGAATATAAAATAAATTAAATTACTGACAAAAAATGGCTTGTTTTTTCACAACTCTGACCCCTTAATTCCATCTCCTTTAATTTTGTAAATTAGTAATGATTTTGCATCATTTTATTGTTAAAACAAAAAATTCACTGAAGAAGGACATCTCCCATACTTCCCCCAGTCAGAATGTTCTACTTAGCTCCCTGCAGTACCCCTCGGAAAGGTGATGGACCCACTTTGGGTATCTATGCCTTATTAACCTAAACTCATCAAAATTCATAATTTTACTTATATTGATTAGATAAATATATATTTTAATCTAACCAAACATAACCTTAACTAACCATTGCTTTTATGCAACAAAATTAATTAAATAAAAACTAACTAACCATCACATCGGCTCTCCGAAGGGGTAGGCAGAAAGAATGGACTGCCACACTTTTCATTCCTGACATAATTCCCTCCCTTCCTCAACATTCATACATCGTGTCATACACCCACATCAATTTCTCAGACTCCTCACGTGGCCGACATTCAACATTTGATTTATTTGATCGTGTCACGTTTTTCTCGGTCTTCCTCTATTTCTAATTCCATTTACATTGTTAACATATAATTTTATTTTTCCATGTGTCCAAACCATTTAAATAATTTTACAAATGTGTGTTTAAACTCTGTTGATAGCATCGGTGATTATAATTAGAACCTGACATATATTCCGATATGTTTTATTTTTGAGATAATTATGTAAGAATTATCACGATTTTTTTATTATTGTGTGTAAATTGTACAAAATCAAAATATTAAGTTAATTTTTAATTTTAAATACGATTCTATATTATATATTATTATTATATTTATATACGATTTTTTTATTTTTTTATTTTCGTTTCTCCTACTCTCCTTATGAAGAAAGTTTTTTGTGCTAAGGTGAAGAGTATCTGGAAGATTTCTCTTAAATGTCACTTAATTCTTGTCACCAAAGACTCTAAAAGTCTCAAGACTAAGACAAGAGAGAATGACTGAAGTTCACCAAGTTATATTTACCTAACCTAACCTATCCTAACCTAAAAAAACTAAATTTTATTATAAGCCATTTTTTCATTGTTCGAATTCCACTTCCACATCGAATTCAACTGTCATTGCAATCAATTTAAATAAAATTCGGTTTAATACTAATAGAAAAACCTTTTTATCTCTAAACATCTTCAATATTTCAATAGTAATTACCACTACTACGTAATTAGTATTGATTTAAAAATACTCTGGTGCCATTTTTTTTAAAACCCATTAAAGTAATAGCCATAACACCTACCAATCAGCCATGTATGCACAGACAGTAACAGCCAAATTCTTCAGTTCTTTATTTGAATATGTGCATTTGAATAAACATAGAACACCTGTGTAGAAATTTGAATTTAGAAACATTCAAACATAACTGCATAGATGAAATTGAATGGAAATTTTTAAACTGTTCTGTTAATGAATTGTTCGTGCATTCTCTTTTCAAATACAACATGTGTGTTCAACTGTTATAGATTGTGTTCTATATTCGAATAATTAATATTAACGATTGTGTTAATTAGATTGAAAATAGGATTAGAAAAAAAGTGTTTATTTTTACACCATAAACAGATAAACTAACAAAATGATTTTGTAAATGGATAAAAAAAATCGTAAAAATATTTGTAATTATTAGATTTATTTATGTTGGCAAAGTCGCGTATTTTGTGAAGAACTTTGGTTTGTTATCTAGGAAAATTGTTACAAATAATTATCTATCAATTATTGTCCAAATATACAAACATTACAATTTGATCTTTCGCTAAATGCTGTTATTGAAATGTTACTATATAAGTAAATACTGATAATACCACTTCAAACAATAAGTTATTTTTTTTATCTATTAAAATATAGAGATAATGAAGGTTCAAATACACGATATGAGATCACTTTACAGTGGAACTGGGTAATAATACCATTGGAAAGTTTATCACACTCGTTCTTGGAGCCATCTTTTAATTACATGAATAATAGCATAATTAAATCTATATCTCATGAAACAGTTAGGTACCTTACTCTCTTGTGCGGAGACTGGAGGTACCTAACCATTAAACATATTCAATCAACAGCTAAGTAGGTTATTTATTCAAGTGATACGTTTAAAAAATATTCTATGTTTGAATGTTGATTTTTGAACTTTGTTTGAAATAAAAGAATAATGAAATGGCCAATTAATTGTCAAAAGTACGCGTGTATTAAAATAGCAGTAAAAAAAGAAGTTTTAAATATGTGGAATGCGGTAGGTATAATTATGATGGATTACCGTTTTTACTTTGACAACAGGGTGGTTCGGAGAGGTGTGTGTGTCGCTGTCCCCATCAGCTGTCTCATTTTCTGTCGCGGCACTCTCTCCGAAACTTTCAAAATCGAATTGGTCCGAACTGTGATCCTCCTTGCCCAGGTCGGAGCTCCCGATTACACTACCATATCTGCTGATATCCGTGCTGTCATCTGTCATCATTTCTTTACCATCTTCCGTAATTTCACTCGCAACAAATGTATCATTTGAAACAATATATAATACCACTCGAAAAACTAATAAAAAGTAGTAAGAACGCGACGCGAACACTGTTTCTCGATTAAAAAAACGTATTTATTTCCTACGACATCTTCCAACGCAGCGGAGATGCTTCCGTCAACTTTTACATTCTTTCGATAAAAAGATAAATCCATTTGAAAGTGGAACACAAATTACATCTTTCAAATTTGAATAGATTAGACGGCGATCGCGGCCGAACATACTCCGAACTTCCAAAAGTGTCTAATAACGGATTATAAAAATACAACTAGATCAGGTAGGCATTCATATAAGATATTTACCCACGTAATTAGAACATTAGTAACATTTTTGTTTGTAGGCACTACTTGACCTCAAAAACTTTCGTAACTAAACTTATCCGAGACGTTTCTCCGCGCTGCGGCCAGAACTCGAATTGATATCCACTACACTTGTTCCGGAGATTCACGAAAGTCTTTGCGTTTCCGCACTTCGAACGACGGTCATTCTTTAACAATTTCACACGCACAATTAGGAGAACACGCCATAACAGAAGAAAAACTCGACTACTTGTGTTTTGTTGAAAAGAGATAGCATTCGTCATCTCTTGTTGACATCGGTTGACAGCTCATACTTGTAATGTTTATTACACAACGGTAAAGTAGGTCCCTACCAAATGTTGCTATATATACCTAATAAAACTTGATAATGTGGGAGCCGGTAGTCGCGACTCGCGAGTGAAGAGGAAAGATAATGTTTTATGCTCGCTTCTCGTGCGAGCGGGACGGTCTTGGAATGCGCCGATGATTTTGGGGTTATACAGGTCTGGTTTATTAACTACTCGTCTTGCGTCTGTCAGTGCTCTCGACTGACATTGCTAAGTGCATCGTACATTACAGCGGCAGCAACATTGTTCATCGCCAGCTAACATACTTGCCGTCGGCATCCGCTTGCATGTGTGGGTGAGGAGTGAGAAGGTACTAGTTACGTGAGAATCCGAGAGATATTCCGATCCGAGGGGAGTGCCGCTAGCCGCTAGTTCCGCTCTCTATTTGAATTTTAAATTAATTTAGAATGCGTATACTTTTTGACATTCTTTTTTCTGTCAAAATGGCGATGAAGTTATTATTTATTTCACACATTAGGAACAATTAATAATTAGATTTTTTTTCGTGGCATTTTACATCCAATGAGATTCTAGTTGATTTCTAATAGAAATGTTTGTGTTTCTATGTTCCGAAATAAGTAATTCTCCACGCAATGGGGCAAAGCAAAACTTATTCTCTTTATTACAAACTTATAACTAACTAACTAACCATTACGCCATTTCCCCGGAGGGGTAGGCAGAGAGGATGGATCGCCACAATGCTCTGTCCTGGCATACCTCTCGGGCTTCCTCTACATTCATACATCGTACCATGCACGCACGTCGATTATTCCGACTTCGAATGTGGCCGCCTTTTAGTAATTGATTAATTTGGTCATGCCATGTTTTCCTCGGTCGTCCTCGGCTTCTTTTTCCACTCACGCTGCTTGTGTACAACTTTTTAACCATTCTTCTCTCATCCATTCGTTCCATATGTCCAAACCATCTCAAGGATCCTTTTTTAATTTTATCCATGATGCAGTCATCTGCCTTACATTTCTTTCTTATTTCATCGTTCGGTATTCTATCATATAACGTTTTCCCGCACATTCTTCTTAGTGATCTCATTGCCACGGCGTTTATCCTGCTTTCATCCTTCTTTTGCCAGCTCCAAGCTTCACTTCCATACATAATGATGTGACACATCCATACAGAATAATGATGACAAACTTATCAAAATCAAATTAAATCAATTTTGAACATACATGACTTTAACGGCAGAGCAGAAATAAGGAAATCTTCAATTGAAAGAAGGGTTGGGGCAGGCAACAAAGTGAATGGTGCACTTAAAGTTGTCATCACAAACAAAAACCTATCCAAAAAAGCTAAAATGGCAGTGAAAATATAAGAAGTGAATGCGGTGCGAATGATGGTGTTATGAAAGGATCATTAAGATGGTTTGGACATATGGAAAGAATGAATGAAGAAAGAATGGTAAAAAAATTATACGTTAAGGAACTAGAAATAGAGGAAGACCGAGAAAAACGTGGCACAATAAAATAAATCAAATATTGAATGTCGGTCACGCGAGGAGTCAGAGAAATCGACCTTCGTGGCAGAGTAGTAAGAGCTCTGACTTCCATACCTATGATCCCGGGGTTCGATTCCCAGCGATGGCAGTGTAATTGTCACACTGTCGTTGGTCTGGTGTAGAATTCTCGTGACAATAAAATGGCGATAGATTAGCTACCTAACACATGTCATATTAATCAATATAATAGCTAAAATAAATTGTATACAGTAATTGGGTTCAACTTGGACTTGGATCTTCTGGCTTACAGAGGTTCAGCTCATGTGGCTATTCCTCTTACGTCTGATGGGAACATTGTTGGAAGGTGATTTGGTGGGTTGTTAGTTTATTCGGGGGCATGATTTGTGTGGCCCGGAGTGTTCCTCTGAAGGATAATCGATTTTGGGCGCTTGTGGCGGCTGGAAGTATTTGGGTCGTAATTAGAGAGGTCTTTTATTGTGGGGTTGGGATGTGAAGGGAGTCCTTTGTAAAAACGTTCGGCAAGTTTCAGAATGAATTCATCTATCATCGGGATTGCCGATTCTAGGTACAGTTGTGTAATCCTGGTCCATGAAGGCGCACCAAGCGATAAACGGATAGCCTTATTTTGCAGGATTTGGAGTTTTTGTATGTGACTCGAAGCGGCATAGCCCCAGATTGGGGCTGCATAAGTGAAGATCGGCCTTATAACCGTTTTGTATATCAGGAGTTTATTGTCGATGCTTAGTTTACTGTTTAAACCACCTGTTGTATGCAAGGAAAAAATAAAAATTAAAAATTAAAGAAATAAAATATAAAAATCGACGCGCGTGCATGATACAATATATGAATGTTGAGGATGCGAGTGAAATATGTCAGGAAAAAAACGTGTGGCAGTCTATTCTTTCTGCCTACCCTCTCTGTTTTGTGAGATTGGGACAAAGAAGTGGATTGAAATTAAACTGGATTAAATGTGGCCTAGATACCCTTTTGCTATTTTTTCTGGAATGGTGCATTCTCCAGCTAATGTAACCTAGGGATTGTTGGAGCGAAGCTGACGAAGGGGCGCCGCTGCGTCATATAACAGCTTCGGGTAAGTGGCGTGAAACCTTCTATGTCTTTATTTAACTCTAAGTTTTTTCATTTGTACGTATATTAACAATCACTGTATGTTACCCTACAATAAATAAATATGTAATTGTTATATCCAAAAAATAAAATAAAAATGTCTCACGTTTACAAATATTTTTTATTATAACAATAGAATGCATAAGATGATACTTAAAATTACTCATTTTTTTAATAATACTTTTAATTTTCTAACGGTAACACTGCAACCGAGAATCTTAAATATTTTTTATTACAATTTTTTCTGATACATAATCATACAATTATTAATAATATTCTAAATTTAAAAATAATCTAAGCTGCCTGTAATGGATATTACCAACATCTTATATTGATGAAAACATCAGTTTTCTAGAAGTTTTATTTACTCTCTTTTTTTTGAAGAAATGAAGTGAAAGTTTATCGTCTTCATCATAGGACCATGATTGATATTCTGTCTGAAGAGATATCAAGTTCTATAGAAAGAAAAAGAAGAAGGTAACAATATTTAAGCTACAAAAGAAAACCTTAAAAATAAAGCAATGTCCTAGCAAGATGGAACATGGCACTCCCATAAAATATACAATTACTAACTAACTAACTAACCATCACGCCGCCACACTGTTCTGTCCTGACATACTTCTCACGCTTCCTCTACATTTATACATCTTGTCATGCACACACGTCGATTTCTCCGACTCCTCACGTAACCGACATTTAATATTTGATTGATTTGATCGCGCCACGTTTTCCTCGGCCTTTCTATTTCTAGCTTCGTTCACGTCGTTTACATATACCTTCTTCAGTCATTCTTTCCATGTGTCCAAACCATCTTAACAACCCTTTCATTATTTTGTTCATAACACTTTCATTCGCACCGCATTCACTTCTTATACTTGCATTTAACACTCTATCATATACAGATGTACTTCACATTCGTCTTAGAGATCTCATTTCTACTGCATTTATTCTACTTTTATCATTCTTTTGCCAGTTCTATGCTTCACTTCCATACATAAGGGTCGGCACAAGAACAACATACAATTATACTTCCAACAAACTGATATTACTGCATCAGCATTACGGATTTTTATTATTATTTGTTTTTATTTTGTTTTGAAGCAGCTTACTTTACGATCACCAGTAAAACTTATAAAATAAGTACAATTTTTTTAAATATTTAAACTTACAATAAAAATTTACTTAAATTATATGCATATAATGTTAATTATTATATATTTGTTCATGGTTAATCATTGTCAGTCCGAAAATAGGCCTCCTATATCGGCTTTCATGTCTGTCGATCCCGGACAACATGCATCCAAGTTGTACCGGCGGTCTCTTTAACCCATTGCACTACTAATAAAGATGACATAATTTGTTCATAAGACTAAATTACACACAAAATAAAAATGGTAAAACATAAAAGCATAATTTTTTTTGTTAGTAAGCTAGATCATTATGACTCATCCCCAGGTAGTTTTGGAAGAGTGTGATAAGCTTTAAAGCATTCTGGCATGTGGAGAGCCACCAAACATTTCTCACATTCCCATTGAGATTCACTAGAATCACTAGAATATTCATCAACTTCATTCTCACTGCCACTTTCCAAAAAGATTCGCTGTATTTCATCCTCATTTGATGAAATATTACAAGCGCTACGAGTTTGTTTACAAGTGTGTTCGGCCATTTTGGAGGTATTGACAGATGTTAAAATATCGTAATATCTTATAACAAATAGTGTGAAATAAATTGTGATTATTACATTTTATTATGAAATCGATAACCGAAATATACTTATTTATGTCATTTTTATGAATAAAGTTATTGTCATTCAGTTTTAATGTAAAAAAATCACTTCAAAGACAAACTGGCGATTGCCGACTTTGTGTTGCAATGGGTCAATGTCGTTCCTCCATCGAAGTTGGGAACGTCCTGGGTTTAGAGTCATAGTCCTACGACGCTGGCAAAGGAGCAGTTTTGTCCATTTATTGTCAAAGCTACGACCGACACGGCTTGTCCAGTGTCATTTTAGCGTTACCACTCTTTCAATGATATCCAACACTCCTTTTCTAGCTTTAATATTGGTGTTTCTCACCCTGTCAGCTATACTGATACCCAACATTACTCTTTCCCTTGCTCTTTAGACAACTCTTAATTTCTTTGTGCTTCTCTGAGACAATGTTCTTGTTTCAAACTCATAAGTTAACACAGGCAAATGCAGCAGTCAAATATGTTTCGTTTGAGGTTTATGAGAGTTTGCAGATGAAAAAAAAATTGTCCATTTTCGGAACGCAGCCCAACCCAAACCAATTCCTCAGTAAATTTCTGTGGTTTGATTTTCTCTTCTGATATTTTTTAGTTTCATATAATTATTTTATTTTAGTTACACCATTTTGGGTCTAAACGTTTTTCGTTTGTTATGTCTCATTTGTGTATTATATAAATAAATATGTATTAATTAATTAATCAAAATAAAATTATTAGACATAATTTATGAATCAATATTTTTTCCCGGTGGAATAATTTATCTTGTCATTTATATCAAACTATAATATTATTATTTTTATTTTTTATTTTTATTTTTAAAAGACTAACATCAAAGATTTAAATCAATGATATTAGAATTTATTTTACAATCTTCAATATGAGCAGAAAATAGCTCATTATTATGAAGAAGGAATCTGTACGTGTCCAGGCTCGAACCCAAGACCCCTAGATTAGGAGTCAAGTGTTCTATCCCCTAGACCACCACCTGATTATAAACCATTTTTTTTTAATTTTTCTAACTCTATCATTTTATATATTTGAAAAAATAACACATATTTGACTTTGGAATATAATTTAAAAACACTATTCTATTTTATTTCAGAACACATTTTTGTTTTTAGTGTATCGGCAGTTTTATTAAAACAAAAGACATTGTCTAATTAGACAGGTTCAACGTCATTAATTTTTTTTTCCAATCTGTTGAAATAATAGTGTGATATTATGTGATTGGATCCAGCTTGTGTCTACGTTGGAATGTTTATTTATTGTCTATGTTGGATTACGTGCCAAACATTGCTATGGCAACACTTGCCAAGATAATTTTTGATGCAATATTTTTGGAATTTCTGCGTTTGGTTTATATTTCTAAGAAAAATATTTAAAGCTAATAAAATCACTTATTTTAAAATATTCTTAATCAAATGTTACGTACATAGGTAAACTATGAAATAATATATAATAAATGATGTTTTTTTAGAGGTAAACAATACATATTCAAAATGAAAAAGAACATATTAAAATAATGTTAATGTCTATGATATTGGCTTTATTTAATAGATAATTTTATGCCATTATTGTTTAAATATGATTTCGGGCATATGAGCGCCACGGCTAGCTCGAATGAAGCGCAACCGTGAAGTCCAATTATCGACAATTGTCGTCTTTGTGGATGCGTATTATCCACTAGAGTGTACGTAGTGCGAAAACGATCCATGTTCTTCCGAATAACTTGCTCGGATGGACGATTATGTCGACCGTAAAATGGACGTAGTGCACGATAAGTTTGGCGAACCGAACCATGATTTTCAAAATAAGTTTGCACAATTTGCGAGTGCTGTTCTGATGTCAGTCTATTCATGGTGAAATGGCAAAACGTACTACAAATCAACTGTCAACTGTCAAATTGACAGAATGTAGAAACAATGTTGCCAGTTTAAAAACCAAACCTCTAAAAAAAACTCCCTATACATAACACAAATATATATAATTAAAAGGGGGTTATACCCGTCCTATTAAAAATAAAAGTAACTAACTGACTAATCATCACACCATTTCCCTGGAAGGGTAGGCATAGAGGATGGACCGCCACGCCGCTTTATTGTAAAGTATAATTATTTTGTCAAAACAGAGTCAAAACAATGTTCCAGAAGAATCCAGACATTGGATTTTGACATTTAATTTCAAAACAAAATGGCGGCAGATGGTTATCTATTTTTAAAACACCCGTGGAAACAAAACACAAAGCATTTAAAAACAGATAAATTAGAAATATGTTATTACTATTTTGTCAAATACTTTAAGTATAATATAAATGAGTTAAAACAATGACTAGAAGAAATCAAGTTTTTAACAGAAAAACATTGAATTTAGAAATTTGCAATTTGTAGAAAGAAAACCCAAAGCTTTCAAAAATAACAATATTAGATACACACTATTAAAATGAAACAATAGAAAAGCGTTGCTTTTCTTTTGTTTTGTTGTTTCTATGTATTTTGTTATTTGAGAATTATGTATTCTTTTATAGACTATTAATTTGTTAATATTTGATCGCTGTGACTTGTCCTAGAGTCCTCAAATAGCTGTAAAATCGCCTGTGTTATGATGAAGGACCTAGATCATATCCTGTATGTGTACAAGTGTACCCAAGTGTACAATCTGAACAAGTGTACAATCTGAACAAGTGTACCCAAGTGCATGATGTGTACAAGTGTACAATGTGTACAAGTGTACGATGTGTACAATGTGTACAAGTGTACAATGTGTACAAGTGTACGATTTGTACAAGTGTACAATGTGTACAAGTATACGAATTGTATAAGTGTACGATGTGTACAAGTGTACCCAAGTGTAACCCGCAACTCATTAATCAGAAGTCTAGTGATCTTTCCGCTACACCATCACACAGAAAAGGTTTTAAAACCTCACCCATCATAAATCGATTTGTACTTAAGAAAAAAGCATTTTCTTTATGTAAATTTGTACCATTTTCAAATTCATTTATTTCAATACCCGTCAGATTCATGTTCCCAAGAAAGAAGGGAATTCATGGATGCCAGTCCAGCTGTGGACCAGTTCTCCAAGGGGTCCGGGGGCGAGGAAGGTTCCGGAGTCTTCTTCCAGTCCTGCTTCTTGGCCTTGCTGTGGTGTGCAGATTTCACTCGCTTCCGCGCCGCGGCTTTCGGCTCCTCGTTCACGGAGACCATTGGTGCAACCCTTGAATAATCCATTAAAAAACGTTTGTAATAAATACAATAATTCAAATTAGTTTATTTTTCTTTAAGATTTTCTTTTCATTGGTTATCCAAGCAAATGAGTTAATTTATTGTTTCTTTACCAATGACGTAAAACACCATATTAAATAATTAATATGAATGACCTGTTAAGGCATTATGAAACATAGACTTACTCCTTTTGGACTTTGATTATACTTTTTTTTTTCACTGTCCATACCGGAAAATCGGGAATGTACTGTATATTCTATGAGTGTATATTATATTTATTTAAACGAATAAAAAACAAATATAATTATTGTTTCATTAACCCTCCTTTCCCTGTGATGGGTATCTTCTACACGTTGCTTCTAATAACCATCAATATCTCTATACATTTAATAAATACAAGGTTAAGATTTTAGGTATTCCTCCGTAATATATTTACGCATTGATTAAAAAAATAATATTAATAATAATCAGAATTCATCGGGTACATCGGAGGTATTTTGTGAACATCGGAAACAAAATTCGTAGCGCTGAGTACGCGACACTATATTCGCATCTCACTCTTGCATATATTCTAGTTCAATGTTCTCACTCTCGGCCGTCCCGCCGCCGCCGGCAGTCGTTTTCGGGCTTCCAACCAGAGCGGACATATGCCCGTTCCGTGAGCGTTGCCAGATGGTTTTTTAATGTTTTTAGCAATTAAATCTCAATTATTATAATTTTTGACTTGAATTATAATTATATAAGGGGATTAGCTATGAATGTTCCTATTTTTCCGATTTAAAATCGCTAATTTTTTAACACGTACTGACTACCCTACACCGGAATGCACATTTTTATTTTAGCACCATAAGGGAAAGGTTAACGGTTCTGTAAAACTCCATACGAAATAATAAATATTAATAAATACATTTGTTTTTTTAGAAGTTTTATAATACAAATATGGGAATGCCATCCATCACCTTACTGGAGTATTATGAAAGGTCTTGTTAATACTGTCCTAGCAAGGTGAACATATCACTCCCATATACTAAAAACATTTAGAAAACTGTTATTTTCATTACTATTAAATTCAAATGAAATTTAACATTATTATTATTGTTTTGTTAAATCCCTCTTTACATCACGACAGCATGAGCCAAATCAATTTAAAGGGTATTATAGCTATCATAGTGATTCTCATGACATGTGATAGATAGCTAATCTATCGCCATTTTATTGTCACGTGAATTCTACACCAGACCGAAGATAGTGTGACAATCACACTGCCCTCGCTGGGAATCGAACCCGGAACCTTCGGGGTGGTAGTCAATGCACTTACCACTTATTTATGGAATAACATAAAATTTAATTAATTTATTAGAGTAATTTTTTTTTCTTTTTGTCCTGTCACACCTCCGTGGTGCATAGGGCCTCAAGGAACCTTCTCCACCCGACTCTATCGCATGCCTGATGCCTAACATCATCCCAAGTGAGGCCTGCTGCCTTAACCTCGTCCTGCAGGGCTCTTCTCCAGGTGGCTCTAGGTCTGCCTCACTTTCTTTTTCCCCCCATAGGGGAGTAATTACTTTATTACCATGTTTAATTTTACTCTATTAATAGGTACCTAGCTAAAATAAAATTGATTAATCAAGAAACAATAGAAACAGCTTGATATACCTGTTGTGTCTGGCAGTCTTGGGACGGACCCTCATCTTCTTCTTGTCAATTTTCCTCCTGTCTTTGCTGTAAGTCCTTCCATCCTCGCAATACCCCGCTTGTTCATTGTTTCCGCTCTCCACCTCTAGACCGGAACCTTCACCTGATTAGGGTATCATAATATAAATAGGCAAAAACCGGGATGTCAAAGTTGCATAACGGGTCATAGAAAGATCCATGTTAGGTATCTCACTTAGAGAACATATACCCAACGTAGAGATTAGATTAATTTTATGTTCTACCTACCCTTATGTATGGAAGCGAAGAATGGAACTGGCAAAAGAAGGATGAAAGTAGAATAAATGCAGTAGAAATGAGATTCCTTAGACGAATGTGTAGATTCTCTGTGTATGATAGAGTGTTAAATGAAAATATAAGAAGGGAATGCGATGCGATGATGGTGCTATGAACAAAATAATGAAAGGATCATTATGATGGTTTGGACATATACCTCAGGGAGTATAACTGTTATCCTTTTATGTACCCCTCACTGTTTCTCTCGGGAGTGTTGGGTTTCAACACTCTTGAAGCTCGTCGAATGATCTTTCTGGGAAAGCATTTTCTTAAACTGTTATCCGGAGGTATTTTCAATCCAGGAGTGCTGAGAGAGCTAAATCTGTACGTTCCCCATAGTTATAGCAGAGCAAGGGGGCATATATTATTTTATGCCCCAAATTGCCGCACAGAGGCCTTTCGAAGTTCTCCTGTATTGAAAGCGATTCGTCTCTTAAATGAGGTTGCAGAAGAGATAGACCTCTTTGGATGCAATTATGGCGAATTCGTAAATACCCTTATGATAAAGGCAGCAAGCAAATAACTGGCTTTTCCTATTCATAAGGTTCTATGTATATTTCCTTTGATATTCTTTTTTTTCACCCTTTACATCGATTTGGCTTGCGCTGTAATGATGTAAGGAGTTTTTTCAACAAAATAATAATAATAATAATAATAATATGGAAAGAATGAATGAAGAAAGAATGGTAAAAAAAGTAGATGTTAACGATGTAAATGAAACTAGAAATAGAGGAAGACCGAGGAAAACGTGGCACGATCAAATAAATCAAATATTGAATGTCGGACACGTGAGGAGTCAGAGAAATTGATGCGCGTGCATGACACGATGTATGAATGTTGAGGAATCGAGAGAAATATGTCAGGAAAGAAAAGTGTGGCAGTCCATTCTTTCTACCTACCCCTTCGGTGAGATGGCGTGATGGTTAGTTAGTTTGTTAGTTAGTTAGTTAGAGATTAGAAGACGCACCAGGGTCACCGATGTAGGGATACGCATTGGGAGGATGAAGTGGCAGTGGGCTGGTCATGTGTGTCGACGGGATGATGGAAGATGGAGCCAGAGCGTTACTGAATGGAGGCCAAGGTTAGGCCGGATAAGTGCCGGGAGACAGCCAACCAGATGGAGCGATGATATTGTGCGAACGGCAGGAAGAGCCTGGAGAATACTCGGGAGAGATTAAGAGAGATGGCGTGGGGGTGGAGAGGCTTACGTCCAGCAGTGGATGGAGACAAGCTGACCAAGAAAACCATACTTGGTATTTGATCAATACATAAATAAATAAACATGAACTGGTTTGCAAAATTAATGGTTAGGTGGAGGTCGATACTTTTTAAGTGTAGAAAGAAAATAATTAAGATTTACTTAAAAAAATCTTGACAAGAGCTTGCAAGTCTAGTCATTCTCGGTATAGGTGCATTATATCCATAGTTACTCTGTGTTATTATGTGTTAATTTGTATATAATTTAGTTTGTTTTTGTTATCCGGACAAGGCTCCGGCGGGAGTGAAACCGGTTGAATCGATAAATCAGAATAAAGTGGTGTAAAGACAAAGTATAAAAGTGTTTTAAATTATTTCTAATCAATTGAATGCGTATCGGACGTACGGCGATGGTCAATTTTAATTTAATTCCTTTTTTCCATTTTTAATATTTTTCATCATTCTTCTCATATGTCCATATTTGTTTGTTTATGCGGCGTTGGAATCGTGGGCTAACAGAATTAGGTAACGGGCGGAGAGAGGGGACTGCTACGAAGGTCTGCTTTATAGGGCGCCGAAGCCAGCAAGCTGTGTGCGAGCGAGAGAGGGCACACAGGGGTCGGCGGCGTCCATTTCGGGCAGTCCCATAATTTTCTCCGTACCTCTTTAGCTCCCGGTTTTAACGTCGCTACTTTATGTATTTAGAATGTAAGTCTTTTAATTTGTGTTTGTCTTATGTAACTATTTCTACTTAATAAACAAGGCGGTCGGGACGGAGTGAAGTGTGAATGGTCGAAGCGTGGGGTGGCAACAGGAGTGGGAGGCCTCGCGGCCGGCCGGTAGCTTTGCGAAAGTGCCGCCAGATGGCACTGCTACCGGGACCACCGCCGGCAAATCATATAAATAGATGGGTTCAGGGCAGAGCAAATCAGTGCATGCCTAGCGCCTGCCAAGAGCACATCTACAATAGCCTTTATAAAGGCTGAGCTATCGCACACCCCACTTCGCATCACGCTTCACTCTCTACCGATCGCCGACTAAATATAACTTGTTTATTATTTTTTCGCCCGCTTTCGGTACGAGAGTCAAGTATCATCATGCCCCTTTCCCCGTGGACTACATCGGAGACGAGCAGCAGTCAGCGCAAAATAAATATTTACAGGGACGTCCCGTACAGAATGTCTCCGCCATCACGGCTAACCCACCTTTAATAATAACGGCTTTCTCTGCGATAGTATCCATGGCCCTTGGGGTTTGCGACGAACCCACGACGGCCTGCGCTATGTTCTGCGGTCTCACGTCTCTTAGGGCGATGGTCTTTCGGATCTCGGCCACTTCCGATTCGTGCGACACGTTTGGTACCCTGAAATAATAACAAATTTAGCTGAATTATAATCAAAGTTTATATCAGTCAGGACCAAACAAGTTTTGAAGACTTCCGAGATGAAGACACTGAGAATGATAGCAGGCAAGACACTGAGAGATCGCGTGAGTAATACCAGAATAAGATAAATATGTAAGGTTGAGGATATTATAAGATGGAGTAGACAGCGAAGAAGGGACTGGTACGGTGATGTTCAAATAATGGACACCACCAGACTCCCCTATATTACACTACATAATCAGCCTCACGGGACTTGTCCTCGTGGAAGACCTCCTAAAAGATGGAACGACAGTTTGAAGTCTACCTCACAGGAGGAGCAACCCTTTGGTGAACCTACCACATAGGTCTATAACAAGGAAGTAAAAGATTATAAAATTATTACAGAATTTAAAATTATACAAGATGCCCACTACACACCCGTAGCAGTCAAAAGACGCAGCGTCGCCCTTTCATTTATTTCCCTGCAGATTTTTTTATGTGTATAGGCAAAACAATCTGTGCTGTCGCTGTTGGAGATATCTATCGAGGACAAAGAGACCAACATCCTCCAGCACGGCCGAGTTCTCGAAATATCCCTTTATTAATGGTTGATGTCATCAATGGTATCAAATAGTTCATGTACAGTTTTTTTTCTTTTACCTGTAGATATTAGCATCACTGTGCATGGCTTCTATATTGCCAAAGTCAAGATCTTTTCCGGTGTCTGGCGAGGGTCCTTCCGCCTCGCTGCTGTCCATGACTCGAAGCCGGGAGCCGCGGTTGGGACGCGGAGCAGACTGCGGTTTCGTCCCACCGATACGCGGCCCCGGGCCAGCACTTCTTTTGCTGGCGGAGCGAGCTCGACGCGTTCGTGCCGATCTCCCGAGCAATGGTGCTTCTGAAATGATGTAAATATTTTGTTTCAAATGTGATCATGGGGTCAACAAATAAGAATTTATTACTGCGATGACTGTTATGCTGAAGGTTCCAGGTTAGATTCCTGGCAATCGCAGTGTGATTATCAAACTGTATTTAACCCTTACAGGCCTGCGAGAATTTGAAAAATCGGAACGCTCTTGTAAACAATTAAATTACTCTTCACACAAAATACATAAAAATATCAAATAAATTGCATTTTGTAGTCAAATGTTTTACATTTTTTATCTTATAAAAATAATCAGACTTTTTTTGTTTCGTTTTGAGTTTAAGAAAACAAATAAAAATATATTACATTGAAAATGTTGTTTATAAATGAAACCAAAACATTGCGCGTTGATAACTAATAACGATATAAGAGTCACCCTAAGTAAACAAACACTCAAAATCAAAGATTCTGACACAGTACGTAGCTCGGCGGTTATGCAACTGTGTGTGTGATGATTGGCTGCGATACGTGATCCGTATGGGACACGCAATACAAAAAAATAGATTAAATTAAATATTTTTACAAAAAGGATGAATGTTTAACTCTAAATCACAGAGATGACATAATAGTATATAATACACATTTTTACTTTTGATCCGTCGTAGTAAATTTACGGGATATTACACGTTAAACGGACTATATGCGGACTGCTATTGTAGCCAGCCGGACTATAAGGGTTAGTCTGGTGTAGAATTCATGTGACAAAAAAATCTTGTGACAGCCAGGACCTGACACGACACCAGAGGAACTAAGAATAACTGTTAAAAAGGAACAGGAATACGTGCAGAAGTATGGGGGAGGCCTATGTTCAGCAGTGGACGACCATGGCTGTTTAAGTGAGTATGTAACATCAACTAACCTGTATGGCCGTCACTGTCGCTGGGCTCCATTGCAGATAGCTTCTTCTGCCTCTTGTCTCCGGCGTGCCAGTCCACGGTGGGATTTGCAGCAGTTTCAACACCAAATAGATTCGACAGCGCCCCCGTGACACTGACCGTCGTCTCTTTCTTCTTCGGCTGGAAATAGAAAATCAAATCTATATTTTTACAATTATTGACACACAGAATTTGATAAAGCAATAATGTTAAAGTGTTTATTAGAATAACAAAGATAAAATGTTCCATCGAAGGCGTGTTTATTAATAATCAAATAATCAATCACAAACTTTTAGATATGTTGTTAAATGGAAAACAGAGCTTTGATCTATAAACTAATGATAGCATTAAGTTCATAAATATAGCTTGCTGTTTATTTAGCATTAAGTTCATAAATATAGCTTGCTTGCTTGATGTAATGAAAATATAAATGAATGCAGTCCAAATGAAAGTGTTATGAACAAAATAATGGAATTAGAAATAACGAAAGACTGAAGAAAATGTGTCACGATTAAATAAATCAAATTTTGAATGATGACACGATTGACAGACAATACATGATGGTAAGTTAGTTAGTTAGTTATACCTTCTTCACTGGGATGACTTCTTCGACGTGGAAAAGATTAGCAGCCTCAACGGCTAAAGTCTTTATCTTATCCTCAAACTCTGACGAGTCTTTGGAGTCAGACAGGTGGACTATCTCCCTCAGTGGATCGCTGTACACTTTGACAGGCTGATTGGCCGGCGGGTTTGTCTGCCCGGGGATGTTCGTGACGCTGGCGGCAGTCGCCTGCATTACCATTGCCGTCGGGGTCATGGAGTGCGTCGGTATAATCGACTGCGATTGCGTGGTGATCAGCTGTGACACGGGCACCGTTATCTTTGTGTCACCGGGTTTAACAGGCGTAGTGCTTAACGCCTTTGGTAATCCAGCTGAAATAATTTTAAAGGTTATGTCAAAAAAAAAAAATTTTGAAAAAATATGATTAAATATTTATTGTTTCTTGATGTAAAACTACATTTTAAATAATCAATACGAATGAAAACGTCAGTTCTCTAGAAGACTTATTATATTTTAGGGATATTACATGTTTCCTTATATGGCTATATTGCCATAGAAAGGCGAAACATGTCATTCACATAAAATTTAATAAAACTCCTAGAAAACGGATCTTTTCATTCGTAATATTAAGAAATTTAAACACACTGTAATCCATTTTATTTATTAGATATTTTTATAAAATAAGAATATTATATATTGTTTCTTAAACAATGATACAAAACTTCATATTAATTCATTAATACGAATAAAAACGTCAGTTTTTTTGAAGTTTTATTATATTTAAAGGGAAATACATGTTTCACCTTGTCAAGGCAATATCAAATATGTGAAACATGTCATTTCCATAAAATATAATAAAATTTATATAAAACAGATGTTTTCATTCGTATTAATTATTTAATATGGAGTTTTACATCATTGTTAAAGAAACAATAAATGACTATAACTGTGTTATGTTAGATTATTTATTTATTTTTTACTTTGCAGTATATAAAATGCATATATAATCTTATTCGCAATTTGTAAAAGATTTTTAGTAAATCAAATTTATGTATTACAAGCCAACACAGACTTCAATTCAGACTCTGATATCAGACACCTATTGTCAAGAAAGCTATTTGCCTGTCACACAAACTGCTTAATCAAATAATTAATTTTAAAAGTGCATTATTACTTGGTTCATATTAAATAAATTAATCAACAGTGTAAATTTCGTCGTAATCGGTTCAGTATTTGTCGAACCTATCAGTCTCATAACAACGAACATTGCCTTTTATTTTTATAGATTATAAGAACTAACTTTTAGAAATGGATATGTTTATTTTACCGGCATCTGCAGTCAACGGGATATTCAGTTCGTTCCCGGTTTTCACGACGGGCGGCGGCAGCACACTGTTGCCATTGACGGCAGCCGGCGTGGCCAGCTTGGCAACGTTGCTCTGAAGGTTCAGTCCGTTGGCCCCGCCCATGTCCAGGTTGTGAGTGAAGGCCATCACGTCGAGGGCGGAAGACAGAGCCTCACCGAAGCCGCCTGCGATGTTCAAGCCCGTCGGCTGGACGGAAGAGTCTACGTGATGTCTGAAAGTATTAAATTTATGATTAATATTGCAATTACAATTGTAATCATTATCAATTTGACGTCCGTACACTAACTAATGATACAAAATAAAACAATTTAACACATAATGTTTTTTTAGATGGTGGACTTGTCGTCAGCTGGACGATCCGGACATTAGTGTTTATATAATTTTTATTCCAGGTTATCAACTGTTTTTTTTAATTAACAGGAATTAGGCACTTAAAACAATCCAACACCAGCAAAAACTTAAAAATATTATTGAAGAATTTATTCAAATTGTCATTGGAACAAATGAAAATTTTATTTTTACACCTGTCAAAATTCTTTTCATAAACGAAAAAACATATATAATTTTAAAGTCAAAAGAATGAAAACGTATTTTGTGTCACAAATAACTATCATAAAGTGCGGCAACAATCAAATTGACCAAAACAATTCACTTATACACGAAATATCTCCAAATTTACGGGAGCACCACATGAACCAAACCAAATTTTCAAAATATTTTTTTAAATTTAATACTTTAAATAAATTTAAGCAATACAAGTATCTTCTTAAATAATAAAATAAGACTTCTTCTTTTTCTTTTAATATATCTGGCGATCTGCGACACAGAAGTCATGTCTCCTGGGATGATGAGATCAAATTGTTCCTCCATCTCTTAGGTGGTCTTAGGTGGAGTCTGTCACTATCCGTTTTGTCCACATGGTCCCTCCACTATCTTCTTCTGAATTTATATCACCAAACGATATCCTCTATTTCGCATTACTGAAAAAACTCTCCATGATTGTGTCCATGCCGCAGACATAAGAAAAGAAGAAACAATGCGAAGACATTTTAGAAAATATCTCTTACTTGAGTGGGACCTTGGTCGGTGTAGAAATGGAAGCCCGTCCCCACATGATCCTCCTTAGGTCTTCGCCGGTCATGTCACGTTTGCGAAGCTCGTTAATCGTCACTTTCCCCACTCTCTAAAAAAGAATCCATTTATCAGAAATACCATACAAAAAGATATGCGGTTATTCACTTTGATTAATGTTGTTAATTGAAAATTCTTGCTAGAAGTTCATTGTAAACGATAAACTAACTAACTAACTAACCATCACGCCGTCTCTCCGAAGGGGTAGGCAGAAAGAAAGGACTGCCACACTTTTCTTTCCTGACGTATTTCTCTCGCTTCCTCAACATTCATACATCGTGTCATGCACGCGCGTCGATTTCTCTGAGTCCTCACATGGCCAACATTCAATATTTGATCGTATCACGTTTTCCTCGGTCTTCCTCTATTTCTGGTTCCATTTACATTGTACACGTATACTTTTTTTACCATTCTTTCTTCATTCATTCTTTTCATGTGTCCAAACCATCTTAATGACTCTTTCATTATTTTGTTCATAACACCATCATTCGTACCGCATTCACTTCTTATATTTTCATTCGACACTTTATCAGACACAGATTATCCCCACAATCATCTAAGAGATCTCATTTCTACTGCATTTATTCTACTTTCATCCTTCTTTTGCCAGTTCCATGCTTCGCTTCCATAAATAAGGGTCGGTAAACGATGTAAATAAATAAATAAAATGCTAATATTCCTTTATACTAGATCATCATGGGCCATCCATCCACTCCTGGACGTTAAAGACGTGTAAATGACATAATGTGAACAAGAAACACAGAAAAAAAATCGACGAACGTGAATGTTACGATGTATGAATGTGGAGGAAGCTAGAGAGGTATGTCAGGACAGAACGGTATGGCGGTCCATCCTCTCTGCCTACCCCTCCGGAAGAAACGGTGTGATGGTTAGTTAGTTAGTTAGTTAGAAATATACAAAGATCAAGGAAAACGTAGCAAGACCAAAGCAATCAAATATTAAATGTCGGCCACGCGATGAGTCGGTGAAATCAACGTGTATGACACGATACAAGAGTATGACACGATATATTAACAAAAAAAAGAAACAAAGTCATGGTAATTTACCAATCCAACATGTGACCAGATGGTATACATGTGGGGCGAGGTTATTTACTTTTATAACTTAAAGGGTGTGGAAGGCATACTTTTTTTAAAGGGTGCAGGCAGAAGATTAAATTAGTTTGAGAAGCTACAATATGATTTTATAATTAAGGCGTTCAGTTTAAAAAGGTTTTAATATTCATATGTGTCAGTTACACACCTTCCAATTGGTGACCGCTCCCTTGCGCTGTTTAGCCCTTGTCTTGGCCTTGGATTTTATTACCATGACACCGCGCTGCTCGTACCGGGGGTCATCTGAGGGTCCCAGCCCAATGGAGTACTCCTGGAGGTAGTGGTGAGCGTCCTGCTGTGGCACGGCTCGTTCCAGGGTCACCACAATCTTGGCCCACTGCGTAACAAGCAAATTAATCCTTTAAAACAATAGAATAGATAGTTTAATAGGTGAATACTAATGCCAAGATGAGAGTCAGTAAGCTGTCTTATGTATGCAGACAGAGAGCATGACTTTCAAATCTTGTAGTACTATTATTATTTTGTTGAATTACTCTTCTTCATGTCCTGTCACACCTCCGTGGTGCATAGGACCTCAAGGAACCTTCTCCACCCGACTCTATTGCATGCCTAATGCCTAACATCATCCCAAGTGAGCCCTGCTGCTTTGACCTCGTCCTTTAGGGCTCTTCTCCAGGTGGCTCTAGGTCTGCCTCGCTTCTATCTAGTGCGCCCTGAGCGATGCAGGCTGGGTTCCGTCTCAGAGCGTGACCTATCCACAGCCATTTGCATCTAATGACTTGTTCTCTAATTGGCTTTTCGCCTGCCATGGTCCAGAGAACGGCATTTGATACTGTTTGGGGTCAATAGATCTTGAATATTGAGCGAAGGCACCTATTTATAAACACCTGGAGTTTAACAATAATTTGTTGAATTACAGCGTGAGCCAAATCCATATAAAGTATATGTAACAAAAATAAACCATCTAACCGAACTAGTCATAGCATAGCAATGAATCTCAATATAACAAATCACTCGATATACCGATTTTTTACAAATACCCTTAAGAATTGTTTTTTATTTTTATTTTTTTTTTATTTCAGGGTAACAAACAGCAAATAAGTATACATATGAAAATACACAAAGAAGTACTAAAAAAAGGCCAATTACATGCTACCACAAATATAAATGAATGAACAGAGTTAACATTATAGACTTTAGAAACGAGATTTATCTAAACTAAAATCAAAATAAAACTAAGGTAATAGTATAAAAATTAACAAAAAGATAGTAATAATAATACAAATAAAGGAATATAATATTATAGCACTAAACACACCGAAAAATTGCTGCAACTATTTTTTTAAAAACATAAGCATTTAGGTGAAAAACATTGATTACATTAAAAGATTTGTTGTAAGTGTCGCATATCCGGTACATTGCCGCGCTTTGAGCGTAATTTGTGCGATAAGAAGGAAGGTGTATACCGAGGTTCCACTTTATTACTCAATTGTATGACTCAAGGACGACCGAGGAAATCATGACATGACCAAATTATTCAAATTTTAAAGATCGGCCATGTTAGAAGTCAGAAGAATAGGCATATGTGTATGACTCGCTGTATGAATGTGGTGGAAGCAAGAGAGGTGTGTCAGGATAGAGCAGTGGCAGTACTCCCATAAAAGCCCAGAAGCTTGCGTAAGAAATTTTGAATCAAAACCTCCAAATCTAAATAATTATACACCAAAATTCAAATAAACCATCAACCCACCAAATCACCTTCCAACAATGTTCCCATCAGACGTAAGAGGAATAACCACAAGAGCTGAACCTCTGTAAGTCAGAAGAGATTTTGATTCAAAATTTCTTACGCAAGCCGGGCTTCTTAGCTTCTATGGGAGTACAGTCAATGGGATAGAGTAGTGTGGCGGTCCATTCTTTCTGGATTATTCTGAGAAAACGGAGTCATGGTGTGGTGTTGCTGTGAATTAATTTGTAAGATTGTGATATATGTTAACAAAGGATGGGCGAGTGGAGAGTTAGTGCAGGCAACGTGGAGAATTGTGCCTTAAAATAGGCAGTGCAAACAAAGCTAAAATAGCAGTGAATAATATGAAATTATGACTGATTTGTCGCCTCTGATTAGGTTGGTTTAGGCCAGGTTAGGTAATATTATTCTATATCACCTGCTTCATCCATTCCTTCTCCGATTGCTCGATGACGTGGGCATACGTGTTTCCCATCATGGCGATCAACATGTTGAGGAGCAGAATCGGCACGAAGACCATGAAGATGGCAAACACGGTTTTGCTCAAGTTAGGGTATGTGGTGAAGCTCAGATCAGCATACTGGAAAAACAGGAGTGACCGGTCAATGTGTGTTAGCAAGGGGTTATGTATCTTATAAATTCCACTAACAAAATGTATGTGACACAATCTTTCGCCGCAGCAGACATCATTGGCACAAATTATTTTTGGCATATTCTATTTCTAAGTAAAAAATTAATAGAACTTTTTTCTGAACAAAGTTTATAATTTTGTAAACAACGCTCACTGTGTTTTACTGATTATAGAATAACTAATTTTCTATTTTTTTTTCTTTATTCTCAGGATATGTGATAGGTAGCTAATCTATCGCCATTTTATTGTCAAGTGAATTCTTCACCATTCCAAAGACAGTGTGACAACCACACTGCCATCGCCGGGAATCGAACCCGAGACCTTCAGTGTGGCAGTCAAAGCTGTTGGCCCTGAGCCACGAAGGTAATTTGATATCTAAATGCATATCATATCTCAGCCAGATGTGACTCAAAATGTTAATTGGCATATTTCGAAGGCTTTATACCTTCATCATCAGAAGAACCATATAAACTGTTATTTTTATATGAAGAAGAATAAACAACAACAACAAACCATCACGCCGTTGCGCCACATGGGTAGGCAGAGAGAATGGACTGCCACACTACTCTATCCTGACAAACCTCTCTAGCTTCCACCACATTCATACAGCGAGTCATACTCGCACGTCGATACTCCCAGCTAACCAACCAACCTTTAAAATTTGATTAATTTGGTCATGCCATGTTTTCCTTGGTCTACTTCGACTCCGTACTCCATTTACATCATTAACATATACTTTTTTAACCGTTCTTCACCCATGCACTCCATATGTCCAAACTAACGCTACTAATTTTGTTCATAGTACTTTCTTCCGTTCTATATTTCTTTCTAATATCGCCATTTGAGATTTTGTCTTACATTGTTCTAACACACATACGTCTTAGGGACCTCATCTCTACCGCATTTATTCTGCTCACCACGAAGAAGAAGTATTTTAATAATTAAAAATGAATTGGCAAGTATATTTTTCCTCACAATCCTTGTAGCTATCTAATTTCTTGTATTTTTATATTATTGTATTGTACTTTGATATGTTATCAGGTTCAAACATCATTATAATAAGTAAGAAGAAGCACTAGACTTCTACTTGCAAATATTGCCATTTATATGTGAGAGGTTCAACTTAGTTTTCTTACACTGTAATCTCCTAGAGTTATCTGGAACAAAGCCATCCATGTGCTTGGATAACTTCCAAATAGCGAGTTCTTCACTCCGGGAAAACCTAAAATGAAAAATATATTTAATCATGATTAATATTCTGATGATGGCATTTGCCAGAGCGGACGAGCCAGACTCTAACATTACGACTCGGTGGTGAACCATTGGAGAGGGTGGAACACTTTAAGTACCTGGGCAGTATGATTACATCATCTATGGACCCAGATATGGAAGTGAAGTGCAGGATCGAAGCAGCCCGTAGTTCATTCAACAAAATGAGATCAATATTCTGCAATGACAACTTGAACTTGAAACTAAGACAGAGAAGTGCTATGTCTGGTCTGTATTACTCTATGGCTCGGAGACTTGGACCCTGAAAGTGCATACTATAAACCGGTTGGAAGCATTCGAGATGTGGTTGCACAGGAGAATGCTTCGCATATCGTGGACAGATTTCGTCAGCAATTTGAGGGTTTTGAGGAGAGCCAATGCTAGTAGACAACTGCTATAGGACGTTAAGGTCCATAAGATTTCATATCTGGGTCACATTCTGCGAGGAGATAAATACAGTTTGCTGATGGGAAAAATGATACTGATGGGAAAAATTGAGGGGCAGCGTGGTCCTGGTAGAAGGCAAACGTCTTGGCTGTGGAACATAAGAGACTGGACCGGGATGAGACATGTGGGGGAGCTGTTCCGGGTTGGGCAAGATAGAGAAGCCTTCGCCGGAGTGATTGCCAACGTCGGGGGGACCTGATACGGCACGCAAAGAAGAACAAGAATCTTCTTATATTTCTTCATTGCTATAGACCTATGTAGTCTGTTCTCCAGAGGCTTGCTGATGCTGGCAGCTCTGATGATAGATGGACAAAACGCCTCCTTTGCTGGCATCCTACGACTGAGAACCGAAACCCAGGACGTCTCCAACTTAGATGGAGGATTGAGTTTATTACTTGAGGTGTGATTTTTCTTTCCATCCACATACCGAGCTACCCAAAACTACAGTACCTTTGTAGAGGAAGTAGAAGGACTGCGAGAAGCCGAAGAGGACAATGGTGTAGATGATGCCAAACGTCAACATGTCACCCGTGATCATGCTGAATATCATCGTAACGAAAGGACCAGTCAGTCGAACGGCTCTGAAAACATTCAAAAATACTGTAACAGACAGAACTCGCGAGTGGCGAGCAAGCTCGTACATTTCCTTTCTCCCTAAAAAGATAAACGCTCGAACGTACTCATGCAGCGCCAGACTCTGGTAAAATAGCGTAAAGATACGCCTAGGCATGCATGAGTACATAGAGTATAATGTATGTGTACCTACACGTAGGCGCGCGATAGAACGCGCCTACTACAATGTACTTAGACAAGTGAATCTCGAGCACGTGACCTGTAGGTATACTGGGCGGCGGACGAGAGGAGATAGCCTGTTGCTGCGATCTTAAGTGCATATCAATAAGACGATGGGCTATCAAATCTCACCGCGACGCGATTAAAATGAAGATTCAGTACAGAATCGATATAATACTTACAGGTCACGCCATACCTAACTGCGGGCAGGCGACACATCCGCCCGGGTGCGCCTTCCCAGAAAGGTCGAGCGGGCAAGCCCATTAATTACGCTCGTTAAAATGTCAAGGCAGTGAAATGCAAAATTGCACAAAAATGCGGCCGAAATCTGAATATTTGTGTTATTGATTTATGATAAATTAATAAATTACAAGAGAACCCTAACACGTACGACTGGTTGTGTTAGGTAGTTCATCAGTACGCATTAATACCTACCGACTGATACAGATTTCGGTTCCGTGGCATAATTAGGTCGCTTGAGATTCACGAATTAGATTCAATTTGTAAAATTAATTAAGACAGAATTTCTTAAGAATAATTTTAATCCAAAAACCTGTGAACCGATTTGATTAAAATAAACACGCAAAGGTTGGTGCAATGGTCAGCCATAACAAGATTTTTTGACTCGATCTGTACCATAAGAGGGAGTCCGTTTATAGCGAATGAAAGTCGAGATCGATAAAACAAATTGAGAATTTTTAGACTTTCGATCTCGGCGATCTTTGACTATAAATAGATGGCCCTTGGGGCAGGTCGGGTCAGACGAAAAACTACATCAGACGAGATTACATCACCGACACGTATCAAAGCACTTCTTCGCACTCTGACCATCGTATCAACCTGAGCACTCTACAACTACATTCCTGAGTTTTCTTCTGCCATCAAGAAATACCTAGAGCCTGCCAGCAGTACTGCCGATACAACCGCACCTTGAAGACTGATCGAAAAGCTTGATTCTCTTTATATTCGTATCGTAAAGAAATCAGCTCTAGATCCCCGAACTTGAAGTGGCCAGCGCAAACGTCATCACCATCATCTTCATATACAGTCCACTACGCGTCGAAGCCACCGTTCGTCCGGAACATTTGGTCCTAGCGAGACGGATCTAACTTCAAGTTCGGAAGTCCTCAAGAATCTGCGCATCACCTGCCGCGAAAGTCAGATTACAGTACCGCGATTTTAACCCGCTCCGCGTTCGCCGAAAAGTTCGTCTCAATTTTCGCGTTCGCCGTAGATCGCCGTAATTACGAGAGTGCTGAACGAAATTCGCCGTGAAGAAACCTGCCGTTTCCGCGAGTGACACAGTCCGCGAATTTTAACCCGTTCCGAGTTCTACGAAAGTGCCGCATCCAGTTTCGCGCCCCCGAAAACCCGATTACTCCGCCGCTAATTGTCTCCGAAAGGCAAAAGTCGCGTACCGCGAGTGATATTGTGCCGCGAATAACATAGCCGCCAGTAAGCAAGTGCCGCGATAATCAACCCTCTTCCGCAATTATAACAAGTGCCGAAAAAATTCGTCTGCAACTACCTATCACCGCAATAGGTACTACAACCGCCAGGCAGTGTGCGAAAGGACTTTCGCTTTCATTGAAATTCCGTTAGCGTGATAGGTACTTGCGAAGGGCAAGTGCACTATTATTAACAGTTTTTTTGCCATCGGTCCGGACCGACTAACAATACGAAAGCTCCGAACATTCCACAGCTGTCACTCCTAAATAAACAGTTCGAGCAGTGCAGTGCGTGAAATTTAGTGATTTCGTGTTGTGTGAACAGTCCGACCTTTGTGTGTTATTTTGTAAATCGTCTCAACAAGGATGTCTCTGACCAGATCCAGGAAGGCCAGAAACGGAAGCCCACCTCATGATGATGAGGGGCAAACTCCAAGAGTAACCGAGGAGTTCTGCCGCAGGGGCGATTCGGGTGACAGTGTCTCACCATCTAGCATCCTGTCTGATGGATCATCCAGACGACTCGAAACCCTCATGGCACAACTCATCGAGGAGAACATAACCAACAGAGCGGAACAAAAGAGGAGACAGGAGGAAAGGCAGAGAAAGGAGGATGAGCAGAGGATACTGATGATGAGCCTCCTGACCCAGATGGCCACCAACACAATGCGCCCCCAATGGGGGGAGGGCGGCTTGAGACCCGCCCCCACATCAACGAGCGGAAGCAGCTCAGCAGCAACAAAACAGGTCCAGCCTAGAGAAGCTGGAACCTTTGACCAGGCTCTGCCGGACGGCACCCTGGAGGGCACCGACGTCCCTACCATGACCCACCGGTCGACCCTGACCTCGGACGAGGTTCATCGCACTCCGGTGGGCGTCAACATTTCCACCCAACAAGAGGTGAGAATAGGAAGTGTCTCAAAGGAGACCCGTCAGACTCCGATGGAGCTGACGTATACAACCTCCGGGAAGGTCCATGACCAGACGTTGCCTGATGGCAACATGGAGGGCTTACGAGCCTCTGCAGTGCAGAATCGGCCGCCGCTAACCTCATGTGAGGTACAACAGGCGCGGACTGACATCCTTATACCCCCACAACAAGGAGGACCAGACGATACAAGCGTCTCACCAATGGAGACCCGCCAAACTCCGATGGAGCTGGCGTACCGGACCTATGGGAGGGTCCACGATCAGACGTTGCCTGATGGCAACATGGAGGGCTTACGAGCCTCTGCAGTGCAGAATCGGCCGCCGCTAACCTCATGTGAGGTACGACAGGCGCGGACCGACATCCTTATACCCCCACGACAAGGAGGACCAGACGATACAAGAGTCTCACCAATGGAGACCCGTCAGACTCCGATGGAGCTGACGTACCGGACCTATGGGAGGGTCCACGATCAAACGTTGCCTGATGGCAACATGGAGGGCTTACGAGCCTCTGCAGTGCAGAATCGGCCGCCGCTAACTTCATGTGAGGTACTACAGGCGCGGACCGACATCCACACTCCCACACGACAAGGAGGACAAACTCCAACCGACCCGAACCACCGGCCGCCACTGAACTCGGGCGAATACCTACCGACACTGGGACAAAGACGGAAGTGGCGAGAACCGTGCGAGCCCATCGAGGAAGGTGACCTGGTGGTGGTGGTAGACTCGACGCTGCCCCGCAACTGCTGGCCGAGAGGAAGGATCGTAGCTGTCTCCACCGCCCCGGATGGACAAGTCCGGGCCGCCACCGTGAAGACATCGAAAGGCGTGTACGTGCGGCCAGCGATCAAGCTGATCGTCATCATGAAAATGACAGAAGTGAGTGCGTACAAAAGTGACAATAACAACAACATATAAAATTTAAATGTGTAATTGACCTATGTTTTTTTTTGTTTTTTATTGTATTTTTTATGTCTACTGGAAATTGAGACTTAAATATCCTTGAAATTGCTGATATAACTTAAATATGTGATGACTTAACGAACCTTTAAGTATCACAGAATTGAAAATGCCTAGAACTGTCTGAAAGAACTTGCTTGAATAACTACATGAAATTACTCAGTTATCGAAAAGAACTCTTAAATATTTAAATGAAATTAAATATCTAAACCTAATTTGCTTAGCTGAAGCTGCTTAGAAATGATAGAAATTTAAATTTGTCTGTTTCGTAAAATTTTAATTGAATATGTTTTAGGTGGATCGTAACCGACCACACATAACTAAAGAGAACTATAATTGTTGTAATTCGATTGATATCCTTTTTTTTTTTATATTTTGTAAAGGGAGAACGGAAATCGAGCCTGTCTGTACCGATTTAGTGAAGACAAGCTCCACGAGGGGAGTATGTAACAGACAGAACTCGCGAGTGGCGAGCAAGCTCGTACATTTCCTTTCTCCCTAAAAAGATAAACGCTCGAACGTACTCATGCAGCGCCAGACTCTGGTAAAATAGCGTAAAGATACGCCTAGGCATGCATGAGTACATAGAGTATAATGTATGTGTACCTACACGTAGGCGCGCGATAGAACGCGCCTACTACAATGTACTTAGACAAGTGAATCTCGAGCACGTGACCTGTAGGTATACTGGGCGGCGGACGAGAGGAGATAGCCTGTTGCTGCGATCTTAAGTGCATATCAATAAGACGATGGGCTATCAAATCTCACCGCGACGCGATTAAAATGAAGATTCAGTACAGAATCGATATAATACTTACAGGTCACGCCATACCTAACTGCGGGCAGGCGACACATCCGCCCGGGTGCGCCTTCCCAGAAAGGTCGAGCGGGCAAGCCCATTAATTACGCTCGTTAAAATGTCAAGGCAGTGAAATGCAAAATTGCACAAAAATGCGGCCGAAATCTGAATATTTGTGTTATTGATTTATGATAAATTAATAAATTACAAGAGAACCCTAACACGTACGACTGGTTGTGTTAGGTAGTTCATCAGTACGCATTAATACCTACCGACTGATACAGATTTCGGTTCCGTGGCATAATTAGGTCGCTTGAGATTCACGAATTAGATTCAATTTGTAAAATTAATTAAGACAGAATTTCTTAAGAATAATTTTAATCCAAAAACCTGTGAACCGATTTGATTAAAATAAACACGCAAAGGTTGGTGCAATGGTCAGCCATAACAAGATTTTTTGACTCGATCTGTACCATAAGAGGGAGTCCGTTTATAGCGAATGAAAGTCGAGATCGATAAAACAAATTGAGAATTTTTAGACTTTCGATCTCGGCGATCTTTGACTATAAATAGATGGCCCTTGGGGCAGGTCGGGTCAGACGAAAAACTACATCAGACGAGATTACATCACCGACACGTATCAAAGCACTTCTTCGCACTCTGACCATCGTATCAACCTGAGCACTCTACAACTACATTCCTGAGTTTTCTTCTGCCATCAAGAAATACCTAGAGCCTGCCAGCAGTACTGCCGATACAACCGCACCTTGAAGACTGATCGAAAAGCTTGATTCTCTTTATATTCGTATCGTAAAGAAATCAGCTCTAGATCCCCGAACTTGAAGTGGCCAGCGCAAACGTCATCACCATCATCTTCATATACAGTCCACTACGCGTCGAAGCCACCGTTCGTCCGGAACAAATACATTTATGTAATATAAAACTAACTAATCATAACACCGTCTCGTCAACGGGGTAAGCAGAAAGAATGAACTACCACACAGTTCTTTCAAGATTTCTGTCACTTCTTCAACATTCATACATCGTGTAGTGCATGCAGATCGATTTCTTCCATTCCTCACGTGGCTAGTATTTAATATTTGAGTGTAATGATCGTGCCACATCTTCCTCGGTCTTCCTCTATTTCTAGTTTTGTTTATGTTGTTTACGTATGCTTTCTTTACCATTGTTTCCATGTGTCTAAACCAATTTAATGACCCTTTTAATATTTTATTCATAACACTTTCATTCACACATTTCTTATAATTAGAATTGACATTCTATCACATACAGATTTACCACAAATGTATCGAAGAGTCCATACATAAGGGTCGGTACAATAATACCATTATGCACCGGGATCTTAGCTTCTTTGGATATACTGTAATATTTAGCTAACAAATCATTTCTGGAAGTCTTCAATACAATCATTACATTTTTTCAAAAGACATTACATTAAGGCACCTATTTGAGAACAGGTAAAATACCAGGAACACATGAGAGATACGAGTAGTTCAACTTTAGGAAGACAAGATACAGAAGATAGATAAGTATTATAAATTGAATATATTAGATATATGTAAAATATTATTAAATACAACGTATTAACTAATAAATAATACAAATTATTCATTGTTAATGATATTTTAATGATTTAGTAACTTTATACAGGGTATTAATCAGCGAGATTCACAGTTGACCTTGCATTACAGTACTTATGGCTGAGTGCTGCGCGTTCTCCGCCCTCTATCTCAAAAACGGTTGAGGAAACGTTTGTTTGGGATAAAATTTGTTGAAAATTTTATGTTCTACAACTTTTATAACGAGGTATGGTATATATGATGGGAGCTGTAGAAATCTATAATAGATAATCGCGAAAAAATGATTTTTGTGACCTTTGACGTTGAATAACTCACGACCCAGTCAGTAAATTTTATATGATTTTTGAGACAACTTTTAGAACACCAAAATGAAAGTGTATACGAATTTCCATCGTGTTTGATTGGACTATTAGTGGTATAGAGGAATTCCATACCCAGCAAAGAACATGAGTAGAAACCAGGAACCAGGGACGGCAAAAACCAGTATGGCCTCTTCTGCCTCACGATCTCCAAGCAGGCGATATGGTATACATGCCAGTATCAGCAGATTGGACACCAGGAAGATGGCCTTTGCAGGAGCGTGGGTCTGTAACAAAAGAAATATTATATAATGGTAAGTCTAAAGCTCCCGACATATAGGGCATATATTAATTAAAATATATCGCATTGATCACCCCCAGAGACTGAGCTGAGATCATCCTGTATCTGAGACGGTGACCCTGCATACTGGAAAAGGAAGTGAGGAGCACCTAGAGCTAGCTGGAGATTTTATTTTTTAGTTCCCCATAGATATGACAGGCGATGGAATCTATTTTTCCCCTTGTATACAACAGATCATTTGAACCCAATTACAGTACACAATTTATTTTAGCTATTGTATTGATTCTCATGACGTGTGATAGTTATCCAATCTATCGCCATTTTATTGTCACGTGAATTCTACACCAGACCAAAGCCAGTGTGACAATCTCACTGCCATCGCCGGGAATTATTATTATTATTATTTTGTTGAATCGCTCTTTACATCATAACAGCATGAGCCAAATCGATGTAAAGGATATTATAGCTATCATAGTGATTCTCGTGACATGTGATAGGTAGCTAATCTATCGCCATTTTATTATCACGTGAATCCTACACCAGACCAAAGACAGTGTGACAATCACACTGCCCTTGCCGGGAATCGAACCCAGAACCTTCGGGGTGGCAGTCAATGCACTTACCACTCGGCCACGAAGGTCGTCGATATGGAAGTCAAAACTCTT
Source organism: Lepidostoma basale (assembly GCA_022606425.2). Classification (NCBI taxonomy): domain Eukaryota; kingdom Metazoa; phylum Arthropoda; class Insecta; order Trichoptera; family Lepidostomatidae; genus Lepidostoma; species Lepidostoma basale. Next base: position 251,289 of record JAHDVF020001422.1, on the reverse strand, counting down.
ATCACTCTGCCACGTAGGTCGCCGAGGGGGGTAAACATTAATGAAATAAGTAAATAAGTTAGTAAATGTTGAGTAAATGAATAGGTGAGTAAGAACGTGAGTAGGCGAGTAAGTGAATGGGTGAGTGAGTAAGTAAGTAATGGAGTCAGTGATTAGTGATGTGAATAAATGATAAGAGAATAAGTGAGTAAGTGAAAGTGGTCTAGGGGAAAGAATACTTGGCTCCTGATCCAGGCAACTTTGGTTCAATCCTGGACATGACTAGATTCCTTCTTCATAATAATGAGTTACTTCCTGCTCAAATTGAAGTATAATAAATTCTAATACCAATGATTTAAAAAAAATTAATAAGTGAGTAAGTTTGAGTAAGTGATTATGTGAGTAAGTGTATGTAAGAAAATAAGTAAGTGAGTAAGTAAATGAGGAAGTGAATTATTAAGGAACTAACTAACTAAATAAAATACAAACAATTAATCAAATATAATTGTATTTGAGCTACATGCTATGAGCCATAATGAGTGAAGCATATCTACCCACAGACATATGTTAAATGGAGTTTTACAAGTTACCAATTGCTTGAGGAATGCCACCAAACCCTGGTTCTTGACCTCGTCTCCCTGCTGCAGCAACACGTAGCTGAGCACGCCGGCCAACGTGCCCAGCTCACACGCGTATCGGAGCGCGTCACGCGCGCTCGCCGGCGCGCCCAACAACGGGGTCGAGCGCTCCGAAGGACGCAAATACACCGCCAGAGACAGCGAGACAAGATGGATGAACAGGATAAGCAGACGCTTCAGAAATTGATTCTGGAAAAGACATGTTTTTGCTTAATGAAATAAAGTAAACGAAAATATAATATTCAAGAAATTACTAGTTTTATAACATTTCATAGGAGGGACCCATCCTTCCCTTAACGGTGCTGTATATCTAGTACACATTACTGCTAATAACTTTAATGTCTCTATAAATATATAATTAATACAAATGAAAACGTCTGTTGTCTAGAAGATTTATTATAATTTATGGGAATGACATGCTTCGCCTTTCTAAGGCATTATCAAATGTGTGGAAATGCATTAAGAATGCCTTATAAAGGCAAAATATGTCATTCCCATAAATTAATACAAAACTCCTAGATAACAGACGTACACAAGAGATAAATCGCTAAAGGTTTTTTAAGATATTTTTAGATTTTTTTTCATCGCTTATTCTGAAAAGGTAAGGTGAGTATTTTTTTAAAGGGGTCGGTGAATTTTTTTTTTGAAAAGGGGGCGGTGAGATTTTTTAGAAAAGGGGTCGTTTAGACTTATTTCTTTTAAAGTAGGCGGTGAGTGTTTTTTTTAGTTTTCGGTTAATTTTTGTGAAACGGAGGTCTAGTTTTTTTTATGAAATGGGGGCGGTGAGTATTTATTTTGGAAAGGGGGCGGTTAGTAATATTTTTCGAAAAGGGGGCGGAGAGTAAATTTTTTTAGTAAAAAGGGGGCTCTGGATGATTTTTTTTCCGGAAAGGGGGCGGTAGGCCAAAAATAGGTTAAAATGATTTTTTTTTTTACTTATCCAGCTTAAATCCAGATTTGAGAAATTTAAAATAATTATTAGTATGTAAATATCACAACTGAGTCATACCCTTGCGAACGTCTTCCATTTCTCTTCCAGAAGTCGCTGGATGATGCCGCCATCAAGCATATCCAAATGCTCCTCCTTCGTACCATTGAGAATGATGAACAGAGCGGAGTTCCAATCTATAAACACATTTTTTTTAATAAGCAGCTTTTTTGTAATCATCACTGCAAATAAAAATATATCACGAGAATCAAAAATGGCGATACAAATAATTATAATTAACCCCCATTGTGCGACAGGCTTCATTTGCAGTAAAAAAAATACTCGAACTACAGTATACTACATTAACAGCTCAGACAGATAGTTTCAGTTCAACATAATATTAGGTACAATTTAGTTAGTTAGAAAGTTTCAATCCTGGGATCGGTTTGCAGCAATTTCTTCTCTTCCATTCTTCCCTGTCTTGTGCGGCTCTTTTGAAATCTGCATATGATGAGCAGCGCACGTCCACCAACAGGTCCTCCAGGTACTCTCGGCGTGGGCGTCCCCTAGAGTTTCTCATTTCTACTGCATTTATTCTACTTTCATCCTTCTTTTACCAGTTCCATGCTTCGCTTCCATACATAAGGGTTGGTAATATAAACTGATCCCAAAGTCTTGACTCACTGGTTCTTCCATCGGGTAAGAGGGTGTCCAGCGCGTTGAGAGGATACGCGGAGCATGTGATGTTGGAATATCGCCAGAACTCCTTAGCCGACAGCTCCAACATTTCTTTGAAGACCTCCGCGCGGCCTAGCTTGCAGGCCAGCGTCAGCGGGGTCAGACCCTGGTGGTTGGAACGTCCGTTGCTGGCTGGCAGCTTGGGATGACGGAGTGCATACCCGAACATATCCTGAATAATAACAAATGCAGATAAATATATACGATTTTGTATTTGCGGAAGCAAAATAATATTTTTATAATATTTAATAAAAAAATACTGGTTCTGATTTTGAAAATTTGGTTTGGTTCATGTGGTGCTCCCGTAAATTTGGAGATATTTCGTGTATAAGTGAATTATTTTGGTCAATTTGATTGTTGCCGCACTTTATAATAGTTAATTGTGACACGTAATACGTTTGACACGTGACACGTAATAAGTTTTTTCGTTTATATAAAGAATTTTGACAGGTGAAAAAAAAATTTTTTCATTTGTTCCAATTACAATTTGAATAATTTCTTCCATATTATTTTTAAGTTTTTACTGGTGTTGGTTTGTTTTAAGTGCCTAATTTCAAGCTTAAAAAACGGTGGATACGTGGAACATAAATTAAATAGACAACATGTGCACCATCTAAAAAGAACATGATGTGTTAAATTATTTTAATTTTATTTTATATCATTGTATTTTTTATTATTTGTTTTAGATTTATTTTGTGGATGTTGGACGATCGAAGTGTGTGCGGGAGATGCCTATTGGTGACGATGAGGTTCGCAACCCATCACACCGCGTCTCCCGCGGGGCGAAAAGAGAGGATGGAGTGCCACATTGGTTAAAGTGTGACAGTCTACCCTTTCGGGGAGACGGCGTGATGGTTAGTTAGTTAGTTAGTTAGTTTATTGGATAAAAAACGTATTTTTTAAGAACTTTTATTACATCCTATGGGAATGACATGTTTTACCCTGCTAAGGCATTATCAAATGTCAGATACATGCTTCGCCCTGCTAAAGTATTATCAAATGTATGATACATGCTTTGTGACATCTGACATGCTTCGTCAATCTAAGGCATTATCAAATGTCTGATACATGCTTCGCCCTGCTAAAGCATTGTCAAATGTCTGATACATAATGCCTAAGTATATGATGAATAAAAAAGTACTTTATAATTAAAACACATTCATAATTCACTATTTGTTTTCTGTACCACACAAAAATAATAGGAATTGATAAAAAAATATTCAGAGTAGAATTTATCACAATTTATAATAAGTAACAGATAATAATACAACGAAACCTCGAAAATTGAATGCGCGACGCAGGACAAACGAATATACGAGTAGTATAATGGCGGCCGATGGGATACTTCAGATGTGATTTACCGACAGCGCGCGTGTAAACCGTAATTATGACGAAGTAAAACACATTTAATTTATTTTCTTTACAGATTTTTGTAAAGGATAGATGTAGGTAAGTATTGTAGTAATTTGTGGTTATAAATTCTTACAATAGGTGTCACTACGAGTATTGCAAAGTCGCAAAAAGATATATCACGGCTACCGATGTTAACGGTTAGGAAATCTTACACGTGATATATCGGCTACCGATGCGAATGGGTTAAGAACTCATCCTAACGCCCTTATGTCCTGGTCAAACCACTCACCAGCTTATCACAAACGACCACCATATGCAGGATCATGTTCCCGAAACTGTCTTGCAGGTCAGGATCGGCGCCCGAGTCCAGGAGCAGGTTGTAGACGGACTCATTGGCGCAGCATGCCGCCCAAGCTAGCGGGTACTCTCCCAGGTAGGCCAGCCCTTCGTAATCTGTGGTCCGCGAGGGCCGCGGACGCTGCTGGTCGCGCGGGAGGAAGAAGCTTCCTAAAAACACAAATTTATCAATCGTGGCCAACGAGCTGAGGAAGCAAAAGAAGTACGAGTATATCAGGGGAGAACAATATTCCGGTCCATTCTTTCTGCCTACCCCTTCGGGGAGACGAAGTGATAGTTAGTCAATTAGTTCTTCTTAATAACTTCAGTTCTTCAGTTCAGAATTTATCTTACATCCATCGTTACCAGCTCCCAGCTTCACTTCCACACGTAAGGATGAATTTTCTTCTTCCTTGTTGTAGACCTATGTGGTATGTTCTCCAGAGTGTTGCTCCTCCTGTGAGGTAGATTCCCAGCTGTCCTTCCATCCTTCCGTCTTCCACGAGGACGAGTCCCATCCCATTATGCAATGCAATATCGGGGAGTTTGGTGGTGTCCATTCTTTGAACATGGCCGTACCAGTCCCTTTTTCGCTGTCTGCTCCATCTTATAATATCCTCAACCTCACATATCTATCTTATTCTGGTATTCTTCATGCGATCTCTCGGTGTCTTGCCTGCTATCGTCCCCAGTGTCTTCATTTCGGAAGTCCTCAAAATGGAATGAAGGATGAATTTTGATGTAGTTTAATAACGCAAAAAAAGTATATATGAAGTATGTAAATGGAACTAGAAATAGAGGAAGACAGAGAAAAACGTGACACGATCAAATAAATCAAATATTGAATGTGAAGAGTCGGAGAAATCGACGTGCGTGCATGACACGATGTATAAATTTTGAGGAAAGAAAATCATGTCAGGAAAGAAAAGATTGGCAGTCTATTTTTTCTATTTTTGGAGAGATGGCGTGATGGTTAGTTAATTATTTAATGTTACACAATTATTGGGTAACCTTTCTGACAAAGGTTTTGGAGAACTTAGCAGTCTGCATGTGCATGATTGAAGCGATCTTGAGATGTACCGTGTCGCCGGCAATTTTTAACTTGGACTTGGATCTGTGACTTGTTGGAGTGAGACTCGGAAGTCTGTTACTCCTTCCCATTGACGAGCTGGCAGTTTTTAAGTACATCACACGCGTACAGCTTTCCGCTAGCGATACCGTACCGCCATCATCGCGCCGTGTAAAATATATCATACTTTGGCTTACCGATAGCTTTCTGGTTAACATTGGCTCCCGCTTCTACCAGATCCTGCACCAGTTCGTTGTTGAAATAGGCTATTGCCAAGTGGAGCGCGCTCGCCCCTAAAACAAACATAAAAAATGTTTCGTCATATTTACAGAAAAAAATACCTCCCAGCCAAGGTAGCACACAACCAAGACCCACTTTCTTCCGATGTATATGATATGTACAAGTCATTTTTATAATTAGCACAAATCAGAAGCCGCAAAGCCAAGTAATCAAATCAAATCAAATCAGTTTATTTCATCAACAGACATTACAAAATTTATTTTTAAGGCATCTATTGAGAACAGGTAAAATAATATATTATATATAGTATACTACCAGAAACGCATAAGAGATGGTTCAACATTAGGAAGACAGGATACTCTCCAGAATTAAGAGTATTTGCCTTCTGAACGTACTTTCACTAACATGAAAGACGTCGATCTCCGAGAGACCGCGTTCAGCAGACTAATTGCTCTTCCCACCGGTGTCACCAGAGGCAGATTGGTTCTGGCAGCCGGTAGGTAAAACAATCTGTGCTGTCGCTGTCGGAGATATCTATCGGGGACAAAAAGCCGAACACCCTCCAGTACGGCCGAGTTCTCGAAGTATCCCCTAATTAATCTAAAGAAATGGGTAATTAGATGTCCATCTCTTCGAAGCTGTAGAGAATTGGTTCCGAGCATTCCCAAAAGAAATGCCGTGGGATAGAGCCAAGGATAGCTACCATACTCCCTCATGTAGAGATACCTCAGAAATTTTTTCTGAACCCTCTCCAGCATAATGGAATATCTCGCCTCGTGAGGACTCCATATCACAGAACCACTTTCGAGTCTGCTCCGAACCAATGCGTTGTATAGGACTCTGAGCACATTGGGATCCCTGAAAACTCTGCCGGTCCGGACGATGAAGCCCAACATCTTCAGTGCAGTGCCACAAATCCTCTCAACATGTGCACGAAAAGTCAGCCTACTCTCATAGATGATCCCGAGATCTCTCATCGTAGATACATGTGCTAGTTGCTGGTTGTTCATTGTGTATCTATAATACACAGTTCTCAATGCTCTAGTAAAAGATAGCATAACGCATTTAGAGACATTGAATTGCATTTGATTACTGTGACTCCAGTTGACAATATTATTGATGTCCGACTGGAGGCGAAGACAGTCTCAAGGATTTTTAATTTCCAGGAATAATTTCAGATCATCGGCAAATAAAAGAAATCGCGAGAAGTTTATCACCTTCGCAATATCATTTATGAAGATGGTGAAGAGGAGTGGCCCTAAGTTTGAACCTTGTGGCACCCCTGAATTTACAAGAAAAGGTTCCGATTGAAAAATTCCGTATGAGACATATTGTTTTCTCCCCTCGAGGTAACTAATGAAAAACATAATCAACTGAGAAGAGAATCCAATTTGAGATAGCTTTGCTATCAGAATGTCGTGGTTCACAGTGTCAAAGGCCTTTGAGAAATCATTATATGAACAGTCAACTTGGTGACCATCATCAAAGGCCCTTGCAATGTAATCTGTGAATACCATGAGATTAGTTTCAGTCGAGCGCCCCTTCCTGAATCCATGTTGTTCTGTTATAATATAGGGGTCGACTTTGGGAAATATCAATTTGTGTAAAATTGATTCAAATAGTTGGGCTGGAGCCGACAGTATCGCTACAGGTCTGTAGTTTTCGACCGACTCTTTTGCGCCGCTCTTGAAAATAGGACTGATTCTGGAAAGTTTCCAGAGATCAGGAAAAGTATTTGTACTTAACGATAGGTTAAATAAAAAATACAGCGGAGATATTAGGAGCTCAGAGCAGCCTTTTAAGAAGTAAATGGGAAGAAAATCAGGACCAACCGAGAATTTTAAAGTGAACCCACAAAGCCAAGTCATTTTAAAGTGAACCCACAAAGCCAAGTCATTCTAAAGTGAACATAAAAAGCCAAGTCATTTAAAAGTGAACCCACAAAGCCAAGTCATTTTAAAGTTAAACCACAAAGCCAAGTCATTTTATAGTGAATCCACTAAGTCAAGCCATTTCACCAGAGCGTCATTAAGCCTAGTAGGAAGGTACAAAGCCAAGTCATATATTTAAATTGTCATATAATCAATTTGTTTCTGTAGAAATTCATAAAATCTAAAAATTCTACTAGAAAGACAATAAGTAAAGTTATTATATTCGGAAGCTAATAAGCACTCAATTTGGTACTAAACCCAATCTTACTTCCTAAACCGTCACATAATCAAGTCGTTCCTTTCGAAAGTCACAAGGTCGAATTAATCTAAAATGAAAGAAGCCACAAAACCAAGTTCGTCTACCAATTTGTGAAAAAATCAAAACATTATTCTTAATTGTCACATAACCAAGTACAATATTTTATACAAGGAAACCACAAAACCAAGTCATTCTATTAAATTGTCACAAAACTAAGTCATTTTTCAATATTGTCACAAAATCAAATAGTCCCTGAGAAAGTATCAAAATCGAGTCGTTCCTTTAGGAAGTCACGAAGTAAAGCAATTCCACCAATTTGTCACACATACCTTATCATTAATTTAAAAAGTAAAAAATAAGTAATTATACCAATTTCAAAGTCACACAGTTAAGTAGTTCTACCGATTTGCCATTAAAAAACCAAGTCATTCCTTTAGAAAGTCACAAAGTCAAATGATTTTACAATTTCATCCCAAAGTTAAGTATTTATTTCAAACTGTCACGAAAAAAAAGACAAGTGATTTACTATTTTGTCACAAAACCAAGACATTCTTTCTAATTCTCGCATAACCAATTATTTCCTTTAAGAAGTCAGTCTCTTCAAATTTGTCACAAAAACAAATCGTTCTTTAAAAAAGTCTCAAAATCAAGTCGTTCTATCGGGAGGCCACAAAGCCAAGTCGTTATACCAAAATGGCACTAGGCCAAGTTATTTCGCAGGGGGATACCAAGCACCTAAAACTCACCCAGGTATTCTTCCCCCTCGACCACGTCCAGGGCCAGGTTAGGGAAGCATTTGAGCAGCGTGCGCGCCAGGCGCGTGTGGACGCGCGTGTCGCATATGATGAGCACGTGCAGGAGGGACTCGCCTAGCGCGCCGCGGTGCCTCATCTGCCAACAGGCGGGGTGGTCGTGCCACCTCGAAAGTGGGTCGTGACGCGACAGCGACGCCTCTATAGGCAGAACCACCTGGAAAAAATAAAAACCATTCCCATAGAGATATAAGGCTTTTGTTGTATAACCTTTTCACAGATACCTTTTGTATGGAAACGAAGCATGGAACTAGAAGAAGAAGGATGAAAGCAGAATAAATGCAGTAGTGATGAGATCCCTTAGACGTATGTGTAATAGAACGATGTACGACAGAATTTCAAATGCTGATATAAGAAAAGAGTGTAGAGCGGAAGAAGGTATTATGAACACAATAATGAAAGGATCGCTGCGTTGGCGTTGGTTCGGACATATGGAGCGCATGGATGGAGAAAGAATGGTTAAGAAAGTATACGTTAATGATGTATATGGAGTTCGGAGTCGTGGCTGACCGAGTAAAACATGGCATGACCAAATTAATCAAATTTTAAAGGTTGGTCATGTTAGAAGTCGGAAGAATCGACGTACGTGTTGACTCGCTGTATTAATGTGGAGGAATCTAGAGAGGTGTGCCAGGATAGAGTAGTGTGGCGGTCCATTCTCCCTGCCTACCCCTACGGGGAAACGGCGTGATGGTTTTGTTGTTGTTGTTGTGATTTCGGAAAAATCACATATAATATACGTAAGATTATTAGGTGCCTTCGCTCAATATTCAAAATCTATTGGCCCCAAACAGTGTCAAATGCCGTTCTCTGGACCATGGCAGGCGAAAAGCCAATTAGAGAACAAGTCGCTAGGCGCAAGTGGCAGTGGATCGGTCACACTCTGAGACGGAACCCAGCCTGCATCGCTCAGGGCGCACTAGACTGGTCCTTTATGCGGGGAAAGAGAAAGCGAGGCAGACCTAGAGCCACCTGGAGAAGAACCCTGCAGGACGAGGTTAAGGCAGCAGGTCTCACTTGGGACGATGTTAAGCATCAGGCATGCGATAGAGTCGGGTGGAGAAGATTCCTTGAGGCCCTATGCACCACGGAGGTGTGACAGGACAAAAAGAAGAAGAAGAAGATTAGGTAGGTATTTCTATTAACAGTTGGAGTCAAAAATGATAATTTGTTAAAAACGTAATTGCTTAAATAAACATCAAAAACCATTAACAAATTCTTACAACGTTTGAAAAATGATCCGCTCGTGACAGCGGTCGGAGACCGAGTGACCCAATATGACATTACATTTCTCTCTCTCTAGTTTCAATCCTGGGATTGGTTTGCAACAATTTCCTCTATTCTTTTCTTCCCTGTCTGTGCGGTTCTTTTGAAATCTGCATATGATGAGCAGCGCACGTCCACCAACAGGTCCTCCAGGTACTCTCGGCGTGGGCGTCCCCTAGAGTATGTCCCCTCGGTCATACCCTCCATTATGGCATGCAAGAGGCCTTCTTGTCGTATTACATGGCCGATCCATCTTGCACGCCTTTCGGACAAGGTCCTGAGCAGGTGCCTTCGTACTTCGATTCTTTGGAGAACCTCCTCATTTTTAATGTGGTCTCTCCAGGAAATTCCTAATAGTCTTCTATAGGACCACATCTCAAAAGCCTCTAGTCTCCGTTGATCTCTTTCGGATAGGCACCATGTCTCGCAGCCGTACATCAAGATACTCCATACATAGGTCTTGATGAGGAGTATTCTCAGTTTTAGGTCTATACTATTCGATTCTATTATTTTCTTTTATTCGACATTACATTTAGACAAGTAAAATAGCACATTTCCCTTACCTGTTTATGATCCCTGAACTTCCATCTAAGGTACTCCGCCCTGTTGATGATCTGTCCTTTTCCTTCGTTGTACATCAGTATGCCGAACTGCTCACGGATCAACTTCTCGACTTCGGCCTGACCACCAATGTTATATGCGTCTATCAACTCTCCGCCTACAAAAATAATAAACAATCAAGACGCAAGTAATCATTTCGCGCAGCTCACTGGCGCCATCTTGAATTAACCGATCACTAACTAACCAACTATCACGCCGTCTCTTTTCTGACATATTTCTCTCGCTTCCTCAACATTCATACATCGTGTGATGCACACGCATCGATTTCTCTGACTCCTCACGTGGCCGACGTTCAATATTTGATTTATTTGATCGTGCCACGTTTTCCTCGGTCTTCCTCTATTTCTGGTTCCATTTACATAATTAACATATAATTTTTTTACCATTCTTTCTTCATTCATTCTTTCCATATGTCCAAACCATCTTAATGATCCTTTCATTATTTTGTTCATGACACCATCATTCGCACCGCATTCACTTCTTATATTTTCATTCGACACTCTATCATACACAGAATATCCACACATTCGTCTAAGAGATCTCATTTCTACTGCATTTATTCTACTTTCATCCTTCTTTTGCCAGTTCCATGCTTCGCTTCCATACATAAATGTCAGTAGACGAACACCATTGTGCACTGCCATTCTAGCTTTTTTGGATAGGTTATTGTTTGCGATGACAACTTTAAGTGCACCATTCACTCTGTTGCCTGCCCCAACCCTTCTTTCAATATCCCTCTCCACTGTAAACATACTATCCAAATACACAAACCCATCTACTTGCTCCAAATTTTCACCATTCACGCTAATGTTGCAGACTGTCGTGATTTCTTCTTTTTCAAAAATCATTACCTTGGACTTATTAACATTAATCATCAGATTATTTCGCATGCATACCTCATACATACTATTCACCAGGACTTGTAGTTTATGCTCGTTGTCTGTAAGTAGGACAGCGTCATCCGCATACAAGAGACAGCATACTGACACTCCGCTCATTTTGGCACCTACATCCAAGCCTTTCAGCTCTTCGCCTGCGCAATATCTCCGTGGAAACGTACGGAGATCCTGCGCAGGCCACGTCCATATCTTTCTTCTCCGCCGGCACCGCTCCAGAATGGACGTATGCACCCGCGGGCTTCTGATAAAGGGCTCACCCTTCTTGTAGTTGGCCAGCCTGTAGAGCAGGCACTGGTCCTCGTTGGAGGCCTGGCTGATGACCCTGTCGAGCACGGAGCCGTCCGCCTGCACGGCGCTGGCGCCACTGCACAGCCGGCAGCCCATGGCCCCCCGGGGCCCTCATCACTGGAGGGACATGTTGCCAGCCACGGCGGTCTCACCGGCGACCGCTTTTATTAAGTCGAGATCTACGAAAAACGAATATAAATATTTATGATATTTATGTCTGTCGAAAGAAGGGGGTGCGGGTAACAAAGTGAATGGAGCTTTAAAAATAGTTATCGGAAACAAGAATATATCAATGAAAGCGAAAACGAAAAAGACGAATATTATCGCGGAAGAATATTTGCGTGGACGAATATTAACGCGGACGAATATTAGCGTGGACGAATATTACCGTACACGAATATTACCGTAAACGAATATTAGCGCGGACGAATATTAGCGTGGACGAATATTACAGTACACGAATATTACCGTAAACGAATATTAGCGGGACGAATATTAGCGTGGACGAATATTAGCGTGGACAAATATTAGCGGGGACGAATATCAGCGCGGACGAATATTAGCGTGGACGAATATTAGCGGGACGAATATTAGCGTGGACGAATATTGCCGTACAGGAATATTACGAATATTAGCGAGACGAATATTAGCGTGGACGAATATTAGCGTGGACAAATGTTAGCGGGGACGAATATCAGCGCGGACGAATATTAGCGTGGACGAATATTACAGTACACGAATATTACCGTAAACGAATATTAGCGGGACGAATATTAGCGTGGACGAATATTAGCGTGGACAAATATTAGCGGGGACGAATATCAGCGCGGACGAATATTAGCGTGGACGAATATTAGCGGGACGAATATTAGCGTGGACGAATATTGCCGTACAGGAATATTACGAATATTAGCGAGACGAATATTAGCGTGGACGAATATTAGCGTGGACAAATGTTAGCGGGGACGAATATCAGCGCGGACGAATATTAGCGTGGACGAATATTACAGTACACGAATATTACCGTAAACGAATATTAGCGGGACGAATATTAGCGTGGACGAATATTCTTCTTCTCTGGTTTCAATCCTGGGATTGGTTTGCAGCAATTTCCTCCATTATTCTCTTCCATTTTTCCCTGTCTTGTGCGGCTCTTTTGAGATCTGCATATGATGAGCAGCGTACGTCCACCAACAGGTCTTCCAGGTACTCTCGGCGTGGGCGTCCCCTAGAGTTTGTCCCTTCGATCATACCCTCCATTATGGCATGCAAGAGACCTTCTTGACGTATTACATGGCCGATCCATCTTGCACGCCTTTCGGACAAGGTCCTGAGCAGGTGCCTTCCTCCTTCGATTCCTTGAAGAACTTCCTCATTCGTGATGTGGTTTCTCCAGGAAATTCCAAAGAGTCTTCTATAGGACCACATCTCAAAAGCCTCTAGTCTCCGCTTATCCCTTTCGGATAGTACATCAAGACACTCCATACATAGGTCTTGATGAGGAGTATTCTCAGTTTTAGGTCTATATTATTTGATTCTATTATTATTATTCTATTATATTATTTGATCTATTATATTAGTAAGATCGAATATTAGTGTGGACGGATATTAGCAAGGACGAATATAAGTGTGGACGAATATTAGCGTGGATGAATATTAGCGTGGACGAATATTAGCTTAGACGAATATTAGCGTGGACGAATATTAGCGTGGATGAATATTAGCGTGGACGAATATTAGCTTAGACGAATATTAGCGTGGACGAATATTAGCTTAGACGAATATTAGCGTGGACGAATATTAGTTTAGACGAATATTAGCGTGGACGAATATAAGCAGGACGAATATTAGTCAGACGAATATCAGCGTGGACGAATATTAGCGTGGACGAATATTAGCGTTGGCAAATATTAGCGTGGACGAATATTAGCTTAGATGAATATAAGCGTGGACGAATATTAGCGTGGATGAATATTAGCATGAACGACATCATCCCAGGACAGCTCACCGTCACAAACAGGTCATACGACCTAAGAAAAATAAGAGTATTGGAGTTCCACTGTGTTTATTATAACACCTTGTATTATGTATTCGTCAACTCGCTTAGTGAAGGCATTTAGTAAAAAAGAATCGATAAAGAGTGTGCCTTAACAGGTGTGTCTCACCTTATCGATCACTCTGACCATTGTTATAATTCCACACTGATACGCAACCACAGGCGAAAATATTAAGTACGAAAACCTGAACAAAATAATATTTAACAGATAGCATAAATGCAGGAGGAATGAGATCTCTTAAACGGATTTGTGATAAATCTGTTATATGACCGAGTATCAAATGCAAATATAAGAAATGAATGCAGTGCGAATGAAAGTGTCTTAAACAAAATAATGAAATTTTCATTCAGTCACATGGAAAGAATAAATGAAGAAAATATGATAAACAAAGTATAAGTTAACGATGTGAATAGAACATAGAGTGGATGAAGATCTAGGGAAACGTACCATGATTAAATCAATCAAATATTAAGTGTCAGACACGTGGAGAGTCGGAAATATCGACGTGCGTGCATGACACGATGTATAAATGTTAAGAATACGAGAAAATGATGCCAGGAAATAATGAACCATTCTTTCTGCCTAATCCAAAACATCGTTAATTTATCAATTTAATATATAATTATTAAGATATGCTTAATTAATAGATTGTACCCCATTTTCTTTTATTTAGGAGCTAGGCGTCTGTCCATTTGACCATCAATCTAAATTATTAATGTGTAAATATTTACATTACAATTTTTTAATTACTTTATAATAAAATGGCATTTAAAAAAAATATATATTAATTTAATATGTTTTTTTTACTACATATATTTGTTGTCAAATTTAATAAATCAATATAAAATACAATAGTTATCTATTGAAAATAGAGTTTAACATGTTTATTCGCATATAACAATTCGCATATTTTTTTTAAGTTTTCGCGTTTGAAAAATTTCTTTGTGTTTTCCATTTTGTATAAAAATGAAAAAAAAAATCGTTTATGCTGCTTTTACATTAGAAATAAGATAAACAAATTTTATATTTATTTATTATTTCAATACAGTTAAGAGAATATATAAAAAAATATTAATTAATACAAGACATTCCTACCTGCAAAGTTCCTGTGGTCATTTCCTTCAAACTCACTTATTTAGACACGTAATATAACAAAAAAAATACTATTTACACCAAATTTTATCACAATAATTAAAAAAATATATTAAAAACACAGCAAAATTAATAGAATCTGTCAAAAATCGGGCGCCATTTTGACGCATTTCCGGAAAACAAACGTCATTGCGAGAATAACCTCAAAAATCTTCTAAACACTAATTTCAAAGTTAGAACAACTTAAAATCGCGTTAACACACTTGTTTAATATTGTAAATTTGGGGTGAGTTAGTTTTTAATTGATTTTAGGATTAATTAACACGTTTTGATTGTTAAATTTTGTTTTGTCGCGTAATGTAATTCGATGCAAGTTCTAGAAGGAGTGATTGTTGATCTGTTTCCATGGCGATGTGTTATTGCTGGTTGTTTATCAAGTCTTCAACACCAATGGAGTGTTGTTTCCAAGGTGTGACGCGATGTTTACTGTTTTGTTCTGTCAGCAAGGCGTGTCAGTAGGTCAAATTAAAATCGATCCTAACCTCAAATTTATAACTAACTAACCATGACATCGTCTCCCCAAAAAAATAATGGACTACCAAAACTTGTATTTCCTGAGATACTTTTCTCGATTCCTCAATACACCGCATCATTCACGCACGTCGATTTCTCCGACATTCAACATTTGATTTATTTGATCGTGCCACCTTTTCCTCGGTCTTCCACTTTTTCTAGTTCAATTAACATCGTTAACATACTTTTTTAACATTCTTTCCTCATTCATTTTTTCCATTTCAAGTCTTGAGCAGACATAAATTTATTATTCTTCTTCTTCTTCCTCCTCAGCCTATTCCCGTTCACTCCTGGATAAAGGCCTCCTCCATTCGCTTCCATGTCACTCTGTCCTGTGCAGACTGCATCCAGGTTATTTCGACGTGTCTGTTCAGATCATCCTTCCACCATAGTTGCGGTCGCCCTGCACTTCTCTTCCCCGTCCACGGTCTCCAAATCAGCAGTCTTCTTGTCCACTTTTCATCCGAGCTTCTGGCTACGTGACCTGCCCATTGCCATTTCAGAATCGCCATCCGGTGGATGAAGTCAGTAACCTTTGTTTTTTCTCTCACCGTATCGTTTTCTGACTCTGTCTCTTAGGCTTATTCCTAACATGGCTCTTTCCATGGCTCTTTGGATCACTCGTAGTTTCTCGGCACTTTGTTTGGACAATGTAACAGTTTCAAGACCATAAGTACCAACTGGCAGAACGCAGGCTTCATAGACTTTTCGTTTCAGGTTGATCGGTATTTTCCGGTTTTTAAGGATGTAACTCATGTATATTTCTACATATAGATGAAATCCTTAGTTTTCAACAAGTTTTATTATATTTTATGGTAATCACATGTTTTGACTTGCTAATGCATTATCAAGATGAAAAAATAGACATTTGATCATGCATTATCAAGATGAAACATGTCATTCCCATCAAATTTAATAAAACTGTTAGAAAACCAACGTTTTTATTAATTTTTATTTATTTATTTGGGTTTCACATCATTGTTCAAGAAACAATAAATAAATTAAACACTTTTATTTTTATTTTTTAGTTTATTTTTCTCGATACGAGAACGATATAAACTTAAGTAAAAAATATTACATTGGATACATTAGATAATACCTTTGCAAGGCAAAATATGTCATTACCATAAAATATAATAAAAAAATACCCAATACACGTTTTAATTCGTATTAATAATTTTAAAAGCATTTATACATTTTTGTTTCAAAAAAAAATATATTGTAATTAAAACATGAATAACTTTTTGAAAACATTGTATTATCACAAAACTTTTTTGCACTTTTCATTAACATGTTTTGGAACACAAAATTACATTCTTCAATGTATGAATTTTAATATTCATATTAAAATCCAGGTTAAAAAACATACACTGATGAAGGAAAGTTTGTGTCCGAAACATTTTTGTGAAAAGTGCAAAAAAGTGTTGTGATAATACAATGTTTCCAAAAAGTTATTCAAATGTGAATCCACAACACAAAGTGATGGCGAATATTGAATAAATAATTAAAACACTTATTATAATAATTTTTTTTTCATTTTTGGGTTTTTACTTTTGTTGCCACGTTTATGTTTTATCTTTATCATCGTTAGAACGATATAAACTTGAGTAATCTCTAAACAATTTGATAAAGTTAGATTAAAAAATGAAAAAAATATATGTACATATATATACAATAAGTTATATTAAAAAAATTGTCCATAAAATCTTAATAACAAGACATGCAATTTTGATGTTTTAAATAAAATTTAAACATCTATTAGAAGACACAAAAATGGTTAACTTAACTTCAAATATACTGTTTCTTTAATCAACTAAGTCATGTAGAAAATAGCTTTATAAAAAATAAGTGATAAACATTACAAAGGTGCCATGTATCAAAAAAGCAATAAGTTTTTGATCCTAATTGGTGTTAAACATGAAGGCCAATTGTGCAAAGGTGCAATTTGATCGAATAATATAGTTTTGTCCGCACTTCACCCCAAAGATGCCACCACATGTATATGACACTTTTTACAATAAACAGTTTTTTCTCTGATGAAAACCCAAGCAGCAAGAGAAAACCAGGAAGCCGCCAAAGAGATGGAGAGATGGCTGGACATCATCATCCCAGGACAGCCCCCCGTCACAAATAGGTTATACGACCTAAACTAAGAGGAAGAAGAATTTTTTCTCTAATTGCGTTGATATTCATGGTTATTAGCAACAGGTTTTTTGATATCTTGGGAAAATCCATATAACTAGCTTTTCTCGACCGACGTTATAGAGTTAGTTGCAGACTCCATTTTCATGGTAGTTGTGAATACCCTGTAGATGGAGACTGCAAAGTCTCCAGTCATTATCAAATATCCAGTCAAATATGTGATTATCAAACATCCAGTCTCCATCTTCAAGGTGTTATGACTGCAACACCTCTAGTCATTATCAAATCTCATTCCAGTCCAGTCAAATATTTATTTAATTATCAAATATTCAGTCTTCGGTCATTATCAAATATCCAGTCCAGTCAAATATCCATGTCATTATCAAATCTCTTGTCTCCACCTTCAGGTTAGTTATGACTACCTTGATGATGAAGACTGCAACATCTATAGCCATAATCAAATATCCAGTCTCCATTTTCAGGTAACTTATGACTACCCTGAAGTTGGAGACTGTAACATCTCCAGTCATTATCAAATATCCAGTCTCCAGTCACTATCAAATATCCAGTCCAGTCAAATATCCATGTCCTCTTGTCTCCATCTTCAGGTTAGTTATGACTCCCCTGATGATGAAGACTGCAACATCTACAGTCATAATCAAATATCATTATCAAATATCCAGTCTCTATCTTCAGGGTACTTATGACTACCCTGAAGTCGGTGACTGCAACATCTCCAGTCATTATCAAATATCCAGTCCAGTCAAATATCCATGTCATTATCAAATCTCTAGTCCCCATCTTCAGGTGAGTTTTGACTGCAACATCTATAGTTATAATCAAATATCATTATCAAATATCCAGCAAACCATACTTATGACTGCCTTGAAGTCGGAGACTGCGACATCTCCAGTCATTATCAAATATCCAGTCCAGACAATTATTAATGTCATCAAATATCTAGTTTCCATCTTCAGGTTTGTTATGACTACCGTGAAGTTCGAGACTGCAATGATATTCACGTCGGCCGAGAAAGATAAATTGCACGGTTTATCCCAAGTTCTCAAAAACATAGTGTTTTCCCTTTGAAATAACTAGCCGTCAATTATCTATTTCTTTGCATCCTTAAGTCATCAATATATATAATTCTTGAATGGTGGCCTCGTCTGCGATATGTCTTCTCAAAATCTCCAGAAGACGATACTCCATTACACTGGATCGGCGGATCGTCTTCTACAACAGAATCTGTATCTGATGGCTCAATCGAGTTCTCTCTCTCTTGGTCGTCGGGTATATAATCATTCTCTTCTACCAATTGTTCTCTGTGTCTTGCTTCAGCTTCTTCGCGGTCTCTTTGGGCATCGCGCACGGCTCTTAATTGTGCGATTCTTCTATCTGCACGATTCTCGTGTGGATTCCTGTATGGACATCGATTGGCTAACCTGTTGTTCCTCTGTACCACTGCATTTAACTGTCTCCAATCTACGTTTTGCCAACCAGCTGGATTATTTTGTGCTTGGTTATTTCCAATTGCATCTGCGTCAACTTCTTGTTGCCCCGCTTGCTCTTGAATACGCCTCCATAGTAAGTTATTCTGTTCACGAATTTGTTGTGGTAAATAGCCTATAAGCTGTCTTGCATCAATGTTGTCAAAATCTTGTAAAACATCATAATTTAATTGATTATTATCTTCGTTTTGCCTTTCATCTTCTTGCATATCAACGTCCACACGATTTTGCAAGATATTTTCATCATTTTGCATTGCGTTCATACGCTGGTTATTGAGAGCCTCGCAATCGTGACAATCGTTTGCATCTGCTTCTCTGATATTCTGATTTTGCATTTCAATATCTTGCATATTCAGCACACCCCGATTTTGCATAACGTTATCAATATTTTGCCTCTGAAAATTATTTTGTACAACGCCTTCTCTCTGATTATTAAGCACTCCACCATTTTGCATTTGAGCTTGCAAGTAACGATTGTCATTTGGCACTATATCTGCTCGTTGATTTTGCAATAACGATGCATCATTTTGTCTAGGTTCTGGATTTCGCAATACATTTTCGCGATTTTGCAAGATTGGATTGTTATAACGCATCTCATTTGCTCGTTGATTTTGCAGTAACAATGAACCATTTCGCCTTGGATCTGGATATTGCATCACATCTTCGCGATTTTGCACATTTGGATAATCATTTCTTCGCTGTATTTGCAGTAATTCAATGTTTCGCCTCGGATCTCGATTTTGCAACACATCTTCGCGATTTTGCACATTTGGATAATCATTTCTTCGCTGTATTTGCAGTAATTCAATGTTTCGCCTCGGATCCGGATTTTGCACGATCGGATTGTCATTTCTTCGCCAATTTTGTTGTGATTCATCATTTCTACTCAGATCTGGATTTTGCAACATATCTCCGTGATTTTGCACGATTATATTGTTAGTTCCTGGCTGGTTTTGCAGCAATAATTCATCGTTTCGCCTCGGATTCGGATTTTGCACGATTGAATCGTCACGTCCTGGCCAATATTGTTGTAAAAGTTCTTCATTTCGTGATCTGATGAGATCTGGATTTCGCAACATGTCTCCGTGATTATGCAAGATTAGATTGTTATTTTCTGGATGGTTTTGCAGTAATAATCCATTGTTATGCCTCGGATTTCGATTTCGCATGATCCGATTGGCATTTCTTCGCCTATTTCGTTGTAATCGTTCATCGAGTCGTCTCAAATCTTGAATTGGAAACATATCTTCATGATTTTGCAAGTTTGGATTGTTATTTTCTGGCTGGTTTTGTAGTAAAAATCCATGATTTTCCCGCAATATATCTTCAAACAATTCCAAGATTGAATTGTCATCTAGCTGGTTTTGCGGTAACAATTCACGGTTTCGCCTTCGATCCTGATTTTGCAACATATTTTCGTGATTTTGCAAGATTGGATTGTCGATTCTTGGCTGATTGTGTAATAATTCACCGTTTCGCCTCGGATCTGGATTTTGCAACATATTTTCGTGATTTTGCAAGGTTGGATTGTCGATTCTTGGCTGATTGTGTAATAATTCATCGTTTCGCCTCAGATCTGAATTTTGCAACACATTATTTCGATTTAGCCATAAAAGTTCATAATACCGTCTTTCGTCCATGCTCTGAAAGGCGTATCCTCGTTCATTGATAATTAGCTCCCGTCTAAGATATTCTTCATTTTGATCTTCAGACTCGTCCATTTTTTCCTGTCCACCGACACCTTCTAACGCCCTAACTATGTCCCTTTGATTATTTTGCTGATGCCTAGGCTCGTAAACACGCATGACTATCTGTTCTCCAGGGTTGATTTCCTGCCTGGATATGAAATCCCTGACTTGGATCAGCATCCGGGCGAGGTTCTCGTTGCCGCCCTGGAGCATAACAGATAAAGATACAGGTCCATTTGTGCCTGCGGCCGCGAGCTGCTGCAAAATCATGATCTGCCTCCTCAGAATATCCAGACTCCCAATAGTAACCTTGTTCTTCATTGTGATCTGAAATAAAACTCGAAATTATAACCCTAACAATGTTAATATGCGTTTTTGTGATGTAATTTATTTATTTATTTATGCATTATACACAAATGAGACATAACTAACTAACTACCCATCACGCCGTCTCCCCGAAGGGGTAGGCAGAAAGAATGGACTGCCACACTTTTCTTCCCTGACATATTTCTCTCGATTCCTCAACATTCATACATCGTGTCATGCACGCGCGTCGATTTCTCTGACTCCTCACATGGCCGACATTCAATATTTGATTTATTTGATCGTGCCACGTTTTCCTCGGTCTTCCTCTATTTCTGGTTCCATTTACATCATTAACATATATTTTTTTTACCATTCTTTCCATATGTCCAAACCATCTTAATGATCCTTTCATTATTTTGTTCATGACATCATCATTCGCACCGCATTCATATTTTCATTCGGCACTCTATCATACACAGAGTATCCACACATTCGTCTAAGAGATCTCATTTCTACTACATTTATTCTACTTTCATCCTTCTTTTGCCAGTTCCATGAGACATTACAAACGATAAAACATTTAGGCGACTCATTTGGACACAAAACGGTATTACAAAGATAAAATAAAACAAAATAACATGAGATAAAAAAATCATACATATCAGAAGAAATCCAAATATGTCGACGTCAGTGAGGCAGTACTCTTTCCAGAATTTGCAATTTTTTTTTATGAATAGGTACTGCCTCACTGACACTGAAAATGTCCAAATCCGAGATGATTAGATTCAGCGTCCGAATTGCTCTTCCTACTGGCATCACCAAAGGCAGGTTGGTTCTGCGTGACGGAGTAAAGAACAATCGATGTCGGCGTTGTCGCAGGTAGTTATCAGGAACAAAAAGACCTATTTGCTGCAGAACATAGGGGTTCTCAATAGAGCCCCGAATCAGTTTGAAAAAATGTGTTGACAGTAATTCTTCCTTCCTCAGTTCGAGGGAGTTATACCCCAGCATACCCCAGAGGAATGCCGTTGGATAGAGCCCCGTACTCTCTCATGTAGAGGGCCCTCAAGAATTTCTTTTAAACCCTCTCCAATCACCTCAAGGGCGCATTGAGACGTGTTTTAAATTTAAAAACCTAAATGTGAACGCTGCATCTGATTTTCGCGATCGGTTAAAAAGTATAAATGTTTAAATTGGGTATGAAATATGAAAAATAGATACCCATCACTTTACATAACCCATTTATTTAGATCAGAGATTTGGCAGTCTGCAACATTAGCATGAATGGTGAAAATTTGGAGCAAGTAGATGAGTTCGTGTATTTAGGTAGTATGTTTACAGTGGAGAGGGATATTGAAAGAAGGATTGGGGCAGGCAACAAAGTGAATGGTGCACTTAAAGTTGTCATCGCAAACAAAAACCTATCCAAAAAAGCTAGCTTCTTCTACCAACCCTTATGTATGGAAATGAAGCATGGAACTGGCAAAAGAAGGATGAAAGTAGGATAAATGCAGTAGAAATGAGATCTCTTAGACGAATGTGTGGACACTCTGTGTATGATAGATTGTCGAATGAAAATATAAGAAGTGAATGCTGTGCGAATGAAGGTGTTATGAACAAAATAATGAAATGATCATTAAGATGGTTTGGACATATGAAGAAAGAATGGTAAAAAAAGTATACGTTAACGATGTAAATGGAACCAGAAATAGAGGAAAACCAAGAAAAACGTGGCACGATCAAATAAATCAAATATATATGTCGGCCATATGAGGAGTCAGAGAGATTATGAATGTTGAGGAAGCGAGAGAAATGTGTCAGGAAAGAAAAGTGTGGCATTCCATTCCTTCTGCCTACCCCTTCGGGGAGACGGCGTGAATCTTGGTAAGTTAGTTAGTTAGTGATTCTTAACCACACCCTGACCTCCCCTTTGATTTTGAGATACTTCCGCAGCATGTTCACAGCGGATGGCCGAACGGATAGTGGCGTCGAAAGAAGGGTTGGTGCGGGTAACAAAGTGAATGGATTTTTAAAAATAGTTATTGGAAACAAGAATTTATCAATGAAAGCGAAAACGGCCGTTTATAATGGAGTTCTGGTCCCAACCCTAATGTATGAAAGCGAACCTTGGAACTGGCAGAAGAAGAATGAGAGCAGAATAAATGCGGTAGAGGTAAGGTCCCTAAGGCGTATGTGTGGTAGAACGATATACGACACAATCTCAAATCCTGATATAAGAAAGGAATGTAGAGCGGAATAAGGTATTATGAACAAAATTATGAAAGGTTCGCTGCGTTGGTTCGGACATATGGAGCTCATGGATGGAGGAAGAATGGTTTAAAAAGTATAGGTTAATGATGTAAATGGAGTACGGAGTCAAGGCAGACCAAGGAAAACATGGCATGACCAAATAAATCAAATTTTAAAGGGTGGTCATGTTAGAAGTCGGAAGAATCGACGTGCGTGTATGACTCGCTGTATGAATGTTGAGGAATCTAGAGAGGTGTGCCAGGATGGAGTAGTGTGGTGGTCCATTCTCTCTGCTTATTCCTCCGGAGAAACGGCGTGATGGTTAGTTAGTTAGTTTAATTATTATATTTAATATGGAAGTATGTTTACAAAGGATGGGAGGGTGGAGAAGGATATTGAAAGAAGGGTTGGGGCAGGCAACAGAATAAATGGTGCACTTAAAGTTGTCATCGCAAACAAAAGCCTATCCAAAAAAGCTAAGATGGCAGTGCACAATAGTGTTCTTGTGCCGACCCTTATGTATGGAAGTGAAGCATGGAACTGGCAAAAGAAGGATGAAAGTAGAATAAATGCAGTAGAAATGAGATCTCTAAGACGAATGTGTGGAAAATCTGTTTATGATAGAGTGACAAATGAAAGTATAAGAAGTGAATGTGGTGCGAATGAAAGTGTTATGAACAAAATAAGGAAAGGGTCATTAAGATGGTTTGGACACATGGAAAGAATGAGTGAAGACAGAATGGTAAAGAAGGTATATTTAAACGGCGTGAACGGAGCTAGAAATAGAGGAAGGCCGAGGAAAACGTGGCACGATCAAATCAATCAAATATTGAATGTCGGTCACGTGAGGAGTCGGAAAAATCGACGTGTGTGCATGACAAGATGTATGAATGTAGAGGAAGCGAGAGACGTATGTCAGGACAGAACAGTGTGGCGTTCCATTCTTTCTGCCTACCCCTCCGGGGAGACGGCGTGATGGTAAGTTAGTTTTTTTAGTTTTTAATATGGAAATTTACATCATTGGAAATTTACACACATATGGAAATTTAATTTACACAACTCTTAGTTACCAGAAAAAATGGGAAAATCCAAACACCATCACATGGGACACCAGGTATTTGAAATAATTAAATAAAATAATAAATTAAATAAAAAATAAAATAAAAAATCCACAAACAATATTTCGATATTTATCTTTATGATTATTACAATTTAAACTTCTTGCTAGGGATGCTAGGCTACCAGTCACTCGAGAGGAGACGAGACATTCACTTGGTTGTTCATTTCTTTGGACTGATAGGCGGTTGTATACACAACTCAGAAATCCTGAGTGATGTGGGTCTGTTCGTCCCTGATAATTATCTTCGACAAAGGGCCCATAGATTGTTTTATCTCCCACGATGCAGAACCAACCTGCCAATTGTTATGCCGGTAGGTAGAGTAATATCTTTGCTTAATCGTATCACCTCGAAGTTTGACATATTTTGTGATAGTTTGGCTCATCTGAGGGAAGTACTATCTTTATTATAATTGTTTGGTATATTTATTTTATTAATTTGTCATGCATCTTATGTTTCTCGCTCTTTTTATTAATCTATTATGTATTACTTATTATTGTGTATCTCTAACTTGTATCTTTAGTGTATTGGAAAAAAATTCTGATATGTTTAAAATAAATAAATGAAAAAATGAAATGAAACTGATTTAAAAGAAACATTATTAACTAACTAACCATCACGCCTTTTTCCGGAGGGGTAGGCAGAGAAGATGGATCGCCACATTGTTCTATCCTGACATAATTTCTACATTCACACATCGTGACTTGCACGCTTGTCGATTGTTCCTACTTGACCGACTTTCAGTAAATTATTGATTTGGTAATACCATGTATTCCTTTTCATTCCTCGACTTCTTATAAACTATTATCTATATTCTTATAGTATATATCTTTTAAACTATTCTTCCCTCATCCATTCGTTCCATGTGTCCAAACCTATTGGTGACCCTTTATTAATTTTATTTATCACGCATTCATCCGCCTTATATTCCTTTCTTACTTCATCATTAAATATTCTATCATATATTGTTTTACGCACATTCTTCTTAGTGACCTCTTTCTACGACATTTACTTTCATCCTTCTCCTGCCAACTCCGAGCTTCACCTCCAAACATAAGAGTCGGCACTAGAACTTAATTTTGCTCTACCATATTTTCTTCAGTCGATATATTTTTATTTGCGGTAATGACTTTGAGTGCACCATTTATTTTGTTTCCAGCTCCTACCTATCTTACGATATCTTTCTCCATTTTTCTATCTCTTTTAAACATGCATCACAGATAAATAAATTCAATAACTTGCTCCAATTTCTCACCGTTCGCACTTATGTCACAATCCGTCAAACATTCTTCCATTTCAAATACCATAACTTTAGACTTTGGCATGTTCATCACAAGGTCATACTTATTGCAAGAAAGAAAGAAACATATTTATTTATTTCAATCTTTAAAATCTATAATACTATTAAAATATCAAGTTTTTCTGTTTTTTTTTAATGTAATATAAACAGCGTCCATTTTTTTGTAAACGCTGTCACTCGTGAAATGATTGGACTATTTTGCATTGCGTATTATTCTTGTAGTTGATTCCCTTATAAATCTAGCAAGGTAGGCACGTTCTAAAATTTGAAGTAAATAAACATTTGAGTTGTCTATGGACTATAGAGAAGTGACAAAACAATGGTGGGTAGGTTTTAATACTGAGACTTGATTTTAAATTACTTTAAATAGACAAAATCTTACGGTTATTGGCGAAGTCAATGCACCACAACTTAAAAACACATACAATATAACAATACCACTAAAACTATTTACAATATTAACCGTTAATACACTTAGTCACAAAAAATATAGCGGAGCACCTCACAACGCAACTGTCAAAGCTAACTGTCAAACATAATAATGTTGTGTGGACTAAAAAATATATTATTTTGATTCCATAGATCGTTAGTAAAACTAATTAAAAATATTAATTGTATCTCAATATAGACGGAGATGTAAATTGTTTTTTGGAAACAGAGTACGGTGGTCCAGTATTTGTGTACAGATATTGTTAACATTCAAGAATAAAACCAAAAACTGGTCCAAGTTTAAAAAAGCATTTAAATTGGAGAAGTATTCTCCTGGCGTTGTCTAGCAAATGTAGCCTTTCACATTGCATTAATAAAAAGATTTTCTGCTTAATGCTTACACCTATTCTTAATATATGGCACTAGTGTAGATGAACTAGTAACATGTGAAGTGTGGTGCAACATAGTAGCATATATAAAACTTCCAAAATTTTGTCAGACGTGGTGTGTTCGTAAGAAGGGCGAAATGGGGAATGTTGTTAACATAAAGCGATCGCTTAACCCAACCAATGACAGGTCATAAGTCCTGTAAACGCCTCGACCACCATATTCTGTTTCCAAAAAAACAATTTACATCTTCGTCTATATTGAGATACAATCAATCCTTAAAAATTATTAACCCCCAATGGGTAAAATCCAGTATTTGTGTACAAATATAAGTAACATTCAAGTATTTAAAAATATGCTCTAAAAGTTTCAAAATAAAATTTCAATTCGTTCTGAAGTTATGAACTGTTAAGTGTGGGAGCGCTGGCGCTATTTTCAAACGCATTTTTTTCGAAACCACTATTTTTTATTTTCTTGTATATACGCCATACTTTGTGTTGTTATGATGGTTTATTTCTCTTTTTCTTTTTTATATACTTTGTATATGCAATACTCATATTAAAAAAAAAAATTACGTAGACATGTTTCGGAC
Organism: Lepidostoma basale; assembly: GCA_022606425.2. Classification (NCBI taxonomy): domain Eukaryota; kingdom Metazoa; phylum Arthropoda; class Insecta; order Trichoptera; family Lepidostomatidae; genus Lepidostoma; species Lepidostoma basale. The sequence goes on along the minus strand of JAHDVF020001422.1, from coordinate 224,490 downwards.
AAACAGTCCTTCTTCAGTGATACATATTATAAAGATACATTTGTAAAAATTTAATAAAATTGTTTACATGATCTGACAGATGACAAATATTATGATTCAATTTAAAATTTAAAATAATTTTAAATTTCTTATTGGGGTTCAGGTAATTACTTACAAGAAATGAAATAAATCAAAGATTGGACTTGACGTTAAATTTATTTGATTATTTATAATATTTTCTTTATTTTTAATTGTTTTTTTATTTCTAAAATGTCCAGATGCTCAAAATTATATTTCTGTTCTTTATTATATTCTTTATTAAATTAATGATCTTTTTCTATGAGGTGGTTAGCAAATTCAGAAAAATATTATTAGAGAGAAATTAGCTTAAAAAGTTCCTAATATGAAAATTGCTTTTTAGTTTCTTTAGAAATTTGAGCTTTATATAACTTAATTATTATTGCTCAAAGTATTTTTTGTTCCAAAAAAAAGATTAAAAAAATGTAAAAAAATATAATATTTTTTAAAACACGTCTAAATAATTCTTTTTTTTTTTAATTTAAAGAGAAATGAGGTTTATATAGAAGAGAGATATATCTTTAAAGTAAATTTTAACTTCTGTTGATTAAATATGAAAACTGTAGTCTTTAGAGTGTACAAAAAAAGCTACGTCAGATGGTGACCTCCGATGGGTGACAGTTGATATCTTGAATATCTTCCATTGGAATACGTTATAAAAATTACTGTATTAACTTAAATATATGTGTAATTTGTAGCTAAAGTTTCAATAAATTATATGCATTCCTTTCTTACCAAAAAAATCATAAAAATCAATAAAAAAATGTCGCTCTAAACCTATTTTCCCGTATTAAGATAGCGCTTGACCTGAAGCAAATGTTACCAAAAGGTTCTGATTTTTTATGATAACAAAATAAAACATGGGTGTTTGTAGGCATCTCTTAAACTCTTACAGCAAAAAATGTCCACAGGCTCAAATGTACACAGAGGTCCATGGAAAGACAGATACTTGGTGTGAGCTTGCGTGACCGCATAAGAAATGAAGAAATCAGACGCTGCGCCAGGGTTGCTGACATCATGGACCGAGTTGCAAAATTGAAAAGGGCAATGGGCTGGACACTTGGCTAGACAGGGTGGCAACAGATGGGCACCCGGGATACTCAGTTGGAGACCATGGAAAAATAGGAGAAGCGTCGGAAGGTCACCGATGAGATGGACCGATGATATTGTCAAAAGGGTTGGAAAATCTTGGATACAAAGGGGGCAGGATAGAGACGAGTGGAAGAAATTGGAAGAGGCCTATATCCAGCAGTGGAGGGAAGAAGGCTAGCAAAGAAGAAGAAGAAGATGCTGACGATGCAACGATACTCTCGGAAAGTGAAGATGTTCTACAACGAATGCTTTATATATTCCATCTTAGAAAGAAATATAATACGATGATGTTCGTTGACAAAACAAAATGTCTAAAAATATCCAGACAGCCTCTCAGGTAAAATAATAAAAAATACACTAAAAACGTAATTTATTTTTTAATGTCAACAATTTAGGGAAAATACTCATCAATAACAAAGAAAAACGAGATAAATTCAATAACTCTGGGATATACCTTTTAGTATGCGATAATTGGGATGGCACATACGTATGCCAAACAGGAAGAGCTTTTAAAATAAGAATAAAAGAACACATCAGTAGTTGGCTTAATCAAAAAGACAATTCTAATTTTACAAAACATCTAATAGAATCGAATCTTACCTTACATAATACCAACACCGCTAATATTTTACATATTGAACCTACAGGTTCAAAATTAGATAGGTTAGAAATCTTAGAAATTAACCGATTAAAAATTGATGAACGTATTATACATTCACCACTCCTATCTTCTTCTTCCTCAGCCTTTTCCGTTCACTCCTGGATAAAGGCCTCCTCCATTCGCTTCCATGTCACTCTGTCCTGTGCAGACTCCATCCAGGTTATTTCGACGTGTCTGTTCAGATCATCCTTCCACCGTAGTTGCGGTCGCCCTGCACTTCTCTTCGCCGTCCACGGTCTCCAAGTCAGCAGTCTTCTTGTCCACTTTTCACGTGAGCTTCTGGCTATGTGACCTGTTCATTGCCATTTTAGAGTCGCCACCCGGTGGATGATGTCAGTGACCTTTGTTTTTTCTCTCACCGTATCGTTTCCGACTCTGTCTCTTAGGCTTATTCATAATTGGCTTTTTCCGTGGCTCTTTGGGTCACTCGTAGATTCTCAGCACTTTATTTGGACAGTGTAACAGTTTCAATGAACAGTTTCAATAAGTACCAACTGGCAGAACGCAGGCTTCATAGACTTTTCATTTCAGGTTGATCGGAATTTTCCGGTTTTAAAGGACTCATGTTTCGGAAAGCTGCCCAGCTTAGTCCAATTCTTTTTTTTTTACCTCTGCGGTTTGGTTATCTCGGCCCAATCGAATATTTTTAGCCACCTCTCCTATATCCATTGTAAATAATATAATTCAATCCCAATCTTTATTTAACTAATAGGTGATTAACTTCCCAACCTTCTAAAGAAAATGTAATCTGCCGTAATTATCTTTGTATCAGAACTCCAGGGGGAAATTCCCAGACACCGGTAACCGGGCCACAAGACATTTGAAATATTTAAACTTAACTAATCCAAACACAAAAATTACATTGTATAGAATCATTCCGAGAATTTGCCACCCTAGTAATTGCTTTTTAATTATATAGTAAACAAACTAACCCAAAACACAATAAATTTACATTATATAGAATCATTTCGAAAATGAGTCACCTATGTATCTAAGTGCTTTTTAATTATATAGAAAACAACAACACATACAAATTAATAACAGTAATGCATTATTTAGAATCAGAAAAAAAAGTTTAACCAGCACCACTATCATTTATTTTATAAACCAAATAAATTTTGTTGTAGGTACCTACCAGAAGATGGCAGCACTCTGCCGAAACCGCCCACATTGTTATACTGGGTGCGGCAAAACAGACAGTGCAGTTTTGAAAGGCCGGTACATCCCGTGTGGTGGGGGTAGGAACCTGGGAGTGGTCTCACTATATTGGGAGGGTCTTGCCGTTTTCAGTCGTTGCCATGGTTTGGTCCGGACAGCAACGGGGCTTTGCCGTCCGCACGTTTCTTGAAAATGGCCGTTCTGTCATCGCCACCCAGCGGGCCTTTCGGCTGCACCTTAATCTTAGGCGTCGTGATACCGTCCCTCACCGTAATTTAATCATGACTTGGGTGCGTACATTAGAAGGAACTGGTTCCACACAAAGACCTAGGGGTTTAGGAAGACCCAAAACCGTAAGAACACCCAAAAATTTAACGAGAGTGAGAGAAGCTATTGAACTGTCACCTCGGCGCTCTGCCCGGAAGCATGCAATTGCATTGGGCATTGCTGACCGCTCACTAAGAAGGATTTTGCATCAAGACCTATCATTCCACCCCTACAAGATTATGATTGTCCAAGAGTTGAAACCTCCTGACTATGAAAACCGCATGAATCGCTCCCAAGAAATGTTAAACCGAATTCATGCGAGGTCAACTTTTTTCAGTAGTGACGAGGCCCACTTTCATCTCTGTGGAGCGGTGAATAAACAAAATTTTCGGTACTGGGCTGAAAATAACCCAAGGCAACTTCACGAAAGACCTCTTCAGTCCCCAAAAGTGACTGTGTGGTGTGCGATTTCCAAATTTGGAGTGATTGGGCCATATTTTTTCGAGGAGAATGAACGAACCGTGACTGTCAACGCTCAACGTTATGTTTCCATGTTGGAAATTTTTTTTGAACCTCAATTGGAAGAAATAATGGAGGAAACAGATCTGGGAGATATCTGGTTTCAACAGAACTCAAAGATCGAATTCGGGAGGAAATCGCCGCTATGCCCGTCGAGATGTGCCAAAAAGCAGCCGAAAACTTCAGAAATCGCCTTCATCAATGTATCGCTGCTGGGGGCCACCATCTTTCTGATGTCATCTTCAAGACTTGATGCTTAAAACGGCATAATGTACCAAATAAAATAAAATTAATCTCATTTCTGTAAATTGTGCCGTTTTTTTTTAATAGCCCTTCAAAACTGCACCGCCTGTTTTGCCGCACCTTGTATAAAGTATTTTTTTTAGACATATACAAATTTAAAATGAAAAAAAAAAAACACATTTAAATAATGTTAATGTCCATAATATTGGCTTTATTTAAATGATAATATTATGCCATTATTGATTAAATATAATTTTAGGCACATGGGCATAATTTGGGCACATCACATGGGCTAGCTCGAATGAAACGCAATCGTGTAGTCCAATTTTCGACACCTTAATTGAGCAACTGAGTAAAATGGCAAAACGTACTGACTACAATCAACTGTCAACTGTCAAATTGACAGTGTGTAGAAACAATGTTGCCAGTTTAAAAACCAAACTGCTAACAAAAACATTCTGTATTATCCATAAAGAAATTTTTGTTTAATATTTTTTTGTTTTCATTATTTAAAACAAATGATTTATAAATGTTTTATTCTGTTGATTTTATTCAATTAATTTGTATTTTTTAATAAAGTTAGTGTTGTGTACAAAGTTAAAAAAAAAACATTGTTTTATTATGTGTTATGGGAATAGTATTGATTCTTACACTGTCTTTGATCTGGTGTAGAATTCACGTGACAATAAAATGGCGATAGATTAGCTACCTTTCACGTGTAATGAGAATCAATATAACTGCTAAAACAACTGGTATACGTACAGTAAATGAAATCAGACGACCCGTTGTATACAAAATAATATATATGAGCCGTTATTTTTGAAAACTTAATAAGTTCACTTTTAGAAAAAAATATTTAAAATATAATTATACATTCAATGGACCACGACTTCTCTAAATCAATCAATAAAAAATCATGTAAAATTTTAAGCTATTGTGTATAAAAATGTTAACATAATTTTTCTCTTGTTTTTATTTATTACAGTAGGTATATAGTAGGGGTTCGAATTGTCAGTAGGGTCGCGGCGAGTCACATCTTGCTGGAGGGTGTGATTCTATAAAATGCTGCGAAACGCCCAGTTGCATTCCACCGGCAACACTACTGACTAGTCCAACTCGTTGGCGTCCCTGTCGCGAACCCCGGGCAATGGAGTCACACTCATAACCGTGTGATCACAGCAGATAACGAGGGGATGAAAGGCGAGTTTCTGGCGCCTCCAAACCAGATCCAACCAGCTAAGGGAAGGTAACCCCGACAGAAAAATCCACCAGAGAAGGCAACGGGAAACCACTCTGGTCACCTTTTCCCAGGAATCACTATGGCGAAAAAGAGTGGACAGGAATAACAAGAGTTCAGAACCTGTTCCAAATAGAGATAATTCTTAAATATATCGAAACTTGAAAAAATTGACTTATTCTATTTTCAAAAAACACGGCTAATATATGTTGCTGGAATGGACGTACTCAAAACAATTTCAAATAATGTTCCATCGATTTTTAAAGTGTCACAAATTGATTTGTTATTGATGAATTTGTGGCCCTGAAAAGGGCCGTTAAGTTTCAGTTTTGCTTCTTAATTCATCTGTTTTTTCATAATTGACAATCGATATACGTTTTCGAAATAAAACTGCGTTTCAGATGCTGAGTTCCATATATAAAAAAATATTAAAATTTAAACTTTCCCTAAAAGATTAAACGTTTAAAACAAAATGCTGAAAATTTAAATTGAATGTCGAATATAAAAAAATGCATCATTTTAAAATTATTCTTGGGAATGGATTGTACTGAAGTTTCAAACAAAATATGTAGAAACATTGAAATATTATAAAACTAAATAGTTAGTTAACTATCATTAAAATGAATTTGTATGTATTTTAGGTGATAAAATACATTTATTAAAAAGGGTATGAATGAAAAAATTATAAGAAAGAATGTAATCTGAAATATATTAGAGGAGTCTGGAACGATCTCTGAAATATCAAAGGGAAGATACGATTCCTAATATTCCTAATGCCTTAGCATAGAAAATTAAGAATAAAATATTTGAGATACATTATTTTTGATATCTATTTTAGAAAGAATGTACGCTTTGTTAGAGGAAACATTCCGAAAATAAGACGGAATGTAATAAATTTTTATAATGAATGGATTGAAATAGGATAACTTACTGCGACAAAGAGAAGTGCAGGGCGACCGCAACTTCGGTGGAAGGATGATCTGAACAGAATCAGAATAACCTGGATGCAGTCTGCAGAAGACAGAATGACGTGGAAGCGAATGGAGGAGGCCTTTGACCAGGAGTGGACGGGAATAGGCTGAAGAAGAAGAACTTACGTTGGTTATTGAACTGAAAAACTAATGGTATTTCGTTATTTACATCGATTTTTGCAATGGATGAACTATTTGGTAAGATAAAACATTGTAAAATGAATTCTATCTTAGAAGAAAAACGGCGAAACTTTTGACACTGGAAATCTTCGATTTTCCAGCAACTGTAGCACCATTTCGAAAATATGAATCACGATTATCAAAATGTGTAACAACAGATTGATTGTTAAAAAAATCATCGTTATGAAAAATACTTCGTATTCGTGTAAAATTGACGAGAGCATTTTCATTTTTTAATGGTTAGCACTGTTATAATATGTTGTATGTGAGAATTAAAACTTCACAAAAAACTTCGTCACAACTTGCGATAGAACGGCAATTTTAAATTTGATTTTCGAACGCAATTTTTAAAACTGAATTCCAAGTTTAAATCCTGAAAAGCAATGCCAGGATACTGAATGAAATTTAAAAGGAAGGGTTGTATTTATAGTCAAAAACAATATAATGGAATATGTATGTATACGAAGAAACAATTAAATACTTTTTTTCAGGGCTGTTCAACATTTGCGGTCTTAATAATAATAATAAAAGTAGAATATCTTATACGAGATATAAGCTGACTGGTGATGATATACCTGTGGAGCAAGTAATGAGTTTCAGATATTTGGGAGTAGAGATCTGCAGCCAAAATGACCTTTATACCGAAGTACGATAACAAGTCAGCAAAGCCTCTGCCGTGTCAGGATGCCTGAAGAATTTGGTCTAGAAGAACAAGCACATGCGTATCGACAGCAAGATCAGAATTTATAAAACATGCGTGCGACCTATCATGACGTACGCTGTAGAGTCGCGGGCTGACACTGTGCGAACCAAGGGACTACTAAGAACATCGGAGATGAAGGTCCTAAGATCAATTACTGAAAAAACTCTCCGAGATCGTGTCCGCAACGTAGACATAAGAAAAACTTGCGAAATAGAGGATATCGTTCAGTGGAGTAGATCCAGAAGAAGATACTGGAGGGACCATGTAGCCCGAATGGATGGTGACAGACTTGCATATACAGCCGCTTATGAAATCCCCTCCGGACACCGCCCACCTGGAAGACCACATAAGAGATGGAGGGACAGCTGGATCTCATCATCCGACGAGATATGATTTCTGTGTCACAGACCGTCAGATCTATTAAAAAAAGAAGAAGAATATCTTGTTGTTTGATGTGAAGTCTAGAAAACTGGCATATTTAGGACACATTATCCGCAACGAGAAATACGGTCTGCTGCACTTCATCATGAAAGGGAAGATTGAGGGTAGGTGTGGTGTGGGAAGACCCCAGATGTCCTGGTCGAGAATATCAAAGAGTAGACATCAGATTCGGAGGATGTGGGAGTTGTCCCGTCTGGCACAGGACATAGAGGCCTACATAATCTCCGTGGTTGAGTGGTTAGTGCATTGACTGCCACCCCGAAGGTTCCGGGTTCGATTCCCGGCGAGGGCAGTGTGATTGTCACACTGTCTTTGGATTGGTGTAGAATTCATGCGACAATAAAATGGCGATAGATTAGCTAGCTATCACATGTCACGAGAATCATTATGATAGCTATAATACCCTTTACATCGATTTGGCTCATGCTGTCATGATGTAAATAGCGATTGAACAAAATAATAATAATAATAATAATTGTTTTGATACTTGATACTTCAACATTATTATTGTTAAAATTTAAAACACTGTTATAATATCACTTTTTTTTTTTCACTGAGAGTGTCGCGACAGCTGTTTCGCCAACCGATGTAATCATCATCAGGTGTTACAATAAACTTTGTATATGTTTTGTTTCATTTTGGGTAACAAAGTGTGATTTCTCCTTCTCTGCCGACGTTTCGGTGATCGTTGCAGTCTCCATCTTCAGGGTAATGTGGTGGTGGTAACAACCGTTCGTTGTTACCCAAAATCACACAAAACATATTGCCAATCGTGAAAATCTACGCAATTATTAAACTTTGTATAGTTAATTGTAACACCTGATGATGGAAACATCGGTTGGCGAAACAGCTGTTGCGGCACTCTCAGTGAATAAAAAGAAAATGTGATATTATAACAGTTCTTTTTAATTTTAACAGTAATTAATATTGTCATTAGCGTGGGCCGTGGGTAAGTTCAGTTGAACAGACCTGAAAAAAATCGTTAATTACAAACCATTTGGCCTTCTTGGAAGGTAAAGACATGTTTATTTTACCATAGACAATTAACCTTCTGCACTCTGGCCATTTTTTCTCATGACTGACCAGCTACTCTGAATTTTTTTTTTTACGTATTTATAAAATAAAAAATTAAAATTAGTTAAACAAGTGATAAACTTCCACGTGCTTGGATTAAGTATACGATTTAATGGAAAACAAAACGTATATTTTTAATTAAAAATAATAAAATTGGTCTGCTATTTTTGGGACACTCTGTTCGATAATTAGTATGACCATTAAATTTTTGGTAAATTTCTCAAAATATGCTTGCTAAATCACACGTAAAGTAACAGAAAATAATTAGTGACTCTTCAATGTATTATATTTTGATAATTTATTATATTGCATATCAATAATTGTGTACTATATAGGTAATATATACTAATATTTAGATGTAAATTCTTGAAGAAGTTGCTTTCTAATTATCTTGTACAGTGTAGCAACAAATTAACGCCTTCGTCTATAGGGTCTCGGCTGACTAACGACTACCTGGAATTGTAAACATTTAATTGGCTAGAGCCATGTCGTTTATTGTTTTGCATTGGTTAGTTCATTGACAAATTCGTCCCTCGGTCAGGAAACAAAAGCAAGAACAGCCCACAAGTCATAAAATAGGTAAAATGCTTTGCAAACATTCTACACGGTATTTAAAAAATTGAGTCTTGTCACAAGTGTAGGACAACAACTTACTGTCCCCATAATATTAATAAAAAAATTAACTAACCGGAAACAAATGTAAGGCAGATGACTGCATCATGAATACAATTAAAAAAGGATCCCGGATATGGTTTGGACATATGGAACGAATAGATGAGAGTAGAATGGTTAAAAGGTTGTACACAAGCAGCGTGAGTAGGAAAAGAAGCCGAGGACGACCGAGGAACTTTTTCTAGCGTTATTTTTTTCTTATTTTGGCATTTGCAAATTTAATTGTTTCATCGACGATTTTACTAATGAGTATATTTGTAAAAAAATAGCGTAAAGTAATCGATAGGCTCCGAACAGTTTGTGGGGGTATTCGGTCCAACTGTTCTATTTCCAATAGAACATTTTATTTGTCCTTCTGATGTATTACTAGACATAAAATGCTAACTTTTTCTGAATTAGAAAATCCTACTGACGTAGGATTGATGGATGTTGAAGGTTGTTGCGGAATCAGTTCTTCAAAATTTTCATCATCACTGTCTTCGCTAAAATATATAAATCTCCTTTTTTGGTCGGTATAATATCACTTCCACTATCGGTAACACTTGAATTATCACCGACGTCCATGTCCACAAAAAAACTATCACTTTTATCGCTGTCATTGCAATTAACATGTTAAAAGGTCCTCATCATCTCTGTTATCGATAAAATCACATTCGTTATTATTACTGAACTTTGAAGTAAAATTTTCGTTGTTTTCCATTGCAGTTAGTTCACTATAATTATAAATAAGAAAATTACTTTTTCTATTATTGTCAACTACCGAGAGAAATATTGCAAAATTAAGTAAGATAATCAAAAGAAAAAATATATAGTCGCAAAATGTAGAAGAAGCCTCGGAGAACCGTCACAAGTGCAGGACAACAACTAACTGTCCCAATAATATTAATAAAAAAATTAACTAACCGGCAATTGAAATAAAGAATAATGGTTTACCCAGCAGATTGTGTTGATTCTGACTGTGCCAATAATAATAAAATATGATATTTATTCTATCAGCTAAAATGGTGGATAATTAATTCCAAGAAAAATCGAACTTTCCGGCAATTTAAATAAAGAATGTTGGTTACCCAGCACATTGTGTATTTATTTGAAATACGTTTTCGTAAAACATATTGGATTGAGAACTGTGGATTTATGTTAACTAAATATACAATATAAGAAAAATTATATATCACACATTATTGTGTTTTCGTATTTACAATGAACTTCTACGAAGAAATTTTAATTGACAACATTAATGTATGACATTTTAGTTAAAATGCCTGGGAAATTATATTCAAGACAAGAAATAAGCTAGTTTGGTTCTGCATGGTGGTTAGGTAGTTATTTAGAAATGTGTACATTGCTTTTTCTATTACTTTCAATATCGCAAAATTAAGAAATATAATAATTCCACAAAACTATAAAAAATAGTCACAACAAGTGGGTGTGGCCTTGCAGAAACCCTCATAAATGCCGGGTAGCGACAGACCGTCCCAAAAAACATTACTGTATGACAAATGTTTAATCAGCTAAAATGATGCATCTTTTTATTAACGAGTATATCCATTTAATGGTAAATTTAAACGAAGAAATGTAAGTATATCCAGAATCTTATGTTATTTAAGTGTATTTGTGGCAAAAAAAAAATAAAAAAATATATTTGCATACTAGAGAAATCGTCGAGTAAACTTATACCCGCGCTCGGCCACTACGTGTGGCCCACAGAGCTGGCAACTAGAACTCTGTGGGCCACAATGTCTGGCCCACAGAGTTGTAAGGGTTAAGGAGTGTTAAAAGAAGAAAAATTAAAGGTTTTACTACAAAGAATAAATAATAAAATTATATTTTTTTATCAAAGATGATAAGAAATGAAAAATAAAAACTAACTAACAGCCCGTCTCTCCGAAGAGGCAGGCAGAAATAACGGATTGCAACACTTTTCTTTGACAAACTTCTCTCGCTTTCATATACATTCATACATCGTTTCATGTACGCAAGTCGACTCCTCGAGTGGCCGACATTCAAAAGACTAACTAACCATCACGCCAGTTCCCCAGAGGGGTAGGCAGAGAGGATGGATCGCCACAATGCTCTGTCCTGGCATACCTCTAGGGATTCCTCTACATTCCTCTACATTGATACATCGTACCATGCACGCACGTCGATTATTCCGACTTCGAATGTGGCCGCCTTTTAGTAATGGATTAATTCGGTTTTAACCATTCTACTCTCATCCATTCGTTCCGTATGTCCAAACCATCTCAGGGATCCTTTTTTTAATTTTATCCATGATGCTTTCATCTGCCTTACATTTCTCTCTTATTTCATCATTTGTTATTTTTATAGCATACATAGCATACGAGTAGGTACAACGTTTTCCTGCACCTTCTTCTTAGTGATCTCATTTCTACGGCGTTTATCCTGCTTTCATCCTTCTTTTGCCAGCTCCAAGCTTCACTTCCATACATAAGGGTTGGCACTAGAACTCCATTGTGCACTGCCATCATTGCTTCTGTGGATATATTTCTCATGGACATTCAATATTTGATTTATTTGATCGTGCCATATTTTCCACAGACTTTTTCTAGTTCCATTTATATCGTTAACCTATACTTCCTTTACCATTCATTCTTTCCACGTGCTCAAATCGTCTTAACGTTTCTTTAATTATTATTCTTTTTCAGCGTATTCCCATTCACTCCTGGACAAAGGCCTCCTCAATTCGCTTCCATGTCACTCTGTCTTGTGCAGACTGCATCCAGGTTATTCCGACGTGTCTGTTCAGATCATCCTTCCACCGTAGTTGCGGTCGCCCTGCACTTCTCTTTGCCGTCCACGGTCTCCAAGTCAGTAGTCTTCTTGGCCATTTTTCATCTTCTGGCTACGTGACCTGCCCATTGCCATTTTAGAGTCGCCACCCGGTGGATGATGTCAGTGACCTTTGTTTTTTCTCTCATCGTATCGTTTCTGACTCTGTCTCTCAGGCTTATTCCTAACATGGCTCTTTATTTCATTATTTTGTTCATAACATTTTCATTCGCACTGCATTCACTTCTTATGTTTTGATTCGGCTCTCTCATAGGTAGATACACAGATTTTCCATACATTCATTTAAGAGATCTCATTTTTTAAGACTTAATATATAATCAACCAAATAGTAAATATCGGCGACGGACTTGACGAATCAGAGCCATCGACTTGCATGTATGACACGTATGAATGTTGATGAATCGAAAGAAGAATGTCAGGAATGTGAAACAGTTCGTTAATTTCGAGTGATTTTAAATTTTTAATTGTATCTCAATAGAGACGAAGAAACAAACTGGAAACTGAATATGGATGATCAAGGTGTTTACAGGACTTATGACCTGTCATTGGTTGGGTTAAGCGCACGCTTTATGTAATTACAACATTCCCATTCCACCATTGTTATTATGATCATGTATGATACATTTTTGGAAGTTGTATATATACTCCAAATTCATACTTATCTTCACGTGGCAGTTCCAGTTAGCCATCTATGTAGATTTGATTGTACTAATTAATTTTTTAAATTTAATTCTGGTCAATTATTTGGCGTATAAAATAGGAGTGGATACTCCAGGCGACTTCTAACAGTACGATAGGAGGCGGTAGCCTCTTCGCATTGTGTTAATAAAGTAGTTTGCTAAATGCTAAACAATCATTCTTCATAGATGGCGTTAGTGGATGGATTGTATAGATTAATATTAAAAAATTAATTAGTACAATCAAATCTACATAGATGGCTAACTGGAACTGCCACGTGAAGATAAGTATGAATTTGGAGTATATATACAACTTCCAAAAAATGTATCATACATGATCATAATAACAATGGTGGAATGGGAATGTTGTAATTACATAAAGCGTGCGCTTAACCCAACCAATGACAGGTCATAAGTCCTGTAAACACCTTGATCATCCATATTCAGTTTCCAGTTTGTTTCTTCGTCTCTATTGAGATACAATTAAAAATTTAAAATTAACCACCCACAGGTGAAAATCCAGGATTCGTATACAGATGTAAGTATACATTTCACAAATATTCGAGTGATTGTTTGGAATAGTGTGAGTAACAGGGCACGTGCAAAAATGTAGACGCTATTTTTATTTTATATATTGTGAACATCGAAAGATGTGTTGATGCGGACAACAAAGAGAATGGAGCTTTAAAAAAAGTTGTTAGAAACAAGAATTTATCAATGAAAGCAAAAACGACCGTTCACAATAGAATTCTGGTCCCAACCCTAATGTGTGGAAGCAAAGCATGCAACTGGCAGAAGAAGGATGAGAGCACAATAAATGCAGTAGAGATGATGCCCCTAAGACGTATGTGTGGTAGAACGATATACGACAGAATCATAAATACTGATATAAGAAAAGAATGTAGAGCGGAAGAAGGTATTATGAACAAAATTATGAAAGGATCGGTGCGTTGGTTGATAGAGAAAGAACGGTTCAGAAAGTATACGCTAATCATGTAAATGGATTACGGAGTCGAGGCAGACCGAGGAAAACAGGGCATGACCAAATCAATCAAATTTTAAAGGTTGATCATGTTAGAAGTCGGAAGAATCAACTTGCGTGTATGACTCGCTGTGTAAATGTGGAGGAATCTAGAGAGGTCCAGGATAGAATAGTGTGGCAATGCATCTTTCTGTCTACCCCTACAGGGAAACGGCGTGATGGTTTGTTTGTTTGTATTGTGAACAAAAAACAACCAGATAATATTTCAACTAACTAACTAACTAACCATCACGCCGTCTCCCCAAAAGGGTAGGCAGAAAGAATGGGCTGCCACACTTTAATCGATGCGGCACTCCATCCTTCTCTTTTCGCCATCGCGAGAGACGCGGTGTGATGGGTTGCGAACCTCATCGCCACCAAAAGACATCTCCCGCGCGCACTTGGATCGTTCAACGTCTACATAATAGGGGAGCACGGGTAGAAGTGAGCCACGGGGAGGAGTGAACCATATTACTGTGAAACACAATTCGAAACATGTTCAAACTTGACCAACGTGTCGCATACTCGTGCTCGTCCAGCACATCCACTTGCCGCCTGAATCTCATCACGGGTTCACCTGCTGACAGTATCGCTCGCGCTTTTCGACGCTAAAGTAAAATTTTACGAACTTTTTATGAAGGGTTTGACACCTTGCTGTTTAGTTCTAAACAACGGAAAGTGACTCAAAAGTAAGTACTCAATTATATAGTACCTAGAACTGTTTGTTTGTGGTGCATATTACACATATATATTTTTTTGGAAATTATTTAACTTATTTTGGGTGCTGGGGAGGACTGAACCAACTTCGATTGAGGAGGATTGAACCATGGTTCATTCCTACCCCGCAGTCACTTTAATCTAAAATATTTATTTTATTATTTCTCCTTTGTGTGCAGATAACAACAATGCCTCGAATACATAAAAAAAAAAACAGAAAATGCAAGGACTACCGAAACTGAAATGAAAAATGCACTGAATTTAATAAAGGCAGGAAAGAGTTTACAGAAGTAGATTTCTTGTGAACTGTTACAGACAGAGCTATGCATATAGAAGAGTCCAACTCTTCCGCAACTCATCACATCATTTCGTCTTCTCAAGCTGTCGGACAAAACGACATTGTTTTCATAGCTGATCAGCCGTCATCGTCAAGGAGTGACACGAGAAAGGGAAGGAAAAAAGGTCGATCAATGATTGCTACGGATAATCCTGAAAAGGAGGAAATTATGAACAGGTCATGTAATGAAAAGCTGGCTAAAAAACCCAGAAATATTCATCAAGACTTGATGATCAGCGAAGATGAATCAGAAGAAGAACCAATATTACAAGATTCATCAGATTCAGATTGTGAATTTGAAGACTTAATTATTCAAGAGGACGATTTACATAATGATTTCAATGGAGATCCTGGTGAAGGGAGCTTCGTCTTAGTTAAATTTACTATTGCTAAAAAGTCTGATATATATTATGTTGGGAAGGTATTAAGTTTTGATAATGTAACACAAGAGATTATCATTAGTTTTCTGCGTAAAAAGGGTATTTTTTATGATGCCAGACATTCCTGATATTTCTACGGTAGCTCTAAATGATGTTAGATTGACACTTCCCCAGCCAAGGTATTCAGGCACAACGAAAATACAACACTGCCATTACAAATTTCCGGTTCAATTTGATTGTCTTAACGTTCGTTGATTTTTTGTCTTTTTTTATTGCCTTCATTAATTTGTTATAATATTTTAATACTTATTTCTCTTCATTTTTAATTTGATTACATTATTTTTATATAACCTTGAGTGAAATAAATATTAAGGCTTAACATTGTTATACTTTTAGCTGATTTTATTTTAATAATACCACCATCATGTAAATGGTTCAACTCAAGCCACTACTTGGTTCAATCCTACCCGTACACGGGTAGAAGTGAGCCAGTAAGTGTCTTGCTGTATTTACTCAAATTATAAAGAACTTATTATCAAATTTGTTTTATTACCATCACATAAACAATAAACGTAGCTAACATAGGGAGCTTACTCTGCTGGTTTATCTTGTTTCCTTTCCCCAGAACAACGGTTTTAAAAAAAAGTGGTTCACTGCTACCCGTGCTCCCCTAAATCTAAAACAAATTATCTGAAATACAAATTATCTGAAATACTGGACGATCTGGACATTTGTGTATATTTAATTTTTATTCCACGTTATCCACTGTTTTTTAAATTTATTGTAATAAGGCACTTAAAACAATCCAACACCAGCAAGAACTTTATAATATTATTGAAGAATTTATTCAAATTGTCATTGGAACAAATGAAAAAATTATTTTTACACCTGTCAAAATTCTTTTTATAAACGAAATAACTTATATAATTTTAACACCAAAACAGTAAAAACGTATTTTTTGTCACAAATAACTTTCATAAAGAGCGGCGATAATATAAATGACCAAAACAATTCACTTATACACGAAATATTTCCAAATTGACGGGAGCACCATATGAACCAAACCAAATTTTCAAAATCAGAACCAATGTTAATAATAATATAACTAACTAACTAACTAACCATCACGCCGTCTCCCCGAAGGGGTAGGCAGAAAGAATGGACTGCCACACTTTTCTTTCCTGACATATTTCTCTCGCTTCCTCAACATTCATACATCGTGTCATGCACGCGCGTCGATTTCTCTGACTCCTCACATGGCCGACATTCAATATTTGATTTATTTGATCGTGCCTACGTTTTCCTCGGTCTTCCTCTATTTCTGGTTCCATTTACATCATTAACATATAATTTTTTTACCATTCTTTCTTCATTCATTCTTTCCATATGTCCAAACCATCTTAATGATCCTTTCATTATTTTGTTCATGACACCATCATTCGCACCGCATTCACTTCTTATATTTTCATTCGGCACTCTATCATACACAGAGTATCCACACATTCTTCTAAGAGATCTCATTTCAACTGCATTCATCTTTATTATTCTACTTTCATCCTTCTTTTGCCGGTTCCATGCTTCGCTTCCATACATAAGGGTCGGTAGAAGAACACCATTGTGCACTGCCATTCTAGCTTTTTTTGATAGGTTTTTGTTTGCGATGACAAGTTTAAGTGCACCATTCACTTTGTTGCCTGCCCCAACCCTTCTTTCAATATCCCTCTCCACTGTAAACATACTACCTAAATACACGAACTCAACTACTTGCTCCAAATTTTCACCATTCACGCTAATGTTGCAGACTGTCGTAATAATAATATTATTAATAATATTCCAATACCTATATTTTTATATTCAAAGTCTTAGAGATCTCATTTTAACTGCATTTATTATACTTTCACTATTCTTTTTCCAGTTTCATGCTTCGCTTCTAACGTAATAACATTTTTATTACAAAATAAATCGATAAACTCTTACTATAAAAAATAGTATGGTGACAAATAGTTCTTATTCGAGGCCGATAATCTTGATTGGTCCGCGCGGAAAGAAGGCGTGGCTATGCGCTCGCTTTAGAGTATATAAGGGCATCGCTGCTGGTTCCCAAACATTGCATAGTTCCGTCTTAACCCCGCAGGACTGAGCGCTCTAACAAACAGTACACTTATTTATTAATTGTGATTTCTATTTTCAATTATCGCAATGTGTGTTATCCGAACATTCGGCAGACTTGACGATGTCATATCTTCGGAGAGGTTCATCCAGCAGGTGCAGAATGGCATCAGTCACATCACGGAGGCCATGCTTCGTCTGCAGAATTTGAGGGCAATGCTTGATGCCGATATCGAAGCCCGCAGCGCCCGGCAACGGCAGTATTCTCCCCTGGAGGATGTTGTGGACACTGCGGATCCTGTTGTGATGACTTCTGAGGAAACCACTCCGGAAACTGTTGAAGAATCTATTGAGGATATTATTGCTGCGACCGATAGGGATGCTATTGAAGATCCCAGTCACCCAAGTATTGCTGAAACTGCTGAGGAGATTAAAGCCGTCACCGTTGGTGTGACACCTCCAGACGTCGCGGAAGAATCTATATGATATAATCAGTGAGAATACAATCGAAGACACTATTGATGATCATACTGAGAAGAGAATCAGCATCACGCAAGAAGATAAGAATTTGGAGAGACGGAAGAGGACTGATCCGGATATTTTGAAACAAATAACGGCCCTTTTCAGGGCCACCAAATCATTCAACAACGAAGTCGATAGAGTAGCATTGTACGTAATTAATAAATAAATCTAATTAATACTAATGAAAACAGTTAGTTTTCTAGCAGTTTTATTATATTTTATGGGAATGACATGTTTCGCCCTTCTAAGGGATTATCAAATGTTGATAATGTCTAAGAAGGGCGAAACATGCCATTCCCATAAAATATAATAAAACGTCTTGAAAACTATTTTCGTTCATATTAATATGGAATTTTAAATCATTGTTCAAGAAACAATAAATAAGTATCTAATTGTATGAAGTATTTATTGTAAAATGATTGAAATCTGTTTTATAGAATTATTATTTATGGGAGTAGCATGTTTCGCCTTGCTAATGACATTTAATGTTGGTTTCGGAAAGCGAAAAATGACACTTGCATAAAATATATTTAAAAAATTCCCGTTCACTGCTATTGAATATGTTATTACAGGAAAAAAAATAATTATCATTTTATTTTGTAAAGCAAATTACAATAATAGGTACCTATGTAACTGAATAATGGGAAATAAAAAATTATAAGGGAATTGTTAATGCTATTAAATGTTTTGTTTTTCCCACATCGCCATCGTACCTATACATGTATTACCTTTTTTTTATTCAATATTTCTATATGTCTAAATCGTCTTAAAAATCTTTTAATAATTTTGTTCATATCTAACAGTTTGAGAATGCCCTCGCAAGGTGAAACAAATTTGTCACAATTTATATAAATTAAATCCAAGTAAAACCACTACTACACACGATTGTTAATTATATATAAATAATGGAGTTTTATAAAACTAATACCTCAACCATCAATTCATACCTAATTCTTGCGATACAATGTGAACGAAATAGTATTAAACGCATTAAGAAGTAACATCTGTCAGATCATGTAAACAACAACAATTTTATAATATTTTTATCTTTATTTTATTTTATTTATTTTATTTATTAATCATTATTTTATGTTAGTACACAATGGAGTTCTAGTGCCAACCCTCATGTATGGAAGTGAAGCTTGGAGCTGGCAAAAGAAGGATGAAAGCAGGATAAACGCCGTAGAAATGAGATCACTAAGAAGAATGTGCGGGAAAACGTTGTATGATAGAATACCGAACGATGAAATAAGAAATAAATGTAAGGCAGATGACTGTATCATGAATAAAATTAAAAAAGGATCCCTGAGATGGTTCGGACATATGGAACGAATGGATGAGAGTAGAATGGTTAAAAAGTTGTGTTGTTGTGAGTGGGAAAAGAAGCCGAGGACGACCGAGGAAAACATGGTATGACCAAATTAATCAATTACTAAAAGGCGGCCACATTCGAAGTCGGAACAATCGACGTGCGTGCATGGTACGATGTATGGATGTAGAGGAAGCTCGAGAGGTATGCCAGGACAGGCCAGTGTGGCGATCCATCCTCTCTGCCTACCCCTCCGGGGAAATGGCGTGATGGTTAGTTAGTTAGTTACTTAGTATCATTATTTTATTTTATTTATATTATTCAATTTTATAATATATTTACTGAAGAAGTACTGTTTGTCCGAAACAATGAAAGTGTTGTATATACAAAGTGTATAATAAAGTAAAATAGAAATAAACCACCATAGCAACACAAAGTATGGCGTATATAGAAGAAAAAGCAATAAAAAGTGTTCATTAAAAATATTTGGACGTTATGGTAAGAATAAAAAAAATAACCGATGATTTCATAAGAGTTTACATATATGATATAATAGTCCGTCTCCAGTCTGTCGATGCCAGTTAGCCTGGCGAAACCGCTCGCTGTCGAAATAAAGACAAAAGTGGAAGTAGTAAAAAAACATCGTTTTATTTCATTATTAGGTACCTACTTAAGATGAACTTCCATCGAGAGATTTCAGTAAAATTATTTGCAAGAAACAAAGTGAGACCTAGTAAAACCTTATTGAAATGATATTTTAATGACGAGAGGGTGAGAAAAGTATACGAGGAAATAAGGGATGTTGCAATCTATCCATTCTGCCTACACTTCGGCGAAATGTTGTTTTAGCTAAACAGCAATAATCATTTTATGTTAAAAAATAATTAATAATAATTGATTTAAAAAAAACAATGATGTAAATGCACCGTTTCTACGAATTATGAAAAAAATATAAGGGCTCTTCAATATACCCTTCTTCTTCTTATTCTTCTTCGATGGCCCTACAGCCCATATCGAGCCTTAGCCTCCAGTATTCTTCGCCTCCAACTCCTCCTGTCCTCCGCTTCGACCCTCCAATCTGACACTCTTAACAATCTTGCCCCATCTCTCCCAACTTCATCCTCCCATCGCAGCCTTGGTTGTCCAATTGGTCTTCTACCACCTGGGCGCTACTCCAGCAATCTTTTTGTTCTTTCCACCAATTCTTCTAACCTGTGTGGAGAGACTGGGAGCTTTGTAAATATTGTACAACTCGTCATTATGCCGCACTCTCCAGCCTTCACCGTCATTCACAGGCCCCAGAATTCTGCGCAGCACCCTTCTCTCAAAAGTATCCAGTCGCTCTGCGGATTTCGCTGTCATTGTCCACGCCTCACATCCATAGGTCACTACTGTTCGGATGATTGTTTTATACGGGGTGATTTTGGTTTTCCAGTGTACGTTTCTTGATTTGAGCGCTGGTAGTAGAGAGAAGAATGTTTTGTTACCAATTGTGATTTTTCTTTCGATTTCCTTGTGATCTTCGTTTTCTTTTGTTATAGACGAAAACCCTGGCCGGGCCAAAACCGAATAGAAAGTAGGTAGAAGGGAATAATTCTTTACACAATAAAATCATTTTAAAACAGATGTTATTCATCGGTTCTGTGAAAAAAAAATCGCGAGGGTCATACAAATACGTCAAAACTTTTCCATCAACCCAATACATTAAAAATATATTCTCATAATCATTGTTCTACATAAAATTAGAAAGTTTTAAATGGTAATTTGAATCGAACCCATAATAATGATGTGTCATTAGTATTTCCTTGAAAACTTATTAAATGTAATCAAAAGGAAACGGACTAATTGTTATTGCTAAGAATTATTACAAAGAAATATTTCTTACACCTGCACTAGCATTTAAAAATATTGTTTTGTTTTATTTTCAACAATTTACATCACAAGCGTTAAAAATAAAATAATTTGTAAGATGATTTGTACATTGATGGTTGAGGTATTATATTTGTAACACTCCATTATTAATTTATAATGGTAAACACGATTGTTTCGTGGTTTTAATTTATATAACAAAAACAGCAAACCAGCACGCCGTTTCTCCGTAGGGGTAAGCACCCTTTTCTTTACTGATATTTTTCTCTCGATTCCTCAACATTCATACATCGTGTCATGCACGCGCGTCAATTTCTCTGACTCCTCACATGGCCGACATTCAATATTTGATTTATTTGATCGTGCCACGTTTTCTTCGGTCTACCTCTATTTCTGGTTCCATTTACGTCGTTTACATAAATATTTTTAACCATTCTTTCTTCATTCATTCTTTCCATATGTCCAAACCATCTTAATGAAACTTTCATTATTTTGTTCATAACACCATCATTCGCACTGCATTCACTTCTTATATTTTCATTCGACTCTCTATCATACATAGATTATCAACACATTCGTCTAAAATATCTCATTTCTACTGCATTTATTCTACTTTTATCGTTCTTTTGCTAGTATCATGCTTCGCTTTTATTAAATAATTAATATATTAGTAAACTTAGAAACTAGACACCTGCATAGAAAGTGTTGATAATGAAATTTACTAGTAAAACACCCATTTGGTTTCGTTTTAAGGTCGATGTATCCCTATTGGTCATCGCTCAAAGAGGGCGTAACCATGCATTTTCGTAGCGCGGATCGGGTATATATAGCGTCTCGCCCCTGATTCCCAAACAGTTTAAAGTTCAGTCTTAACCGTGCAGGACAGAGCGTGTATCATTTCTATAATTATAATTATAATAGTGTTTGATTATAGTATCAAGATGTGTGTTTTGCGAACGGTCGAAGATCTTAAAAAGGAGATTGCTACCGAAAGGAATCTCCGACAGTTCGTTAACGTCTTGGTCCAATATCAGAGAGTGAGGGAACAGCTTGATGCTGAAATTGAAGCCCGTAACAACCGCAACGCACGTGGAAGCCGGTCAGCTGCTGCTCAAAATTCAGGTGCAGCTCCCGCTGACGATGCACAGAGGGATAGAAGTGGAAACTGAAATTTGAAGATTCAAACAACACGACACAAACCGACCTTGATCACAATAAACGGCCCTTTTCAGGGCCACTGATTTAATCAATAACGTTTTTTTATTGCAACTGTAAATGGCAGTGCACGATGGTGTTCTTCTACTGACTTCTAAGCGAAGCACGGAACTGGCAATATGATGCAAGTAGAATAAATGCAGTAGAAATGAGATCTCTTTCTGCGTGCCGACATACGTCGTACATACATGACCGCGTGAGACGACAAAGGTGCCACAATATCCGGACAGCAATCAACCCAAGCAACACTCGTATCTAATTTCTTTGCCTATATGAACATGTTCCAATTAAATTTCATTCCCAACATTCTTCGATCATATCTTGACTTGATCTTTAGTAACATGCCTTCAATCCAAGTGCACGAAGCTGACGAAATACTTGTGCCAATAGATAAATATCACCCACCCCTTTCTTTTATATTTCGAACATCATCTAAAATTGAATCTCTTAGCTCTAAAAACACTTCTTATAAAAAATATACCGATGGTAATTATTTCGAAATGAATAAGTTCCTCGAACAAGTAGATTGGAATTCCCACTTCAAAACAGATGATATTAATGAAAGCCTTCTATATTTTAATTCTATCCTCACCCAGGCTATTGAAAAATTTATTCCTACTAGGATTTTCTCTCCACCTAAATTTCCCAAATGGTTCAATTCAAAACTTAAAACATTAATATTCGAGAAAAAAAAAATCCACAAATTGTACAAATCTACTGGCCGTTTAACTTATTATAAACAATTTTCTCATCTTCGATCGCAATGTAAAATTGAATCCATGTTATGTCATAATTCCTATATAGAGGAAACTGAAAAAACATTAAACTCTAATCCTAAAAAGTTTTGGCACTATGTTGCCGAAAAAAGAACCGACAGTAATCTACCCTCAAATATGTTTCTTAATGATACTAAAGCATCCAATGGTCAAGATATATCCAACCTTCTTGCATCTCATTTTTCTTCTGTGTATTCCATCAATACAAACAACCATAACCGTGTAATAAACTATAATAAAACAGTTGACTTAAACCACCTTCAGTTACAATCCTCTGATGTTCTCATCAAATTAAACTCACTCAAAGGTAAATCCTGCTCAGGACCGGATTTGATTCCCGAAATAATTCTCAAAAAATGTAAAAGCACTCTATGTAAACCTCTCTGTACTTTGTTCAATTACTCTCTCACAAGCGGAACATTTCCCGAAAAATGGAAGCTATCTTATATTCAACCCATATTCAAAACTGGCAACAAAGCGGATATCCAAAACTATCGACCTATTTCTATCTTGTCACATATCCCGAAATTATTTGAATCTATTGTAACGGCCAAAATAACACCACTTTTCACTCACATTCTTATCAATCAACAACACGGCTTCAGATCCAAGAAATCGACAACAACAAATCTTCTTTCTTTTACTGATAATATCGTAAAAGGTCTTGAACAAAGTCAACAACTTGATGTAATTTACACTGACTTTTCCAAGGCCTTCGATACAGTCAATCACCATATTCTTCTCTCTAAATTACATGCGCTCGGTATAAGAGACCCATTTCTTTCACTTATCAAATCTTACCTCAACAACAGAAAACAAATTGTACGAATCAACAACTTCCTGTCTAATCCTATAATTGTAACTTCTGGCGTACCTCAAGGAGCCCACCTTGCTCCCTTACTATTTAATCTATTTATTAATGATGTACATGAGTCAATTAATAATTCCTCATTCTGGTTATTTGCGGATGACAACAAAATTCTTAAAGTCATAAATACTTCCGAAGATTGTCTACTTCTTCAAGCTGACTTAATCTCATTTTATGAGTGGTGTGTACATAATGACCTGAAATTAAACACAAGCAAATGTAAAATTATGAGATTTTTTCGGAAAAATGTTCCAATTAACTACCCTTACAGCATTGACAATATACAGCTCTCAAGTGAAACCTGCATACGCGACCTAGGAATTACACTAGACTCCAAATTATCTTTCACCGCACATATTGAGTTAGCTGTCAACAAATCCTATAAACTTCTTGGCTTTATTAATAGAATTTCTTCCGACTTCAAAAACATATCCACTCTTAAATCACTCTATTGTGCCTTAGTTCGTCCTCACTTAGAATATGCATCAGTAGTCTGGTCTCCATACTATGAAATTCACATCTCCAATATTGAGTCCGTACAGCATCGTTTTCTTAGGAAAATTGGTCGAATGCTAAGACTTGATAGAGAAGACTATTCCTACTCCGACCTGGAAAGACTACTGAATATTTCACCACTAGTTAATCGCAGAAGTAATTATGACTTAATCTCCTTTTTCAAAATTATAAACTCACACTTTGATGCACCCTGTCTACTCGACAGTATAAAATTTAATATACCAACCCGAAATTTAAGGAATTTTAAACTTTTCCGCGAAAATCTACATAAAACCAACTATGGATATAATGCACCTATACCGAGAATGACTAGACTGGCAAATTCTTGTCATGACTTAGATTTTTTTGGAATAAATCTAAATTCCTTTATTTCTTCACTTAAAAAGTATCGACCTCTACCAAACCCCTAATTTATTTTTATTTTTAAACTAGTTCATAGTATTAATGAACGCGATTTTTCGAACCTTCTGTTTCTATGTCGATCTGAATGAGTCCTTTGTAATCTTTTTGTAATCCTTAAATAATCTATATACCTACCTGTAGTCTTAGTTTTATAATTGAACTTCTCCGTTAATAATCTTATACCTGTATTCTTAATTTTAACTATGTCCTATCTTTAATACCTGTATTCTCATTTATAATAGTGTCCTTTTTTCATCAAAAACCTATTACAATACTTACCTGCATAGACGCACAGACTTAACTCGTCTTAGGCTTAATTTTTACCGTTGCTCTTAAAATGTTCATAGATTTAAGTAAATTGTCTGTAAGAAAATAATGTATTGGAATTTATTCCGTTTATAACAATAAATAAAATAAAAAAATCTCTTAGACGAATGTGTAAATACTCTGTGTATGATAGAGTGTCGAATGAAAACATTATAAGTCGAATGATGGTGTTATGAAAAAAATATTGAAAGGATCATTAAGATGGTTTGGACATATGAAAAGAATGAATGAAGAAAGAATGGTAAAAAAATATATGTAAACGATGTAAATGTAACCAGAAATAGAGGAAGACCGAGGAAAACGAGGCAAAGTCAAATATATCAAATATTGAATGTCTGAATCTGAGAAATCGATGTGCGTGCATGACACGATGTATGAATGTTGAGGAAACGAGAGAACTATGTCAGGAAAGAAAAGTGTCAGTCCATTCTTTCTGCCTACCGCTTCGGGGAAATTGCGTAATGGTTAGTTAGTTAGTTTTTTTCAAAATATGTAATTTATTATTATTTTAACATTTTAAATCTAGATCAAACACTTTGTATTTAACTACGGTATGGTAAGTATGGAAAAGAAGCATGGAACTGGCAATAGAATGATGAACACATGCAATAAAATTAAATCTCTTAGATGAATGTCTAGTAAATCTCAAATCGGTGCATGAGAGTGTTGAATGTATATATGATGTGATAAATAAAGAAAGGATCATAAAGATGGCTTGGTCACTTGAATAAAATGGTAAAAAAATAATATTTTAACCATCTAAACGGAACTAGAAATAGAGAAAAACGTGTCACGATCAAATATTATATGTCCGCCACGTGAGGAGTCGGAGAAATCGACGTGCGTGCAAATCACGGTGTATGAATGTTGAGGATTTTAAAGAAGTAGGTATATGTAGCGGACCATTTTTTCTGCCTACCGGACCTATGGCGTGATGGTTAGATATCTAGTTTATATACGAGTATTTAATAAGTTTATGGATATATTTTTACTAGTTTTTTTTAATTTTAACTAGGTATATATCAGAATCCAAATATTGTTTATTAGAAGCTTTCTAGGAAATTTATTAAAATAAATACCTAATTTCATATTTCCTCTACACAATGTATTGATGACTCACTGAGTATCCAAGAACTTAGTAAAATGGGAAGTGTTATTTAATAATTTAATATAATCCCCGAGATAGTTCGGACATATGGAACGAATGGATGAGAGTAGAATGGTTAAAAAGTTGTACACAAGCAGCGTGAGTGGGAAAAGAAGCCGAGGACGACCGAGGAAAACATGGCATGACCAAATTAATCAATTACTAAAAGGCGGCCACATTCGAAGTCGGAACAATCGACGTGCGTGCATGGTACGATGTATGGATTTAGAGGAATCTCGAGAGGTATGCCAGGACCTCTGCCTACCCTTCCGAGGAAATGGCGTGATGGTTAGTTAGTTAGTTAGTTATATAATGACTAACCAACAGGTTCAGTATTATTAGGGAAATCTAATTAGTCATTAATAATTTTAAAGTAGAAATTAAAACGCATTATTAAAATTTTATTTGAATAAATATTCTTCGACACACTCTGAATTAAAAGAATCATTTGAACCACCGAAATGAAGTTACTTGAAGCTTATTTTTCAGTCTGTTGTGACCGTCTACTCCGGCCTCCTTTCGAAATGTTCACTCCCTTCTATCCTGAGCGATCCCATCCTGGCACGCTTTGCCGTGCTTGGGCACCAGACACAGCAGTCGCCTTGTCTTCTTTCTCATCTGAGTTACGAAAGACGTATCCCGCCCAACACTACTTAAGGGTTGCGGCCAACTTGATGACGTCAGAGACCTTTGTCCTGGTTCGCATGCCCTCATTTCTGACGCTGTTCCGCAAGCTGATATTTAGCAGATATCCGAAAGATATAAGTTGAGGATATAATAAAAGCGGGGACGGCAAGGAAGACCAGTTTCTCCAGCTCGCTGCTAGAAGATAAAAGCAATCTGTTGATACCTACCAATAAAAACTAAAAACACAATGGAATTAAACTTTATACGTTTTAAATAAAATGATATTTTGAACAAATTATTCCATAGTTTTGGCTGAATCACTATGATACTTAAACATTATTAATTTTTTAATTACGAAATTCTGTTTTTATGTATCACAATTTTTATTTTTATTTTTCGCGACCTAGCTGTTTCGTCAACCTCTGTTGACATCATCAGGTTATGTTTTCCTATTGACATAGGAACAAATACACATAAAGGTTAAAAAAATCACAAAAAATCATTTTAATAGTTAATAAATTATTTGTTGATAAATTATGAATTATTTGTTGATAAATTATTAGGTTGATAACTTATTTATCAACTGTTAATAAAATTATTGTGGTTTTTCTACCCTTAACGTGAATTTGTTCCTATGTCAATTTGAATAATTTCTTTGATATATTTATGAAGTTCTTGCTGGAGTTGAGTTAGGTACCTAATTGGGGTTAGTAAAAATAACGGTTAGTAACTATTTATAGGAGAACACATTAAAGGTGGGAAAAAAAACAAATAATCAAAGTCAGTCAAAACCATGAATCATAATACGAATACATTATGAACGATAAACATTCCAAGATGCGCCCTTGGAGTTATTGATTTTACAAAAAGGGGCAATTTAAATATAAATCTTCATAAATAATAATATTGTAACTAACTAACTAACCATCATGCCGTCTCCCCGAAGGGGAAGGCAGAAAGAATGGACTTCCACACTTTTCTTTCCTGAAATATTTCTCTCGCTTCCTTCACATTCACAGACCGATCGTCGATTTCTCTGACTCCTCACATGGCCGACATTCAATATTTGATTTATTTGATTGTGCCACGTTTTCCTCGATCTCCCTCTATTTCTGGTTCTATTTACATAATTTACAAATAATTTTTTACCATTCTTTCTTTATTCATTCTTTCCATATGTCCAAACCATCTTAATGATCCTTTCATTATTTTGTTCATGACACCATCATTCGCACCGCATTCACTTCTAATATTTTCATTCGGCACTCTATCATACACAGAGTATCAACACATTCTTCTAAGAGATCTCATTTCAACTGCATTTATTCTACTTTCATCATTTTTTGCCAGTTCCATGCTTCGCTTCCATACAAGGATCCATTCATTATTTTGTTCAAAATGCAAATACATTTTGAATAATACAATTTGTACAAAATAATATTGTACTAGTAGGTATTCGTAGATTATATCTAACATTTTAGGATTACAGCTTACATTTGAAGATTTTATCTACTCATAATTATCGCAAATTTATTCTTAGGCATAATTTAAAAACATGTTTTTATTATATGTTACAAAATTATTTCTCTTAAGTAACATTTCAAAATTTTATATTTAAACATTTATTTGCTTTTCTATTACACTCCTTATAAAGAAAATATCTTGTGTGAAGGGGAGGAGTAGGTATCTGGAATGTCACTTTAATTTATTTGATGTCACTGAAGAGTCACAATTCACTACATTTTGAAGTTTTTGATTGAAAGTTTAAATTTATTGCATGAGACCTGACTTTTGAGTTCTTCTGGTAGGGCATTAAAACATGCTGTGGTTGTATTTACTTTTTTTTTTAACATAATGCATCCCTTGCTCCTTGGTCGCTGACTCAAGGTAAAGTAGTTATATTCTCTTTTTAGTTTGAAAAATCCCCAATCTGTGCACGTATAATTCTCTTTACCATTTGAGGAATAAAGCAAAGCTTGAAGCTAAAAGTATTATGGAGATCTGATTTTCATAATAGGTGCATCCATCTAAACGCTTATTTCATATTAATCCTATTTTATCTGGATGCAGCAGCTCGAAACAAGGCAGTTGAATTGTTACTAAACATTTTCTGGAATTTTATTAGCAATGACTTTAATACGTAACACTTCCACAATGACAAGTAAAACCATCCAGTTCTATGATGTATGATACATTTACTGGTACACAGTGATGAATACCAGTAAATATATCATACACCATAGTAGGTACTAACATATAAAATATGAAAAATAAACAAGTGTTAAATTTAAAACAATTTTATTAAAATGTATCATATTTTATACTAAACAACATAGAATACATATATTATAATAATAGAATTTAATAAAATATATAAACACCTCATTTTGTTACGAAATACAAATCTAAATTAATATAATAAGTAAATAATTATTATTATAATTACTATAATAGTACAAAAAATAATTAAATTGTGATATGGAATATACGGCCTCCTTCAACTTCTTCCAATTAGTCATCGATTCATCAAAAGATAAAAGCTTTCAAAAAGCCAAGCGATTCTGCACTTCAATAGCCATTCCAAGACACATCTAGTTCTGCAGGCTTTATACTCGTGTTGCTTCTATATCGGAAGCAGGACAGACGTTTACACTGTTTTCTCAACTTCTTTTGCTCACTGTGATTGAACTAATTGCTCGCCGTCTCTTCGGTTGGCTCTTCCGCGGGTTCAATTTCTTCCACATCGCAATCCGTTGACTGATCTCGGAAGTCGACTTCAACCAGAGTGATTTCAAAGCGGGAATCCGGATCGATGAGGTTTTGAAGTTGCGATAGGAGGTTTCCTATGTCGACATCGTCGACTTCCAATACGATTCTCGTTTCTTCTTGAGGCATCTGGGCGGGCTCTTCCGTCCCATAAACTCCTGCGTGTGTGAAGGGGGTGTGGTCTCTTTTAGGATAACACATCTTTCCTCTCTTGGATCTGTAAAAAAATAAATAAATATATTAAAACATTGAACATATGTACACAGCAAAGTAGAAATGACATAAAACAGTATATAGTTAACATCGCAAACAAAAACCTATCCAAAAAGCTAAGATGGCGGTGCCTAATAAAGTTCTAGTGCCAACCGTATTTCCATACACAAGAGTCGGCACAAAAACTCCATTGCAAAGCTTGGAAAGATGTCCGGCATAGAAGCAGAAGTATTAGTGAAACATGGAAGGATGAATGTGGAATGAATGCAGTAGAAATGAGATATGTCAGGCAAATGCTTGTAAAATTTGTTTATGATATTGGTCAAATGAAAATTTAAATGAATAATAGTGTAACGAACAAAATAATGAAAGGGTCATTAATACGGTTTGGATGCATGGAAAGAATTAATGAAGTCAACATGGTGAAGAAAGTATATGTAAATGACGTTAACAAAACTAGAAATAGAGGAAGGCAGAAAAAAAACGTGACACGATCAAATAATTAATATCAAGTCAGGAGCCGGAGAATTCGACGTGCATTCGTACATGACACATGTCAGGATAGAAGAATGAGGCAGTTAATTCGTTATATCAACGACGACGTAATGATTAGTTAGTGTATAAAAAAAAAGTTACTTACAATGAACAGGTTTCCAGCAAATTTTACTCGGTAATTTTTTTTAAGCAAAATATTAAATATATCACAATCACTTGTCACAATTAAAATTATATGCAATTGTAAATATTTTTAAATTCACAACTCAACAGTAGAATTCTAAATACTCAGGAGCTCTGAACTTGTAGAACGTTTATTTAATAATAAGTTTGAGAGCCACTGGTAGCATTTTATATACGTGCGGCGCCTAGGTAATTAGCGGCGACCAATCAGCGTTCCTCATTCAAATTACCGTTCTTTCGCTCAGGTACATGAGTCACCATCAGATGTTTGATTTTTAATAATATTTTGTTCTATGTAGGGTAAGAAGTACTAATGTTGGCACCCCCCCAATGATTGGCACTCTTCGTTTCAATAGCACGTAGAAACTGTAAAATTGTCGAAATAATAAATTTTCGCACTGTTTTAAAATCTTTAATTAATATATTTTGCATTTGAGGAATTTATTTTTTCATGCCTGGTAAAACTAATTGAGAATTGGAAATGGAAAAAAAAACGTTAACAAGTCACCTGATTTCAATGCATTATTTAATATTTACAAAAAAACTTAAACCTACTTGGATTAGTAGAGAAAGAACCAATTTAGAAGTAGACAATGAGAATGATCCCTCTGAATAAATATATTTACTGTGCCAATAATTATACATTTACGTTATGCCAATCATTATACTCGAGGTGCCAATGATTATGTTTTTAGGATATTTTTTTTGCAAAAAAATCTACGACTAATGGTTATTTCAGAAGGATTGCTGTGTGTGTTTTTTATTATCTAAATAGTTCATAAAATATGAATTTAAAAAGAAAAAAATCATAAACATAAAAAGTGAGACGCATAGACATGAAACATGAAAAGTTTTTCTTAGAGTGCCAATCATTGTACTGCTTACCCTATATTTTTTTTCAAACAGCAATTTCACAGCAATTCTTATTAATATCATGTGTTCTTAATCACTTATAGGTTTTGATAATACCTTTGAAACGTGACATTCAAATAAAATTAAATAATATTTTTCTATCGTGTAAATCATTTTATATACTTGTACATAATGAAAAAAAAATTTAAAAAAAAAATCTTGATAAAGAGGTGTATATTAAATTAAAATCCACGGATGTCTGTGTCTTCGACCGGTTTCGGCAGCTCGCTGCCATCTTATGGGCATCTTCTTCTGAGATATAAAAATATGTTAGGAATAAAAGTCATTTTATCAAAATTTTATATGTTTATGAATTTTTTAGACGATAAACACAAGTGGAAGCACACTAAATATATAATAATAAAGAAATTTTGTAATAATGAAAGGATCATTAAGATGGTTTGGACATATGGAAAGAATGAATGAAGAAATAATGGTAAAAAAATTATATGTTAACGATGTAAATGGAACCAGAAATAGAGGAAGACCGAGGAAAACGTGGCATGATCAAAAAAATCAAATATTGAATGTCGGCCATGTGAGGAGTCAGAGAAATCGACGCGCGTGCATTACACGATGTATGAATGTTGAGGAATCAAGAGAACTATGTCAGGAAAAAAAGTGTGGCAGTCCATTCTGTCTGCCTGCCCCTTCGGGGAGACGGCGCGATGGTTAGTTAGTTAAGAAATTTTGTACCAATTTATTTTTGTTTTCATTACTTTTATTCCCACTGCAATCACTTCTTTCATTTGCATCTGACATCACAATTCTAAGTGATCTCATTTCTACTCCATGTATTCTACTTTCATCTTCCTTTTACCGTTTCCATTCTTAACCTCCATACATACCTGTATTCTCATTTCAGCTGCAGTGAAAACATTTTAAAACAAATTCTTATTAAATTCTATATAATTATTTGAATAAATTTACTCCCTGCACATTTCTTATAAAAACATCTGCAAAATGTCATTAGCGAAGAAACTTGAAATATTGTAATGTGAAATATGTAAATGAAATGAAATAAATATATAGTAATGTTAATAATATCATTTTGTTTTTCTAAGAAATGAGACATGCTTCCAAATATTTTTAAATTTAAATGTTAACATTTGTTAATTTGAATTTAACTACTAGCCAACCACCATACCGTCGCCCTGAAGGGGTAGGCAGAAATAATGATTCTTTATTATATATTATTTCTACATTTTTTAACCATTCTTCTTTCATCCATTCGTTCCAAATAGGTATAATATCCGAATGATCCTTTTTCGAAAATATATTAAGATAGTTTCAATTTAATTGAATTACAATCAAATGATTTAATGGAAAAATCTCTTGATTGAAGTGCTTTTGTAATAATAATGAAATAAAACGATGTTTTTTAACTACTTCCACTTTTGTCTTAATTTCGACAGCAAGCGGTTTCATTTTAAGTGATCTCATTTCTACTGCATTTGACTTTCATCCTTCTTTTGCCATTTCCATTCTTCACCTCCATACATATTCTCATTTCAGTTGCCGTGAAAACATTTTAAAACATTTTTATATTAAATTCAATATAATTATTTGAATAAATTTTCTTCCTTTACATTTCTCACTAAAACATCTGTAACATGTCATTAGTAAAGAAACTTGGAATATCGTAATGAGCCATTTATGAGTTATGAGTCACTCGTATTTCCTTGTAAAAAGTTATTAAATAAAGCCTAATGACAATGAAAATATATTGTAAAGATAATAATATATTTTTTTCTAAGAAAATAGACACATGAGTAGGTAGGTATTTCTATGATTTTATATATTTTAAAATTTTAATGTTTACAGTAGCTAATAGAATTTTAATTAAACTACTAACTAACCACCATCCGAAGGGGTAGGCAGAAAAAAAAATACAAAGGAAAAATACCTAAATTAGATTTTTTTAAATTACCTAACCTAATTGCGAGTACTTATAATTAATTTTATCACGAAATTTAGAATATATCAATTTTAAGATAATATAAATTTCTTATTAATAAAAAAAAATGTTAATGCTTAGTTACTGGTAAAAACGAATTACTTTAAAAAATATATTATTAGATAGTAGGTACTTAAAGCAATTAGTCAAGGCTATTTTTTAAAGAGCTTTTTGGAACTAAGATGGATGATGCATAATGGTGTTCTCGTGCCGACCCTTATGTATTGAAGTGAAGCATGAAACTGGCAAAAGAAGGATGAAAGTAGAATAAATGCAGTAGAAATGAGATCTCTTAGACGAATTTGTATGATAGAATGTCGAATGAAAATATAAGTAGTGCATGCGGTGCGAATGATGGTGTCGTAAACAAAATAATGAAAGGATCATTAAGATGTTTTGGACAAGAAAGAATGGTTAAAAAAATATATGTTAACTATGTAAATGGAACCAGAAATACAGGAAGACCGAGGAAAACGTGGCACGATCAAATGTGAGGAGTCAGAGAAATCAACGCGCGTGCATGTCACGATGTATGAATGTTGAGGAATCGATAGAAATATGTCAGGAAAGAAAAATGTGGCAGCCCATCCTTTCTGCCTACTCCTTCGGGGAGACGGCGTGATGGTGAGTTAGTGAGTTATTTTTAAATTTCCAAAGTGTATCTATTAAAATGAAAGTCCACAGTGTTAATGCCTTAACATTCTATAATCATAGCATTTTTTCGTACTACTATAATTTCTAGAAATGTATCCAAATAGTTCCATTACGCAGCCGATAACACCCTATTGCAGTGGTCCCCAACCCCCGGGCCGCGGCCCGATACCGAGCCGTAGACCAAATGGTACTGGGCCGCGCAAGGGTCTGCTTATAATTCAAAATTTGTTTTAATTCATTTTTAAGGGGTAACTGTATTATATTTTGAAGGCATGTTTAAACACGATTCATCGAAACACATAAAACTTCAACATCAAAACTTTCAAAGAAAATATATAAATAATTTTCAAGTTATCTGCAAGATATCAGAATAACATTAAAATCCCGATATTAAACCCTAAGCATTCTAAAAATTCTTTTCTATATCTTAGAATAAAAAACTTTCAACCGTTGAATCTTAAAAATATTGAAAATACCCATGAATGCAAAGAAGGTTAAAAAAAAAACTGAAAGTTAATAATCCTTCATTGTTATTATGTATTTTTCTTTAACTTTTCCCACAAACCTTGTGTTTTCTCTACTATTATTTGTCACTATAACTTATGTACCACAGGTGTAAATTTTATTATTATGTATTGTACAAATATGTTGTTATTAAAGTTGTCATCGCAAACATAAACCTATCCAAAAAGCTAGAATGGCAGTGCACAATGGTGTTCTTCTACCGATCCTTATGTATGGAAGCGAAGCATGGAACTGGCAAAAGAAGGAAGAAAGTAGAATAAATGCAGTAGAAGTGAGATTTCTTAGACGAATGTGTGGATACTCTGTGTATGATAGCGTCGAATGAAAATATAATAAGTGAATGCGGTGCGAATGATGGTGTCATGAACAAAATAACGAAAGGAAATTTAAGATGGTTTGGACACATGGAAAGAATGAATGAAGAAAGAATGGTAAAAAAAGTATATGTTAACGATGTAAATGGAATCAGAAATAGAGGAAGACCGAGGAAAATATGGCATGATCAAATCTATCAAATATTTAATATCGGTCACGCGAGGAGTCGGAGAAATCAATGACAAGATGTATGAAGGTTGAGGAAGCGAGAGAAATATGTCAGGACAGAACAGTGTGGCGTTCAATTATCGTGTTAAATTATCTGAAACTTAATAATCCTTCATTGTTATTATATATTTCTTATTAATTTTTCCTAACAAACCTTGTGTTTTCTCTAGTATTATTTGTCACTATAACTTATGTACCAGTTGTTAATTTTATAATTATATATTGTACAAATATATTGTTATTAAAAAAAAATTCAATGTGTCCCAAGTGGGCCGCGGTAAAATTATGAAACGTTGACTGGTCCGCAGCGACAAAAAGGTTGAGAACCACTGCCCAATTGGTCCGTGTAGAAAGTGGGCGTGCTCCCCACTTATGCAGCTTGAGTATATATACAGGCCTCACCACCGATTCTAAATCATTACAGAAGTGAGCACCCATTTGTCTTTATTCAATAATAATTATAAAATATTATTACGTGATGCCGGACAATCGGAACTTGGAGGAGCGAGCTGTCTTACTGGAGAGGATCATACGGAGGCTAGAAGAAGCTGATCGTCTCTTCCAGAATATAAGGGAGTTTCAGGCAGCGGAAATTCAAGCTGACGGCAATAATCGCCAGCCATACTCCTCGGTCCAAGAAATTCTCAAGAATACTGTGAAGTCTGAGAATAGCGGAAGAGGAAAATGAGAATTTGCAGTATAAAACAAACACGTTTTTTTCAATGGCAAAGCGTTGAGAAATCTGATAGGAAGAAGAAGAAATATTACAACGGCCCTTTTCAGGGCCACCAAATCTTTCAATAGCGTTGTCGATCGAGTGATCGTACTTAAACTACACAAGTCTGTCGATGTCAGTGTGCCCGAGGGTAACCGATCGCTTTCAAAATTGAGACAAAAGTTGAAGTAGTCATTAAAAAGAGATTATTTAAAAATAATAATTGTATAAACGATGTTTTTTTACTACTTCCAATTTTGTCTTTATTTCGACAGTAACTCTCTTTTTTTTTTTTAAAGATAACATCAAGAATTTATCAATGATATTAGAATTCATTTTACAATCTTCAATGTGAGCAGAAAATAGGTCATTATTATGAAGAAAGAATCTGGTCGTGTCCAGGCTTGAACCCATGTCCCCTGGATCAGGAGCCAAGCGTTCTATCCCCAAGACCACCACCGCGCTTTTGCGCAGTGGCGATATCGTAACCAATGAGGTTTATCCGAGGTGCGTTTTTTGCTAGTTGAAAACTTTTCGACAGTGACTGGTTTCGCCAGGCTCGCAGAGATCGACAGACTGGTCAATCAGGCGGTCCAGTCTGTCGATTCCAGCGAGCCTGGCGAAACCGGTCGCTGTCGAAATAAAGATAAAAGCGGAAGTAGTTTAAAAATATCGTTTTATTTAATTGTTATTTCAAAAGCGCTTCAAACAAGAGATTTCAATAAAATCATTTGATTGTCATTTAATTCAATTAAAATTATCTATATTTAAAATGGGTCACTCGGATGGTATGCCTATTTGGAACGAATGGATGAAAGAAGAATGGTTAAAAAAATGTAGAAATAATATAAAGATACATTATTTCTGCCTACCCCTTTAGCGCGACGGTATGATGGTTCGTTAGTAGTTAAATTAAAATTCTATTTACAAACATTAAAATTTAAAAATATTTAAAAGCATAGAAAGACACGTATGTTTTATTCCTTAGAAAAACAAAATTGTATTATTAACATTACTAGGTATATACCTATTTCATTTGTCATTAGGCTACTTTTTACAAGGAAATCCGAGTGACTCATATCTAATAAATCGCTTTTTACGATATTCCAAGTTCCTTCGCTAATGACATTTTGCAGACGTTTTTCTAAGAAATGTAAAGGGAGTAAGTTTATTCAAATAATTATATTGTATTTAATAAGAATATGTTTTAAAATGTTTTCACTGCTGCTGAAATGAGAATATAATACTGGCTAAACTCAAAAAATCTAGTTTTGCTCCATCCGACATGAGTCGGTGAGAGTCGTAAAACACGTACGAATGGATAGCGTTAACATTGTGAAAAATAGATGGATAGCGTTAACACAAACCTCTGTCTAATGTTAACTCAATTATGACCTAAACCATAATCGGTCAGTTAATTAAGCGTGCGATATATGGAGGTGAAGATTGAAAATGTAAAAAAAGAGATGAAAGTTTAGTACAAATTTCGGGGATCGAGCATTTGCAATAGCCAACCTGTCAGCTTGGAACAAACTTGCTTCATACCTTAGAAGCAGGATCCGACAGATTTTAGATCTAAGCTGAGAACACATTTTTTTATACAAGTACATTTTGTTTTATTAAACTTTCTAACAGTTCGCGTGTATAACTAAACTAACCTTCACGCTATTTCCCCGGAGGGGTAAGCAGAGAGGATGGATCGCCACTTTGTTCGTCTTCTTCTTCTTCTTCTACAGCTTATCGCCGTCCACTCTTGGTCGAAAGCCTCCTCCATGTCCCAGGTCATCCCTCCACCTCATTCTTCCTACTCTTTACGGCATTTATTCTACTTTCATCTTTCTTCTGCCAGCCCCATGCTTCGCCTCCATACAATAGGGTTGGGACCAGAACTCCATTGTGAACGGCAGTTTTCGCTTTCATTGATAAATTCTTGTTACCAGTGACTATTATTAAGCTCCAAAAAAAGTGTATGTTAATGATGTAAATTGAAATATAGGAAGTCCGAGGAAAACGTGTCACGATCAAATTAATCAAATATTGAATGTCGGCCACGTGAGGAGTCGGAGAAATTGACGCGCGTGCATGACACGATGTATGAATGTTGAGGAAGCGACCGAAATATGTCAGGAAAGAAAAGTGTGGCACTCCATTATTTTTGCCTATCCCTTCAGGGAGACGGCGTGTTAGTTAGTTTAATAATATGAGATGTAATCTTTTTGAGATGTAATCACCTCAAGGGCGCATTTAGTCGTGTTTTAAATCTAAATACGAACGATACATCTGATAATTATTTGATAATGCATTGAAGGGCGAAACATGTCATCCCATTTTAAATATAATAAAACTCCTAGATGACAGACGTTTTCATTCGTATTAATTAATACTGCATCTTATATAGGTAGGTACGCGATAAATATCGGAAGAAGGGTTGGAGCTGGAAACAAAATAAATGGTGCACTCAAAGTCATTACCGCAAATAGATTGTGAGGAAAAACAATGTATGATAGAATGTCTAATGATGAAGTAAGAAAGGAATGTAAGGCGGATGAATGCGTGATAAATAAAATTAAGAAAGGGTCACTAAGATGGTTTGGACACATGGAACGAATGGATGAGGGATGTATGGTTAAAAAGATATATACAGATATCTATATAAAAGGATGAGAGCAGAATAATTGCGGTAGAGATGAGGCCCCTAAGACGTTTGTGGAGTAGACTGATATACGACAGAATCTCAAATACTGATATAAGAAAGGAGTATAGAGCCGGAAGAAGGCATTATGAACAAAATTATAAAATGATCGCTGGGTTGGTACGGATATATGGAGCGCATGGATGGAAAAATAATGGTTAAGAAAGTATACATTAATGATGTAAATGGAGTACGGAGTCGATGCAGACAATTTTAAAGGTTGGTCATGTTAGAAGTCGGAAGAATCGAGATCGTGGCGGTCCATTCTCTCTACCTACCCCTGCGGAAAAACGGCGTGATGGTTTATTTTTATTTTTTACTATTCTTTCTTAATTCATTTTTTCCACGTGTCCAAAACATCTTAATGCTCCTTTCATTAGTGTGTTCTTATAAATTCATTCGAAACTCTATCATACACAGATAATTCATACATTCGTCTTAGAAATCTCGTTTAGACTGCATTTATTCTACTTTCATTTTTTTGCAATTATTCCTTGCTTCGCTTCCAAACATTCCTTGAGTCGAATATTTAAATTTTCACTCACAATAAATTTTTACTAAGATAGTATCCATATAGTTCCATTTAAAAGTCGCTAACTTCCCATTGGTCCGTGCGACGACAGGGCGTGGCCTGGCGCATCCATCGCGCGGCTCGGGTATATAATGGCATCCGGCGCTGGTTCCCAAACATTGCATCGTTCAGCCTTAACCCCGCGGGACCGAACGCTCTAACAGTTTAATTCTTTTTTAATTGTGATTTCTAAGTTCTATTATCGAGATGTGTATTGTTCCGGCATTCGTTGAACTTAACGACGGCTTCTCTTCGGATAGATTCATCTTTCAACTGCAGAATGGGATAAATCATATCACGGATGCTATACGTCGTATCCAGGATTTAAAGGGATTACTCGATGCTGATATTGAAGCTCGTTCTACCCGGCAACGACATGATGATCCCTTGAACAATCCTGTCGACGAGAATACCGTGGATCCCGTTGAAGTCACCGCTGATGAAACCATCCCTGACGACGTTATGGAGAGCCTTGCAGAGGAAATAATTATGGACACAGTTGAAGAAATTATTCTTGAAGTTATGGAAGAAGAAACGTCGCAAGATCTCATTTCCAAATAAAATGACTGATCGTGAATTTAAAAAACGGCCCTTTTCAGGGCCACCAATTCTCTCACTTGCGAAATCAATTAAGTTACTCACAAATATCACTCAACAATCGTGTTTGCTATTATAATTTTTCAAATATTAAATGATATCGACCGCATGAGCAGTCGGAGAAATCGACGTGCGTGTATGACATGATGCATGAATGTTGAGGAATGATGGAGATTTGTTTGAAAAAAACGTTGTGGTGTTAATTTTTTTTTTAATTGTCCCCTCGTAGCGATCCTTTCATAATTTTGTTCATAATATATTCCTTTCTTATATCAGCATTTGAGATTCTGTCGTATATCGTTCTACCACACGTACATCTTAGGGATCTCATCTCTACCGCATTTAATTTCATCTCATCCTTCTTTTACCAGTTCCATGCTTCTCCTCCATACACAAGGGATGGTATTATAACTCCATTATAAACGACAGTTTTTGCCTTCATTGATGAAATATTTTATGTATAATTCTATTGAATATAAAATTAAATAAATATATTATTATTTGAAAATTCCCTTCCATACATTAGGGTTGGGACCAGAATTCCATTGTGAACGGCCGTTTTTGCTTTCATCGATAAATTCTTGTTTCTAGTAACTTTTTTTAAAGCTCAAAAAAAAGTGTTATGCTAATGATGTAAATTGCAGTAGAAATATAAGAAGACCGAGGAAAACGTGTCACGATCAAATAAATAAAATATTGAATGACGGCTACGTGACAAGATCCATGAATGTTGAGGAATGATGGAAATATGTTTGAAAAGAACGTTGTGGTGTTATTTTTTTTTTTAAATAGTCCATTGTTTTGACCGTAACACTATGATACTTCAACATTATTACTGCTAAAAGTCAAAACACTTTATAATATCACAATTTCTTTTTATTTACTGGGAGCGTTGCGACAGCTGTTTCACCAATCGATGTTGGCATCATCAGGTGTTACAATATGCTTTTATTGTTATTTGTAAACAGTTTATTGTAACACCTTATGATGCCAACATCGTTAAGCGAAACAGCTGTCTCGACACTCGCAGTGAATAAAAAGTATTTTTGATATTTTAACAGTGTTTTAATTTTTGATATAACAGTAATAATTTTGTTTTTCCTTCCCCCTTCAGAGAAATGGCGTGATGTTAGTTATTTATTTTTTTATAAATTTTCAATAATATTCAGTAATTTTGACGACCTTCATGGCAGAGTGGCAATAGCCACGACTGCTACACCGAAGGTCCCTGGTTCGTTTCTCAGGGATGGCAGTGTTGTTCTCATACTGTCTTTGGTCTGGTGTTGAATTCTCGTGACTATAAAATGGCGATAGATAAGCATGTCATGAGAATCAATACAATAGCTTAAAACAAATTGCATAGAGTGGTTGAGTTCAAACGACCTGTGGCATATACATATGATAGCATATACATAAATAGGCAGATTAGTTGAGCCAAAGCGCAACCCCCGGACAAATTTCGGAGATCGGGCTTTCGCAGTGGCAGGTCCATCCCCCTGGAATATGCTTCCTGCACGCCTCAGATGCATTGACAATCTGACAGATTTTAAATCTCACCAAAATACCCACCTTTTCAAAAT
Source organism: Lepidostoma basale (assembly GCA_022606425.2). Taxonomy (NCBI): domain Eukaryota; kingdom Metazoa; phylum Arthropoda; class Insecta; order Trichoptera; family Lepidostomatidae; genus Lepidostoma; species Lepidostoma basale. The sequence continues at coordinate 183,182 of JAHDVF020001422.1, read as the reverse complement.
ATCGCATAAAATGTAAACAACGGTTATCTGATTGCTGGTGTCACATGCAGCTCTCATGACTAAAAACATTATCAAAGCGCCCTTGAGGTGAGCTATTCAAGAAAACGGCGCTATACAAATTAGCCTAATTATTATTAGGTATTATGATGATGTTATTATTATGGTGAGGTGAGCGATGAGATTCGCAACCCATCACACCGCGTCTCCCGCGGGGCGAAAAGTAATGGATGGAGTGCCGCATCGGTGTGTGACAGTCCATTATTTTTGCCTACCCTTTCGGAGAGACGGCGTGATGGTTAGTTAGTTAGTTAGTTATTATTATTATGATTAAAAGTAATAATATGAAGATTAACATAATCTAAGTAGGTACGATTAAATTATTTTGGAGAATAATTTTTGAAATTAGAAAGAAAAATGGTTTTGAATTTGTTTAAATTGTGTCAAAAACAAATTATTCAACTGTCATTGTTTGCACGCGAAGTTCTTTGATATTAATTGAATATAATATTGAAAAAACGGTGAGTAATTACAATTTGGTAATATAGATGGAACATTATTCTTAACTAACGCAGTTTACCCGAATGGTTAGGCAGATAATGTTTCCCGATGCCTTCTCCAGGGATTTTCTGTAGGACTTACCTTCGCTTAGCTTGTGGGTTTCGGTTTTGTCGCACCGAAACCGTTAACTTTAGGAAAAATGTTTGTAATCATGTGAGTGACAGCGCAGTTTAAAAAAATTAAGCTGTTTTAGGAAAAGCAAAAAAAAAAAAGATGATTTTTAATGTATGTACAAACATACAACAACAAACCATCACGCCGTTTCCACGGAGGGGTAGGCAGAGAGAATGGACCGCCTCACTACTCTATCCTGGCACACCTCTTTCTCTCAACGCACGTCAATTCTTACGACTTCTAACATGACCTACTTTTAAAATTTGATTTATTTGGTCGTGCCATGTTTTCCTCGGTCTGCCTCGACTTCGCACTTTATTTACATCATTAACTTATACTTTCTTAACCATTATTTCTCCATCCATGCGCTCCATATGTCCGAATCAACGCGACGTTCCTTTCATAATTTTGTTCACAATACCTTCTTCCGCTCTACTTTCTTATATCAGCATTTGAGATTCTGTCGTATATTGTTCTACCACACATACGTCTTAGGAACCTCATTTCTACCGCATTTATTCTGCTCTCATTCTTCTTTTGTCAGCTCCAGGTTGCAGGTTTCCTCGAAGATCGATGTCTTTCATATTAATTAAAGTATGTTCAGAAGAAAAATACTCTAGATTTTAAAGAGTATCTTGTTTTTCTAAAGTCGAACTATCTCTCATGCGTTCCTGGTATTATATTGTATATATTATATTTTATCTGTACTTAATCTTCTTCTTCTTCCTAGTCTTCTCTCCACTGCTGGATGTAGGTCTCTTCCATCTGTCTCAATTTTTCTCTATCCTGTGCCGCTTCAATCCATTTTTTCCCGGCGACCACAACAACATCGTCGGCCCATCTCTTCTGTGGCCGACCGACACCCCTTTTGTTTTCCCATGGTACTTTAAGACTTTGGGAGTCCATCTTGAACTTGGCTGTCTCACCATTGCCATTTCAATTTTGCGATCCGATTCACGATATTGGCGTCTGATTTCTGTATTTGTAATTCTATCACTCAGACTTATGCCCAACATTTCCAGCTCCATGGATCGTTGCGCGCATTTCAATTTGTGGACAGTATTTATGGCTAGGGACATGGTTTCCAAACTATATGTCATCACAGACAAGATGCGTGCTTCGTAGGTTTTCCTTTTTAAATTAATGGGGATATCCTTGTTTCTAATTATATGACTGAACTTTCCGAAGGCTGCCCAACCAAGTCCAATGTTTCTGGGTATTTCTGCCACCTGGTTTTCTTTTCCCATTTTTAACTTATGTCCGAGGTAGATGTATTCTTCAACAGTTTCAATTATTCTGTCATCAATTTTTATATTTGATTTCGGTTTTGCTGTGGTTTGTTTCTAACCCAAACCTCAGGAAAGCGTCATGGATATCTTTAATCATAATACTTAGTTCTTCCAGGTACATGTACTCAATAAAACTAACTAACTAACCATCACGCCGTCTCCCCGAAAGGGTAGGCAGAAAGAATGGACTGCCACACTTGAATCGATGCGGCACTCCATCCTTCACTTTTCGCCATCGCGAGAGACGCGGTGTGATGGGTTGCGAACCTCATCGCCACCAAAAGGCATCTCCCGCGCACACTTGGATCGTTCAACGTCTACATAACAAATCTACTCATGTACTCAATAGATAACGTAAATTTTGTTTGTTATGTCTGTTGAGAAAATGCTTTCATTTGATTTGATAAAAAGACGACGTGTATCTTGTAATAAACTGTAGTTAATAATATTATGAGTTAGGGCAATATGTCTGAGCTGCAAATGTAGTAATTTACATTTAGAGATTTATTTTATTTACTGCAATTGAAGGCGGCACCGTAATGGGGGTTAAATAAGACAAAAAATTAAAACTTTTAAAATCCACTTGATCTTGTGTTTGCCTGTTCCAGATGTGCGACAACAGACAAAGAGTCATCCATCCCCCGAAGCAGATGAGGCATTTCATCCGCACCAGGGTGAAGTTCAACCTCGCAGCCGCTTTGACGTGTTGCTTCATAGGAGCAAACATACTTCGCTTCAATTTGGGGGTCCCGCGAAAGGCGGCCTACACCGAATTTTACCGGTAACATGCCTAAACTATTGACGACCTTCGTGGTCAAGAGGTAAGTGCCACGGCTGCCACACTGAAGGTCCTGGATTCGATTCCCGACGATGGCAGTGTGAATGTCCCGTTGTCTTTGGTCTGGTGCAGAATTCACGTGACAATAAAAGTCATTACTGCAAATAGAAATATATCCACAAAAGCAAAGATGGCAGTACACAATGGAGTTCTAGTCCCAACCTTCATGTATGGAAGTGAAGCTTGGAGCTGGCAAAAGAAGGATGAAAGCAGGATAAACGCCGTAGAAATGAGATCACTAAGAAGAATGTGCGGGAAAACGTTGTATGATAGAATACCGAACGATGAAATAAGAAAGAAATGTAAGGCAGATGACTGCATCATGAATAAAATTACAAAAGGATCCCTGAGATGGTTTGGACATATGGAACGAATGGATGAGAGTAGAATGGTTAAAAAGTTGTACACAAGCAGCGTGAGTGGGAAACGAAGCCGAGGACGACCGAAGATAATATGGCATGACCAAATTAATCAATTACTAAAAGGCGGCCACATTCGAAGTCGGAATAATCGACGTGCGTGCATGGTATGATGTATGAATGTAGAGAAAGCCCGAGAGGTATGCCAGGATAGGCTATATAGTGGCGATCCATCCTCTTTGTTAGTTAGTTAGTTAGTTAGTTAGTTACAAATTGGTGATAGATAAGCTACCTATCACATATCATTATAATCAATATGATAGCTTTTACATAGATTTGACCCGCGCTGTAATAATCATGTTAAACTATTAGAAAACTTTAGTTTTATAAATCTTGGAAAAACCGTATAACTCGTCTTTCTCAACCGACGTTTCGGGAATCGTTGCAATCTACATTTTAGTTTTTTTTGTGTATTAAATATAAACTACCTAACCATCACGCCATTTCTGCGGAGGGGTAGGTAAAGTGGATGGACAGTTAGTCTGCTCTTTCCTGACATAACTTTCACGTCTTTTCTACATTCACACACCGTGAAATGACACGATGTATTAATGTTAAAGAAACGAGAGAAGTATGCCAGGAAATAAAGTGTGGCATTCCAGTGATGGTTAGTTAGTAAGTTTGATTCTCGTGATATGACATGATCTATTGCCATTTTATTGCTACGTGAATTCTACACCAGAGTAAAGACAGTGTGACAAACACACTGCCATCACCGGAAATCGAACTCGGGACTTCAGTGTGTCAGCCAAAGTATTTACTGCTCGGCCATGAAGTTAATCCTGCCCAAGATCGTGTCTGTTCGAATTCCTTCTCATCATACTCACTTTTTTTTTAAATTCCTTTCTTTTCATATTATTTCAGGACTTACGACAGGGATAAATCCTTCGAAGACATGAAGAGCAAAGGGCTGTTTGAATCCGCACCATCAGAATAAACAAAAATTAATAACAGTTATTTTTAATATAATTTTTAACATAAAAAAATGTGAAATATTATTTGCTTAAATTCAATTTATCAATCAATAAACAAATTTTTCAAAATAGTTTTTTTTCCTTCGGAGTCGGAGAAATCGACGTGCGTGCATGACAATATGTATGAATAAACAATAGTTTACAGATAAGAAGGGATGGGTGCACACTTACCTATTTCTTCAGACTTATCAGGGGATTCTTTGAGAATTCCGTCATCTTGCAGGCTATCCATCTTTATGTTCTGGATGGTTATCTCCCAGCATGCAGAACCAACCTGCCTCTGCTGAACATGATCGCTTCGGAGATCGATGTCTTTCATATTCATGAAAGTACGTTCAGAAGACAAATACTCTTGACTTTGGAGAGTATCTTGTATTCCTAATGTCGAACCATCTCTCATGCGTTCCTGGTATTATATATTTATTATGTTTTACGTGTTCTCAATAGATGCCTTAAACTATAAAATATATTTTTTTTGTAATGTTTTTTGAGAAAATAAACTGATTTGATTGATTGATTTGATTGATGAATATAGAGGAACCGAGAGAAGTATTTCCCTTCAAATAAACGTGGCACGATCAAATCAAACGAATATTTAACCGTCGCGTTGCCATGTGGTCAATTGAGTTTCCACTGCCAATTTAAAGTTGATTATCTTAAAACCTATGGACCCTAATATTATAAAAAAATTGTAATCCTCCATTGAAGTGTTCTCAATATTTCGTAATAAAAAAAAAGCAAAAAATTACTTCCTTCATCCCAAAAAAAAATTTTTTTTTCAAGACTGCCCTCACCTTCATTCGTGTTAAGGTAGAATTTGTTTTGCTAATATTTACAACTTTATCAAAAGTGACAAATGCTTACTCGCTATTTTGAACGTATTATAAATTATATGTTTGGCCTTTTCTCATAGGTACGTAATAATACCGACTGTGGACGGAAACGCAGCACGCAACTTAATAATATTAGAACTGTGAAAACATTAACACTTTACCAAAAGGGACAAATATTAATACGTACTCGTTGTCTTGAACGTACTATACATTTTGCCTAGGTGCCTTTATCATACGTAAAATAATAGCGCCACGGCGCGGCGGGGCGAGACAAGTTGATACTTGGTGTCAGTTGTTCATATGCTGTCTCGCATTCTACGAGTATATCAGAAATCGCATGGTTCCAGAAAAAAATTAATAATGATATGTTTTTCAAATAATCCATGTATGTTATAGATATCGATCTATTTCTAATGAAATTCCCTACAAGATGACATAAATTAAATTTTGATTCATCGAGTCATATGCTTGATATTTAGATAAAGTTAGCGGTAAACTGAATTGACCACATGGGAGCGAGCGTTTTGTTTTGAACACGGTGCGAACCTTTTGCACTCTGGCCATTTTTTCTCATGACTGACCAGCTACTCTGAATTATTTTTTTTACGTATTTATAAAATAAAAAATTAAAATTAGTTAAACAAGTGATAAACTTCCACGTGCTTGGATTAAGTATACGATTTAATGGAAAACAAAACGTATATTTTTAATTAAAAATAATAAAATTGGTCTGCTATTTTTGGGACACTCTGTTCGATAATTAGTATGACCATTAAATTTTTGGTAAATTTCTCAAAATATGCTTGCTAAATCACACGTAAAGTAACAGAAAATAATTAGTGACTCTTCAATATATTTTATTTTGATAATTTATTATATTGCATATCAATAATTGTGTACTATATGGGTAATATATACTAATATTTAGATGTAAATTCTTGAAGAAGTTGCTTTCTAATTATCTTGTACAGTGTAGCAACAAATTAACGCCTTCGTCTAAAGGGTCTCGGCTAACTAACGACTACCTGGAATTGTAAACATTTAATTGGCTAGAGCCATGTCATTTATTGTTTTGCATTGGTTAGTTCATTGACAAATTCGTCCCTCGGTCAGGAAACAAAAGCAAGAACAGCCCACAAGTCATAAAATAGGTAATATGCTTTGCAAACATTCTACACGGTATTTAAAAAATTGAGTCTTGTCACAAGTGTAGGACAACAACTTACTGTCCCCATAATATTAATAAAAATATTAACTAACCGGAAACAAATGTAAGGCAGATGACTGCATCATGAATACAATTAAAAAGGATCCCTGATATGGTTTGGACATATGGAACGAATAGATGAGAATAGAATGGTTAAAAGGTTGTACACAAGCAGCGTGAGTAGGAAAAGAAGCCGAAGACGACCGAGGAACTTTTTCTAGCGTTATTTTTTTCTTATTTTGGCATTTGCAAATTTAATTGTTTCATCGACGATTTTACTAATCAGTATATTTGTAAAAAAAATAGCGTAAAGTAATCGATAGGCTCCGAACAGTTTGTGGGGGTATTCGGTCCAACTGTTCTATTTCCAATAGAATATTTTATTTGTCCTTCTGATGTATTACTAGACATTAAATGCTAACTTTTTCTGAATTAGAAAATCCTACTGACGTAGGATTGATGGATGTTGAAGGTTGTTGCGGAATCAGTTCTTCAATATTTTCATCATCACTGTCTTCGCTAAAATATATAAATCTCCTTTTTTTGGTCGGTATAATATCACTTCCACTATCGGTAAGGTCCTCATCATCTCTGTTATCGATAAAATCACATTCGTTATTATTACTGAACTTTGAAGTAAAATTTTCGTTGTTTTCCATTGCAGTTAGTTCACTATAATTATAAATAAGAAAATTACTATCTCTATTATTGTCAACTACTGAGAGAAATATCGCAAAATTAAGTAAGATAATCAAAAGAAAAAATATATAGTCGCAAAATGTAGAAGTAGCCTCGGAGAACCGTCACAAGTGCAGGACAACAACTAACTGTCCCAATAATATTAATAAAAAAATTAACTAACCGGCAATTGAAATAAAGAATAATGGTTTACCCAGCAGATTGTCTTGATTCTGACTGTGCCAATAATAATAAAATATGATATTTATTCTATCAGCTAAAATGATGGATAATTAATTCCAAGAAAAAATCGAACTTTCCGGCAATTTAAATAAAGAATGTTGGTTACCCAGCACATTGTATATTTATTTGAAATACGTTTTCGTAAAACATATTGGATTGAGAACTGTGGATTTATGTTAACTAAATATACAATATAAGAAAAATTATATATCACACATTATTGTGTTTTCGTATTTACAATGAACTTCTACGAAGAAATTTTAATTGACAACATTAATGTATGACATTTTAGTTAAAATGCCTGGGAAATTATATTCAAGACAAGAAATAAGCTAGTTTGGTTCTGCATGGTGGTTAGGTAGTTATTTAGAAATGTGTACATTGCTTTTTTTATTACTTTCAAAATCGCAAAATTAAGAAATATAATAATTCCACAAAACTATAAAAAATAGTCACAACAAGTGGGTGTGGCCTTGCAGAAACCCTCATAAATGCCAGGTAGCGACAGACCGTCCCAAAAAACATTACTGTATGACAAATGTTTAAACAGCTAAAATGATGCATCTTTTTTTTAAGGAGTATATCCATTTAATGGTAAATTTAAACGAAGAAATGTTAGTATATCCAGAATCTTATGTTATTTAAGTGTATTTGTGGCAAAAAAAAAATAAAAAAATATATTTGCATACTAGAGAAATCGTCGAGTAAACTTATACCCGCGCTCGGCCACTACGTGTGGCCCACAGAGCTGGCAACTAGAACTCTGTGGGCCACAATGTCTGGCCCACAGAGTTGTAAGGGTTAAGGGTTAATGTCGGGCATGTGAGGAGTCGGAGAAATTGACGTACGTGCATGACAACATGTATGAATGTAGAGGAAGCGAGAGAAGTATTTTCCTTCATATAAACGTGGCACGATCAAATATATCAAATATTAAATGTCGGGCACGTGAGGAGTCGGAGAAATTGACATGCGTGCATGGCACGATGTATGAATGTAGAGGAATCGAAAGAAGTGTTTTCCTTCATATAAACGTGGCACGATCAAATCAATCAAATTTTAAATGCCGGTCACGCGAGGAGTCGGAGAAATCAACGTGCGTGCATGACGAGATGTATGAATGTAAAGGAATCGAGAGAAGTATGCCAGTACAGAACTGTGTGGCGGTCAATACTATCTCCCTACCCCTCCGGAGAGACGGCGTGACGGTTAGTTAGTTAGTTAGTTAAACACAATGAATGAAAATATAATAAATGCTATATATTTTTTTCTCATTCGAAAGGGTGCACTATATAATTCAGTTAACTTATATATTTACTAACCATCACGTCGTTTCCCTGAAGGGGAAGGCAGTAAGAATGGACTGCAATACTTTTCTTTCCCGACGTACTTCTCACACGTCTTCAACATTCATACATCGTGCATATATATAACGTAACCATCATCTAATTATAACCGATCAACCTGAAAAGAAAAGTCTATGAAGCCTGCGTTCTGCCAGTTGGTACCTACTTATGGTCTTGAAACTGTTGCGTTGTCCAAAAAAAGTGCCGAAAAACTACAAGTGACCCATAGAGCCATGGAAAGAGCCATGTTAGGAATAAGCCCAAGAGACAGAGTCAGAAACGATACGGTGAGAGAAAAAACAAAGGTCACCGACATCATCCACCGGGTGGCGACTCTAAAATGGCAATGGACATGTCACGTAGCCAGAAGCTCAGATGACAAATGGACAAGAAGACTGCTGACTTTGAGACCGTGGACGGCGAAGAGAAGTGCAGGGCGATCGCAACTACGGTGGAAGGATGATCTAAACAGACGCGTCGGAATAACCTGGATGCAGTCTGCACAGGACAGAATGACATGGTAGCAAATGGAGGAGGCCTTTGTCCAGGAGTGGACGGGAATAGGCTGAGGCAGAAGAAGAAAAAGAACCATCATCCATTCAATAACCCTCTGGCTCCATTTTCCATCATTAATCGTATATTCAAAAAAAAACTTTTTTTAAAAAATTAAACACTGATTTTTCAAATTTTTAAATTATTTTTCCAAGCATTTTCGAGAATAGCTTCATCATCGAGAGAACGATATAAACTTTATATAGCATACGAGCTTTACTATTGAACATACATTAAAGGTTTGGGGTAGCATTCTATTAGGTAGTTACTTACAATACACACCGAAAGTCCCGGGTTCAAATCCCGATGATGGTAGTGTGATTGTCACCCTGTCATTGGTCTAGTGTAGAATTTACGTGACAATAAAATGGCGATAGATAAGTTACTTATAACCATGACACGAGAATCGATATGAAATAGCTATACTCGTACATACCCTTTATTCTCAGCAGAGTTGAAGATAATAGGCACATGTTGAATACCATAGCGGAGAGGCGCGCGAGATGGTTTGGTCATGTGTTGCGACACGAATGTTTCCTGCATGATGTACTGGAAGGAAAATTTGAGGGATCGATTTGCAGAGAACGACCTCGCCAGAAGTACCTAGACCAGATTTGTCGCGATATGGGCTACACCTCTTATGCGGAGTTGAAGAGAATTGCCGAGGACCGAGCGGAGTGGAAGAGGAGATGCGTCGCCTTGCTGCAGACCAATCATTTGATTGAGACTGGAGAAGAATACCCTTTACATGGATTTGGCTCGAGTTTGATGATGTAATTCGCGATTTCTAGAAGTTTTATTATAATTTATCAAATGACTTGCTTCGCCCAAGAACATACGCTTTAATTCGTATTAATAATTGAATATAATATACATACTGCAATGTAGAAGATGTCGTGCGATGGAGAAGACTGAGAAGACGCTACTGGAGAGATCGTGTGGAAAGAGCATGTTCTGGAAAGGTGATCAATATAACCCCAAATAAAGTACCAACAGGAAATCGACCGGCAGGAAGACCACCTAAAAGATGGCGAGACAGTTGGACATCTGTATCCCAGGAACAGGCTCCGAGAAATAACAGGACACAGTCCTAAATAAAGCAGAAGAAGAAGAAGAAGAATATACATACAGCAAACTTAGAGAAGAACATTAATCGATAATAATTTTAAGTAATATATTTTTCATCTAATCAAGTCGCTAATAAGGTAACATAGATAAAAAATTATTTTTTCAACAACATAGTATTGTAGTAGGTATTTCTAAGTATAATACAAAATTCCTTGTAAATACAAATTGAATTTCAGTATTACACATCAAATATCCTAGAACTAATTTGTAGTAACAATTCATAACTGTACTCTTTTGGATTTGAAAACATTATAATAACTTTGTAATGACTTGATTTGATTTTAATTACACAATGCACACAAATCTTGTAAATACATTTTGTTTTAGAGTATATTATTACATATTTATTTAGAATTTATAAAAATTAATAAGAAAGTAATGACTAATGTGATTTTGACAACATGGCTGATCACGCTAATATAAAATTAATGTTAAATTAAGTATTAATTTCTCAATATTTTTTCTACTTCATCGGTTAGAAAGTTCAATAGAAAATAACAAAATACAGAAGTTTTAAATTGGGCATCGAATCGTCCAGCTGGGGATAAGTGCACCATCTAAAAGAACATTATGTGTTAAATTATTTTAATTTTGTTATTCTATTTTATAACATTGTATTTTATTCAATTTGTTTTAGATTTATTTTGTGGACGTTGGCAATCGAAGTATGCGCGGGAGATGCCTATTGGTGGCGATGAGGTTCGCAACCCATCACACCGCGTCTCCCATGGGGACGAAAAGAGAAGGATGGAGTGCCGCATCGGTTAAAGTGTGGCAGTATATTTTTCTGCCTACCCTTTCGAAGAGACGGCGTGATAGTTAGTTAGTTAGTTAAATTGGGTATGAAATATGAAAAATATGGGTTTTGAGCTAACTAGCCATCACGTTGTCTCGCTGGAGGTGTTGACGGACCACTACATTGTACTATCCTGATATAACTCATGCTCCTCTTCTTCATTCAGACATCGTGACATGCACACTAGTTAATTGTACCTACTTCGAACATGGCCGCCTTTCTGTAATTGAGTAATAAAGTAACGTCTTCCGTGGCTTTCCTCGACTTCTGTTCGAATTTCCCACTACTTGTATCTGTATAGATATATTTTTAACCATTCATTCCTCATCCATTCGTTTCATACGTCCAAACCAAATTAGTTACCCTTTCTTGATTTTATTTAGAACTTATTGATTAGCTTTCAAATACTTTCTCACTTCACTATAAGATATTCTATCGAACTTTGTTTTTTCGCATATTCTTCATTAACCATATTTATTTAAAAAACAATTTTTAAATAAATGTTGTCAGTTTTTACAGATATGAAAACATATTTTTAATAAAAAATAATATTCATTCAATTCATTCGGAGTTAAAAATTAAATGGAAATTTGCCTGATGAGTCATTTTTACACCTAATTAAAATCACATTAAGTTGTTATTTGCTTATTAAAATATTTTCAAATCCGAATTTAACATCAGTTCCAGGATATTTGATTAGTAATACTCAAATCCAATTTGTTTTTACAATAAATTTTTATATTAAGTAATACAACCTTCCTATATGAAGTTATGAAAGTATATTTATGACTTGATTACATGAAAAATATAATGCTAACTAATTATTATAGATCGTTGAATATGTTGATATAGGTATGTATCTTATAGAATTCTACCCCTTACCCTTTACGTATAAGGTAAAGCTCGTGAACGATATGAAGTTTAAATAATTATCCCGAGGTAGACTGAGGAAAACATGGCATGCCCAAATTAATCATATTTTAAAGGTTGGTAATACTAGAAGTCGGAAGAATCAACGTGTATTTACGACTCGTTGTATGATTGTGGAGGAATCTAGCGAGGTGTGTCAGAATAGAGTAGTGTGGCGGTCCATTCCCTCAGCCTACCCTGCAGCGATTATCCCGATGATGAAGTTGGAAAATGTCGAATACCTAACTAACCATCACGCCCTCACCCCAAAGGAGTAAGTAGAGAGAATGGAATTGTACACTTTTTTACTGGCATATTTCTCTGGATTCCTCAACATTCATACATCGTGTCATGCTAACTCCTCACGTGGCTTACAATCAATATTTGATTTATTCGATCGTGCCACGTTTTCTTCGGCCTTCCTCTATTTCTAGTTTCATTTAAATCGTTCGCATATACTATTTTTACCATTCTTTCTTCATTAATTATTTTCATGTGTCCAAACCATCTAAATGATCCTTTCCTTATTTTGTTACTAACAACATCATTAGCACCGCATTATATTTGCATTTGAAACTCAATCGTACACAGAGTATCCACAAATTCGTCTAAGAGATCTCTTTTCTACTGCATTTATTCTACCTTCATCTATGGAAATTTTTTATTATTTTTTTAATATTAAAAAGCGCAAATTCCGTTCCATCTGTATAAATTGAAGAATGTCTTTTCCATCTCCTGCCAAAAAAATTTAGTTAATTTTTTTAAATATATAAACAATTTCGTGGTTGTAACTAAAAACATATTATAACCATATTTAAATATATGTGGCTCAGGAACACCGAGCAACCGTCAATCAACCACTTCACCCTTATTCAAATAGAGAATCCTGATTGGTCGCCGCTAATTACATGGCTCGTTGCAAAGCTCCCGGATATAAAAGGCCACCAGCGCTTCCCCAACTTATTATCAAACTAACTCCTTACGAGCTCGAAGCTCTTGTGAATTGTGAAACGAATAATTTGTTTACGTGTTTGAGTTTAATTGTTATTGACATTTAAAGCAGTGAATAATATAACTAAAATTCGTAATATTGTGCTGGATATTTGCTACAGAAAAGATATCTGTTTATTGTGAGTATTTTTTAATATAATATATAAAAAAAGTTATTTTAATTTTCTACTATATACGCCATACTTTGTGTTGTAGATGCTTTATTTCCCTTATTCTTTTTTTTACATATTTTGTATATACAACACATACATTAAAACTATAAAAATTTCTCAAATAAATCTTTATAACATCTGTCAGATCATGTAAACAATTTTATAATATTTTAAATATATATATCACTGAAGAAGGACTGATTGTCCAAAACACGTCGATGTACTCGTTATTAAAAATATTAATGTATGTTTTGTTTAAAGAAAGTTTATAAAAAAGAAAAAGAGTAAAAAGTTATTTATAATCCAGTGAAATTGTTTTTTTTTTAATTTAAAACAGTTGATCAAAAATGTGTTAATATTTTAAAATGATATTAATATTTTTGTTTCTTTTGTTACAGATCCTGAAAAGATTTATTCCAAAATAGGTATATCACAGTCCCTACACTCTGTTAGTATATACACAGAAGTCGAGTACACAGATATCCGCCCAAATACCGTTCGAAGACATGAAGATCACGCTAGACCTGGAAGCCAAGAGCTTCGATGTGGAGAACCTCGTTAAACAGCTCCAGGATATCATCGGTCCCGAGTCAGATCTCGGGATAACGAGGATTCAGGTCGATCTTGATAACGAAGACTACAAACTTACACTGTCTCTCACTGACTTTGGAGTAGACGCGCAGGAACTGGTCCAGATGCCGAATGAAGACATGAAGATAACAATTGATTTGCAAGCCGAAAGACTCGTATTGAGGAACCTCCTTCAACAGCTCGAGACCCTCATGGATCCGGCGATAGGCCTAGAAATAACGGATATGCAGATCGAACTTGATGATAATCAAGAGTTGGTCTACGAGAAAGTTACGCAGCGGAGAAAACGGCGAGATGGAAATTAATGCTAATGAAGAGAATCTTTAAGACCATACAACTACATCTTACGACTATGAAGGAGGCGTCTGCGAATTCGGCATAGATTTATCGGGGTCAACGAGTGGCGACGTGTCTGTTCTTAATGAGGATACTCTGAACGTAGACGCAAAATAACTAATTTAGAATCATTCAATTATTTTTTTTCTGCTTAATTCTCCCAAGAATGAAGTCCTCCAATATTTTGATTCGTGTTACTCTGAGTACTTACAATACAGATATTATGTTAATATTTTTTTGTCTAAGCATTTGAATTTTGTTATAATATTAACATAGGTATAATAGTTTATCTACCTACTTTGGGAATTAATTGAACATTGTTTAGACCACTTCTTTAATAAAAAAAAATATCAAAATACACGACATGTTATACCTCCTCCATCTTCAAGTGTAAAAAATATCAGAATAAAATTTCTTCTCTCAGTGTTGATCAAGAAACAATTTCTCAAGCGAGTGTTACCAAAATTCACAAGTTTTATGATATACTAATTAATTTATTACCTCACGTATTTAATGAGGATGCTATTTATCATATTTTTTACACCTGAAGATGGAGGAGGTATCCTCTGAAACATGTCGTGTATTTTGATATTTTTTTTTTTATTAAAAAAGTGGTCTAAACAATGTTTAATTAATTCCCAAAGTAGATTACTATGGAATTCCACAGTGTTAATGCCTTAACTTTCAATGAGTTTATCTATAACCTGTTTAATTAATTTTGTTTAATATAAAAAATGTTTCAAGTTTCCTATTTGTACACTGAAAATATCTTGATATACTAAATACCTGTATTTTGTATGATTTAGGTGAATTTCAATGAATTCTATTTTTGACCGATTTTTAATAAATATAATATAAAAAATCTTATAAAAACTCGCCTTTCATTTTTAAGTTTTAATTGTATTTTGGACATTACGATGGTGTGGTATTTTTTATTTGTATTTTGGATACATGGAAAAAGATCATGGTAGTCAAATATGTATGTTATTCAATGGAACCAGAAATAGAGCAAGACCGAGGAAAACGAAGCGTGACCAAATGTTGGATATCGGCCACTTAAGGAGTCGTAAAAATCGCGGTGCGTGCGTCACATGATTTATGAATGTTGAGGAATCGATTCGAATTGTCAGTAGGGTCGTGGCGAGTCACATCTTGCTGGAGGGTGTGATTCTATAAAATGCTGCGAAACGCCCAGTTGCATTCCACCGGCAACATTTCTGACTAGTCCAACTCGTTAGCGTCCCTGTCGCGAACCCCGGGCAATGGGGTCACACTCATAACCGTGTGATCACAGCAGATAACGAGGGGATGAAAGGCCATTTTCTGGCGCCTCCAAACCAGATCCAACCAGCTAAGGGAAGGTAACCCCGACAGAAAAATCCACCAGAGAAGGCAACGGGAAACCACTCTGGTCACCTTTTCCTGGGAATCATTATGGCGAATACCTTTGCTGTTGTGATCGCCAACGTTGGGGAGACCTGACAAGAGAAATAGATAGAATCTGAAGTGAATGAAGTCTGTCCACTATTTTTGTCTACCCCTTTGGAGAGCGGTGTGATGGTAAGTAAGTTATTTTTTCTTGTTTGTTATATTGTAATAATTTACAAAATATAACCATACATTACTCTTCGAATTAGTTTTGATTGAATCGAATTAATAATCCACTAAGAAAGACACATTTTTATACTTATAAACAATATCTTTCTGGGAAAGCATTTTTTTAAACTGTTATCCGGAGGTATTTTCCATCCAGGAATACTGAAAGAGCTAAATCTGTACGTTCCCCATAGTTATAGCAGAGCAAGGGGGCATATATTATTTTATGCCCCTAATTGCCGCACAGAGGCCCTTCGAAGTTCTCCTGTATTGAAAGCGATGCGTCTCTTAAATGAGGTTGCAGAAGAGATTGACCTCTTTGGATGCAATTATGGCGAATTCGTAAATACTCTTACGATAAAGGCAGCAAGCAAATAACTGGCTTTTCTTATTCATAAGGTTCTATGTATATTTCCTTTGACATTATTTTTTTTCACCCTTTACATCGATTTGGCTTGCGCTGTAATGATGTAAGGAGTTTTTTCAACAAAATAATAATAATATAAAATGATTAAATATCGAACGACAAAATACGAAAGACACGTAAGCTAGCTAATTGCAACCTTAGTCGAATTGAACTAATGGAAAGATATGACGGGAAAGGAATTGTATAGAGATGATGTGGTACAAGGAGTGTGAATGGAAAAAGAAGACTTCAAGGATTACTAGTAGTCTCAATATATGAATAAAGAGGAAGCTCGAGATTTTTATCAACAAATACAATAATGTAGCGGTCCATCCTCTGTACCTACCCCTCCAGAGAAACGGCATGATGGTCAGTAAGATCATATGGGTTTACCTTAATTCCATCGGCCCTGAATGTGCGCGTTGTTCATTCATAATTACTAACTAACTAACTAACTAACCATCACGCCGTCTCCCCGAAAGGGTAGGCAGAAAGAATGGACTGTCACACTTTTACTGATGTGGCACTCCATCCTTCTCTTTTCGCCCCGCGGGAGACGCGGTCTGATGGGTTGCGAACCTCATCGCCACCAATAGGCATCTCCCGCGCACACTTCGATCGTCCAACACCCACAAAATAAATCTAAAACAAATAATTTAAAATACAATGATATAAAATAAAATAACAAAATAAAAATAATTTAACACAAAATGTTTTTTTTAGACGGTGCACATATTGTCTATTTAATTTATGTTCCACGTATCCACTGCTTTTTAATTTAGCACATAATGTAATAAAACATAATGTTCTTTTCGATGTTGCACATGTTGACATGGACGATCCGGACTTTTGTGTTTATTCAATTTATGTTACACGTATCCACCATTTTTTAAATTAGCTGTAATAAGGCACTTAACCAGCAAGAACTTTAAAATAAAATTGAAGAAATTATTCAAATTGTCATTGGAACAAATGAAAAATTTATTTTTACACATGTCAAAATTCTTTATAAAAACGATAAAACTAACATAATTTTAACATCAAAACAGCACAAACGTATTACATGTCACAATTAACTATTATAAAGTGCGGCAACAGTTAAATTGACCAAAACAATTCGCTTAACCCTTACAACTCTGTGGGCCAGACATTGTGGCCCACAGAGTTCTAGTTGCCAGCTCTGTGGGCCACACGTAGTGGCCGAGCGCGGGTATAAGTTTACTCGACGATTTCTCTAGTATGCAAATATATTTTTTTATTTTTTTTTTTGCCACAAATACACTTAAATAACATAAGATTCTGAATATTCTAACATTTTTTCGTTTAAATTTACCATTAAATGGATATACTCGTTAAAAAAAAGATGCATCATTTTAGCTGATTAAACATTTGTCATACAGTAATGTTTTTTGGGACGGTCTGTCGCTACCCGGCATTTATGAGGGTTTCTGCAAGGCCACACCCACTTGTTGTGACTATTTTTTTATAGTTTTGTGGAATTATTATATTTCTTAATTTTGCGATATTGAAAGTAATAGAAAAAGCAATGTACACATTTCTAAATAACTACCTAACCACCATGCAGAACCAAACTAGCTTATTTCTTGTCTTGAATATAATTTCCCAGGCATTTTTACTTAAATGTCATACATTAATGTTGTCAATTAAAATTTCTTCGTAGAAGTTCATTGTAAATACGAAAACACAATAATGTGTGATATATAATTTTTCTTATATTGTATATTTAACATAAATCCAGAGTTCTCAATCCAATATGTTTTACGAAAACGTATTTCAAATAAATACACAATGTGCTGGGTAACCAACATTCTTTATTTAAATTGCCGGAAAGTTCGTTTTTTCTTGGAATTAATTATCCACCATTTTAGCTGATAGAATAAATATCATATTTTATTATTATTGGCACAGTCAGAATCAACACAATCTGCTGGGTAAACCATTATTCTTTATTTCAATTGCCGGTTAGTTAATTTTTTTATTAATATTATTAGGACAGTTAGTTGTTGTCCTGCACTTGTGACGGTTCTCCGAGGCTACTTCTACATTTTGCGACTATATATTTTTTCTTTTGATTATCTTACTTATTTTTGCGATATTTCTCTCAGTAGTTGACAATAATAGAAATAGTAATTTTCTTATTTATAATTATGGTGAACTAACTGCAATGGAAAACAACGAAAATTTTACTTCAAAGTTCAGTAATAATAACGAATGTGATTTTATCGATAACAGAGATGATGAGGACCTTTTTACATTTGATAATGTTAATTGCAATGACAGCGATAAAAGTGGTAGTTTTTTTGTGGACATGGACGTCGGTGATAATTCAAGTGTTACCGATAGTGGAAGTGATATTATACCGACCAAAAAAAGGAGATTTATATATTTTAGCGAAGACAGTGATGATGAAAATATTGAAGAACTGATTCCGCAACAACCTTCAACATCCATCAATCCTACGTCAGTAGGATTTTCTAATTCAGAAAAAGTTAGCATTTAATGTCTAGTAATACATCAGAAGGACAAATAAAATGTTCTATTGGAAATAGAACAGTTGGACCGAATACCCCCACAAACTGTTCGGAGCCTATCGATTACTTTACGCTATTTTTTTACAAATATACTCATTAGTAAAATCGTCGATGAAACAATTAAATTTGCAATTGCCAAAATAAGAAAAAAATAACGCTAGAAAAAGTTCCTCGGTCGTCCTCGGCTTCTTTTCCTACTCACGCTGCTTGTGTACAACCTTTTAACCATTCTACTCTCATCTATTCGTTCCATATGTCCAAACCATATCAGGGATCCTTTTTTAATTGTATTCACGATGCAGTCATCTGCCTTACATTGGTTTCCGGTTAGTTAACTAACTAACTAACTAACCATCATGCCGTCTCCCCGAAAGGGTAGGCAGAAAGAATGGACTGTCACACTTTATCCGATGCGCCAGTCCATCCTTCTCTTTTCGCCCCGCGGGAGACGCGGTGTGATGGGTTGCGAACCTCATCGCCACCAATAGGCATCTCCCGCGCACACTTCAATCTTCCAACATCCACAAAATAAATCTCAAACAAATAATATAAAATACAATGATATAAAATAAAATAAAAATAATATAAAATAATATAAAATACTATAAAATAATATAATAATATAATAATTATAATATAATATAATATAATAATATAATATAATAATATAAAATAATATAAAATACAATGATATAAAATAGATTCCGGTTAGTTAATTTTTTTATTAATATTATGGGGACAGTAAGTTGTTGTCCTACACTTGTGACAAGACTCAATTTTTAAATACCGTGTAGAATGTTTGCAAAGCATATTACCTATTTTATGACTTGTGGGCTGTTCTTGCTTTTGTTTCCTGACCGAGGGACGAATTTGTCAATGAACTAACCAATGCAAAACAATAAATGACATGGCTCTAGCCAATTAAATGTTTACAATTCCAGGTAGTCGTTAGTTAGCCGAGACCCTTTAGACGAAGGCGTTAATTTGTTGCTACACTGTACAAGATAATTAGAAAGCAACTTCTTCAAGAATTTACATCTAAATATTAGTATATATTACCTATATAGTACACAATTATTGATATGCAATATAATAAATTATCAAAATAAAATATATTGAAGAGTCACTAATTATTTTCTGTTACTTTACGTGTGATTTAGCAAGCATATTTTGAGAAATTTACCAAAAATTTAATGGTCATACTAATTATCGAACAGAGTGTCCCAAAAATAGCAGACCAATTTTATTATTTTTAATTAAAAATATACGTTTTGTTTTCCATTAAATCGTATACTTAATCCAAGCACGTGGAAGTTTATCACTTGTTTAACTAATTTTAATTTTTTATTTTATAAATACGTAAAAAAAAAAATTCAGAGTAGCTGGTCAGTCCTGAGAAAAAATGGCCAGAGTGCAAAAGGTTAAACACGAAATATCTCCAAATTTACAGGAACACCGCACCACTTGAACCAAACCCAATTTTCAAAATCAGAACACTGTGTTGTTAATTTATAAACACTTTGATTATTTATTTGGAAACAATGTTTAAGTTCATTAGTACTCATATTTTATTAAAAATAAAATTTACCTAATAAATAAAAAACATTGTTTTAATTCATAAGCATCGTGTTTAAATTACTGAAAGATACAATTTAATTCATTTATACTATGATAATTAAACAAAGTGTATTGGTTCGTAAACACTGTTTTAATATTTAAAAAACTGCGATATAATTCAAAAAGAATCATTACAAGGCACATAGATGGTTAAAAAGTTGTACACAAGCAGCGTGAGTGGGAAAAGAAGCCGAGGACGATCGAGGAAAACATGCAATGACCAAATTAATCAATTACTAAAAGGCGGCCACATTCGAAGTCGGAATAATCGACGTGCGTGCATGGTACGATGTATGAATGTAGAGGAATCCCGAGAGGTATGCCAGGACAGGCCAGTGTGGCGATCCATCCTCTCTGCCTACCCCTCCGGGGAAATGGCGTGATGGTTAGTTAGATAGTTCTTGGGCCATTGCTCTTCCTTTTGTACGTAAATAATATTGATAAAGTCATCCAGGCAGAGGGATTTCAATCATTTGGTTATGCAGATGACCGTTTAATCTATAAATTGTGCGATTTTGACGAGAAAGACAAAACAAGGGCTGATACTGTGCGATGTATTGACCGACTTTCAGAATGGATGGCCGAGAATAAACTAAAAATAAATCCCACAAAAACAGAACTCATGTGGGTGGCCTCTCCTCGGCGACAACATCTTCTAGATTCTGACCCTTTGAAAATAGGAGGGATAGAAATATCTCCTTCAAAGAGTTTAAAGTTTCTAGGTGTTCATTTAGATGGCAATCTGTCTTACAATACGCACATATCAGGGCTTGTTAAGTCTGGTTTCTTCCAACTGAGACAGCTAAAGCACATACGGAGATGTTTACCTGTTGGTGAAACTAGGACCCTCGTAAATTCTTTTGTAATGTCACTGTTTGATTATTGCAACGGAATGTACGCTGGATTGCCAAATAATCAATTAAGTAGAATACAAAGCGTATTTAATGCTGCTGCCCGATTGATTATGGGGCAACACTGTCATATCACGCCGCTCCTGAAGGACCTTCATTGGCTTAAAATCCGAGAGCGAGTAAAATATAAATTGTGTTTGACAGTGTTTAAGACTCGACACCAGAGAGCGCCAGCGTATATATCGGACCTCTGCGTGACACCCATGCCAACGGAAAGGCAACGTTCACTCTGATCAGTAGAAACAAGTGCAAACAACATAGCGATTCCAGTCAGAGCCAATAAAGCATGTTTCTATGATCGTGCTTTCAGCGTTGCGGGTCCGTTGGCGTGGAATAGCCTCCATGTTAGTATTAAGTATGAGGATAGTGACGTTAAATTTAAGAAACATCTGAAGACTGCACTGTTCGGGCAGTCATTTCCTAGTGCGCCCTTGGAGTAATTGATTTTACAAAACGGCGCACTGAAAATACAAATCATCATAATAATAAATAAATAAATAGTTAGTTAAGAATCATTACATTTATTTCAGTTCAAGGCGCGGCATGCGGCAATCTACACAGCACCAAATGTTTCGAGCTATATTGTGTTAGGCACAGCGCTCGAGTAGGTACAGCCACTATACAAATAATTTGATTTGATTACAATGGTTTCTTCCCAAAAGTAGGGGAGCGAAACATTTACCTGATAAAAAATGTGACCTTCATTTTATTAAAACATTTAAAATTAATTATTTATATAAGTTACTTTTCTACATCTTCTTGTGGTGACCATAGATATTTTTTCTCATAAATAAGCAATTTGTATATCAAATATCAAAAATGATATATGATAATACATAATCATCAAATATCCTTAAAGTCACCAAAGTTCCATTAAACATTTACCATACGTTTGCTTGAAAATATTTATTAATAATTGGGAAATAACATAAACATTTTTGTAAAGCCTTAATGAGAAGTAACATTGTTCTATCAAATATATTTTGAACAAAAATTTTAACTTTAATAAAATAAGTAATAAAATAATATTTTTGTATTCACAGCAAACGAAATGAAATATAGTAACATGTTAACAGGATGAATGTTTTGTAGGAGAGCAATGATCTGAAAAAAAAGGCAAACAAAAACCTATCCAAAAAAGCTAGAATGGCAGTGTACAATGGTGTTCTTCTACCGACCCTTATGTATGGAAGCGAAGGATGGAACTGGCAAAACAAGGATGAAAGTAGAATAAATGCAGTAGAAATGAGATCTCTTAGACGAATGTGTGGATACTATGTGTATGATAGAGTGTCGAAAGAAAATATAAGAAGTGAATGCGGTGCGAATGATGGTGTCATGAACAAAACGACGACCTTCGTGGCAGAGTGGTTACGAGCTCTGACTTCCATGCCGAAGGTCCTGGATTCGATTCCCGGCGATGGCAGTGTGATTGTCACACTGTCTTTGGTCTGGTGTAGAATTCACGTGACAATAAAATGACGATAGATTGGCTACCTATCACATGTCACGAGAATCAATATAATAGCTGAAAAATAAAAATTGTATACAGTAATTGGGTCCAAAAACGACCTGTTGTGTACATAAAAAAAAAAAAAAATAATAATAATAATAATGAAAGGATCAATAAGATGGTTTGGACATATGGAAAGAATGAATGAAGAAAGAACGGTAAAAAAAATAATATGTTAATGATTTAAATGGAACCAGAAATAGAGGAAGACCGAGGAAAACGTGGCACGATCAAATAAATCAAATATTGAATGTCGGCCATGTGAGGAGTCAGAGAAATCGACGCGCGCGCATGACACGATGTATGAATGTTGAGGAATCGAGAGAAATATGTCAGGAAAGAAAAGTGTGGCAGTCCATTCTTTCTGCCTACCCCTTTGGGGAGACGGCGTGATGGTTAGTTAGTTAGTTAGTTAAAAAAGGTATCTGGAAGGTTTGTAGAGCGGACGAAAGTGTTTCAAATAAAAGTGTGGAAGAATAACTGTGATGATTTGGAAAATTAAAATCAATGAATGAAGAAATAATAGTTGAGAGAGTTAATGATTCAAAGAACGCGAGAAAATAAAGCATTATGAACAAAAGTGTTTTAAATAATGAATGAATCATCAAATATCGTAGAAGTCATTTGAATTCCATTTGAATTATTGTAGTTTAATTTTTTCATGAATAATAGGGAAATGACAAGAATACTTTTGTTATGCATTTAAAACGATTCCTGCATGCAAATATCGTTATTTTTGGAACATAATATTTTTGTATTAATACTTCGTGCATTTAAACATTATTATTTGTTGAAAACAAAAGCATTATTACTGGGAAATTTCATAGTAATATAATTAATGTTTTTTAATAATTTCTTGGTAGAAATTCATGTTAAATAAAAAAATACCGATTAAACAAATTGAGAAATTATAAAATAACACGCAGAAAACAGTATTAAAAGATCAATTCATGCACGTAACTTCACCACTCCTATATCCATTGTAAACAATATAATTCAATCCCAACCATTATTTACTTCGAACGCTTGCGGAGAAGTTTATGGCCAAAAACCGTAAGCTTTTCTGTGCGTTTGTCGATTTGCAAAAAGCCTATGATCGAGTGAACAGAGAAAAACTGTGGTCAATCTTGTCCGAATACGGAGTGAGCACAAAACTGATACGGGCGGTTGCTTCTCTCTACGAAGGGAGCACTGGCAGTGTTAGGGTAAATGGGGACATCACGCCCTGGTTTGATATCACGAAGGGTGTTAAGCAGGGCTGCGTGATGTCCCCTTGGTTGTTCAATCTGTATATGGACAAGTGTATGAAAGAACTTAAAGGTATAAATGCTGGTGTTAAGATGAGTGATCTGTCTGTAAACTGTCTGCTTTACGCGGACGACGCCGTTCTCGTTGCGGATAGTGCGGACGAATTATAAGTCTTGGTGTCGAGAATGTATGAGGTATGCAAGTCGAACGATTTAATGATGAATGTCGGAAAGTCAAAGGTGTTAGTTTTTGAAAGGGAAGAGCAAATGACAGTTTGTATTATAAGTGTAAATGAAGAGAACTTGGAACAGGTGAGTGAATTTGTGTATTTAGGTAGCATGTTCACAGCGGATGGCCGAACGGACAGTGATATTGAAAGAAGGGTTGGTGCGGGTAACAAAGTGAATGGAGCTTTAAAAGTAGTTATTGGAAACAAGAATTTATCAATGAAAGCGAAAATGGTCGTTCACAATGGAGTTCTGGTTCCAACCCTTATGTATGGAAGCGAAGCATGGAACTGGCAGAAGAAAGATGAGAGCAGAATAAATGCGGTAGAGATGAGGTCCCTAAGACGTATGTGCGGTAGAACGATGTACGACAGAATCTCAAATGATGATATTAGGAAAGAGTGTAGAGCGAAAGAAGGTATTATGAACAAAATTATGAAAGGTTCGCTTCGTTGGTTCGGACATATGGAGCGCATGGGTGAAGAAAGAATGGTTAAAAAGTATACGTTAACAATGTAAATGGAGTAAGGAGTCGAGGTAGACCGAGGAAAACATGGCATAACCAAATTAATCAAATATTAAAAGTTGGTCATGTCAGAAGCCGGAAGAATCGACGTGCGTGTATGACTCGATGTATGAATGTGGAGGAAGCTAGAGAGGTGTGCCAGGATAGAGTAGTGTGGCGGTCCATTCTCTCTGCCTACCCCTGCGGGGAAACGGCGTGATGGTTTTGTTTGTTGTTTGTTTGTTGTTATTTACTTAATAGGTGTTGCGACACAAATGTTTCCTGCATAATGTGTTGGAAGGAATGGTCAAGGGATCGATTGGCAAAGAACGACCTCGCCAAGAGTACTTAGACCAGATTTGCCGAGATATGGGCTGCACCTCTTATGCGGAGTCGAAGAGAGTTGCCGAGGACCGAGCGGAGTGGAAGAGAAGATGCGTCGCCTTGTTGCGCAGAACAATCATTAAATTGAGACTGGAGATGAAGGTACTTATCTTCTAAAGAAAATGAAATCTGCCGTAATTATCTTTGTTTCAGAACTCCAGGAGGAATTTCCCAGACAGCAGTAACAGGGCCACAAGACATTTGAAATATTTAAATGTAATTATCTCAAACACTAAAATTTCATTATATAGAATCATTCCGAGAATTAGCCACCCTAGTAATTGCTTTTTAATTATATAGTTAACAAACTTACCCAAAACATAATAAATTAACATTACACAGAATCAATACAACTACAACCTAATAACAGGAATACATTTTTTAGAATCAGGGAAAAAAATGTTTACCCCCAACACTATCATTTATTATATTGACCAAATAAATTTTGACGTAGGTACCAGAAGATGGCAGCAAGCTGCCGAAACAGGCCAAACATAAACACAAGTTGAAGTATACTAAATACATAATAATAAAGAATTTTTTTTTAATTTTTTTTTTGTTTTCATTATTTATAGTAATATACTTAGGAAATTAAAAAAAAAAACTTTGTTAATTATCCACAAAATATTAAAAACACGACATGTTTCGGAGAATACTTACAACTTAAGTGGAGAAGATGGAGGTATCCTCCGAAACATGTCGTGTTTTTAATATTTTGTGGATAATAAAAAACAAAGTTTTTTTATATTTCCTAAGTACCTATATAATTATTTGTTTCCAACAGGGATAATGATAAAACATAAATAACTAACCATCACGCCATTTCCCCGAAGAGGTAAGCAGAAAGAATGGACTGCCACACTTTCCTTTCCTGACATATTTCTCTCGATTCCTCAACATTCAAACGTCGTGTCATGCACGCGCGTCGATTTCTCTGACTCCTCGCGTGGCCGACATTAAATATTTGATGTATTTGATCGTGCCAAGTTTTCCTCGGTCTTCTTCTATTTTTGGTTCCTTTTACATCGTTAACATACACTTTTTTACCATTCTTTCCATATCTCCAAACCATCTTAATGATACTCTCATTATTTTGTTTATAACACCATTATTATTTTCATTCGACACTCTATCATACACAGAGTATCCACATATTTGTCTAAGAGATCTTATTTCTACTGCATTTATTCTACTTTCACCCTTCTTTTGCCAGTTCCATGCTTCGCTTTCATACATAAGGTCGGTAGAAGAACACCAATATTAAAAAATATATTTAAACTAAACTATCTAAACTATTTAAAATATAACTGTTAATAATACCTACAGGTGAACGTATATAACGAACTTCGTTGTTTGTGACTGACAAAACTGCCTAACTAATTATCATCACGTTGTTTCCACAGACGGATAGGCAGAGAAGATGGACCTCCACGTGTGCATACCAGTATCTTCTAAATATTTATGGTATCTAAGTATTTTATTTTTATTAATGTGTATTTTGGAATAGTTGAAATTAGTATTTTTGTATCAAAACAATTTTTGAGTTATCGCAATATCCTGTTTAGAGCTGATGTACCAAAAGTTATAGTAGCCATAATTTTGTTCGAGAACAAGACAAAAAAGAAGTAGCTAATACGTATACTGAATCGACAAGAGAATTAAGAAGACTTTTTGAACAGAATTATCCTTAGAGGCTCTTTAGATAAATGACGACCTTCGTGACCGAGTTGTAAGTGCATTGACTGCCACCCCGAAGGTTTCGGGTTCGATTCCCGGCGGGGGCAGTGTGATTGTCACACTGTCTTTGGTCAGGTGTAGAATTCACGTGACAATTAAATGGCGATAGATTAGCTACCTATCACATGTCACGAGAATCAATATGATACATGGCCGCCATTAAGTAACTGAATAATATGGTCATGCCATGCCTTCCTTGGCCTTCCTCGACTATTTTTTTCATTCGACTACTTGTATATATCTTTTCAACTATTCTTCCATTTGTTTTGTGTTCTACCATATGTTGAAACAATATAAGTGACCCTTTCTTATTTTTTTATGCACGCGTTGATCCGCCTTACGTTACTTTCTTACTTCATCATTAGATATTCTATCATTGTATTTCCGCACATACTTGATCATTCACATTTAAAGAAATTTTAAATTAATGTATTCAGTTGTGATAGATATTAAAATAAAATTAAAAAATATACTGTACTTTCAATTCTTAGATGATGAAATTAAATGGAAATTAGCCTAATGAGTCATTTTTGCACCTAATTAAAATCACATTAAGTCATTAAAATATTTTCAAATTCAAATTTACAAGTAATATTAGTTCTAGGAAATTTTATAAGTAATACTCAAATTTAAATTTGTATTTAATAAGTAATATTCGAATTCCAATTTGTATTATTAAAAATTTTTTGTATAAAAACAATATGACATTGTTTAAAAAATATTTTTGTATATCAATATGAAGTAATGAAAGTATATTTACGACTTGATTATATGAAAAATATAATGCTTACGAATTATTATAGATATTTGTATGTGCTTATATCGGTAATAATTAATAGAACCCCAAACCCTTTATGTTTTTGATAAAGTGTGTAAACGAAATAAACTTCGTATAAATATCTAGGGGTAGACTGAGGAAAACATCGCATGACCAAAATAATCAAATTTAAAAAGGTTGGTCGTATAAGAAGCCGGAATAATCGAAGTGCATGTGAGGGTATTAGTTGCAAACCTGGCAAACTCCATCATTAGATGTTTTGAGTAAATCGCAAAAAACTGATACGCTAATAAAATGCGCTTTTTTACGATATTTATTTTTTTCATCTCAATCAGTTAGTATTTTAAAAGTAATCAGCCATGAAATAATCATCATTATGTTGATAATTAAATTAAAATAATGAATTTCATTTTGGAGTGTTGCCTGCTTTGCAACACTAAAGTGGAGGTTGCCATGTTTGCAACAAACTCTATATTTTAATAGCAAAATTCTTCAGAATGAAGCCGAATTTGAAACTGAAAATCAATAAAAATTGTGTGCAAATGTGTTTTGAATAAGACCCAATTCATATCTCACTTTTGATTGTTGGTGGAGTTTGCCAGGTTTGCAAATAATACCCTCATGTATAACTCGTTGTATTATTGTAAAGGAAGCTAGCGAGTAATTAATAGTGTGGCGTTCCATTCTCTCTTACCTATCTCAGCAGCAAAACGGCGTGATGGTTTGTTGTAATAATCCCGATGACGAAGTTGTATAATTTTAGAAAAATGTAGAAAAAATGTTTGTATGGATGTCTTTTAATGTTTTTTTTAAACTAACTAACTAACCATCACGCCGTCTCTTTGAAGGGATAGGCAGAAAGAATGGACCGCTCTCACTTTTATTTCGGGACATTTCTCACGCTTGCTAAATATTCATACATCATGTCATACACACGCGTCGATTTCTCTAACTCATGTGACCGACATTCAATATTTGATTTATTTTATGGTGCCCCGTTTTCCTCAGTCTTCTTTTATTTCTAGTTCCATTTACAGTTTAATTTTAATTCTGGAACATTATTCAACTATATACTTTTTACCATTCTTTCCATGTGTGCAAACTTTTACGAGTATGATCCTTTCATTATTTTGTTCATAACACTGTCATTCGCACGGCATTCACTTCTCATATTTTCATTCGACACTCTATCATACACAGAGTATACATTCAACTAAGAGATTTCATTTTACTGCATTTTTCTGCTTTCATCCATTTTAGTATTTTTTTAAATATATTTAATTAATCACCATTGGTTCCGTCGAAAATAACTGATGAATGCCATCTTCTTTTTGCAATATTCTTAACAAATAATAACAAATCAAGTTTTCACTGTGTAAACAAATATTAACGTTTATTTAAAAAAAAAACTGAGTTAAAAAATTTAATTCTAGAACATTATTCAATACAAAATATAAACAATTTTCATGGTTGTAACTAAAAACAAATTATAATCATATTCATTTCTATGTGGCTTATGTGTCCGAGCCACCGTCCCTCAACCAGTCCACCCTTATTCAAATAGAGAACGCTGATTGGTCGCCGCTAATAACCCGGCCCGTTGCATAGCTCTCGGATATATAAGGCCACCAGCGCTTCCCAAACTTATTACTAAACAAACACCCGACAAGTACGGAGCTCTGGTGAACTGTGAATTGAATTATTTATTTACGCGTTTGAGTAAATTGTTATTTACATTTAAAACAGTGAATTATTTAACAAAAGTTCATATTGTTGTGTTGGATATTTGCTGTATAAAGGATATCTGTTTATTGTGAGTATTATTTTGTATATATACATATGTCATTCTTAAATAAGTCAAATTGTTTATTTCTCTTTTTCTTTTTTATATATTTTGTATATACAACACTTGTATTAAAAAAAATTATATAGACATTTTTAAGATAAGTACATTTTTTTAAATATAAAATTATTTACAAATAGGTATGATCAATTTTGATAGCGTATTGAACATAACATCTTTCAAAATTGATCATACCTATTTGTAAACAATTTTTTCAATATTTTAAAAAATGTATCCTTACTGAAGAAGGACTGTTTATCCGAACCATGTCTATGTAATTTTATTTTTAATATAAATGTTGTATATACAAAGTGTATAAAAAAGAAAACGAAAAATAAACTATCATAACAACACAGATTATGGTGTATATAGAAGAAAGGTTAAATTGTTTTTTTTATACATAGAAAACATTTCAAATGTTTTTATATTATTCTAATATTTTTGTTTCTTTTGTTACAGATCCCGAAAAGATTCGAAGTGTCTCAAAAGATATCACAATCTCCACACAGAGTATACACACAACAGCCTGTCCAGATACAGTTTGAAGACATGAGGATCACGGTAGACCTGCAAGCTAAGAGCGTCGATTTAGAGTACCTCGCGGCACAGCTCCAAGACCTCATGAATTCGGAGTCAGACCTGGGGATAACGAATATTCAGATTGACCATGTTCTCACACTGCCTCTCACTCACTCATCAGTTGACGCACAGGAGCTTGTCCAGATACCGCAAGAAGACATGAAGATAACGATAGATTTGCAACCCGAGAGAATCGTTGTACAGTGTCTCATTTCACAGCTCCAGTATCTCATGGGCCAGGAGTCAGGCCTCGAGATAACGGGGATCCTGATACTCCTTGATAATAATCATGAGTTGGTCTACGAGGATGTCCCAATAGTCGACGGCGAGATTCATGATGCTGATGAGGCGGAAGTCAATTGGACAGCCCCAGCAGCTTGAGCATATGTCGCAGTACCTGCTATATAACATATATATTAAAAACGATACAACTGCAACTGGTGGAACCGTCCATGGATTAATCGGGGTCTACTAGTGGCGACGTGTCCGTACTTAACGAGGGTGCTCTGAACCTGGACTTGGACGCAGATAAAGTTTTCCAACATTGTGGCTTTAATTCGTGTTACCCAGCGTACTTGTGTCTTGTATATTTGTACTAATATTTAAAGGGGTTGATTTTTTTTCTGTATTAACATATTTATTATTGACGAATGAATTTTAAATGTAAATATGTAATTGTACATACCTATTTTTAACTATATAACATTGTGTGGATATGATTATTAATATTTTCAAAACATTTCAGTACTTTTACGTATACATATGTAATTAACAAGTTTTTTTTATTTATTTATTTACTTGAAAATAAACATGTATTGCCATTAATTATTTTAAAATGATTTATTTTGTTTCGATTGATTTTTAAATAAAAATATCTAAATCTTTATTATTCATACTGTGATAGTTATTTACACACACTTCAGTGATTTATTGAAGAAAACATGGCACAATCAATCAATCATATTTAAATATAGATTGATAAGATGATTCGAACTTTTGAAATACTCGTAAACAGGACTAGGACGTAGTATTGCAGCCCATCGTCTCTTTCAGTTCAATTTAGAAACCAAGTGATGGACATTTGATTATCGCTAATAGGTATCAAAGTCTTCCCTGAAAAATTGATGGCGGTGCACTATGGTGGTAAGTATTTAAGTGAATCATAGAACTGCCATAGATTATATGAAAGTAGAATTAATGCATAAGATGTGAGATCTTATAGAATAATATATAATGAATCTGTATTTGATAGACTGTCAAATGAAATTATAATAAAATGTAGTGAGAATGAAAGTGTTATGAATAAAATAATGAAAAGCTAATGACGACACGTGGAATGAATGGTTATGTACTGTAATGAATTAATACGGATAAAAACGTCTGTTTTTAAGAAGTTTTATTAAATTTCATATGAATGATGCGTTTCGCGTGTCGGAGGCATGTCTGTTTTAATTTTTTTATTGTAAAAAACTACGTTTTTTATCGTACTCATTATTTAAAATAGATTTTTATATCATTGTTCTAGAAACAATATATCATACCGGTATTTGAACGGTATAATTAGAATTAATAATAAAGAAAGATTAAGGAAAGCGTGACACAATTATAACAATTTAATGTCTTCCGCGTTCGGAGAAACAACATGCGTGTATGACACGACCAAATCAAATCATGCGTCGATCCACCTAAGTTAATTAAACATAAGAAACATCTCTATAATATATCAAAAATAATAGTTGAGAGAAGGAATTTAAATTACATTTAAAATTTACAAATCACGTGTCTCGTACTCAATGCATTTAAATAACATTAGTTTTTGAGGAGAATAATGATATAAAAAATAACTATTTACCTACAACTTTATTGTTTGAAACACCTGCCAAAATTACCGAATTAATTTAACAATATGAAATAAATATTTCTATACTTGACTTAAGCCTTAAATGTAATAATGTACTATATTTGAAAAGATATTAGGTAGCTTATTGCAATCTTTATTGATTTAAAATCTATGGAAAGATATAATGGGAAAATAATGGTTTAGAGGTTGTATACAAGAAGTGTGAATGGAAAATATTGTCTGCGAAGGCGAATCTCGAGAATAATATCAGCAAAAGAACGGTGTCGCGGTCTATTCTCTTGGCCTACCCCTCCGGAGAAACGGCGTGATGGTTTTTAATATTTGTTTACTTATTACCAACGGTCCAACAAGCACGCGGATTAAATTCATATAAACTGTGTTTTAATTTAAAAAAAATACTCATATTTAAGATTAAAAAGTGTTTTAATTATAAAAATACAGGGTATATTATTAAAATTCATAAATAATATGTTTTATAAATATATACTTTTTAATTGTATCTCAATAGAGACGAAGACGCAAACTGAATATGGATGATCAAGGTGTTTACAGGACTCACGACCTGTCATTGGTTGGGTTAAGCGCACGCTCCATGCAATTACAACACTCCCCATTCCACCTTTGTTATGATCGTGCATGACAAATTTTTGGAAGATGTATATATACTTCAAAATTCATACCTATCTTCACGTGTCAGTTTCAATTATCCATCTATGTAGATTTTGGTTGAACTTGTGAATACATTCAAGATTAACTTATACAACCGACCCACTAACGCCATCCATGGAGAATGACTTCCAGCATTTAGCAAACTACCTTATCAACACAATGCGAAGGCTGTAGCCCATAAACGCATTGTTTTAGAAGTCGCCAGGAGTATCACTCCATTCTAACTGCCAAATAGTTGACAAGAATAATTACAAATATTTTTGTGAATGTATACTTATACTTGTATACGAAATTCTGGATTTTCACCAAAGGGTGGTCAATTCAAATTTTTAATTGTATCTCAATAGAGACGAAGACGCAAACTGAATATGGATGATCAAGGTGTTTACAGGACTCACGACCTGTCATTGGTTGGGTTAAGCGCACGCTCCATGCAATTACAACATGCAATTACAATTACAATATACTTTTTGTTTTAATACAACGATTATTAAAAAAAACGCAATGTTTGAATGCATTGAGTATGAACATAATATTATCTTCAAAATATAATGGATATTTGCATGCAGGAATAATTTTTAATTCCATTAAAATTTCATTACAACATTACAAAAGTGTCATTGTTATTTCCCTACCATGAATAAATATATTAGTCACAAGTATAGAATAATGGAATTTAAATGCCTTCTAGGATATTTGATGATTCATTATATTCAAATCAAAATTGTTTAATTCAGATAATACATTAAATAACATCGAAAGTACACCAAGAAAATAAAGCAGTATGAACGAAAGGATTCTAAAATGTGAATGAATTTATTAATTTCGAATGTTTTGACACATCAAAAAATAATACCTGATAAAACACCCGATAAAACTACCGAATTAATTATACAATACGAAATACATTTTTTTTTACTTAACCTAAGCCTTAAATAATGTACTATATTTTAGGAGAAGACGTAAAGCAGCTTATTGCAACCTTTGTCGATTTAAACTCATGGAAAGATTTGATGGGAAAATAATGGTTTATAGGTTGTATACAAGGAGTGTAAATGAAAAAAGAAGCCTTCAAATTTGAACTATAAGTCTCAATATATAAATAAAGAGGAAGAAAAATATCAGCAAAATAATAGTGTACCGTAGAAAGGGGATACTTTGCTCCTACGGGGGATAAATTGCTCCAAAATAAAAAAAGGTTCTATTTCGTCCAGCCGGTAATCACCTCAGATTTTAAAAATTCTAAAAATATTATCTGGTAGCACTAATTTTGTTCTACCAACTGCCGTGTGAATTGATTGTCTACGGTAAGCCATTTGGATAGTAGCAGTCAAATAAACCACAACCGTTGGAAAAATCTGTTTGCATCTTGGACATTATAGTCTAGGGTGTCCCTTATTTTTCAAAGTTTTAATTTTACAATGCATAGGCTATTGTTTTATTCATTTGGGCCTAAAACATCCGAAACCAATTTTTTTACCTTATTCGGAACAGTGTAACCCGTGCCGACTTGCGCGCAAAGATGTCCCATACAAATTGCGTCACAGGAGCGGCGCGCTGTCGTTGTTATTAGCATTTAGTTTCGGCTTATCGGGTAGGAACCATGGATTGTTTTATATTTTGAAGATGTCAGTAGAACTAAGAAGCAATTAAAAAAGTATTTTCTTGGTTGGTGAAGTAAATCATCAAATAACAGGTGCAAACAACTATCTAATCTTCAAGTTCTCGCAGTTCTATTTTTCAGAATACGTGAAGTTAATTTGACTGTTAATGAATGCGCAAATCTTATCATTCTGGAGTCCAATATATTCTGAAAAAAGGCTAGAATACCTACCAGAGCTGTTCGTAATTATGTTAAGCAGTTAGTGGATCTTTATCAGGTCTGACGAGAACTGCAAAAAGATTCAGGACTTACATAGGCGCCGCGAAGAAAACTTTCAACTTGAATTAGATAATTTATTCGATACCGCACACGCCGATGCTCTTGAATGTGCTATGATACGACAGCATCATATACAGGATACTTGAACGGAGCTTGTGTGCAAAAACTAGAAGGAGGTTTGTTATTCTTTGCTGGCCGCCATCATGTATAAGAACTGATGCTCAAAAGTGCGTTTGAATCGCAAAATCGATTGTACGAGATGATTATAGGGAACTCATATTGAGCATGCTATTGTTTTTCTGGGCGGAGGTAATGAAAATAAAATAAACAGACCTGCTGGCCCAATGCATCAAGCACGATGGATGGCAAGAGCTATTTACTCCTTAAAAATACGTTTGCTGCAGTCCCAGTTTAAAATGTGCGCTAAGGACAAACAAGCTTTACCAGATGTTTGTTTATTTATTGTGTCAGTTTATGTAAAGCCCTGGCTTGAATGTAGTTTGGCGATAAAAGCTCCAAATGAAGATTTTTGTTTTTTAAAGACCTTAAAAGATTACGAAGAAGTTGACGATTTCCATAGCGGCTTTAAACACGTTCAGTCAACATTTGTGGTACTTGTCAGAGAAAATAGCCGTCCTTTTAATTTTTTATAACAACGTTGATGAGTAGACCAAAGGAAACATTGTAGGAATCTTAAAAAAATAAAGTTTTGGTGAATCGGGAAAGAGATATGTTCCATCGAAGGAACAGATGTCTGGCTCTCTATATGATACGTAAGTAGTGTTTAATCTGGTATTTAATTTAGAACTAATTTGTTTTATTTATAGGTACTACAAGTATTTGTTATCTTGTTTTATGGAAATCTTTGAGTGATTTTGTTTCTGTAAAGAGAAAAGATTTATTTTCACAACTAAAACATGATAGTAATTTTCTTAAAAAAATTGTATCTTCATAGAAAGACAGCGCGGCGTTTGTGAAAGTTAAAAAGAAGGTTACTAGCTTAAAAGCAGTAAATGACACAGCTGAAAGAGTTGTTAATATTATGACAGACTTTCATGGTTTGACTACCGCAGATGAGGAACATAAGCAGTTCATATTATGTTGTGTGCAAGAACATAGAAAAATTTATCCAGACTATAAAAAAAAAGATTTTGAAGAGGAAATATCCAAGTAAATAAATATAAATTTGGATCTTTTTTTATCATTACAAGAAGAACATTATATAAATATGTGTTTTCATCAATATTTATCTAACATAGTGGTTTTATGTGATCATCTACAACTACATTTAAGAGACGCTTAAATCACCTATTTTCTAAAACTTTGAGGGCAAGTCGGCACGAGTTAGAATTAACGTAGGAAGTTGAAATTCTGTATTTGGGTAACTAGTAGACTATTAAACATAATTAGGGGGTATGCGTTTCAATAATCCAAAAAAAAAAATTTTTGGCCATATAAGGGACACCCTATTATAGTCGTTAGACCCTGGTGAGTGATTTATAATTTGAAAGGATATTTTATAACATAGAAGTGGACATGATAATTTTTAGATCGCTGTTAAAGTTTCCGAGATATTTAAGATTTAAATAAACGGGGTTACTTTGCTCCGTTTTTGGGGATACAATGCTGCAGGAGCAATGTTTCCCTAATATCCAATTTATTATAAATTTTCCTATTTATTTTAGATCATCATGCCCAGAACATACGTAAAAAAAACAGATTCCCGTAATTATAGAGCTTATACTCAAGAAAAGTTGGAAGAATGTCTCCTGGCTGCAAGATCCGGGGTCATAACTCAAAGGAAAGCCTCTGAGTATTTCAAAATACCTAGGTGCACAATTATAAATAGAATAAAGGCTTTCAAAGAAAGAAAAAACAGTGTTTCGACCTGGGTTTCCGTCAATATTTACTGAGGAAGAAGAAATCCACTTCTTGGAGTGCATTATGTTAATGGGAGAGTATGGTTTTCCATTAACAGAAGTTGATTTAGTGACTTGGAAAATGAGCCCCCAAAAGTCCAGAAAAACCCAGATTTCGAATTGCTACCATTAGTGAGAGATGTTGTTGTGAGAGATATTGTTAGTGAGAGAGAGTGGGCAGATATATTGTTTTTAATTACGAATGAGAGCTTTTCCCGGGTGTCATAACAAAATTAGAAAAAAAGGTCCCGTTGTGTCTGCCATGCAAAGGTCAATTCAAAGCTGGAGTTGGTTAAAGTCTGCACACGAAATGGCTTACAAACGGGACGATGTATAAAGGTGTACATGTCCACCAAAAAAAATTGGAAGACAGGAATTTTCCTCCGTTCCTGAATTGGACCAATTGTGGGGCACTGAGATAATGTTAACTAATATTATTACATTTTCTCGCCAAAGTGGGTTTATACCTTTTCTTTATTTTATTTTTAATTTTATTGTGATTTGTTGTGAATTGTGTTGTTAAAAATCATTGGTAAGATTTAGTTTTAGGTACTCATATAAGATTTAAAATTATAATATTTTTTTAAAATTTCAAATATAAGGCATAATCAAAGCTCAGTTAAAATTTATATCAATGAAAAAACACGTGATTCATAGCTAAAACTGTGTTTTTATTAAACTTTGTGTATCTCTGGATGGAGAAACGTTAGAAACGTGATGTTAAACAATGCTCTGTGGCAGAAATAAAGGCAAATCTAAGTTGAAGAAATCATGGAGCAAAGTTTTCCACTTTCAAGCATTCTATGCTTCAAAAGAAAAATTTAAAAAATCGTAACTTTACTGCTCATTTTTATAATTCAAATCATCTCAGCTAAAGGCAAAGAGTTATTTTATTCATTTAAATATTATAGCCAGATCCAAAAACTCGTATTTGAAAAATGTAAACAATTTTTACAAATGTAGAGCCAATTTTGGAGCAAAGTAACCCCTTACTACGGTTGCGGTCTATTCTATTGGCCTCCTCCTCTGGCGAAGCGGCGTGATAGATAATTAGGTAATATTTGTTTACTTAAATTCCAACAGCCCTCCATTTACGTGAGTTGAATTAGTTTATGCTGTGTATTAATTTATTATAACAATGTTTTTATTCATAAATACTCAATTTAATTTTAAAAAGTGCTTTAATTATAAAAATACAGGATTTTAATTCATAAATAATATGTTTTAATAAATAAGTAAAAAAATTCTTTAATTCATTCAATTATTTATAACCAGAGTTTGAATCCATAAATACAATGATTATTAAAAAAAACAGTGTGTTTATTCGAATACGCTGTTATAATATTAAAAAAAAACTTTGTTTTAACCGTCGCGTTGCCATGTGGTTAATTGAGTTTCCACTGCCAATTTAAAGTTGATTTTCTTAAAACCTATGGACCCTAATATTATAAAAAAAATTGTGATCCTCCATTGAAGTGTTCTCAATATTTCGTAATAAAAAAAAGCAAAAAATTACTTCCTTCATCCCAAAAAAAAAAAATTTTTAAGACTGCCCTCACCTTCATTCGTGTTAAGGTAGAATTTGTTTTGCTAATATTTACAACTTTATCAAAAGTGACAAATACTTACTCGCTGTTTTGAACGTATTATAAATTATATGTTTGGCCTTTTCTAATAGGTACGTAATAATACCGACTGTGGACGGAAACGCAGCACGCAACTTAATAATATCAGAACTGTGAAAATATTAACACTTTACCAAAAGGGACAAATATTAATACGTACTCGTTGTCTTGAACGTACTATACATTTTGCCTAGGTGCCTTTATCATACGTAAAATTATAGCGGCGCGGCCGCGGCGCGGCGCGGCGGAGCGAGACAAGTTCATATCAGAAATCGCATGGTTTCAGAAAAAAATTAATAATGATATGTTTTTCAAATAATCCATGTATTTTATAGATTTCGATCTATTCCTAATGAAATTCCCTACAAGATGACATAAATTAAATTTTGATTCATCGAGTCATATGCTTGATATTTAGATAAAGTTAGCGGTAAACTGAATTGACCACATGGGAGCGAGCGTTTTGTTTTGAACACGGTACGTTAAGGGTTAATTCATAAAAAATCAGTTTCAGTTCAAGGCGCGGCATGCGGCAATCTACACAACACTAAAAATTTCGAGCGATACTGTGTTAGCACAGCGCTCGATTTTGCCACCGCACAGATAATTTGATTAACCTGAAATTATCAATGAAAACAAAAATGGTTGTTCAGAATTGTGCCAACGCTTAAAACGGGAAGCTAAACATTGATCTAGCAAAAAAAAAATACTGTCTTTAAGCATTCGAAATGAACTTATTCAATATTTTTTTTAATCACTTTCCTTCATTCTGCAGTATCTACATATTTTTAAAAATATTCTCTGAAATAAAAAGTTTTGATATTTATATAATGAATCATCAAATATCCGAGAAATTAATTTGAATTCCATTATACAATATTTTCACTTTAATTTATTGATTAATACCAGGGAAATAACATGACCGTTTTTTTTAAATCCTAAGTGAGATTTAAATGGAGGTAACAACGATTCCATCATGCAAACATTCTTCTTATTTAATCCAATGTTTAAGCTTTCTATTTCATACTTAACAAATTAAAATATTATTTAATATAAATAAGTTTAACAAAACCATACAAAGATATAACATTTTTTGTACAATGCAACATTCGGGAATAAAATTTGTAATCTAACATTGCTCATCAAACATCCTAGAAGTGATTGAATATTCAAAATTATCACGTTGCTTTATTCATTATAGATATGACTATATTTAAACAACTTTGTATTAACTTAATGTAATTTAATTAGGGGCTGAAATGATTCATTGAACCACTATTCATTTAATATTAAATAATGTACAAATTTCGTAAACATGTTTTCTACTCTATCTGTCTCAATTTCTTGCTATATTTTCTTTACATATTTTTAGATTTTTTCTTCACTAGTATATATTAAAAAAAATCGATGTGTTAAAAGTATTCTAAATTAATTAATTCATCCTCATTTTGGAATCCTTAGGTTCAAACTGCTTTATTTTCTAGTGATGTTCTTTTGATATTATTTAAAGTATTATTTGAAATAAACAATTTTGATTCCCATATAATGAATCATCAAATATCTTAGAACTCATTAGAATTCCATTATGAAGTACGTGTAGCTTATGTTCATTAATAATACGGAAATAACAAGGACAGTTGTGTTTTGTTCTATTAATATTTAAATGGGATTAAAAATCATTCCTTCGTGTTCTTTGTAATTTTGAACATAATATTTTTGTATTCACATTCAATACATTTAAATATTATTATTTGTTTGTAAGGAGAAGGGTCCTAAAATAAAACTATTTAATAATACGTTCTCCTACAACTCCGTTGTTTGTAACACCTGACATATCTAACTAACTAATAACATCACGTCGTTTCCACGGACGAGTAGACAGAGAAAATTGACCGTCACGTGTGCATACCAGCATCTTCTTAGTATTTATTGTAAGTATTTTCTATTTATTAATGTTTATTTTATGAAGTTAAATTGTTTGTAATATTTATCAATTCAAACAATTTTTGAATATTCACAAAAGTAAATTTAGCCATGATCATGTTCGACAACATGACAAAATAGAAGTTATAAGTATAACACTTAGAGGCTCTTTAGATAAATAATTTTACCAAATAGCACATTAATCAAATAAATTAATAATAAAAAATTGTGTTTTAAAAACAAAGAAAAAAATATTATATTTTTGATAGCAGTTGTATTTGCATGATAAAAATGTAAATTTTAATTATGATAAATGATTAAATATATATTTTAAATATTTTAATATCGATACATTTTTAAATTATCTTTAGGTGGCTTATATTCCCGAGCCACGGTTGAAATAAACGGTATGTCGAATGAAGAACGCTGATTGGTTATCGCTAATTACCCGAACAGTATCGGACCACCCGGATATATAAAGGGGCCAGCGCTTCTCAAACTTATTATTAAACCAACGCCCGACAAGTACTGAGCTCTAGTAAATTGTGAATCAAATTATTATTTTGTGCACTTGAACTAATTTACTATTCACATTTAAACAGTGTATTGTTAAAGTTAAATTTTGAGTAAATTTCGTTATACTGTGTTGGATTTTTGCTGCATAAAGGATATCTGTTGTGAGTATTTTTATTAATGTGTATTTAATATTCAGATTTTTTTTTTAACTAACAGAAGCTCTTTTAATTTTGATGGTTAAATGTTTTATTAATATTTTTGTTTCCTTGTTACAGATCCTGAAGAGAATTGAAGTCTTCTCAAAAGATATCACAGACGTTCCACTCTCTCCGAAGTCTACACACAAGAGCTCTTCCAAAGCTTGTAATCATGAGGATCAAGATTGATCTGCAGGCCGAGAGCGTCAACGTAGAATATCTAATAACACAGATACAGAATATCATGAAAAAAGAATTTGGCCTCGGGATAACGATGATACAGATCGACCTTGATGATAATCAGGAGTTGGTCTGCGAGGTAGAAAAAACGGATTCCAATGAAGATATTGAATGCATTGAAGAAACAGCAACTAATGAAGAGATCTACTATTTTGACAGTAGCACAATCGGCGCAGAAGTTACAATAGACCACAGCGGAGATGACAACGAGATTGAAATTGAATTTGATGAGGCATACGTCAGTGGTGACGGGTCCGAATCGCCTCCTCTTAATTCAGTAGCAGTGTCAACATATCCTGAGAATCCAGCTCTAATTCAAGACGATACAACTGTATCTAATAACTATGGAGGTGTACAATCAATGGAGTCTACGGTTGGTGACGTCTCCGCACTTAACGAAAGTGCTCTGAGCTTGGACTTGGATGGGGATGAATTATTTGATGAATTATTTAATAATTCCCGTCTTCTGCAATCTCTCGAGAATGAAGTGCTCCAATCTTTCGAATGCTGATTCGCTATACCCTACATACTATCGTAATATGACAAGTGACAAAAGCAGATATTGTGTACTATTGAAACTGATTTTTTTTGTATTAACATATAAATAACTATGTTATTATATTTACCTCTAACAACTTATGTATTAACTATATTTTATAATTAATTAATGTATGTAAATAGATATTGTACATATTTTTTATTCATACCTACTATAAAATATTAGGAATGTATGTAACTTATTCAAATATTATAATAATATTTTCTTTCTTTTATATTAGTTAATTGATTTCACAAGATACTGTTACATAATATATTTTGTGTCTATAATGAAGGTGTCATTTATTATGACTTATGTGTTTTAAACGCTTTTTACTAAATATAAAACTACAAAAAAAAATATTTCTTATCTTTTAAATGTTGTTATGTGGTACAGTCCATTCTTATTTAAATTGATTTGTTTGAATAAAGTTATAAATTAAATAGTACAAACATACTTTTCTACTTAACTTAACCATTCTTTCTTCTTTCAATCGGTCCAAACAAATGAAGGGAGAATGTTGAATAAAGTATGTAATCTAAGTAAAATAAAATGTTCAAATATTAAATTTAGGTCATGTGAGGAGTCTGAGTTGTGCGTGCATGACACGATGTATGGGGGTGAAGTGAGCCAGAAATGTATGTCAGGAAAGAATAGTGTGGCGGTCCATTCTTTCTGGAGACGGCGTGATGGGTAGTTAGTAAGTAATAGTTATATTTAAGTTATTGTATTGTATTAAATGCTTCAAATGAGTGATTCTAAATGATTGCTTCCAAGATCAATGTTTAGTTTTTCTACTTATGCGCCGAACGTTATGCCTAACGCAATATCGCTCGAAACCATTAGTATTGTTTTGGTGTTGTAGATGATTTTTTATATTAAAACAGTTTTTACGAATTTATATTTATATTATTTAAATAATAATGCTTTGGAAATTGAAAATAACGTGTTTCGGAAAATACCTCCATCTTCAAAAAGATCATAATAATTTATATTTTCACACCAGGTGTCCTGGTCTCAGATATCAGGTCCCGATGATGGAGGTATCCTCTGAAAGATGTCTTCCCTGTTATCCTATAATAATGTTCAAATTCGTTGAGTATGAATACAATAATATTATTTAAACATCAGCTAAAATTACTAGGATGTTTATATGAAGAAATCATTGTTTTCTACATTAAAATCTCATTAGGGTTTTACAAAATAGTCATGTTATTTTCCTTATTTAAATCAATACATTAAAGTAAACATATTGTTTGGATTTTTTAAAATGGAATTTAAATAATTTCTAGGTAATTTGATGAATCATTATGTA
Organism: Lepidostoma basale; assembly: GCA_022606425.2. Taxonomy (NCBI): domain Eukaryota; kingdom Metazoa; phylum Arthropoda; class Insecta; order Trichoptera; family Lepidostomatidae; genus Lepidostoma; species Lepidostoma basale. The sequence goes on along the minus strand of JAHDVF020001422.1, from coordinate 140,627 downwards.
AATATCCAAACTGTTTATTCCAGAGAATCTAAAAAAAAGTACATATCATAAACAACACAAGTAGAAATAGCAGAATAAACGTCAGTAACTCAAATAAATAATGAAATAATTCATAATGTTTTAAGAGCTTAGCTTCTCTACTTATGTGTTGGAACTTAGGTGAATAACCTTTTTCGCTTTCATTGAATAAATTCAAATTAATGAAATTATCTGTACATAGGATGTTACCAAACGTTGTTCAACGCAATATCGCTAGAAACTTTTGGTTTTGTGTTGATGATTATTTATATTAAAACAGGATTTACGAATTTACACTGTTATTTGTAAAATTGAAAATAACTTTGAAATTGAAAATAAGTTTGTTTAATCTACAAACTATATTTAAAAAAAAGAAAAACACGTCATGTTTCGAAAGATACCTCCATCTTCAAAAAAGTTAATAATAATTTATATTATCACACCTGATAATGGAACTTTCCTCCGAAACATGTGTTAAACAAAGTTATTTTCAATTTCTTAAGTATATTAGGTACTATGAAATTCCACAGTCTTAAATCTTAAGCGATCAATAAGTTTATTGAAAGAAATAATTAAAACACGATGCTTATAAATTAAATCAATGTTTTTTATTTATTAAAACACAGAACTTGGATATTTGTATTTGTTGTGTAACATATAAATTAAATCTATACATATTTACGAAATTAACCTAGTTCAATATTAGTACAAAATAACTGTACAAAAAAAGTACGCTGGGTAACATGAATTATTATATTGGAGGACTGTATTCTTGGGAGAATTCAGCAGAAGATAATTATTGAACGATTCCCAAATAGATCACTCCCGTCCAGGTTCAGAGCACCCCCATTAAGTACGGACACGTCGCCCCTCGATGATCCCGATAAATCTATGCCCAATCCGCGGACGCCTCCTCGTTAGATGTAGTCGTATGGTCTTCAAACGGATTCGCTTCCTCAGCATTAATTTCCCTGTCGCCGTCTTCTCCGCTGTGTGCTTTCTTCGTAGACCAACTCTTGATGATCATCAAGTTCGATTTGTATCTCCGTTATTTCCAGGCCTGTCTCCGGATCCATGAGAGTCTCGAGCTGTGAAACGAGGTACTCCAATACAAGGCTATCGGCTTGCAAATCAATTGTGATCTTCATGCCATCTTGCGGTATCTGGACTTTATACTCATTATCTTCATCGAGATCGATCTGTATCCTAGTAATCGCGAGGTCAGACTCGGGACCCATGAGGTACTGGAGCTGTGCAATGAGGTACACCATATCGACGCTCTGGGCTTGCGTGTCTAACGTGATCTTCATGTCTTCAACTGTATCTGGGTAGGTTCTTGTGTATATACTCCGTAGAGAGTGTGGAGATTGTGATACCTTTTAAGATAGCACTTCGAATCTTTTCAGGATCTGTAAAAAAAGAAACAAAAATATTAATAAAATATAAAACAAATATATTAATATAACACATTTGAACTGTTTTCAATTAAAAAAAAACAATTTAACCTAATTATTTATATATAAAAAATAATACTCACAGTAAACAGATATCCTTTATACAGCAAATATCCAGTACAATAGAACAAACCTCTGTTAAATAATCCACTGTTTTTAATGTAAATAACAATTCACTCACACGCGTAAATAAATAATTTAATTCACAGTTCACCAGAGCTCCGCACTTCTCGGGTGTTTGTTTAGTAATAAGTTTGGAAATCGCTGGCGGCGTTTTATATCCGAGAGCTTTGCAACGGGCCGTGTAATTAGCGGCAACCAATCAGCGTTCTCTATTTGAATACTCGTAAATGAACTGGTTGAGGGACGGTGGCTCGGACACATAAGCCACATAGAGATGAATATGATTATAATATGTTTTAGTTACAACCATGAAAATTGTTTATATTTTGTATTGAATAATGTTCTAGATTAAAAAATTTTATCAGTTTTATTAATAATAAAAAAACGTGAAATTTTGTTTACACGGTGAAAAATATATTTGTACTTATTTGTTAAAAAATATTGCAAAAAGATGATGACATTCATCAGTTATTTTCGTCCTAATGAATGTTGATTAATTTAATATTAAAAAATGTTTTTTTTTAATTGATAAAAACAGAAAATTGCTGTAAAATGCGATATCTTAGACGAATGTGAAAAATTCTCTGTGTATGATAGAGTGTCCAATAAAATTATGATATGTGAATGCGGTGCGAATGATGGTGTTATGAACAAAATAAGAATGGATCATTAAGTTTGGTTTGAACATATGGAAAGAATGAATGAAGAAATAATGGTAAAATAGTAGAAGTTAACGATATTTATGGAACTACTGATGGAACTGAGGAAAATGGGGCACGATAAAATAAATCAAATGTAGATCTAAAAATCTATAGTTTCCGAAACTAGTCGTTTAAAATATTATACTCAAGTGCTAAAAAACAAATGTTTTATTTATAATTCTATTATTTAAATAAATCAAATATTGAATTTCGGCCACGTGAGGAGTTAGATAAATTGACGCGCATACATGACACGATGTATGAATGTTGAAAGAAAAAATTGATTGCGGTCCATTCTTTCTGCCTACCCCTTCGGAGAGACGGCGTGATGGTTAGTTAGTTATTAAGAAAAATCATTAAAACATATCCATGTAAACATTTTTTCAACATTTTTCTAAAATATTACAACTTCATTATCGGGATTATTACAACAAACCATCACGCCGTTTTGCTGCAGAGGTAGATAAGAGAAAATAGAACGCCACACTATTCAATCCTGACACACCTCGCTAGATTTCACCACAATCATAAAACGAGTAAAGCATGCACGTCGATTCCGACTTGCAGTATGACCGATCATTAAAATTTAATTAATTTGATCGTGCCATATTTTCCTCAGTCTACCCCGGGATATTTATATGAATTTAATTTCGTTTACAAACTGAACAATAAAGATAAATGGTTTGGGTTCTATTAGTATTTCACCTATATAAACAAATACAAAGATCTATAATAATTTGTTAGCATTATATTATTTTTCATATAATCAAGTTGTAAATGTACTTTCATAACTTCATAGTTATTCAAACATATTTTTAAACAATGTTATATTGTTGTTTTGTTTAATACAAAAATTTATTAATAATATAAATTGGAATTTGAGTATTACTGGTGTTACTATAATAATTTCCTAGAACTGATACTGAATTTGAATTTGATACTAAATATGTACAAAAATATTTTTTTAAACTATGATAATATTTTTGTATTACTTAATATATAATAATATTGTAAATACAAATTGGAATTTGAGAAGGTTTTACTAATCAAATTTCCTAGAACTGATATTAAATTAGAATTTGAAAATATTTTCATAACTAAGTAACGACTTAATATGATTTTAATTATGTGCAAAAATGACTCATCCAGCAAATATCCATTTAATTCTATTTAGTATGAATTGAAATAACAATACTTCTTTTAACATATTGAAAGCTAAGGCAAGTGGAATTCCATAGTAATGTACTTAGGAAATTACCTGATAATTTGCTTAAGTCGCGAATCAAAATTGCTTGTGTATAAACATATTAAAAATGTTTGAATATTCATAAAATAAGTATACGAGTACATAATGAACTAGGTAACCATTCCTGAAGGGGTACGAAGAAAAAAATGGACATCTACACTATTCTTTCCTGACCTACTTCTCTTACTTTTTCTGCATTTAAACGTCGTATCGTGAACGCACGTCTAACGAAGTAAGGTGTTTATAAATAAAAAATAGAAAAACAAACTATTCCGTACCGACAATAAATAAACACATTTGTTCAAAACTTAACGGGTATTTGCTTGACGAAATCGTTGCTAACTCCATTAAAATCTCATCACGACTTGCAAAAGCCCGTATTACTAATGAATACTCGTATAAACAAGTAAATGTATTGCAAAATGGAATACAAACGACTTCTAAGATATTTGATGATTCATTTTATTTAAATCCAAATTGTAGATTTCAAAGAATTTGTTCAACATAGGTTGACAAAACAGCTGTTCGAAAAATAAGAATCATTAAAAATATTAATTGTAATACATAAACAAAGTTTATTAATTTATTAGTTAATAATGTTGAAGTTTCATTGGGTTCCAGGAAAACAATGGACTATTTATTTTTAGATAATATTAAGGCATTATGCGCATGTCGTTTTGGTGAATGAATACTTAAGTGAAAATACATTGTTTCAATTTATTTAAATATAGTATATTTTTAGAGTATATTTTTAATTATTTATTGTATTATAAATAAAATTTATTTTGTTTTGTTATATGCAATACTGCTGATAAAAAATATATTATTTTTTTTTGTTTTTTTAAAAACATAATTTTAATTATTATTTTATTTGATCAGTGTGCTATTTGGTAAAATTATTTATCTAAAGGATAAAAGTGTTCAAAGAGTCTCCATTAATCTATTGTTGATTCTGTTATACTTATTACTTCTTTTTTATCGAACAAGATCATGGTTAATTTTACTTTTGAGAATATTCAAAACTGTTTGTATTGAAAAATCTTACAAAAAATTCAACTTCATAAAATACACATTATAAAAATAAAATACTAAGAAGATACTGGTATGCACACGTGGCGGTCCATCGTCTCGGCCTGCCTATCCGTGAAAACGACGTAATGACACTTAGTTAGTTAAAACATCGTTTTATTTAATTATTATTTAGTTAGTTAGGTTTGTCAGGTGTTACAAACAACCGAGTTGTAGGAGAACGTATTAATAAATAGTTATATTTTATCATAATTCATCATACAAACAAATAATAATGTTTGAATGCATTGAATACCTACTCTTTCAACTATTATTTCTTCATCCATGCGTTATGTATTTCCAAACCGACGCATTAATTCTTCCATATTTCTGTTCGAAACTCTTTTGTCCGCTCTACAAACCTGGTTTTTAGGAAATTTGATGATTCATTATATTAATATATATTAATTGTATATTTAAAGGCAATTTTAAATAATATCTAATGGACAACACTGATAGATAATGCAGAATGAACGAAAGTGACTAAACAATAATGAACAAGTTTTGAATGTTCGAAGACACTCCTTGAACTGAAATAGGTTTAATGATTCTTTATGAATTAAAACAAGGATTATTTTTAAAATACGAAAATTGTTTCGAATAAACAGATTGTTTTTTAAAGTGTGAATGTTGAACAAGCAAGAGAAATATGTCAGGAAAGAAAATTGTAACAGTGGTCCATTCTTTCTGCCTACCCCTTCGAAGAAGCGGCGTGATGGTTAGTTTGTTAGTTAAAAAAAAAACATTAAAGACCATCCATATAAAAAAAATTTCAACTTCAACATCGGGATAATTACAACAAACCATCAGAAGCAGAGACCTGCAGAGGTCCAAGAGAGAATGGAACGCCACACTATTCATTCCTGACACACCTCTCTAGATTCCTCTATGAAACTCAATCATAAAACGAGCTATTATTCCGACTTCTAATTTAACAAATCTTAAAAAATTTATTTACATTTTGTATTAAATTAAATTAAATTATTTTTATTTTGCTATTTTATTTTATATCATTGTATTTTATATTATTTGTTTTAGATTTATTTTGTGAGTGTCGGACGATCGAAGTGTGCGCGTAAGATGCCTATTGGTGGCGATGAGGTTCGCAACCCATCACACCGCGTCTCCCGCGGAGCGAAAAGAGAAGGATGGAGTGCCGCATCAGTAAAAGTGTGACAGTCCATTCTTTCTGCCTACCCTTTCGGGGAGACGGCGTGATGGTTAGTTAGCTAGTTTTTTTTTTTTTTTTTTTTTTATTTGGTCATGCCATGTTTTCCTCAGTCTACTCCGGGATATGAAATTTATTTCGTTTACAAACTTAACCACAAACATCAAAGGTTTGGGGTTCTATTAGTTTTTACCTATATAAGCACATACATAGATCTATAAGAATTTATTAGCATTATATTTTTCATATAATCAAGTCGTATATATACTTTCATAATTTCATAACAAAAGTACAAAAATATTTTTTTGAACCATGATAATATTTTTGAATTACTTAATATAATATTGTTAGTACAAATTAGAATTTAAGTATTACTAATCAAATTTCTTAGAACTGATATTTAATTTGAATTTGAAAATATTTTTATAACCATGTAATGACTTTTGTGATTTTAATTAGATACAATAATGACAGATCATGCAAATATCTATTTAATTTTATTTAGTATGAATTGAAATAACAATACATATTTTAACATATTCAACACTAAGGCATTAACACTATGGAATTCCATAGTAATGTACTTAGGAAATTAACTAATAATTTGCTTAAGTCACGATTCAAAATCGCTTGTGTATAAACATATTAAAAATATTTAAATTTTCATGAAATAAGTATACATAAAAAAAAAAATTAACCATTCCCGAAGGGGTACGCATAAAAAATGAACAACTACACTATTCTTTCCTGACCTGCTTCTCTTGCTTTTTCTACATGTATAAGTCTTATCGTGTTTCTACTGTCGTCTTTCTGTTCGTTTTAAAATAGAATGAATCAACAAACTATTATGTATCGATAATAAAGAAACAAATTGGTTCAAACCTAAAAGGATAATTGCTTGACGAAATCGTTGCTATTGAAATATAAAGCATTACACGATGAATGCATGTTGAAAAGACCAGAGGATAGATTATTTCAGCGGTCCATTCTTTTCGAACACAAATGGTTTGGAATTATGTACTCATATTAATTTATGAAAATTAAATAAATCGCTCCGGTTTTGTTGAAATTCATAATAATGTTTACAAATGAGTAAACCGTTTTAGTAACTCTTATACACACCGTACACAAGTATATAATATCTAAAAAAATGTATCTCGAGAAAATTAAAATCTAAAGTAGAAAAAAAGATTACGATTTTAACATTCTGTAATATTTAAAGAATAGTTGTTCAATGATTCAATTCAACCCCTTATTAAAATTACATTATGTTATTACAAAGTTTATAAAATATAGTCATATCTATATTGAATATAGCAACGTAAAAATTTCGAACACTATACTACAAATCACTTCTAGGATATTTGATGTGTAATGTTAGAATACAAATTTTATACCCGAATATTGCATATTGATACCCTTAATTTTTTATAAATATATAAAATAAATGGATTTGTAAATAATACAATTCCTGCCCAAAACCTTTCATACAAAAAATAGGTTTATAACTAGGAAAATAAATGGGTCTTGAAAAATAAACTCTGTGAAAAAAATGTGTTTTGATAGATAAAAACTATCAAATTATAAATTTCCACAGAGTTGTCGCTTTACGTTTAACAAATAATAGCAAAAAGTATAATATTTGTTCTTTGAAATTTCATGGTAGAAGTTAAACAACAAACCAAAAAATTATCGCATTATATATTCAATAAAAATCCACTCTTATTTGTGTCTTCAACCGTTTTTGGTAGTATGCTGCCATCTTTGGGAACAGAATATGGCAGCAAGCAATGTGCTGCCGAAGATACATACATTAGTGGCTTTTAAATAATTAATGTTTTAATTGAAATTTCTTGGAAGAAGTTCATTTTAAATAAAAATAAATAATTTTTTTTTATTGTTTTCATTATTAAGGGGCTTTTTTAATGTAATAAAAAAATGTTTAAATATCAATTTATTATTTAAAAAGTATAATATTATATTTGATATGCACTCATTAATTCGAGATCTTTTCGAATAATGATCCTAACTTCGTTACTTTTATAAAAAATATCAACAACAATCTACCACGCAGTATCGACATAGAGAATGGACTGCCATATTACTTCGTTTTGATACACTAAAAACTAACTAACTTACCATCATGCCGTCTCCCCGGAGGGGTAGGCAGAAAGAATGGAACGCCACACTGTTCTGTCCTGACATACGTCTCTCGATTCCTCTACATTCATACATCTTGTCGTGCACGCACGTCGATTTTTCCGACTCCTCACGTGACCGACATTCAATATTTGATTGATTTGATCGTGCCACGTTTTTCTCGGCCTTCCTCTATTTCTAGCTCCGTTCACGCCGTTAACATATACCTTCTTTACCATTCTGTCTTCACTCATTCTTTCCATGTGTCCAAACCATCTTAATGACCCTTTCCTTATTTTGTTCATAACACTTTCATTCGCACCACATTCACTTCTTATACTTGCATTTGTCACTCTATCATATACAGATTTGCCACACATTCGTCTTAGAGATCTCATTTCTACTGCATTTATTCTACTTTCATCCTTCTTTTGCCAGTTCCATGCTTCACTTCCATACATAAGGGTCGGCACAAGAACACCATTGTGCACTGCCATCTTAGCTTTTTTGGATAGGCTATATTTATGGGAATACAATAAAACTAGTAAAGATCGTATAAAATACAAAAAAATACTTAGATACACAGGTCAGATCTCTAAAATTTCATTAAATTGATAAAACTATGTTTTCCTCGGTCTTGCTATTTTTATACTCCATAATCATCTTAAAAATATACTCTCTCAACTATCATCCATGCAATCTATATTTTCAAACCAACGCAGTGATCCTTCCTTATTTTTGTTCGAAACACTTTCATCCGTCTTACAAACCTTCCTGATATTTTATTATTATTTTAAGATCATTGTACTCCTACGAAACAATCATCCCGTTTACATAAAATAATATTTAAATTAGTTTAGTATGAATACAAAAAAAAAATGATTCAACATTGGTTCAAATAAAAAGGATGTTTGTGTGAAGAAATCATTTTTACTATCATTAAGGCTTTACAAAATGGGTCATGTGTTAATATTATATTAGTGTTAATATGCACTGTAACGTGAACATATTGCGTAATGGAATTCTAATTACTTTTAGGATATTTGATGATTCATTATATTAATATGGATATTGTATATTAAAAGGCATTTTTAAATAATATCTTATGGACAACACGAGTAGACAATGCAGACTGAACGAAAGTGAAGAAAAAAAAATGAATATGTTTTGAATGTTTTAAGACAGTACCCATTTTTTTTCTAGATCAATGTTAAGATTCGCTAATTAAGCGTTGGAAATATTGTGAACAACCATTGCCACTTTCATAGTAAATTCAAATTAATCAAATTATCTGAACGATGGCAAAATTGAGCGCTGTGCCTAACACAATATCGCTCGTAACTTTTAGTGCTGTGTAGATTGCCGCATGCCGCGCCTTAAACTGAAATAAATTTAATGATTCTTTAGATTTTTAGAACCAAGAGTTTTTTAAATATTAAAACAGTGTACCTATATAAATAAACACACTGTTTTTTAATAATCATTGTCTTTATCAATTAAAACTCTGTTTATTAATAATTAAAACACGATGCTTATGAATTAAAACAATGTCTGTCTTATTCTTTTTTTATATACTTTGTATATACAACCCTATTAAAATTACATGTCAGACATGTTTCAGACAACCAGTCCTTTTTATTTTTATGTACATTTGACGAGATACTATTATTTATTATATTTTGTGTGTATAAGCAAGGTATCATTTATTATGATTTATTTGTTTAAAATGATATTTACTAAATATAAAACAATATGAAATAAATATAATTATTCTTATCTTTTAAATGTTATTATGTGGTACAATCCATTATAATTTAAACTGTTTTATTTTAATTGAATTACTAATTACATATGACGAACATACTTGTCTACTTAACTTTACCATTCATTCTTCTTACAATGTGTCCAAACGAATGAAGTGAGAATGGTGAATAAAGTATGTAATCGATGTAAAACAAAAACTCAAATATTAAATTTCGGTCATGTGAGGAGTCTAATAAATCGTTGTGCGTGCATAACACGATGTATGGGCGAGAAGTGAGCCAGAGAAGTATGCCAGTAAGAATAGTGTGGCGGTCCATTCATCTGGAGACGGCGTGATGGTAAGTAATAGTTATATATAAGTTATTCTATGCTTCAAATACTTCAAATGACTTCTAGGACATAGAGAGGATTCATAATATTCTCAACTATTTATACTTTAACATTAATTCATAATTACAAGAGGAACGGTGAATTATTTTTACCCCTAATTAAAATCATATTACCACCTTTTTAACAATTAATAATAAGCAAATATATTAAAATAATTATAACATGGACTTTCGATGACTTCTGTAATGAATAATTATATATAAATGCTAACTAAAAAACTACAAATTCTTGTCTCTATTCACTTTGGACGTAAGTTTCTCCACCCCCACGCCATCGCTCTCGGTCTATCGCAGAATTTTCAAGGCCCTTCCCGCTGTCCGCACAATATATTCGCTCTACCTGGAAGGCTGTCTCCCGACGCTTCTTCAGCCCAATCTTGGCTTCCATTCAGTAACACTATGGGTCCATCTTCCATCATCCCGTCGGCACACATGTTCAGCCCATTGCTACTTCATCCTTTCACAACTAACTAACTTAGTACATCCAATCATTTTTTTTTGTATACAACAGGAATTTGTGCGCAATTACTCTGTATACAATTTGTATTATATATTATATTGATTCTCAAAACATTCATCCTGTTATCCTATATTAAATTTTAAATTCGTTGTGAATATGATTACAAAAACATTATTTTAACATTGGTTCAAATTACTAGGATGTCTATACGAAGGAATCATTGTTATCTCCATTTAACTCTCATTAAGGCTTTACAAAATTGGTCATGTTATTTTTCTAATATTTTTCAGTACAAATTAATTTCTATGATATTTGATGATTCATTATATAAATATCCAAACTGTTTATTTTACAGTTTAAAAAAATATATATCATGGACACCACACGTTGATAATGCAGATACAGAATAATCGATTATGATTCTAATAAATATTGAAATTATTCGTATCGAATGATTTAGGAGAGTATACATTCTTAGCTAAGCTTTTCTACTTATGCGTTGGAACTATCGTGACAACCATTTTCGCTTTCAATGATAAATTTCAATTAATCAAATAATCTGTACAGAAACTTTTGGTGTTGTGTAGGTGATTCTTTGTATGCAAACAGTGTTTACGAATTTACGCTGTTTTTTGTAATTATCAAGAAATCCACTTAAGAAATTAAAAATATCAATCATAAATATTTTTACACTTATACATATTTTTACATTTTTACACACAAAAATTAAGTTTTTTTTTAATTTTGTGGATTGAACAAAGTTATTTTCAATTTCTAAAGTATATTATTATGGAATTCCAGTGTTAATGCCTTAGCGTTCAATAAGTTTATTTAGAAATAATATAATAAAACACGATGCTAGGTGAAATAAATAAATTACAGTAATTGTGTGTTTATATATTAATTTACTCTATACAAAGACATAAAATTAACCTAGTTTAATATTAGTACATAATAACTGTATTGTAAGTACGCTAGGATTAGTAGGTACTGTAAGTACACGAATTAACATATTGGAGGACCACAGTTTTGCGAGAATTCAGCAGAAGTGAATTATTAAATGATTCTCAAATAGTTTACCCGCGTACAAGTCCAGATCACCCTCATTAAGTACAGATACGTCGCCACTCGTTGACTCCGATAAATCTATGCCCAATTCGCGAAAACCTCCTCCAAAATCGTTAGATGTAGTTGTATGGTCTTGAACAGAATTGTTTCATCAGCATTAATTCCCCTGTCGCCGTCTTCTCCGCTGTGTGCTTTCTTCGTAGACCAACTCTTGATTATCATCGAGTTCGATTTGTATCTCCATTATTTCGAGCCCTGTCTCCGGATCCATGAGGATCTCGAGCTGTAAAACGAGGTACTCCAATACAAGCCTATCGGCTTGCAAATCAATTGTGATCTTCATGCCATCTTGCGGTATCTGGACTTTATACTCATTATCTTCATCAAGATCGATCTGTATCCTAGTTATCCCGAGGTCTGACTCGGGACTCATGAGGTACTGGAGCTGTACAAAGAGGTACTCCATATCTACGCTCTGGGCTTGCGTGTCTAACGTGATCTTCATGTCTTCAAACTGTTTCTGGGTAGGTTCTTGTGTATATACGAGTACTCCGTAGAGGGTGTGCAGATTGTGATAATTTTAAGGATAACACTTCGAATCTTTTCAGGTACTGTAACAAAAAAAGAAAAAGATTATTATAAATAAAACAAAAAAAATAATTATAAAACACACTTGCACTGTTTTCTATTTATAAAAAAAAATAATATTAAATATTAAAAAAAATACTCACAGTAAACAGATATCCTTTATGCAGCGAATATCCAATACAATAATACGGACTTTTATAAAATAATTCACTGTTGTAATTGTAAAAAACAATTTAGTCAAACGCGTAAACAAATTATTTGATTCACAGTTCACCAGAGCTCCGTACTACTCGGGTGTTTGTATAGTAATTAGTTTGGGAAGCGCTGGCGGCCTTTGATATCCGAGAGCTTTGACCGACCAATCAGCGTTCTCTATTTGAATAAATGAACTGGTTGAGGGACGGTGGCTCGGACACATATGCCACATAGAGATGAAAATGATTATAACATGTTTTAGATACAACCATAAAAATCGTTTATATTTTGTATTCAACAATGATTTAGAATTAAAATTTTAAACTAAGTTTAAAAAAAAAAATCGTGATATTTTGTTTACACGGTGAAATTTTAATTTGATTAATAAAAAAATAGCAAAAATAATATGGCATTCATCAATTATTTTCGACCAAACGAATGTTGATAAATTTAATATTTAAAAAATAAAATTAATATTTATTATATAACAAAAACTTGAAAAATGCAGTAAAGTGCGATATCTTAGACGAATTTGTAAAAACTCTGTGTATTATAGAGTGTCCAATGAATATATGAGAAGTGAATGCGGTGCGAATGATGGTGTTGTGAACAAAATAATCAAAGGATCATTAAGATGGTTTGGACACATGAAAAGAATGAATGATGGAAGAGTGGTAAAAAAAGTATAAGTTAACGATGCTAATGGAACTAGAAATAAAAGAAGACTGAGGAAAACGGGGCACATAAAATAAATCAATATTAAATGTAGGCCCCGTGAGGAGTTCGAGAGAAATCGACGCGCATGCATGACACGATGTATGAATGTTGAGCAAGCGAGAAAAAATGTCAGGAAAGGAATGTGTGACAGCGGTACATTCTTCGTTGCCTACCCCTTCAGAGAGACAGCGTGATGGTTTGTTAAATAGTTTAAAAAAAACATTAAAAGACATCCATATAAATATTTTTCCTAAAATTTTACAACTTCATCATCAGGATTATTTCAACAAACCATCACGCTGTTTTGCTGCAGAGGTAGGTAAGAGAGAATGGAACGCCACACTATTCAATCCTGACACACCTCGCTTGCTTCCTCCGCAATCATAAAACGTGTCAAACATGCACTTCGATTATTCCGACTACTAATATGACCAACCTTTAAAATTTGATTAATTTGGTCATGCCATGTTTTCTTCAATCTATCCCGGGATATTTATATGAACTTTATGTCGTTTACATACTTTAACACAAACATAAATGGTTTGGGGTTCTATTAGTTTTTCACCTATATAAACACATACAAAGATCTATAATAATAATTCTTTCGTATTATATTTTTCATATAATCAAGTTGTAAATGTACTTTCATAATCATATTTTACTTAATACAAAAGTTTATTAATAATTTAAACATTGGAATTTGAGTATTACTGGTATTATTAATTTCCTAGAACTAATATTAAATTTGAATTTGAAAATATTCCAACAACTAAGTAATGACATAATGTGAATTTAATTCGGAGCAAATATGACTCATCCGGCAATTATCCATTTGAATTTATTAAGTAAGAATTGAAATAACAATACATATTTTAACATATTGAACTTTAAGGTACTAACACTGTGAAATACCATAGTAATGTGCTTAGGAAATTAACTGATAATTTGCTTAAGTCACGATTCAAAATCGCTTGTGTATTAACATATTAAAGTTGTTTAAATTTTCATAAAATTCTTCTTCTTCCTAAAGTGCCCTGTCAGGTCCCCCGACGTTGGCGATCACTTTGGTAAACTCTTCCCTATCCTGCGCTGTCCAAAATTCCTCCACAGTTCCGATTCCCGTCCATTCCCTCACATTGCGCAGCCAAGAGATCTGCCTTCTCCCTGCCCTCCTGCGGCCTTCTATGTATCCCTTCAAATGTAGATGCGGCAGGCGATATTTTTTGCCTTGTAGAACGGGACCCAGATATGAAATCTTGCGGACCTTGATCAATGTCAGCAGCTCTCTATTTACATTAATTAATTAATTGGAATTTTGACTCCTGGTTTTTAAACACAAGTAAAAGCACACTAAATATAAAGGGAATAATAAAAAAACTTTGTGTTATCATTTTTTTTGTTTTCGTTACTGTCATTCCCACGGAAAATTTTCTAATATTTGCATTTGACATCATAATTTACAAATTTGTTTCACTCTTAGTGATTTCATTTCTACTCCATGTATTCCACTTTCATCCTTTTTTGCCATTTTGTATTCTTCACCTCCATACATATTCTCATTTCAGCTGCAGTGAAAACATTTTAAAACTAATTCTTTTTAAAATCAATACAATTATTTGAATAAATTGACTCCCTAATCATTTCTTACAAAAACATCTGCAAATGTCATTAGTGAAGGAACTTGGAATATCGTAATTAGCCATTCAATACATATGAGTCACTCGTATTTCCTTGTAAAAAGTTATCAAATGTAGCCTAATGACAAATGAAATATATAGTAATGTTAATAATTTCATTTTGTTTTTCTAAGAAATTAAACATACGTGTCTTTCTATACTTTTAGATTTTAATGTTTATTTTTGTTAATAGAATTTTGTTTTAATTACTAACTAACCACCATCCTGTCGCGCAGAAGGGGTAGGCAGAAATAATGGATCTTTATATTATTTCTACATTTTTTTAAGCATCCGAGTGATAATTTTTTAAAAACATATTAAGATAGTTTTAATTGAATTAAATGACAATCAAATGATTTTATTGAAATCTCTTGATTGAAGTGTTTTTGAAATAATAATTAAATAAAACGATGTTTTTTAACTACTTCCACTTTTGTCTTTATTTCGACGACTAGCGGTTTCGCCAGGCTCTCTGGCATCGACACATTGGGCTGCCTGATTGACCAGTCTGTCGAGCTCAGCGAGCCTGGCGAAACCAGTCACTGTCAATAATCGCACCTCGGATAAACCTCATTGGTTATGTTGGGGATAGAATGCTTGGCTCCTGATCCAGGGGACATGGGTTCAAGCCTGGACACGACCAGATTCCTTCTTCATAATAATGAGCTATTTTCTGCTCACATTGAAGATTGTAAAATGAATTCTTATATCATTTATATAAATTCTTGATGTTAGTCTTTAAAAAAAAAGATTCACTGTCAAATAAAGACAAAAGTGGAAGTAGTAAAAAAACAACGTTTATAGAATTCTAATTTTTTTAAATCTCTTTTTTAATGACTACTTCAACTTTTGTCTCAATTTCGAAAGCGATCGGTTACCCTCGGGCACACTGACATCAACAGACTTGTGTTGATAAAGAAAGATCACTCGATCGACAACGCTATTGAAAGATTTGGTGGCCCTGAAAAGGGCCGTTGTTATTTTCTCCTTATCTTCTTTGCAGATTTCTCAACGTTTTGCCATTGAAAAATACGTGTATGATTTCAACTGCAAATTCTCATATTCCTCTTCCACTATTTTCAGACTTCACAGTATTCTTGAGAATTTCTTGGACTGAGGAGTATCGCTGGCGCCTATTCCCGCCAGCTTCAATTTCTGCTGCTAGAAACTCCCTTATATTTTGGAAGTGATGATCAACTTCTTCTAGCCTCCGTATAATCCTCTCCAGTAAGACTTCAGCTCGTTCCTCCCAATTCCGATTGTCAGGCATCACGTAATAATATTTTATAATTATTATTGAATAATGACGAATGGGTGCTCACTTCTGTAATGATTTAGAATGTGTGGTGAGGCCTGTATATATACTCGAGCTGCATAAGTGGGGACCGATGCCCCGCCCTCTTTCTACACAGTCCGATAGGGCAGTGGTCCCCAACCTTTTTGTCGCCGCGGACCGGTCAACGTTTCATAATTTTACCGCGGCCCACTTGGCGACGGGAGAGGGAGGGGGGACACATTGAATGTATTTTTTTAATAACAATATATTTGTACAATATATTATAAAAAAAATTACAACTGTGGTACATAAGTTATAGTGACAAATAATAGTGGAGAAAACACAAGTTTGTGGCAAAAATTAAGAAAACAATATAATAACAATGAGGGATTTTTAAGTTTCAGATAATTTTCATCAGAATTTTAAATATTTTTAAGATTCAACGGAAGGTTGAAAATTGTTTTTTCCAAGATTGAGAAAAAAATTTTGAGAATACTTAGGGTTTAATATCGGGATTTTAATGTTATTCTGATATCTTGGAGATAACTTGAAAGTTATTTATCTATTTTCTTTAAAAGTTTTGATGTTGAAGTTTTACGTATTTTGATATAATATTTTTAATTGAATCGTGTTTAAACATGCCTTCAAAATCAAATACAGTTACCCCTTAAAAATGAGTAAAAACAGATTTAATATGGGCTCTTGCGCGGCCCAGTACCATTTGGTCTACGGCCCGGGGGTTGGGGACCACTGCAATAGGGTGTTATCGGCTGCGTAATGGAACTATTTGGATACATTACTAGGAATTATATTAGTACGAAAAAATGCTATGATTATAGAATGTTAAGGCATTAACACTGTGGACTTTCATTTTAATAGATACCCTTTGGAAATTTAAAAATAACTAACTAACTAACCATCACGCCGTCTCCCCGTATCCACTAAAATATTAAATATCATGATTTCTGAGGAGACCTCCATCTTCAGATGTTTATAGATATGTTTATAACAAAAAAAACTTAACAAATAAAGACTAACAATATTTAAACGCATTTAAAAATCGATACAATACAAAGTACATATGAATTATTAAAAAATAATAACTAACAAACTAACCATCACGCCTTCCCTCCGGAGGGTAGACAGAAATAATGGAACGCCACACTGTTCTGTCCTGACATACTTCTGTCGCTTCCTCTACATTCATACATCTTGTCATGCACGCACGTTGATCTCAAGTGATCGATATTTAACATTTGATTGATTTGATCGTGCCACGTTCCTCGACCTTCCTCTATTGCTAGCTCCATTCACGTCGTTTACATATACCTTCTTCACCATTCTGTCTTCACTCATTCTTTCCATGTGTCCAAACCATCTTAATGATCCTTTTATTATTTTGTTCATAACACTTTCATTCACACCGCATTCACTTCTTATACTTGCATTTGACACTCTATCAAATACAGATTTACTACACATTCGTCTTAGAGATCTCATTTCTACTGCATTCATTCTACTTTCATCCTACTTTTACCAGTTCCATGCTTCACTTCTATACATAAGGGTCGGCACAAGAACACATTGAACACCATTATTATAATCTTAGCTGCAAAAAGCTCTTTAAAAATAGCCTGGACTAATTGCTTGTACCTTGTACCTACTAATAATATATATTTTCAAAAGTAATTATTTTTTAACAGTAAGTATTAAAAGTTATTTTTTATCTGTAAGAAATTTATACTATTATTAAATTGATATATCGTCACCTGAGAGTAAGAAGGTTCCAACTGACAAAAGTAAAAAGCTGAGAAAAATTAAGTCAAAGTTTTGATGGTTTCGGGTGTGCATCTTGGAATAAAGGGGTTTTGTTCCAATTTCCAGAGATTCTTTTACCGAGAAACGTGTAAATTTTGTCTGGCAACAGTTAGAATAATAAAGTTCTAAGTTTAAATGAATCGTTCTTCAGTGAATCGTGTGTTTTGAATGATCAGATGGAACTTGATTCTTTTCGTAACATCAAAATGACGATACTATTACATGTTTTTTTTAATTGTACCTATAGATAAGGTTAGTAAGAACCCTTTTCACGAAAAAAAGCCAAATATGAAATTTTGTTAGTTTGAACCTTTTTACTCTCAGGTGACGATATTCTAAATTAATTGCTACAATTAATTATAACGAGAGCCGACACCATCAGAACAAAAAGTCTCCTAAGAACCACAGAAATGAAAACCCTCCGATCCGTGCCGGGAACGACCCTCCGAGACAGAATAAGAAATTCTTAAAAAAGAAAGATCTGCAATGTAGAAGACGTCGTGCGATGGAGAAGACTGAGAAGACGCTACTGGAGAGATCATGTGGAAAGAGCATGTTCTGAAAGAGTGATCAATATAGCCGCAAATAAAGTACCAACAGGAAATCGACCTGCAGGAAGACCACCTTAAAGATGGCGAGACAGTTGGACATCTGCATCTCAAGAACAGACTCCGAGAATAACAGGACACAGTCCTATATAAAGCAGAAGAAGAAGAAGAGAATAATTAATTATAAGTACAAGCAATTTGTTCAGGTTATTTTAAAAAAAATCCAAATTTAGTTATTTTCCCTTCGTATTGTATTGATTTCCTTTGTTTTGTTATTTCAGCCTACCCCTTCGGATGGTTAAATTAAAATTCTATTAGCTACTGTAAACATTTAAATTTTAAAGTATATAAAATCACAGAAATACTCATGTGTCTAATTTCTTTTAAAAAATGATATTATTATCTTTACAATATATTTTCATTGTCATTAAGCTTAAATTTATAACATTTTACAAGGAAATACTAATGACTCATAACTAAGAATGGCTTATTACGATATTCCTAATGACATTTTGCAGTTGTTTTTATAAGAAATCTAAAGAAAGTAAATTTTTTTAAATAATAACATAGAATTTAATGATAATTTGTTTTAAAACGTGTTTACTACATGACATGAGAATATGTATGGAGGTGAAGAATGGAAATGGTAAAAGAAGGATGAAAGTAGAATACATGGAGTAGAAATGAGATCACTTAGAATGTGACAAATCTGTTAATTGTGATGTCAAATGCAAATGAAAGGAGTTATTGCAGTGGGAATAAAAGTAATGAAAACAAAAATAAATTGATACAAAATTTCTTTATTATTATATTTTTAGTGTGCTTCCACTTGTGTTTATCATCTAAAAAAATACTAAACATATAACATTTTGATAAAATGACTTTTCTTTCCTGACATATTTTTATATGTCAGAAGAAGATGCCCACAAGATGGCAGCGAGCTGTCGAAACCGGTCGAAGACACAAACAACAGTGGATTTTAACTTAATATACATATTTTTATCAAGATTTTTTTTTCTTTTTTTTTTTTTCTTTATGTACAAGTATATAAAATAATTTACAAGAAAGAAAAATTATATTTAATTTTATTTGAATCTCATGTTTCACACTGCTAAGGTATTATCAAAACCTATATGTGATTTAGAACACATGCTATTAATATGAATTGCTGTGAAATTGCTGCTTGAAGAAAAATATTATTAAAAATCAAAATCCGATGGTGACTCATGTACCCGAGCGAAAAAACGGTAATTTGAATGAGGAACGCTGATTGGTCGCCGCTAATTACCTAGGTGCCGCGCGTATATAAAAGGCTACCAGTGGCTCTCAAACTTATTATTAAATAAACATTCAACAAGTTCAGAGCTCCTGAGTATTTAGAATTCTACTGTTGAGTTGTGAATTTAAAAATACTTACAATTGCATATAATTTTAATTGTGACAAGTGATTGTGATTTATTTAATATTTTGCTAAAAATATATTTTTTCGTTTTCTTGTAAAATTCGCTGGAAACCTGTTCATTGTAAGTACATTTTTTTATACACTAACTAACCATCACGTCGTCGTAGAAAGAACGAATGGACCGCCTCATTGTTCTGCCTTGACATGTGTCATGCACGCACGCACGTCGGATTCACCGGCTCCTGACGTGATATTCAATATTTGATCGTGTCACATTTTCCTCTGCCTTCCTCTATTTATAGTTCCGTTAACGTCATTTACATATACTTTTTTCACCATGCTGGCTTCATTAATTCTTTCCATGCATCCAAACCATTTTAATGACCCTTTCATTATTTTGTTCGTTACACTTTCATTAATTTAAATTTTCATTTGACACACTATCATATACAAATTTTACTAGCATTCGCCTGATTCATTTATACTGCATTTATTCCACAATCATCTTTCCACGTTTTACTAATACTTCTGCTTATGTCCCGCTCATCTTTCCACGTTTTGCAATGGAGTTTTGTGCCAACTCTTGTGTATGAAAATACAGTCAGCACAGGAACTTAATAGCCACCGCCATCTTAGCTTTTTGGATAGGTTTTTGCTTGCGATGATAAAAAACACACCATAAAAAATAATTATTATATATCTATGTACATATTTCAAAGTTTTAATATATTTGTTTATTTTGTTACAGATCCAAGAGAGGAAATATGTGTTATCCTAAAAGAGACCACACCCCCTTCACACACGCAGGAGTTTATGGGACGGAAGAGCCCGCCCAGATGCCTCAAGAAGAAACAAGGATCGTATTGGATGTCGAGGCCGACGGTCTCAACATAGAAAACCTCCTGTCGCAGCTTCAAATCCTCATCGATTCGGATTCCCGCATTGAGATTGAAGTCGACGTCCAAGATCAGTCATCGGATTGCGATGTGGAAGAAATTGAACCCGCGGAAGAGCCAACCGAAGAGACCGCGAGCAATTAGCTCAATCACAGTGGGCAAAGACAGAAAACGGTGTGAACATCTCTGTCCTGCTTCCAATATAGAAGCAACACGAGTAAAACTTTCAACAACCGCCTGGCTTTTTGAAAGCTTTTATCTTTTAATGAATCGAAGTCTAATTGGAAGACGTTGAAGGAAGCCGTATATTCCAGATCCCAATTTCCTTTCATTTCTTGTACTATTATAGTAATTATAATAATTATTATTTACCTTATTAATTAATTATAATTTGTATTACGTAACAGAGGAAGGTGTATACTCGTATATATTTAAAAAAAAAAGATATTTTATATTTATTCTTTATAGGTTATTAAGTATAAAATATGATACTTTTTAATAAAATTGTTTTAAATTTTGATACGTGTTTATTTTTCATGTTTTATATGTTAGTTCTATGATGTGTGATACATTTACTGGTATTTATTACTGCATACTAGATTCCGGCTTCACTTCACAAATTTAATTTTGTAGGATTTCTTATCATTGTGGATTTATTTTTACATTTTTTTTTTATTGGGAGTATCAAAATAATAAAATCATTGCTAATAAAATTTCAAAAATGGTTTAGTTGCAGTACAACTGCCATGCTTAGAGCAGCTGCATCCAGATATAATAGGATCAATAAGAAGTCAGCGTTTAGATGGATGCACCCAAACAATTATGAAAATCTGATCTTCATAATACTTTAAGCTTCAAGCTTCGCTGTTTTGGTAAACATAATTACATGTGCATAGATAGAAGATTTTAAAACTTAAAACAGAAAAAAATTACTTTACCTTGAGTCAGCAACCAAGAAGCAAGGGATGCATTATGTTAAAAAAAGTAAATACAACCACAGCCCAGCATCATTTACAATGTAATGGACAAAAATGGTTTAATATCCTCACATAAGAACTCATAAACCAGGTATTATACAATAAATATAAGCTTTCAATAAAAAACTTCAAAATGTACTGAATTGTGACGCATCGGTGACATAAATTAAATTTTAATGATATTACAGATACCTCTCTCCTTAACACAAGACATTTTCTTTATAAGAGTAAGAGAACCGCAAATAGATAACCGTTTAATTTTTTTTTTGAAATGTAACATAAGAGATATAATTTTGTACCATTTATATATAATAAAAATGTTATTATAAATTTACGATAATTATAAGTAGCTATAATCTTCAATGGAAGCAATAATTCTCAAATACTAGTATTATTATTTATGATGAATTATATTTTAAATGATGGTGTCAACAGAGGTTGACAAAACAGCTAGGTCGCGAAAAAGAAAAAAAATATTTGTGATACATAAAAACAATAATGTTTTAAACAGTTTTGTAATTTAACACTTAATAATATTGAAGTATCATAGTGCTTCGGCCAAAATAATGGAATATTGAATAAAAAAACTCGTTTTATTCAATGTATACATAGTACAAGTTTTATTTGGGTAAGGTAAGTATGGAAAAGAAGTATGGATCTGGCAATACAATACCTAAATACAAAGTGTTTAATTATTCCATATCAATATCTTCTGTATCTTCTAGGTTTGAAATGTCTCAACATATTTTGTTGAATAAAAATAGCACATAATGGTGACACTGTATATATTTATCTATATGTAATGAAGACATATTCAACTACATAATAAAAAATTTACTTACTCTGTTAAGATACCTTTTGTTCACAAAAAAGCAAAAAACTTCGAGAGATTTCACTGCTGCTAAGACAATAGCCGTTATGCAGGGAACGGTTTGAAAAAAATATCAAATACTCGTGTGCACTCTGGCGATATACTCCAAAAACTACTTTGAGTGACCAAGAGAGTGTTAAAGTATATAACAGTAAACAAATTTTTATTATGAGATATGTTTTAACATTTTGGTGGCACTTTTAATTTCCATATTTTTAAGTCCTCATAAGAGGGTTAAATGTACGAGAGGGTTAAGTGAGTTACCACAGTGAGTGCTTCGGGTAAAAATATAAATGTTACTCTTAAAAAAAACTGGCAGAAATAATCATTTGACACACTTTTCTTTCCTGGGGTACTGCTATCGATTCCTTGATATTCATATATTGTGTCATGCACGCACGCCAATTTTCCGACCACTCACGTAGCCGACATTCAATATCTTTGTCTTCTTATCCAGTCTTCCTTTATTTACAGTTCCAATAAAAAAAACGTTATTGATTAAATGAGTGTTCCTGAAAAGGGCCGTTTATTGTGATCAAGGTCGGTTTGTGTCGTGTTATTTGAATCTTCAAATTTCAGTTTCCTCTGCTATCTCTCTGTGCATCGTCAATGGGAGTTGCACCAGAATTTTGAGCAGCAATTGACCGGTTTCCACGTGCGTCGGGGCTGTTTCGAGCTTCTATTTCAGCATCAAGTTGTTGCCTCACTATCTGATAATGGACCAAGACGTTATATAACTGTTGGAGATTCCTCTCGGTAGAAATCGTCTTTTTAAGGTCCTCCACCGTTTGCAAAACACACATCTTGATACCTACTATAATCGAACACTATTAAAATTATAATTATAGTAATGATACACGCTCGGTCCTGCACTGTTAATACAGAACTTCAAAATGTTTGAGAATCAGGGGCACGACACTATATATACCCGATCCTCGCTACGAAAACGCGTGGTCACGCCCTTTTTAAGCGCTGACCAATAGGGATACATCAACCATAAAACGAAACAATATGGAGTTTTTACTTGTAATTACATTATTAACACTTTAAATGCAGGTGTCTAATTTCTAAATTTACAAATATATTTAGTATTTAAATGACGCGATTTAAATTCATCACTTCAAAAAGAAATATGTCCACAGAAAAAATATGTTGTGCTACAAAATAATAAAGAAATGTAAGGCAGATGATTGTATCGTAAGAAATATTAGAATGCTCACATGCCTGGGATAGTTTGAACATATGGAATTTATAATTATAGAAGCAGGGCGAGAAAAGCATGGCATGACAGGTGTTTATTTTATTCCACTCATACGCGCATTATTTTATTACACTCATTTCTTCATTTCTATTATTAAGTGAAGATAAGTATGAATTTGGAGTATATATACAACTTCCAAAAATGTATCATACATGATCATAATAACAATGGTGGAATGGGGAATGTTGTAATTACATAAAGCGTGCGCTTGACCCAACCAATGACAGGTCATAAGTCCTGTAAACACCTTGATCATCCATATTCAGTTTCCAGTTTGTTTCTTCGTCTCTATTGAGATACAATTAAAAACACTCATTTCTGTTCAAAACTCTTTCATCCGCTCTACAACCCCTTCCTGATATTGTTATATTATTTTTAATTCATTGTATTCCAACGAAACGTTCTTCCCGTTTGCATATAATATTTAAATTCGTTTAGTATGAACACAAAAAAATGTTTTAACGTCGGTTCAAATAAGAAGAATGTTTGTGTGAAAAAATCATTGGTACTATCATTAACCCTTAACGTACCGTGTTCAAAACAAAACGCTTGCTCCCATGTGGTAAGTTCAGTTTACCGCTAACTTTATCTAAATATCAAGCATATGACTAGATGAATCAAAATTTAATTTATGTCATCTTGTAGGGAATTTCATTAGGAATAGATCGATATCTATAACATACATGGATTATTTGAAAAACATATCATTATTAATTTTTTCTGGAACCATGCGATTTCTGATATGTAATGCGTCATAGCATACGGGCGACTAAACATCGGGTCGGGTCGGGTCGAAACTTGTCTGAGCGCCGGGCCGGCGGGGCGATGATAAAGGCACCTAGGCAAAATGTATAGTACGTTCAAGACAACGAGTACGTATTAATATTTGTCCCTTTTGGTAAAGCGTTAATATTTTCACAGTTCTGATATTATTAACTTACGTGCTGCGTTTTCATCCAGTCGGTATTATTACGTACCTTTTGAAAAGGTCAAAGATATAATTTATAATACGTTCAAAACAGCGAGTAAGTATTTGTCACTTTTGATAAAGTTGTAAATATTAGTAAAACAAATTCTACCTTAACACGAATGAAGGTGAGGGCAGTCTTAGAAAAAAAATTTTTTTTGGGATGAAGGAAGTAATTTTTTGCTTTTTTTTATTACGAAATATTGAGAACACTTCAATGGAGGATTACAATTTTTTTTATAATATTAGGGTCCATAGGTTTTAAGAAAATCAACTTTAAATTGGCAGTGGAAACTCAATTGACCACATGGCAACGCGACGGTTAAAATATCATGGCTTTACAAAATTGGTCATGTTATTTCCCAAGTATTAATAAGTGCATTAAAGTGAACATATTGTGTAATGAAATTCTAATGACTTTTAGGATATTTGATGATTCATTATATTAATATCCAAATTGTTTATTTAAAGGCAATTGAAAATAATATCTTATGGACAACAATGCAGAATGAATGAAAGTGACTAAAAAAATTATGAATAAGTTTCGTATGTTTTAAGACAGTACACATTTTTTTCTAGATCAATGTTTAGCTACCCTACTTAAGCCTTGGAAATATTGTGAACAACCATTTTCGCTTACATTGATAATTTGAAACCAATCAAATCAGAGGCAAAATCGAGCGCTGCGACCAACACAATATCACTCGGAACTTTTAGTGCTGTGTAGATTGCCGCATGCCGCGCCTTGTACCGAAATGAGTTTAACACTTTATGAATTCGAATCTATTATATATGAATTCGAACAAGTTTATTTTTAATATTAAAACAGTGTTTACGAATAAACTCACTGTTTTTTTAATAATCATTTTATTTATGAATTAGCGATCGATATTTAAAATATGATGAGTTGATCGTGCCACGTTTTCTTTAATAAATCACAAGTGTGTGTAAATAACTATCACAATATGAATAAAAAACTTTTTTATTTTTTACAGTTTATTTAAAAATTGATCAAAACAAAATAAATCTTTTAAAAATAATAAATCGTAAAATGCGTTTACACATATTTTCAAGTGAATAAATAAAATCAACTTAAAATTAATTACAGATGTAACTGTAAGGGGACTGAAATGTATTAAAAATATGTATAACAATTAAATATCCACACAATATTATACAGTTAGTAACATGTACAATTATATATTAACATTTAAAATTAATTAAATTGTTAATAAGTAAATAATTAATATGCTAATACAGAAATAAAATCAACCCCTCTTAATATTAGTACAAACATACAATACATAAGTACGCTGGGTAACACGAATAAAGTACGTTCCCCATAGTTATAGCAGAGCAAGGGGGCATATATTATTTTATGCCCCAAATTGCCGCACAGAGGCCCTTCGAAGTTCTCCTGTATTGAAGGCGATTCGTCTCTTAAATGAGGTTGCAAAAGAGATAGACCTCTTTGGGTGCAATTATGGCGAATTCGTAAATGCCCTTATGATAAAGGCAGCAAGCAGATAACTGGCTTTTCCTATTCATATGGTTCTATGTATATTTCCTTTGATATTCTTTTATTTCACCCTTTACATCGATTTGGCTTGCGCTGTAATGATGTAAGGAGTTTTTTCAACAAAATAATAATAATAATAATAATAATAATAATAATAAAGCCACTCGTAGACCCCGATTAATCCATGGACGGTTCTAACAGTTGCAATTGTATCGTTTTTAATATAAATGTTGTATAGCAGGTACTGCGAAATATCCTCAAGCTGCTGGGGCTGTCCAATTGGCATCCGCCTCATCAGCACCAATTTCATCAATCTCGCCGTCGACTCTTATGTATTCCTGGTAGACCAACTCCTGATCATTGTCAAGGAGTATCAGTATCCCCGTTATCTCGAGGCCTGTCTCCGGGCCCATGAGATACTGGAGCTGTGAAATGAGACACTGCACAACGATTCTCTCAGGTGGCAAATCTATCGTTATCTTCATGTCTTCTTGCGGTATCTGGACAAGCTCCTGTGCGTCTTCTGAGGAGTGAGGGAGAGACAGTGTGAGAACATGGTCGATCTGAATATTCGTTATCCCAAGGTCTGACTCTGAACCTATAAGGTCCTGAAGCTGTGCCGAAAGGTACTCTAAATTGACGCTCTTGGCTTGCAGGTCTACTGTGATCCTCATGTCTTCAAACTGTATCTCGGCAGGCTCTTATACTGGTTTCAAACTGTATCTCGGTGTGTATACTCCGTAGTGTGAAGATTGTTATACCTTTTGAGATAACACTTCGAAACTTTTCAGGATCTGTAACAATCGTTGGACATGTTTTGTAAGAGTCTTCCTATTTTTAAAAAGCAACTTTCTTCCCTTTTATGAATTCACATAGATATTAAACTTTATTTATATTAGTATTCGTCTCCTATTCGCTCGCCCCACATGTACATCATCCGGTCACATATTGGACTGGTAAATTACCATCACTTTGTTTCTTTACTGATGTTCTTTTTTCGTAATTTCTAATTTCTATCATGTTATGTTCTTTTCAATCCTATGCATGTAAATTCTAATTTATATTATGTTATCTTCTTTTCTATCTCATGTAATTTCTAATTTCTCTTATGTTATCCTTATTCTCGTTTTTGTGTTTTGCCGTTATATGTTAGTTGTCTGTCTATTTGCCCAAACTTTTATATTACCTTTGTAACTAAACATGTCATTTTTGTAAAACCCCTTGCGGGGTTTATGTCAAAATAAATAAATAAATAAATATCGAGCGCACAATATCGCTCGAAACTTTTAGTGCTGTGTAGATTGCCGCATGCCACGCCTTGAACTAAAATAAGTTTAATGATTCTTTATGAATTAAAACAAAGTTTTTTTTAAATATTAAATCAGTGTTTACGAATAAACACAGTTTTTTATATTTATGAATTTAAACCCTGGATATTAATAATTGAAATACGATGCTTATGATTTAAAACGATGATTTTATTTATTTTTTAAAACACAGTATTTAAGAATTAAAACCATTTATTTTTATATATAAACACTTTTTAAAATTAAATATGAGTATTTAAGAATCAAAACATTGTTTTTAAAAAGTAAAACACAGTATATATTAAATAAATCCGCGTACATGGAGGGCCGTTGGAATTGAAGTAAACAAATATTAACTAACCTGACCTAAATATAATAGACCGCTACACTGTTCTTTTGCTGATATTATTCTCAAGCTTCCTCTTAAAACAAGAATATAAAGATTTCTAGTTTCCCTTCGAATGCTTTTTTTCCATTCACCTTCCTTGTATACGACACAACCTCTAAACTATTATTTTCCCATCATATAATTCCATAAGTTTGCAACAAAGGTTGCAAAAAGTTGCTTTACGTCTTCTCATAAAATATAGTACATTATTTAAGGCTTAGGGTAAATATTAAAATATGTATTTTGTATTGTATTATTAATTCGGTAGTTTTGTCAGGTGTTTCAAACAATGGAGTTGTAGGTTAAAGTATTTATCATTATTCTCATCGGAAACAAATATAAATATTTAAATGCGTTGAGTATGCGTCACGTGATTTGTAAATTCTAAATGTAATTTATATTAATGTTAACTGATTACTACTCTTATCTATCATTTTTAATATATTATAGATCTGTTTCTTATATTTAATTCACTTTGATGGATCGACGCACATCCATAAATCGTGTCATGTACGCATGTCGTTTCTCCAAACGCGGAAGACATTAAATTGTTATGATTGTGTCACGTTTTCCTTGGTCTTCCTTTATAAATAATTTCAATTACATCGATAACATACAGGTATGATATATTGTTTCTAGAACAATGATATAAAACTCTATTTTAAATAATGAATACGATAAAAAAACGTCATCGTTTTTTATAATTAACAAATTTAAAACAAACATTTGATAATTGTAAAAACAACGACGTTTTTTTATATTATAGTTTTAGCAACGATTTTGTCAAGCAAATATCATTTATGTTTCGAACAAATGTGTTTATTTATTGTCGATACGGAATAGTTTGTTTTTCCAATGCGTAATTTTTAAAACACCTTACCTCGTTCAACGTGCGTTCACGATACGACTTATAAATGTAGAAAAAGCAAGAGAATTAGGTCAGGAAATAATAGTGTGGTTGTCCATTTTTCTGCGTACCCCTTTGGTAATGGTTAATTAGTTAATTATTTATACTGATTTTATGAAAATTTGATTTTATGAAAAACTTTAATATGTTTATACACAAGCAATTTTATATCGTGACTAAAGCACATTATCAGTCGATTTCCTAAGTACATTTCTATGGTATTTCACAGTGTGAGTGCCTTAGCGTTCAATAAGTTAAAATATGTATTGTTATTTCAATGATTTCTGGATGAGTCATTTGTTGCATCTAATTAAAATCATATTAAGTTTCTACTTTGCTATTTAAATATTTACAAATTCAAATTTAGTGTCAGTTCTAGGAAATTAGTAATACCAATAATAATAATCAAATTCCAAATTTGTATTATTAATAATTTTTTATATGAAGTAAAACATTGTTTAAAAAATATTAATCAATATAATATTTTGTAAGTATATTTACAATTTGATTAAATGAAAATGATAATGCTAAAGAATTATTATAGATCTTTGTATGTGCTTATATAGGTGAAAAACTAATAGAACCCCAAACCGTTTATGTTTGTGGTAAAATTTGGTAAAACGAAATAAAGTTCATCGAAATATCCCGGGGTAGACTAAGGAAAACATTGAATAGTGAGGCGTTCCATTCTCTTTTACTTACCTCTGCAGCAAAACGGCGTGATGGTTTGTTGTAATAATCCCGATGATGAAGTTGTAAAATTTAAGAACAAATGTTTACATGGATGTCTTTTAATGTTTTTTTTTAACTATCTTACAAACCATCACGCTGTCTCTCCGAAGGGGTTGGCACAAAAAATGGACCACTGTGATAATTTTCTATCCTGAGATATTTCTCTCGCTTGCTCAACATTCATAAATAGTGTCATGCATGCGCGTCGATTTCTCTAACTCCTTACGTGGCCGACATTCAATATTTGATTTTTTTTTATTTCCCGTTTTCCTTTTACCTAACTCTTTCTTTATTTCAAGTTCCATTTATATCGCTACTTATACATTTTTACCATTCTTTCATCATTCATTCTTTCCATTTGTCCCAACTATCATAATGATCCTCATTATTTTGTTAATAACAGCATTATTCGCACCGCATTCACTTCTCATATTTTCATTGGACACTCTATCATACACAGAGTATTTACAAATTCGTTTAAGATATCGCATTTTACTGCGTTTTTTCTATTTTTATCAATTTTAAAATAACATTTTTTTAAATATTAAATTAATCAACACTCGTTTGTTCGAAAATAACTGATGAATGCCATATTGTTTTTGCAATATGTTTAACAAATCAAGTTTTCAACGTGTAAACAAAATATCACGGTTAAAATTTAAAATTTTGATTCTAGAATATTATTGAATACAAAATATAAACATTTTTTTTGGTTGTAACCAAAACATATTATAATCATGTGCATCTCTATGTGGCTTATGTGTCCGAGCCACCGTCCCTCAACCAGTTCATTCAAATAGAGAACGCTGATTGGTCGCCGCTAATTACACGGCCCGTTGCATAGCTCTCAGATATAAAAGGGTGCCAGCGCTTCCCAAACTTATTACTAAACAAACACCCGATAAGTACGGAGCTCTGGTGAACTGTAAATCAAATTATTTATTTGCGGGTTTGAGTGAATTGTTATTGACATTTAAAACAGTGAATTTTTTAACAGAAATTTGTTATATTGTACTGGATATTCGCTGCATAAAGGATATCAATTTACTGTGAGTATTTTTATTTACATACAAATATTATGTTAAATTGCTTTTTTTATTAATTGAAAACAGTTCAAATGTGTAATGTTATTATAATATTTTGGTTTTATATCATATTAATATTTTTGTTTCTTTTGTTACAGATCCTGAAAAGATTCGAAGTGTTATCTTAAAAGGTATCACAATCTTCACACTCTCTACGGAGTATATACACAAGAACCAACCCAGATCCAGTTTGAAGACATGAAGATCACGTTAGACATGCAAGCCCAGAGCGTAGATATGGAGTACCTCATTGCGCAGCTCCAGTACCTCATGGGTCCCGAGTCGGACCTCGGGATAACTAGGATACAGATCAATTTTGACGAAGATAATGAGTATAAAGTCCAGATACCGCAAGATGGCATGAAGATCACAATTGATTTGCAAGCCGATAGCCTTGTATTGGAGTACCTCGTTTCACAGCTCGAGACTCTCATGGATCCGGAGACAGGTCTAGAAATAACGGAGATACAAATCGAACTTGATGATAATCAAGAGTTGGTCTACGGAGAAAGCACACAGCGGAGAAGACGGCGAGAGGGAAATTAATGCTGAGGAAGTGAATCTGTTTGAAGACCACATCAAACGACTACATCAAACGTAGAGGCGTCCGCGGATTGGGCATAGATTTATCGGGATCATCGAGGGGCGACGTGTCCGTACTTAATGGGGGTACTCTGAACCTGGACGCGAGTGATCTATTTGAGAATCATTCAATAATCTCTTCTGCTGAATTCTCCCCAGAATGTCCTCCAATGAGTTAATTCGTGTACTTACAGTACTTATTCCAGCGTACTTACAATACAGTTATCATGTACTTATATTGAAAGAGGTTAATTTTATATATTTGTATGTATTAAATTAATATATTATTCACTGTACTGTATTTTAATAAATAAAAAAACGTCGATTTAATTCCTAAGTATTGTGTTTTAATTATTTCATAAAATAAACTTATTGAACGCAAAGAAAAAGGAAAAAACTTTTCTTAATCCACAGAATATTAAAAAAAACACGACATGTTTCGGAGGATACCTCCATCATTAGGTGTAAGAGTATAAATTATTATTTTTGAAGATGACCTCCGAAACATGACGTGTTTTTTTAATATTATTTTAATATTTTGTGGATTAAACAAAGCTATTTTCAATTTCCCAAGCATAATTAAAGTAAATACTGTTTTAATATTAGAAAAAATCTACAACACCAAGAGTTGCGTTAGGCACAACGTTGGGTATCTACCCACTGTACAGATTATTCGATGAATTTTAATTTATCAATGAAAGCAAAAATAATTGTTCATAACAGTTCCAACGCATAAGTGGTCAGGCAAAAAGTTAATACTGTCCTCAAACATTCGAAATGAATTATTTAGTTTTTTATTTGAGACACTGACGTTCATTCAGCATCAACTATTTGTGTAGTCCATGATGTATTATTTTGAAAATAAAAACCTCTGAAATAAAATTTTATGAGGCATCAAATATCCTAGAAATTACTTTAATGCTATTCAATATGTTCACTTTAATGTATTGAATAATATAAGGGAAATAACCAATTTTGTAAAGCCTTAATGAGATTATAATGGATTTAACAATGATTACTTCATGTAAACTTCTTAGTAATGTGAATCGATGTTAAAATGGTATTTTTGTATTCATAATAAACAAATTTAAACTTTATCATAGGATAACAGGGAAGACATTTGAGATTTGAGAATCAATATCATCGATAAAACACATTGTACACAGAGTTATTGCGTACAAATCCCTGTTGTATAAAAAAACGAGGAAGGCCAAAAAGACATGGTACGACCAAATTATTCAATTACTGAAAGGCGGTAATGAAAAATCGACAATTGTGCATGTCACGATGTGTTAATGTAAAAGAGTCCCGAGAATTAATTAAGGATACAACAGTGTGGCGGTCCATTCTCTCTGGGAACAGAAAATGGCAGCGAGCTGCCGAAACCGGTCGAAGACCCAAACATAAGTGATTTTTTCGAAGATTTGTATCCCTCGTGATGATTCGAAGAAACGACATGCATGTTTGAAACGATTTATGAATATGCGTCGATCTATCAAAGTTAATTTAATGTTATAAACTGATCTAAAATATATTAAAAATGTTAGTTGAGAGGAGGCATCAGTGTTAACCCTCATTAAAATTACATTAAGAATTTACAATTCACATGACAATAAAATGTCAATAGATAAACTACCTATCACATGTCATGAAAATCAAAATAAATGATAGAGATATTTTAGATACAACAAATTGTAGGTATACGAAGTAATTGGGTACAACCCCCTCTTGTATACAAAATAAAAATCAAAATTGGATTTAATTAGTTAGTAAGTTATGAAAGGATGAAGTGACAATTGGCTGGGCATGTGTGCCAACGGGATGATGGAAAATGGAGCCAGACGGTTGCTGAATGGAGGCCAAGGCTGGGCCGAAGAAGTGTCGGGAGACAGCCTACCAGGTGGAGTGAATATATTGTCCGGACAGCGAATAAGGCCTTGAAAATACTGGCGATAGACAGAGATCGATGGCGTGGGGGTAGAGAGGCTTATGTATGTCCAAAGTGAAAAGAGACAAGCAGAAGTAGTAAGTCAGTTAAGATTTATTTATTCTTATTTATTATTTGTAAAAAGTTCGTAATATGCTTTTAATGAGGGGTAACAATAATTCATCAATCAACCACCCTTGTTATTATAAATTAATATTAATGTTGAGACAATAAAGAATATTACGAATCATTTCTATCAGAAGTCATTTGAAGCATTTAATACAATACAATAAGTTAAATAGAACTATTACTTACAAATAACCCATCACGCCATCTCCAGAAAGAATGGACCGCCACACTGTTCTTTCCTGACATACATTTATGGCTCATTTTACCCCCATACATCGTGTCATGCACGCACAACGATTTATTAGACTCCTCATATAACCAAAATTTAATATTTGAATGTTTTGATTTACGTCGATTACATACATTATTCACCATTCTCACTTCATTCGCTTGGACACATTGAAAGAAGAATAAATGTTAAAGTTAAGTAGAAAAGTATGTTTGTATTATTTAATTTATAACTCGATTTAAACAAATGAAAAAAAAATGAATGGACTCTACCACATAATAACATTTAAAAGATAATAAATAATAAACATATTTTTTTGTAGTTTTAGATTAAATAAAAAACGTTTAAAACACAAGTCATAATAAATGACACCTACATTATAAACACAAAATATATAAAGTAACAGTATCTTGTGAAAAAATTAACCAATATAAAAAAAGAAAATATTATTATAATATTTGAATAAGTTATATACATTCATAATATTTTATAGTAGGTATGAATAAAAAATATGTACAATATCTATTTATATACATTAATTAATTATATAGTTAATACATAAGTTGCTATAGGTAAATATAAAAACATAGTTATTCATATGTTAATACAAAAAAATCATTTTCAATAGTACACAATATCTGCTTTTGTCACTTGTCATATTACAATAGTATGTAGGGTATAGCAAATCAGCATTCTAAAGATTGGAGCACTTCATTCTCGAGAGATTGCAGAAGACGGGAATTATTAAATAATTCATCAAATAATTCATCCCCATCCAAGTCCAAACTTAGAGCACTTTCGTTAAGTGCGGAGACGTCACCAACCGTAGACTCCATTGATTGTACACCTCCATAGTTATTAGATACAGTTGTATCGTCTTGAATTAAAGCTGGATTCTCAGGATATGTTGACACTGCTACTGAATTAAGAGGAGGCGAATCAAACCCGTCACCACTGACGTATGCCTCATCCAATTCAATTTCAATGTCGCTGTCATCTCCGCTGTGGTCTATTGTGACTTCTGCGCCGATTGTGCTACTGTCAAAATAGTAGATCTCTTCATTAGTAGCTGTTTCTTCAATGTGTTCAATATCCGTTTCGTCTACCTCGCAGACCAACTCTTGATTATCATCAAGGTCGATCTGTATCATCGTTATCCCGAGGCCAAATTCTTTTTTCATGATATTCTGTATCTGTGTTATAAGATATTCTACGTTGACGCTCTCGGCCTGCAGATCAATCTTGATCCTCATGATTACAAACTTTGGAAGAGCTCCTGTGTGTAGACTTTGGAGAGAGTGGAAGGACTGTGATTGTCTTCAGGATCTGTAACAAGGAAACAAAAATATTAATAATACGTTCTACCAACAAAATTAGAAGAGCTACTGTTATTTGAAAAATAAATCAGAATATTAAATACACATTAATAAAAATACTCACAACAGATATCCTTTATGCAGCGAAAATCCAACACAGTATAACGAATTTAACTCCAACAATACACTGTTTAAATGTGAATAATAATTTAGTTCAAGTGCACAAAATAATAATTTGATTCACAATTCACCAGAGCTCAGTACTTATTGGGTGTTTGTTTAGTAATAAGTTTGAGAAGCGCTGGCCCCCTTATATATCCGGGTGGCCCGCAACTGCCCGGGTAATTAGCGGTGACCAATCAGCGTTCTTCATTCGACATACCGTTGATTTCAACCGTGGCTCGGGAATATAAGCCACCTAAGGATAATTTAAAAATGAATCATTATTAAAATATTTAAAATATATATTTAATCATTTATCATAATTAAAATTTACATTTTTATAATGCAAATGCAATACTGCTGTGAAAATGTTAATTAATTTTTTGTGTGTTTTCAAAACATAATTTGTATTTATTAACTTATTTGATTAGTGTGCTATTTGTCGAAATTATTTATCAAAGGAGCCTCTAAGGATAATAGTTTTATTATTTTTTTTTTTTATGTACATAACAAGTCGTTTGGACCCAATTACTGTATACAATTTGTATTTTTAGCTATTATATTGATTCCCGTGACATGTGATAGGTAGCCAATCCATCGCCATTTTATTGTCACGTGAATTCTACACCAAACCAACGACAGTGTGACAATCACACTGCCATCGCCGGGAATCGAACCCAGGATCTTCGGCATGGAAGTCAGAGCTTTGTAACCACTCTGCCACGAAGGTCGTCAGTAGTATTCAAAGAGTCTCTTTAAATCTATTATCGATTCTGTTATAGGTACTTTTCACTTCTTTTTTGTCTTTATGTCGATCAAGATCATGGCTAATTTTACTTTTATGAATATTCAAAAAAAATTTGAATTGATAAATATTACAAACAATTCAACTTTATAAAATACACATTAATAAAAAGAAAATACCTACAGTTAATACTTAGAAGAAGAACATGGCGGTCCATCTTCTCTGCCTACCCGTCCGTGGAAACGACTTGATGTTATTTAGTTAGCAAGGTATGTCAGGTGTTACAAACAACGGAGTTGTCGGAGAACGCACTAT
Organism: Lepidostoma basale; assembly: GCA_022606425.2. Classification (NCBI taxonomy): domain Eukaryota; kingdom Metazoa; phylum Arthropoda; class Insecta; order Trichoptera; family Lepidostomatidae; genus Lepidostoma; species Lepidostoma basale. Next base: position 104,494 of record JAHDVF020001422.1, on the reverse strand, counting down.
TTAATATTTATATTTTATTATTATTCTCCTTAGAAACAATTTGAAATATTTAAATGCATTGAGTATGAATACAAAAATATTTTGTTCAAAATTTAAAGGATATTTGCATGCAGGAATCATTTTTAATTCTATTAAAATATCATTAGAACATTACAAAAGTGTTCACGTGGTTTTCCTATTAATTAATAAACATATTAAACTCACGTATAGTATAATAGAATTCAAATGAATTCTAGGATATTTGATGAATCATTATATTCATATCAAAATTGTTCATTTCAGATAATACTTTAAATAACATTGAAAGAACACCACAAGAAAATAAAGCAGTAGAACGAAAGTGTTTCAAATAAATAATGAATTTATTTATTTCGAATATTTTGACACATCGAAAAATAATCAATAAATGCTTGTGAAGAAAATATCCAAAAAGATGTATAGTAATTGTAGAAAAAAATTCATGACAGATAGTCGAATACTCAATACAACCTAAGCGATCAAATGCTAAATTTTGGGTACTTTTGTAGATTTGATTATGAAGTCACTTAAATTTATGACAATTAAAAAAATATCTTCGGCTTTGTGGAATTTTATAATTATGTTTATATAAATCATAATAATATTAAAACCAGGAGTCAAAATTCCAAAATTGCAATTAATTAATGCAATAAATTAATGTAAATAGAGAGCTGCTGACATTGATCAAGGTCCGCAAGATTTCATATCTGGGTCCCGTTCTACAAGGCAAAAGATATCGCCTGCTGCATCTACATTTGAAGGGATAAATAGAGGGCCGCAGGAGGGCATGGAGAAGGCAGATCTCTTGGCTGCGCAATATGAGGGAATGGACGGGAATCGGAACTGTGGAGGAATTCTGGACAGCGCAGGATAGGGAAGAGTTTACCAAAGTGATCGCCAACGTCGGGGGACCTGACAGGGCACTTTAGGAAGAAGAAGAATTTTATCAAAATTTAAACAACTTTAATATGTTTATACATAAGCGATTTTGAATCGTGACTTAAGCAAATTATCAGTTAATTTCCTAAGTACATAACTATGGTATTTCACAGTGTTAGTACCTTAAGGTAAAATATGTTAAAATATGTATTGTTATTTCAATTCTTACTTAATAAATTTAAATGGATAATTGCCGGATAAGTCATATTTGTTCCTAATTAAATTCACATTATGTCTTTACACACACTTTGTTGTTAGAATATTTTCAAATTCAAATTTAATATCAGTTCTAGGAAATTAATAATACCAGTAATACTCAAATTCCAATGTGTGAATTTTTAATAAACTTTTGTATTAAGTAAAATATGAAGTTATGAAAGTACATTTACAACTTGATTACATGAAAAATATAATACGAGAGAATTATTATAGATCTTTGTATGTGTTTATATAGATGAAAAACTAATAGAACCCCAAACCATTTATGTTTGTGTTAAAGTATGTAAACGACATAAAGTTCGTATAAATATCCCGGGATAGATTGAAGAAAACATGGCATGACCAAATTAATCCAATTTTAAAGGTTTGTCATATTAGAAGTAGGAATAATCGACGTGCATGTTTTACTCGTTTTACATGTTTTGTTTACATGTTTGTGGTGAAATCTAGCGAGGTGTGTCAGGATTGAATAGTGTGGCGTTCCATTATCTGTTACCTACCTCTGCAGCAAAACGGCGAGATGGTTTGTTGTAATAATCACGATGATGAAGTTGTAATATTTCAGAAAAATGTTGAAAATTGTTTACATGGATATGTTTTAATGATTTTTTTTAATGACTTACTAACCATCACGCCGTCTCTCCAAAGGGGTAGGCAGGAAGAATGGACCGCTGTTAAATTTTTCTTTCAACATTCATACATCGTGTCATGCATGCGCGTCGATTTATCTAACTCCTCACGTGGCCGAAATTTAATACTTGATTAATTTAAATCATAAAATTAAAAATAAAACACTTGTTTTATACCACTTGAGTATTATATTTTAATCCACTAGTTTCGGAAACTACAGATTTTTCCATCTACATTTGATTTACTTTATCTTGCCCCATTTTCCTGAGTCTTCCTTTATTTCTAGTTCCATAAATATTGTTAACTACTTCTATTTTACCATTCTATATTTCCATTTGTCCAAACCAAACATAATGATTCGTTCATTATTTTGTTCATAACACCATCATTCACACCGCATTCACTAAGGTATCATTATTTCATTGGACACTATCATACACAGAGTATTTACACATTCGTCCAAGATATTTCATTTTACTGTACTTTTCTATTTTCCATTTAAAGTGTTTTTTTTTAAATATTAATCATCATTCTTTCGGTCGAAGATAACTGATGAATGCCATCTTCTTTTGCAATATTTTTAACAAATAAGTACAAATCAATTCTTCACTGTGTAAACAAAATTTCACGTTGTTTTTCTTTAAATAAAACTGCGATAAAAATTGGAGCATTATTCAATACAAAATATAAACCAATTTCATGGTTGTAACTTAAACATATTATAATCATATTCATCTCTATGTGGCTTGTGTCCGTGCCACTGTCCCTCAACCAGTTCATTTATTCAAATAGAGAACGCTGATTGGTCGCCGCTAATTACACGGCCCGTTACAAAGCTCCCGGATATAAAAGGCCGCCAGCGCTTCCCAAACTTATTACTAAACAAACACCCGATAAGTACGGAGCTCTGGTGAACTGTAAATCAAATTATTTATTTGCGCGTTTGTGAATTAGTGAATTATTTAACAGAAGTTTGTTACATTGTACTGGATATTCGCTGCATAAAGGATATCTATTTATTGTGAGTATTATTATTTAAATATAAATAATTTAGTTAAATTGCTTTTTTATTAATTGAAAACAGTTCAAATGTGTTATATCAATATAATATTTTGGTTTTATATCATATTAATATTTTTGTTTCTTTTGTTACAGATCCTGAAAAGATTCGAAGTGTTATCTTAAAAGGTATCACAATCTTCACACTCTCTACGGAGTATATACACAAGAACCTACCCAGATCCAGTTTGAAGACATGAAGATCACGTTAGACACGCAAGCCCAGAGCATAGATATGGAGTACCTCATTGCGCAGCTCCAGTACCTTATGGGTCCCGAGTCGGACCTCGGGATAACTAGGATACAGATCGATCTTGGTGAAGATAATGAGTATAAAGTCCAGATACCGCAAGATGGCATGAAGATCACAATTGATTTGCAAGCCGATAGCCTTGTATTGGAGTACCTCGTTTCACAGCTCGAGACTCTCATGGATCCGGAGACAGGCCTGGAAATAACGGAGATACAAATCGAACTTGATGATAATCAAGAGTTGGTCTACGAAGAAAGCACACAGCGGAGAAGACGGCGAGAGGGGAATTAATGCTGAGGAAGTGAATCTGTTTGAAGACCACATCAAACGTAGAGGCGTCCGCGGATTGGGCATAGATTTATCGGGATCATCGAGGGGCGACGTGTCCGTACTTAATGGGAGTGCTCTGAACCTGGACGGGAGTGATCTATTTGAGAATCATTCAATAATTCTCTTCTGCTGAATTCTCCCAAGATTGAAGTCCTCCAATATGTTAATTTGTGTACTTACAGTACTTATTCTAGCGTACTTACAATACAGTTATTATGTACTTATATTAAAAGAGGTTAATTTTGTATATTTGTATGGATTAAATTAATATATTGTTCACTGTACTGTGTTTTAATAAATAAAAAACATCGATTTAATTCTTAAACATGTGTTAATTCATTAAATAAACTTATTGAACGCTAAGAAGAAAAAAACTTTGCTCAATCCACAAAATATTCAAAAAAACAAGACACGTTTCGGAGGATACCATCAGGTGTAAAAATATAAATTATTATTTTTGAAGACCTCCGAAACATGACGTGTTTTTCAACATTTTTTTAATATTTTGTGGATTAATCAAAGTTATTTTCAATTTCTTAAGCATAATTAAAGAAAACATTTTTAATATTAGAGAAAATCTATAATACAATACGCAAAAAAAGTTGCGTTAGGCACAACGTTCGGTATGTACCTACCCACTGTTACAGATTATTTGATTAATTTTAATTTTGGCAATGAAAGCAAAAATGGTTTTTCATAATAGTTCCAACGCATAAATGGGATACTAAGCATTGATCGGGCGAAAATTTGAAACTGTCTTCAAACATTCAGATTGAATTATTTAGGTTTTTATTTGAGACACTGACGTTCATTTTGCATCAACTATTTGTAGAGTCCATGATGTATTATTTTGAAAATAAAAACCTCTGAAATAAAATGTTATGAGTCATCAAATATCCTAGAAATTACTTTAATGCTATTCAATATGTTCACTTTAATGTATTGAATAATATAAGGGAAATAACCAATTTTGTAAAGCCTTAATGAGATTTTAATGGATTTAACAATGATTACTTCATGTAAACTTCTTAGTAATATGAATCGATGTTAAAATGGTATTTTTGTATTCATAATAAACAAATTTAAACTTTATTATAGGATAACAGGGAAGGCATTTGAGATTTGAGAATCAATATCATCGATAAAACACATTGTACACAGAGTTATTGCGTACAAATCCCTGTTGTATAAAAAAACGAGGAAGGCCAAGGAAGACACGGTACAACCAAATTATTGAAATACTGTAAGGCAGCCATGAAAAATCGACAATTGTGCATGTCACAATGTGTTAATGTAAAAGATTTGCGAGAATTAATTTAGGATACAACAGTGTGGCGGTCCATTCTCTCTGGGAACAGAAAATGGCAGCGAGCTGCCGAGATCGGTCGAAGACCCAAACATAAGTGATGTTTCCAAATAGTTTTTTTCCTCGTGAAGATTCAAAGCAACGACATGCGTGCTTGAAACGATTTAAGAATATGCGTCGATCTATCAAAGTTAATTTAATATTATAAACTGATCTAAAATATATTAAAAATGTTAGTTGAGAGAAGGAATCAGTGTTAACCCTCATTAAAATCACATTAAGAATTTACAATTCACATGACAATAAAATGTCAATAGATAAACTGCCTATCACATTTCATGACAATCAATATAAATGATATAGATATTTTAGATACAACAAATTGTAGGTATACGGAGGAATTGGGTACAACCCCCTCTTGTATACAAAATAAAAAATAAAATTGGATTTTATTAGTTAGTAAGTTATGAAAGGATGAAGTGACAAGGATTGGCTGGGCATGTGTGCCAACGGGATGATGGAAAATGGAGCCAGAGGATTGCTGAATGGAGGCCAAGGTTGGGCCAAAGAAGTGTCGGGAGACAGCCTACCAGGTGGAGTGAATATATTGTCCGGACAGCGGATAAGGCCTTGAAAATACTGGTGATAAACCGAGATCGATGGCGTGGGGGTGAAGAGGCTTATGTCCAAAGTGAATAGAGACAAGCAGAAGTAGCAAGTCAGTTAAGATTTATATTTAATTATTTATATTTATTATTCGTAAAAAGGTCGTAATATGCTTTTAATTAGGGGCAACAATATTTCATCAATCAACCACCCTTGTTATTATAAATTAATATTAATGTTGAGACAATTAAGAATATTACGAATCATTTCTATGTTCTAGAAGTCATTTGAAGCATTTAATACAATACAATTACTTAAATATAACTATTACTTACTATCAACCCATCACGCCGTCTCCAGAAAGAATGGACCGCCACACTGTTCTTTCCTGACATACTTCTCTGTTATGTACGTACCACGATTTATCAGACTCCTCACATGACCGAAATTTAATATTTGACCGTTTTGATTTACGTCGATTACATACTTTATCCACCATTCTCACTTCATTCGCTTGGACACTTTGAAAGAAGAATAAATGGTTAAGTTAAGTAGAAAAGGATGTTTTTATTATTTAATTTATAACTCGATTTAAACAAATCAATTTAAATAAGAATGGACTGTACCACATAATAACATTTAAAAGATAATAAATAATAAACATATTTTTTTGTAGTTTTAGATTTAATAAAAAACGTTTAAAACACAAGTCATAATAAATGACACCTTCATTATAAACACAAAATATATAAAGTAACAGTATCTTGTGAAAAAATTAACTAATATAAAAACAGAAAATATTATTATAATATTTGAATAAGTTATATACATTCATAATATTTTATAGTAGGTATGAATAAAAAATATGTACAATATCTATTTATATACATTAATTAATTATATAGTTAATACATAAGTTGCTATAGGTAAATATAAATACATAGTTATTCATATGTTAAAACAAAAAAATCAGTTTCAATAGTACACAATATCTGCTTTTGTCACTTGTCATATTACCATAGTATGTAGGGTATAGCGAATCAGCATTCTAAAGATTGGAGCACTTCATTCTCGAGAGATTGCAGAAGACGGGAATTATTAAATAATTCATCAAATAATTCATCCCCATCCAAGTCCAAACTCAGAGCACTTTCGTTAAGTGCGGAGACGTCACCAACCGAAGACTCCATTGATTGTACACCTCCATAGTTATTAGATACAGTTGTATCGTCTTGAATTAGATCTGGATTCTCAGGATATGTTGACACTGCTACTGAATTAAGAGGAGGCGAATCAAACCCATCACCACTGATGTATGCCTCATCCAATTCAATCGCTATCTCGCTGTCATCTCCGCTGTGGTCTATTGTGACTTCTGCACCGATTGTGCTACTGTCAAAATAGTAGATCTCTTCATTAGTAGCTGTTTCTTCAATGTGTTCAATATCTTCATTGGTATCCGTTTCGTCTACCTCGCAGACCAACTCTTGATTATCATCAAGGTCGATCTGTATCATCGTTATCCCGAGGCCGAATTCTTTTTTCATGATATTCTGTATCTGTGTTATAAGATATTCTACGTTGACGCTCTCGGCCTGCAGATCAATCTTGATCCTCATGATTACAAGCTTTGGAAGAGCTCCTGTGTGTAGACTTTGGAGAGAGTGGAAGGACTGTGATTGTCTTCGGGATCTGTAACAAGGAGACAAAAATATTAATAATACGTTCTACCAACAAAATTAGAAGAGCTACTGTTAATTGAAAAATAAATCAGAATATTAAATACACATTAATAAAAATACTCACAACAGATATCCTCACAGCGAAAATCCAACACAGTATAACGAATTTAACTTCAACAATACACTGTTTAAATGTGAATAATAATTTAGTTCAAGTGCACAAAATAATAATTTGATTCACAATTCACCAGAGCTCAGTACTTATTGGGTGTTTGTTTAATAATAAGTTTGAGAAGCGCTGGCCCCTTATATATCCGGGTGACCCGCAACTGCCCGGGTAATTAGCGGTGACCAATCAGCGTTCTTCATTCGACATACCGTTGATTTCAACCGTGGCTCGGGAATATAAGCCACCTAAAGATAATTTAAAAATGAATCATTATTAAAATATTTAAAATATATTTAATAATTTATCATAATTAAATTAACATTTTTATGATGCAAATGCAATACTGCTGTTAAAAAGTTAATTAATTTTTTGTGTGTTTTCAAAACATAATTAGTATTTATTCACTTATTTGATTAGTGTGCTATTTGTTAAAATTATTTATCAAAAGAGCCTCTAAGGATAATAGTGTTCAAAGAGTCTTCTTAAATCTATTGTCGATTCTGTAATAGGTACTTTTCACTTCTTTTTGTCTTGTTGTCGAACAAGATCATGGTTATTTTTACTCTTGTGAATATTCAAAAATAATTTTAGTATAAAAATAAAAAAACAATTCAACTTTATAAAATACACATTAATAAAAATATGATTCATAAAAGATGGTGAACCGGTATGCACACGTGTTGGTCAATCTTTTCTGCCTACCCGTCCGTGGAAACGACTTGATGTTATTTAGTTAGCAAGGTATGTTAGGTGTTACAAACAACGGAGTTGTCGGAGAACGCATTATTTAATATTTATATTTTATCATTATTCTCATTAGAAACAATTAAAAATATTTAAATGCATTGAGTATGAATACAAAAATATTATGTTCAAAATTTAAAGGATATTTGCATGCAGGAATCATTTTTAATTCCATTAAAATATCATTAGAACATTACAAAAGTGTTCACGTGATTTCCCCATTATAAATAAACATTTTAAACTCACGTATAGTATAATGGAATTTAAATGACTTCTAGGATATTTGATGAATCATTATATTATTATCGAAATTGTTCATTTCAGATAATACTTTAAATAACATTGAAAGAACGCCACAAGAAAATAAAGCAGTACAACGAAAGTGTTTCAAATTAAGAATGAATTAACTTATTTCAAATGTTTTGACACATCGAAAAATAATTAATAAATGTTTGTGAAGAAAGTATCCAAAAAGATGTATAGTAATTTTAGCATGAAGTTGATGACAGAAAATCGAATACTCAATACAACCTAAGCGATCAAATGTTAATTTTTTGGTACTTTTGTAGATTTGATTATGTAGTCACTTAAATTTTTGATTTAATATTAAATGGACAGTTTTTAAATTAATAATTTTAACCCATAATAAATATTGCATTAAGATAATACAAAGTTGTTAAAATATAGTTATATCCATAATGAATATATCAACTTGATAAATTTGAACACTGTACTACAAATGTTTTCTAAGATAGGTATTTAATAAGTAATGTTAGAATACAAATTTAATACCCGAATATTGGATTCTAAAAAATATTATTTCTTTGTATAGTTTTAATAAACTTGTTTAAATTACCTATATATGATTTGATGTAACTAATAGAATTCAAAACCAAACCCTTTATGTACGAAGGAAGTTTATAACTACACAAAGAGACGTGTCTTCAAAAATAAAGTCAAAAGTGGAAAAAACGTGTTTTAATAGATAAAAACTATTTGATTACAAAATAAACAGTGTTGTGGCCTTACGTTTATCATATAATAGCAAAAAATATAATATTATATTTGTTATTTGAAATTTCAAATGAAAACAACAAAAAAAAATAACTAACTAACTAACTAACCATCACGCCGTCTCCCCGAAAGGGTAAACAGAAAGAATGGACTGCCACACCTTTCTTTCCTGACATATTTCTCTCGATTCCTCAACATTCATACATCGTGTCATGCATTATGTATTTAGTAAAAATCGATTAATGTTTGTGTCTTTGACCAGTTTCGGTAGCTCAATGCCATCTTCTGAAAACTAAAGAAGGCAACAAGCGATGAGCTGCCGAAAACAAATACATTTGTGACTTTCTTTAATATCAAAAAAAAATATATTTTCATTATTTAACTAACTAACTAACTAACCATCACGCCGTCTCCCCGAAGGGGTAGGCAGAAAGAATGGACTGCCACACTTTTCTTTCCTGACATATTTCTTCCTCAACATTCATACATCGTGTCATGCACGCGCGTCGATTTCTCTGACTCCTCACATGGCCGACATTCAATATTTGATTTATTTGATCGTGCCACGTTTTCCTCGGTCTTCCTCTATTTCTGGTTCCATTTACATCATTAACATATATTTTTTTTACCATTCTTTCTTCATTCATTCTTTCCGTATGTCCAAACCATCTTAATGATCCTTTCATTATTTTGTTCATAACACCATCATTCGCACCGCATTCACTTCTTATATTTTCATTCGACACTCTATCATACACAGATTATCACACATCCATCTAAGAGATCTCATTACTACTGCATTTATTATACTTTCATCCTTCTTTTGCCAGTTCCATGCTTCGCTTCCATACATAAGGGTCGGTAGAAGAACACCATTGTGCACTGCCATTCTAGCTTTTTTGGATAGGTTTTTGTTTGCGATGACAACTTTAAGTGCACCATTCACTTTGTTGCCTGCCCCAACCCTTCTTTCAATATCCCTCTCCACTCTCCCATCTCTTGTAAACATACTACCTAAATACACGAACTCAACTACTTGCTCCAAATTTTCGCCATTCACGCTAATGTTGCAGACTGTCATGGTTTCTTCCTTTTCAATTTTTTTTTTTTTTTTTATTATTTAAAAAGTATAATATTTGAATTGCACCCCAATTGCAATTTATTAAAAAGAAATCAACAACAAACCACTATGCAGTATCGACATAGAGAAGGGACTGCCATATTACTTCGTGTTGATACACCTAGAGTATATATTCACATAGTATATATTCATACACCAGTCATGGAATTAAAACTGATTTTAAATCTATGAAAAAATGTTTTTTTTATCTTGTTGTGATACTAAAGTGATCAAATTAAAAAAATAAGATTTTTCACTATTTCCTGAATGTTCTATACTTTTGTATTATATACGTATCTGATTTGTTTCATCCCACATTGAATAACCTATTCATGGGAATGCAATAAAACCAGAAATTATCGTTTAAAGTAAAAAAATTCTACTTAGGTACACGTAAATTTTTCCGCCTCCTAGCATGGCAGACCTGTAAAATTATATTTAATATGTAAATGCTAAATTTTCTTCAGTCTTGCTATACTTTATACTCCATTATCATTGTAAAAATATACTCTCTAAATTATTATTAATATGTATGAAAAACATGGTTTTTAAGGAGTTTATTATAATCTTTATGTATGACATGTTTCGCCCTTCTACGGCATTTTAAAAATGTCAAAATGTCTCTAAATTATCATTTCTTCATTCATGCGTTTTATATTTTTATTATTAATCCGTAATCCTTCCATATTATTGTACGAAACACTTTCGTCCGCTCTACAGACCTCCCTGATATTTTATTATTATTTTTAGATCATTGTAGTCAACATTAGCGTGAATGGTGAAAACTTGGAGCAAGTAGTTGAGTTTGTGTATTTAGGTAGTATGTTTACAGTGGAGAGGGATATTGAAAGAAGGGTTGGGGCAGGCAACAAAGTGAATGGTGCACTTAAAGTTGTCATCGCAAACAAAAAACTATCCAAAAAAGCTAGAATGGCAGTGCACAATGGTGTTCTTCTACCGACCCTTATGTATGGAAGCGAAGCATGGAACTGGCCAAGGAAGGATGAAAGTAGAATAAATGTAGTAGAAATGAGATAGAAATGAGATCTCGAACGAATGATACCCTGTGTATGATAGAGTGTCGAATGAAAATATAAGAAGTGAATGCGGTGCGAATGATGGTGTCATGAACAAAATAATGAAAGGATCATTAAGATGGTTTGGACATATGGAAAGAATGAATGAAGAAAGAATGGTAAAAAAATTATATGTTAATGATGTAAATGGTACCAGAAATAGAGGAAGACCTAGGAAAACGTGGCACGATCAAATAAATCAAATATTGAATGTCGGCCATGTGAGGAGTTAGAGAAATCGACGCGCGTGCATGACACGATGTATTAATGTTGATAAAGCGAGAGAAATATGTCAGGAAAGAAAGGTGTGGCAGTCCATTCTTTCTGCCTACCCCTTCGGGGAGACGGCGTGATGGTTAATTAGTTAGTTTTTGTAGTCCTAAGAAACATTCATCCCGTTTACATACAATATGATTTAAATTCGTTTAGTACGAATACAGAAAAAAGGTTTTAACTTTGATTCAAATCACAACGATGTTTGCGTGAAGGAATCATTGTTACTATCATCAAAATCTCAATAGGCTTTACAAAATTGATCATGTTATTTCCCAAGTTTGAATAAGTACTGTGAAGTGAACATAATGAATAATGGAATTCTGATGGCTTTTATGATATTTGATGATTTATTATATTAATATCCAAATTGCTTATTTAAATACAATTTCAAATAATATCTTATGGACAACACAAATAGATAATGCAGAATGAACGAAAGTGACAGAAAAATAAAAGTTTGGAATGTTTTAAGGGAGTCGCCATTTTTTTCAAGATCAATTTTTAACTTCGTGAACTTCGTTTCGCTATCATTGAAATTTTTCAATTAATCAAATTATCTTTACGGTGGCAAAATCGAGCGCTTTGCCTAACACAATATCGCTCGAAACTTTTAGTGTTGTGTAGATTGCCGCATGCTGCGCCTTGAACTGAAATAAGTTAATACTCTAGGAATTAAATCTTTTTTTTTTTTAAATATTAAAACTATAATAATAAAACTAATAATTTATATATTTAAAAAAAAAGTATGAAAATCATTATTTTTATGAATTAAAATTCTGGTTATTAATAAATTAAACAATGTTTTTTATTATTTACTAAAACACAGTATACTCGTATATGAATTAAAACCCTGTATTTTTATATTTAATATATTTTTGAATGAAATATTACGTTCTTACGTATGAAATTGGCGTTTTGCCGTACTGGCAACTTTGATCTCTTTGGTTAGGAATTCCAAATTCAAATTTATACAGCTATTTACTCAAGTATTTGTGTTTCGAAAATTATAATTCATTTGTTTTTTGCTCAATTGTTTTTTTTCTTTGCGTCACTCAGTTTACAAAATGGAAAACTTGAATTATCGCGTTATTTACCAGTACGAGTTCCACCGTGCCCCCTGTGCTGCAGAAACGGCTCGAAGGATTAATGATGTGTATGGCGACGGTGCCGCAAAAGAAAACACAGTGCGTTTTTGGTTCCAACGTTTTCGTTCTGGAAATTTCGACCTGCAGAACAAGCCCTGTGGACGGCCGGAGACCAAAGTTGATAATGAAGAATTGAAAGCTATTGTGGAAGCGGATCCATCGCAAACCACGTCCGAGCTAGCTGCAGGCTGCGGTGTTATTGATAAAACTGTTTTAATCCACTTGAAGCAAATTGGGAAGGTGAAAAAGCTTGAAAGGTGGGTACCTCACGAATTGAGTGAAGCAAATCAACAAACCCGCGTTGACTGTTGTGTTGCATTACTCAACCGGCACAATAATTAAGGGATTTTGAATCGAATCATTCACCATTCATCAATCACCTGTGATGAAAAATGGATCCTGTATGATAATCGGAAGCGCTCATCGCAATGGCTGAACCCTGCCAAACCAGCCAAACCATGCTCCAAGCGAAAATTGACCCCAAAAAAGTTACTTGTGAGCGTTTAGTGGACTGGTGCTGGTGTCGTTCACTACAGCTTTCTTAAATCTGGCCAGACGATTACGGCAGATGTCTATTGTCAGCAACTGCAAACCATGATGGAAAAGCTAGCTGCTAAACAACCGAGGCTGGTTAATCGCTCTAGGCCACTACTGCTTCATGATAACGTTAGACCACACACTGCACAACAGACGGCTACCAAATTAGAAGAGCTTCAATTGGAATGTCTAAGACATCCACCGTACTCTTCGGACCTTGCCCCAACAGATTACTATTTTTTTCGAAATTTGGATAACTTCTTACAAGGGAAAAAATTCAACTCCGATGGGGCAGTCCAACCGACTTCAAAGATTTTATTGATTCCCGTCCAAATGTTTTTTTTTAGTAAAGGGATCGATGAACTACCTATGAGATGGCAAAAGTGCATAGATAGCAATGGTACATACTTTGATTAAATAAATATATTATATTTAAAAGAAATCAACTTTATGTTCCTCCCATACAAAACGCCAATTTCATGTGTAAGGACCTAATATATTTACGAATTAAAACATTCTCTTTGAATTAAAACAATGTTTTTTTAAATACGAGTATTAAAACAGTTTTTACGAATAAACACACTAATCTTATAATGATCATTATATTTATGAATTAAAACTTTGGTTAGTAATAATTAAAACACGATGCTTATGAACTAAAACAATGTTTTTATTTATTTATTAAAACACAGTATTAAGGAATTAAAACTCTATATTTTTAAATTTATGAATATAAACATTGTTTTTAAAAATTAAAACACAGTATATAGTAATTAAATCGGCGTACATGGAGGGTTGTTGGAATTGAAGTAAACAAATATTAACTGACAATCCTTCACACCGTTTCTCCGGAAGGGTAGGCCAAGATAATAGACCACTACACTGTTCTTTTGCTGATATTCTTCTGATCCTCTTTATTCATATATTGAGACTTCTAGTTTCCCTTCGAAGACTTTTTTTCCAGTCACACTCCTTGTATACAACCTCTAAACCATTATTTTCTCATCATATTTTTCCATGAGTTTAAGTCGTTAAATTATACAATAAGCTGTTTTACGCCTTCTCATAAAATACAGTACATTATTTAAGGCTTAGGTTAAGTATAAAAATATTTATTTCGTATCGTATATTAAATTTGGTAGTTTTGTCAGGTGTTTCAAACGAGTTGTTTTTTCATTTTAATAGTTGGGATCCTCTTAGCGATTGATACTTAAAATATGATTGATTTGATCGTGCTACGTTTTTTTTTTCAATAAATCACTTAAGTATGTGTATATAACTATCAAATATGAATAAAAATATTTTGATTTACAAGATTTTTATTTAAAAATCGGTCAAAACAAAATAAATCATTAAAAAATATAAAATATTTACATATGTTTTCAAGTGTACAAAAAAAACTTACACTTAATTACAGATGTGTACGTAAATGAATAATTTGCTAATACAGAAATAAAATCAACCCTTTCAATATAAGTACAAATATACAAGACACAAGTACGCTAGGTAACACGAATTAAAAGCCACAATGTTGGAAGACTTCATCTGCGTCCAAGTCCAGGTTCAGAGCACCCTCGTTAAGTACGGACACGTCGCCACTCGTAGACCCCGATTAATCCATGAACGATTCCAACAATGAATCAAAAAGCCCTGTTGCATCACAAGATGCATTCCTCCATATTAGTTGTATCGTCTTGAATATATGTTATATAGCAGGAACCGCGAAATATGCTTAAGCCGCTGGGGCTGGAAATAATTCAATCCAATTGGCGTCCGCCTCATCAGCATCAATTCCATCAATCTCGCCGTCGACTATTGGAACTTCCTCGTAGACCAACTCCTGATCATTATCAAGGAGTATCAGTATCCCCGTTATCTCGAAGCCTGACTCCGGGCCCATGAGATTCTCGAGCTGTGAAATAAGGCACCCGACAAAGATCCTCTCAGATTGCAAATATATAGTTATCTTCATGTCTTCATGCGGTATCTGGACGAGCTCATGTGCATCTACTGAGGAGTGAGTGAGAGACAGTGTAAGAACATAGTCATCAATGTCAACGTCGATCTGTATATTCGTTATCCCAAAATCTGACTCCGGACCCATGAGGTCCTGAAGCTGTGCCGCGAGGTACTCAACATTGACGTTCTTGGCTTGCAGGTCTACCGTGATCCTCATGTTTTCAAATTGTATCTGGGCAGGCTCTTGTGTGTATACTCCGTAGAGAGTGTGGAGATTTTGATACGTTCTGTGATAACACTTCGAATATCTTCAGGTTCTGTAACAAGGAAATAAACATATTAATACAATGTAATAATATAAGGAAATAACTAACTAACTAACTAACTAACCATCACGCCGTCTCCCCGATGATGTAGGCAGAAAGAATGGACTGCCACACTTTTCTTCCCTGACATATTTCTCTCAATTCCTCAACATTCATACATCGTTTCATGCACGTGCGTCGATTTTTCGACTCCTCACATGGCCGACATTCAATATTTGATTTATTTGATCGTCCAACGTTTAAGGAAATAAACATATTAATATGATAAAATAAGGATGAAAGTAGAATAAAAGCAGTAGAAATGAGATCTGGGTGGTGGTTTAGGGGATAGAACGCTTGGCTTCTGATCAAGGGGACTTGGGTTCGAGCCTGGACACAACCTGATTCCTTTTCCATAATAATGAGCTATTTTCTGCTAACATTGAAGATTGTAAAATAAATCCTAATATCATTGATTTAAAATCTTTGGTGTTAAAAATAAAATCTTTGGTGTATTATTTAAAAAAAAAATGTTGGGTTACACTCTGTGTAAGATAGAGTGTCGAATGATAATATAAGAAGTGAATGCGGTGCGAATGATGGTGTTATGGACAAAATAATGAAAGGATCATTAAGATGATTTGGACATATGGAAAGAATAAATGAAGAAAGAATGGTAAAAAAAGTATATATTAATGATGTAATTTGAACCAGAAATAGAGGAAGACTGAGGAAAACGTGGCACAATCAAATAAATCAAATATTTAATGTCGGCTATGTGAGGAGTCAGAGAAATTGACGCGCGTGCATGACACGATGTATGAATGTTGAGGAATCGAGTAAAATATTTCAGGAATGAAAAGCGTGATAATCCGTTCTTTCTGTCTACCCCTTCGGGGAGACGGCGTGATGGTTTGTTAGTTATATAATGTAAAAAACACAATGTGAACAGCTTTATCAATTGATTAAAAAAATCTAATAGGTGAATAACGACATGCACGACACGTTTATGCAAAAAAATATATTATAAAAATAGAATACTTACAATGAACAGATATCCTTGTCGTCACAAAAATTGAACACTTGAAAAATTAAATGTAAAATAAAATTAAATCCAAAAACACAATGAACGATATTCACAATTCACCAGAGCTCAGTCCTTGTTGGGTGTTTGTTTTATAATAAGTTTGGGAAGCGCTGATGGCCTTATATATCTGGAAGCTTCGCACGAGGAGCGGAAACGCAAATAATAATTAAAAGTAACGTAGACTCTATAAAAACAAAAAAAAAGAACGGGCCTCGTTATAAGCGGTGACCAATCAGCGTTCTCTATTCAAAATAAAAATTGTTTAACTGTGGTTCGGGAACCCAAGCCACCTAAAGATGTTTATAAATATATTATGACTAACTAACTAACCATCACGCCGTCTCCCCGAAAGGGTAGGCAGAAAGAATGGACTGTCACACTTTTACTGATGCGGCACTCCATCCTTCTCTTTTCGCTCTGCGGGAGACGCGGTGTGATGGGTTGCGAATTATGTACATATATTTAAATATATACCAATAACCCTTTTTATAAAACAGAATTATTTTACCTTATTAATTAATTAATGAGTCATAATAATTCTGTTTTATTATACAAGGTTATTGGTAAATGAACGTATTCCTTCTAGGAGGTTGTAAGGGAGGCTATTTCCGAAAAATAATATCATGTAAGGCAGTATGCAAAAGTGACCCATTTTGAGATAAAATAAATTATAGTTTTTAATAATCGATTTTTTCTTTCTTATTTAGTAAAAACATATAAAGCATTCATTATAAATTCAAAAACTACAACCGTTTGTTTACATTAGGAAACCAAAAACGGAAACATCATATATTTTATTTAAAATTTCCATAAAACGGCGATTAAAAAAAATACTGAAATTAAACAATTTCCAGGCAGATTATTTTTAAAACTTCTACGTATTATTAGCTTTTTAACGAGGTATTTAAACGAAAAATGGGTTTTAAGATTACAGAAAAATCTACATATAATAATATAATAATAATAAATTGGATAATTTATAAAGCGCCATTTTTATGAATTGCTCATCTCAAGGGCGCTGTAGAAGATGCTCCGTTTTATCAACTAGATAATAATAATAATGATAAAAAATATTTAAACATATTTAGTATGAGGGCTGCACCCGACGAAATCGATCAGCCCTTCCTGTCAGGAAATGATAATTTGAAAAGGTGCGTTTTGAGTCTCGATCTAAACTCTGATGATTCTCAATGCACTTAAGGTCTGCTGGAAGACTGTTCCAGGCTGAAGGGCCGGCTACCGCGAAGGCTCGGTCGCCAAAGTTTGTGCTTGGACAGCGTTTCAGCACAGTCAATCTACCGATCGCAGAAGACTTAGCTGATCGCAATGAAGACTGTCTAGCATTCAGGTTCTCGTTGATGCAGAGCTCAGATACATAAGCTGGTGCCATTCCATGCAACGCCTTATATACCGTCCAGCAGAGCTTGTATTGTATCCTTTCTGGACATTTCAGCCAGTGGAGCTCCTTAAGATGCTGTGTTATGTGACAACTCTTTGGTACACCCCTAATCAGTCTTGCTGCTGCATTGAATGCAGACTGGAGTTTATTTATTTGCTGCTTGGGGATGTTGGCGGAGACTAGAAGTAAGTAGAAATTTGTCTTAAAACATAAATCACCAAAACTAAATGTTTCTTAAACTATCAATAAGTAAAACTGTCAATATACACAAAGGCGGATACTTTTTCATAATTTACTTTTTAGCACTTTACTTGTTAAAATAGTTTAATTTGATTTATCACACTGATAATTTTCTTAAGTCACGATTCAAAATCGCTTGTGTATTAAAATATCAAAGTTGTCTAAATTTTCGTATAATTAGTATTAAAATGTTAGGAATGGAAAGAAAACTATTTTTTACCGACAATAAATAAATAATTAAATACATTTATTCAAATTTCAAACGATATTTGCTTGACGAATTCGTGGAAAGTCAATTGAAATCTCGTTACGACTTGCAAAAGACAGTATTACTATATACACAAGTAAATGAATTGTATAATGGAATACAAATTACTCCTAAGAAATTTGATGATTCATTTTATTTAAATCTAAAATTGTAGATTTCAAAAACTTTGAAAAAATTACAAACTGACATTTTGAATGAAATAAGCACTGGGAGAACGATAGAAACAATTCATATAAATGAAAACGTCTGTCATCTAGGAGTTTTAATGAATTTTATATGGCATGACAAGTTTTGCCCTTCTAAGGCATTATCAAAAACATATGATAATGCCTTAGAAAGGTGAAACATGTCACTCTATACAACATTTAATAAAACTCCTAGAACACAGATGTGTTAATAAATATTAATTATTTAATATGGAGTTTTACATACATTTTCAAGTAACAATAAATATAGACCCTTCGAAGGTTATAGAGAAAAATAAATGCAAAAGCGTAAAAACATTGTGTTTTATTAAGTTATTCTAATTAAAACGTCTTTTTTTCGAAGTTTTATAACATTTTATGTGTATGAAATTGTTCACCTGTCGAAAGTATTATCAAATACATTTGATAATGCCTTCGATGGGAGAAACATTTCGTTCACATAAAATATTATAAAACTTCTAGAAAACAGACACTCTTATTCATATTAATATTTTAATATGTAGTTTTACATTTATTTATTTAAACATTATACACAAATGAGACATTACAAACGATAAAACATTTAGGCGACTCATTTGGACACAAAACGGTACAAAGATAAAATAAAACAAAACAACATGAGACCAAAAAAATCATACATATCAGAAGGAATCCAATATGTCGACGTCAGTGAGGCAGTACTCTTTCCAGAGTTTGCAATATTTTTTTATGAATACTGCCTCACTGACACTGAAAATGTCCAAATCCGAGATGATTAGATTCAGTGTCCGAATTGCTCTTCCTACTGGCATAACCAAAGGCAGGTTGGTTCTGCGTGACGGAGTAAAGAACAATTGATGTCGACGCTATCGCAGGTAGTTTTCAGGAACAAAAAGAATTATTTGCTCCAGAACATAGGGGTTTTCAATAGAGCCCCGAATCAGTTAAAAAATGTGTTGATAGTAATCCTTCCCTCCTCAGTTCGGGGGAGTTATACCCCAGGATACCCAAGAGAAATGCCATTGGATAGAGCCAAGGATATACGTCCCGTACTCTCTCATGTAGAGGGTTCTCAAGAATCTCTTGTGAACCCTCTCCAACATAAGAGAATACAGAGCCTAATGAGGACTCCATATCACGGCACCTCCCTCGAGTCTGCTTCTGACTAAGGAGTTATACAGAGTTCTAAGGACCCGAGTATCTCTGAAAACCCTAAAAGTTCGAAGAACAAAACCCAGCATCTTTAACGAACATCACTATTTAAAAAACCATAAACTGCGTTTTTATTTATTAACACTTTCGCCATTCCGGAATCCCACAATATTAAAGTTTTATTTTCTCAAATGATAAAATCGTTAAAACTGTTTCGACAAGTAGAAGTAAATAATTTTGAAAAGCATTTTCAAAAGGAGTTTTTTTTATGGGAGTTGCATTATTATTTACCTTGCATATTATGTAAGGTTTATATAGCATCAAATGGATTTTCTGCTTTTATTTAACTGAAGGTTAACTAACTAGCCAGCTAATAATGTTGGGATCTGGAAGGAATATTCCAAGGTGGACCAAAAGGAACTTCTCAGCATTTCCTCTTGTGGAGAGGAAACCACTTAAAACTACAAAAAGAATACATGGATAAAAATTCAATGGTCGGTATGAAACTTGCCAAAAAAAATCCAAACTAAATAAAGAATTTGTATTTCAAAATATGTTAAAAATAAATGGATGGTTGCCTGATTATTCATGTTTCATTATTTTGTTCATGACACCATCATTCGCACCGCATTCACTTCTTATATTTTCATTCGGCAGTCATCATACACAGAGTATCCGCACATTATTCTAAGAGATCTCATTTCAACTGCATTTATTCTACTTTCATCCTTCTTTTGCCAGTTCCATGCTTCGCTTCCATACATAAGGGAAAATATGAAACAAAATATATTAATAAACAGAACTATAAGAATGGAACCGCCTTACTTTTTTAAATAAATGTTTATACTTTTTGTGGGAGTCTCTCAATTTTCTATTATATTAAGTTTTTAATTATACAAAAATCTAAAAACATGAAAAACGAACCTCCGTATTTACTTGATTAAAACATCACCATTTTTGAATGAGAATGGATAACACATTAAAAAGATATGTATTTTGTCAATTCAAATAGCAAAATTGAGTTACTCCCACAAAAAGAAAAAAAAACACATATTAGAAAAAAAGGAGGCGGTTATTTTTTATAGATTTATTTATTTATATATTTTGTCAATTAATTTAACAAAATTTGAGTCACTCGCAAAACATATGAGGCGGTTCTATTTATGTAGTTTTATTTTTAAATGTTTTGCCAATTATAATTACAAAAATTGAGTGACTCCCACAAAAACTAAATCATTGATTAAAAAAAAAATATATCTCTACATGAGGGAGTATGGTAGCTATCCGTGGCTCTATCCCACGGCATTTCTTCTGGGAATGCTCGGAACCAATTCTTTACAGCTTCGAAGAGATGGACATCTAATAACCCATTTCTTCAGATTAATTAGGGGATACTTCGAGAACTCGGCCGTACTGGAGGATGTTGGTCTTTTTGTCCCCGATAGATATCTCCGACAGCGACAGCACAGATTGTTTTACCTACCGGCCGCCAGAACCAATCTGCCTCTGGTGACACCGGTGGGAAGAGCAATTAGTCTGCTGAACGCGGTCTCCTCGGAGATCGACGTCTTTCATGTTAGTGAACGTACGTTCGGGGGGCAAATACTTTTGACTTTAGAAAGTATATTGTCTTACTAATGTCGAACCATCTCTAATGCATTCCTGGTACTTTGTTGTATTTTTATGATATTTTACCTGTACTTAATAGATGCCTTAAACATTTTCCTGTTTGTAATGTCTATTGAGTTAATAAACTGATTTGATTTGATTTGATTTTAAAGTTAGAGTTTTTTTGTAATTTGTAAATAATTACCACAAAAAGGAAACACGCGAATTAGAAAAAATATGGAGGTTCGTTTTTTATGTTTTTAGATTTTTGTATAATTAAAAACTTAATGTAAAAGAAAATTGAGAGACTCCCACAAAAAGTATAAACACATATTTAAAAAAGGAAGGTGGTTGCATTCTTATAGTTCTGTTTATTAATATATAAATAAAACTAACTTACCATCACGCCGTCTCCCCGAAAGGGTAGGCAGAAAGAATGGACTATCACACTTTAACCGATGCGGCACTCCATCCTTCTCTTTTCGCCCCGCGGGAGACGCGGTGTGATGGGTTGCGAACCTCATCGCCACCAATATGCATCTCCCGCGCATACTACGATCTTCCAACATCCACATAATAAATCTAAAACAAATAATATAAAATACGATGATATAAAATAAAATAAAAATAATTTAACACAAAATGTCATTTTTAGATGGTGCACAAATTGTCTATTATATGATTTAATTATTGTTCCACGTATCCACCTTTTTTTAATTAGCAGTAATTAGGCACTTAAAACCAACCAACACTAGCAAGAACTTTAAAAGAATATCGAAGAAATTATTCAAATTGTCATTGGAACAAATGAAAAATTTATATTTACACCTGAAAAAATTCTTTATATAAACGAAAAAACTTGTATAATTTTGACATCAAAACAGTACAAACATATAACGTGTCACAATTTACTCTTACAAAGTGCGGCAACAATCAAATTGACCAAAATACTTCACTTATACACGTAATTTCTCCAAATTTACGGGAGCACCGCATGAACCAAACCAAATGTTCAAAATCAGAACCAGTATATTAATATATTTTGTTATATATTTTCAAAATTTAAGTGACCTCCACAAAAATTATAAACATTAATAAAAAAATGTTATTTATATATTTAATCAGTTTTACAATACCTGTTTTCAGGTTTTGGTAATTTGTGTATTTTGTCAATTAATAAAAAAAAAATTGAGCGACTCAGAAAAAGTAAAAACATTAATTAAAAAATAAGGCAAACCCATTTTATATAATATTATTTATTAGTATATTTTTTTCTATTACAATATAATTACAAAATATTGAGTGATTCTCACATACAAATTTAAACATTAATTAAAAAAGTCTAGCAAAATGAAAATCATTGAAAATGACAATATATCAAGGTCTCCACAAATGCGAAATTAAAAATTTAATGCTGAAAATATTTAAAAGGGGTGAAATATTATAGTTAAAAATATTTTCATGAACACATTTATATAAATAATTAATTTTAAAAATGTATACATTTATTACATGTAATATTATAACATACAAAAATAAATTTTACCGTAATTTTAGTTCGTACATTCAATATTAGTACAAAATATCTACATCTTAAGTACGTTGGTTAACACGAATCAAAAGTAAAACTATTTTAAAACTCCTTTTTTGCTAGATGTAGCAGAACGGAATCGTTGAGTACGCAACCAGGTGAATCGTCCAAGTCCAGAATCAGAGTACCTTCATTCAAGTACGGACACGTAATCACCCTTAGACCCCGATAAATCCAAATCCAAATCGTAAACGCCTCCTCCAAAGTCGTTAGATGTATTTAACTAACTAACTAACTAACCATCACGCCGTCTCCCCGAAGGGGTAGGCAGAAAGAATGGACTGCCACACTTTTCTTTCCTGACATATTTCTCTCGCATCCTCAACATTCATACATCGTGTCATGCACGCGCGTCGATTTCTCTGACTCCTCATATGGCCGACATTCAATATTTGATTTATTTGATCGTGCCACTTTTTCCTCGGTCTTCCTCTATTGCTGGTTCCATTTACATCATTAACATATAAAAAAATTTACCATTCTTTCTTCATTCATTCTTTCCATATGTCCAACCATCTTAGCGATCCTTTTATTATTTTGTTCATAACACCATCATTCGCACCGCATTCACTTTTTATATTTTCATTCGACACATTCGTCTAAGAGATCTCATTTCTACTGCATTTATTCTAGTTTCATCCTAATTTTTTTCCAGTTCCATGCTTCGCTTCCATACATAAGGGTCGGTAGAAGAACACCATTGTGCACTGCCATTCTAGCTTTTTTGGATAGGTTTTTGTTTGCGATGACAACTTTAAGTATGTATTTATATGGTCCTTAACAGGTACAACTAGACACGAAATATCCGTTTCCGTTTTGCCGTCTTTTCATTGAGTGACTTCGAGGTCGATTTCTATCTACGTCATTTCAAGGCCTGTCTCTGGACCCACGATGCTCTCGAGCTGTGAAAGGATATTCTAAATTAGAGTCTCGCGACTTGCAAATCAATCGTTATCCTTATTTTTTCTTGTATCTTAAGGCGCTCTTGTGCGTCTTCCCCGGGATGAGTGATAGGCTGCATATCAATGTCTATCAGTATGTTCGTTATCCCGAGGCCTAACTCCATGAGGTAATTGAACTGTTCTATGAGAAACTCTAGATCAACGCTCTTGACTTGCACGTCTATCGTGATCTTCATGTCACAAACTGTATCTGGACGGGCTCCCGTGTGAATATTCCGTAGCGCGTAAACTGAATGTGATTTCTTTTGGGATAACACTTCAAATCTTTTCGGGACCTGTAACAAGGAAACAAACATATTATTATAATGTAAAAACAACACAATTTGAACTGATTTCAATGAAACAAACATGTAACAATTTAACTAGACAAAAGTGACGTTGTATCAAATTTTTGGACTTCGTACATTGACAGAGAAGTTTCTGGCCAAAAACCGCAAACTTTTATGTGCGTGTGTCAATTTGTAAATAGCTTATGATTACGTTAATAGAGTAAAGTTGTGGAAAATACTGTCTAAATATAGAATAAGTACAAAACTGATCATGGCAATTAAGTCGCTATACACGAAAAGCACTGCTAGTGTAAATAGAGATATTACAGCCTGGTTTGATATCAAAATATAGGAGTCAAACAGGGTTGCATAATGTCCCCGTGGTTATTTAATCTACATATGGATAAGTGAATGAAAGAGCTGAAAGGGTTGTATGTAGGTGCCAAAATGAGCGGAGTGTCAGTAAGCTGTCTCTTGTATGCGGATGACGCTGTCCTAATTGCAGACAACGAGCATGAACTACAAGTCCTGGTGAATTCTATGTATGAGGTATGCATGCGAAATGATCTGATGATGAATGTTAATAAGTCCAAGGTAATGATTTTTGAAAAAGAAGAAATTATGACAGTTTGCAACATTAGCGTGAATGGTGAAAATTTGGAGCAAGTAGTTGAGTTCGTGTATTTAGGTAGTATGTTTACAAGAGATGGGCGAGTGGAGAGGGATATTGAAAAAAGGGTTGGGGCAGGCAACAAAGTGAATGGTGCATTTAAAGTTGTCATCGCAAACAAAAACCTATCCAAAAAAGGCTAGAATGGCAGTGCACAATGGTGTTTTCTACCTACCCTTACGTATGGAAGCGAAGCATGGAACTGGCAAAAGAAGGATGAAAGTAGAATAAATGCAGTAGAAATGAGATCTCTTAGACAAATGTGTGCATACTCTGAGTATGATAGAGTGTCGAATGAAAATATAATAAGTGAATGCAGTGCGAATGATGGTGTTATGAACAAAATAATGAAAGGATCATTAATATGGTTTGGACACATGGAAAGAATGAATGAAGAAAGAAGGGTAAAAAAATTATATGTTAACAATGTAAATGGAACCAAAAATAGAAGAAGACCGAGGAAAACGTAGCACGATCAAATAAATCAAATATTGAATGTCGGCCATGTGAATAGTTAGAGAAATATGTCAGGAAAGAAAAGTGTGGCAGTCCATTCATTCTGCCTATCCGTTCGGAGAGACGGCGTGATGCTTAGTTAGTTAGTTAGTTATAACAATTCAACTTGATGAAAACGTACACGATTATGTAAAATATAGTATATAGGTACTTACGAGTACAATAAACAGATATTCTTGATGCAGCAAAAATCCAACACAATATTATGAATTTAACTCAACGTGAAATTTAACGTGAACAAATTTAAATACGATTTATTATTTATTTCAAACGCACAATGGACAATCTAATTCACAATTCACCAGAGCTTACTCCTTGTCGGGTGTTGACTCTATAATAAGTTTGAGAAGCGCTGGCGGCCTTTTTATATCCGTGAATTCCGCCAAACCCCGTGTAACCAGCGGCGGCCAATCAACGTTCTCCATTCAAATATAGAATTATTTAACTGTGGTTCGGGAGCATAAGCCACTTAAAAATGATTACGAATATAATGTAATATGTATTACTAGCCTATTATAGGTAAATATTAACATATTTATACGAATATTTTTTATGTTTTGGTTATATACAATAATAGAATATAGCGAATTACAACTGAAATTTCAATTTGCATTTAATGCATATTAACAATTTATATATTTTTTACCTGTTAAGTTAAAAACTTTGCTGGTGTTTCAATATTCATATTTTTATTTTTTGTTTTTGTGACATTGATTAAAAAATTAATTAAAAATATTTTTTTTATAATATATATCGCGAAAATTTTATTTAAACTGTTGATAGATTAATACAAGTACGAATGAAAACGTCAGTTTTCTAGAAGTTTTATTATATTTTATGGGAATGACATGTTTTGCCCTTCTAAGACATTTGATAATACCTTAGAAGGGTAAAACATGTCATTCCCATAAATTATAATAAATTTTCTAGAAAACTGACGTTTTCATTCGTATTAATTATTTAATATGGAGTTTAACATCGTTGTTCAAGAAACAACTAATAAGTTGATAGATTATTCTAACACCTGAGGTTGTCAACAAAGGTTGACGAAACAGCTGTCCCGAAAAATAAATAAATTGTGATACACAAAGTTTTTTTAAATAGTCCATTGTCTTGGCCGAAACACTATGATACCTTAACATTTTAAAACTGAAAATGAATTAACTTAGATATATTATTGTAACACCTGATGATGTCAACATAGGTCGATGAAACAGCTGTCGCATAAAATAAAATACAATTGTGATACAAAAAACAAAGTTTATTCATTAACGGTTTAAAAAGTTTTTTAATTTAACTGATTATAATGTTGACGTTTCATAAAGTTTCAGCTAAAACAATGCACTATTTAATTTTAATAAACTTAAGGCATTATAAACGTATCGTTTTTGCTAATGAACTCAAGAGTGAGAAAAAAGTGTTTTAATTCATAAAAAGTTTGTTTATATTTTATTAAATTGTGTATTTGTAATTCATTGTTTACTCAATATGACATTTATAAAATTTGAAATAAGTGCCGTTTGGTTAAATTAAGTTATGAAAAAATCACACATCCTCGAGTTCTCTGACTCACGTGGCAGTTATTTATTATTTGATTGAATTGATCGTACCACGTTTTCCTCGATCTTTAGTTATTTCTTATTCCATTTACATTATAAACTAATAATTTCTTTATCATTATTTTCATGAGTCCAAACCATCTTAAGACCCTTTCATTATTTTATTCTTAAACATATTCGCATTGCATTCACTTTCTAATATTTTCATTTGGCACACATCTCTCGTTCCTCTTAATTCATACATCGTGTCATGCACGCACGTCGATTTCTCAGACTCTTCCCGTGACCGATATTTAATATTTGATTGATTTGATAGTGCCAAGTTTAGATATTCCTCGGCCTTCCTCAATTTCTAGCCCTGTGCACGTCGCTTCGCACCTTCTTCGCCATTTTGTCTTCACATATTATCTCTATGTGTTAAAACAATCTAAACGACATTTTAATTATTTTGTTTATAACCCTTTCATTCGCACCGCATTAATTTCTTATATTTGCATTTAACACTCTAATCATATACAGATATAATACACATTCGTCTTAGAGATTTCATTTCTACTGCATTTATCATACTTACATCCATCTTCTATCAGTTCTATGCTTCACTTCCAAACATAAGGGTCGGCAGAAGAATTTTATATATACTGCATTAATTCTATTCTCGTCCTTATTTTGACAGTCTATGATTCGCTTAAGTACATATATAAGGGTCGTCCTAAAAAACCCTCTCTTCAGGTATATGTAATTAGAAACCAAGTATAAACGAAATTTTAATTGAAATTATAATGTCATTATAAAGCTAATTTTAACTGTATCATCATCCTAAGCTCGACAGCCCTGGGTGGGCCTTGGCTGAATCCAGGAGCTTCCTCCATTCTTGTCTGTTTGATGCCCTTATTCTCCAATTTCTCACTTGCAACACCGATGCATCCGTGTTGACACTGTCCATCCATCGCATTTTGGGACTTCCTGGTCTTCTACGTCCCTGTGGTACTGAGAGCGTGAGGCGTTTTGTAGGGTTGTCGTCGTCCATTCTGATTATGTGACCAGCCCATCTCAAGCGCCCTACTTTGATGGATCTGATCACATCGGGCTCTTTATAGATATCATATAGCTCTCAGTTATATCGACGACGCCAACCATTGTGGTCTCTCACTGGGCCATATATTGTCCTAAGAACCCTTCTTTCAAATGCTGCGATGGACCTTTCAGTGTGTTTTGTCATCACCCAGGTTTCAGAGGCATATGTGAGGACTGGTTTGATCAGGGTCTTGTACAATAGTGTTTGTGTGGTTCTTCGCAGTAATTTGGATCTTAACTGTTTTTGGAGAGCGTAGTAACATCGGTTTGCTGCCATTATCCTTCTGTCAATTTCTTCTCGGGTGTTATTATCACTGGTAACTGTTGAGCCTAAGTATGTAAATGAATTAATTATTTCAAAGTTGTAATTTGCAGCTGAGAAAACCTGGGGGTATGGATATGTGATATTAGAAGCAATCATCAATTTTGTTTTATCTTCATTTATGACAAGTCCCATTATTTTTGCTTTTTCCTCCAATGCTACAAACGCTTCACGGGTAGCTTCAAGTGACCGTCCCACAATATCTATATCATCTGCATAGGCGAGTAGCAATTTTAACTGTATATTCCTTGGAAATATTATGACTCGTTCGAATACCTTTGAAATATTTATTTTAGAATTAAAAATAAAGCCAATTTAAACTGTTTATTCTATGAAATAAACACATTTGAAATATTAAATTTCTTTTATAATTACATCGTCATTATGAAGCTAATTTGTACTGAATAATGACTCATTTCAATGCTTTTAGTACATTGAATTTCTATTTGTAGTTTATACGAGTATATCATTTAAAATCTTATTTGCTCTCATATTCTAGGAAAATATTATGACTCATTAGAATACATTCAAAATATAACATTTCTTTTGGTAATTGAAAAGTCACTGTCGGAAGAAAGTTGTGCGGTTAACAAATTGAACGAACCTTTAAATAGATATTGGATACAATAATTAAATAATGAAATAGAAAATGGCCGTTCACAATATAGTTCTGGTCCTAACCTTTGTGTATGGAAGTGAAGCATAGAACTGGCAGAATAAGGATAAGAGCTGAATAAATGCGGTAGAGATAAGGTCCCTAAGACGTATTGTACGACAGAATTTTAAATGTTTTTAATCTTACATGCATCGAGTGGACGACAGACTATGGATAAGAAAAATAAGAATATCGTGTTCCAAGTTTTCCTAGTGAAAAGACATAGAACAGTGTTTTGTACAAGTAAAACATCATACTCAAGTTTTTACAATATAATGCTTTTTGTACGGAGAGGGAAAAAATCAATCACGGTGTATTAACATAATTACGATTAAAGCTTAAAGCGCGTATCTAAAGCCTATATTCTTTACAGCTTCGAAGAGATGGACATCTAATAACCCATGTCTTCAGATTAATTAGGGGATACTTTGAGAACTCGGCCGTACTGGAGGATGTTGGTCTTTTTGTCCATTTTTTTTTGTTTTTTGATCTCCGACAGCGACAGCACAGATTGTTTTACCTACCGGCCGCCAGAACCAATCTGCCTCTGGTGACACCGGTGGGAAGAGCAATTAGTCTGCTGAACGCGGTCTCCTCGGAGATCGACGTCTTTCATGTTAGTGAAAGTACGTTCAGGGGGCAAATACTATTGACTTTAGAAATTATCTTGTCTTCCTAATGTCGAACCATCTCTAATGCGTTCCTGGTACTTTGTTGTATTTTTATAATATTTTACCTGTACTTAATAGATGCCTTAAACATTTTCCTGTTTGTAATGTCTATTGAGTTAATAAACTGATTTGATTTGATTTGATTTGATATATACTGCCAGTTGTCACTTCTGGCCTCGAAACTTTATATAATATAGTCTACAGAAAGTGTCAAAAAAATAACTCATCAAAAGGAGGGAGTAACAGATTTCCGAGTTTCACTCCAATAAGTCACACGAGACAAGTCCAAGTGTGAAAAAACTGCGAGTAGCAAAATAAGCCACGGAAATAGCCGTGTTAGGAATAAGCATTAGAGACAGAATCAGGAACGATACGGTGAAACAAAATAACAAAGGTCTCTGACATCATCCACTGTAGAGACTCTAAAATGGCATTATGCAAGACACGTAGGAATGGACAAGAAAACAGCTGATTTGGTGACCATGGACCTCAAAGAGAAGTGCAAAGCAACCGCAACTAAGATGGAAGGATGACCTGAACCGACACGTTGGCATAACCTGGATACATTCAGCACATGACACGTGGCGTAGAATCGAATAAAGGGGGCTCTTATACTGGATTGGACTGGAATAGGCTTAAGAAAAACAATAAAAAGGAGGAGAAACATGTAAGGAAAATCATATTTTTTTATATTAATAATTTAACAAATATAATTTCAAAACAACCCTCACTTGACATTAGACCCGAATTTTATAGAAACAATAATTTTGGTAAATTAATAAAAATAATAAAGACAAGGAAGATAAGTTTTCTCAATCGGGGATTTATAAACTTAAATGTAATGATTGCACATATTTTTATTTAGGTAAAACAAGGTGTTATTTCAAGTTAAGAATAAAAGGGCACATTTGATGTCTCTCTAATAATATTTTTTCTGAATTTGCTAACCACCTCATTGAAAAAGATCATTAATTTAATAAAGATAATGGCGTTGAAATTTTGCATGTTAATAATAGAAATATAACTTTGAGCAATCTCAAAATTTTAGAAACTAAAAAAGCAATTAAAAATATTATAAATAATCAAATAAATTTAACGTCAATCTTTGATTTACGAGTATTTCCTTTTTTATATTATTATAAAAATCAAAAAAATAAACCAATAATTACATCAAACCATTTATCTTTGGGTGGGCAGAGATAATGTATCACACATATTTATCCTTACACATCACTCTAGATTAATCCACATTAATACAGCGAGTCATACACGCACGTCGATTCTTCCGACTTCTAACATGGCCAACCCTTAAAATTTGATTAATTTGATCATGCCAAGTTTTCCTCGGTCTGCTTCGACTTCGTACTTCATTTAAATCATTAACGTATACTTTCTTTACCATTCTTTCTCCATCCATGCGAGAGGTGTGCCAGGATAGAATAGTATGGCGGTCCCTTCTCTCTGCCTACCCCTGCAAGGAAACGGCTTGATGGTTTGTTTGTTTATATACCTATACCTACATCGTTGTCGATACAGATACTCTCTCACCCTGACAAAACTCCGGCTAAAGAGCAACCGATTGGTGTTGGGGAAAAAAAATGGTGGTTTTGATACAAATAGGTACCCCTACTAAAAGGGTATTATTATTTTTACTCTGCTTATCGGCTTATGTCTCCGCCATTTTGTTCTTCAATATTTAATATTGTAAATTGTTTATTATAATATAAAATAATGATTATTTTATTATGTATAATGGGTGTGTCAAAACAACTTAATTTTTGTACCTATTTTTCCCAGAGCCAAGGTGGCGTAACTCCTTAAGTTCTTTCGCTCTAAACTTCTTCCTAATTTAAATTTAAAATTATGTCATACAACATGGTGATAAATTATTTTTATTAATAGTTTCTTCAACGTTGATATAAAACATCATCATCATCATCCTAAGCTCGACAGACCTGGGTGGGCCTTGGCTGAATCCAGGAGCTTCCTCCATTCTTGTCTGTTTGATGCCCTTATTCTCCAATTTCTCACTTGCAACACCGATGCATCCGTGTTGACACTGTCCATCCATCGCATTTTGGGCCTTCCTGGTCTTCTACGTCCCTGTGGTACAGAGAGCGTGAGGCGTTTTGTAGGGTTGTCGTCGTCCATTCTGATTATGTGACCAGCCCATCTCAGGCGCCCTACTTTGATGGATCTGATCACATCGGGCTCTTTATAGATATCATATAGCTCTCGGTTGTATCGACGACGCCAACCATTGTGGTCTCTCACTGGGCCATATATTGTCCTAAGAACCCTTCTTTCAAATGCTGCGATGGACCTTTCAGTGTGTTTTGTCATCACCCAGGTTTCAGAGGCATATGTGAGGACTGGTTTGATCAGGGTCTTGTACAATAGTGTTTTTGTGATATAAAACATAATATGAAATAATTTTAGAGTTTTATTATATTTTATGGAAATGTCATATTCGCCTTGCTTTGGCATTCTTGATATTATTTGATAAAACCTCAGCAAGGCCAAAAATGTCATTCTAATAAAATGTACTGTATTAAAACTACTCTACATTTTCATGTGTAAATTACAACATATTAAAAATTAAAATAATTTTGCTTTAAAATTGCTATTTTTGGTTTAAGGGAATAAAATAAATTTATCCACAGAAGCAAAGATGGCAGTACACAATGGAGTTCTAGTGCCAACCCTCGTGTATGGAAGTGAAGCTTGGAGCTGGCAAAAGAAGGATGAAAGCAGGATAAACGCCGTAGAAATGGGATCACTAAGAAGAATGTGCGAGGACGACCGAGGAAAACATGGCATGACCAAATTAACCAATTACTGAAAGGCGGCCACATTCGAAGTCGGAATAATCGACGTGCGTGCATGGTGCGATGTATGAATGTGGAGAAAGCCCGAAAGGTGTGCCAGGACAGGACAGTGTGGCGATCCATCATCTCTGCCTACCCCTCCGGGGAAATGGCGTGATGGTTAGTTAGTTAGTTAGTTAAATAAATTTAAGACATAATTGATTTTTTTTTGTTTTTATTGTATTAAAAGACAAGAAATTATAACATTCACATTTAAATATTGAAAAAATAAGAAAAAATAATTAATTAACCGTCACGCCGTCAACAAAGACCGCCGTTAATACAGGATAATGAATAAATTGAAAACAATATATAAAAATAGATGTATTTTTGTAAAAATTAATCATAGATGTTAAACATATTTTTATTTATTTATTATATAATATTTACAGTCAATAATATTGTAAAAAAATGACATAAAGGGAACAAAGAAAAAACATTGTCAAAACAATGTACAATTTGTGAATACATTCAAAACGTATTCTTATATTCTACTATTTGTTTTTTACTAAAGATATTCATACACTAGTGAAAACAGGACAAAATAATCCTTGCTAATACGTACATAAAATGTTTTTTTTTAAAGAATCTTTGGCATATATCACCAGCAGATTTCGTTGTAATAAAACATAAAATTGACAATATTTATAAACATTTTTAAACGAACCTACAAAAATAATAATGAAATAAAATGCAAAAATATCCGTCCTTATTCACTAACTAACTAACCTTCACACCATCCTCCCTGAGTGGCCGACATTCAATATTTGAATGATTTGATCGAGCCACGTTTTCCTCGGTCTTCCTCTATTTCTATCTCCGTTCATGTCGTTAACATTATAATTTCTCCACCATCTTGTCTACATTTATTAATTCCATGTGTTCAAACAATCTTAATGATCCTTCATTATTTTGTATACTACACTTTCATTCGTTTGTTATATTCTCATTCGACACTCCATTATACACAGATTTCTCACACATTCGTCTAAGAGATTCCATTTCTACTACACTTATTCTACTTTCATCCTTCGTTTGCTATTTCCATGCTTCGCTTCCATACATAAGGATCGGTACATGAAAATTATTGTGCACTGCTATAGTCGCTATTTTGGAAAAAAAAAACATTTATAATAACATTATTAGATTTATAAAAATAATTATAAAAATCGACAGCAGTAGTCTGCACACTTATAAATATTTTTTTACAATTTGGAAGCATTTGTCACTTGTCAATGTCCAATATACAAAAGTACGTAACACAATTCAACAGTCAAAGAATTGAAGCAACTCATTCCCCACAGAGTTCAGCAGGTCGGAATCATTAACTAACTCTTTAAACAGGTCATCAGCGTCCAATTCCAGGTTCAGAGCGGCTTCTTCAAATACAGACACAGCATCCGTTGCATCACAAAATTGTTCGCTTTCAATTTTAGATACACTCACATCGTTTTGAACAGACATAATCGGATCAACAAAGGAAGGCGAATCTGAACCATCCCCACTGGCATAAGCCTCATCAGCATCTACCTCCATTTCATTTTCTCCGCTGTGGTCTATCGTGACTTCTGCGCCGATTGTGTTCACATCAAACTCACAGATTTCTTCACTGGGTGCCGATTCTCCATTATATGCGATTTCCTCTGCGGTTTCTGTTTCTTTTACGACCAATTGCTGGTCATCTTCAAGGTCGACCTGTATCCTCGTGATCCCAAGGCCGGATTCCGGCTCCATAAGGGTCTGAAGCTGCGCAATGAGGAACTCCACATCGACGGTCTCGGCTTCCAAATTGACTGTGATCCTCATATCTTCGAGCGGTGTCTGAGCGGGTTCTTACAATATGAATACCCAGGATTTAATATAGATACTGTGATATCTTACGGGATAACTTCAAAAATCTGTAACAAGGAAACGAAACATATTAATATAATGAATACAAATACAAATTAAATAATTATCTAAAAAATACAACAGATTTATAATGAATACGTGATTGATTTGTCGTTTTTATTTATTTATATATTAAATAATTTGTATTTATGTTATATATTAAATCAGGGAGCTGACTGGTCCTCATTAGCTGCAGCCTGGAGACTGACGGGTGACAGGAGTGCATGGCGTGCCATGGTTAATAGTTTACAGGATGGACACGACCCTCAATCATGAGGAGTACGACTGAGAAGAAGTGACCAAATATTCAGGTTTTTAAATATATAAACTAACTAACTAACGAACCAACACACCGTCTCTCCAAAGGGGTAGGCAGAAAGAATGGACTGTCACACTTTTCTTTCCTGACATATTTCTCTCGCTTCCTCAACATAATATATTATTAATAAAAAAAACACTGTTTCTTCTATCAACGATTATTTTCAATCAATGTTTATTTTTTTTATATACTTTATATACCTACAAGACATTATTAAAAAATGAAAATTAAATACCAAACATTTTAATATCTGTCAAAATTGACCACATTTGTGAAAAAAAACTTTCATATTCAGTAACAATAATAATAATATTATTATTATTGAATATGAAAGTTTTTTTTCACAAATGTGGTCAGTTTTGACAGATATTAAATTGTTTAAAAAAAATACCAAACATTT
Source organism: Lepidostoma basale (assembly GCA_022606425.2). Classification (NCBI taxonomy): domain Eukaryota; kingdom Metazoa; phylum Arthropoda; class Insecta; order Trichoptera; family Lepidostomatidae; genus Lepidostoma; species Lepidostoma basale. Next base: position 69,400 of record JAHDVF020001422.1, on the reverse strand, counting down.
TAATATCTGTTAAAACCGACCACATTTGTGAAAAAAAAACTTTTATATTTAATAACAATAATAATATTATTATTATTAAACATAAAAGTTTTTTTCACAAATGTGGTCAGTTTTGACAGATATCAAATTGTTAAAAAAAATATAGAGCATCTTAATATCTGTCAAATCTGATCAATAATAATAATAAGAAAAAATAAATAATAAAAAAATATAAATAAAACGAAAAAAAAAATTAAGAAAAAAACGCATTTATACTAAATAATAAAGATATTTATGTAATATCGATTAAGAAGGGTTTGTGTTTTCGAAACATGTTTGGTATTTTTTTTAAATAAATTGAGTGCTCTGTACAAAGTAAATAAAAAAAGAAACATTAAAAAAAGTACTGTGCAGAAATTACGTTTTCATAACATATTTATAGATTAATTTTGATATTTTAATTCTGCAATGACGATTTTTTTAAGAATTAAAATACTGTTTTTTCAGCTTTTTAGTTATTTTTCTTAACATGTTTCAAAGTTCTCACATTTCTTCTTCAACGAAATAAACTTAATTTCTCCGATGACGAAGCTGTATAGTCTTCGAAACATGTCGAGAAAAATAATCCCAAAAGCGGAATAAAACAATGTTTTAATTTTTAAAATATCACAACTGAATATAGCAAAAAATCCTTACGTAAATGGGTATCCTTTATGCAGCAAAAATATAAGCACAATAACTTGAATTTAATGTATAAAACAATTCACTTTTAAAAACACAAATCCGCAAACAGTTTTAAACAGCGTCAGAGCTCAGAGATGATCGCACAATAATATGTTTGAGAAGCGCTGACACCCTTATATATCCGGGAACACGGCCACCGTCCGCACGATTTGCAGAGGCCAATCAGCGTCCGCCATTCGAAATAAGGGTGGAACAATTTTGGTCAAAACGAACTGTGGCTCGGGAACGTAAACCAGACAGAAATGCACATGTTTATTATACACTATACATTTTTATATATTTAATTAACAAGTAATATTTTATTTACTTTTATAAAACTTAATTTACTCTTATATATTACTATAATTAACTAACTAACCATCACGCCGTCTCCCCGAAGGGGTAGATAGAAAGAATGAACTGCCATACTTTTCTTTTCTGACATATTTCTCTCGGTTCCTCAACATTCTATATCGTGTCATGCGTCGATTTCTCTGACTCCTTACATGGCCGATATTCAATATTTGATTTATTTGATCGTGACCCGTTTTCCTTGGTCTTTCTCTATTTCTTGTTCCATTTACATCGTTAACGTATACTAAATTTTTACCATTATTTCTTCATTCATTATTTCTTTATGTGCAAACCATCTTAATGATCCTTTCATTGTTTTGTTCATAACACCATTATTCGCACCGCATATTTCCACTTATAATATTTTCATTCGACACTCTATCATACACAGAGTATCCGCACATTCGTCTAAGAGATCTCATTTCTACTGCATTTATTCTACTTTCATCCTTCTCCTGCCAGTTCCATGCTTCGCTTCCATACATAAGGGTCGGTAGAAGAATATCATTGTGCACTGCCATTCTAGAATTTTTGGATAAGTTTTTGTTTGCGATGACAATTTTAAGTGCACCATTCTTTCAATATCCCTCTCTACTCGCCCATCTCTTGTAAAAATACTACCTTAATACACTCATCAATAATTATTACCATAATTATTACTACAATTATTACTATAATTATTCTAATTATTGTAATTTCTCTCAACGCCGTCTCGCCAAAGTGGTGGACAGAAATAATAGATACTGTTCTTTCCTGATATATTTATCGTGTCATGCACGCACGTTGAATCCACCTACATTTAATATCTGCTCGATTTGAGCGTGCCACGTTTTCCTCGGTTTATTCTATCTCTTGTTCCGCTTACGCCGTTAGCATATACTTTCTTTATATTTCTTCCCATGCTTCCGAACCATCTTAATGATCCTCGCATATTATTTTACAACACTTTTAATCGCTTCTTCTATTTTCGTTTATCAATTTCAAATTTATCACATTTAAAAAAAAAACGATAATTAAAAAAAAAACGATTGGGTTATAAAATTCAATGATATTTACATCTTAGAAGACAATGTTAATAAGTCCAAGGTATTGATTTTTGAAAAGGAAGAAACCATGACAGTCTGCAACATTAGCGTGAATGGTGAAAATTTGGAGCAAGTAGTTGAGTTTGTGTATTGAGGTAGTATGTTTACAAGAGATGCTAGAGTGGAGAGGGATATTGAAAGAAGGGTTGGGGCAGGCAACAAAGTGAATGGTGCACTTAAAGTTGTCATCGCAAACAAAAACCTATCCAAAAAAGCTAGAATGGCAGTGCACAATGGTGTTCTTCTACCGACCCTTATGTATGGAAGCGAAGCATGGAACTGGCAAAGGAAGGATGAAAGTAGAATAAATGCAGTAGAAATGAGATCTCTTAGACGAATGTCGAATGAAAATATGAGAAGCGAATGCGGTGCGAATGATGGTATCATGAACAAAATAATGAAAGGATCATTAAGATGATTTGGACATATGGAAAGAATGAATGAAGAAAGAATGGTTAAAAAAATATATGTTAATGATGTAAATGGTACCAGAAATAGAGGAAGACCGAGGAAAACATGGCACAATCAAATAAATCAAATATTGAATGTCGGCCATGTGAGGAGTCAGAGAAATCGACGCGCGTGCATGACACGATGTATGAATGTTGAGGAAGCGAGAGAAATGTGTCAGGAAAGAAAGGTGTGGCAGTCCATTCTTTCTGCCTACCCCTTCGGGGAGACGGCGTGATGATTAGTTAGTTAGTTAGAAGACAATAATTTTTGGGGTTTATTTTAAAATTATTTTCAGGTAAATCTGTTAGTTTCTATAGTATTATAATGTTATTCCATTAGGTTAAGTAACACAGTGAAATGTTTTGATGTTGAGTTTCTCGAATTAGCATGACATCACAAGGGGAATGTATATAATTAAAAAGTCATTAGGCACAAATAAAATCCAGGTTTTTCCCTCATTAAAGGATATTTTGTCATAAAGCAGGTATAACAAAGCCCACAGACCTGTTTTATGCATTAATATTTAAACGTTTTGAAATAAATTTGGATACATTATTATTTTGTTTCGGGATTGTTAAAAAAAACAGCGATTCTTAGAAGGACTAGGCAAAAATAATGAGCCATCCAAAACAAGTGGCTGATATATTTTTTATACGTATTAAGTCATCATACATCGCATCCCGCACACTCCTTGATTTCCTCGACGGAAACAACATAGGCAGAAAGGATGTAAAAGAAAGTATAAGTTTACTGTGTGAATGGAAAAAATAAATATAGAGGAAAACCTGACGCGATCAAATAAATCAAATTAAAAATGCCGGACACGCGAGGAATCGGATAAATTGACGTGAGTATGTTACACGATATATGAATGTTGGGTGTGTGAATTAACTGTGTCTTTATAAAACAGTGTGGCAGTTTATTCTTTCAGCTAACGGCATGATTTATTATTTAGGTACAATCAAAATAGAAAAAATTAACAATCCCGAAACAAAATAATAATGTATCCAAATTTATTTCAAAATATTTAAATATTAATGCATAAAACAGGTCTGTGGGCTTTGTTATACCTGCTTTATGACAAAATATCCTTTAATGAGGGAAAAACCTGGATTTTTGCGCGGGAGATGCCTATTGGTGGCGATGAGGTTCGCAACCCATCACACCGCGTCTCTCGCGTTGGCGAAAAGAGAAGAATGGAGTGCAGCATCGATTAAAGTGTTGCAGTTCATTCTTTCTGTCTACCCTTTCGGGGAAACGGCGTGATGGTTAGTTAGTTAGTTAGTTATCAAAATAGAATTTAAATATAGGTACTTAGGAGTTTGAAAAACTTTGTTTAATCCACTAATTAATAAAAAATATTATAAAATATGACGTGTTTCGGATTAAACAAAAAAATTCAAACTCCTAAGTATATTAGGTACTACGAAATTCCACAGTGTTAATGCCTTAGCATTCAATAAGTTGAATTTAAATATAATTTAGATCTATATTAGTACAAATAGCTAGCAGACAAATGAAAATAGTTGATGAATAAAGAATGGTAAAGAAAATATATGTTAACGACGTAAACTGAAATAAAAATAGAGGACGACCGATCAAATAAATCAAATATTAAATATTGGCAACGCCAGGAGTCGAAGAATTTGACGTGCGTGCATGACACAATGTATTCTATTGTGATTAATACGAATGAAACAACATATGTTTTTCTAGAAGTTTTATTATATTGCTTTATTATATTATGACAAGTTTCGCCCTTCCCAGGCATTATCAAATGTGGCTATACTTGGGCGTGTTACTCTTAATATACTCTATTGAGAGGAGCATAGTATGGTAAATTAACAATGATGTGGCTTTATACAATGGAAAAGATAATTATTGGGGAGTCCAGAAAATAGAAAGTGTATCCTGGATCTCATTATGAAATTTTTACCTCGTTAAGGAATACTAAATGTAATTATATAAATCAAATTAGTTATTTGAGGTAGCTCATTATTAAACTATTACTAAGAAAACAAATGTTCAGTTTATAAAACGATTTTACATATTATTGGGAAATAAAAAATAATTATTCGGAAAAGCCTAGAGATATGAGTTGTTTCCTGGAAATCATTATGAAATTGTTGCTGTAATGTTTATATCATTTAAGGAATATTAAATAAAATCATATAAATCAAAGTAACTCCATTAAAGTATTGCTAAGAAACCAATTGTTTAGTTTATAAACGATTTTATGTATTTCAAAAAATTTACTAAAGATTATAAGTAAAATATATGAAGTGGCCTTCCTGCAAATCGATGATTAGGGTCATGTATTATTGTCTTCTGTACCTGAAATATAAAATAAACATAGTGCAGAATCAAGAGTTCAATTAATCTAATATTGGAACTACATTAAGGAGTGGGGATGAATAGATGTAAGTTTGTTGTTCTGCTGAGAAGGCATTTTGGCGGTTGCGTATCTAAAACAATATAAATTAAATATATAAACATTTTTTCGTTAATGATTATGCTGATATAAAACTGTGTAAGGCCTATACTGACATTTACCATTGAAACTAGAGCGGATACCACAAGAATGAAGGCTAGAAGGGTGACGATGATGAGATGAGGACGCTGAGGATGTTAGCAGGAAGGACTATTCAAGATAGGGTGAGGAACACGGCTATCCGCGAGATCTGCAAGGTGGAGGATGTCGTGAGATGTGGCAGATAGCGCAGAAGATACTGGAATGCACACGTGCAGAGGATGGATCCCACCAGAATCCCACACGCTGTGGCGCATCAGATTCCTGCCGGCTGCCGTACCCCCGGAAGACCGCCGAAGAGATGGAGAGATAGCTCCCAAGAGAGGCCAGCCTGATTTCAGGAACAAACCAAAGGTCTATAAGGAGAAGAAGAACAAGAAGAAGAAGAAGCATATCAAATATTATAATTTAAAAAGTAATTTGATTGAATTCAAACGTTTCAGTTTTAAAATACGGAAAAAGTTATTGTGCTTTTCCTACTGGTGGGTACACTTTTTATTTTTTTTACAACAACAAACTATCACGCCGTTTCAATGAACCACCACACTACTCTATCTTGGCACATCTCTATATTTTCCTCCACATTCATTCAGCGAGTCATACACGCTCGTCGATTCTTTCGGCTTCTAACATGACCATTTTGTTTTTCTAAATTTTTAATTATGTTTTGGATTTCAATCTCACCATATATTTTTTGGTTTCCTTCTATTTATTATTTTAATTACATTTCTTATATTTGTATTGAATACTCTACTGTATCGACCTTCCTACCTTCGACCTTACGACCTTCGTGGCAAATTGGCAAAAAACAAAAATTGTCACACCAAAACTTCCTGGTTCGATTCCCGGCGAAGTAGTTTGATTGTCATTTTTACTTCAGTCTGGTGTAGAATTCAAGTAACAATAAAATTAATTAATCTATGGTTTTGGCAGAAACGCATTGATATTTAACATTACTAACTGTTTAAATAAAAAGCTTTGTTATAAATATCACAATTAATTATATTTTGTCGCGACAGCTGTTTCGCTAACCGATGTAAGCATTAGTTGACAATGCTAACACCGGTAAGCGAAACAGCCCTCGCGCCAAAATATATAATATATTGCGATATTTATAACAAAGTTTTATTTTATTTAATCAGTTTATAAAATTAAGTTAAATTAACTCACAACATCCTCCACCTTGCGGATCTCGCGGATAGCCGTGTTCCTCACCCTATCTCGAATAGTCCTTCCTGCTATCATCCTCAGCGTCTTCATCTCTGCCACCCGTACTTTAGCCTTCGTTCTCGTGGTATCCGCTCTCGTCTCAATGCTATATGTCAGTATAGGCCTTACGCAGGTTTTATATATTCTGACCTTACTGTCTGTTCTTATATACTTGTTTTTCCATATTATATCCTTGAGACAACCTGATACCGCCGAAACCTTGTTGACTTGTCCTATTGTTTCACTAACAATATCATTTTGACGGAGCAGATCCACTCCCAGATACCTGTTCCAGCATTCTGTCATGATGTGCACATTAATTGATATATAAACAGATATTTTACCATATTTTTAGGTTTAAGGTTTTCATTTTGAATTACTTGCTTCGAAACTTATTATTCGAGTACCTATTATTAATATTTTTTCCGCTTATATACTGTTTGGAATTGGTGGGGATAAAGGGGGTTGATTATTAACCAATCACAGAAGACAATACACAAAATGGCGGCCGTATTAATTTAAATTTATAAGTATATATTAATTTAAATTTATATTTTAAACTGAATAAACCACCATTACACCTTTCTCTAAAGAAGTGGGCAGAGAATATAGAGTTACCTACATCTTTATTCAGATATTACTTTCGCATATTAAGAGTAAAGAGGAAATTTGTAAAAGAACTGTAAACGAGCTTTATCTAGAAAACTAACTTACTGACTAACCATCACGCCGTTTCCCAGAAGGGATAGGCATAGAGGTTTCACCTTCATAATGCTCTTTTCTGACCTACCTTTTTAGATTCCTCTATTGTTATATATCGTAATATGAACAGGCGTCGATTTTTTCGATTTCGAATGTGGCCGCCTTTTAGTATTGGATTAATTTTATCATGCCATACTTTCCTTGCTCTTTTTACGACTTCTCTCTTCACTCACTCTGCTTGTGTACAACATTTAAACCATTCTTCTCTCGTCCATAATGTTAAATGAATATAGTAAAAAAATAAAACACTTTATATATAACCACGGTAGGTATAGTTATTCTGCTTTTTCTTCTTCCTAGCCTTCCCTCCAATGCTGGATATAGGCCTCTTCCATCTGTCTCCATTTTTCTCTATCCTGTGCCGCTTCAATCTATTTTTCCCGGCGACCACAACAATATCGTTGGCCCATCTCTTCTGTGGCCGACCGACACCCATTTTGTTTTCCCATGGCCTCCACTTTAAGACTTTGGGAGTCCATCTTGAACTTGGCTGTCTGGCTACGTGTTTTGTCCATTGCCATTTCAATTTTGTGATCCGATCAATGATATCGGCGACTTTTGTTCGGCAGTATAGTTATTAACTAACTAACCATCACGCCGTCTCCCCGAAAGGGTAGGCAGAAAGAATGGACTGCCACACTTTTCTTTCCTGACATATTTCTCTCGATTCCTCAACATTCATACATCGTGTCATGCACGCGCGTCGATTTCTCTGACTCCCCACGTGGTTGACATTCAATATTTGATTTATTTGATCGTGCCACGTTTTCCTCGATCTTCCTCTATTTTTGGTTCCATTTACATCATTAACATATAATTTTTTTACCATTCTTTCTTTATTCATTCTTTCCGTATGTCCAAACCATCTTAATGATCCTTATAGTTATTATTTATTATTATTATTATTTTATTGAATCGCTCTTTACATCATGACAGAATGAGCCAAATCGATGTAAAGGGTATTATTAGAGCTATCACAGTGATTCTCGTGACGTGTGATAGGTAGCAAATCTATCGCCATTTTATTGTCACGTGAATTCTTCACCAGACCAAAGACCAGACCAGACCAATGACTACCACTTTGCCCTCGCCGGGAATCGAACCCTGAACCTTCGGGTGGCAGTCAATGCACTTACCACTCGGCCACGAAGGTCCTCGTTATTACTGTATTATAATACAATACCCCTGAGTATAATAATACACACCCATTATAATTGTATTATGATACAACACCCCTGTCCAAGTAGTCCTTAATGACCAATTACTATTTGCTTACACCCCTTTGTTATAACCAATATAAACAAATAAAAAATATTCCTGGAATCGATTACTGCCGAAAATTTGTTTTATTTGATTCCAGACCTTAGCAGCACGTATGGGGAAAACCGATTAAGGCGATGCCAACCTTATGGACCAAGAACTATAACATATAAAATCATAATTAAATAAAACGATGTTTTTTTAACTACTTCCACTTTTGTCTTTTTTTTGGACAGCGACCGGTTTCGCCAGACTCGCTGGCAGACAGACTGGTCACCAGTCTGGAGATGCCAGCGAGCCTGGCAAAACCGGTCGCTGTCGAAATAAATACGAAAGTCGAAAAGAAGGAACCATGACAGACTGCAACATTAGTGTAAACGGTGAAAATCTGGAACAAGTGGATGAATTTGTTTATTTAGGAAGTATGTTTACAAAGGATGGGAGGGTGGAGAAGGATATTGAAAGAAGGGTTGGGGCAGGCAATAGAGTAAATAGTGCACTTAAAGTTGTCATCGCAAACATTAGCCTATCCAAAAAAGCTAAGATGGCAGTGCATAATGGTGTTCTTGTGCCGACCCTTATGTATGGAAATGAAGCATGGAACTGGCAAAAGAAGTAGAATAAATGCAGTAGAAATGAGATCTCTAAGACAAATGTGTAGCAAATCTGTATATGATTGAGTGACAAATGTAAGTATAAGAAGTGAATGTGGTGCGAATGAAAGTGTTATGAACAAAATAAGGAAAGGGTCATTAAGATGGTTTGGACACATGGAAAGAATGAGTGAAGACAGAATGGTAAAGAAGGTATATGTAAACGGCGTGAACGGAGCTATAAATAGAGGATGGCCGAGGAAAAGGTGGCACGATCAAATCAATCAAATATTGAATGTCGGTCACGTGGGGAGTCGGAGAAATCGACGTGCATACATGACAAGAAGTATGAATGTAGAGAAAGCGAGAGAAGTATGTCAGGACAGAACAGTGTGGCGTCCGAAACACGTTTGTGTTAATTTAATTTAAAAACATAATTACCTAAGTGTTGCTTTCAAATAAATAAACGTTGTTCAAAAATAGAATGTCTTATTAAGGAATTTTCTTAATTTTCATTATTTAAACATATTGATAAAAAGTCATGTTTTGTAGAAGTTTTAAAATATATTTTATTTTATGGGTTCGCCTTGTTATTGCATTTGATAATATGATATTAAGACGTATTTAATTAACCGTCGCGTTACCATGTGGTCAATTGAGTTTCCACTGCCAATTTAAAGTTGATTTTCTTAAAACCTATGGACCCTAATATTATAAAAAAATTGTAATCTTCCATTGAAGTGTTCTCAATATTTCGTAATAAAAAAAAAGCAAAAAATTACTTCCTTCATCCCAAAAAAAAATATTTTCTAAGACTGCCCTCACCTTCATTCGTGTTAAGGTAGAATTTGTTTTGCTAATATTTACAACTTTATCAAAAGTGACAAATACTTACTCGCTGTTTTGAACGTATTATAAATTATATCTTTGGCCTTTTTCATATGTACGTAATAATACCGACTGTGGACGGAAACGCAGCACGCAACTTAATAATATCAGAACTGTGAAAATATTAACACTTTACCAAAAGGGACAAATATTAATACGTACTCGTTGTCTTGAACGTACTATACATTTTGCCTAGGTGCCTTTATCATACGTAAAATCTCGTAAAGTCTCGCCCCGCCGGCCGCGGCGCGGCGCGGCGGGGCAAGACAAGTTTATACTTGGTGTCAGTCGCTCGTATACTGTGACGCATTCCATATCAGAAATCGCATGGTTCCAGAAAAAAATTAATAATGATATGTTTTTCAAATAATCCATGTATGATATCGATCTATTCCTAATGAAATTCCCTACAAGATGACATAAATTAAATTTTGATTCATCGAGTCATATGCTTGATATTTAGATAAAGTTAGCGGTAAACTGAATTGATCACATGGGAGCGAGCGTTTTGTTTTGAACACGGTACGTTAAGGGTTAATTTTATTATCATTTATATTTGATTTAATTATTAATTTATATGATTAAATATATTACAATGTCTTATATCAAAAATCAACGTAACACAACATTTTTGTGAACATAAAAGTAGAGACAATTGAGTGCAAAAACTCTTCCGTTTTATCCTAAATTCAAACATCATATTCACATCCCGATATGACTTATAATATTTACTAAAAATCCTGTCATTCATTAAGCCTCACTAGTTTTCAAAAAATAAGGCCCTATATATAGATGTATATCTCCCTGAAACGAGACACCAAACAGTGACTTTTTGACTGTACAGTAACCAGTGCATTTCTCTCGGACTGTCTGGACCCCAGTAGCGACTTTTTTTTATACATATTGATGAAAATGTCTGTTTCTTCTGTCTGTTTCATATTAAAACCCAAATTATTAAATACGTTTTTTTATTTATTTGTTATTAAATAGATATATTGCAATGAAGTATGTTATCAAATATCTGGTAAGAAGTCGGCTGGAATATAGTTCCGTTATTTGGTCACCGCCTGGGATCCGATATTCTCTGATGGTGGAGCGAGTGCAGAAAAAATTTCTGCGCTTTCTTTACCTCAGGGAGCGCGGTTATTACCCGTGGCTCTTTCCGACTGAATTCTTGCTAGGTATGCTAAGCTACCAATCTTTGGAGAGAAGGAGGAACATTCACTTAGGAGTTCACTTCTTTCAGCTGATTGGCGCCCGTATACAGAACTCGGATGTCCTGAGTGATGTAGGTGTATTTGTCCCTGATAATTACCTTCGTCAAAGACAGCACAGATTGTTTTATTTGCCACGCTGCAGAACCAACCTGCCAATGGTTATGCCTGTAGGTAGGGCAATCTTATTGCTTAATCGGATCGCCTCGGAGGTCGACATATTTCGTGATAGTGTGAGTTGCCTCAGGGATGCAATATCAATGTTATGATTATTTATAATTCTTAAACTTTTTTATTTATTTATATGTTTTTATGCTTCTCTTTTAAATTCTTTTAATGTAATTGCAAACGATCTGGAAATATTTCTGTAATGTTTGTAATTTTTATTAAAATAAATGAAATGAAATGAAATATTACAATATTAGTGATTAACTTAAAACATTTTTAATAGGAACTTAACCGACTGCTACAATCTTCTAATGAAAAAACCTACCTAAATATAATATATGATATATAATAAATAATAAAAATATTATATAAATCCCCAATTCAAACATCTCATTCGTACGATTTGATACTCCTTGAATTGATTAATATTTTTTTAGCATACCTCTCCAATTCTCACCAGCAGGTATCACATTACATATTTTGAAACCGTTTATGGAAAAATATTTGATGCACTATCACACTAAGATTTTCCTTGCATTCAACTCTTCGTCAATCATTTTCGTCCTATTCTATCATCTATAATATGTACAAAGATTACGTATACACTAAAAAAATATAACGCCTGTCCGAAATATCGAATTTGGAACCATTATTTCATCGTATGAAGCACTCACTTTGACATCTTAAATCTTATGTATCTAAGACATTTTAAACTTATTGATATAAAATAATAAAACACTTTGTATTCAACCATGATATGGTTATTATATTTGACGCATAATAACTTATTATATTGCCCCGATAAAGCTTGGGTCCAAGTGAAATAACTTGGCGTCAATTATAATAAACATGCCGTGGTCAAATATTATACAAAGTGTTTCATAATTTTATACCTGTAAGACTTCTAACATTAGTTTATGTTATTAAATATATTATAATGTCATATATCGAAAATTTGCTTAACAAAACATTTTTAGTGAAGATAAAAACAGAGATTTTCCCCTCGGGAACATACTTTTTATACTTATAAATACAATCCCAACCCTAACTGGTCTTCCATTCCTTGACAATAATGTAAGACTTTATCATAAACCCTAAATCCTCCCTCGCTCTCTTTCGGAGGGATACTCCTGGCCATGCATTTAGCCCCATCATAAAACAACCACCAATTTAGAGCTGAACCTCTGTAAGCCAGACGATCCAAGTCCAAGTCCAAGTCGACTACTAAACTCTTCCAATATAAAAATATAGTACTGTATCATGCATTTCTCTCGAATTGTCTGGAAGAAGCGACTTTTCTTTTTTTATTTAATTTTTTAAACATATTGGTGAAAATGTCTGTTTCTTGGAAGTTTTATTATATTTAATTCGTAGGATTCGCCTTCTTTCATATTAAAACCCAAATTATTAAATTATTTCATTTTATTTTTTATTATTATTTATTTCCTATTAAATTTATTACAATAAAGTATGTTATCAAATATATAACAATATTAGTGATAAACTTAATACATTTTTACATTTATTTAATACATTTCTTCAAATGAGAAAACCTACCAAAGTCAGACCACAACACTCTCCAATTATCACCAGCAAGTATTACATTATTTGAAAACTATCATATGCACTATCACACTAAGATTTTCCTTCCATTCAACTTTTCGTCAATCATTTTCATCCTCTTCTATCGATTTATATACAAACATTACGTATACAATATTACTAAAAAATTACGCCTGTCCGAACCATCGAATTTGCAACCATTGAAGCACTCACTTTGACATCTTAAATCTTAGACATTTTAAACTTATTGTTATATTATTATATAATAAAACATTTTGCATTCAACGTGGTATGGTAACTATATTTGACGCATTATAACTTATTATACTGCCCCGATGAAGCTTGGGTCCAAGCGAAACTACTTGGCGTCAATTAAAATAAACATGCCGTGGTCAAATATTATACAAAGTGTTTAATATTTTTATATCTGTAAGTTTATAAGTACAACAACAACAACAACAAACCATCACGCCGTTTCCCCGCAGGGGTAGGCAGAGAGAAAGGATCGTTCACACATTCTTTCAGCGAGTCATACACGCACGTCGATTCTTCCGGCTTCTGACATGACCAACCTTTAATATTTGATCAATTAGGTCATGCCATGTTTTCCTCGGTCTACCTCGACTGCTTACTCCAAGCTTAAAAGTAATATTCATCATCTAAAGTACCTATATAGACATGTAAAATGTAAAGATTAAAAACCAATATGGTTTGGATAGATATTTTAGACACTCACAATGTTAAACCAAAGTTTCGAACTGTTTTTTAATCTTCTTCGTATTTCCACCTTTTTCAGATGAATCTCTAGACTTCCTCCTGATAACCTTTTGTCTAACAAACATGTAATTATTCGCTTCATTGTCGGTTAAATTGCCAGCATCTTCAAATGAAACTTCTTTGATGTCTTTGGAATTCTGCGTATTTTCACTCGGGTAGGTCACAGGAATTTTCTGGTTATATACCACGTTGAAGTGGTCGCATTTGATATTTACAACATCGGGTGATGGATAGGTCACTCCTTGACCATTGATAAGGAGATCCAAAGAATAACCGTTTCCAGTTTCTGTTCCTCGACTTCCATAAGGACCTTTGGAGAACCCGTTCTGTGGAGTAGGCATTTTGCTGGTTGAGTATCTGAAACAATATAAATGAAATACATAAACATTTTTATATTATGTGTATGCTGAAAGTTTAAGAAGGAAAATTAAACAATGTTATATTCAGCAAAATGCTACCAACGGTAAGAAATAGAGCAAGACCAAGAAAAACATGGCACGATCAAATCAATTAATTGAAATGTCGCCATATTAGAGAAATTTGCTAAATGAATGCATAAATGACCGTTAACAATAGAGTTTTAGTAACAACTCTGATGTATAGGAATACAAGAATAAAACTGGCAGAATGAGAATAAGTGCAGAATATTTGCAGTAGATGTGAGATCCCTAAGATATAAGCGTGATTAAAAGAAGGTACTACAGAATTTCAAATGCTGATGAAAGGAAGGAATGAAGAGTGTAAGAAGGTATTATGAACAAAATTATGAAAAAAATCGCTGCAATAGCTTGGACAGATGGAACGCATGGATAAAGGAAGAATGGTTAAGAAACTATACGACGTGAATGGAGTACGAAGTCATGGGAGACCGAGGAACACTTGGCATGACCTAATTAATCACGAAGAATCGAGCTGGTTGTATGAATCGCTGTATGAATGTGGAGGATTCTAGAAACGTGTCTCAAATCGAGTAGTACGGCGCTTCATTCGCTCTGCCTATCCCTTCGGAGAAACAGCGTGATGGTTTTTTCTTGTTACCGTATTGGAGAAATTAAACATGCATAAGGAAACGAAAGTTTAAAAAATTAATAAGAATGGAATTTTTATAATATTCTCAAATAGCAATGAATAAATATTGCAATGAACAAAAAGATGACAGAGTCTGCAACTAGTTCTCAAATGAATGTGCCCAAAACTGAATTTAAAAATTTCAATATATAAAAAGCGTACTCACCAGTAAAAACAAAAAACAACACTTAAATAAAATTCTTATTTTAAAACTTGCTCTATTTATATCAAAATAATATTTAAATTTCAGTAAGCGACGTGTATTTTACTATATTTTTGTCTTAATAGTTTAAGTTTCACTTTGATAGGTTTGCTTCAAAACTGATTAGTCGAGTGACAATTATTAATATTTGTTCCGCTTATATACTGTTTGGAATGGGTGGGGATATAGGGGGTTGATTCTTAACCAATAACAGGAGACCATAAACAAAATGGCGGCCGTATTTGATTGCTAGAATTTTAATATACAACAACAACAACAACAACAAACCATCACGCCGTTTCCCCGCAGGGGTAGGCAGAGAGAATGGACCGCCACACTACTCTATCCTGGCAAACCTCTCTAGCTTCCCCCACATTCATACAACGAGTCATACATGCACGTCGATTCCTCCGACTTCTAACATGACCAACCTTTAAAATTTGATTAATTTGGTCATGCCATGTTTTCCTCGGTCTGCCTCGACTTCGTACCCCATTTACATCATTAACGTATACTTTCTTAACCATTCTTTCACCATCCATGCGTTCCATATGCCCGAACCAACGCAGCGATCCTTTCATAATTTTGTTCATTATACCTTCTTCCGCTCTACATTCCTTTCTTATATCAGCATTTGAGATTCTGTCGTATATCGTTCTACCACACATACGTCTTAGGGACTTCATCTCTACCGCATTTATTCTACTCTCATCCTTCTTTTGCCAGTTCCATGCTTCGCTTCCATACATTAAGGTTGGGACCAGAACTCCATTGTGAACGGCCGTTTTCGCTTTCATTGATAAATTCTTGTTTCCAATAACTATTTTTAAAGATCCATTCACTTTGTTACCCGCACCAACCCTTCTTTCGACGTCACTATCCGTTCGGGCATCTGCTGTGAACATACTACCTAAATACACAAATTCCCTCACCTGTTCCAAGTTCTCTTCTTTCACACTTATATTACAAACTGTCATTTAATATACGAGACTAATATATTCAACTGAATAAATAATTATCACATCTTTCTCAAAAAAAATATGATAATGGACACATGGAAATAATGAATGAAGAATGAATGGTAAAAAAATATATATGTTAACAATGTAAATGAAACTAGAAATAGAGGAAGACCGATTAAAATGGGATAAATCAACTATTTAATGTCGGCCACGTGAGGAGTCAGAGAAATCAACGCGCGTGCACGACACGATGTATGAATGTTGAGGCAGCGAGAGAAATATGTCAGGAAAAAAAGTGTGGCAGTCCATTCTTTCAGCCTACCCCTTCGGGGAGACGGCGTGATGGTTAGTTAGTTAATTAGTTTTTAACAGCGTTATAAATTTAACTGGTTTAAAACATGTTATATATCAGAGTATAATTTGTCAATCCCAAGTAAACATATTTTATTTGTTTAGTATTAAAATTGTTTTAGGAAAAATTGACGTGCGTGCATGACACGATAAATAATTGTTGAGGAACGAGAGAAGCATGTCAGGAAAGAAAAGTGAAGCATTCCTTTTTTTCTGTCTACCCCTTTGGAGAGACGGCGTGATGGTTTTTTAGTTAATTAATTTAATGAAATCTGATCAATTTCATTATGAATAATATTTTTTTCTTAGAATATTTTATAATTTGATATTCATTTTCAACATTTGTCTCTAATGGCTTTCTTATGATTTATGTATTGTATTATTTAGAAAGTAAAATAAACATTTGCAATGACTCATTATAAATATATTAGTTATTAGATTTGTCAAAATACAAATTAAACACAAAGCTTACAAAATATATTAATTAGTTAGTTAGTTAATATGGAGTTTCATAACATTATTCAAGTAACAATAAACATCATTATGAATTGGTTAGTTTTGGCTTTAAATTTTCTTTTGAATTCAGGTAATTATATATACTAAGGATAATGGATTTATAGTTAAATTCTAAGTATTATATGGTAAGTAAAATAAGTTATAACAATAATTACAAGAAATACCCAATATTATTAACTTTATATGTGTTAAACCAATTTATTTATATTTCTAAGAAAATATAAATAAAATTACATTACCATTATGCCTGTGAAAATTTCATTTGAGTCCGTTCATTCCAGGAGTATTGTTTGCAGTAGTACCTACGAGTGACAGTGTGTTTACAAAATAACAAGACACTGTTTTTAATTTATTTTTTATGAATAGAAAAGGTCCGAGAAATATTTCAGTAATATTTTATATTCAAACATTGAAATAAATAAAAATGTTTTTTTTTTAAAGAAATATCTGTCATAAACACAAAACTAAAGTCAATTAATATTTATGTGTTTTTAATGATATTACATGGAAAGACAATTAAGGTTGTGATCATTATGTAAAATGATACTGTACAGTTAAAATATTTTAAACAATTACTATTTATTGTTGTAATGGTGTCTAGAAATTTGCATTTTTTTTTTGGCAATTTGTCACGGTTATTGGAAATTCAAAAACAAAACCACAAACACGTTCTGCCGTTAAAATTATTTTTATTTTCCTAATTTCGAGATAGTAGCAATTTTCTAATCACTGAGTTTTTTAGAAGCTAATGCCGTAAATTCCGCCTACTAAGACCCTGGAACCAATCAGATAGCATTTTATAACCAATTATATAAGAAGTGTTTCTTACACTATTTAATATCTCTCTGAAGTGAAAAAACTGTTTAGTTCATTCCCTTCAGGGAGTATATTTTAAATAGTGTTATACTAGAGCCGTTTAGAATTGAGTCTTGGGGCCATAAATGTCAATAGAGATAAGGATGGGAAGCGCGCCGGGACCGTTTTTTCATCGATCGATATACGATACAATCGACTATAATGATTTTATAATGATCTGTACGTTATGATATGTACGATGAGGCACTAATGATTGGTCTTTACCAAATGCAATTGCAGTGCGTGTTTTTTGCTGTAGGTGTGTTTACAGCAATTAAATAAATATATTCGTGTCACCACTCGTTGCGCACTATGGATAGTTTATTTTCTAACGTTGATTTGAAGAAATTACATGGCGATATTAGCCCTCAAACTCCAACAGTGATTCACAACGTATTCCTGTTTGTCAATGAATTGAAAAGTGATCCGAATAAAATGGTTTCTCTTAATTTCAACAAAGCACGTGAAATGGCCGCGTTTATTTGTGGTGTGAGTAGAGCGACAGTGGACTTTTAAGGGCCACAATATGATCTACTTTGTTTCTTATACTTAACTTTCTTTCTGTGTTTATAGACATACGGTACACAATTTTTAAAATTTAACAATTTTTCGGTTTATACTGGTATTTAATTTAGTATCTTGTAGTCACAAATTTCATACGAATTTAAACGCACATAAAACCAGTAAATAAAGTTTAATATCAAAACTTTGTTAACTCGTTAAAGTTTATGAACAAGATACGATAATAAACGTTACTTATCTATATATTTATTTTATTGTTACGCCCATCCCTAAACCGCTCCATAAGGCCCGTAAGTGCAAGCGAGATAGACATAGGGAAATGATTTATGGCCCCAAGACTCAATTCTAAACGGCTCTATACTACGGCCGTTTAGAACGGAGTCGTAGGGCCATAAATGTCAATAGAAATAGGGATGGGAGGCCCCAGGACCGTTATCGGTATACGGCTACCTGCTCTCGTGGTGTCGATGGGTCACTATAATGATTTTATAATGATATGTACGATGAGTCACTATACTACGGCCGTTTAGAACGGAGTCGTAGTGCCATAAATGTCAATAGAAATAGGGATGGGAGGCCCCAGGACCGTTATCGGTATACGGCTACCTGCTCTCGTGGTGTCGATGGGTCACTATAATGATTTTATAATGATATGTACGATGAGTCACTAATGATTGGTTTTTACCGAATGCAGTGCTTTTTTGTTATAAATGTGTTTACTGCAATTAAATGAATTCATTCGTGTGTCACCACTCGTTACGCACTATGGATACTTTATTTTCCAACATTGATTTGAAGAAATTACATGGCGATATTAGCCCTCAAACTCGAACAGTGATTCACAACGTATTCTTGTTTGTCAATGAATTGAAAAGTGATCCGAATAAAATAGCTTCTCTTAATTTCAACAAACCACGTGAAAATGGCCGCGTTTATTTGTGGTGTGAGTAGAGTGACAGTGGACCGAATAAAGACTGAATTATTGCAATCAAGCAGCCCCTGTACACCAAGAGCAAATTTTAAGAAACAAGAAACTGTCACCAATATTGACGATTTTGATAAAAGTGTATTGAAGCGGACTGTAGGTTCATTTTATGATAGTGGAGAGTATCCGTCCGTGGCGAAAATATTAGAAAAATACCGAGAGCAATTACCTGATTTTAAATGCGGAAAAACTTCGATGAGAACACTCATGAAGGAGATTGGGTTCAAGTATAAGAAAAATGCCGAAGGACGTAAATATTTAATGGAAAGAACAGATATTGTTTGTGCCAGAATGGACTTTTTAAGGAAATTGGATTTACTTAGAAGAACTAACGATCAGCGGCCGCGTTTCTATCTGGATGAAACATGGATTAATCAAAACCATTCAAGAAAGCGTATGTGGCTTGGAAGCAACGATGAAGGAGGTTTCAAGAATCAGCCTGTAGGAAAAGGTCAAAGATTGATAGTTTGCCATGCTGGTTCCGCAAGGACTGGCTTTGTTCCAGAAGCGAAGCTAATATTTAAAGCGGTAAAATCGAAGGATGCTGATTATCATACAGAAATGGATGGCGATACATATATGGCATGGTTTTCCGCATTCCTAAATATACTTGAAGAGCCCTCAGTTATAATCGTCGATCACTGATGAAGAAGACTCCGATGAGGATTGATACATTTTTTTGTAATATAAACGGCTCTTTTAAGGGCCACAATATGATCTACTTTGTTTTTTATACTTAACTTTCTTTCTGGGTTTATAGACATACGGTATACAAATTTTAAAATTAAACAATTTTTCTGTTTTTACTGGTATTTAATTTAGTATCTGGTAGTCACTAATTTCATACTAATTTAAACGCACGTAAAACCCATAAATAAAGTTTAATATCAAAACTTTGTTAACTCGTTAAAGTTTATGAACAAGATACGATAATAAACGTTACTTATCGATATATTTATTTTATTGTTACGCCCATCCCTAAACCGCTCCATAAGGCCCGTAAGTGCAAGCGAGATAGACATAGGGAAATGATTTATGGCCCCAAGACTCACTTCTGAGCGGCTCTAGTATAGTATAGTAGCACCTGATAAATTGGTTATAAAACGCTATCTATGATTGGTTCTGGGGCTTTAGTAGGCGGAGTTTATGGCATTATCTTCTAAAACACTCGGTGATAAGAAAATTACTGCTATCTCGAAATTAGAAAATAAATAAATTTAAATGGGGAAAGGACCTGTTAGTGTTGGTGGTTTTGTTTTTGAATCCCAATTATAACACAAATTTGAGAGAAAAATAGGAATACCAGACAACATTAGCTGGGGCACCATATATTTGAAATAATTAAATATAATAACCGAATTCCTTTTAAATTTTCACATTGTAGAGTAACACATCATAATGAATGTTGGTCACAAGTACCTACAATCAATAAACAACATTAAAACCTTATGGACTTTATTATTGTGATTATTGCAATTGAAGAAGATAGAATTGTGATTTAACAAAAAAAACATATTTTTGGTTTAATGACATAAATGGAACTAGAAAAAGAGGTAGACTGAGGAAAACGTCCCAGAATATTCAACGCCGGTCATGCGTGGAATTGAATGAATGAATGTACGTGCAAGACGCGATGTATTCTATTGCATATTATTTGTTGAACATTGATGTAAAATTTCACATTATACATTTCAAAATATTAATGATGTTAAATGAAATGTTTTGGTAGAAGTTGTAAACAATTGATTGTAAATAATACATTTGGCCGGACCAGAATATGGCAGCTGATTGTATTCATAAAATCAATTAAACTTGCGGACTCATAGAACAATGTTTATTTCTCTGTAAAAAACTACTACTTACTTCTACTTCCTACGACTTCGACTCTTGAAGAGTTCTATCCTCCTTGATGATTTTTTGCCAAGCTCCTCGATCCTGCGCCTTTTGTTCCCAGCAGCCCGATTCGCCCAACCTAGCCAGGTCAGCCAGAACATTGTCCATTAGGCGCTGTCTAGGCCTTCCTAGAGGTCTTACTCCAGTCGGTCTAGACGAGTACAGGGTCCTGATTGCTCTGGTCTCTTCAACTCAGCATAAGTACATGCCCAATCCATGCTAGGTGACCATCTCTTATGGTGCTCGTTATAAGAGTCTGTTAGGTCATCGTACGGATCTCTTGGTTAGTCTGGGTCCCAGGATAATTCTAAGTATTCTATGTAAACAACACTATATTAAAAAAAACAATTAAATAAACATTAACACGTTTCTGACGCAGAAGTCCTTCCTTGATGTAGTTAATTATAGTATCAAAACATATATATTTCAAGTTTTCATGAATGCGGTCAGTTTGGACAGATGTTTAAAAAACACGGTTGGCACAATTCTGTGTCTGTACCATGTATTTAATTAAATTTTTAATAAAGTGTTGTTTAAAAAAACAACATTGTTCCAAAATATAATGTTTTATAAAGGAAATTTAAGAAAATAAAATGTTCATTATTTAAGCATATTGATGAAAAGCCCTGTTTTCTAGAAGTTATATTACTCGTATATTATATTTAATGTGTAAGACATGGTTCGCCAGGTTATGGCATTTGATAATATGTATTTGCATTTGACAGACGTTTATTTTAAAATAAAACAAGTTTTTTGTATTATTTATTTTTGTTTTAATTATTAATATATGTTATTAAATACATTACAATGTCATGTATCAAAAATTAACCTTACGAAACCTTTTTTATGAAGATGAAAGCGGAGACAAGAGACTGCTAAACTCTTTCAATATAAAGAAAGGGTTCTTAGTTATATTCTTAATTCAAACATCATATTCACATCACAATCACTCAATATTACTAATATTTACTAAAAAACGTGTCAATCATTAAGCCTCACTCGTTTTCAAAAAAGTAAGGCCCTATAATGCATCTCCCTGAAACGAGGCACCAAAATTTTGATTTTTTGACTGTATATTATCATGCATTTCTCTCGGATTGTCTGGAACCCAGTAGCGTATTTTTTTTTATTTAATTTTTTTAACATATTATGTCTGTTTCTTACAAGTTTTATATATTTATGCGTAGGACATGGTTTGCCTTGTTATGGCATTCGTATTAATACCTAAATTATTAAATGAAAAATGATTTTGATTTTTAATATTTATTTTTTATTAAATATATTACAATGAAGTATATTATCAAATATATTACAATATTAGTGATTAACTTAAAACATTTATAAGGGAAACTTAAACAGAGACTGCTACAATCTTCTAATGAGAAAACCTTTCTAAGTTATATCCTAAATTCAAACGATTGCAAACTCATTGAATTGATTCATATTTTTTAACCTACGATTTATCTAGAAGATTTTATCTTAATCACATCAAAACTTAACGCTACGTGCTTCTCTGAATGAGTGAGCAAGAAAAGAAAGACCAGAACACTCTCCAATTCTCACCTCCAAGGATCACATTATTTTGAAACCATAACCAAAATGGTTTGGATAGATTATTAGACACACACACAATGTTAAACCAAAGTTTCAAACTGCTTTTTAATCTTCTTTGCATTTCCACCTTTTTCAGATGAATCTCTTGACTTCCTCCTAATAGCATTTTTCCTAACAAACTTGTAATCATTCGCTTCAAAATCGGTTAAATCGCCATCATCTTCAAATGGAACAACTTTGATGTCTTTGGAATTCTGCGTATTTTCACTCGGGTAGGTCACAGGAATTTTCTGGTTATATACCACGTTGAAGTCGGCGCATTTGATATTTACGACATCGGGTGTTGAATAGGTCACTCCTTGACCATTGATAAGGAGATCCAAAGAATAACCGTTTCCAGTTTCAACTCCTCGATTCCCATAAGAGCCTTTGGAGAAACCGTTCTGCTGAGTAGGCATTTTGATGTTGGGTATCTGAAACAATATAAATTAAATATATTAACATTTGTATACTATGTGTATGCTGGAAGTTTAAGAAGGAAAAGAAATCAATGTTATAATTGGTTACTTGTGATTGAATAAAGCATATTAATGTGATGAAAATAGCAACAAATTATTAAGACGTAAAGACGAAGTTTCGGCAAAATGGTACCAATGGTAAGAAATACCAATGGTAAAAACTGTGCGAACCAAGGGACTACTTAGAACATCGGAGATGAAGGTCCTAAGATCAATTACTGGAAAAACCCTCCGAGATCGTGTCCGCAACGCAGGAAAACCTGCGAAATAGAGGATATCGTTCAGTGGAGTAGATCCAGAAGAAGATACTGGAGGGACCATGTAGCCCGAATGAATGGTGACAGACTCGCGTATACAGCCGCCTATGAAATCCCTTCCGGACACCGCCCACCTGGAAGACCGCCTAAGAGATAGAGGGACAGCTGGATCTCATCATCCGACGAGATATGATTTCTGTGTCACAGATCGTCAGATCTATCAAAAGAAGAAGAAGAAGAAGAAGAAGGTAAGAAATAAAGGAAAATGAAGAAAAACATGGCACGATCAAATCAATGAAGTAGAATGTTGCCGTATTAAGAGCCAATAAATGCAAGAATGGCCGTTCACAATAGAGTTTCGGTAACAACCCTGATGTATGGAAATGAAGCATGGAACTGGCAGCATAATGAGTGCAGAATCATTGCAGTAGAGTTGTGATGCCTAAGATGTATGCGTAAGAAAAAAAAGGTACCTACTTCAGAATTTCAAATGCTGATCTAAGGACTGAATGCAGAGCGGAAGAAGGTATTATGAACAATATTATGAATGGATCGCTGCGATGGTTTGGACAAATGGAACGCATGGATAAAGGAAGAATTATTAAGAAACTATACGACGTGAATGTAATGGAGTCGTGGGAGACCGAGGAAAACTTGACATGACCAAATTAATCACGAAGAATCGACCTGTGTGTATGAATCGCTGTATAAATGTGAATGAACATGGCGTTCTATTCGCTCTGCCTATGCCTTCGGGGAATCTGCGTGATGGTTTGTAGCTGTTGCCGTATCGGAAGAACTGAACATGCATAAGGAAACGAAAGTGTGAAAAATTAAGAAGAACGGAATTCATAAAATATTTTCGAAACTAATTGAAATAAACAAAAAGGTAACGGAATCTAAAACTACATAGCTCCGTTACAAATTTACCAAAAAATAATTTATTTGTAATAAAAAAGGTACTCACCAGTAAAAACAAAAAATCAACACAAAAATAATATTCGTATTTTAAAAATCGCTCGAATAAAATCAAATTACTATTTAAATTGTAGTAGGTATTTGATATACAAATTAAAATTTACACATATATTTTACAATACTTTTAGGTTAATAATTAAAACTTCACTTTGATTAGCTTGCTTCAAGATCTATCAGTCGAGTGACAATTATTAATATGTGTTCCGTTTATATACTGTTTGGAATGGGTGGGGATATTAGGGGGTTGATTCTTAACCAATAACAGGAGACCATAAACAACATGGCGGCCATTATATGCGTACAATTTGATTGCTACAATTTTAATATATAATATCTTGAAGTGAATAAATAACCATCACATCTTTCTCTAAAAAAGTTATTATGATAATGACTCTCTAATAATGATGGTGATATGAACAAAATAATGAAAGGAACATTAAGATGCTTTGGACACATGGAAAGAATGAATGAAGAAAGAACGGCAAATAAGTATATGTTAACGATGTAAATGGAACTAGATATAGAGGAAGACCGAGGAAAATGTGAACTATTAATTGCGGCCACGTGAGGTTTCAAAGAAATCAACGCGCGTGCATGACACGATGTATGAATGTTGAGGCAGCAAGAGAAATATGTCAGTAAAAAAAAAGTGTGGCAGTCCATTCTTTCAGCCTACCCTTTCGGGGAGACTGCGTGATGGTTAGTTAGTTAGTTAATTAGTTTTTAACAGCGTTATGAATTTAATATGTTTTATCAAAAAATAACTTGTGAATCCCAAGTAAATATATTTTATTTGTTTGGTGTTAAAATCGTGGGAGAAATTGACGTGCGTGCATGACACGATAAATAAATGTTGAGGAAATTGAGAGAAGTATGTCCAAAAAGAAAAGTGAAGCGGTCCATTTTTTTCAGTCTGCCCCTTTGGAAAGACGGCGTGATGTTTTTTAGTTAATTAGTTTAATGAAATCTGATCAATTTCATTATTAATAATAATTTTATTTCTTAGAATATTTTATAATTTGATATTCATTTTTCAACATTTGTCTCTAATGGCTTTCTTATGATTTATTTATTGTATTATTGAGAAAGTAAAATCGGCTTTTGCAATGACTCAAACACTTATTATATATATATATATATATATATATATATATATATATATATATATATATATATATATATATATATATATATATATATATATATATATATATATATATATATATATATATATATATATATATATATATATATATATATATATATATATATATATATATATATATATATATATATATATATATATATATATACTATATATATATATATATATATATATATATATATATATATATATATATATATATATATATATATATATATATATATATATATATATATATATATATATATATATATATATATACTCTTATATATATATATATATATATATATATATATATATATATATATATATATATATATATATATATATATATAGCTTTAAAAATAGTTATTGGAAACAAGAATTTATCAATGAAAGCGAAAACGGCCGTTCACAATGGAGTTCTGGTCCCAACCTTAATGTATGGAAGCGAAGCATGGAACTGGCAAAAGAAGGATGAGAGTAGAATAAATGCGGTAGAGATGAGGTCCCTAAGACGTATGTGTGGTAGAACGATATACGACAGAATCTCAAATGCTGATATAAGAAAGGAATGTAGAGCGGATGAAAGTAATATGAACAAAATTATGAAAGGATCGCAGCGTTGGTTCGGACATATGGAACGCATGGATGGAGAAAGAATGGTTAAGAAAGTATACGTTAATGATGTAAATGGGGTACGAAGTCGAGGCAGACCGAGGAAAACATGGCATGACCAAATTAATCAAATTTTAAAGGTTGGTCATGTTAGAAGTCGGAGGAATCGACGTGCGTGTATGACTCGTTGTATGAATGTGGAGGAAGCTAGAGAGGTTTGCCAGGATAGAGTAGTGTGGCGGTCCATTCTCTCTGCCTACCCCTGCGGGGAAACGGCGTGATGGTTTTGTTGTTGTTGTTTGTTATATATTAGTTAATAGATTTCTTAAAATACAAATTAAACACTAAGCAAATAAAATATATTTATTTGTTAGTTAATTAGTTAATATGAAGTTTTACAACATTATTCAAGAAACAATAAACATCATTATGAATTGGTTAGTTTGGGCTTTAGAATTTCTTTTGAATTCAGGTAATTATATATAGTAAGGATAATGGATTTATAACTAAATTCTAAGTATTATGTGGTAAGTAAAATAAGTTACTTATAAGTAATTTAAAACAGTCAATCCTTGTATAGTATAGTAAGAGTTTCATTAAAACGTAGTAATGAGCTTGACAATCACTAACAATAATTACAAGAAATACGAAATCCATTATCCTTTATTTGTGTTCAAACAATTTATATGTATTTCTTGGAAATTGTAAATAAAAATACATTACCATTATAGAAAAATTAGTTTAGAGTCTGTTCATTCCAGGAAGATTGTGTGCAGCAGTGTGAGTTACAATGAGACACTGTTATTATATTTTTTTTATGAATAGAAAAGGTAAAATAAATATTTCAATAATATTTTATATTCAAACATTGAAATAAACAAACATATTTTTTTAGTTTAATAAAGAATCTGTCAGCTTCTATAAACAATCATAAAACTATTATAAATTCCATTATTTTTTTGATGTTTTTTTATTGAATATTTTTTAAAAACAATTCAGGTATGGTTTACATTTAAAATAATATTGTACAGCTTATACATTTAAAGGAATTACTTTTTATTGTTGTAAGGGTGTCTGGAAATTTGCATTTTTCTGGCAATTCGGTGTTGTTATTGGAAAGTCAAAAAGAAAACCATAACAAAACCACAAACACAAATATGACTTTCTGCCGTTAAAATTAATTTAATTTCTTAATTTCGAGAGAGTAGTAATTTTCTAATCACCGAGTATTTTAGAAGCTAATGCCGTACACTCCGCCTTCTAAGACCCAGGAACCAATCGGATAGCGTTCTATACCAATTTAGGAAGTGTTACTAACATTAATGCAGATTATCCCTATGGAAAGACATAACTATAAAATGGCATTATATTTTGATCAGTGTTCCCCAACCGGTGGTCCGCGGCCCGATGCCGGGCCGTCAACAGTATGCCAAATTTCGGGATTATATTTATGAGAGAAAGCTTTTTCGTCCACGTCCTCAACAAAATCGAATCAAAGGAATAGACCGGACGAGAATGCAGCACTTCGTCTGTCAGAGACAGCACTGCAGCCAAGAATTTTCAATAAAGATGCAACGGCAGATAATTTTGTAGATTAACACGGTTGGTTGCAAAATGTATTTCGGCATCTTGGGAAAATTCGTGTGATTTGTCTTCTGGACTGACGTTTCGGAGATCATTGCAGTCTCCATCTTAGGGTGGTTATGTCATATATATCATAACTTCCCTATCTTATCATTATGTAGATACTCATATTTTCTGAAAAATTCATGTGCTATAATACTAGCAGCTTTTCTGGGGCTATGCAGCTTCAAGTCACATACAAAAACTACAAATCCTGCAAAATAAGGCTATCCGTTTATCGCTTGGTGCCCCTTCATGGACCAGGATTACACAACTGCACCTAGAATCGGGAATCCCGATGATAGATGAATTCATTCTGAAACTTGCCGAACGTTTTTACAAAGGACTCCCTTCACATCCCAAACCCACAATAAAAGACCTCTCTAATTACGACCCAAACACTTCCAGCCGCCACAAGCGCCCAAAATCGATTCTCCTTCAGAGGAACACTCCGGGCCACACAAATCATGCCCCCGAATAAACTAACAACCCACCAAATCACCTTCCAACAATGTTCCCATCAGACGTAAGAGGAATAGCCACATGAGCTGAACCTCTGTAAGCCAGAAGATCCAAGTCCAAGTCCAAGTCCAATACTTGCAGCAATGAAAAAATATGTATTATATATTGCTATCAATGTCAACCCTTATGAATGGAAGCGGAGCATGGAACTGGCAGAAGAAAGATGAGAGCAGAATAAATGCGATAGAGATGAGATCTCTAAGACGTATGTGTGGTAGAACGATGTGCTACAGAATCTCAAATGCTGATATTAGAAAGGAATATAGAGCAAAATAAGGTATTATGAACAAAATTATGAAAGGATCGCTGCGTTGGTTCGGAAATATGGAGCTCATGTATGAAGAAAGAATGGTTTAAAAAGTATACGTTATCGATACAAATGGAGTACGGAGTCGAGGTAGACCGAGGAAAACATGGCATGACCAAATTATTCAAATTTTAAAGGTTGGTCATGTCAGAAGCCGGAAGAATCGACTGTATGAATGTGGTGGAAACTAGAGAGGTATGTCAGGATAGAGTATTGTAGCAGTCCATTCTCTATGTCTACCCCTGCGGGAAAACCGCGTGATGGTTTGTTGTTGTTGTTAACAAATCAAAACAAACGGATGGTAAGCATTATTTCCGTAGAAATGACATCAGTGAGAAGAATATTCGAGAAAATTATGAATAAACATTTTAAAAATATATTTGGCTACATTATAACTTTGTTTTGGGATTATTTAATAAACAATGACCCCAGCGATTTTTTGAAAGACTAGGCAAAAATCGTACCTGGCATATTTTTTTTGCGTATTAAATTCAAAATTCATCGCGTCACGCACACTCGTCGATTTCCCCGAAGGAATAAACTAACACAGAAAGCTGTCGAGAATAATAATAATAATAAATTGGATAATTTATAGAGCGCCATTTTTATGCATTAATCATCTCAAGGGCGCTGTAGCTCCATTTTATGAACTAGTTGAAGATAAACATTTTTAGTTAAAATAAACATTCTGGGGCAGAATAAAACATTTTGGTTAAAAGTATAAAAAATCAAATGATTTTATTGAAATCTCTTGATGGAAGTTCATTTTAAATAATAATTAAATAAAACGATGTTTTTTAACTACTTCCACTTTTGTCTTTATTTGGCCGCGCCTTATTCGGTTTTCTCAATCCATATAGCTGCTAGGGTCTGGAATCAATCAAAAACACATTTTGGGCAGTAATCGATTCCAGGAATATTTTTTATTTCTTTATATGGGGTATAGCAACGGGGAGTGCACAAACAGTATTTGGTCATTAAGAACTACTTGGTCAGGGGTATTGTATTTTAGCCTATTTATTTCTAGAATTTCTATTTTGTCTAGTTTTTTACTTTTTGGGTATTAATGCAAGATTTTAGCGTTTTCGGTTGGGTTAAATGTATGATTATTTTCAATAAGATGGTTAGCAAAATTGGAGTTCGTTTTATTATTTCTCCATGGATTATTTCTCCATGGTTCGTTTTATTATTTCTCCAACCTTACGGACCAAGAACTATAACATATAATATTTAAATTCAGTAATAATTTAAACAAAATTACCATTTTTTCAAACATTGTATATGAATATGTAAGAGATAATAAAAATTAAAACCCATTGTATTAAACACGAACCTCCAAGAATACCTGTAATACCAATAGTTAAATTCAGAAAAAAATTTACATAAATATTTGAAGATTATTTTTGTATAGAATCATGTTTACCACCCCTGATCTGTATGTATATAAAGGACTAAGTTTACAATAGTGTTACCAGTCTGTCGATGCCAGCGAGCCTGGCGAAACCGCTCGCTGTCTAAATAAAGACAAAAGTGGAAGTAGTTAAAAAACATCGTTTTATTTAATTATTAGTATAAAAAATGTTTGAAATTAACATTTTTGTAAAAAATAAACATTCTGTTGAAAATAAACTTTAAAAAATAAACATTTTATCAAAATAAACATTCAGTCAAAATAAACATTTTGTTAAAAACAAACATTTTGTTAAAAACAAACATTTTGTTAAAGATAAACATTTTTGTTAAAAATAAAACATTTTAGTATGGGGGATGCACCGGACGAAGTATAAGTTTAGGTACTACGAGTATGTAAATGGAAAAAAATAATCAAATAAATTTCGAGGAAAACATGGCGCGATCAAATAAATCAAATTATAAACGTCGGGCACTTGAGGAATCTGATAAATTTATGTGCGTATTTTACACAATATACCAGAGTTGTTGGCGTAACAGTGTGGAAGTCTATTCTTTCGGCTTTCGGCTTGATTTTTATTTTCACTCTCAAAAATTGAATTTCAATTCAATTAACATCTACATTACATCAACATTGACGACCTTCGTGACCGAGTGGTAAGTGCATTGACTGCCACCCAATCGGTTCCGGGTTCGATACCCGGCGAGGGGGGTGTGTTTGTCACACTGTCTTTGGTCTGGTGTAGGATTCGCGTGACATTAAAATGGCGATAGATAAGCTACCTATCACATGTCGCGATTTATTTATTTAATATTATGAAATGCTTCCTAAACCTCGACCTTTGTCCTACATGCCAAAAACTGTACTCTACGTTATTATTATTATTATTTTTTTTCCCCATCCCGCATTTGTCTCTTCTGCCTCTCCTGTTCTTCCCGCTGTATATTCCTGCGGTGTATATTTTATCTTTTATATAATGTTCCTGAAATGTTCATGTATTATATATTATGCTTATTTATTTATTCAATAAAGTACAGCGGAGCATAGAAGTGAAATTGAGTAGATTAAATGTGGTCTGGCACCCCCTTGTTGTTGCCGTATTTAAATGTAAGTCCCGGATGGACCGGGGACAGGCCCAGGGAGTGTACGAGCGAGGCTGATAAAAGGGCGCCGCTACGCCCTATAACAGCCTCGGGTATGTGGCGGGAACTTCTATGTTCCTATAAAAAAATAAAAAAAATAAAAATGTCGCGAGAATCACTATGATAGCTATAAAATCATTTACATCGATTTGGCTCATGCTGTCATGATGTAAAGAGCGATTCAACAAAATAATAATAATATTAATTAGTACTATTAGATAGTTTGGACCAAGAAAATAATTAATGAAGAAATAATGGTAAAAAAGTTTACAAAAACGACGTAAACGGAACTAGAAATAGAGGTAGTTCGAGAAAAACTTCTCAAATCAAATATTCTACGCCGGCCATGCATGGAGTTGGATGAATCAACGTGCGTGCAAGGCGCGATGTATTCTATTGTATATTTATTACATATATCATTTATATATATTATTTATTGAACATTGATGTAAAATTTAACATTATACATTACAAAATATTCTTATTCTTCTGATTGTAGATCTTGCGATCTGTCTATCCAGGATATCAACTTTCTTTCTGTGATGAAGACGACCAGCCTTCTCTGCATCTCATTAGTGGTCGACAGCCCTCTAGAGTCTCGTGCATCACGATATTAGAAATTCTTGCTGGATCCATTCTATCGACGTGGTCCCTCCAGAATCGTCCTCTCTGCCTACTCCATCTCACTGTTTCCTCAATTTTGCAAATGTCTTTATTGGGTATCCTATCTCTAAGGGTTCTCCCCACAACAGGTCGCAATGTTTTCATTTCTGCTACTCATAAGAGATGTTTGGTTCTGACAGTGTCTGCCCTTGCTTCGATTCCGTAACTCATTATGGGCCTGATGCATGTTTTATAAATTCTAACTTTGCTTTCCACTAGGATTATTGTATTGTCCCACTTATTGTCCCAAGCAGTGTCCTTTAGGTATCCGGGGATAACTGCTGCTTTATCAGTATATTTTTTAACTTTATCTTTTTAATATTAATGTTGTTAAATGAAACGTCTTTGTAGAAGTTATAAACAATTTATTGTAAATAATACATTTGGTCGGACCAGAAGATAGCAGCTGATTGAATCCATAAAGACAAATGGAATAAAACAAATATATAATGTCTTCTATATTCACCATAACTTTGTGTTGCGAACTCATTGAACAATGTGTATTTCTTTGTAAACAACATTTTATTTTAAAAAAAAAGTTAAATAAACACAAAATGTTTCGGACAGGTAAGCCCTTCATCAGTGTAGTCAATTATAGTATAGAAAAAATAAATATTTAACAAAGTTTTCATGAATGCCGTCAGTTGTGACAGATAGTTGTGACACGGTTAACCAAATTGTGGGCCCGAAACATGATTGTGTTCATTTAATTAATTTTTTAATAAAGTGTCGTTTGAAAAAAAAACATGTTCCAAAATATAATGTCTTATAAAGGAATTGTTTTCTTAATTTTCATTATTTAAGCATATTGATGAAAAGTTCTGTTTTCTAGAAGTTTTAATATATTATATTTTATGGGTGGTTCATGGGTCGCCTTGTTATGGCATTTGATACTATGACATTAAGACGTCCTTTTTAAATAAAACAAGTTTTTTATTAATATTCATTTTTGTTTTAATTATTAGTTTATGTTAATAAGTATATGACAATGTCATATATCTAAAATTAACTTAACAAAACCTTTTTAGTGAATATAAAAGCAGAGACAATTGAATTAGGACATGGTTTATTACCAATATTTACTTAAAAACGTGTCAATCATTAAGCCTCACTCGTTTTCAAAAAAGTAAGGCCCTATAATGCATCTCCCTGAAACAAGGCACCAAACAGTGACTTTTTGACTGTACAGTAACTCATGCATTTCTCTCGGATTGTCTGGACTCCAGTAGTGACTTTTTTTTTAATTTATTTATTTTAACATATTGATGATAACGTCTGTTTCTTAGAAGTTTTATATTTTATGCGTAGGACATACTCGTATGGCATTCATATTAAAACCCAAATTATTAAATAAAAAAAGCTTTTTGTTTATTATTATTTATTTGTTATTAAATATATTACAATAAGATACGTTATTAAATATATTACAATATAGGTGATTAACTTAACACATCAGCTTAACCAGCGACTGCTACAATCTTGTAATGAAAAAACCTACCAATGTTATATCCTTAATTCAAACATCTCATTCATCCGATTCAAAACTCTTGAATTCATTAATATTTTTTTAACCTACGATTTATCTAGAGGATTATATCTTAGTCAAATCAAAATTTAACGCTCCATAGAGTGTTCCTGAGTGGGTTAGCAAGAAATAACAGATCGCAAAACTCTCCAATTCTCACACATTATTTCATCACATTATTTTGAAACTGTTTAAAGAAAAACTTAGTAACTTTTAACTGCATTTGATTCACTATCACACTAAGATTTTCCTTACATTCAACTCTTCATCAATCATTTTCATCGTCGTACCATCGAATATGCAACCATTGTTCATCATTTGAATCACTCACATTGACATCTTAAATCTAAGACATTTTAAACTTATTAATATAAAATAATAAAACATTTTGTATTCAACCATGGTATGGATATTATATTTGACGCATAATAACTTATATTGCCCCGATGAAGCTTGGGTCCAAGTGAAACTATTTGACGTCAATTATAATGAACATGCCGTGGTCAAATATTATACAAAACGTTTCATAATTTTATATCTGTAAGTTTATAAGCAAAATTCATATTCTAAAGTACCTATAGAGACATGTAAAATGTAAAGATTAACAACCAATATGGTTTGGGTAAATATTTTAGACACACACAATGTTAAACCAAACTTTCAGACTGCCTTTTAATCTTCTTCGGATTTCCACCTTTTTCAGATGAATCTCTCGACTTCCTCCTGATAACCTTTTGTCTAACAAACATGTAATTATTCGCTTCATTATCGGTTAAATTGCCAGCATCTTCGATGTCTTTGGAATTCTGCGTATTTGCACTCGGGTAGATCACAGGAATTTTCTGGTTATATACCACGTTGAAGTCGGCGCATTTGATATTTACAACATCGGGTGTTGGAAAGGTCACTCCTTGGCCATTGATAAGAAGATCCAAAGAATAACCGTTTCCAGTTTCTGTTCCTCGACTTCCATAAGGACCTTTGGAGAACCCGTTCTGCGGTGTAGGCATTTTAAGCTGGTTGAGTATCTGAAACAATATAAATGAAATACATAAACATTTTTATATTATGTGTATGCTGGAAGTTTAAAAAGGAAAATTATACAATATTATAACTTGTAACAAACCAAACAATAGCAACAAACCATCAAGACGTTGTTTCGGCGAAATGGTTCCTACCAATGATAAGGTATAGAGTAAGACCAAGAAAAACATGGCACGATCAAATCAATGAATTAGAATGTCGCAGTATTAAAGAAATTTGCCAATAAATGCAAAAATGGCCGTTTACAATGGCACTTTAAGAAGCAGCTGGACTGATAAGGCGAGGCTTCTCACAAATATTTCCATTCGCGTGTCTTCGGATAGCAACAATAAGTGCAGAATATTTGCAGTAGATGTGAGATCCCTAAGACATATGCGTGATTAAAAGAAGGTACTACAGAATTTCAAATGCTGATGAAAGGAAGGAATGCAGAGTGTAAGAAGGTATTATGAACAAAATTATGAAAGAATCACTGAAATAGCTTGGACAAATGGAACACATGGATAAAGGAAGAATGGTTAAGAAACTATACGACGTGAATGGAGTACGAAGTCATGGGAGACCGAGGAAAACTTGGCAATCGACCTGGGTGAAGGAATCGCTGTATGAATGTGGAGGATTCTAGAGACGTGTGTCAGATCGACGGATACGGCGCTTTATTCGCTTTGCCTATCCCTTCCGAGAAACAGCGTGATGGTTTGTTGTTGTTACCGTATTGAAGAAATTAAACATGCATAAGGAAACGAAAGTTTGAAAAATTAATAAGAATAGAATTTATAAAATATTCTCGAATCTTATTGTAATAAAAAAAGGTGACGGAGTCTGCAACTAGCTCCGAAACGAATATGGCAAAACTGAAGTTAAATTTTTAAAAAATAAAATGCGTACTCACCAGTAAAAACCAGAAACAACACAAATAAAATAAAATTCGTATTTTAAAACTCCTTCGAATTAAATCAAATTATTATTTCAATCGTTGTACTCGTATTTGATATACAAATTAATATACGCACATAAATATTTTACAATATTTTTAGGTTAATAGTTCACTTTGATTAGTTTGCTTCAAAACTTATTAGTCGAGTGACAATTATTAATATTTGTTCCGCTTATATACTGTTTGGAATGGGTGGGGATATTAGGGGGTTGATTTTTAACCAATAACAGGAGACCATAAATAAAAATGGCGGCCGTATTACGCACACAATTTGATAGCCACAATTTGAATATATACTATTTTTAACTGAATAAATAACCATCATATCTTTCTCTAAAAAAAATAATGATAATGACTCTCTAATAATGACGGTGTTATGAACAAAATAATGAAAGGATCGATAAGATGGTTTGACACATGGAAAAAATGAATGAAGAAGAATGGTAAAAAATGTATATTTTAACGATGTAAATGGAACAAGAAATAGAGGAAGACCGAGGAAAACGTGGCACGATCAAATAAATCAAATATTAAATGCCGGCCACGTGATGAGTCAGAGAAGTCGACGCGCGTGCATCACACAATGTATGAATGTTGAGAAAGCGAGAGAAATATATCATAAAATAAAAGTGTGGCAGTCCATTCTTTTTGCCTACCGCTTCGGAAAGATGGCGATGGTTAGTTAGTTGATTAGTTTTTGACAGCGTTATAAATTTAACAGGTTTAAAATATGTTATATCAGAGTATAACTTATCAACCCCAAGTTAGTATATTTTATTTGTTTGACACGATAAATAAATATCTATGCTAAGGAAATTAAAAACAACTTTGTAAAATCTACTAATTATTAAAAAACACGACATGTTTCGGAGGATACCTCCATCAAAACCTAAAAACCAAACAAAGAAAGGCTAATATAAAAACGCATGTAATTTCGAAAATATATTTTTACAGCTGAAGATGGAGGTATCCTACGAAACATGTCGTTTTTTTTTAATAATTAGTGGATATAGGTAACAAAGTTATTTTTAATTTCCAAAGTTTATTTCTATGGAATTCTACAGTGTTGCCTTAGTGTTCAGTAAGTCGATAAATAAATGTTGAGGAATCGAGAGAAGTATTTTAGGTAAGAAAAGTAAAGCAGTCCATTTTTATCTGTCTACCCCTTCGGAGAGACGGCGTGATGGTTATTTAGTTCAATGAAATCTGATCAATATCATTATGAATAATTTTTTTTTTCTTAGAAAATTTTATAACTTGATATTCATTTTTCAACAGTTGTCCCTAATGGCTTTCTTATGATTTATGTATTATATTATTAAGAAAGTAAAATAAGCATTTGCAATGAACTATTAGTTATTAGATTTGTCAAAATACAAATTTAACACTAAGAAAATAACATATTGGTTAGTTAGTTAGTTAGTTAATATGGAGTTTTACAACACTATTCAAGAAACAATAAACATCATTGTAGATAGGCAAATTTGGGATTTAAAATTTCTTTCGAATTCAGGTAAATATGTTTACTAAACTGACTGAAACTGCCACGTGAAGATAAATATGGATTTTGAAGTATATATACATCTTCCAAAAATGTGTCATGCATGATCACAAATAACAAAGGTGGAATGGGGAATGTTGTAATTACATAAAGCGTGCGCTTAACCCAACCAATGACAGGTCATAAGTCCTGTAAACACCTTGATCATCCATGTTCAGTTTCCAGTTTACGTCTTCGTCTCTATTGAGATAGAATTAAAAATTAAAAAAATGTTTACTAAAGATAATGGATTTATAATTAAATTCCAAGTATTATGTGGTAAGTAAAATAAGTTACTTGTTAGTCATTTAAAAATGACAACGCAGCAATACAACCCTTGTAATTGTTAGAGATTCATTTAAACGTAATAATGAGGTAGACAATCACTTACAATAAATACAAGAAATACCAAATATCATTTACTTAATTTGTGTTAAAGTAATTTATTTATATTTCTTAGAAAACATAAATAAAATAACGTTACCATTATATGAAAAACTCGTTTAGAGTCCGTTCATTCCAGGCAGTTTGTTTGCAAAAGTATGAGTGACAGTGCGTTTACAAAATAACAAGACACTCTTTTTAATTTATTTTTTATAAATAGAAAGGATAAGAGAAAATTTTCAGTAATATTTAATATTCAAACATTGAAATATACAACATGTTTTTTTAATAACGTCAGCTGCAATTGTATTAATAATAAAACTAAACTCCATTACTTTTATAATTTTCTGTGTTGATTTTTTTTGGTTAAACAATTCAGAATATGATTAACATTTAAAATAATATTTTACAGTTTGAATATTTAAAGGAATAACTTTTTATTGTTGTAATGGTGTCTAAAAAATTGGATTTTTCTGTCAATTTGGCAATTCAAAAACAAATCTACAAACACAAACATGAAATTCAAAAACAAAACCACAAACACAAACTTTAAAATTAATTTATTTTCCTTATTTCAAGAGAGTAGTAATTTTCTAATTACCTAGTATTTTAGATGCTAATGGCGTACAGCGCGCCTACTTAGACCAAGGAACCATAGATAATCAGATGGATGGTGATCTATGGTTCTATGGATGATCAGATAGTGTTCTATTGTTCTATTCCAAGTCGAAATATCATTAGGAACTCCCATCGTACTTAAAAGTTTAATATAAAATCAGCCCAGCGCTTTTTCAGGTTCCAGTCAGTTACATAGAGCCGGATCTCGGTAACATTAATTTTAAATTGTCGGTGCGCGACCGATAATTTAATTTTCCAAGTTATTTTAAATTATTTTTAAAAACTTTAGATTTTTTACATTCGATTGTAAAAATCTAATTGATTGTTTTATTATATTGATATTGGAATTTTCATTATTTTGGTGAGTACATTCACATTTTTTTATACATTTTTTATAATAGCTAAATAACTAACGTCGTTTTTCTAAAGGGGGTTGCAAAGACGATTATTATTATTATTTTGTTGAATCGCTCTTAACATCATTACAGCGCGAGCCAAATCAATATAAAGGGTGTAGCTATCATATTGATTCTTATGACATGTAATAGGTAGCTAATATATCGCCATTTCATTGCCACATGAATTCTACACCAGACCAAACATAGTGTTACAATCTCATTGCCATGGCCGGGAATGGAATACATGACCATCTTTCGATGTGTTATACTTGCGTACGCGATAATAAAAAATGAATTAGTTCGATTGTGTCATCTGAAAATGGTTAACAGAAAGAATCTGACAAATTTCTCTCGCTTCCTCAACGTTCATACATCGGGTCATGCACGCGCGTCGATTTCTCTAACTTCTTACATGGCTGACATTCAATATTTGATTTATTTGATCGTGCCACGTTTTCTTTGGTCTTCCTCTATTTCTAGTTCCATTTACATCGTTAACATATAATATTTTAAATATTTTTCTTCATTCATTCTTTCCCTATGTCCCAACATCTTAATGATCTTTTCATTATTTTGTTCATAACGCACATGTCTTATATTTTCATTCGACACTCACTTCGTAGAGTATACACACATTCGTCTAAGAGATCTCATTTCTACTGCATTTATTCTACTTTCATCCTTCTTTTGTTAGTTCCATGCTTCGCTTCTATACACAAGGGTCGGTAGAAGAACACCATTGTGCGTTGCCATTCAAAAAATTTTGGATAGGTTTTTGTTTGCGATGACAACTTTTTACTTTGTTGCCCCAACCCTTCTTTAAATATCCCTCTCCACTCGCCCATCTTTTGTAAACATACTACCTTAATACAAGCACTCATCTACATGCTCCAAATTTTCACCATTCACGCTAATATTGCGTACTGTCATGATTTCTTCTTTTTCAAAAATTACCTTGGACTTATTAACATTCATCATCAGATCATTTCGCATGCATACCTCATACATACTATTTACCAGGACTTGTAGTTCATGCTCGTTGTCTGCAAGTAGGACGGTGTCATCCGCATGCAAGAGACAGCCGACTGACACTCCGCGCATTTTGGCACCTGCATCCGACCCTTTCAGCTCTTTCTTAATGTTTATAACACTTTCATTCGCGCCGCAGTCACTTATATTTTGGTTCAACATTCCATCACTTACAGTTTTTCGACACATTCGTCAAAGAGATCTCATTTCTATCGCATTTATTCTACTTTAACCGTTAGAGTGCCGAGGAGCGCCGTCGCGCTTGTAGGTAGATTAATAGTATTCAATTTCTGTATTTTTATTATCATGGTGTGAAACCTAGTGAAGAGGATGTTGAAAGAAATTTGAAAGTATTTTTACAGAAATGGCACATTGTTTTCTTGTAAATATAAATTATCTATAAAAACAGACATTTCTTTTGATATTTTAGAATATTTTGGTGAAATATGTTTGGCACTCAAACGATTAATCCTGCTTTTGCCAGTTTCAAACTTCGCTTATATACTTAAGGATCAATTGATTGATTTTCTCTGTTACAGATTTTTCGAGATGTCGTCCCAAGATAACGTTTTCGTCGGTGGAGAAAACGGAAGGGAAAGGGTTTTTGTTGACTTCGTAGGAGAACCAAATTACATCTTGAACGTCGTCGCTCAATTGGATGTCCTGATTCGCGCTCAGGACCCACCCCAACCGAACGCTGGGGTATCAGACCTGGAACGTATTCTCAACAACCCTTCTAATGGCTTGATCAATGCGAGGAACGTTGAAGAACTATATGCGCAGCATAACGCTCGAATGCCTGCAAACTTTGCGTATCCGCTCTACAATAACGCCGTTGCAAATGCTGCGGCAGCCGATGATAGCGGAGAAGAATCTGAAGATGTTGATATGGATTCTGTTAACGAAAACGAAGAGACAGAATCAGACGACCACCGAGAAGATCGGGAAACTACAGATTCGGGTGACGAAAGTGACACGTTTAGCGTAGAATCGTTCACCGAATACGAGTCTGATTATGATGAAGATGATCCACAACCTCTTCAATCTTCGAGGATTTCCAGCACTGTTGATTACCAGTTTGTAAGATTTACTTCAAGAAGGAGAAAAACAGTTTTTACGGTACGTGCTGAGAAGGGGAGGCGAGATCTTGCCATGAAGATGATCACAAAGGATTATGGTATTATATAAATCTTATTTTTGCCGGATTGATTTTGACTTGAATCGAGATTACAAGACACTTCTATACTTATTTCTATTAGTTGGATAACATCATTGCTTTTCTTTCTTTTTATACAGTAGATTTCAGATATGGTAAATAATAATTAACTGCTTCCTACTTCCACTTTTGTCTTTATTTCGATACACAGGATTTGCCAGCCGGCCTGGCAATACTGATCGCTGTCGAAGTTTTATTACGAGTTTAGTCATAAGTGGAATACTTATTGAAAAATATCGTTTTATTAAATAATTATTTATGTAGTTGGAATGAACTTTTTTTAAGAGATTTAATAAAAATTAGATACCTTCATAGTAATATTTATTGTAAAAACAATAATGTAAAATGCGTCCATTTTCTAGAAAATTTATAATGGATTCTGGGAATGACATGTTTCACCTTTCTCTTCTTCTCCGGTCTTAATCTAAAGATAATAAAGCGGCGGCCAATCAGCGTTCTCCATTCAAACATAGAATTATTCAACTGTGGTTCGGGAGCATAAGCCACTTAAATATAATTTTGAATATAATATAACTAGCCTATAATAGGTATATATTAAATAATTTATCTTCTTCTTCTGCTTTATTTAGGACAGTGTCCTGTTATTTCTCGGAGCGTGTTCCTGGGATACAGATGTCCAACTGTCTCGTCATATTTTAGGTGGCGTTAACGTCACCTAATTATTTATAATAACGAATGTTTATTCTTCTTCTCCGGTCTCAATCTAATGATTGGTCTGCAGCAAGACGACGCATCTCCTCTTCCACTCCGCTCAGTCCTCGGCAACTCTCTTGGAATT
The DNA here is from genome assembly GCA_022606425.2 of Lepidostoma basale. NCBI lineage: Eukaryota > Metazoa > Arthropoda > Insecta > Trichoptera > Lepidostomatidae > Lepidostoma > Lepidostoma basale. The sequence goes on along the minus strand of JAHDVF020001422.1, from coordinate 28,261 downwards.
CGCATAAAAGGTGTAGCCCATATCTCGGCAAATATGGTCTAGGTACTCCTGGCGAGGTCGTCCTCTGCCAATCGATCCCTCGACCATTATTAAATGTCATTTGCTTTATAAGGCGAAACCTATAATTCCCTTACTTACTTTTTTATACAGCCGTTGTCATCCACTGCTGGACATTGACCTCCCCCATACTTCTCCACGTATCCCTATATTGTGCCTTTTGCACCCACTCTACCACCTTTCTGGTCCATCTATCGTCTACTAATCTGGCAATATGTCCCGCAAATGACCATTTAAGCTCCGCTACCCTTTCGACGACATCTGTTACTCCCGACCTTCTACGCATTTCAGTATTTTTTATCCTTATATTGTATATTATCTTAGTAATTCCCTACCACTTTTTTAAAACATTATAAAATCTCATTTTCTTTAGAAAGGCAAAACATATTATTCTCATTAACTGTAATAGAACATCGAGATAACAATTTTATTCGTATTAATTAATTTGTATTCATTGATTTATTATGAAATGCCATATTTTTCTAGATTTTTTCCTTTTTAATTTTTCATAAGTTTTCCGCATATGAAACATTTTAACAATGTTATCATAATTTGATGCTTAGACTTAAAAACCGATATATTTTAAGGAGAAATACTGCTTTCTTCCTTGTAGTGTTTTGTAATTTCACCCTCAAACGACCCAATGCTATTTTACGCGAAGATTATAATGATTGATAAATTGTTCCTTAAATTCAACTATGATTAGTATAAAAATCTTGGATTTTGAAACGGTTTGTGTGGTTCTTTTGGTACATCTTAGAGCAGATTGGTTATTACCATAATCCGCGTGAATGTGTTGGTTCCAACACTTAACAAAAAGACAACCACAAAAGATATATGATTCAGTATACCAAGCAAAAAAAAAATATGTATGCTTTTGACCCTCATAATGCCATTTAATTAAACTTTTTAATACAATACGCTGGTCGTATTATTTAAAATCACAAATATTCTATATTTAAATACGTCTGTTCTTCATTCAAATATGTCAAACCGCCATTTCGTTAAACTTTTTGATATAATACGCTGGTCGTATTATTTAAAATCACAAGTATTCTATATTAAAATATGTTTGTTCTTAATTAAAATATGTCATAACGACATTTTACAAAACTTTTTAATATAATACGCTGGTCGTATTTTTGAAAATCACATGTTTTCTATATTTAAATAAATCTGTTCTTTATTTAAATTTGTCATGGCGTCATTTTGTGAAACTTATAAATATAATACGGTCGTATTATTTAAAATCAAATGATTTCCATATTTAAATATGTCTCTTCTTTATTCAAATATGTCATAACGCTATTTTATGAAACTTTTTAATATAATACGCTGGTCGTATTATTTAAAATCACATGTTTTCTATCTTCAAATATATCTCTTCTTTATTTAAGTATATCTTAACGCCTTTTCTGGAAACTTTTAAATATATTACGCCGGTCGTAATATTTAAAATCACATATTTTCTATTTTCAAATATGTCTGTTCTTTATTGAAATATGTCATAACGCCATTTATAAAACTTTTTAATATAATACGCTGGTCGTATTATTTAAAATCACATGTATTTTATATTTAAAAATGTCTGTTATTTATTCAAATATGTCATAACGGCATTTGATTTAACTTTTTAATATAATACGCTGGTCGTATTATTTAAAATCACGTGTATTCTATATTTAAATATATCTGTTCATTATTTAAATATGTCATAACGCCATTTTATAAAACTTTTAAATATAATACGCTGGTCGTATTATTTAAAATCGCGTGTATTCTATATTCAAAAATATCTCTTCTTTATTTAAGTATGTCTTAACTCCTTTTTCGTAAACTTTTAAATATATTACGCCGGTCGTAATATTTAAAATCACATGTTTTCTATTTTCACATGTCTGTTATTTATTGAAATATGTCATAACGCCATTTATAAAACTTTTTAATATAATACGCTGGTCGTATTATTTAAATTCACATGTTTTCTATATTCAAATATGAATGTTTTTTATTCGTATATGTCATAACGCTATTTTATTTAACCATTGAACACAATACGCTGGTCGTATTATTTAATATCACATGTATTCTATATTTAAATATGTTTGTTCTTTATTCAAATATGTCTGTCCGTCCAATTCACGTATGTGCTATTTCATGTTCTTTTTTTAAATCTATAAGTTTAACAATATATAAAAATAATACATTACATAAGACTCCAAATGCTGAAAACATCTATCCATCGATTCTTTCGAGTTTTATAAAAATGTTTTTAATTTAAAAAAATTTATATACAACTTTCATTGACACCCGTAATATTTTTTTAACTGTTTTAATAATTAATAGAAATATTTTTTAATGGGTTTAGTTTGGTTTCATTTTGGAAAAACTCTATTAAAAACCCAACGGGGTCATTTTTTTACATTGATTTTTTATATCTAATATGTATTTTTATATATAATATGTATAAATAAAAGTGATATATTTATTTCGCCTAACAAGGGCATTCTCAAACTCTTTGAAAATAATAGAAAATGCCATCGCAAGGCGAAACAAATTTGTCTCAATTATTTATATGTATATTTAATATTTTTATTTTCATTTAATTAATTTTTTTGTAATTTTAACATTATGAAAAATATAAATAACAAGGCTTTTGGGGAACATCTGTCATACTCAAGGAGTCGTAAGCTCAAATCCACGATCAATTTTGAGCTTGGGGTGATCGTTTAAAAAAAGTAAAAGTTTTTGTTTGAGGTTAAAGTTACAATTATAAATAGCGTTTTATACAAATGCTTAATTGCTTGTATTTACGACTTAACCTAAAAACAAAAGAAAAAAATGTATTTTTAATATTTCGTAAGATGTATTTTAGTTCATTTTTTTATTTGATGCAATCCACGTGTGAATTTAATATAACTGCACTTAGTATTTTCACAATACTTTGTTTCACTTTTAACAGACATGTTTTGATTGTTACTCAACTTTTTTCGATGCATACATCAATACAATATTAAGTGCAGTTATATTTCATTCAAATCATCTTCTTTGTCTTCTTTTAATAGATCTGACGATCTGTGACACAGAAGTCGCGTCTCCTCGGATGATGAGGACCAGCTGTCCCTCTATCACCATTAGGTGGTATTCCAAGTGTACGGTGTCCGGAGGGAATTTTGTAAGCGGTTGTATATGCGAGACAGCCATTATCCATTCTGGCTACATGGTCTCTCCAAAATCTTCTTCTGTATCTACTCCACCGAAATATATCCTCTATTTCGAAAGTTTTTTTTATGTCTTCGTTACGGACACGATCTCGAAAAGTTTTTCAAGTAATGGATCTTTGGACTCTTATTCTCAGATATTTTTAGCAGCCCCTTGGTTTCGTACAGTGTCGGTACCTTGCTGTCAATACGCATGTGCTTGTTCTTCCAGACCAGATTATTCTGACATCCTAAAAAATATGTTCATTTTATTTATATGATTGGTGGGTAAAACTAACTTCATCTTCTTATCTGATTGTAGATCTTGCGATTTGTTTATGCAGGATATCAACTTTCTTCCTGTGATGAAGACGATCAGCCTTCTCTCCATCTCTTTGGTGGTCGTCCTGGTGGTCGACGGCCCTCAGGAGTCTCCTGCATTACGATATCAGGAATTCTTGCTGGATCCATTCTCTCGATGTGTTCCCTCCAGAATCGTCTTCTCTGCCTACTCCATCTCACTATGTCTTCACTTTTGCAGGATTTGCAAATTTCTTCATTGGGTATCCTATCTCTAAGGGTTCTCCCCACAATAGGTCGCAATGTTTACATTTCTGCTACTCATAAGAGATGTTTGGTTCTGACAGTGTCTGCTCTTGCTTCGATTCTGTAACTCGTTAAGGGCTTGATGCATGTTTTATAAATTCTAACATTGCTTTCCACTGCCATATGCTTAGGCATCCGGAGATAACTGCTGCTTTATCAGCCTGTTTTTAACTTCATTACACAGATCGCTGCAACTAGATATCTCCAACCCAGATATCTGAACTTCATGACGTATTCTATGGGTTTATCGTCTATAACCAGTTTGCATCTGAGAGGCAGTCTTGATATTCTTAGACATTTGTTTTGGCGACGGATATCATCATATTATGCTTCTCAGACGTAAGATGGAACCTATGAAGCATTCGTTGTAGATCGTCTTTACTTTCTGCCAGTATTGTTACATCGTCAGCATTGCGTAGCACATTGATGACCTTTTCTCCCATCCTATAACCGAGGTTAAGAGATGCGAACTCCACTATGATCTTATCCATGATGAGGTGAATGAAGAAAACTAACTAATGTTAGAAAAATGGATAAAATTAAGTAGGATATAGTTTCTTTCAGTCTACATAAGGGTTAAATGATAGCATTGTATCATCAAATGTTGTATACGCTGTATTGATAATATGTATTTTTCAAATGTCATCTATTTCAACACGTGAAAAATGTATTCTGATGACTAATAAATCTATGACAATACTGAAAATATTTTTTCTTTCATTCCCTTTAAATCATTTGTAAATCAATTTATAATTTCTTGGAAAATAGTGTTAAACTGCATATTAAATAATTAATTCTAAGAAAAACGACCGTTTTCTAATAGTTTTAATATTTCATTACATATATATTGTATTCATATACAGTCATTAACTAATTCCCGGTAATATAATGCAATACATTAAAGTATTATGGTTGTTTTCCCTTAATTATTTATGATAGAAGTTTATTGTTTTGGCCGAAACACTGTGATACTTCAACATTATTAACTATTAAATTTAAGAAAACTTTGTTCATGTATCACAATTTATATTTAACGGGTTTTTATTTTGGCAACAGCTGTTTCGTCAACCTATGTTGACATTATCAGGTGTTACACTAATATATAAATTGTTAAATTTTCGTGATTTTTCGAATCTTTTTTTAATGTCAATTTAATTATTTTTGTAACTGTTAATGAAAAAACTTTGTTTTTATATCACAATTGTATTTATTTTACGACAGCTGTTTCATCAACCAATGTTGACATCATAAGGTATTACAATAATATCAAATGTCAAATATTCAATTTGACATAGGAACAAATACACACAAAGATTCGAAAAATCATGAAAATTTGACATTTGATACATTATTGTAACAGCTGATAATGTCGACATTGGTTGATGAAACAGCTGTCGTAAAAAAAATACAATTGTGATATAAAAACAAAGTTCTTTCATTAACAGTAATAAAATGTTAGAGTATCATAGTGTTTCGGCCAAAACAATGGACTATTTAAATATTTTGAAACAAATATACAGCAAAGAAAGTAATGGTAAGTTATTGAAAGTTTTGGTGGCCCTGAAAAGGGCCGTTGTCAATTGAGTTTCACTGGTCATCTGCAGCATCTTCAGGCGCATCTTGCACAGGATCATAGTCCCGCACTTCCCTTATCTTGACTGTGGAACTGATCTTAGTAGACTGTACCTGATCATCATCCTCCTCGTCCGATTCTTCAGAGAAAGAATCATCATTTAAAACAATAGAGAGTTCATCCTCAGATATGTCCATTTCATCCTCTGCATATTCCATCTCACGTTCTTCCATGAGAGCTTCTTGTACAGCCTCGTTGAACCGTTGGAAGAATCTTTCAAGACGTTTGGCTTTGTTCAGAAGGTCTATTTCAGCTGCCGAGGAAACTTCGTTATCTTGAATTGCGTTGTTGATGCGGCGGACGCTCATTGTATCGATTGGAGAGTAGGAGCTCAGTTCTGCAGTGGTTGACGCGGAAGTGTGCACTAAGTTTGGGAATCAGTGGCCGTTCATTATATACCCGCAGTATGAAAGGGTAGTATTGTAGACACCCCCCTCTGTACGATCGATGAATCATTTGGAATTATGATTACAATTTAACAAAAGCTTATCCAAAAGCTAAAATGAGGGCATTATACAGTACAAATTAGCTTCATAATGACTATAAAGAATTTTAATATTTTCAAAGTATTCCAGTGAGTCATTTTCTTTTCATAGAACAAACAGTTTAAATTAACTTCATGTTTAATTGTAAAAGAAATGAAATATTTCAAAGGTATTCGAATGAGCCATAATATGTCCAAGAAATATACAGTTCAAATTAGCTTTATAATAACATTACAATGTAAACTAAAATTTCGTATTATACTTAGTTTCTAATTACATATACCTGAAGAATTTATTTAATCTTCTTAATTATGTACCTAAGCGAACCGTGGACTTAAAAAAAGGACGAGAATATAATTAATGCAGTAGATATAAGATTCTTGTGCCGACCTTTAATGTATGGAAGTGAAGCATGGAACTGACAGAAGATGGATAAAAGTAGAATATATGCAATAAAAATTCGATCTCTAAGACGATTGTGTGCTAATCTGTATATGATTGTGTCAAGTGAAAAGAAAGGGTTATGAAAATAATAATGATAGGGTCGTTAGATGGTTTGTAGACATGGAATGAATGAGTGAAGACAGAATGGTAAAAAAGGTATATGTAAACGTCGTGAACGGATCTAGAAATAGAGGAAGACCGAGGGAAACCTTCAAGTGAAGAGTTCGAGAAATAGACCAGCGTACATGACACGATGTGTGAATGAAGAAGAATCGAGAAATGTATGTCAGTACAGAGCTGTGTGAGTATAATAATGTAAAACCATGACATTCTGATAGAAAAGCTATACTGTGAACCATGACATTCTGATAGAAAAGCTATCTCAAATTGGATTCTCCGTATCTCCGATTCTCCGTATCGCTCTTCTATCGTACACAGAGTATCCACACATGCGTCTAAGAGATCTCATTTCTACCGCATTTATTCTACTTTAATGCTTATTTTGCCAGTTCCATGCTTCGCATCCATACATAAGGGTCGGTACAAGAACATCATTGTGCACTGCCATCTTACCTTTTTTTGGATAGTCTCGTTTTTTTTTATTATCCAATCTTGTTCAGCTTACTGATATTCAGCTTATTTTGGCACCTGCATCCAACCCTTTCAGTTCTTTTCATCGGTATATCTTTATTATTTTACATATTTAACATATACATTCTCTATTATTATTTTTATATGATCAATCCATCTTGACGACCCTTTCATTATTTTGTTTTGTAATATTTTCATTAGCACTGCACTCACTTCATGTATTTGCAACTGAAACTCACATATTCGACACTCTATCATATACAAAGTATTCACACATTCGCCTGAGAGATCTAACTTTTGTTTTCATAATATTCTCGTACTTGATGACAACCGGGTTTTTGTTTATTTATATTATGATTTTTATATTATAATAAAATTAAGAAAATATTTATATATTTAAAATAGAGAATTTAATGTCATATCTAGAAAGTATGAGTAATTAATATCACCCTTACCGTAACGCGGCAACCACGCCCCCAGCCGCGCGGTGGAGGCGTGGCAACCGCGCAACCCTTCTCTACCGCCTCGCCGGTATATAACGGGCGCCACCGTTCCCCAAATTCATTATTCATTTCCGCGTCAACCACTGCAGAACTGAACGCCTTCTCTCCAAGCGATACGATGAGCTCCCGCCGCACCGACCAACCGATTCAAGATAACGAGGTGTCCTCCGCTGAAACCAGTGACCTTATCAACGACGCAATGCGCGTCGTGAGGCTCACGCGCCGTTTCAACGAAGCCGTGGCAGCCCAGCTAGCCTCCATGCGGGAACGAGACATGGAAATCGGATCAGACGAAGAGGACATGTCAGAGGATGAGATCTCTCTGGTTTTCAATGAAGATTCGTTCTCCGAGGAATCGGACGACGATGACGATGACCAGGAGCAGTCTTCGAAGATCACATCCACAGTGAAGACTGATAGATGGAAGGATTTCGAAGCGCAGTTGGGTGTTGAAGAAGCTTCCTCAGAAGACGAATGAAGCGATATTGACAACGGCCCTTTTCAGGGCCACAAAAAATTTTAATAACGTACTTATGGGTCGCAAATTTTAAAAATAACAAATTTATATGGCGAATTTATAAATTTGTATTCGTCGATTTATTTATGAATTTTAACACTGTTTTTTTCCACTTTTGAGTTAATTTTTCTCAATTTTTCAAAGGATTACACCTTCATCATTGGGAGAACGCCATAAATATATTTCTTTCTCCCGATGATGAAGGTGTAAGCCTTCGAAACATGTCGAGAAAATTAAACTCAAAAGTGGATCAAATAGGGTTATATTCATAAAAAATTCGTCATTATGGAATTCTACAGTGTAAACGATTTATGATTATCTAAAAGCTATATTTAAAAAAAAGTTACTATTATTTATATAATGCTAACTTATTTTACTAAATAAAACTACAGAAAACAGATATATATGATAGAATACCGAACAATTAAATAAGAAAGACAATTGCAGCATAAGAAAAATTAAACACAAAATCTCTAAGATGATTTCAACATATGGAACAAACGGACGTAAGAAGAATGGTTAAAATGTTGTATACAAGTATTGTGGGTAAAATTAGAAGACGTGGAAGTCCAAAAAAAGTACAGTAAGACCAAACTAATCAAATACTAAAATGCGGCTACATTCGAAGTCAGAAAAATCGACGAACGTGCATTTTAAGATGTATGATGTAGAGGAATAAGGAAAGGGTCATTAAGATGGTTTGGACATATGGAAAGAATGAGTGAAGACAGAATGGTAAAGAAGGTATACGTAAACGGCGTGAACGGAGCTAGAAATAGAGGAAGGCCGAGGAAAACGTGGCACGATCAAATCAATCAAATATTGAATGTCGGTCACGTGAGGAGTCGGAAAATCGACGTGCGTGCATGACAAGATGTATGAATGTAGAGGAAGCGAGAGACGTATGTCAGGACAGAACAGTGTGGCGTTCCATTCTTTCTGCTTACCCCTCCGGGGAGACGGCGTGATGGTAAGTTAGTTAGTTAGTTTATGATGTAGAGGAAACTAGAGAGATATGTCAAGATAGAATTATAAGGCGGTCCATCCTTTCTGCATACCCTTCCGGAGAAACAGGGTTTTGGTAAATTAGTAAGTTTCTTTTAGAATGGTAAAAAAATTATATACGAGTATATGTCCCTTTTTCGCTGTCTTCTCCATCTCATATTAAACTCAGCCTCACACATATCTTATTATGGCGTTTCTTACGTTTTTTTTCTTATCTGTTATCTTAGCTTATTTACATGAAATTATTTAATTTGTAATTATTATGTAAATCCAGATGCAATATTTTCCGTGCATCCTATGTTGAGTGTGAATTTATATTTTTTAAAACATAAATTGTGTTCGTACTACACAGAAATAATAATCATTATCAGGAAATATAAATAATATTAAATATAAGTATATTATTTGAACTTAAAATTTAATAAGAAATTCAATGAGTCATTTGAAGAATGCAATTGTATTTATAATTAAAAAGTCATTATTTATTTTGCACTTTACAGATAATAATTTAAAATAAGAATTTAAATGTTTATCAAAGAGTTTATAAAGAATTAGATGACTTATTTTAAAAATATTTGGAATGGTTTATTTAATTAAAAATTCATTCTCAATGTCTTTAAAAATAATTTTGTAATGTCTATTGATGAAATAAACTGATTTAATTGATCAAATTGTTTATATGATCAAATTATCATAACGGTTCATTATTTTGTTCGTAATATTTTCATTTACACTGAATCTCACTTCTTGAATTTGCAATTGAAACTCCATCATATGCAGATATAACGCACGTTATTCTAGAAGAACTCATTTCTACTCTATCACCATCATAATATTAAAACTCGTATGACGATATATGGGAGAATTTGAATTGTTTTATTGTTCTCATCACAATATTTAGTGTAGGTACTTTTTTTGTCTATGTGCAGGATAGATAGATAGATTTATTATTTCTAATAATGGTTTATTTTTATGTATTTCTGATGTTGTATTGCACCTGCCTTTTTATTATAAAAATTGCGTGTATTAAATATCATGTTTAATAATTAATAACACAAAATAAACAAAATGCATATTGATATGATATTGAAAGCGTTGGTGGCCCTTAAAAGGGCCGTTGTGTTCCACTGCTCCATCATGGAGCTGTGTTAAGTCTTCACTCGTCCATCTCCCACCAGCCTCCAGTGGTTGTGATCTCAGGAGACTGGATCGGCTGATCCTCCTCTTCGCAGTCAGAGAACGTATCATTGAGTAGATTGACATCAATCTGATTGTCCTCTTCTTCGTCCGAATCGTCCTCGGTGTCCGACTCAGTCTCGCTTCGTTCGCCGCTTTCCAGGTTTTCATGGTCCCACTCGTCGTACAGCTGATTCAGAATATTTTCTTCAAAGTCGCCCTCTGAAGAAGACACCTCGTTGACTTGAACACTCATCGTTGGTTTGAGAGTAGGCGCTCGGATCTGCAGTGGTCGACGGGTAAATGTGTAATGAGTTTGGGAACCACTGGCGCGCCTCATATATTCGCTGCGCTAGGGGGGTACGCGGTAGCTGTAAGGTAAGGTAAGCCCGTTGTATTCCCGCGAGGAGGGGGGTTAGCGGTTGCCACGCCCACACCGCGCAAGTGTGCGAAAGAGATAGTGCGCCTCGATTTGATCTATTGTTTTAATTATTTGTAGATAATAAATATGTTTAATTGCGAGAGAAGTATGTCAGGAATGAAAAGTGTGGCAGTCCATTTTTTCTGCTTTCACCCTTCGAGGAAACGGCGTGATGGTTAGTGAGTTAATGAACTCTTCTTAGTGATCGCTTTTTTACGTCTTTTATACTATTTTCATCCTTCTTCTGCACACTTCATGCTTAATTTCCTACACAAGGGTCGGCACTAGAACCTATTCCTTTCATATAAAAATAAATATACAATAATTATAATACATAATTGTGCTTGCTACACGGTATTTTTTTATTTGTTAAGTTGTTTACTCTTCCATAAAAAAAAAATTAATTACACCGACCGTGATAGCGAGCAAGGGTGCGTCATCCCCATATCCTTGCAATAAGCGGAGGTACAGCGCTTTCCGCTACTATATAACGAGCACCACTGCCTTTCAAACTCATTGCGTATTCACGCGCCAACCTTGCAGCACCGAGCGCTCAATTAAATACCGATACGTTGAGAAACCTCCGCACGATGCACGCCATTCAAGAGAACGAAGTGTCCAGCTCTACATCCTTCCAGCAGAGCGCGCAAGACCTGTCAGCACTGATGCAGCGCCTTCACGAGGCAGTAGCTCTCCAGCAATTCATCATGACAACCCGCCGCGTCCAGGTCCCGAGCTCTCCGGAACTGGGAGACGACGGCAGAATCCAGCAGTCTTCTGCTATCTCCTCGACGGAGGAGGCTGTGATTGTGAAGCTGGTTGGAGGCAGGAGGACGGTGAAGGTTGTCAGATATTTTGCGGCCGAATAATAACACGACAATGGCCCTTTTCAGGGCCACCAAAATACCTAACTACATATCAATGAATATTTAACTGTACTAACTAACTAGCCATCACTCTCGTCTATTATTGATGTCTATTATTTCAGCTTACTGCGTCTCTCCGAAGCAGTAAGCAGAAATAATAGACATTCACGCATTTCTTTCCTGGCACACTTCTCTCGATTTCTCGGTATTCATACATCGTATCTTGCACGCACGTCGATTTTATTCTCGACTTCTCACGTGGAAGACATTCAATATATCATTTCATTTATCGTGCCACGTTTTATATTTTCCACGGTCTTCCTCTATTTCTAGTTTATTTACATAGTTAACATACATACTTTTTTACCAATTTTTCTTCGTTCATTATTTCCATGTGTCCAAACCATTTGGAAATTTCTTTCACTATTTTGTTCCTAGCTTTTTCTTTTGCACTGCATTCACTTGGTATTATTATTTAAGGGTATGTGGCAGTTAATCGCCGCATTGAAAAAAATGGAAATAATTTGTTTTCCTGTAGTTTCAAAAATACTTTTTTTAAAGCTCCATTTAATTAGTTACCCGCACCAACCCTTCTTCTAACAGTGACATTTCAATTACAAAAAGAGTTGTTATATTTTGAATGTATTCAAATAGGTCTTAATGTTTTCCTAGAATTTGAAGTACAAGTATGATTTTAAATGATATTTTAACTACAAACAGAATTTCAATATTTAAAAAGCATTTAAATGCCGACCCTTATTCATGGAACGGACAAAAGAAGGATGAAAGTAAAATACTTGATGACAACCGGGTTTTTGTAGCATAATATAAGTAAAAGTAACTTTTTTTTAAATACAGCTTTTAGATAATCATAAGTCGTTTAAACTGTAGAATTCCATAATGACGAATTTTTTTTATGAGTAAAACCCTATTTTATCCACTTTTGAGTTTAATTTTCTCGACATGTTTCGAAGGCTACATCTTCATCATCGGGAGAACGAAATATATTTATGACGTTCTCCCAATGATGAAAGTGTAAAGCTTCGAAACATGTCGAGGAAAATTAATTCAAAAGTGGAAAAAACAGTGCTATAATTCATAAAAAAATCGACAAATACAAATTTATAAATAAAACATATTAATTACATTATATAAAAAAATTATTAAGTTTCGGCTTATTTCAGCAACTTTTAACCATTGTCTTGGATCATCCGAGAAGATAGAAATAAGCTGCCGATACCGCTAGAAAATAAAAAATAAAATAAATGAAACAAAATATATGTTAAAATGATTATTAGGCATACCATACCCATCATTCGCCATATATTTGTTATTTTTTTAAATTTGCGACCCATAAGTACGTTATTGAAATTTTTGGTGGCCCTGAAAAGGGCCGTTGTAAATATCACTTCATTCGTCTTCTGAGGAAGCTTCGTCAACACCCAACTGCACTTCGAAATCTTTCCATCAGTCTTCACTGTGGATGTGATCTTCGAAGACTGCTCCTGCTCATCGTCATCGTCGTCCGATTCCTCGGAGAACGAATCTTCATTGAAAACCAGAGAGACCTCTTCCTCCGACATGTCCTCCTCGTTTGATCCGATTTCCATGTCCCGTTCCCGCATGGAGGCTAGCTGGGCTGCCACGGCCTCGTTGAAACGGCGCGTGAGCCTCACGATGCGCATTGCGTCGTTGATAAGGTCACTGGTTTCAGCGGAGGACACCTCGTTATCTTGAATTGGTTGGTCGGTGCGGCGCGAGCTCATCGTATCGCTTGGAGAGAAGGCGTTCAGTTCTGCAGTGGTTGACACGGAAATGAATAATGAATTTGGGGAACGATGGCGCCCGTTATATACCGGCGAGGCGGTAGGGAAGGGTTGCGCGGTAACCACGCCCCCGCCGCGCGGCTTGTAAGGGTGATAATTACTACTCATACTATTCTAGATCTGACATTTAATTCTGTATCATAAATATTGAAGTATTTTCTCAATTTTATTGTTATAAAATCGTTATATAAATAGACAAAAACATGATTGTCATCAAATACGAGAATATTATGAAAACAAAAGAACGAGAGAGAATTACTTATACCACTAAATAGTTGATTGTTTCTTTGAAACTTTATCATTATAAACTGTTACATTAAAAACCTTTGTTAACTTTGTTGACGAAACAGCTGTTGTGTAAAATTGAAATACAACTGTGATACATAAAACTTTTTATTTTTATTTAACAGATTATAATTTTAAATTTTGTTCTGATTATGGTTGTATGATAGAAGTGACAGAAAATACTAGAACACAGACGTATTCATTCGTATATATTATTAATTAATCATCACCTAGTCTCCCTAAAGGAGCAAGCAGAAATAATAGACGGCCACATGATCATTTCATCGAATGTTTTTTTTTAGATTACACATCTTTTACACATCGTGTCATGCATGCACGTCGTTTTCTCCGACTTTTCAAGCAGAAGACATTTAATATTTGATTAACCTTATCGTACTACGATTTCTTTAATCTTCCTTGATCTAGTTTTCCGATAACATCATAAACATATGCATTATTTACTATTATTTCTTAATTAATTATTTTCATGTACCTAAATAGTCTTCCCTTCATCGTTTTGTTCATAACACTTTCATTCGCACTGCATTCGAATATATTTTCATTTGACCCTCTATTACTACACATTTGCCTTTGAGATCTTATATCTAATTAAGTTACAATCACGCCGTCTCCCCGGACGGGTAGGCAGAACGAATAGACCTTCACACAACTCTCTCCTGACATACATCTCTCGATTCCTACTCGGCCTCTTCGCGTGACCGACATTTAATATTTAAATAATTTTATCGTGCAAAGTTTTCCTCGGCCTTCCTCAATTTCTAGCTCCGTTCACGTCGCGTACATAAACCTTATTCACTATTCTGTCTTCACTCATTTATTTCATGTGTTTAAACCATCTTAACGACATTTTCATTAATATGTTCATAACCCTTTCTTTTCAATTGACACTCATATACAGATCAGCACACAATCGTCTTAGAGATCTATTTTCTACTGCAATTATTCTACTTTTATCTTTCTTCTGTCAGTTTCATGCTGCACTTCCATACATAAAGATCGGCACAAGAATCTTATATCTACTGCATTAATTCTATTCTCGTCCTTCTTTTGAAAGTCCATGATTCGCTTAGGTACATAAATAAGGGTCGTCACAAAAACCCCACTCTTCAGGTATATGTAATTAGAAACTAAGTATAATACGAAATATTAGTTTAAATTATAATGTCATTATCAAGCTAAAATGAACGGTATATTTCTTGGAAATATTATGACTCTTTCGAAAACCATTGAAATATTTCATTTCTTTTAAATTAAAAATAAACCCAATTTAAATTTCTTGTTCTTTGAAAACAAAATGTTTCATTAAAATGCTTTTAAAATATTGAAATTCTAATTGTAGTTTAAATGTTGTTAAGAATCTTATTTGAACTTCATATTCTAGAAAAATTTTATGTTGCATTTGAATACATTTGAAATATTATTTTTGTAATTGAAATGTGACAGTCAAAAGAAAGGTTGGTGCGGGTAACAAATTAAATGGAGCATTAAAAATTGGATACAATAATTTGTGATATCGAAAATGGCCGTTAACAATGGAGTTCTGGTCGCAACCCTTTTTCTATGGAGGCGAAGCATGGAAAAATAAGAGCGGAATAAATGCGGTAAAGATGATGTCCCCAAGACGTTTGTGTGATAGAACGACGTACGACAGAATTTCAAATGCTTGTTTAAGAAAGGAGTGTAGAGATAAAGATCATTGTGTTGGTTCGGCTCCCTGACTTCCTTCTATTTTACCCATTAATATCAGTCGAAGGAGGTGGTATTTTTCTCCCCTTAGCACATGACCCAAATATGAGACCTTTCTAATTTTCACACTCGACAACAGCTCTCTATTGGCTCTGGCTCTCTGTAGTATATCTGCATTACTGACACGGTATTCAGAGCATTCCGCGGTAGGTATATCCACATCTCGAATGCTTACAAACGGTTCATTACGTTCACTTTCAGAGTCCAGGTAAAGTATACGTGAACAATATAAATAGAGTACGGAGTCGAAGTAGACCGAGGAAAATATGGTACGATCAATTAAATCAAATTTTAAAGGTTAGTCATGGTAGAAGTCGGAGGAATCGACGTGCGTGCATGACACTATGTAATGTTGAGGAAGCAAAAGAAGTATGTCAGGAAAGAACACTGTCGTGGTCAATTTTTTTCTGCCTACCCTTTTGGAAAGACGGCTTGATGATTAATGAGTTAGTTAGTTTTTTACTACTTACATATTAATTCTAGAATTTGGCAAGGTACACAAAGCTAAAATAATTTAATTTAATTTATTTATTAAGAGTAACATACAGCGACATTAATCACTTATATCAGAGAGCTAAAAACACTTGAAAAAGTAAAGCACGGCCAATTACTTGCTACCACAAATATAAAATAATAGTTAAAAGACGACAGTGTGAAACGAGATTAATGTTAAACTATGAGAAAATGAGGCTTAGCAAAAAAATTCAGAGTTGAAAAGAATAACAGTAGTGGAAATAAAAAGTAACATATCATAATATCATGTAACATTATGGTCTCATCCACGCTGAAAAGCAAAGGAGTAAGCAGAAAGAATGGACGGATGCTAATCGTGTCATGGTATGCACGCTGTTCTCTGCGACTTCTCACCTAGTAAACATTCGATTAATATTATTGTAGCATGTATTCTTCTGACATTCTTTACTTGTATCCTCAATATTAATTCATCGCGTAATGCACACACGTCAATTTCTACGGCGCCTCACGTGGCCGACATTAATTTATTTTTATTATATCGTGCCACGTGTTCTTCGATCTTACCCTCTGTCTTGTTACGTTGACATCTTTGTTCTTTATCAATCTTACTTAATTCATTCTTTCCATGCATCCAAACACTTCATAAAATATTTCTTAATAATAATATAACTAATAAACCACCATCTTTAATGTACAGAAAATTTATTTATTTCTGTATTTATATTTGATAAATTAATTTTTCTGTTTCTTAAAGAATATTGTAGAAACTGTACTCTTCCAAATATATTATTCAAAATATTGAAAAAAAATATTTTTTACTTTAAGACATTATCAAATTAATTTATTTTATAAGAAGTGAATATTTACCAAGATCATTATATTATCTAATAAGAATTGTATATAAAAATAATACTGTAATAAAAATACTATTTAAAATAGTATTTAAGTAACTATAGAAAAACAAATTATTTCCTTTTATTTTGTTTGCGATGATTATCTACCACATACAATTAAATAAAAATAAGAAGTGAATGCAGTGCAAATAAAAGTGTTAGGAACAAATCAATGAAAGGCATATTCAAATGGTTTGGACACATGGAAATAATGAATGAAGAAAAAATGGTAAAAAAGTACGTATGTTAACTATGTAAATAGAACTAGGGGAAGACCGGGGAAAACATAAAACTCGGCACGATAAAATAAATGAAATATTGAATGTCGGCCACGTGAGAAGTTGAAAGAAAAATCGTCGTGTGTGCATGACACGATGTATGAATATAGATCAATGTCAAGATGTGTGTCAGGAAAGAAAAATGTGAATGTCTATTATTTCTTTCCACCCCTTTGGAGAGACGGCGTGATGGTTATTTAGTACAACAAAATATTAATTGATTCGTAGTTAAGTGTTTTGGTGGCCCTGAAAAGGGCCCTTGTCGCGGTTTTATTCGGCCGCCAAATATCTGACAACCTCCACCGTCCTTCTGCCTCCAACCAGCTTCACGATCACAGCCTCCTCCGTCGAGGAGATTGCAGAAAACTGCTGGATTCTGCCGTCGTCTCCCAGTTCCGGAGAGCTCGGGACCTGGACGCGGCGGGTTGTCATGATGAACTGCTGGACTGCCACTGCCTCGTGAAGGCGCTGCATTAGTGCTGCCAGGTCTTGGGCGCTCTGCTGGAAGGATGTAGAGCTGGACACTTCGTTCTCTTGAATAGCGTGCATCGTGCGGAAGTGTCTCAACGTATCGGTATTTAATTGAGCGCTCGGTGCTGCAAGGTTGGCGCGTGAATACGCAATAAGTTTGAAAGGTAGTGGTTCTCGTTATATAGTCGCAGAGAGGCGCTGTAGCTCCGCCCCTTGCAAGGATATGGGGATGACGCACCTTTGCTCGCTATCGCGGTCGGTGTAATTTTTTTTTTAAAGTAAACACCCAAACAAATAAAAATAGTCCATGTAGCACACATAATTATGTATTATTATTATTGTATATTTATTTGTATGGTATATTTATTTGTATGGCAGCTACTCGCCTATGCAGATGACATAGATATTGTGGGACGGTCACTTGAAGCTACCCGTGAAGCGTTTGTAGCATTGGAGGAAAAAGCAAAAATAATGGGACTTGTCATAAATGAAGATAAAACAAAATTGATGATTGCTTCTAATACCACATATCCATACCCCCAGGTTTTCTCAGCTGCAAATAACAACTTTGAAATAATTAATTCATTTACATACTTAGGCTCAACAGTTACCAGTGATAATAACACCCGAGAAGAAATTGACAGAAGGATAATAGCAGCAAACCGATGTTACTACGCTCTCCAAAAACAGTTAAGATCCAAATTACTGCGAAGAACCACAAAAACACTATTGTACAAGACCCTGATCAAACCAGTCCTCACATATGCCTCTGAAACCTGGGTGATGACAAAACACACTGAAAGGTCCATCGCAGCATTTGAAAGAAGGGTTCTTAGGACAATATATGGCCCAGTGAGAGACCACAATGGTTGGCGTCGTCGATATAACCGAGAGCTATATGATATCTATAAAGAGCCCGATGTGATCAGATCCATCAAAGTAGGGCGCCTGAGATGGGCTGGTCACATAATCAGAATGGACGACGACAACCCTACAAAACGCCTCACGCTCTCAGTACCACAGGGACGTAGAAGACCAGGAAGGCCCAAAATGCGATGGATGGACAGTGTCAACACGGATGCATCGGTGTTGCAAGTGAGAAATTGGAGAATGGGGGCATCAAACAGACAAGAATGGAGGAAGCTCCTGGATTCAGCCAAGGCCCACCCAGGGCTGTCGAGCTTAGGATGATGATGATATTTATTTGTATAATATATAAAACCAATAGGTTCTAGTGCCGACCCTTATATGTGGAAGTGAAGCTTGGAGTGTGCAGAAGAAGGATGAAAACGCTTTCAATATCGTATCAGAATGCTTTTTGTTTATTTTGTGTTTTTTTTTTTTTATTAAACATAATATTTTAAACACACCATTTTTATAATAAAAATTTTAGTGCAGTACAACTTCAGAAATACATAAAATTAACCATTATAAGTAATAATAAAAAAAATACTGTATGTAGACAAACAAAATACAAAAAAGTGAAAAAAATACAGTACTGTAAATATGGTGAGGAGAACAATAAAATAATTCAACTTAAGCCATATATGATTATACCAGTTATTGATGACGATGGAGTAGAAATGAGTTATTTTAGAACAACGTGCGTTATATCTGTATATGATGGAGTTTCAATTGCAAATAGTAGAAGTGAGTGCTGTGCTAATAAAAATATTACGAACAAAACAATGAACGGGTCGATAGGATGGTTTGATCACATAAAAATAATGATAGAGAAAGTAAATATAAAATAATAGAGATAAACCAATAAAAACGTAGCACGACCGAATCAAACTAACTAACTAACCATCACGCCGTTTCCCTGAAAGGGTAGACAGAAAGAATAGACTGCAACACTTTAATCGATGCTGCACTCTATTCTTCTCTTTTCGCCAACGCGAGAGACGCGGTGTGATGGGTTGCGAACCTCATTGCCACCAATAGGCATCTCCCGCGCACACTTCGATCATTCAACGTCAACATAATAAATCTAAAACAAATTATATAAAATACAATGATATAAAATAAAATAACACATAAAAATAATTTAACACATAATGTTCTTTTAGATGGTGCACTTGTCGTCAGCTGGACGATCCGGACATTTGTGTTTATTTAATTTTTTATTCCACTGTTTTCATTTTAATTAGGCACTTAAAACAATCCAACACCAGCAAAAACTTGAAAATTTGATTGAAGAATTTATTCAAATTGTCATTGGAACAAATGAAAAATTTATTTTTACACCTGTCAAAATTATTTTTATAAACGTAAAAACTTGTATTATTTTAACATCAGAAGAGTGAAAACGTATTTTGTGTCACAAATAACTATCATAAATTGCGGCAACAACCAAATTGACCAAAACAATTCACTTATACAAGAAATATTTCCAAATTTACAGGAGCACCACATGAATAAAACCATTTTTTTAAATCATAATTAGAACTATCAAATCAAATATTATATGTCAGTTACGCGAGGCGTTGGAGAAATGACACGATGTATGAATGTTGAGGAATGAGAGAAGTGTTTCAGAAAAGTACAGTGTAGACACCCTAAGCCGGGACCCAAGTCAAATGAAATATTTAAATTCATAGAATTACTAGAAAGCCAGTACAGCATCATTATGAACATTAGTCACACCCGTAATTGCTTTTAATTAATTTAACCCGTAATTATAATAATTATATAGAAACTTAAAATAAAAATAAAATATTAATAATAATATTTGTAATGCTGTTTGAACCTTTTAACACCATTGGATTTCATAGAATTGTTAAACTTCAACCCCCCACCATTTTTATTTCATATATTGTATTCGCCTAGCAAATTTTTTAAAGGTACCAGAAGATTGCAGCAAGCTGCCGAAACCTTACATTTTAAACAGATTTTTTATTTTTATTAAATTTTTCATTATTTACAGTGAAGCGGTTCATTTTTCCGGCCCACCCCTGATCAATATTGTATTTATCAAGTTAAAACAGTTCTACTATAGGTTATTCAAAATAAAAAAAATGTGTTTTGTATCACTCTAAAGACCTTTTTAACACTTCTATACGACTCTATAAACACAACGCACGCTTAATCGGGTGGTGGTCTAGGGGATAGAACGCTTGGCTCCTGATCCAGGGGACTTGGGTTCGAGCCTGGACACGACCAGATTCCTCCTTCATAATAATGAGCTATTTTCTGCTCACATTGAAGATTGTAAAATAAATTCTAATATCATTGATTTAAAACTTTGATATAAGTCTTTTTTTTTAAATAAAAAATAAAATATTAAACGGACCGATTATGGTTTAGGTCATAATTGAGTTAACATTAGATAGAGGCTTGTGTTAACGCTATCCATCTATTTTTCACAATGTTAACGCTATCCATTCGTATGTATTTTTCGAAGGTTTTTGTTAAAACACCGACTCATGTCAGATTGAGCAAAACTTGATTTTTTGAGTTAAACCAGTGTTCTATTAAGCGTGCAACAAGTCGCGTCGATTGAACATTCCATAACCACACATTTAATAAGTCTTGATTAGTATTTCTTTAAACAATAAACGAAAATTGTTACAAAGCTTATATTTCTAATAGTTTTAATAACAAGTTTTATGTAATTCTAATATACACGTCCATATGATTTTCTAATCACAAGATATTCACGTGTTGTGTTGATTGCCTGACACTGCGCCTTAATAACAAGTTTACGCAAATAGCCACATGGGCTGCAAAACTCTGCTCACAATATTTCTAATACTGTAACTCTTATTATTATAGGTATATGTTTTATGTTATCGTGGAATAAGTATGTAATAATATTAATTAAATAACTTATTTAACTACATTAAAAACGATTTATAAATATTTAAAATACGTTATTTTGAATATAATTAATTTTATAAACTACATCCATAAAGATATTTTAATTTGACCTAAATCATGCCATTCTTAATATTTTAAAATGACTCATCTAATTTCTTATTTATGCTAAGATATACTTTTTAATAAATACATTTTCATGTAATTACCTGTAAAGTGCCAAATAAAAAATGACTTTTTAATTATAAATACAATTGCATTCTTCAAATGACTCATTGAATTTCTTATTAATTTTTAAGTGCAAATTACATACCTATATTTAATATAATATTCATTTCCTGATAATGTTCCTTTTTGTGATTATTATTTCTATGTATAATTATGAACAAATACGTTTAAAAAATATTAATTCGTATTCAACATAGGATTCACGGAATAAAATGCATCTGGATATACATAATATACGAGTACATGAATAATTTAATGTGAATATGCAATATGCTAAGATAGCATTCAAGAGATAGCGTGAGGAACGCCATAATAAGAGACATGTGAGACTGAGAATAGTATAAGATCTCGGTCTTCACCAGTATAATTCAATTAAAAACTCACTTAATCGTACCTTGGATCTTATACTTAGTACTTCCCATTTTGTCTCCGGAGTGTCTCGATCTGCTTTTCCACTTGTACCCGAGGATTCCCATCACCCAGCTATTGAATTAACTCTATCATTTGAACCTTCTCAGCTACTACGTGAACCCCAACGAGCCGTTCATCTTTTTAAACATGGAGACTATGAATCAATTAATATTTTTTATCTGAGGTTAATTGGTCAAATATTCTATCCACATATCCCCTCAACGCTGCGGTAGATGCCTTTTATATCGTGTTGAATAACTCCATTGAGCAATTTATACCCCTCCGACATTTTAAGAGTAACTCCAATTTTCCAGTTTGGTACAATAGTTCCCTCATAAAACTTACCAAAGAAAAGATCAAATATCACAAGCGGTTTACCAAATATAAAAATTCCCTTGATTATCACACCTTTTCTTTGCTGAGAACTCGCCAAAAGCGTATGGCCAGGAAATGTTTTTCTGAGTATATTCACTCTACCGAAATGAATATTACTAATAATCCAAACTCCTTTTGGCGATTCGTCAAGAGCAAGTACAAGAATAACTCCCTTCCAAAGATAATGTCTATTGATGATAATAAATCAATAAGTGGTGGCAGAAATATCAGCCATGCGTTCTCCACTTATTTTCATTCTGTCTTTGATTGTGACACTACCCCCAGTACTATAAACTCCTACGAGCCCTCAAACACCACTAACATCGGAAGCTGTCTTACAGACAGGAACACGCTCGCCAGATATTTATCAGGTGTCGACCCCAACAAAGGTGCTGGAAGTGATGGAATACCGCCATTATACTTATTTAACTGTGCAAAAACCCTCGCTGAACCTCTTTCTATCCTTTTTACCCGTTCTCTATCCGAAGGTTGCTTTCCAGATAAATGGAAAGAAGCCTTTATTATTCCAGTTCACAAATCAGGACCCAAAAGCTTCATCAAGAACTATCGTCCAATCTCCATTTTATCTGCCATTAGTAAGATTTTCGAGCGTATTGTATATGACCAATTATATCCCTCTCTTAAATGTGTTCTGAGTGATCAACAACATGGTTTCCTCCGTAAAAAATCTGTTTTATCCAATCTGATACCGTTCACTGACTATATTATTTCGAACATGCACCGCGGACTCCAAACTGATGCCATATACACTGACTACGCCAAAGCTTTTGATAAGGTAAACCACAGCGTACTCCTAGATAAACTTGGCAGACTTGGAATCCACGGTGACCTTCTAAGATGGATAAATTCATATATCAAAAATCGAAGACAGGCTGTGGTGATTGGTGGCTTCAAGTCAGACTTCGTGGGAATTCCATCCGGAGTTCCTCAAGGCTCCCATCTGGGACCCCTCTTCTTTATTCTTTATATTCATGATATTGGCAACTGTTTCCTCTACTCCAAACACCTCCTTTTTGCTGATGACATGAAGGTCTTTCTGAATATTTCTGACATATCCGATTGCCATAAACTTCAATCTGATCTCGACAGACTCTCTGATTATTGTAAGATAAATAAACTGACCCTCAATGCTGACAAATGTCTCAAAGTTTCGTTTTCTCGTAAAATCAACCCGCACAATCATGACTATTTTATTAATAACACAAGATTATCTAACTCAGATCGCGTGCGTGATCTCGGAGTCACAATGGACTCGAAACTCACTTTCGTAAGTCACATTGATGGCATTTTAGACAAATCCTACAGGACATTAGGATTCATATTGTGTACATGCAAACCCTTTCAGAACATCACAGCCCTCAAAGTTCTTTATACAACCATGGTTCGCTCACTACTCGAATACGTATCTCCCGTTTGGTCTCCTTACTATGCAGCGCATATTCAACGCATCG
Source organism: Lepidostoma basale (assembly GCA_022606425.2). Taxonomy (NCBI): domain Eukaryota; kingdom Metazoa; phylum Arthropoda; class Insecta; order Trichoptera; family Lepidostomatidae; genus Lepidostoma; species Lepidostoma basale. The sequence continues at coordinate 4,461 of JAHDVF020001422.1, read as the reverse complement.
AAAGAGTCCAAAAAATTTTCATTAAACACATTAATTTCAAAATGTGCAGGTCATTTGCGAATTATAATTCTGCCTTTAAATTTTATTCCTTGGACTCTCTCGAAAATAGGCGAACAATTAATGATATGATATTGCTTCACAAAATCATTCACTTCAAAATAGACAACTCCGAACTTCTTAGTAAATTATTACTGAATACCCCTATGCTTCGCACAAGACACACTGCGAACCAAATATTCCACCTTCCTGCTTATCGGACTAACTACGCTCAGAGTGCGGCGGTGTACCGGACGTGCGACACGTACAATAAGTGCTTTAGTAACATCGATGTGTTCCATCTTAATGAAAGTGATTTTAAAAAAATGGTTGGAGCAACCCTTCGGGGCGAATGAAATTAGTTACTCTATTTTTTTCTTTCTTTTCTTGTCTTTTTCTTTTTTCTTTTACATTTTAAAATTGTATTTTATTTTTAATTCATTATTACTAATAGTTTTCTCTTTATCTTATCAAAGTGTTACTTTATTACTCTTATATATTTAACCTTATGTCAGTTGTTATATAATATTTGTGGTAGCATGTTATTGGCCTTGTTTTGTTGTCTCTATGTGTTTATACTCATATACTGTAATTGTTGTTTGTTACCCTCGATAATAAAAAAATAAAAAAAATAAAAAAAAAGATGGAGTAGACAGCGAAGAAGGGACTTGTATATACCTATTTAACCATTCTAAAATTAAAAAAAACTGATTAACCATCACGCCGTTTCTCAAGAAAAGTGCTCTACTTTTGATCATGCCATGCTTTTTTGGCTTTCACGGCTTCTCTTCCAACTCAAAACACCTATATGTATACAACATTTTTCATCTCCGGGTTCTTAATTTAATTTTGCTTATGATGCAATTGTTTCCTTTATTTCGTTCTATCATAAATATTTTTTTATATAATTTAATTTCGTATAATTTGCAAGTCTTAGTGTCAAAGATGTATGAGGCATGCAAAAAGAGTGACCTAGTGATGAATGTGTCTAAATCTAAGCTGATGGTTTTTGAGAAAGAAGAATGTATGACGATTTGTGATATAAGTGCGATGGGCGAGAAATTGGAGCAAGTTACCGAATTTACGTATCTGGAAAGCATGTTTACAAGAGACGCAAAAATAGAGAAAGACATCGAAAGAAGGGTTGGTGCTGGGGATAAAATAAATAGCGCACTCAAAGTCATTACTGCAAATAGAAATATATCCACAGAAGCGAAAATGGCAGTACACAACGGAGTACTAGTGCCAATCCTCATGGATGAAAGTGAAGCTTGGAGCTGGCAAACAAAGTAAAATAATAAATGCCGTAGAAATGAGATCACTAAGAAGAATGTGCGGGAAAACGTTGTATGATAGAATACCGAACGATGAAATAAGAGAGAAATGTAAGGCAGATGACTGCATCATGGATAAAATTAAAAAAAGGATCCATGAGATGGTTTGGACATATGGAACGAATGGATGAGAAAAGAATGGTTAAAAAGTTGTACACAAGCAGCGTGAGTGGAAAAAAAAGCCGAGAACGACCGAGGAAAACATGGCATGACCAAATTAATCAATTACTAAAAGGCGGCCACATTCGAAGTCGGAATAATCGACGTGCGTGCATGGTACGATGTATGAATATAGAGGAATCCCGAGAAATATGCCATGACAGAACATTGTGGCGATCAATCCTCTCTGCCTACCTCTCCGGAGAAATGGCGTGATGGTTAGTTAGTTTTTAATTTTGTAATACAAGTAAGAGTAACATGTGTCAACTTAAGAAAATACAGATTTTAGATAAACTTAAGGCGTTAAGACTGAAATTCTTTAGTGACGAAATTTTTTATGAATAAAATCCTGTTAATTCCACTTTTAGCTTTATTTTTCTCGATATGTTTCGAAGGGGTAACACCTTTATCATCGGAAGAACGAAATAGACATAGGTATATCGCTCTCCCAATAATAAAGGTGTAAAATAAATTCAGAAGTGGTAAAAACAGTGTTTTAATTCAAAAAACATTCGTCAAATACAGTTTTATAAACAAAACATATTAATTTATTTTTATTACATTTATTTATTTTAGTTTCAACTAGTTTCAGTAGCTCTCAACCATTCTATTGGATCAAACGAGAAGATAGGAATGTGCTGCCGATACCACTCAAAACTAAAAAATAAAATAAATGAAACATTTTTTTTAAATACCATACCTATCATTCACCATATGAATTTATTATTTTTATTATTTGCAACCCTTTAACACGTTATAGAAATTTTTTGTGGCCCTGAAAAGGGCCGTTGTCAATATCGCTTCATTCGTCTTCTGAGGAAGCTTCTGCAACACCCAACTGCGCGTCGAAATCCTCCCGTCTATCAGTCTTTACTGTGGACGTGATCTTCGAAGACTGCACCTGGTCATCGTCATCGTCGTCCGATTCCTCGGAGAACGAATCTTCATTGAAAACCAGAGAGACCTCTTCCTCTGACATGTCCTCTTCGTCTGATCCGATTTCCATGTCCCGTTCCCGCATGGAGGCTAACTGGGCCGCCACGGCCTCGTTGAAACGGCGCGTGAGCCTCACGATGCGCATTGCTTCGTTGATAAGGTCACTGGTTTCGGCGGAGGACACCTCGTTATCTTGAATCGGTTGGTCGGTGCGGCGGGAGCTCATCGTATCGCTTGGAGAGAAGGCGTTCAGTTCTGCAGTGGTTGACGCGGAAAATGAATAATGAATTTGGGGAACGGTGGCGCCCGTTATATACCGGCGGGGCGGTAAGGAAGGGTTGCGCGGTTGCCACGCCTCCACCGCGCGGCTGGGGCGTGGTTGCCGCGTTACGGTAAGGGTGATATTAATTACTCTTACTATTTTAGATATGACATTAAATTCTCTATTTTAAATATATAAACATTTTCTTAATTTTATTATAATATAAAAATCATAATATAAATAAACAAAAACCCGGTTGTCATCAAGTACGAGAATATTATGAAAACAAAAGAGCGAGAGTAGAATACTTCTTTGAATTGTGATTTTTCTGACTCCTCCCGTGGCCGAAATTCAATATTTGATTTATATTATCGTGTCACGTTTTTCTCGGCCTTCCTCTATTTCTAGATCCGTTCACGTCGTTTACATATACCATATTCACCATTCTGTCTTCACTCATTCATTCCAAGTGTCAAAACCATCTTGAAGATTTTTTTCATTATTACGTTCATAACCCTTTTCTTTCATTTGACACTCTATCATATACAGATTAGCACACAATCGTCTTACAGATCTAATTTCTTCTGCATTTATTATACTTTCATCCTTCTTCTGTCAGTTTTATGCTTCACAATCATACATAAGGGTCGGCACAAGAATCTTATATCTAATCCATTAATTCTATACTCGTCCTAATTTCGACAGTCTACGATTCGTTTAGGTACATAGATAAGGTTCGTCACAACAACCCTGCTCTTTAGGTATATGTAATTAGAAATTAAGTGTATTATGAAATTAGAGTTTAAATTGTATTTTCAATATAAACCAAATTAGAACTGTATATTTCTTGGAAATATTATGACTCATTCGAATACCTTTAATAATATTAATGAATACGATATAATTAGTAGCCCGGGCCACTTGGTTCTCTCAACCCCTACCCTCGCGGCCTTCCGAGAGCGGGGTATATTAGCCCCACTAACGGAGTGAAATAATTAATTAGTAACAAACTTCGATAGTGACTATGCAGTGGTGCAAGTGGCCCATCATACAATCGGTGGTTGGAGCTGTGCAAAATAGTGAGTATTTTTATTTTATTAATTTGATACTTTAGTTATCCGGAATTATTTTCCTTAGTACGAGATAATGCTGCAACTAGACAGTGTCCAATGTGATATATGTTGCTGAGTCGCTTGAGCCGGCCACTGTGCTTGTCTCACCCTCCAAAATATATTTGTCTCCCGAGAAGAAACCGATATATTTTGCTGAGTAGCTTGACACAGCCACTGTGCTTGTCTCACCCTCCAAAATATATCAACACCCAGGATTGATCAAGATGAATCTACATATAACTAGGCAACGTCGAGTGGTCTGGTCAGACAGGTACTACAGTGAATAACGTGTCGTATAGTGTGACCAGGACATTTGGCTTGTCTCACTCTCCAAATGGTATCTACTTCCATGATTTATCAAGATGAAGCCATAAATAGACAACGTCAAGTGATTAGTGGTGTAAGTGAACCATCAAGCAACCGGTGGTTGGAGCTGTGCATAAATGCGTGGTGAGTTATTTCATATTTTATTCCGTGTTTGCTATCCGAGAATTTCTTGTGCAAATTGTTAACTCTTTTAATCTGTACGAGATGTCGAGTTACTTAAATACCGGTAGTACATGTTGTTTGGAAGCGTTTGATACATCATCGTCTACATGGAAAATCTGGGTACGGCTGATCA